>OX578274.1:35247068-36566235 GCA_951217065.1 Baccha elongata | reverse complement strand
TTTCTACCAGACACACAGACGAATCATTTATCCTTTGGATTGTGCATAGTGTAGATATACACATACGTTTTGCGTTTTTTGTTCTCTGTTATTTTTTTAATTTATTTTGATTGGGATTGTTGGATAATGAGGTTTGTACATAGATATTTTGCATATGAAATCAAAAACTCTAGACATATGCTCTGGAGACATACAGTGATCGCAATAATATCTATAACAACCATTTGGTTATCTTTTGCCACTCATATAGCAATTCTATCACCACCAGTTGCAAAGTTAAGCTCTTAAACAAAATTAGCTGTCAATCCATTACGATATACCTATGAAGGTATATTTACCCTGACCAGTCAAGCTTGAGCAAAGCTGAGCTCGAAAAGAAAGAGGATCTTTATGATATTCAAAAACAAGAGGGTAGAATTGAAATGCCCCAAGGATATCGAAGATTGGTGCTTTCCCAAACGTACTATCTGGGACTTTAATGATGAAAGACAGAAAGAAGTCCCGATAGTACGTTTGGGCAAGTACTTTCGGAAGCAATTCAAATCACCAGGTTATTTTATTTGCCTACTGCTTGTTGTGCTGTTACTCTAAAAAAAAGAGTCTTCAAAAATTAAAATTAAACCTGTGTACGTATACAATGCTTTAAACCAAAAATCGAACAATTTCGCGCCACTTGGTGTGTAACAAAGCCCTAAACCTAAACTTAGCTAACATATAACGGCACACGTGACATGAGTTAGATCCTTAGGCTAGAACTTTAAAACGTTTTTCTTATCTGATAGATCTGTAACACCTCGATATTCATGTGAGCTTTTAATTAAATCGTAACAGCCGTTTAGTAGACAAATAAGTAGTAGAAAAATAGTAGGTACCGTTATTTTGTTTCTTATGGTAATGAGGCTATATGTGAGGTATAGGTACCGTTATTTTTTTCTTATGTGTAATAAGGTGTCATAGGTCTATCACATATTGGAAACAAAACTTGCAAGGAAATGAAATTTACGGCAAAGGTGATTGCCATTTAACGGTATTTTTAAATTTCGACTATCTTGATAACGGCTGTAGGTATTCGAAAAAAATTCAATACTTAGATTGTCGTAGATATTTTAAATAATATGGCATACAAATGTTTGTCAAAAAAATTATTTAAGTTCTAAATTTTTTTTTAAAAAACTGCTGTTGTTCTAAATTCAATATTTCAAAAACTTATTCACGGATTGTTATGAAATTTAATTGGAAAGCATAATTAAGTAAGTTAAAAACTTCCTGCTTTCGTTAGAAAAATATTTTTCAAAAATTATTTTAAAAAAATCATCGATTTATTAGAAAACCACTTCAACGATTTTGCATTTTTTTTCATGAACTCATGTAAGCATTTTTTTGGCATACTTTGATTTAGGTTTGAATCCCTTATTATAAATGTTAAGTGGCGTATATGCTCCGATGCGTTTCGTCTAAGTGTGGAAAGGTGGACTCCTCAGTAAGCTTTTCTTAGACGCATACATTATTCGTAGAGCTCTCCTCTGAGTTTTATTGGTAATTTTCGGTTACAAAAGATGGTACAGTTTTCTCTTCCCTTCATTTTCCTTACCTTTACGCGTAGCGACGAAGGAGATGTTGTAATCGATTTTTTTTTGTTATTGGTAACAATGAGCAAAGGACTTGAAACGCTTTCTTCGAGTACATCAAATTTGAGTCGGTGACTTCTGCGGGCAATCTCACTTCTCACCTTTGTTCTCACTTCATTTATTTTTAACTTTCTCTCTAAAAGCCTTAATAAAATCCATTAATCTCTGGTAGAAGTGGAATTACTTTCACGTAAAATATACATTTAATTTCTAAACCCGTTCACCACACCAAGTACTTAAAAATATTCATTATTTTTATCTATTAATTGTCAATTTGTTAGGTTAAATTAATACCAACAACAAAATTATAGCTATTATCATTCCACGGTATACCTACATAAGTGCTCCAGGCCCATTATTCCCAAAAGCCTTCCAGAGCGACTTAATATACTTTGTTAAACTCGGTCATGTCCAGTCCATGCCATTCTTTAAAGCTCACCACTTTGTGTTTCAAATATAGGGTTCACCATTGCCACGCCATCATGCGGTGAGATAATTGCGTTGTCTCAGCGACGTAATTATTCATGGACAATAAATTTATCCGTTCGTGTTCAGTGGCGGCATCGCAAGGAGCAGTGTGCAGAATTCAGCACCTTATATCGCTATCCGGAGAATGTGCAGCAGACAAATATATATATAAAACAAAAACAACAAATCTGGCTAACATGGACATTGATTTAAATAACAGCTATTAAGGATAATCGAGCGACCAGTGGTCGATGAGATTTATATTCGATTTGTTAAGATTCGTGTGAAATGGAATTTGAAAGTGGCCAACACTAACCATCAGTACAATACTACAACTACAACGTTGTTGCATCTCTCTTAAGTGGGGTTCCTCCTATCCTTTAAGATACGGAAATGTTACCTGTTAGTTTTGTAATAAATTGTGGCGAATCTAATGTGTGCAAACCGCATCGTCTGTCCGCCACTGGCTGCCCGATGTAATTTCTTCTATATAAAATTTAGCACTATAATCCTGCCTGCTGGCCCACCTCTGGGCCAATCTATCCGACAGATAAATCTAAAAAACATGCTCATAGTATACCTCCTAAGCTGACACCATCAGCGCTGTGCCGCCCGAACTGAACTCATGTTTTAAGGTGTTGTAATTGCTGTTCTTTCACGCTTGGATCTTGTACCGCACCAGACAAGCAAGAGGTGTTGTTTAATAGACTGCGAGTTCCAAAATAACCTTCACCTCTTGTTGAAGCCATGAACCTCAATGGGGTACAAAATGAACACAAATTTGTGCCGCCTGCCGTTTTTACTAATTATTGTTTTCTGCACATAGTGTTTTGTTATTAGAAATAAAACAAGATACATAGACACCTTCACGGTATCTGGACATGGAATATTAAATTTTACTAATTAGTAATTTTATAGCAACGGGTTTTGTGGTGCATTCTCAAATTAGAGTGTTTGTTGTTATATTGAGGAAATCAAACAAATTGTATATTATTTTTTATTTACATTTAACAAACAATAGTAATATTTAATTAATTATATTACTTAGATATATCATACACATCAGTAGATAGGTGCATGCGTTTGAAAAAAATTGTATCATACTGTAACTTTGTATATGTAAACCTACCACTCCACCATAGTAGTACGAAGTTACTTGCTCTTATTTGTTAACCATTTGAAATCACATTTTAAATTTCTTTACTTTAATTAGACACGAATTCTAGAAACAACAATCTAATTTACGACATCTTATTAACAACACTTAAGTGGCAACGCTGGGAATTCTAGAAACTACAAGCTAATTTCCGACATCTTATTAACAACACTGAAGTGGCAACGCTGGGAATAAGCTTTCATGGAATAAAATTTTGGGTGTGAAAACTGAAACGAAACTATCGAGAGTCGAAAGCTTTAGATCAAGATGGTTCAAGATGGTTTGAGAGTCCGAATCCAAACCCAAACAACTAAGGCGAAATGCATTTTATTATGACAATACCCTTGTTTTTTGACATTCTTTAGAAAGTGAAGTCAGAAATTCCCAAAAAAACCATCTGCAGACGCTTTGGCAGACACGTTTTTGTATTTGAAATATCGTACTTCTAAACTGTCACTGTCAGACAAACAAACAAAAATTAATTCATAAACTTAAGAAAATCGAAGCCGCGGTGCATCACAAGGAAGTGTCTTAGGGCGCCAACACTGTATTTGTTATATACAAGGGATATTCCAGTGGACAACAATGCGATCATGGCCACTTTTGCAGATGATACTGCGATATTAGTGTCTGATAAAAGGCAACAGAAAAACTTCAATATGCAGTAGACAAAGTGAGAGACTGGACACAACAATGGCGTATCAGATTAAATGAAACAAAATCAACGCACATAAACTTTATTAGTAAACAAAATTAAAAATATTCCACTTTTTATTAATAGTAAAGTTGTAAGTTACGGCCAAGTACCTTTTGGAATGAATTTGGATGCAGATCCAAAATGGAAAAACAGTATTTTATTTTGTGCTCCCCATTTTTTGAAACCAAAAAATAAACATACATTGTTTACACCACAAAAGGTATACAGTTCATTTATCGCTTTGCAAATATAGCTTGCACTAAATAATCCGTAATGTCATGATTAGGTTCGTACATATATTTCAAAAAGATTTAGGTATGTATTATTAGTCAAATAAATGCTTGAAACTCAGTTGAACCACAACTATGTAATCCACCGAAATCGGTCAGTTAAAAATGTAAACCAAAGATGAACCATGATTGTATTACTGTTCTTAAGTAGTTTGCAATATAAACATTTCTGGGGCCTGCTTCTTATATTTGCATAACTGACACAAAGAATCTGTCAAAACAGTGTCAAATGTATTACTTCCTGAACCTGATGACAGATAGTTTACATTGAATATTTCACAAATGTCAAAATTGAATTTGAAAATATCTGTCAAACAAGGAAGTTTTACTGATATAAATTACTGATGATAGTTCGTACTGAATACTATGCAAATGTCAGAATTAGATTTGTAAGAATCTGTGAAAATAGTAAATGCCAAAGCTATGACTTGCCGATGACAGTTCGCACTGAATGCTTAGCAAATGTAAAAATGTATATTTATTCGAGTCTGTTAAAACCCAAAGTGACAAAACGTAAAACTGAGCAAAACCTTAAAACAAAAAGAAAATTAAAAATCAGGGTTGACAAGAGAATGTTTATATACTTCTTTGCATTTGAGGAAATATGAAAAATGCATAAAGAACACATTTTTGGATGGAAATGACAGATGTTATGTCCTTCTATACATAAATTTTCTAGAAACCTTTGATTACCTTTAAAAACATGAAACATATTGTTTAATGATTTCGTTATATTTGTGGGCAATCGAACATAAAACAAGATCACACTTTGAAAGCCAGTACAACTTTACGAACATACCCCCATTGAGATATACATAAAAATGTCATTCGCAATTCGTACCAACAATAAAAAAAATTTGTTCGATTATCGAAGTCGAAATTCTATTGGCAGTGAGATCTGATTTCTTCTTTTATCGACGTTGATGCGCATTGAGTTGAGATTTTTTCAAAAAAAAAAAAAAGAAACGGGGAATTATACTCTTAGACGATATTTGTCACTTCTTCGCATGAGGCAGTGCCATGTGAAAAAAAAATTTCTTTTTGATTTACATCAGGGTTTCGCAAACTACTACGCCACGGGGACTAACCCTTTATCGCTTATAAACTTTTTGAACCCGTGCATCCTATTTTTCTTAACTTTAATTTCCTTACCAAAATTGTAAAACATAAAATGCACGACTGGGTCGCACGAACTTGCTCTTGTAGCTAACTAAGGGACTGCAAAAATTTTTTTTTATTAAATTCTAAATAAACGAGAAAATAAAAAAAAAATGGCCTAAGCCCGAGATCAACTTATATGGTAGGTAGCTATCATTAAACGGTTGTTAGCGAAAAACTGTGAATACCATTTTGTGTTAAATGGCAAATGTAAATTCCACATTGAACTTAAATATAATCAGTTCAGCCGTTATCAAGTTATGGACAAATTTGTAAAAACCGTATATACCCAATCTTCGTTAATTGCATTTTTAGCCAAAAACCTGAAATACAGTTATGTTCAGACTACTGCAAATATAACAAACACCAAGTTTCATTAGTCACTTTTTTTAAAAATTCGTTAAAAATTGGTGGTAGCAATTATAAGTTTTTGTTCAAAAATTCAATGATCATTAAAATCGTTAGAGCCGTTTTCAAGAAAATTTGTAAAAACTAAAACCTCTACCTATATCTTTTGTCGCGTCTATAGTGAATCACATAAAACTAATACACACGAAGTTTGAAGAAAATCATTCCAACCGTTTATGCTATAGCTCGCCAAACATACAACAGAACATCCGCACATACGCACATCCGCACAGACAGACCGACGGACGACATGACGAAACTTACTTTTTTGGTCTTCTCTATCATAGTAATGTCAGGTTTAATTAAAACCTCCATTTTTTTTACACGTACCAAAACCCTATTGAGTAAAAAGCAAGTATCTCCCCAAAAACGCATTCTTCTTTTACTTTACACCTTCATACATCTTCAGTCAAACAGCAGCCAAAAACATTTACCGACAGGACGCTCCAAGACCATCAGACATTTCAAGATATATCGCGTCAAAATTGCAAATGGGATTGTAATTATTATAATTTATAGTTGTCGATCTGTTTGGTTTTAATGGAGTGGACAGACGTGCACGTCTAAAAAAAGAAAATTACTGCACACTCGTCCGTCGTAGATGTCGACCAATTTATGTATATATGTATGTTTTAACATATGTGTGTATATATACATACAACATATTATATAAGAAATAACATCATTTAAGATGACTAAGAAAAAGAAGTCGCCACCGCATCGTTTGATCAAATGGCAACCTACAGGCACATGAGATTTTTATCAAATTAAAATCAGGCCGTTCGGTATGCGCATAATTGGGCATATTAAATAATTTGTTGCTGTTTTTTGTAAAGGATTTTGTTGAGCAAAATCAAATTTGCCGAAGAAAATGATTAAGGATATTTTGACTGCGTCTATGAAATGAGATTACAACACGATGGGAAATGAACTTTAATATCCGTTTTCGAGAACTTAATTTAGTGTCTCAATCGGTATTGTCAATAGCTAGGAAATTCACATCCTAGTTAGTTTTCCATGGAATTTTTTCCTTGGGCTTTTAATTATTGCCGCTCCCTAAATTCCTCAAGGTTGGCTGAAAGGAATAGGTTCGAGAGATCGTCCATTTTAAATTGGTCATCATATAGCTCACACGGTGGTATTTCGTCAAACGGCCTGCAGAAGTGTTCTTTTGATACAATCAACACTAATTGCGATTCTTTCTCCACGTTTCCAAGTTCATCCTTGTGTAGACTTCGTTCTAGCTGAATCATCTTCATTGGGCTACAATCTGGCGGGTTTTCTCCCTTTTCGGTAAAACCCCGTGCTCTTGCCTTTTGTCTGCTTGAAGATATCAATTCAGAGTTCAGCACTATGTTTCCATGGGCAGGATCATTATATAAGCATTCTATATTTTGCTGCATTGTTAACTTTGAGTGGTTTAATTTTCGTGGAGTAGAAGCACATCGAATTCAGCAATTTTGCTGATCAAAAACGATCGGCAAGGTAAGGTTCAACATAAAATAAACAATCAAAGAATGGGTCAAACCTTTAGTTTAAAATGCAAATGACAATTAATTGAACAAAAATAAAGAAAAATGATGGACCGAAAGGATGAGACTTTCCCAGCCGAAAAAGTCGTATTAACAAAAGTAGGTTAAGCCCCAGCAATTACTCATCAATGTTTTCTCTGCCTCATTTGCATTAAATTCCCTTAACACAGTAACCCACATTTAACAAGTGAATCCCTGAGGTCATGACAAATCGAGCAAATTAAAATCCCGCCTTCAATTCTTTGCTCATGGTTTCTCCAATTTATTACAACAAGCTGAAAGCAGAAAAAAGGTTCATCGAAATTATGAACCATTGCCTCATTAACATTTGCAATTAAATAAAATGTCGATTATATATATATGCTTGAGTTTGGAGTAACCCGCTGTATACAATAATCTGTTTCCATAGCAAGATGCATCTTCTTTGACTTGACCCAAAGGCGAATAAACATTTTAATTAAAAACCTAAACGAGATTCCCTCCCATAATATGGTCATCTTCTTAAAGCCTGGATCCATTACATGATATCTATACACACGAATTATCCATACAATAAACGCACCACGAAAAATACCTTCGCCTATCTATATTATATGTTTGTGCATTGAATGCGCAAAATTGATTACAAACAACTCACAATAATAACGCTCATCTCGCTAGATTTCTGAAAGGAGAAAGAGCATGTGGCTTAAGCATTAAAGCTGGCGCAACCATGCTAGTAAACGGTTCAGAAATCAGCCAATTATCAAAATTATTAACTTGGATCATGGAAACAACCACAATTGTTACCCGGAGTTACAACATCCTATATAAATATCTAGAATAGTAGATACATTCCCAAACAGTCCTCCATGCAGGAGCACGATGCGTGAAAAGTTGCTATTTCTGGAAATGCCGACATTCGGACACCGTAATTAATTGCATTTTTTTAAAGCGCACACATAGGGTTAAGTAAGACACCGAAGGTTTCGTTTTCGATTTCAGTTGACCATCCTTCTACATTCAGTGTCCTTCCAATGAGTCTCGACTCTTGAGGCGGTATAGCATGGGTGCTGTTTTTATGTTTTCTTTATGAACATTGGGGCGATGAGAAACGATCAACGAAGTGCGCGGTGCGAACGGGCGTGACAAAGGTAAATAATAATTTTTTAGCTTGTAAAGAAAAGCGAAAGTGATTTTTCTCTTTTACTGGAAGGATAAAGGGAAGCCTCCAACAAGGTTTTAAGTAATGGTTGCCGAGAGTAATTTAGATTGTTTTTTTTCCTTAGATATTTATGAAAGTTTTTGTATTTCTTGAAGCTGTTATAGTGTGTTGAATAAGAATTGCTTAAAAAAGGTTTTAGCAGCCCTACAAAACGATGTATAACTTAAATTTTACTTTTGAATCATAAAAAGATGATTGCAAGTTGAATTTAACAAAAAAAAAAAGAACTTACAAGACTAAAAACAAAAGAGTTGATGTCCAAACTTTTGACTTTGTATGTGATGTTAAGTACTTGCAAAACGACCTCCAAAGAAGATTAAAAGCTTTTGGATAAAACACGATTGATAAGTCCCCTATAGTATATGATAAGTTATGAACGACTATAGAAAGAATAGCGATTTAATATGGTAAAACAACGACATAGCTTGTACGCAATTTCTCAATCTCAACATTCACAAGCGGACATGGAGATCTCCTGTTTCATCAAGATTCAACCGAATTGAATACATTTTAAGCGAAAAAAGACATTCTCCTCAAGTAAAATTGATGTCCGAACATTTTTAGAACTCAACATCGACTCGGACGACTACATCCAAAATTACAAAGCAAAGCCCAAATCGAAGCCCTAAAAAGATAATCAAGTGAACATCGTAGTAAAATCGCTTTTAGTTCTAAGGATTTGGAAAACTCTTTTCTAAAAACTTTATAATATGGCTATGTCAAATCAAATCAAGCAGTTGAGCAGATTTATTAATTCAACGTGAGGACGCAGACCAAAAATTCTGTTCATCCGAACCGAAGGACTTGGTTAATAGTATGGACAAACTTATCTGCAAAATATGGTCGAAGGAAAGCATGCCTATATTGGATGGAGCCTCAGCATTGTTTTCCCAATTTTCAAAAAAAAGACGCTCTGAAGTGCACCGAATAAAAAGGCTTTAGTATATGTTATCGACTTCACCTAAGTTATGTGCTGCCGTATTGTGCTCAGATTCCAACGGGTTTCGGGTTTCAAACTTGATTTTATCCACTGCGCCACTAAGCCACTGAGTCACTGGGTCATTGAGCCGCCAATTTGTTGTGCCACTGTGCCACCAAGTCGCTGGGTCGCTGAGAGCCCAAGTTGCTAGAAGTCGCCAAGTTGCTGACCCATCAAGTCGCTAGACCACTGAGGCTTTAACCAAGCCACCTTCTATATCCAACCCTACCACATCCCCTAAAGGTCCACCTCGAAAGGTTCCAACACCCCAAAAAGCTTTACCCCAAAAGCTCCACAAAACGAATCTTCACCCCTGAGCCAACATTCTAGAACCCTCTTATTACAACTTTAAGTACTTATTTTTATTCCAGGATATCTTTTAGTGACATATGAAAAAGTATTACCACTAGGGAATCTCCAAATATTTCGGGACTTAACTTTAAGTGGCCTCAACCAACACCAGACGGCTCGGTACCTCCAAGTTTCGCACAAATCTGTTCCACTTGCGTCCGCCACCTGCTACGCTGTCCTCCTATACTGCGCCATCCCATGGGAAGGGGGATTCAAAAACATTCTGGATCAGAGCATTGGTGTCCATTCACTCTATATGTAGTGGCCCCAGCCACCTAATCGTTGACTTGCCACTTTTATGACAATGTCCGTGTCGCATCATATCGTTGTTGTGAGTTCTTCAACATTCACCATTTGTGCAGACAGTATACCGGACATTTTTCCTCCCAAAGCCACATAAAATTTATTTCGATATTAGAAACTATGGAATTCCGGATTTCTCCACTCGGAATGTTGTTCAGATATACATATATGTATGTGGCAAAAGTAGTTGATAAATTTGGAGCTTTATGCTTTATCTACCGAAATTTCGTAATTTAAAATTTCATAGAGTTTGCTATTTCGAGGGCACTGCCAGGTTAGTCTTTCCCTTAAAACATCAATCTAAGAAACAATAAATATGATCGAAAAATATATCGTTTCGGATATCGAATAAGTGAATTTGCTGTTAATAAGTAGCATATTTCATATTATTATTCCGAATTCGCTTAAAATTCCTCAGGCGGAATTGCGCATTTTTCCATTCGAAGTCTATAAATTAAATCTGCATCTCCTTACATTTTTCTACACTCTTTCCACCACCGCTGCAGCCGAAACCCATTCCAGTTCATTAATTTCTCATTCGCCCCATATTCAGTATATGAAAGAAGAACTCTGCTCTGCATCCAACTGGAGCCCACAAATAGGACAAACGATGATACCATTATGGTCTGCGACGACTACCACCTACTGCCGTAGATATTCTGTCGGGCTGGACCTTAAAAAAAAAAGGAAACCTGGCCAAAACTATAAATTACCGCTGCAATAAAAGTGACGATTATAATCTCTAAGGTAACTGTGCCCGCGGCACAGATCTTTTTTTCAGCAAGACCAGACAGACAACACACGCGTTCTCGCTTAAAAAAACTTAAAAAAAAAAAAAAAAAATATAATAAGAAAGGAGCACGAGAAGCATTTATTCAGATTCACGTTCTACCGGATAACAGAGAAGTACCTAGAGATGCAGAACAATTTGCATAAAAAAATATACACTTGCTACAATCGATATAGATAAATATATACATGGTATTTATATCTCGTGTGTACACGGGCAGCATGACAATTATTTTACTCATGATGCCCTTTTTGGTCCTCCAGGCAGTTCTCGGCGGCACCGATAGCATCATCTGTACAGAATTAAGTTATTTGTAAGCGCGCGACAATGACATGTACAACAACAATAACAACAACAACAAAGGAACATAGAGGAAGGAGAAAGTGTAAGGTATCTGGAGCCTTTGGCTCCATCAGTCCATAGCCATTGGGGGTTATCATGGACTTTTTAGAGTCAGGATAGGTTAGCTGCTATTCCTGGTGCACAAATTGACTCGTTAACAAATTATTGTCGACATTTGTATGACAGTTGGGGTAGAGAGGGAGAGACAGGTAAGAATTGTAATTGCAGTGCAATCCGATCTATTGTGTGAATCCCTTTAGGACGACATTTTGTGTGTCGTTTTTTCTAGGTGAATTTCTACAGGAATTTAAATTGATAAAGATGAAACCTAGAGCAATGCGTTTACCAAGTAAGTTTCTGAAAAAAAGGTCTCACTCGGTCGAGAGGTTTAATGTGAGGTATTGATGTCGTTGTATTCGCATCCGACTATTATGGGCGACTCAATGAATTGACGGCACTTAAGGAAACTTGACGTAGAAATATGACATTAGGTTCCGTTGGCTTTCGACTTTTATGGTTGGCCCTTTAACCATTAACTGCAGAAGCATCATCGTCATACTACCCAATGCAGCGGAAACCAGTCATCAAGTACAAAATTCATTTGGTTCACGGTAACAAAGGCATATCTCGAGAAAATGTTAGTGTTAGAGAGAATATCCTGCTAAAATTCGCACAACCGACGGACATGCCCTACGACAGGATACTAAGAAAACATGTCAGCACCAAGATACTAGGAAGAAGCCAACATCATTCAACTTGATTAAAACCTCTTCCTATTTGTAAGATGATAAAACTACTACTAAAATCGACCGGTGACCTAAATTTACTAATGAGAGGAAGAGGAATAATTGGAAGACCTCTCCATCTGCCTTATGAGGATCAAATACAACTCAATGCATGATATAAATGAATGAAATATAGTTGGGGCTATATACACTGCGACCCTAAGATCTATTGTGTCCAGAGTCTGATAAGAATGCTCATTTAACAGCTCTTCCTCCAAGCCTACTGCCTTGAGGAGCTTTAGTATTTGGAGTACCTTGAGAGAGGGTAGATCACTTTATTTTATCTGGTAGTGGCCTAGGTGGGTAAGTTTTGTTCTGTAAAAGTGCTCCACACTTTTCTAATAGGTGGTTAGATGTCTCCTTATCTTCATTGCAGTATGTAGAATGTACCTGCATGTTGGGCTGTTTAATACTCCAATGATGCTAAGATTTCGTTTAAACTTGAGGAAACCCGTGAGGAAACCTGTGTTGATTCTGAAATTGTTTCTACTTAAACTGATACAGTTTTTAAAAGTTCCTTGTTTATAGTTCCCAAGTAGGAGTTTTGCCTGTCTGAGCTTAAGTAGTCCTATCCAGGCCAGAGTTCTTTTGGACTCTTCTTCATTTTTGATTTTACTCTTTAATACATTTTCACCAAATTCGCAGTAGAGCTTAGGCCCCATGAGCGGTATTTAGGTCTTTCTTTTACCAGCGCGTCTGCCTCTTCATTTCCTTTTTAACCAACATGACCTGGTACCGAGTATAGGGTGACGTTGTTATGTTTCCCTACTGCGTTTAGTTTTTCAACGCATTCCCATACAAACATTATTGGTCTTTTGCCTTTGTGGACGGATATATGTGATCTTTCCCCCTTACTCTTTAGACTTTCTTTTATACCATGGCTTCTACTGAATTTTTGGTTTCATTTTTTGTGGTCAATGTCCTCGTCAGATTTTGATGCAGTTATAAAGTATTTGGTATTGTTTCTTCACTCTTTTTCTCTTTTAAATCTTCTTTCGCTGGTCTGGAAGGAATTATCTCTTGACTTTTGAAAGTTGGCTTTTGGGAAGCATCACTTCCTCGCCCGGAAGGTATTCTCCCTTGACGATTTGACGATGTATCTCGACTTTCTGCCCGGTTTTGCACTAACCTAGGAGGAATCCTCCCTTGGTTCTTATTGTTGCTTTATCCCGGTCTCGGATCTTCGCCTTTGAGGTTCTTCTCCATCCGATCTGCAACTTCATTTGCGGTACCATCCTGCGGAATGAATATTTTTTTTTTAATTTTGGGTGTTTTTGTTTTTTTTTTTTTTATATGAATTTGTTCCCACGATAAGAAAAAAAAGTAAAAAAGTACGCCATCTCAGAACTCCGCATGATATGGTGAGGTCAAAATTACTATTTGATTCGACCTCGTGTTAAAGAGCTACCGTTTATAATACAGCCGGTTTCCCCCCTGGCTGAAAACCCAGTACAATAGGCTTGGTTCACGTAACACGCTGGATAAGGGGGGGGGGAGGAACAGTCGCTCCTAATTCGCAGTTCAGATGAATCTTTAAAACTTAAGCCACCGCACCAATTCAAGGGGCCTACCGACGCCGAGCCAATGCAATTCATGATAACGAGGACATTTCTTTTTACGCTTGTGAAATTTTGCAGAAGAACCCGAGGCAGTCAAATTGAGTCCTTGTTATGCACAAGAACTCGTTCTTTCACAGACTTCAACCTGCCGAATTATGTGTCGGGACTTAAGCCTGCATCCGTAAAAGATCCAGCTGGACCAGGAGCTTAAATTTAATGACCGTATATTCACATTAGAAAGTCCGTTTGTTTGTTGATTGCACCGAAGAGCGTTTTAAAGTGCGTTTTTACCGAAAAATCATCTTTGACTATGAGCCGCATTTCTGGATGACTGCTATGTAAACGAGAAAATAAACAAAATTGCTCTGTATGGGAAGACTACACGAAGTTCACCAAGTCACCAAACTTTAATAAGTATTTCGAGCTGGTGCCATTGATGCATAGTTCTTCCAAAATTACATTGATTAGACTATCGCCGTCATCGGCGAACTCTACCAGGTCAATAAAAACTAATTCCAAAAACATTTATATTACAATTTCTTAAAACAACATTTCCATACCGAAAATATTTCGCTATATTTTTTTCACCTGGTTTTCTAAAATGAAGAACTTCAAGAAAGAATTTCCGTTACAATTCTTTTAAATCAATCACTGACCAAAAATGTAGATATCTATTCTTTGACACCATAACGAAAAAGTTGGATAAGCTAATTTTTTTCCATTTTGGCAAGTAAGCTGCGACTTGTAAATTAAATTGAGAAATTCCTCTTTGTTATCCGAGGCACACGTTGCACAAGTGTTGGCAGATATAGTTACCTTAATTCTATATTCAATGTGCTCCCAGGTGATAGCAATGGATTGTAATACTCCTGTAGGGAGTTTTGTAATTAAAATTTCATTTATCCTTAGGGACATTGCACTTGGCAGGGATTTGAACTTGTTTTGATGTTGCCCAGGACAGACGTGTTGTATCCCTATATTCGACTGTCATTGCCAATAAAATCAGGAATTTGTATGTATAGGAATGGGATAATAGTTCTCTCTGTCAGTTTATGGGTGGGTATGGCTGAATAAATTGATAGGATTTATCTGTTGGCTGGGATATTTTAATTACCATCTGTGAAAGGTTTAATGGCTTGTGCAGTTGTATTGATTGGGAGGACGTATAAAAGGAATATTTTTGCAATCATTTTGGTTGGTATAATAAAAGGGTTTAAGGAGATTGTTAAAGTGTCATGGATGTATCTTAAAAATCAATAGGTGGTATTTTTTTTTATGAATTTCTACTCTAATATGCTAATATTTTCTTCAGATGCTCACTCTTACACTTAATTCTTGGGTCCAATGGATTATTTTTGACAATATCATTTGACTAAACATTTAACTCTATTTGACATAAGATAACATAACATTTTGACATTAAAAAAATGCAAACAAAAAATATACTACTGTCCCTACATATAATATTAAATTGAAAATGATAAATGTGATGCTGCACGCACATCCATTCACCAATTTATGTATTAAAGTCGATTAAAAAGTTAATTGATATACAAGTGCGGTAATACACGTTTATACGCTGCAATTCACTGAACATGTAATTAGAATTAATGGCTCACGCACGAATGTGTATTATGCACTTATGTGTGTGATTATTAAAATGTTTAAGATTTGGAGAAACGGGAGTGACAATAAACTAGTATGTTATTAAAGGATTATATCCGGGGAAAGTTTACATAATGGTTTAATAAGCTTCTGACTTTATTTATGAAGAAAGACATTTCTAAGAATTATTAGTAGACAATATACTATGGGAGACAAATATGGTATGGGATTGTGCAATATATATATGTATATACAGGGTGAGTCATGAGCAATGCGACAAAATGCTAGGGCGTGTAGGTTGCGTTGAGACAAGAAAAAAATCGTATGGGAGGGGGGGGTCTATTCCCCTCCGTTTAGCCGGGAGGGGCAATTTTCGAAAAAACTGACTTAAAATGGGAAAAAAATTATTTAAAATCAACGGCTTCATTCACAATGCTGTGCGATACGTTTTTGAAAAGCCAATAACTTTTTCTTTCATTCTGTGTTTGAATAAATCTATTCTAAGAAATAGTTTTTGAAATATTAATTTTCAAAGTCAAAATTTTGAAAAAAAAAAATTGAAAAACAAATTTCAAATTCATTTTTTTCAAAATTTTACGTAATTAAGTGCTAATTTTAATTTCAAAATTCAATGCTGTTATTAATTTTAAGTCTAAATAAGAAAACCGGATGCAAAAATTTTATGTCGTTCTCAAGAAATTAAAAAAAAACCAAAACCACCTTTTTCTAAGAAAAACATTTATTTTTATTGTAACGAAGCAATTTATTTATTTATTTAGCATTAATCTTAGTTTTTTTACTTTTTTTTAATTGGAGTTTTATGAGAACGTAATAAAATTAAATAGTATTGGAATAACCCTGGATTAATATTATTTTCATTGATAACTTCTGAAAACTGACCTGTCAATATTTTTGCCTTGGCCTGCACGCAGCCCATGGGTTCTACCTGTTATGGGGACAATAGGGACAATAAAACCGCATTTTTTTAATGAAAAAAAAAAAGAAAATTGCAACGCAAGATAAATAAAGGGCATTGCAGTTTTGCTTAGTAATTATTTCAAATTTGAATATTAACTCATTAACACGTAACGATGTCAAGCTCATACACCCGAGAAGAATTAACGGACATGCATTTCTGCTACGGTTTAGCTAATGGTCGAAGTCGTGAAGCCGAAAGACTGTACGCTGAAAGATATCCCGATAGGAATTGTCCCCATCATAGCACGTTTCCAAGAATCCACCGACGTCTAAGAGATCATGGAGTGCTGGAGCATCGAAGAAGCGAAAGGCCAGTTTCTGATGAGTCAAGAATCTTAGATGAAAGAATTCTGTATTTAGTCCGAAATAATCCCTCCGTCAGGACAAGAAGGATATCCACTATGCTTGGAGTGTCCCAATCTAGAGCATGTCGAGTACTTCGGGCGGAAAATTTACACCCGTACCACTTTACGCCTGTTCAGGAACTCACCTCAAACGACAAGTTATTGAGAACCCAATTTTGTAGAACATTACTACTTAGAAATTAAACCGAACAAAACTATTTTATTTATTTATTTATTTAACCTACCGAGTATAACTCTTACAGATTTCAGAAAAAAATAATAATAAGTATATTAAAACTATTCATTAAGTAAAATTTATTTCTAACAAACATATCTTCAATTTATATCTAGGTGTACTTAAATCGATTTCACAGCATATCGAGTTAAAAAGCTTAATACATTTTGTTATAGGCTCATTTGAACTATAAGTGTATAAATGAAAAGGGTTGTAAAATAGATTTCTTTGTCTAATACATCTTTCCGGTGCATACAAATAAAATGACTGAAGAATTTCGGGGCAAATAATTCTGTACGAGAAAACATCGTGAACAAATAATACACAATTCATATTTCTTCTTTTTTCTAACGACTGTAAACCAATTAAGGCACAACGTGTTGTATATGAAGGCATTCTGTCAAGATTCCAATTTAATTTTCTTACTACGTAACGGGTAAAGGCTTTTTGAACTCTTTCTAAACGCAATTTTGAAATGGAATTACATGGACACCACACAATAGCGCAGTATTCAAGTATAGGTCGGACTAATGACATATACACTGACTTAAGAGTGTATGGGTTGGAAAATATTGAACAACTTCTTTTTAAAAAACCAAGTAAAGAGTTTGCTTTTGCGACAACAAAATCAATGTGAAGAGAAAAAGATAGTTTCGTATCAAAAATTACACCTAAGTCATTTACTTCTGTTTCTTGTTTAAGAAGAAAGTTGGAAATTGAATACAGGAACTGTATAGGAAATAAGGTTCTGTAAACAGAAAACGAGTGACATTTATTGACGTTAAGCGATAGACCATTATCAGTACACCAAGTGGCGATAATATTTAACTCATTTTGCAGAACTTCACAATCATTCAAATTTTTAACACGGTTAAAAATTTTCAAATCATCAGCATACATCAAGCATTTTGCATTATGAAGAAGATATGGGATTTCGTTTACGAAAATATTGAAAAGTAATGGTCCTATATGGCTTCCTTGTGGAACGCCAGAGAGTACATTAATTGGTCTGGATAAGAAATTATTTATTTTAACAATTTGTTTTCTATTAGATAAATAACTTTGTATCCATTCAAATAACGAAGAGTGTATTCCAAACAGTTTTATTTTATTCAGAAGAATTTTATGACAAACAGTGTCAAAAGCTTTATTGAAATCTGTGAAGATCACATCCACTTGGTATCCTGACTCCAGGGAGTCGAAAAGGTACTTAGTAAACGAAATCAAGTTAGTAGATGTCGATCTACCAGACACAAAGCCATGCTGGCACGTCGATATTTGTTCCTTAAAATCAAAATTTATCTTATTAGTTACAATATATTCAAACAGTTTCGGTATAGCTGATAACTTCGATATCCCTCTGTAATTTTGTACATCTTGCTTCGATCCTGCCTTATGAATGGGAGTAATGTAGGAAACTTTCCATTGATCTAAGAACATTCCGGTTGAGAGGGATAAATTGAAAATCTTTTGTAAAGGAGACGACAAAGTTAAATAACAGTTTTGTAGTAACTCCGATGGAACGCCATCTGGCCCAGAATTTAAATTTGACTTTAATGATAATATACCGTCAGAAACATCAATTTCTGAAATTTCGAGACAACCTAAGCTCGCATTTGAGTAAACTGTGTGGCTTAGATTTGTGTTCGTATTTGAATGATTAATATAAACTGACTCAAAAAACCTTGCAAATAATTCACATGTAATTTCTGTTGTGCTCGACTTTTCACTATTTAGTTCCATATTTTCAGGAATACCATAAGTATGCCTTTTTCCATTCAGAAAGGTCCAAAAGCTTTTTGGATTTTTAAAAATGTTTGACTCCGTTTTTAAAACATATTGTTTGTATAAAAATTTGTTCAAAAAGTCAAATTCGCGGCGTAATTGCGAGAAACGTTTTTTATTAACTTCAGAATTATTTTGTTTAAATACTTTAAAAGCTTTATTTTTAACATTTTTTAAATTTATTAAACGTTTGTTATACCATGGATGTTTTTGGACAAAATTATTTTTCTTGCACGGTATAAACAAGTCAAATCCATGATAAACAATGTTAATAAATTTTTCATACACTTGATTAAGATCATGACCAGAAAGAGCATTAGACCAATTAATAATACTAAAATAATTATTTAAGTCGGCATAATTACCTTTTGCAAAATTATAAATTTTAGTGTTGTTACTACTGTGATTTTGCTTTGCGTTTATTAAGCAACTTAACTCGACACACACATTCAGAGCTTTGTGATGATTTGAATTTTCCATTAAGGGAAACAGGACTTCATTAACTGAGCATTCTAAAAAATTACTTACAAAAACAAGATCTAGCAACCGATTCAAAGAATTAAAACAAAGACTTTTTTGATTCAAATTACAAGAAAACATTGTATCAATAAATGCATATTCACAATCTTTTTTTAAATTATACGGAAATGCACGTCTATCAACACTATTATATACCCATTTTATATCACCCAAATTGTAATCTCCCAAAGCGATCAAATGTTGATAATCAGATAAATTTTCCGTGATGACTTCTACATTCATTGCATGGGTGTCGTAAACATGTAGCGGGCTCTTCGGTGGTATGTAGCTTGCAATAATGAAGATCTCGTACAAAATCTCTGTTTCGTTCCTGTATCCCACCGAAACACATAGTTGTTCCACACTGTCGTGTTGAATAGAGACTGCATTACTTTTAAGAGATGATCGAACAGCAATTAATACTCCCCCGCCACGTCGATCTGAGTTCTGATAGCGGTCTTTTCTATACACACTGTAAAAGTTATCAAAGATCTCAGTGGATAAAATGTGTTTGTGTAACCAAGTCTCTGTAATTACTAACACATCGTACTCATGAAGAGAGGCGGCTAGGAAAATATTATTTGTTTTTGTGCGAATTCCTCCTACGTTTTGGTAGTAGATGTTAATTGTGTGTGATGATGATGATGATGAACGGTGATTTTGGCAAGTGAACGGCAGTAGATGATAGAGGTTGTTATTATTTGTTGTTGCTATTCTTTGCTGGTCGCCAGAGAAATGATCTCGTTTTTTGGCATAAAATGAAAATCTCTTACTTGAACATTAAAAGGCCAATTTTCAGCATTGAGAGCGCTATCACATATGCATGCCGGTACACCCAATCGAAAATTTATAAATTTTAATAATGATTTATCTGCTTCTTTTTTGACTAGTGGAAAGCATGACAAATGATGAATAGGAATATTCAGTTTTTTAGAGGCATAAGACATTAGTGATTCAGCAGTGGTATTTACAGAAAATCGGGAAAGATGCAACCACTTCATTGTTGTTATGACTTCAACATCCGTGTAGTTATAATCTTTGCCAATGATTTTTTTGTGTTTTTGTGCCTTGATTAATTCCTTTGTCGGTGCAGTGATATACTTTTGTTGATCTTGTTCAACCTGAACAACAGAAGAAGTACTTGGTGCCGGGTCACTGAGCTCAGAGATAGGTGGAAAACCACCATTATTAATTTGAGTTGGAGATTCAAAATGTTGCACTTCGTTGCCATTAGGTAAATGAATGTTATTTTGTGTTTCCTCTTGAGAAACTGTCGCTGGTTCCGATGTATGCAATTTCATTTTTTTTAATTCAACAGATAAATTAATAACGTGTTTTGTGAGATCGTTGATTTTCGCCATGACTCCAATTACAGACACACTGGTACAAGAATTACACCTCCATGATAAATTAATAAGTGTTTTAATGCAATTTAAAGCAGAGTCTGAAAGGGATGTGCACTTGTCATGAAACTTTAAACAGCACAACCCACCACAGATGACATAGTCTTTAATTATTTTTTTTTCACACTTGGGGCAGATTTCTGACATTATTAAAAAATAAAAATAAAAATATATATATATATTTATGACTTTGAAGAGAAGAAATTAAACACGTCTGTACTCTACGAAGGTCACACTCACATTTTAGAAGAATATTCTGGACGGATGAAGCACAGTTTACTAGGGATGGGGTTACTAACTTCCACAACTTACATTATTGGAGTAGCGCCAATCCACACAAAAAAAAAAACAAAACAAATCACAACACCGCTTTAGTTGTAATGTTTGGCTTGGTATTGTTGGACACACTGTGATCGGGCCCCGGTTTTTGAATTCCATTATTAATGGAGAATCATACCTGCAATTCCTACGAGACCTTTTACCCGATTTATTAGACAGCGTTCCATTGGTTATAGCAGATACTTTAATCTACCAACAAGATGGTGCTCCAGCACACTACAGCTTACAGGTGAGAAACTGGCTGGATGATCATTTTAGTGACCGTTGGATCGGAAGAAGGGGCCCCACGGAATGGCCGCCTAGGTCACCAGATTTAACTCCCCTAGATTTCTATGCATGGGGATTTATGAAGAATTATGTTTACGAAGTGGAAATAGTATCATTGGAACAACTGAAGGAACGAATTGAAGTCGCTGGAGTCAAATTGCAGGAAAATTTGTCTTCGTTACAATAAAAATAAATGTTTTTCTTAGAAAAAGGTGGTTTTGGTTTTTTTTTAATTTCTTGAGAACGACATAAAATTTTTGCATCCGGTTTTCTTATTTAGACTTAAAATTAATAACAGTATTGAATTTTTAAATTAAAATTAGCACTTAATTACGTAAAATTTTGAAAAAAATGAATTTGAATTTTTTTTTTCAATTTTTTTTTCAAAATTTTGACTTTGAAAATTAATATTTCAAAAACTATTTCTTAGAATAGATTTATTTAAACACAGAATGAAAGAAAAAGTTATTGGCTTTTCAAAAACGTATCGCACAGCATTGTGAATGAAGCCGTTGATTTTAAATAATTGTTTTCCCATTTTAAGTCAGTTTTTTCGAAAATTGCCCCTCCCGGCTAAACTGAGGGGAATAGACCCCCCTCTCATACGATTTTTTTCTTGTCTCAACGCAACCTACACGCCCTAGCATTTTGTCGCATTGCTCATGACTCACCCTGTATATACAGGGTGATTGGTATATGGTGCACCAAAAAGCTTGAGCGTGTAGGTGGGGTTAAGACAAGAAAAAACCGTATAGGTGGGGGGGTCTATTTCCTCTCGTTTAGGCGGGAGGGGCAATTTTCTAAAACATTGACTTAAATCAGAAAAAAAATTATTTTAAAACAACGGTGAATGATACAAAGCGTTGTTATATTTTTTTGGAAAGCCAGAAAACTACTCTTTTATTTTATTTTTAAATTAAGTTATTTAAGTGAACAGTTTTAAAAAAATTAATTTTCAAACTCCAAATTTTGAAAAAAAGTTAAAAAAAAAATTTGTTAACTATTTTTTTTTCAAAATTTTATGTTATTAACTATTATTTTTATTTTCAAAATTCAATGCTCTTATTTATTTTTAGTCAAAAATAGAAAACCGGATGCCGAAATGTATCTTAGTTTTTTTTTTTGGTTTTCCCAAATTTGACCTGCTCAGGTCAATTAATAATTAGTGAATTATCCCTTTTTTATTTTTTATTACATACCATGCGATTTTAATCAAATAATAAAAAAAAGGATTTAACTTTTTACTTTACTTAGTAGTTTTACTTTTATTTTTTTTTAATTTCTCAAAAACTAAGATACATTTTGGTTTTTGACTAAAAATTAATAAGAGCATTGAATTTTGAAAATAAAAATAATAGTTAATTACATAAAATTTTGAAAAAAATTAGTTTAAACATTTTTTTTTTAGTTTTTTTTTTTCAAAATATTGAGTTTGAAAATTAATTTTTTTAAAACTGTTCACTTAAACAACTTAATTTAAAAATTAAATAAAAGAGTATTTTTCTGGCTTTTCAAAAAGATATAACAAGGCTTTGTATCATTCACCGTTGTTTTTAAATAATTTTTTTTCTGATTTAAGTCAGTGTTTTAGAAAATTGCCCTTCCCGCCTAAACGGGGGAAATAGACCCCCCTCCCATACGAGGCGCTGAAAGTCCTGTCAAATCTCAACCTGTAAACAAAAGTTCATACTTTGAGATGTCCTTAAGAAAGTGGTCTAATATGTTTTCTTTACCCTCTCTGTCCTATAAAGAACGGTGACGAAGTCGATTTAATTCAAAATTATTTTAGGAAAACGTTTGTCAAAATCTCCCATGGACTCATACTTTTTACATTGTCCTAATTTGGATTTGAACCAATTTTAATAAAATGGATTTAATCTTATCTGGATTCTCGGTATTCCATTTTTCTCTTTATAGATCTACTTCCTCGAATCTTATCCTAGCCACCTCTAGGGTTCCCCAAGACAGCAATCTGGGTCCTCTCCTATTTATCTTCTAATACGCCATATCCCAGAATAGAGAATGTCGAACGTAGGTTCCTCGGATTTGTTCTTCGAGGTCTGGCTTGAAACAATCATTTGATCCTAACCACGTATCTAGACAGCCTCTAAAGCTGAAGCCAGCTAATTCAATTTGCACAATTCACTGCGCACAGTGTTTATAAGCCTAGACTCTTCTACAGTTTATCAACCTGATGAACTAACTGGAAGACCGAAGAAATATATCCGCCATTTCCTTCAATTATATACTCTTTTCAGTTTCCGGCTGTAAATAACGTTACATATACAGACTTCTCTATTATCACAATGTTATGTTATCGTTTGTTATCTGAATTAAATTTTTTTTTACGAATGTATAACTTGCCTTACAGTACCATCAATCGCCGGTAAAAAGAAGCAAGATAAAAGATACAACAAACCATATGACATTCTTTTGTCCGCTAGTGCTATTGTCTTTATGAAGAAGGGATGCGATCAGGATAATGATATTTGGTCACGTTTCAATGCGCTGCATAATATTGATGTCGATAATGACCTTCATTTTTCTTCCCCTATTTCCGGAAATGACAGCATTGTTGCTTTACAAGATGCGTGTACACAGTGTATAAAATGTATTCACTAAATCATGCATAAACAAAAGGGTTTCCTCACTTCAAACATATACCCTCACTCAACCACGTGTTACTTTTTCCTTGGACAAATTAATTAAAACAAAAAAAAAAGTTACTTATTGCTTCTTTCACGATTCATTGAATTCATTCAATTCAAACAGGTCAACACACACGTGACATATGTATGTCGACTCACACCCAAAAAAATTTCACCATCATATGGAAGGAGCATCAGGCAGGATCTATAATTGAATTCCTTTATACGATTCCACCCTGAGAGATGGCAATCATCACAAAGTGCAACACAAAATAACCGCCGAAACAAATAAAACCCATAATTGGCAGACTCAAACGATTTCAAGGAATTTTTCGAATCCAGATCCAACCCCTCTACTGGAGATGAGCACCATACCATCCCGGCGACATGCCACACTGCGTGCGAATGACCATTCTCGGAAAGTTCATAAAATCACCATAAATCACCGATTTCCAATAATTATTTTTTTTCATTTCGTGAATCGCGCCAAACAAAAAAAAAAAAACCTCCAATATCGACCCAAGGGCAAAGTGGTTAAAGTGACCATTTGGTTGCTCCTTGAATATAACTGAGAAAAGGAGGGCAGCTCCTCCCTGGAAACCATGTCTTTCATCGCAGATAACTGTCTGACACTTGGGGTTTGTTTGTTATTCCATTTGTTCAGATATCCGCCCACTGCCGAAAAAAATATACCATATAAACTACAAGGCCCAGTATAGCATGTTGTAAGGAGCAATCGAGTGGAACGTTGTGATCAGTTTTATTTGTTTTGTTTTTGGGGCCAAGTCGTAATTGTCCGTCCATCCATCGCATCCGTCGCGCCGGCCGTTTGGTGCGAATCACTTTTTTAATTAAAAAAATTCACAGACCATTGTGCTCTGTTGGGATACGAAATGTTGGTGCGATATGAGAAACAAGCAGCCAGATATACCTATAAGTGTTGCCCAAAACCGAAATGATGACCAAAGCCAGAAGTGCACTTAATTTAGTTAAGACACTGTGGTGCTTGCTGTCCAGCAGAACACTTTAACAATACAAAGATAAAAGAAGTGTGGTCTGCAGGATGCATCAGCCGATTTGTTACAAACTTTTTCGGAAGATTTTAAGATAAGTGGGTGGTGTTTTGTTTGCATTTCTAAAGAAGCAGTTTTAATTTGGAAAGCCTGCTAAGATTTTAAATCGGTTCTTGTATTTTTTTTAATCATAAACGACAATCTTATTCTTCATTTTTTCCGACGATGTTATGTTTATCAACTTTCCCACTTCACCACTTCCCTATATATCCGCTTGTGGGGTTCATCGGGTTGACCTCAGAAAACGTCGCCATCCCTCCCCAGTTAAAGATAATTACTTGTTACGTCCTCGTGTGTAGACCGGAATATCCCTGCAGTAAGTCCCGAATAACGCCGAGGTGAACCTATAGTGAAACAATAACATCTTTAAGCTTTTTCAACAGCGTGCATGCGTAAGTCGTATAGTTGAGCGACTGGAGATTTCCGACGAGGTTAAAGACGATCAAAAAATAACCAACGCATGAAAGTTTAAAAAACATTCGAAAACGTTACGAGTTAATACAAGAGGAATTACTATGACAATATCACTGCTTATGCAAGGTACTGATCGAGCAGAAATGATAGGGTCAGATCTTGAAAGTAAGCAGATAAGTCGAATCTGAGAATAGCGACTTATAATATTAGATTGGACATCTTGTGCGTCCAAGTAACAAAATCGCGAAACGCTGGAAACAGGGTCCTTTTCCAGGATATATAAAGACGAAAGCACACAAGATGTTCTTTTACGGATTTGAACAAGGTAAGAACGGAACCGGTATCATCCTTGTGGAAGAGTTATCTATAGTTGATAGGATCATGGCTACTTCAAAGTATAGTGACCAATTGATTTCTCTGAAACTGATGAAGATGCAAGGATAAGTGCTGAATATTGTCAGTGATGTTACAAAGGCATGCGGAAAAAGATAAGTATAGGTGGATTTCAATAACTGTCTTAAGAACAACTCAAAGGAAGAACTTTCATATGTGGGTGGAGACTTGAATGGACATGTCGGGAAGTTTGACGAGGAATATTGGGATTACCATGATGGTCTGGGATACGACATAAGGAATTCTCCTGGGTCATAATGGACTAACAAAGTGTTAAACACCATGGGGCATATTCTTAGAAACTGTCTAAGCTGTTAAGTTAAATTTATTTTATCTAAATTACATTGCATAAGCCTAGGATAAGCAAAACTGTAGTTTAAAAACAATTATATGAATATGCCCTTATACATATGTGTTTATCAAACACAGTTGAAACCTGATATTCTCAAAGTGAATTTATTTCTCAGGGTACGCTATTTCCCGTAAAATTATCTTATTGGTCAAAAAATATGGTCTCTTCATATTATGCCCACACGAAGAAAAAAATTATTTTCTTCAGTCCGATATTTAACTTTTAACATTTGATCAAAATCATTGTATACTTCTAGGAGTTTATTAAATAAACTTTAAATGCTCATAACTTTTTTCAAATATATTTTAGCAGCAAATTTGTGGTATTTTCGTGTTATGTAGCCTAATGCGCTTCTAAAATATATTTTTGATATTTTTTCTCGAGCATCAGATATAGTGTAGAGAACAGGTTCAAAAGAGACAGGAAGTAAGTTAACATTTTCTGATTAAACGTACCTGTAAAAGTTTGTGCTATCGGTTAGTGTTCATCTTTTCAAAAGCCGATATTGAGATATGTAATCTTACAGTCGCCTCCCTTACTATTATGAGAAAACATGAACAATCTTATCCCTTTTTGTCGAGGATGAGCTGATAATTTCGTATTATTGGTATAAAACTTCAAAAATATATTACATCGAACAAAATCTACAACAACATTATTATATATTTTTTTTTTAATTCACAAATATATTACATCGAACAAAATCTACAACAACATTAAACATTATTATATATTTTTTTTTTAATTCAACCCTTCTTCATCATTTAAGCTGCGAACTTTTTCATTTTACCAAAACTCTTTTTTTATAAAATGTATAAAACCCGCCATAATATTAAAAGAATATCGCACACTTTTTGTATCTATTTTATAGATCGACAACGTTTTAATTCAATTTGTTTTTTTTTCTATATCCATGGCTTCATGGTGAGGTGCCATTAAGGTAAGCTTGTCTACATAGTGTAAAATTATCCATTAAAGAATTTCCCCAAACCACACAGAGTCAACATTAACTGAATAGTTTTCTCACAACGAAAAAGTATAAAAATCCAATTCCGAAGGATTTTTATACTTTGTAGATGGTAACTGGGGTAAATAAACTCTAAATTTATTTATATCCACCCTTACCTTATAACCAACGAGTTTATAGACTCGTTGGCGTCTTTGATATGACATCAGGAAGGATATTTTAGTCGCAAGAACAAAACGTTTAATTCAGGGAAAATGTGCTCGATTAAAGTTGGGCAAGTCATTCTACTTGCAGTATTGTTTTTAATTCTTGGAATTCATTCGAGAAGGAATTTTGTTTATTGCCATTTTGTTTCAAAAGCAGAAATTGATAATTTTGGGAGCAACTGTAAATGTCATGAGTCCATCACAGCGAAACGTATGAAACCATATTGTTTATATTTTTTGTTGTTGAGTTGTATATATATTTTTGTTATTGCGTGCTGAACTGTTCAATAAAAACTTATAAAAAAAAGATTTGGTTTTTATAATTATTGTTACTTCTCAATGTGACATTTCGATATCAAATCTTCCCTATTGCGGCACTATTCAACCCTCCAATCCGTAAAAGCTTATTATGCCTCCATCACACTTCCAATAAGAGTCTTATAAATAAGGTTTTTACTTAAGGACTATGTATTCGCTATTATGCGTTTTTAGATAAGGCTGCATTATGTATATGTATATATTTGAAGGAGAGCTCAACGTTAGACTATTCGCTATGTGCGTATTGCTTCTCTAGTATAGACACACTTACAGCCATCAGCGCTATCAGTGTTCACAAATAAAATATATTGTGAACAAATTTGAATAGAAACACATAGAAAGTAACGCTATCTAGTAAAAAATTGAAGAATTTGTTGTTATTTTTTTTGATATTTGTGTGTGTATAGAATAATAAATAAATAAACTAAGTAAATATAATAAATAATAATATTAAGAAAATCTCCATTCTGTGATGTCTCTTTGCACATAGCGATTAGGAATCTCATATTCTAAAAGATTTGCCGTAAAAGAAAGGGATGGCCAAAGATCGAAGAAATGATATTGGATAAGAAGATACAGTCGTTCCAAAATCAAGTTTGAGGAAAAGTAGAATAAACAGTGCGGTAGAGTGTCCTTTAAAAGGACGAAATCCAGCCTTCATCATGATTTGGTGTGGCATAATGCATAAACCATGAAGGTGTCAATAGTAAACTCCATTTTTGCGTAGGTATGGGTGATCAAAACGAGGACTTAGAACAGTAAGAACTATCAAGAAGACGTAAATTACAATAGCCAAAATTGACATTAAACTACAGGCATTATTTAACAACATCTGCAGAATTTAAGTTAAGAACTTTTTAACTGATTACTGATGATGATAATTATTGGCTTAAAAATGCCAAAACCAAATCGAAATCGAAATTCATATACATATATGTACAAACATTAAAGACTTCAATAAAGAGATCTGCTTTAACTCACAAACTTCTGATTCACAAAAATGAAATGTATATTTATTTGCATTGTCAAAGCTATGCTCCCAACTAATTAATTTTAAATTAAGCAAACAACAAAAAAAACCGCTTCGTATAAATAAATTAAAATGTGTACGGCTGATGACCCTCATGCCCAAAACTGATATGCGTATTAATACCGAAATGGGTGCACATTGTGCACCAATTAGCTTGGCTAATTGTATTTTTCAATTTTATCGAGTTTGGTGTGTGAATTTGTGGTTAATTTTTGTTTTCTTCTTGGAAACGTTAAACGTAATCAGCGTTAACCAGCAAGCAATTAAGAGCGTTGAGTATTTATATGAGCATGTGAATGATGACTGGCGCCATTGAATTTTAAAACTTCGTTGAGTAATTTTTATCAAAAAAAAAAAAAATCTTCTGTCAATTGTCACTTGTGATCGAATTTGTTTAAGTGAATATTGACAGAAAAAAAAAAATATATAACCATGAGATGTGATGAATATTTTGTATTTATAATTTACACGTATCCTACTGATGTCAAACAAAAGAGGATGTTCGGTTTGGATTTCAATGAATCAATGAACTAATGTGATTTGTGTTCAGGATATTATAACGAGAAAGAGTATTTTTATTTTGGTGTGTAAAGAGATAGAACTGAATTACGTTAGTGTGAAATTAATTATTATGGTATCTATTATCTATATCTTTTAAACATCATGGTGCCATGAACCAAAAAACGTTCGCATTTTAACTTTATCTATACATATACCTACACCAACTTTAGGCGGTCAATTAAAAAAATAAGCGCAAATAAAAGAAAAATGTATATCAACCCTGGATTTCGATCGAACACTTTCAAAGTTCTCTCTATGTCTTACCTATATTTTGAATTTTGAATGATAACTGTCCTTTAATTTTGAAGAAGCTTTTAAAATTTATTTGGAACAAAATGGGCCTTTAGTTTATTGGTCTTACCAAGAAAATAATTAAAAATAATATAAACTTATATTTTTTAAATTAGAAACCAAACGGAAAACTTAAATTTTGACGTATAAGACTTTCAATAGGCGTGTTTTATTGGTAAGGGTTTAGTCACTTTAGCAAAATTTTGTATGGGATACGAAAAGTGGCGATAAATTGGTCAGTAATTAAAGTGAACATAAAAGTGAAGATACAATCCTGGAACGCCTGTAAATTTTTGGCGCGAAATATAATGTCAATACATTTTTTGCTTAAAGGTTGGTGGCACCTATGACAGCTTAATACATGGACTCCATATTCAATGATTATTAATGGTTGTGTTCAATGTGTTTTCCTTTAGGGCCGCGTTTCGCGGAAGAAGTAAGAAGCTTTCAACCTACGAAAGTTGCAAAAAAGTTTTGATGATTTTAAACTTTTCGCTTAAAAACAAATAAAAATTTGTTAAAGCAAATTTTTTAAATAAAATTATATAATTTGTAATTTTATTTGGTAATATTCAAGCTAAATAATGATTATTTATCCGGTTTTTATTTTTTTGTAGTGGAAGGTGGGGTACAAGTTGACCAACTCGGCATATACAAATAGCCATACTTTGCAGACACATCCATAAAATTATTTAAAAATTCTGCTTGGCATATAGTCAAGAATACCAACTTTGAAATAAAATAAAAAAGTGGAATCAAAAGTGAATATAGCGTTGTATTGGTTCTTTCCAGTGCTGACTTACTAAAAATTACCAACAAAACACGACTAATATATAGATTTTAGATTTTATTTTAATTGGGTACATTAATTTTATATTGAATATTTTTTTATAAGAGGCAAAAACTATATGCACGTAGTTTTGTATAGACTATATGCAGAGTTTGTAAAGTTTCAACCAATGCAATGTGTTCATAGTAAAATTGAAATTATTTGCACTGACGATTCAGAGACACCTATATTATTAACATCTTGCACATGAACTTGCTTGATTTAACTCAAAATATAGTTAATCATCACTGCCTTTTACAGCACCGCCACCGCCAGCAGTGAATGGAAAAATTTAAAATTTGAATCTTGGTTATTTAATTATTCATTTAGTATTGTCGATATTTTACTGTTTTATTTCTTTTTACTTTCTTTAAGTTAAATGCTCTTAAAGAATATAGTTTTTTTAAGATTTTTATAACAGATAAAAATGTTGCCAGTTATACTTATATTAATTTTGAAACTGCGCAAAATAAAAGTAAAGTCGTTTATATTTCACAGGTTGTGGGTATTTCGTGGCAATCATCTCTCCGAAATTTGCTACGAAAATTACATTTAAATTTAGCAGTCCATGTATAGTGGGTGTCATCTACCATTTCGTTTCATTCTTATTGTGTCAAAGCTCATTTTGTTCTACTGTCATTTGATGTACAGTGCTGCCAATTAAAATTTTGATTTTAAAACCAAATTAGGTGTGTTTTATTGAATATAATATTATAGTAGAGTAAAATTTGCATAAGCACTAGAAAAACCACAATTACTTTATAACGAGTACCTAACTCCCTTTTCTACTTTTATCCATAGTAATTTTTAATGAAGATAAATCATTCACAATAGTTCTCTGTGTCATCTAATTGGAAAAACATACGTTGATCATATAGACAGTTACATTCATAGTTATAAAAAAGTCTTATACTTCACATAAATCAAAATCTGTTTCGGAAAAGACTAACGCCCGATTCGATCACATTAAAAACTTCAACTGTAACAAGGAAACCGTTTTGAAACAATAAAATAACAAATGAATTTATATTTTATAACAAGTTTTAGTTTAAAACGAGTTTTAATGAATTTGAACATATTAGGTTTTAGATTTGTATTTCAATTGCTGAAATATCACATATCACTGCCAAGAGTCCAGATAGAGAACATTTTTTTAAGATGCTAAGAATCAAGAACTTTCAAAAATTTTCTGTAAAAAACATTTATTTTTCCTGTGTTTACTTTTATGGGATAATAAAAAAAAAATTGTTACCTGGCCAGGATCCAATAGAATCCTTTTTATTCCAGCTAAGCCTTAGTGTCTCCTCGTTAAGGGCATTTGAGTTATTTTTCTATTTTTGATGAAAGGAAGCGTAAAATTTATTCCACACTTCCTTGCACAGGAATCATTTATCACCTTTCATAGGACATTAACTTTTCCCTTCTGAAACATTCTTCTTATTATCATTATCCTTAGCGCCAAAGTTGTCTAAATTCAATCCTCACGCCAAACCAAAATAAAATTACTTACACAATATAAATATTGACTGAACGTTTGTATTGCATGCAACACCACGACACAAGTAAAAATTGATTTAAATTTGAAGACAAATTACAAGCTACCTTTTGTAGTATTGAAGACTCGTCGTATACCATTTCCCCCTCAGTTATTGTGTTATCTTACTCAAATATTATTGCACTCCTTCTATATTTCAGGATACAAGGAACGCGGGTTGATTTTTTTTTTCATTTCTTTCAAATGAATTGGTATCCAACAGAGTGTGTACAACAACGAGTGAACAGGACAGTATAAGGATAAAAAAGGATCAAAAATTGAATAATTCTTCAATCCTGATTGAAAGAAATTGAAGGGTAGTCGAAGTATGCTTTTCTTTTAAACGTTTATCTACTTTTTATTTCGTTTCTTCCTGGCAGACCTCAAATTCAAGGATGTGGTTATGTAAGGATATTCTGGAGACGAAAAGTCTGCACATTCGAGAAAAAAGGTCCCGATGTTGTATATCCTTCCTCACCGCACTTTAATAATAGAAGAATAAATAAATAAGGAAAAAAAAAGCAAAGGAATTCATGAGCTGGAAGCTAAATGGAACATGCCAAAGCATTTCAAAACGAGAGTACGAAAACAACAACAACAAATCTCTTTCTCTCTATATGACAGCAAGTATAACTGTGCTGTCAAGAGTGCGAGATCCCAGACTTATGAAGGGTTCTTAACCATGTGGCCAGAAAAGAAATCTACTTCAATGTTCAATGTAAATGATGATGTCCTGTTTTTGAGTTGGCATTGGCACCCCTTTTCATTGTTCTCATTATTTGGTTGTGTGGTATGCTTTTTTTGTTTTCATTATTATTATTTTTTGTTTTTGCTTTTTTGACATAAATATCTGATGAGCTGTTGATAATGGGGCATGATGAAATGTTTATCCCGATTGATGTAATTTTAAGCGAAATTTCATCACTCAAAATTTTTATATGAACGAATTTTAAATAGGAAAGGGATGGGGTTTTTGTGGTTTTTTTTTTATGATTCGATGAAAAATATGTTCATTCAAAATTTCGCATGTTGTTGCTACATATTGGTGCATCTTTTTCAAGGTTCATGGCAAAACATCGGTTCATATGTCTCCCTTATACATGTCATCATATAAGTTATTTGAAGCTTTCTGCTCAGCTCTTTTGTTTCATGATCACATTTCTGTTTATTCATGCTCTATGATAAGAAAACATTTTCTCATCATGATTTGCAAAATATTAAAATAAAAACCTCATGTCAGAAGGTTAAACAATTTCCATTGATCCCTCATTTAAGCCGACAAATTGCCTTCCACTTTGCCATGTTACCCTAATGACTCATCACCCAGAGATCCAGAGCAAACTGCGCATCAAAATAACTAGCTTTAAACCATTTAGGTATATAAAAGCGACCGCCTTTCACATAAACACTGTATCCACGTAGATAATTGAAATGCGCAATGCCTATTATTAAGCCAACATATATGAGTTTGTCCTTAAAATTAAAGAGGGCCCCATTACCATTTTCCCCGAAGATGTTTGCACGATGGAGCTGCAACTGCAACAACAGCAGCAGCACTCATCCAGCCAGTCAGCCATGCGTCATAATGCCCGCAATCGCTTTGGCGTATATATGCTTCATCCAATTATCAGCGATCGCGCACTTTGAACGATCGGTGGAGGATCGGTACAGACTAAAGGGTGAAAGAGAGAAAGCTATATGTGCCTCCTCCACCTCGCAGAGCCAACTCCATGATGCTGTTGATCGTGCGCATAAATCAAAACGTTCATTACAGGTGCAGAGCAGCAAGATACGTGCTATAGTAGTCTATCGTGCCATTGGATGGTCTACCTATGGATCGCGGATCATCCGTCCAACAACGCGAAACACGTACTTGCGACTCATTTGGAGCTCGACAAGAGGACCGCACGATTTCTACCCCGACTGGAACATAACTCACCGCGGCAATCACTCTGCGTGTGTGCATATAGCTGCCTACCGATTGCTGTGGGCAGAGCACGGGCAGAGATGTGCAGGTATAAGACACTCAGAGTCAATGGGAAAATTACTGGGCATTTGAGTGCGTTGTTGGCGATGCTGGCTGCTGAAAAGTCAAGGTGCGCGTGCGTGTTCATCTTGCGATCACATGCGCTTATTAATTTGCATCCCATGCAATCATTTGCCCCAAGTACTCCAAATTGGAGCATCTTGTTAGTCGGTAGCGGTATACTGGTCCTACAGATTGCCGCCAACTTATAAAGGTTCAGGGATCACCCTCAATGTCAGGCGAACCTTCAATCCCGATCTGTCTGACTTGACAGTGATAAATTTATTGCGACTACGAGTACTTATTGACCACCTGGGCCACAGGAGCAATCAACATAACACAGAAAATCGGCCAGCTTAACCAGTTTCTTGTGCAGAGCCAGAGTTATTTCTCCTATGGCTGTTGTGCTAATTCTCAGAAATTAGCATCGAATAGTCGATGACGACCACAAGACGACAGCCGATGAGGTCGTATCTGCCCCCAATGTCGGAATGAAGAAATATTTCCACCCGTCGCCGTTGCTTCGCTCGCTGCCATATCGTCGTCATCGCCTGTTGGACTAATGGGAAAAAATGCCGCCAGCCGTGCGTAATGTGTGCCACAAAAAATTTACGGCATGGTTGTACAGCAAAAGACCACAAGACTAATATCGACCAATTCCGATACTAATGACCTGAACAAATTGACAATTTATTGCGCGATTGCAGTGTCCTGCTGTCCACACATACTATGTCTGCGGTTATCGGAAACTATATTGCAGCTCTTGGAGTCCCACTTCATTATGCTGCGCATTATTGAGACCAACAGAGCGTTGTGATGTTCAACTAAGCGAATGTGGCATGTAAAATTATCATTTGCAAAAGTATTTGAAAGATAAAAAAGTATCTAGCCTTCTTCTGGTATAAGTTGAAGGCTTATTGCATTATGCTCAAGGTGCTGAGCGGGATACTTACAGCTTGTTCCCTTCAGTTAGGTGGTTCTTTGGTTAATTTAAATAACAAGAAAACAGAAATCTACATTAAGCAAAACTAGAACAATCAATATGAGAGCTGCGGATCTGTGGGTAGATCTAAACGTTGCACAAGATTGAAATGTGAACGTATATGCAAGCTTTTAGTTAATTTTCTGTTAATTTCCATTATGGAAAATTTCAAAAAACAGTTGCCAATATATCGGAGGTTAGCTCGTTGAACTCCACTGAAGGATTTCTTTTTTGTGAAGCAGTAAAGTGCAAACATTTAAATTGCGAACCATCCTGCAAACCAAAAAGTGGACAACTGATTTGACAAAGTAGCTAACTACTTTGGTTACCTTTGCTCTGGTGAAACTATTGACTTCAGCTATAAAATCAAATAGAGATTTTATTGCTTATCGCTGTTCCTGTAGACTAAAAATCTTGGAATAACAAACCCGTAAACAAAGAACCAAAAATATCATTCTATAAAACCTTGATCACTTGATGTGTAAGTGCTTGGTCGCTTTGATTTAAAAATACCTCGATTGACTTTTGGTCTAGCATAATATGTGGACCGAAATGATAAGTGGATAATGTGGCTTCGATGGTTTGGTGAATAGATAAAAATGCTTCACTCCAGCCCCTATGATCTTCCAATTCAGGAGCTTCCAGAAGATGAAGGGCATACTACGGTCACGGGACCGAGCATAAGAAGTCTCAAAAATGCTCAAATCAAGCCGGTTACCCCAATTTAGAACTAGCTGATGGAAAGGCATTTAACTATATACCCGAGTTCTTACCCAACTGGAAATGAATTATGAATTATCGTTATGATCCGTGCTAAGTGCTAAGGTATATCTGACTTCAGGCCGGATTCTAACTGACCATTACACTTATTCCTAAACGGCCGTATTCCTTAATTATTAATTTCCGCTAGGAAACCCCTGGGTTAATGTAAATAACAAAAAAACTAGAAACTCTAACATCGCTTATTTTTATAAACAGTACAAATGTTTTACTACTACCACTGAGTTTATAGACATAGAGGAATCAAGATAGTTTCAAACTCACCGAAGTAGATGTCGCTAAATAAGTATATCAAGTAATTATTATTGCAATAATTCCCTGTAACCAAAAACAATCAAACAGAACCGAACTAAATTCTTCTGTATACATTTGAATTTGTTTTTCTTTATTTTTGTTTGCCTTTTAACTCAAGAATAATTGCTACAAGAGTAAACAAAGAAACAAGTCGATAGTAACGACAAAGTTTGAAATTTACAAAAAACAAGTCGATAGTAACGACATCCTACGAGCGAAGTTTGAAACTTACTCATGATTTCTGTATAAACACAATGCTACTACGCACCTTCAAAATAATTTTATACGACAGCACTGGTGGGAGCAGCTTTAAATTTATAATATAAATTAAAATACATTTGTTCAGTATCATAGAATTCAAATTCCGTTGCTAACGAAATATTCATAACAGAGTGTATCAGAAATAATACAAATGGAGTTCTTAAGTTGTAATTAACAGTACCAATCTAGTTTCCTCAACTCCCAATCTTTAAAAAGGTCACTATAAATAAGGAGTCCAAAGCTTCAGTGCTTTCACGCAATTCAGAATTAAGTGACTTCTGCAGTCTGATGATATCTTAGGGTATAAGAAAACTCCTTTGTAGAATTGTATGAAAATTTGTAAAACTAAATTACATTGTATAATAGATACTAGATTTAGAACCAGATCTTCAATTGTGTACAAATTATAAAAAGAATTGTACGTAAGTGAGATTTAAGAAAAAGTGCAATAAAATCAACTCATAAATCCTAAACCCCCTGAACTGCCTCAAATTTTCACTAAAAGCACACCTTACAGTAAAGCCATTGGCTTTGAAGTGGATATGTTTTTGACCCAATAGAGATCAATAACATCGTTAATAAAGAAGTAAAAAAAAAAGAAGATGGTCAGTATAAGAAAGCGTTTCATACTGGTACTTACTTCATTCATGTTACTTTTTTGGTAGACAGCCCTGTTTTTCTGGTCTATTTATCTTAAGACTCATAAAAAACTCTGCTATTTTGTTTTTAATATTTGATACCAAGTACAAACATAACAGCTTCCAAGAAAATCATAGCACCTGGAATATAATCAATTATCAATCAGCGATGAAATAAAATAAAGAAATTTGACAATAAAAAAACAAATTAGTTAGTTTTCCCGAATTCAATTCAGTAATTAAACGATTTCATATCGATTTAAGAACACCGGGCTTTTGAAAACGATTAAAATATGTATGCAAAAGAAATTCAGAATAACAGTGGTGTACCTGCTGCACCTGCTGATCTAAGAGCGCATTTTAGCGTGCTGTTTTAAGTGCCGGACAAAGGGCATGGTATATGCTTATTGCGTTCCAGAATTCCATATTACTCGATACTAAAATACCAGAATACAAGAAATACTTTAAACCAGAAAAGTGAATCATCAGAAACCATATATGATCATATTACCTTTAACAAGAGAAGTAGGTAACCACTCTTACCCATCATAAAATTCCGGTTTTCAAACCGATGACTACCCGTAGATTAAATTATTAAACTGAAAATCGAATGAAAAAAAACAAATTTACCAGAAAAAAAAAAATTACCAAACGTCAAAATTAAGTTTGTGCAATTCTGTGAAATTCAAAGTGTGAAACAGCAATTTATAGCTTTCAAAAACTATGATCCTGCAAATCTTTCAAACAACAAAGTGTCAAAGAGAAATTTGCTGTTTTCATACAGTAAACAGTTCAACCTGAATATCCCACAATTGTCAAAAAATCATATCAAATTTCTTTTATGTTGGAATTGATTTTTTCTCTATATAGTATTCAGAGTCATAATTGCTTAAATATATTATTCACGTGACTGCTTAGTTTGTTCATTCTTACATGCGCAATCACGAAAATATCAAATTTTCTTGAAATGACCCATATTGTCATGCTATACACCCCTCGACTAACCGACGCGTCGCGACGGATACCATACAAAACTGTCAAAATTTTGTCAACAGGCAAAATGTCCGGAAGTCAATTGATACAAGCTGAAATAAAGATGATTTGCACGACCTACAAGTGAAGATACTTACTTACACTTTAAATTTGAAATTTTAGGCCAGTCGGCAGAGAATTTTTTCTTGCAACAGAACTCCCATCCAATTTTATGATTGGATATGGTTCGTTAGTCTTTCAGGCGTAAAAAAAAAAACAAAAATGGAGGTCGTTTGCGTTAGGCGCCATATTGCAAAAACGTGTTTTCTCAAATAACTAAACAATGGCTTATCGAACAAAAGAATTAAATAAACCTTTTGATAGAAAATATGATTTTCTTATTTTCATTCCTAAAACTCTTTTTTAAAGTGTTTAACATTTTAAGAGTTATGATGGCGTGTAAAATATCAAATTATTTTTCAATTTGAACAAAATGTTTTCTTTTTATTTTTAATTTTTAAAACTTGAATAAAAACTTAACAATTACAAGCCATAACTCTTAAGTGTTATACCTAGATATGCAAAAATTATAGACATGAAAAAAAGAAAATAATATTTTTTGTCGAAAAGCTCTTAATAATTTTGTCCGATAAGTTATTCTTAAGTTAATTAAGAAAACTCGTTTTTCAATATGGCGGCTAACGCAAACCTCGCACTATCCCGCCATTTTTTCGGGTACTCCTAAAAGACTAAAGAACCATATTCAATAATGAAATCGGAACCTTAATTTTGTCTTTAGCAACTGGCCTATCAATCTGATAATCAAACTGAAACATTTTCAACTTTCAAAGAACCATATTTTCAAAACAAAGTATTTTTAGGTTCCTTGTCCCTAAATAGAAAAAAGATCCAATTTTTCTTCAGAATAATAAAGTATTAAATTTAAAATGTTTTCATTTCAAAGAATTTAAAGTTAAGAAAGGTTATTAGCCTTTCTCTTTGAAAAGTCATTTCTCTAGGGCAAAATAAAATAATAAAATACCTTCCTTTCTTGAACTATCCAAGCAAATGTGTTTACAACGCAGAAATTGACAACAGCTAACGACTTGTGGAGCAAAACATATCCGGTGTTAGTGCGGAGGTAGGGTCGGTCGTTGATCTAAAAGTTATATTGTTACAGTATCAGACAAAAACCTCCACTATTTCTGCTAACTTCAAAAGATTTCATGGCGCCCAACTGAAAAAGAAGTTACACCAACTTTTTATCTTTTCTTGTTGCAAAAGAAAACAAAATTGTGTATAGGAAAACTTTTAAAATATAAAAATTAAAAAAAGGAATCTATCTACCATCATTTTCCCCGTTGAATTTAATCCTGTGAAAATTTATTGCAACACGTTTGTGCGATAGTTGCTTCTTTTGTTGATATCATCCAATTCCGTCAGCATGACAAAATTTTATTCTTTACACTAACAAAATTCTTTAAAGCATGGATTACACTTATACTCCGTTGCATGGTGCATGATTTACATGCACCTTCATTAAGGAGTGTCAAGGCGATGACCATCGTGTCACCAAATCGCCTGGACATTAATAACCTGTTCAAGGAGAAGATGATTGCAATTCTATAGCTGGTTAACCTCCTTTATGCATGGGTTATGTATACGCGGTGTAAATTTCATCTAAAGACGATGTTTTCGTGCATCCACACAAGTCCAATCAGCACCTTAAACGATGTCCACAAAATGGAGATGGTTAGGTGTGTCCATTATAAATCAGCAAGCACATAAGTGACACAAAACAGCCAAAAATAAAGTGGTTATAAGGGACATCAAAGTGAAGCGCTTTTCAGCATTCCATTCTTTGCGCGCGGCGTATAGTTGTGCCGACAATTTATGTGAAATAAATTTGATGTTACGGCAATCGAATTATGATTTTATGTGAACAGTTTTCCAATTATAATAATATGTGTATACCTCTACCAATATCTACTTTGATATCAAAATAAATTTTTGATATTGAAGTTTACATATATTTTATTGGTGGGGTAGGACCTTTAAGTGCACGAGCGTTTACGGAATAGGTACCAACAACTGATGATCATAAATTAAGTATTTTGTTCAACAGCTTAATCAGGCAAGTCATAAATTTTATGATTTTATAATTTAAAGAACACACCCTTATTTACTGATACTTATTTCATGGGTATAAGCAAAATTTTTAATATTTTCGCAAGCACTTTTTGAATTAATGAATATTGAGTGTGTAACATTGTATGTAATATGAATAATATTGCTTTTAATTGCATTTGAAAAGAGAAAACAAAAGGATTTATGAAACTTTATACATATCGCGACTGCAGTTGCTGATCATGTTGTTTTTTTCGCGCCATTCGAGGAGACCCAAGAAATTTCTCAAATGTTAGGGTGTGATTTAGTTTTTTGGTGCCTAATTTTTTTTTGGGAGAAATAAAAGGCCCCAATGAAATTAAGCCAGTATGCAACTTTGAATTTTTGTTTTTATATAATTGTTTTTTAATCTTACTTTCTTAATTTTTTGAAAACATGTGAAACTACTGCAAAACGCTTTCAAATGGTAATATTTGCAATTTAATTCTCCCGCCTTCGTTAAATAACAACAAAAATGGCGACTTTACTTCTTTACATCGTCGCTTTACGCATCGATATTATGATAAAAGTTTACATGTTATGAGGAAAAATTCTCCATAAAATTTTTGACAGCTCCTTTAAGGCGGCGGCGCAGCGGCAATGGGAAAATACATCGTTTACATAGGCTTACGTCGTTAGATGAATACCCTTTTTCTTCTATTCATTTGAAGATAAATAGATATTTAAAAATTTGTCATGAATGCAACATAAAAGTTCAAGAACAATATATTGCTGAATGGCAGGAGAAATACAAGTTGCAAAGAAATTGTTCAGTCTACAATTCAAGTATTTGTTTAAAAGTTTGATGCGTTATTTCACTTTAAAAAATAAACTTTTATAGAAAAAAAAAAAAAAAAAAACATTTGGGGTTTTAATTCATTTATAAAAAAAAATCAAAACAAGTTGAGGCCTTATTTAATTTATTTTCGGGTTTTTTTTCATTTTGGTGGGGCCTTATTTCATTGAAGCATAACTTAATGATGAAAAAATACATCAATTTGGGGCCTTATTGCATTTTTTTGGGCCTTATTTCCTGGGACATGATTTTGCGGAGCCACTCGATGTTAAACACTTGAATTTAAGCTCACCGAAAAAACAGTTTATTACAGGATTAAGTAAACATTGTGTTACTATAATACATTGTTAAAAGATTAAAACTTACTTTATAAAATATAATAAAATAAATTAAAAAAAATTTAAGTTTTTCCTTAATTAGTAATTGTTATTTAACAGAGGTATAATTTATTTTGAGTACATTTAGATTTTATTTAAACGTAATTATTCATAAAAAATAACCTATCCTGTTTTGTATTGAAGTGAGTGTACAAATTAATTTAAAATAATTTTTTTAGTTAAAATCAGTTTTTCAAAATAGTTTGATTAGATAGAGACAGATTTTCTTTTTTTTCAATCTCTCTTTCTATATGAAGTATAAAATCTGTTGTCAGATGGCAAATTGTTATGAGTGAATTTTCCAAACTTTACGTGCATTTTTTAAGCTTAAAATGTTACAAAAAATCAGAAATTGTTTCTGCATATAAGAGAAAATAAAATAAAATTTACAAAAAAAAAAAAACAAAAAACTTTTTGATTTTTCATAAAATTTTGAGCTTTAAAAATGCACGTAAAATTTGGAAAATTCATCCATAACAATTTGCAATTTAAGTATCTACCTATTAATTTTTAACATGAAATTTTAAAATTAATGTTACTCATATGAAATCTTAAGTTGTACTTACATAAAATCGCATGTACAATTGTTGTATCAAAGCATCATAATTGGTCCAAAAAAGAAAATAAAGGACATCCACCGATTCGAGCTAATTTTATTTTAGCCAATCACCAGAAGTTATTATCATTATGATAGACCGTATTAAAATGAACATTTTATATTACTACACCAAAGTTCTTAGTCAATTGGCTGCCCTTCAAAGTATTTCACAATACAAGGTGATTCATATAAGATGTTGTAAAAAAAAATTTAGGTACTTAAAACAAGAAAAAATAAAAATATTTAAAAACAACGTTAATACTCAAAATGCCCTATATCTTTTTAACAAGACAGAAATCTTTTCTTCAGTTTTATTTTTCAATAATATTATTTGAGTGAATGATTTTTGGAAAATTTATTTTCAAACTCAATTTAAAAAAAAAAAATTGTTTCTAAAATTAATGCCCTAATTAATTTTTAAATGTCTTGTACTTTTTGAGAAAATGCAAAATAACGAAAACCATCTGTTAAGGAAAACAAAAACCAAAATAAGAGATTTTCTTAGGGTTTTCCATGTAATTTTGAATCTCCCAATACAAATTGATTATTTTCATTTAATGAACTCCTAGAACTATGCTATTTTTTTATCCAATGTTCAAAAAACCTTTCATACCATACCTATCCAAAATCGAACTAAAAAAATATATTTTTTTCTAGTGCGGACATACACTGTGAAGACGACCTACTTTTTTGACCAAGAATTTTTCTTAAATACATAGGTGCGGGGCGATAACATTACAGGAAAAAAAAAAAAAATATTTCACGCGTGAAGTAAAAAATAATTTCACTTTTTTGCGTTAAATACAAAACTTCACTATATACTTGCAATTTAAGGTACTCTATAAGGCAAGTAGCCTAAACGTTTAGGCCGATTTTCTTCAAACTTGGTACTCTATATTTTTAAAGTAATTTTTGATTTTTACTTAAGTCTGAAATTTGAAAATACCGCACCTGCTCTGCTATATATAGTCCCGGTGGCGACCGTAGGTTTACCTTATTCAACGCGTCAGGTAAGTTTATTCAAAAATGGCCATTTCCTGTGTTTTTTGTGACGATTTTTCGAGTTTCTTTTTTTGAAAGATATAGAAATCACGCGTAACCATTTTTATTATTAAAAAAACAGTAAAACTGAAGGTACTTATTAAAAGATAAGTTATTCTCAACAAAAAAGTTAAATAATTCTTCAAATTGTGTGGGAAATGTGAACCTATTTATCACACCATTGTATATTATTTCCCGTAAAGTTATCTTCCTGCACCTATGAGATAGAATTCTTAGTAAAGAAAAGGAAAAGAATATTTTTTTTTGTCGAATTTTTGGTATATACTATGGATGGTTTTTTATTGCACTTTTAACATTGTATCAAAAACATAACATACTTTTAGAAGGTTATTAAATGAAAATAACCAATATCATAACTTTTTTCATATAGATTTTAGCAGCAAACAAGTGGTATATAGGTGTTGTGCAGTTTAATACCATTCTAAAATATATTATTATTATTTATTATTAAATAAAAAAAAATATATTTTTCTATATTTTTTTCGAGCGGATATTGTAGAGAACAGCTTCAAAAGAGACCGGAAGTACTCATTTTCTGACTAAACGTACCTGAAAAAGCTTGTCGGACCATCAGTTTCGCATAAGTTCCATCGAAACCAATCAGTTAGTTCCCATCTTATCGAAGGACGCAATGAGATAGGTGATCTTACTGTCGCCTCCCTACTATAGGGTAATTTATTAAAATTGCCACTACATCCTATTTATCTGGGTCAGAAAAAAAGAAAAAAACATTTTCATTCGACTTTTTGTTTTGCTCAATTCAACTTGCACGCCTGCAGAAGTGCAGACATACATTTAGGTATGTAATAGAATCATGTACCTATATGTATATATATGCATAAGTACATAGATTGTAGATACTGTTTGGGTAGTAAAATCCAAACAAGTTTCTTGAAAGCACTGAAGTCCAATAAAGAAAAAAAAAAAAAAAAAAAAAAATAATCCGCAGGCTTTTATGTTGAAGTCAATTTAAGCTCAGCCTCTGTTTAAAACCTTCCGTATATAACACTCCTCCCAGCATGAATATAAAAACTTGATCGAAAACATTGGCAACTTGCAATTAAATGTTCGCCAAATTCCTCCCGTACCTATATTGTGTCCCAGTTCCAGTGTCCACCAATCGAGTTACAGGCTTTAAGGCAAAAAAAACTTATTGTTAGCCACATCATAATGACACGATCAGTCAAGAGAGTGGTGGTGCAATAATGGTGCAGATAAAATGCTATTTCGCAGAACTTCGACTTAAGGTGAATAACAAGGTTTTGGTCACGCCCCAAACGGCTGAACGTCAAAACAGCTTCAGCAGCTTCGGCATCGGCATATACAGAAGTGAGCTATACGCACTTCTTAACCACTTGTTATTCTCTCTTGTTAAAGTTTCATTTTCTTGCGTGTCAAATCGAATCGACTTCGCCATGGCTTGTTTGTCGTCCCTTTGGGTTTTTTTTTTACAGTGGAATGCGTTCCTTTCCTATAGTGTTTTTTTTTTTTGCTGATTTGACGTAGGTATGTCATGTACGCATATGGTGTGAGAAAATATTTTGGCTGAAGGCCATGGACCACCATCACAGTTCCATGTAGCAAATTATGTTAAGATACTTGGAAAGCATACATACTTCAATGTTAACAGCATTCCTTTAAGACAGGAGCGTAAATTTATGATACTTTTTGATGTTAATTTTGTCGAAGTTGAAGTGTTACTTTTTGTTTGAATTAATTTTAAGTCAATTAATTGTTTTTTGGCATTTCATTGGATTTTTCAACATATGTATCTGAAATAAGTAAACAATCTTTTGAATTTATCCCAAAAACGGAAGTAACATTAAATGTCACGACGCCATTTTACCAAAAATGTCATTATTGATAGAGTGTGACATCTGCGTCAATGCTATCCAATCTTCGTTTTCGCCGCCTACGTGTAATTTAACTTGTTTACTATAAATTTAGTTATGGTAATGACAATTTTAACGCCATTTTGGCATACCACTGTAATTAAGAACACTCCGTAAATGTTAAACGTAAATAAACAAAACGAATGCAAACATATATTTGACTTTTACGCTTGTCAAATGGTAAAATGGCAACGACATACATAGGTCGGTATATCAACTTCTGATGCTGACGACAAAACGACAATACAAAACTCTGCCATGACACCATAAAAAAAACTGCGACTTCTTTACTACGTTCATGGAAGAAGATATACTTCGCAATACGCCCACTTCTAAAACTTATGCAAATTCTCATCAAATTCACACCTAGCTGTGAATTTTCCGCTTTCGATTTTTGTACCGTTTTTTTTTTATGTTCTTTTTTTCGAACCTTACCTGCCATGGTACAATCAATTATTTATCTTCGATACTCAATTGATAGAAATGCTTATATAGTTACTTTGTTAATTATTTGTTTAAAAAAGCGGGGGCGGTATACATAAATCATTAATTTTGTGTTTAATTTTCTAATAAATGAAAAATTTTTTTCACGTGAAAAAGAGGTAGTTAATTGGTAATGAATGAAATTATTATGTAAATGAGAATACGAAATATTCCACTCACATCGTATAGTCGGATCTACAACTTATGATCATTATGGGCGCTGAAGTGATGTTATTAAGATGATAATTAATTAATTAAATAATTTAACTTTTTTATTTTTTTTTTGTTATATGTCAATAAGTTTGAGTTCTGAAAAAAAAAAACATGGAACACATTAAGCTTAGATATCTCACGATTCTCACCTCTAAACTTATCAGAGGTGACCATAGCATAGCTTATCAGTAAGGAGGGAAAAATACTTTTTTTAAAGTTACAAGAAGAAGGGTGCTGTTATAATTACATCACCATCAAATTCAACGAGCTGGTATTAAATGACCATTTGCAGAACATAATTTAGCAGCAGTTCTCGGTATAAAAATTAAAATAGAAAATCACTGCGATTTCTCAAAAGATTTTGAAAACATACTCAACTTGTCATATTTTCCATCGTAGGTATGAACAAGAAAGTCGAAACAAACGTGATTATACATACGAATCGGCGCAACTGTCTTGAATGCCTTGTAGTCAAGTCACTTGAAAATTAAAGCTGTCACAAATTAATTACAAGTTGAAACTACTTGTACAAAATTTTTTTTAATGAGTAAAAATAGGGAAAAGTCAACCGTTTTTTTTATGAGAGCACTCCAAATATAACGTTTACAAAGTTTTATTAAAACCTTTAGAGTCGTTTTCTAGAGAAATGAAAAAACTAAAACCGTTATATGGCAGGTACCCGTTATAGCCGTGCTGAAAAAAAAATTCGAATTTGTCCTCTAGTCTAGGGAATCGCCAAAAAGTACTACCCACGAAGTTTGAAAAAAAAGTCCTTGAACCGTTTGGACTGTAGTGTAGTAGCCATTGGCTTATTTATATATGTTTTTAAATTAAAGTTTAAATATTTTGTATCACAAAATTAATTATTGCTCTTTTGAACTCATATTGGTAACTGATTTGTTTAACATCTTTTGGTAAATCATTAAAAAGTTTGAAACCTTTATATATTAAGCTATTTTGAGATCTTACATTTGTAAGCGATTGCAGTCTTAAATCATTTCTATTTCTTGACAAGTAAGGTTAAACATCTCTGACGTAATGAACATGTTTTGACAAATATGTTGGCAGTAATTTATTTTTGATTTTAAATACAAAGAATAAAACATTGAAATAGATATGCTGTTTGACATTCATCCACAACAAAGTATTTAACATAACTACTATAGGAGTATATTTACTACATCTAAGTATATTGTTCATAGAACCTTCATTAATTAAATATAACACTGTAGAGCAATACTCAAAGTGGGGTTTCATAATTACATTATAAATATTTATAGCAGTAATAGTGCTTACTTTATTTCGAATTCTTCGTAGGAAACCCTACTTTTTTTGAAACTTTTTTTAAAAACATATTGAACATGAAATTCATATTTTAGTTTATAATCAAGTTTGATTAAATTTTTGAATTTTTTTTCACAAAACCAAAAACAAATTAATTATCATTAGGATAGACTTTGTTTTTATGGAGATGCATGTTTCTACATTATTTAATATCTTTAAAAGTAAAAGTTGTACAGCCATCTGATTTTAAGTGGTAGATTGGAAATACATAAATAAAAGCAGTAAGTTTTTACAAAAAAAAAAGTTTTTTACCAATATATACTTTTTTTTCAATTAAGCGTTGCCAAAGTAAAAAAATAACTGAATGGGCACCTCGTGGAATAATTTTTGAGTTTGAGCTGATATAAAAAAAAATACTTGTTGTCGTACAAAAAATAGTTATAGTATTTTTTGTTGTAAATTAATTTTTTTATTATTATTATATTATATTAACAGAAAATATTATAAATAATTAAAAATCATTTATATTTTGAAAAATTTAGGTTTAAAAATCCTATTCTTAGATATAATCTATCTATGAATTGTAGGAATACATGCATATTTTTACAGAATTTTGATTGCACTGAAAATATTTAAAATTTTAACAATTAAAAAAAGTGGCAACCACGAAAAATTGTCTTAACTACTTAGCGGTAAGTCCAAAGTATTAACTAACAGCATGTTTTTGGTTGAAAATGGTATAGGTACTTACTTTTTTTAATAATTTTTTTAAATAAAAAAAAACATTTTAAAAAACGAAAATTCTTACGATTGGTTTCAAGATTGTAATTCATTTGTGACTGGTTTGACCCTTTTTAGTACTAAAGGTGACTGGACTGTTAATCTTTATATAATTAGGTTTTATATTGTTTTTATAGGTGCTCTGGCAACCCTTTTCTTTCATGATAATGTTATGGCAGTTATACATAATTATTTTCAACGTTTCAAACTACATTTTAGTGAAGCAAATGATCGTGCCGTTTAACCATAGTTGGGCTATTTTTTATGCACTTTGGTGCGCTGTATCTTTGGTTTCCGTCCATTTTCGGTAGCCATGATTGTCATTTATTGAAGAGTGACATTAAAGCAATAACTGGATACAAATTCAAGCGCTCGAAAAAAATATCCCAAAATCGTTCGCTAGCCACTATTAAAATAATAAATTTTGCATCACAAAAAATAAAAAAAAAACATCGAAATCGAAATAAACTATTTTTTTATTTTTAATGACCAATAATATAGTTAGCCTAAATTAAAAATTAATTATAAATATATTTAATAAGTGTGCATATACATACTCATAACTTAAAACTATCTTCCCAATTAATTTATTCTTTTCATCAAGCTGTAAAATTAAAATGAAATATTATTATTTTTTTTTATATAAATTATATTTTTTTTTTTACTTAAGCCCTAAAAATGAAATAAAAAATTAAATACCGTCTGCCACCAGAAAAGCGATTCCCCAAAAATATAAAAAAATATTGGAAAATTAATATCTACGCAAATATTTGAGTGATGAGTGAATTAATTACTTAATGGAATGTTTCCGAGTCGTGTCGATCGTAAAATGTTGAAATTCTTGATGAGGGCGACATTCTGTCACGGCAGCGTTGACACGCTCCTAAATTTATTTCAAAAAAAAAAAGTAATTAAATATTGATGAGACATTTTTTTATGTGGTTTTTATTTTCAAATAAAATCTATCTGTTCAATGATCTGGTGTAAAATTATTGTTTTAATACAATAAAATAGAACATGTTTTTTTTCCAAATAACTGCCACTTTTTATTTTTTTTTAGTTTGAAAGTATCTTGCGTTAGTTTATCTTTTCTATGGGAACATTGAGGTTGACGTAAATTTTTTTTTGAAACAACTGTTTTATTCCATTTATAATTTCTTTTCCAGTGATAGATATTTTATTCCATTTGGTAAATAGGTATGTTTTTTGCCTAAGAAAAAGGTATAAGAACTTCTGCCTCCTGGTAAAAAAAAAACAAATGCAACGAGACCAGAATTTAGTTGGCGTCAGAAACAAACAATCCATAACCGATACTCTTGCCGACATTTTCTGAGGTCAACCCGATGACCGCAACAAGCTGATCAGTATTGAAGTATGATTCCATCAATGATTTAACGATTTAACGATTTTTATTGAACGATAAATATTTCCATTTTTGTCTCTTAATTCTACAATGTCAAATTATTTTTAAAGAATAAAAATATACATAGTATATTAAACTGTTAATGTTAATGTTAATAAATGAATTAATAAAAGTACGTTGTCTTATCGGGTTGTTTAGATTCGGATGTCCTTGTATTTTGGTGGTATAGGTTGGCATTTATCCATGCTGGTAGAATAACGTTGTCTTAAAGTAAAATTGTAAAGCCTCATCGTTCGAAAAACCCATTGCATCAAGGAAGAGTGGTTCGGAGTGTCTCTGTTCGCTTACTATAGCTTTTGCCAGCGAATTGGTATTGTTGTCCAAATGGTTTCTTAGTCCTCTAGCTGCATTTACCAGTTATTTTTCCAGTATAGAGATTTTAGCTGCTTCGTAGAATTGTTAATTGCTGTTGTAGCTTCTGTCACTGTCAGTTAAACTGCAGTCTCGTGCAAATTCGTTGAATTTTTCTTTCGAAAACTTGCAGTTTCTGCATGCTGGTTCGGAAATGGTAAACCATATGGGAAAGCAGTATGGTAAAGCGTAAGTTAAGATGGGCCTCAGGAGTTGCTTGTAGGGAAGCAATTTTGTAATAAGGGATATGAATCCGATGAAATGCAATATTAGCTTTTTCAACACTGTTGTGGCGTGTTGGTTAAAACGTAGCTTCTTTTCAAAGCAAACACCCAAACCCAAGTACTTGACTATTGGTTTGGCTGTCTTTATGTCCATCAAGAAGGTTGATGGTAAGGCTTCGGCATTTGGCAGCTGAGCGTGGGCTTCGGTAACTTGCTGGTCTTCTAAAGAAGATTAGCTCGGATTTTGCTGAGTCTAATTTGTACTCCCCATTTTGTGATGAAATTCTTCAACTCTTCGGGCGGCAAGGCTGAAGTAAGAGATGGAGTCATCACGTTCCTAAGCTGTGGTTGGTCCAACGAGTACCTATATGTTTTAAACCCATGGTTCAAGCTACTCCGGTACGAATCGCTTTCGTCGATGACTGATGTTTACTTTTAATCTGGACGAAGAAGGACCTGGAATGTAGAAAACTGGAAATTATTTTTACCAGCGAAAATTAAAACAATTTAGTTTGTGAACTTATATTTGTATCCAAACACTGTCAAATGCCTTTTCAAAAGAAAAGAGAAAAATAAAGGGAAGAAGAAGATGAAAACATAGTCCGACAAATCTTTACTTTTCTCGAGGCCCTGAATTTGATGTGTTGAGCATAATCATACAAAGTTCCCGAAATTTGGACTGAGGTTAAAGTTTTTTGTGGATAGGAAAGTGGCGAAAATTCCGCATTTCATAGAAACTATAATTTTTTTTTTGAAAAAATGTCCAGGAATAAAATGAGGCTTATAAAATTCTCTACAAAAAGGTTCTACACACTTTTTTTTATTCCATGAACCAATTTCAAAAGAACACGTGTTTAATTTTATATATATGTATAATGCACTTTTTTAATAGAATTTTTTGTTTCAAACGTGTTATAATAAATTTAAATAAATAATTTATTTTTACCTTAGTTAATACGTAACCCTATTTTTTTTTTTAAATAATTGCATACCTTTAAAAAATTAAAAATTGAAAAAAAAAAAAATCCGAATTTAGAACAAAAGTTGTGGAACTATTGCTTTATTAATAAAGTTATAAAACAAAAACATTTCCTAAATTTCCATTAATACACCATAATTTGTTGTGCAGTTGCTAAATGTTTTTCTATTGTGAACAACTCGAATATCCAATCCAACAGACATTTTTACTCGATATCCCACTAACTTTGGTTAAACCAACACATTCCACATTTTATGTATGAATCAAACTGTAGTTTTATATTAAACCTATCAAACATGATCGAACAAATAAATGTTCCAATCAGATAATACAGAAAAGAAAATACTAAATTCACCAATCAACCCAACATGTTAACTCTGAACACAACTCCAACTCCAGCTCGACACAAACATGTTCACATCAAACATGTGTATACGTACTACATTAACAATCTACCTCCACCCCTTTTTTCTGAGCACCAGAGAAAGATATTCGCCGCTAGGTCACGAACACGATGCCGGTGTATTATGCATATGTGTGTGGTACAAGGGATGAAGGAATTCCTGTCTTCTTTCTCTAGGCTGGCGCTGCTGAATTCTTCCGTTTTTTTTCTACCCCCAGTTCGAGTTCCAATTCATGCACAGTTAGGGCAAATTCGAATGGGAAACAAAAACAACTTACCTCGAGAAAAACGTGTATCGTGTATCTTTTCCCTAGAAGAACGAAAAATAATATACTTGCATTGTTGGTTTTTGTTGTTGTTGTTGTTGTGTAGGTTTAGATAGATATCTTCACTTTGTGTTTGCGCCGATTGTACGTGCGCTCCGTTCTCTCGCTCCCACTCAGCCTTTAAACTTTTTTTTTTTGTAATTTTATTTTATAACTGTGTGTAGAAAAGATATTGCTGCGGTAAAATGATGGTTCCTATGACTGAGCTAAACCATAACCCATCCGTCTGTAGGGGAGGATAGAACAAAAACACGCTCGATTCTCTGTTGTAGATACGTTTGATTTGGTTTGCCTTTCTGGTCTTTCTACATTCACATATTGCCCGTCTCGTAGACAGCTCTGTGTTTTTTTTTTTACTTCGAATTGTTTTTCCATTCCGTTCGATTTTCGGAATACGGATTATTTTTTTGTATCTTTAAGTTTAAACCATTTTCCCGTTGTCGATTGAACTCAGTTTCATAGCGCCTACCGTTGGTTCAACATCGTCGTGAGAATCATTTCAGTTGAATAAAAAAGAATACTTACCTACCTAATTGTATCTAGTATCTGAAAGATATAATTTGTTTTTTGGTTGAAGTTAAGACCATCGCGCAGGAGAAACTTTTTTTAAAATTCAAAATATTGGAAAATAAAGTGTTGCGATTTTTTTGATTTTTTTTTTAATTTATAAATCGCTTAAAAGATTTTTAAGTTTAATTAATTTTTATTTTATATAATTTATGAATCTGTTGTGTTAATTTTTTCAATAGATAATAATTTTTCTTTTATTTCTTATAAAAGAAAATCGAAGCATTTGAACTTAAAAAAAATAAATACAGTTATCGTTAAATGGTGTTAAATTAAAAAAAAAATATTTTTTTAATTTTTTAACAAAAAAGTGAAAGTGGAAAAAATTAACAAAAAAAAAAAATAGTTCCTGTATTCGCAATAATTTTTTTTTGTAATTTAAAACAAAAAATTAAATTAATTAAATAATTGAATTTTTTTTAAATTAAAAAAATATATAATTAAAAGTGCATGAGTGTTATATAAAACAATTATTTTTTATTGGCTGATTATTAAAAATAATTCAAATGGTACATCAACCAGCTATTGGAATATAAATATACCAAACCCTAAATGAGGGTACAATGAGGTCAAAAAGATACGATGTAAGTTTTGAATATTTTGACATTTACCGATATAAATTAAATATATATATTTAAAAGTTTTATGACTCTTGTCAAAGCGATAATTAGATAGTTTGTGTTAAAAAAAAACAGGAAAAGATTATACAAAAAACAAGTGATGAGGTGTAAAGTAGATATTTCTCCTTTTTTTTCAAGCGGTTTTACTTGATTTTAAAGGGGTTGATAATACCTATTAAAGGGGGAATAAACGACAAAGGGTGGTTTTCTTGTACCTTCATTCGACTCTAGAGAATTTATGAGGTTGTTTTTAAGTGAAGGAACCATGTGATCTACTCTACTGTGTGTGCAGAAAGTGCAAAAAAGCATTGACGGGTTCTTTATTAGGTTTCCATGAGAGGTAGTTTTTTAGTGTCTCTGATGTGAGAAGAGAAAAGGAACAAGTTTTTTTTTTTTATTTTTTATTTATATTTTGGTTATGAAACGAATAAGTTTGTTCTAAATAAGGTACCTATATTTGTTTTTTTTGTTGTTTTTTTTTTTTGGGAAATCCCCATGTTGAATGATGTGTTTTGGTATTTCAACCTAATTAAATATTTGCTAATGTAGGAATTTAAAAACAGTAGGTAAATTTGGTAAGCAAACAAATTCCTAAGTTATTCGAGACAATAAGTATTTATATGCCTACCTATTTTAAACACCTGAGTTTTTAAACTTTACCTATACCTACCTAACGATAAAAAGGTTTTAACTGACAACATATTGGTTTTTAAAGCTTAGACAATTTTTCTTTTAAAGTAAGAAGAATCTACAGATGATAAGATATTAAATGAAGCTGCATAAGGATTGGTAAAATAAATAAATACCTACCTATATCTATAGGTAGATAGATTATCATTTTTGGAATTTAGGAAAGAAAAATTTTATCAATTCTAAATTTCATGATACAATTACCTATCCTATATTTAAATTAATCTAAATGCTCTGTTTGTCCGCAAAAGACTTTTATTATACCTATCAATGAAATTTCAAATAAAAGGCATTTTGAAATTAAATTTTTATGAATAGGTACCTACTTATACCTACCTAAAAACTTTTTGTTAAAAAAAAGGATTTTAATAAAATTTATTTATTTATTGTATATTGTAAAAGGAAAAATATATATGTGTACCTATTCCTAAATAGGTGTCTAAGTGCCTCCACAAAAAAATGCATATACATAGGTAGGTATTCTAAGTCGGATAAACTATCCAGCTGTAGATATCTAAAACTTACTAATACGAATTTGTTGGACGTCATTTGACGAACCCACAAGCTGGCACCCGGACGAAACGCAATGTTTTCTTGGACTATATGCCGCTTAATGCTTTAATTTTGAATAATACTTCAAAATTATAGAGTTAAGCTTTAATTTTGATTGAATATTTTTCAATTTATTTTCATATTATAGTACCTAGGTACCTATATAGAATTTGTATCATTATTAATTTTATTTTTTTGTTATAATACCTACGAATAATCACATCAAAGTTATGTATATGAATCTTATTATGTAGGTATAGGTATTTGGTAGTCCTCTGCTTTTTTTATGGCGGTGCTAGTGCTAGAAGCTCAAATGCTAATAAGCTCAACGTGAAATCTCTACTCTAGAGGCTGCGCCTTTAACTTTTTTACTCGCGATTGTGTTGCAATATTGTGAGAAATCTCTCAAGGAAACAGTTCCAAAGCGCAAATATCAAAACATTTGCTAATCAGACTGTCTTAGCTATCCTCGTTTATAATTTTTTTGCGCAAATTTAAAATGCACAAAAAGAAATGTTAAAAAAATCATGCACATACCTATCGGTTACATTTTGCAAAAGACATGAGGGAATCTGTACACAAATTAATTTTTGTTGATCAATTTATTTTAAGCATTTGTAGTTAACTACATCATCTTGCAGTCCCTTATTAACACGGTGATTTCAAGCAGTTGTTGCAATAAATACTGAGCCAAACTTCCTGCACCTTCTACTAATCCTTGATGTTCCTCAAGGCTCAATTCTTAGACCACTATTCTTTTTAATTTTTTGTATCTACCTAAATGATGATGTTTATAAAGTTCTTCAAATTATATCTTCTTAAGCTGACGGTGCATCCTACACAAGTGCAGAAGTCCTTTTTGTGAGGTCTTGAAGAGCTCTTTTATCTAAATTTCTGTCCCTTATACCTACTTTATAATAATTTTCAAAAGTGTCAACTAACTTACATTTACAACAGGCTCTGATGAATATAACTAGAACTCGCTATAACTTCTTAGTTTCTGAGACACAATTGTCTATCAAATCGTGGGCGGCAATGGTACAATGAGGTTCCAGGTTCAATCCTCAATCGGGTACAAATTTAAAAGGCAATGTGCCTCACAGACACAAACCTAGTTAAAATATTATTATTATTAATTCAATTTCATTGTAGAAATCCTTTCTCCGACTATTCAAAGTAATGGCCAAACAATACCTCGTATTGGTTTTGTTTTCCCTTTCTTTGCAAGAAACACGTTTTCATATTTATTTTAATAGTTTAAATATTGATGATTAATTTAAGAATTGATGAACAAGGTGCAATCTGAAGATTTTTATGATCTGATCTCAACTAGCACCATAATTCTCCCACTTTTTAGCTTCACCCTAAAAATCTGCCTTTGGATTTTGCCAAAAAAAAAACTCAAAATAGTTGTCAACCTTTTTTAACCAGTCATCGGCACACTTTTCATAAGATAAGCAATTTATCAGTACCAACCTACATTAATATAATATTCGTATCTTGTCGATTTAGCTTGATGATATCTATCATAAAACTTATGTACCGTTACTGGCTTCAAAGAGGAACAATATAAAAATTTGTGTGCTTTGATTCCGATTAATGTTATCATAAATATATTTTGTAAAGTTGATATTTTTTTTTTCTTTTTGTTTAAGACCGCTTTCATAAATCTCTTTGATCCACTTTAGTCTTAATATTGGTTTATCAAAACAAATTTCAAGGAAATATTTTATTGCAACACATTCATTTCTACAACCTTATTTATTTTTATTGATTAGGATTTAAATACCAATTTTACAAGCTTCGTTACACCCATCGACTTAAAACGACCTTTATCTACAGATTTGTAGGTAGTTTGTTCCCATCTACTCTACCATGACCTTAACCTATAATGAGTTTGAAAATTATAGACTCCTCCAACTATAAGATGAGGGTTATCCAAAACCAACCTATGTAGGTATATCTTCAGACATAATGAACCGTAAAAATCCTCCCCATAAAAGATAAAGAGCAAACAAACAAACAAAAAATATTCATTTTGCCAAAAATTATCTGCCATTTTCTGTTTCTCTTGTTAAAATCCTTGTTAATCTTTTGTTTGGCAAAAGCTTTTATCTTTGAATGGATATTCATATAAAATACGGGTAACATGATACTCTTATTGATAGGTCTGTAATTAATTGCCTAATTCTTTGGTTATCTATCTTTAAGTGGTATAAAGTTTTTTTTTTTTTGTATTCTTATATAAAACCCAGAATAACCTAACCTTTTTTTTCCCGTACCTTATAATTTAGATTTTATTTCTATAGAAAGGCTTACACGTTACTTTGATGGTGTGTGCTTGCTCTCATTTTATATTTTCTGATGATGATGTGTTTGCTTTATTTTTTGTTGGTCTGAGAATTAGAATCCTCTATAAGGATTCTTCTTATGCCATTGCCTCCTTGTTCCTTTTCTTTTTTATTGTTAAATCAGAATACAAAAATGGGGTCGGTTACCCACTGGGCTTAGAATATAACAACGCATTTCTTAAGAATGTAAGCATAAATTTATATATATGTATATAAAAAAAAAAACAATACAAAATCAGAGCAACCTTGTAAAATCAATGACCTCTTTTTCGATGGTCTTTTGTTGAAGCTCATTCTTAAATGCGTTCTACCTACACATAAATAAAATATATACATAACACAAAAGTCTAGAAGAATAAGCAAATAAATTATTATATTATTTCCAATTGGATAATAAAATCGAAACAATAATTTTACAAACACAGAGAATTCAAGTCCAGACTTATAAAGGGGTGGATGTGTAGTTAAAAATATTAAAATGACCATGCAACATCGCAAACCCTTAACATATTCAATTTGCGAATATTTTTTTTTATTTCGTTAGTTGATAAGATTTATCTTTTAGAGCAGCAGCAACCTGTCTACAATAACTTAAAAAATATACATGTATAGATGTACTTATATCGTTTTATTAAGATACGTGAACCGAGTGCAAATTCCCAAGGGGCCGGTTGGTGCCGGCGGCGGCGCTGGCGACACGCGGACAAGATCAATTGCATTGGTGTGACGATACAACAATATATATTTTTTTTCATAATGTATCTAAGTGTCTCATTTTGAAAATATCACTTTATAACACGTGCTTAATTTATGATAAAATAGGTATGCAGATACGTCATAAATAAATATTTTTCAAGTGATCAATAATTTTCTGTGCGAACGAGACAGAAATAAATTCAAACTTGACAAGAAGTGCCATAGTACCTCTCTAGACTCTAGAGAGGTGTATAGGAAAATTTATTAAAAACCTTTGATCGAACAATATTTATCGATTAGATACTTTTGATTAGATGGATACCTACATTATTATTTTTTTTTTGGTTCAAACTTCGATCACAATGAATAAAAGATAAAAGTCTTTTATATTTTTTGCTTAGATTGTCTTTTGTTTGTTTGTTATCAGTCAACTTGGAAATTCCTTTTGCACTGATTTTGTTTTGTTTATAAAAAACAATTTAAGGAAACATTTTTTTTTGTTCAATCTAATTTGATAAGTTATAATAGTATCTAAAAAAAATTAACAAGCTGTTTTTTTACTTATATTTTCTTGTTTTAACTAGATTGGTTATAGAAAAATAGTAAAATATCATATGACTTTATTAAAAAAAAAAGTTTATTTTGACAAAATTGTAATAAGGGGTTTGAGGTGAGCGCACTCTGACTGAACGACGAACGTACCTCTATACCTTCAATGGAATGTGCTGATATAAGAATGATTTTATCGAAAGTGTTTACTTGTTGGCCTTCCAAGGTTTATTTGAAGAATTATCTAAAGAAGAGAGGCAATCAATAAAAGTGGCTGAAATGGCTTGACGTCTTTGTAAGGGGTTATGGGGTTATTAAGGAACTTTAAAAATATTTATAAACCATTATTTATTGATTTTTTCAGTTTTTTTTTTAATAAAAGTTCATGAATATCGTGAATTTTCTCCTTAAGTTCTGCTATTAATTTAGGTAGGTATAAGCGATTAAGCGTGTTTCATAAAATCGTATTTGAACTCAACATTAATTTGTTTCTTAAAGTTCTGCCAAACTTTGAGTGCATCAAACAAATCTTAAAAAAACTTTAAAAAATATTGTCCAAATGCTGCGTAAGGAGCTTTTCAATACGAGTCTGTATAGCAGCCATGTTTTTTGGCGGTATCCGTCAAATAATGTCTATATTGTTTAAAATGTATATTGTTTAAAATGGCCTAATACCTAGTAATAATTCTATTTTCAGAATATTTTTTCGATAGGGAAAAAAAAGTGACATTTCACACTTCACAGAATGACAGATTGATTTTTCAGACTGTCAAACTCAACAAACTTGGAGAAAATAATTTTAAAATGCGCTCGTTTTTGCTTTTTAATTTTGTGATTTCCGTGACTTGAAAGTTCAATTTAATCATTTCGCGTAAATCATTAAAAATCCCGCAATTGTTTTCAATAAATTTAAACAATGAAAAAAAAAAAAAATTAATCGTCTTCGGTGACCTGCTGCTTTTGACACTGCTGTGCGAACAAGAAAGAGATATATAAAAAAGAAAGAGATAACATAAAAAAGTCTTAAAGAATAAGGTCTATGTTGACAGTCTGTGGCGGCCATATTTTTTTTAAGCGGCTCCTGTCAAATATGTTGTTTAGTTTTCAATCACTGCACTGATGCAAATTACATGATTGATCAGCAAATACCGCAACATGGCTGACACAAACTTTTAACATCGACCCATCCCTATTGGAAAAACCTTTTTAATATTTAGAAACCTGTTGTTAAAGTGCAGGTGCAGTATAAGCGGACTACCATATCATATTTTATAATCTCTACTAAGTTTCTTAAGTATAGGTGTATTGCCTAAGAAGATAACGTCAAGTGATCAATTGACGGCTCTTATTGTCGAAGATTTGTTTTGATCTTTTTCCCGCATTTTTTTTCCAATCGTTTTCGTTGTCTAATCGACGTTAACAGTTCATCTGTTGGAACTATTGCAACGAAACCTTCCGGTATTGGTTTTGAAGCTTTGCTTAACGCCTCGGCCTTAGTTGCAGAAGAACTAACGGAAATCTCTGCTAAAATTGACGATGCGCCAAAAGTACCGGAAAATCGTTCCATAAAAAATAATTACTAGTATTCCCGAAATTTGAAGTAAAAAGTAAAAGTGAAATCAAGTAAAGAAGTAAAGGCCTGTCCACATGCATTTTGCATTATGTTTCTATAGACTCCACAAATGTTAAAACCAAACTGACAGTTGCGGCCATTTTGAAAAAATAATTGCATATTCCGATAGGGTGATACATTTCGGGTCATACTAATGTGTGTACTTAAATAAAACAATACATTGTACGGACTTCATTTCGCTATCTAATCCTGACAAGATTTCAATGAAAAAATCAGGATTGGGTTTTGGAATGCAGGTCTTAGGTCTGTTTTTATTTATCGCAAATACAAATTTTGTAAGAAATTGTTATGGTATAGCTTCACAAAGGATAACAGATATAAGTCTAAATTCTTTCAACTTAATTCCTGAGAGCCTAGCTGTTTTTTAATAAAAACTACTTATATAAAGTGTGCCAACGTAAAAAGGAAAAAACACTTTTAATTCAATCAAGCATAACTCCCGTAAAAAAAAAATATCTTTACGTATTTTGATTGGAAATTGGAAAAAAAATATAAACAAATAAACATCTCTAATTATTATCGCAAATAAAATGGTAGAGCATGCTGTTATAGGTTATATAGAAACTACTTGAATTATGACACATTTGATTATAATTTCACTTAATTGAGATACAAATAGCCCCCTTGCTCGTGTTCCAGTAGCTACCTATACAATATCTACGCTCATAATATTTGTTTTAATCATATAATCATTTATTTTCTGTTATAAAACAACTATACTATTTTATTATTGAAGATATAAGTTAAGTTTGGGCTAGTAGGAGTATTTTTTTTTTCAATTATTTTAATCCACTTGACTTTTGAATTGTTGATTATATTTGAATGATTTTATGATTATAGCTTCCGGAAGCTTATTGAAGTTATGAAATTTGATCAATAGTGAACATTTTCTGAATAGTGTCGTATAAAAAGGTGCCCTACATTTTCTGCTGACACACAGTTGATTAATATTTTGTTTAGATGTTAGCCCCATATTTCCAAAAATCACGTTTTCTCCAAATTTTCCCTCGCCTTTTTCTGATTTTATAAAATTAAACTTTTTTCAAACCTGTTCAAATATAAGCCTTTATTTTTACTCAAACAGCGAAGGAACATGCAGTGAAATCATGCAGTGTATCCTTGAAATACATATTATGTATCTACAAAAAAAAATATCCTTTCAACAGCAAAATCATATTTAAAAAAAAAGGACAACCATGAAAGAAAGGCCATAACAAAAATCTGGCACGTTGCCCAAAACTAAAATCACATAAGATACACAAGCAGCAATTTTGCCAAACTAAAGTTGATTAAAACTTTTTTGTTGTTTCGTATCTTATTTTTTTTTTCTCTCACTGATGACATCTTTAAGAAGCTAACTTTATACAAAATTCAAAGCACATCTTTGTAAGCTGAAAAAAGGGGGGCAAACAAATAAAGCCTCTATTTTTTTTTTACGTAACTTACATAAATTGACTTTGTGTTTGCTTTATTTAGCCGCTGCTGCTGAGCACACACTATAACTTCAGACAACGAACAATAGGTATGCATAGAATTTCGGAGCGTGCCAAAAATGCATATCGTTTAAAGTTTATATCGAACGAAATCAATTGGTATTCGTCTAAGATCGCCCTTGTACGGATAATATTTCATCCATAACCTTATCACAAAAATTTTGTATCTATATATAGGGCTGGCGGCTTAATAACACCTGTGCATTAAAAATTCCAATCAATTGCACCATTTGATTTATAGTTGCCCAAGTCAAAGATAATAATTGATATTGATATCTAAAAACGTAAATGGCGCGTCATTTTAAATAAATGCAAAAAAAAAAAATCGGTATGATTGGGTACAGATATTTATGGAAGGAATTTTAATCTCCTAAAGCCCCTTATCACTTTTTCCAAAAACAATAAATATTCCTTAAAATAAATTTCTATTTTATACACAAAAATGGAAACCTGGAAACATTTTTCACAAGAATGTCGCAGGTATTTTTAGAAATTATCTGTCTCATATTTGAAAAGAATTTTATAATTGTTTTAATCATTTTGATTAATTACTTACCAAGTAAAATTTAAAGTTCAATAATTAATTGGAAATGTATGTTGACTTTGTCTTTTGATATAATTATAAGCTCTAAATAAATATATACACATACTTAAAAGAGTTAAGTATCTTGTCTTACAAATTTTATAAGTTATAAGTAATCGGTATGGAATTTTGTTATCTTACAGTATTTTTTTTGTAAATTACTTAAACTTAAAATTCCTTTGGAGCTGATATTTTTAATATTAATTGCTCAGTGTGGAGAATTTCGATGTCATGGTGCTATATTTTTTTTATTCAAATTGAATCATTGTTTGGAATTAAAAATGTTGTAGTTAAAGCCTGCTTACTGTGATGTAAGTCTTCCACCACAGGATTTTATTTTGAAACCTGCAACTTTAGTATTAATTTTCTGAATCCTGCTACTTCTGGGCTCTTGTTCTTCCAAGTTTCATAAATCGTAAATAACAATCTTAATCAAGTTTTAAAAATATTAAAATAAATATTTTGAAATAAATGTATTGTCTCAGGTGACTCAACCTGCACCGTGAGTGGGGCAAGTTAGACCATGAAATTATTGACTTATGAACTGAGAATATACATAGGAACAATTTTTTGGTGTAATTTTTTGAGTTTTCCATTATCTTAATAGGTACCATATGTTTGATTCTTGAGAGTGTACATACTTTTAATTGTTTAAAATGCATGTTTTTTATAACAAAATATCTTTAAATAAAAATGATCAAATATGTACAACAAAAAATTCTCATGTTCCAATCTATTTACCATACAAAAATTCAAAATTAATGAATATCATAAAATATAAATAATTTAATTTAAAACAAGCACTTAAGCTAAATATTTCAAAACCTGAACTTGAATTTCAAGTTACTTTAAGGAGTTAACATAAATAAAGAAATATATCTACTTATCTATACCTCCGGGAGGTCGGTGATGATTAACGACAATTTTATTAAATTCAATGAAAAAAATTCCAAAAAAAATTAGTAAACTATGAATTTATGAATAAAACATAAAGCAATAAAATTAACAAAAACATGTGTATCCTTTTGTGATTATTTATTTATTTGTTGATGGTAAAATACTTAAGTTGAAATTTGAATTTATTGGATTGTAAATAATTTGGATTTTTTAAAGAAATTTGAAATTCTTTATGATATTTTCTGAATTTTCAACTTTAAATATGTATTTAAATTAAAAAAAAAAAAAAAAAGTGCACGACTGGTTCGCACGAACTTGCTCTTGTGGTGCACGACTGGGTTGCATGAACTTCTTTTTGTAGCAAGTTACCACAACAATAAAAATAAAAAATAAATTTAATAATTTTTTTTTAATAAAAATGAAAAATACGAATAAAATCATATGAATTGTTTTTAAAGGTGCTAAAACTACTTTTAAGGAAAATTCAAACGAAAATCAAAGTATGCAGAAAATTTTGTTGCCTGATTACAAGTTTATCAAAAAATAATTCGTTAGAGCGGTTTTTAAATAAATCAATGTTTACTTAATAATTTTTATAAATTTTTTTTACAAATTTAAAAAAACACCAGTTTAAAGTGCTAAATAGTTTGCATTTTATGCACAAAAAATAATTTTTTTAGTAAAGCCATTTTCCATATATTGACTTTCCAAAAAATAAATTAAAAAATTAATTAAAACTAAAACTAAGCATTTTTGCAAAATGTTGGTATCGAAGTTTTATCAGGTCATCTTGGTCTTTCTCAAAAAAAAAAAAAAAAATTAAATTGAAATCGATTAACCCGTTCACGAGATATCTGAAGAAGAAAATAACGGTTCTATGGGAGGTACCGTTAATAAGCGAACAGAAGACAATCGGATTAAAACCATCTGTAGTTTTTTTTTTTGAAGAAAATCGTTGGAGCCGTTTTCGAGAAAATTAAGCTTTTCCAAAACCGTTATATGGCAGGTATCTACCGTTAATTTTTGAGCTTAAAAAAGAAAAATTGCAAGTTCTCCCCTAAGGAATGGTCTATAAATCCTACATACCAAACTTGAAGTTAATCGGTTAAGCCGTTTAGGCGGTAGGTGCTGATATTTACAGACTGACATACAGATAGACAGACAGACTGACAGAATTTCCAGACCCACTTTTTTCGACTTCGCTGTGGGCGGCAATGGTAAAATAGATGCGTCGCCCATGAGGGTAAGAAATGAAAATTAAAAATTCCACTAGCTCTCTATCCATTGTACCAAAACAATTCTTTCCTATCTTTCTATTCCTTCTAACTAGTGTCTTGCAACACCTGTTGCATTTAAAAAATAAATGTGCCTTACAGACACATAGTTAAAAATATAAATATAAAAAATATATCATTGTAATGTCAAGTTTGATTATTATCTCAAATTTTTTTTTTCACAAATGCATAACTTGTCTTATGGTACCTATAATCGCAAGTAACAAGTTCAACCGTTCAACACCGATAAAATAAATAATTTTTTTCGAAACAGGTTTTTAATTAAATATTAGTGCGGGTAATGATTACGAAAGAAATTTAGACAGCTGTTTAGCCCATTTTTTTAGTAATGGATGCTTCTTAATAAAAAGTTATTGCAGTTGAATGTCTTAAATTTCAATTAATTGTAAATGAGAATTGTATTTCAATTACATAAGTAAATTTTTGTGTAATAATTATATTTACAGTTATTTTATAGAAAATCAAGGAAAATCTTTAAAATCCTAAAGCCAAATTTTAAAAGCTCAACAAAAATTATAAAATTTTAACGAAAATTTGTAGGTTAAGCCAACTGACTGAGATACTTCTGGCGCAACTATATTCGAAACAGCCGTGTGATATCTTGCATCACATTAGAATATTTTTCATATACTCTCTCTCTCTTTCTAATTTGGCCTACATTTCAAAACAAAACTTTATTTGTTCATCTGTCGCATGCCTTTGACATTCCGGGGCTGTATATTTATTTATCAAGTATCTTTTATTTCTAAATGCACATTCGATAGTAATACATATTTTTTTAAACGAAACCTCAAACTGGTGTAATCTGCTCTGTGGAATAATAATTTTGTTTTTTTCATCAACATAGTTCGGCAAACAAAATCGATATTTAAGTCAGCTATATACGCGATTAATTAAACATTAAACCTCTGGCACACATTTCCGTGCAAGCCTACCTCGAAGACAGTGTATGCTGCTTGTTTGTCTACATTATGTCTGCACAATGTATCGCAAACATACTTTAGAGTAGATAGATTAAATTGGGAGTGTCTCATTATATTCAGGTCACGTTTTAACTACTGTATAAGCTTCTTGTTAAGAATTGTATTAACAATCATTATTCATTATTCATGTTAATCTTGGCATTTAACCAAAATGTAAAGTTGTTGTTGTTAAATAAAAATTGATCGACCACGAAAATTACATAAAATTTTATTAGTTTTTGTTTTTGGGAGGACAAGCTAATTTGGAAGAAGGGTTGAAAAATCAGTTCACTGAATACTGATTTTAGATAAGGTTAATGAACTTCCATTTTTGCAGTTGTTTTACGAAAATTTGCACTCGTAAAATTTCAAAATTAAAAATACAATAGAAAAGTTAAAATATTTCAGATTTTTGAAACAGTTTAAAATAAATATCAATGCCAACTGTTCAAGAAACGTGACTGCAGGCATCTCAACTTTTCATAAAGAAAGTTTCCAGGGATCTTTTACTTTTACAGCTGATGTTTTCATTTTCCTCAAACAACCCTTTCATAATATCACATAGCTATTTTTTCGACAGCTTTTGTTGACTTACAAAAAAAAAAAAAACATAAGATATCACATGACAAAATCACCCCACATCCTGAAAAAAGGATTTTTTTGCCCTAAATTTTGTTCAATAACTCTTAAAATGTGTTAGTAATCCTATATCGCACATTTGAAGTATCTTAACAATGCTCCTTCAAAATTCAACTCAACTCAAGTATGGTTAGTTGGTTATTGTAGCGAAATAATATTAGGTTTGGCAACTGTTCGTCGTTATCAAATATTGACACCATCATGAATGTTACATTTGTAAGTATACACATAGTGTATATGTATATGCATTGCGTATAGATACATTAGCAATCCTTTTTTTTTTCTTGTTCGTTATTCGCAATCTCCTTATTTTACCCCTATTCAGTAATCCTGATTAACTTCCGATTCTTTAGTAAAGATTTTTTTCTTTTTTTCTTGAGTAAGTGTGTGTATGTGATATTTCTAAAGGACATTCTTAAACCGCATTATTTGACTTACACAAACAAAATAAAAAAAAAACTGAATTGTGGAGTAAAAAAAAGAAAACAACCGGAAACTGTGAGGAACACAGCGATTTTGCATAAATATCATACAACAAGAATTGCAGACACAATTCGAATGTCCTTTTTTTAAAGAACTTGATGATGGTTCTGTCGGTTTGTATAACTAGATTGTATATATGTATAGACTCGAATTTGAATGGAACGCATTTTCTTCATTGAAATTGACTTTGAATAGAAGAATATTACGGAAATAAAGAAGATTGATGGAAGGTATCTTTGAGAAAAGGAATAGAAAAATAGAATGTTTTTATATTCGTTAGATGATTTGTGTGCAATATGTGGATTCCCTTGAGGAATTTAACTCTGTTGTAAAGAAAACTTTACATCCACAAGAGAGGGAACAAAAAAACTTGTTCTACTTTAGTTATTTTACAGAACAAAAGGAACTTGTGTTTTACTTTCCGACTATGACACAAATTTAATGTCGAAAAAAGATACTTAAATTGCTTGGAATGCAATGTCTCTAAGAAAGTTTTTTCTTATACTGAAAATTTCTTTTTCATTTTGATAAATCATATTAAAATACATTTTCAGTTAGCAAAATACTTCTCCAAAAAGGATTCTCCTGTTTTGATCTACTTACATACATATATCACTTATCAAATCCTTTTTTTTGATTCATGAATTAATTTAATTTATCTATCATTGAAACCGAATCCTTTTTTATCCCTTTTTTTTTTTTCTTTAATGGTATTTATTTCATTTTAAACAATAAAGGGTCAGAGAGGTTTGATGATTCACCTAAAATGTTGTAGGGCATCTAAATTGGGGTTAATTGAATGAATTCAGTCAATGTCAATCTAAATTGATGTTTTTTAAGTTGTCGTGGACTACCTAAGTATTCATAAATTATCATAACAACATTGTGAGTCATCATCTTATCACGGTATTGCTTTGTTATAAGGAACCCATGGTTATTTTCTGTATTCATCACGCCATCGCTAGATCGACAAATGCAACGGTTAACTTTCTGTTTCTAGATTCAGGTGATGTAAGAATACATTTTATAAAGGGTTTTTCAATAAGAGGTGTTATTTTGATATTCAAGGACCCAATCAGCAAAGACACGACGTTGTTGATGATCAGCCGGCTTGAGTTCTTGTGTTAACTGAACTTTATAAGCCTTAAGACCCAAGTCTTTATGCAAAATACGGTGTAATGACGTTTGTGGAATGCCTAATTCCAAAGAACGACGAGGAATGGACAAACCTGGGATTTCTTCAACACTTTGGGCTACAACAGCAATATTCTCAGTTGTTCTTGAGCGACGTGCACGGGTTTTATTCTTCACATCACTAACTTGTCCCAACAGCTCGAATTTGTCCACCAATTTCTGTATTGCGGTCCGACAAGGTGCTTCACGATGACCCAAAAATGTTTTAGTTTTACGAACCGTCTCTGCCAAATTTTCACCATTTTTATAGTGAATTTCAATGCGTTGTTAAAGCGTGTATTGTTCCATTTTTATTAATGGCGTAGTTTCTACTTGTCAAATGTCAAAAAATGACAGCTTCAAAAGTGACACCTACCGATATAGCGGGCTATTCAAAATAACACCTCTAATTGGATAACCCTTTATTTTGTTTTCGTTTTACCATAATATTTTTCATTTAAATCTAACTTATATGTTCTTTCTTTTATAATGATAAAAGAAGAAGATTAAGGATCCGTTGAATTGATCTAAGCTGCAACGCTTAGTTTTAATGAAATTCTTTATAAAATATTGAATAAGGGCGAATTCAGTCAAATATTTAGGTTTTGGTTTGCCGTATTTCCGTATACCGTTTAAAAAACATAATTCATTATATCACAATAAATATTGCAGTCCAAGAAAAAAATAAAACTTTAGATATTTTTAAACGCCAAAACTTATTTCCCTTTTTTATATAAAATTCAATTCCATTAAAAACCCAAGCAATAAATAATAAAGAAAATCTGATGTTTTACAATTCAGAAGTGGGATTGAAACGAAGAACTCTTCAACTCCAAAGAGCCACTTCTTTCAGAAAAAGTCCATCGTGTCTTTGACCATAATTCCGTCAACTATGATCATCCAAAAATTAAAGAAATATTTTGTCCTTATGAAGCAAGTTCTTGTTAAGAAACTATATTAAAATCATTAAATCTAGTTTTGAAAAAGAATTCATTAGAAATTACAATCATAATTTTGAAATACCAGAACTTCTTTCACAACTTTTCGAACATATTTTACTTAACATCGAAACACAGTTCAAGCAAGCGTAACTACACATTTATTGTAATTAATTGCTGAACACGTTTAAATTAATCTCCACAAACAAACACAAAACACTGTTCTCATCCGAACACCATGCTACAACACTGTTCAAAGCATTAAATTGATTTGTTAATAGTCTTTTCTTTTTTTAATGAAATAAATGGTTTCCCCCATTAAAAAAAACGACGCACAATCTCTGGTTCTATAAGCATCTTAATTAAATTATAAGCACACCCATCATCCCCAATTATACTTTTAAACAATAAAAATAAAGAAAAAAAAAAAAACTAAACTCTCATTAAAATCACATCTATCAACTGAAAATAAAAGGGTTACAGATTCATAAATTTCTAGGTCCATCGCACTTAAGCTGTTAAAAAGTAATACACAATTAAGAACAAACACAAAAGCTTACATCATTTGTCAAATGACTTTATTTCCAGAGAGTGTTACTCAGAATGAACGTTTTCGTGCGCGTGAATACCTATTTGGCACATTTAAGCCTTAAAAGAATAAAAATGCACACGCACTAAGAATGGAAGAAACTTAAATGTGATAATGACGACAGTAATTGTTGCCGTCAAAGCTTCTTAAGAATCGTCCCTCACACGGTCAGGTCACGCATCAAGGCATTGCATTCTTCGCTGTGACTTGAAATGTCGAGTCATTAATTTAGAATTCCCTTGATTTATATTAAAATAATTTAATTTATTTTATGAACCTTTAATAAAGTTTACATTTATGTTTAATGTATCTCTAAGATATTTTTTTTAGTAGATTATCTTTCAACATTTATTTTAACGATCTTTTTTTGTATCTTTCTAGGTTACCACAGTTTATGCCCAATGCCAAGATTATTTTTCTACTGATGGTAAGTAAACGAGTCCCTTTTTTTCCATCTCATTTAATCCCTTTATCCTTTTTTTTTTATTTTATTCATAAAAGAAAAAACAACAAATTGTGAATCACCTGCCGCATCAACCGGATATATTGGTGTGGTGGTGATTGCTGGCGCTCTTTCCTTACATTGAAATCCATACCACACTTTAATGAGTTTGAATTTAATTAAAATTACATACTAATTGCACATTTTTAATTTGAGATATTTATACTCTCAGATACGTTCGCTTACATATTAATTTTTTTTAATATTATATCCAGGCCGGATTGTGTGGTGTTATGGTTGCGCAGAGAGTTGGTTTGGGATATCAGATTTCCGAGAGTTTTACCTGTGCACTGCTTGGTCTGCGGCAACTATATAGCACCTGTGGAGGGTTATTTTTTTTTTTTATTTGTAAATTTTAATCCTTTATGACATTGATATGCACACTCACGCGCGATATAATTCTATGGATATTGAATCATTTCAATTGACCAGGAATTGGCCGGACGGACGCGACGAACCAACGGACGTATATCGCGACATGTGTATAGTGTCGGATTATTTTGTCATTTTTGAAGGTTTAAGGTTCTGATAAGGTTTTTTTTTTGTAATATCTTTGATGTTATTAACTGTAGTCGGTTGTGGCTTCCTGTGTCAGATTTTTTTTTTTTTTTTTGGATTTAGGGAATCAGGAATTAATAGGAATTTACTGAAACGATACCAAGCTGAAAATGGAATTTTGTACGGCTACTGGACACTAAGGGTATGGAAATGGAAGAATGTGAAAATATAGTTGCTTCGAAATGTGCAAATTAGATTTGAGACAGGTTATAGCTAGATGTGGAGAAATCTTAAACTTTTTTTAGCAGACTGTCAAAACAGTTTCTAGGAAATATTTTCTCTTATAAAATTGATACTTATATGTAAGTTTTTTATGTGTCTTCCCACTGATTTAAAGTAGAAATGCATATATTAATCGATTGAATTTAATTAGAGATGAGAGAGTTAGTAGCTTTTAGGACCTTACTAATTAATATAAACTTGTGAGACACATATTATGTCTCACCAGTTTAAAAGGTCTCTATTGCATGCTGCTTCGAATTCTGTAACTATCTTAATTTGACCGAGATCTTCTTCAACATGATCACTCAATATCAGAAATGCAGCCTTTATCTCTTTTCCTTGTTCTATACGGTGAATACTTTTCTTCTCGGTTAGGTGTGAACAAGAAGTCGATCGTGGAGTTGCTTGTTGTATCTACTTTTCTCTCGAAAATCTCTAGGGAGCCTCCATCCAATTCCATGCTTCTGCACCATCATAAACAACGGGATATTGAGTATTTTATAAAGCTTCTCCTCTGTTCTTTTCGATATGGCTTTATTCCTCAATTGCGAAAAAGCGATGTGCAAGCTAGATTTCTTCTTCCCGAAATGGCGAATTTGTCAGCAAATAATTGCGTAGATTAAAAAAATTTACCAGTTTTTGATGTTTGCTGAAGATTAGTAAAAACTTAAATAGTAAAACCAAGGTTCGTTACGATATTTCGTCACTTTTTTATTGTTTCTGTCGAAATTTCATAGGGATACCTTAAAATGGTTCTAAATCAACACCCGATCTTAAAAAAATTAGTAGCGAAGTGAAAATACTCCAAAAACTAAATGAAAACAACGTTAACAAGGTGCTTTCCAATTCTTCATTTCTTTTCAGGGGATCACAAGTCGGCTTCTTTAATTCACTATACCATCATCGTGGCCTGATAACCAGGAAGGGTTAAATTATTGTTCTTGTGTAATTCGTTGAATGTTTCCACAACTGCTCAAACTAATTTTGTGCTAATTGCACAGAAATTTAGTATTTTGTAGTACAACTTTACTATCAAACATGAAAATTATGCTCTGTGAAGCAATTTCCATTACAGTTCAATCCCGTTTTTATCTATATACTAGACAATTTACTGTCCCATAGATTTCTTCAGCAGTTCTCGATCCATCAGTGTTAATTAATAGTTGACCCGAACTGGTAAATGGTACTTTCAACCTTTCAAATGTATTAATCGATTGTTTAATTAATCATTATGTTGCTTTGACTTTATTTGAAAAAAGTATATCAAAATGCTGGAAATTAAAGAAAAGATTTCGAACAAGAAATGCAAGTATTAATTCATTTCTTCGTACATTAGTCCCTGGTAAATTTTTTTCCATGTTTTTTTCGATGTGGAATTCAAGTAAATGTACTTTCCATTATTAATACTATTAAAGATCAATGCAAAAACGACAAACATAATGAACATTAATCAAAACTAACAGCAGGTAATTTTGAGGATTTCGTTGAGGAAGTCCACGCAGTCTAACTATATGGCTAGTTATGTGTCACTCGAAAGTGGAACTGATCTGGGCGACAGCAACTGAATAACTAATGCTCCTATTGAATTCGGAATAATTTCTTCGGTGTTGAACTCCAAAAAAAGACAAACTTCAAATTGTTTGAATTTATAAAAAGAGACAAAGTGAAACGTGAAAATGCTCCGCCAACATATGCAGCAGGTTTGCGAAATATTCTAAATATCTGATGACCGTAAAAACCCATTTCCAACAATGATTTCTGTCAAGAACTGAACAGACAAAAGTGGATGTCGAATTCAAATAAAAGAAGATCTCAAATGACGCTGTATTGCTAATACACTGCGGAAACTGATTGTCAATTCAACGAAACAGAAATTACTCGAATAGAATCCTCAAGAGGTGTTAAATGAGTTACAAGACCTAGAACATCATGAAAGTCAATTGTAATATCGGAAGCTAAGTTCCAGAATTTGCAAACTTATATGGTCGAAGATCAAGAATTGAGCAAGAAAGACACAAGGATTTGGTTGCATCACGATCCTTCAGAAGGAGGTGAAGTGTGGTAACAGTAGTGTTGTTTAGGAATCAAAGAAATAGGTACTTTAATTAAGCTTCTCTGTGTATTTTCATCTCTTCATGTGTTAAAGTTAATTTAATATCGATCTCAGGAAAGGGGTCTATTGTTCTTTAAACCCCTTGACGATAATTTCTACGGCAAGATTATATTTTTGCCTTTGTTAAGAAAACAATTGGACTAAGTAGACAATTAACTTATTGTTTAACCATAATTACTTCCAATCTCATTTGTCGATGACATAAATATACAAACATTCTTCTGCCTCATCACCCTTTGTCAAATTTTAAACAATATTTCAAATCCGATTACTCATTCCAATATAATTTAGTGTGCTGCTTTCAATTGAGTTTTTTTTTTCAATTCCGAAGTCCCAACCCGAAATATAACTGGCCACATTTGACTTCTCTTCGGTATTATCAAAAAAAAAAAACATTATACAAACAGCTTGTCGTTAAAAAAGCTTGGCCCTGTTACTCAAGAATTAAAATTAAAAATTTTTATTTTAAACAAAATTTAAATATTTCTGACATCGTTCAATTCACTTCTTTAAAAAATCACCGCTAAGGCCTTCCCACCGATTGGTCAACCAGGCTAATACTAGATTTCCTTTGCAAACATGCAAACACAGCAAAACATCTTTAAACAAAAAATCAACTTTTCCTTCGAAGAGGGGTGCACTTGTACACCTACATATATATTTTTGTGGTTAGGTAATAAGGTATAGATATACCTATAAGACCGTGCCGGGTCTGTCTGATTGGATTACCACTTGACAGAAGGGTGCTAACCCCTGCAGCAAGCTCATTTACTTTTTAAACAACATTGAAAGAAGCTTTTCCAAAAAAAAAAAAAAAAAACATGAAAACAAAAGAAATCTCCCTCTTTGGACTAGTATCCAATTTCAACACACATTTGCTTCTTTTTAAATCAACCTCCTTCATTCTTCTCATTTTTTTTTTAAACTTAAAGAGGGTGCATAAAACAATAAAAGGGGTAGCTAAATCCTATCTACAAGAAATTCTTATAAATAAGGTCAGTATCCTTCGAATTCACAATAATCCGTTTAACATTCCAAACGATTTTTAGAACCCAAGACTCTTCAAACCTCAAGTCTGATTCATTCATTAATAATTAATCATTTATCTAATTGAAGTTAAGTTAATTCATGTTTTGCAGGTTATGATCTTTTATAACTTAACTTGATGAGATTATGCTTTTGTTCCTCCATTTTTTGTTATTTGTTTGTATTTTATTAGTGAGTTAGAAGGTTGTCTACCTTTTGATTGATTTGATTGATAGACCAAGTCTATCATTAAACAGTTCTGTTTGGCGTCGTTGTTAACTCACCATTGATTTGTAGTTTCCACTCCAGACATCATCATCGTGGTTCGGTTTTGTATGTTGTTAATAGTATGCATCTTTCACCCGCCACCGCCGCGCCATTGGCGCTGCTGCTGTGAAAAAAAAGATGGAGGTCAATTGTTTTCTTGGTGCAAGTTTTATGCAAATGATTTTGAAAAGATTAATTTAAGTTCAAACGATTGGATTGGATCATAAGACAAAGTACCGCAGCAAAAGGTGTGCTATTGATTTTAAATTAGACAGGTAATTTTAAGTGAGGTTTTCCGGGTTTACGTTACATACATAGGTGTTTTATGTGAATCTTTTTCCGGGTCATTTGAATAAATTAGAATTGTGAACTTTTTAACATTTATTTTATATTTTTCAATGCCTTTCAGATAATTTTGATTTATTTTTTAAGGATATGATTTCTGTTTGAAGTAACAGTACAAATAAAAGTATTTTACAATTTTGACGTTTGTGAACAACTGTCATCAAAGATTAATAAATTTGACACATTATATTGTGAACAAACCCAGTCGAAATTTTTATTCTTAAGCTTAGAGCAATGCACTGAGCTGTCAAAAATAAATCATCCGTGTTATGCTTCTCTTACATCCGAGCGTCAGTTTTTTTTATCTATTCGATCCGTTTATGGAATTCCCTACCGCAAAATATCAGAGAAATAAGTGACGCTGCGAGATTGAAAGACCGAATAAGAATTCACTTTTCTCAGTTATAGAAACGACTAATAAACTGTACTCGCTACCTGACTTTTCCTTCCATAGCTTTTTTTTTTCTTTCTTTCTTTCATTTAATTAAACTATTTTTTTCTATAAATTTTACTATTATATTGTATATAATATTATATCTTGTATTATTTTGTACATCTTGGTCTTGGTTATACAGGGTGATTCAATTAAGGTGTGCCAAAAAGATAGAGCAAGTAGGTTGAACTGAGACAGGAAAAAAATCTATCTCCCTCCGTTTAGGCAGGAGGAGCAGTTTTCTAAAAAAATTACTTAAATCAGAAAAAAAATTATTTAAAAACAACGGTGAACGATACAAAGCCAGATTTGTACGAGTTCTGTTTGACGTTTGCTAAGAGTTCAGCGCGAACTGTCATCGCAAAGCGAACCTTTGACCTTTGACAGTATACATTGTGCTTTTCTTGAATGTGAAAAAGAAAGTAGTGAAAAACTTGGTTTCCAATAATATTTAAATCTTCCGACGCGATTGAATTCAATTCGGGCCACCCTGTGTCAATCCTTTGTTGCTCACCATCAAAACAATTGCAATGTAACCTTTGATCATCACACTAACAAATAACGATCAAACTTAAAGTCTTCAATTTGCGTAGAAAGATAGTCACGTGAGCGTTGTCTTTGCGTCAGAGGATGAGCAGAGCAACTTGTTAACAGCCGCTCGCTTTAAATTGAAGATGATAAAACCTTTATTTGACAAACAAAAAAGATTTTTTTTTTCACACAGTCAGAGGAATGTTGCCACAAGTTTATTTATCTTACTAGCCAGTGCCGGATTAATAATTGTCTGCGCCCCAAGCACAAAAATCTTGAGGGCTCCTAAATCAACTCTTTTAGAAAGAATTAACAAAAAAGTATTTATCAAATTTGTATGTGAAAAAAATAAAACAATGAAATAAAAAGAAAGAATTTTTTTTGAAATTTTTCCTAGATGTGTTTTGAATTACGAATAAAAAATGGAGAAATTTAAAATTTTAAAAAGAACTTATGACTTATTGCTTATTGCGCCTATCTCTTGATCCAGCACTGTGATACTAGCCATGTCTTCGAGCTTTAGAACCAACATTTTGTCAAATCATTAATAATCTCTTTACTGTCTTGTCTATCTTTTAATTGATTTTGAAATAACCACAAAAATTGGTTTATCTTGTTTACGTACATTGGAATGACAGTAATTAATTTTTTTGTTTACTTAAAAAAATAAAACACTGAATTAAAGTAATCGGACAGATCACAGATGGCAACAATATATAGGTACCTAGATCCATATTCTATTGTTTCTTAATAAAATTTGAAACACATTTTTATAACCTCGTGTCTGTTTTTGGGGAAAACCAAAAGTATCAATATTATTTTTTCTGAAGATTGAAATAGCTTAAAACTAACAGTGTGGATCTATTATTAAGTCAATTGTTTTATTAAAAAAAATACAGGATTAAGTTCTTTAAATATTATGGCATATTTAAAAACATAAAAATATTTGTTAAATTAGTTGGCAACAACAAATATATTTTTTTTTACTTTGAAAATGACGTTATGGGTTCAAATAAAGACTTTAACAAGATTTCTATATCGATTATTATTTAAAAATCTTTAATTCGTTCCTGACGTAGGTAAAAGTTTTATCAATACTTGATAATAATAATTAATACGTTTAACTTTTTCATGACAAGCCATTTTGTGGGTGATAAACTATCAGAAACTTTATTTGAAATCTTCAAATTTTTTCATCGAAGTTTGGAATTTTGTTTGAATGACTAAGGACTCTTTTTCACAATATTTTGATTACTTTTTTCAAATTTTAATTGTAAATAAAGCTTAACAGATTTAAAAAAAAACCCTAATGAGATAATTCCAGTCACAATTTATCATTCTTTTAACGATGACTGGAATTTATGTTTTATTTTGTGAAGAAGTGATTGTCTTAAATGACTCAGATTTGTATAGATGACTCTGCATTGTAGCTATTCTTTAATATATATTATTTAGATAAAGAAGTCTAAGAATCTAATCAAAAGTGAAATGGTTTATTTGCGTAAAAATTTGTTTGGGTGTTTCATGGTGTTTCTTATGAAATCAAAATCCTTCATTATGTAGGTGCAGGATTTTAAGATCAACCAATAAATAGTTTTGGTCTTTATCGGAAAACTAGAATTAAAGCAAGAGATTTATAAACAATTGTCATTATGAGGCCGAAACCTGAAGATAAGTCAAAGGAACCTTTCGATTTCATACCTCAAAGAACTGTGATCAAATAGGTCAACGAATGCTTGTATAGGGTATTCGCTTTATCAATATACTATAGGTACTTATAAAGTCTATTCGCTTTATCAATATACTAAAGGTAATTATAAATTTTTCAAATTTAAAAATTCTAATCATCACATGGAATATTAATAGTAGAAGACAAATGCTAAACATTCCATAACCATTCCTTTTTTCCCGTCTGTCTGTATTACTTATAAAGTAACATCTGCTTCTGAATGTGATAGTTTAGGTTTTAAAAAGTTAATCAAGGCACTGGTTATAAAAACTATAAAATTCGGACCCCAAGTTGCACGCCATTTGTAAGTATAATAAGAGAGTACTATTATATCAACAAATGGCGCCCAACGTGGGGTCCGATTTTCTTACGGCTACGTCTAATCATCACATAAAATACCGATGGTAGATAATTCGCACTCTGACTTGTTTTTTTCTTTCAGCTTTTTTTCTGCTCCTCTACTTCCTCTCCTATTACCTCATTACATGTGCTTCTGAAAAATGTGATAACTTAGATAAATTTAAAACAAATTAATAAATCAACAAAATTGATATAAGATCTTTCAAATTTAGGCCACACGTTGGGCGCCATTTGTAAAGATAATAGTGGTCTTCTTTTGGGGGTCCGAATTTGTTAACGCTACCTCTGATCATCCTGGAATCCCGATCGTATATTTAGAAAAAAATTGCTAGGCAACTGAAATGCCTTTTTAATTCCCGTCTTGTTTCCGACTTCCTTTTTCCGGCCTTAGTCTTTTAGGTTTCCTACAGCTACCCTACTTCCTCTCCTATTACCGCATTACATATGGCGTTACAGCTTCATTTGACCATCGCATAGAAAATCGATAGTATATATAAGCATGTATGTGGATTAAAATTTCTCGGTCGGAACAAAATTGTGGAAATGAAATTAAAACTCAAAATAGTACAATTATTTATCCATAACATATGCATTCAATCTAACTCTATAATATTTTTTAATTTCTAGGTGATGTTTGCCAGTGCACTATGTTCAACACGAGACTATGTGATAATGTTAAAAAGCGCCAACCACAACAAAGCCCTCCACATAACACCCGGTGGCAAAGTGTCTGCAGCCGATATATCAAAAGCACGTAAGTAAATCTATTTTTCTATGTACATAAATTTAAACTTTAAAGAGCGAAAATTCCAATAAAATAAAATAAATTAAATAAATTGATACGAAACATATCCCCATAAGAAAATGGGCTTTTCTTTATCTATCTATTATATATTTCTGATTTTATGTAAGCCCCTTGAAATAAAAATGTATATAGTCAATCTTGTAACCAGGGTCATCTTTTGTATCTTTCGTGTCTGCATTTTCTAATGAAAATTATTATTCATCCCAACCTACGCAATTTAGGTTAATTCACTTGTCGATGATAACTAAGAGTTTATATCTTCTGTTGTTTTTTTTTTTTTTTTGTTGGCTGTCTTTTTAAAGCCTCTCTCGATGCCGCTTAATAGATACAAATAAATTCCAAATCTTAGAAAAAAAAAAGTTTCGAAATGCACTTTTATGTTTGGAAACCAAAAAAAAAATATTTGTTGTTGTCTAAAAATTTTATTTTCTTCTGTTTTTTTTTTATGATCTGCATGGGTTATAGTTTGTTGGCGCCATGTCATTTAATAAACGTGGAATTTCGATTTCATAAATTAGGTAATTAATCTTTTTTTGTTTTGCTGTTGTCGTTGTTTAAAAAAATAATATACATTAAAGATAACAAATAGGCGAATAAATTGATTGCATAAATAAAATGTGAAGAAACTAAAAGTTTTAGTTGAAAAAAAAAAAAACAGAAACAAAAGAAGAACAAATTCAAATAAAAAAGTGATCGATCAGGGGCGACAGTTTACTATATTTTTTCATATTATATATATTTGCAAATCGCAGTGTGAAGGTATTATTTATATTACCTATATAATACCTTTCTATAGCTTATATTCTGACAGCCTTGGGATAACAACGCTCTATAACCACGTGGTTTTAAAGCTTTATATGGTGGCTAGAAAAAGTGTACAATATAGAATTATTGTATTGAAAATCGATATATTTTTAAGCTTCATGAAATTCCATTTGCGGCTAGAAGAACTGAATAAAATGAAGGACAAGGTACTAGTTATTGAATTTCAATATATAAATGCATAGCTAATTGTTTGGAAAAAAGATATTTTTAGTCAGGGTTGGGTTTGGTATTTTCTATGTTGATGTCTAACAAAATTAAGAAAGACCTATGTAAAAGTTCATGGAAAGTGCAAAGATCAGAACTGCTAGTATAGAGAATATAGGATTATAATTATTCAGAAAACTATCTATGAGAAACCTAATATTCTTCTATATGTATAAGTACTTGACCTGACAGATTATAGAACAATTGTATATGGGATGGATTCTTAAGGGTTTTTAAGAGCTTTGTTGACGAAGAAAGTGATGAAAAAGAAAGTTATAGAAGGAGAAATCGATTAAGAGCTGAATTTTAAATGTAACTTTATTTTAAGAAGACATTTTCTTGAAACAATGTGAAACACTTTTTGAAACAATAAGGGAGTTACATATATTAAAATTAAATAAGAAATTTATTGATGGAATTATGGTGACTATAAGAAGTCCTGTAAAAATAAAGGTATAAAAGAGAAACTTAACTAATATTTTAAGAAAAGTATCTATAGTAAAAAGAGTGTTGTACGGCACTTGAATCTGCAGCCAATAATATATCATCCGTATATTTGAATAGACCACAATCAAGAATTTTTTTAATGAACAACATCAGACCTAGAAGATTAGATTGTGGCACTTAAAGAGAATCAATAGATGGAGACACAATTTTTGTGGAAAAAAAGTATATAAATGATCCTTTTCATGACTAATTAAAGAAATGGATAGTATATGAATTGAGCGATCATCAGAGATGTTATTACATTTTTTATGGGAAATATAGCGCGTCCCTGCTTAAACTCTTCAAAATATCTGCGATATAAATTCCCCCAATATAAGTAGAGGCCGCTTAAACAATGTCAAAAAATGTTCGTCAACAAATGATTTTAAGTGACTTACTATACCCCCATAGCTATTTTGATTGTCAACTACTTATTTATTATCATCAAAACTACGCACCTAGCGTGTTTTGTTTGTTGTTTTGTTAATTGGGTTTATTCTAGTTCTTGAATAAACCGCCATTTTTAGCTATTGATTATTGTTTAATATCTATTGAAATTATTTCTATATTGACATTATAGAACTTGATTGATTAAACGCAGTTGATTAACTTTAAAACTAATAATAATTATCACTTTTATTTCATTTTAAGACGGTCAGCATTGTGAACAAAAGATGTATCCATTGAGTAATATAACGAATTTAAGATTCAATTATCAATTGATAGCTAACAACAAACTATCAATTGATCGTTTGACACATAGTTGAAAATATTATTGTATATTATTAATCATAGAAAGGATGATTCCACTAAGTCCATGATTGAGAACAGTTCTTTTTAACGAAAACGTTAGGTATCTTTATACAAAAATCAAGATGACATCTCTTAATGAAATCGCTTTTAACATTTATAAAATTTATCGCTCTGGTTATAGTTAATCAGTCATTCGATTTTAAAATACACAATAATTTTAGTCTTGGATATCTAATCAAGAAAATAGATAACAAACCAATTATCTAAAAATATAGCTTCGTTCCAAAGCAATCTTTTTAATATCCCTAATGACCAGTTGCACCAAAATACATTTTAAAATATTTTATTTGACATTCGAATAAATTTAATTGACTTAGTAAATGTTTGCCTGTTGCAAAGTCAGATAATCATTTTTTAAATAAAATGAAAGGTCTTAACCGATCCAAGATTTTGTTTATCACTCTAATACGATAAAATGATAATAATACATTCATAGAAAACATTCAATATTTTCTTTGTCTCTTGTTTCCAAATTTCAATACCAACTGTCCTTTCATTTAGGAGATGCTTTTAAAATTTATTTAGAACAAATTGGGACGTACGTTTATTAATATTTAAAAAATGAAAGTGGTTTCAAAATAGAAAAGATTTAACAACATAATAAATATTTAAAAATGCTTGGAACAACTAGGTCCTCAAAATTTTATTCAAAAATTACTTAAATGTTATGATATGAAAATGATTTACTTGAACCCACTTTTCCATGGAATAACATATTATTTCCAGTAGTAAAAGTTCCCATTTTTTTTAATGAAGAAACTGATTGATTTATTATCTGCCAACAGATTTATGAAATTAACCAGTTTGTGAAACTTTTCTGTATGTCTTGCAGATTATTATAATTTCGGAATAAACATTGTCCGAAAATATTGTAAAAATAGAACCCCTCAACCTCTCGAAAGGTATGGCATTCTATAGATTTGCTAACATTTACTTTGTTTATTTTTATTTAATAATCGAAATACCACAACACCATACTGAGTAGGCACATTCTTATCAGTTTGACATTCAGTAGCACTTTTGATTTGTTTGCTTTTGCAAAATAATTTCTTAACAAATAAGCAAACAAAAAAAAAAATCACATTACTTCACTCAATAAATCCACCATTATAAAAATATGTCTTTAAGGCTTTTAAGAACTTGGAATCTTTATTAAGATTCTAAATGTGTGTCGAAAAAAAAAATAGTTAAAATCAACGGATTTGCCCAGCCCTGAACTGTTTGCATGCGTTTTTGTATTCGCATGCTCTAGGAATGATAAAAAGATAAACAAAAGTAAATCAAATATCGACTTATATTTCACCAAATGTGTTTTTCCTTCGTTTGCATAGTTTCTTGAACTCACCCAAGCAAATTGTTTAAATTAGGTGAAGGTTAAAATTCGCTTTAAAATCAATAAACTTTTGTATAAATAAATCAAAAAAAAAAATTATACAAATGAATTCACTTTTGATTATTTACATGTTTTTGTGATAAACCTTCACAATTATAAATCCACTTGTTTTGTTGTCCTCATATAACCCTTCTTTATACATTATACATATATGCGAAATTGATTTGTTTACATTTTACCGCCAATAACAATTTTAAACAATTTATTCTTATCATCTTCGTCAAGTGTTCACGTTATTAACAAAATAAAAAAAAAAATTGTACAAACAATAGAGTCAATAGAATCAACATGCCACACGACTTTTTATCAATAAAAAGAAATAGAAGAATACTTAAGTCTAGTTAAGCCATTATTGTACTTTAAATGCGCCACGGTCTTAAAAAACTATTCATAATGTTGTTTTGTTGTTGTCATATTATAAACAAAATTTAAAACGTAGTAAAAAAATTTAATCTAATAGGTGCAATTAAAATAGCGCCGTAATGTAGTTATATCGAATTATGTAAGGTTATACATGATGGTGCAAAAGTCATTAAACGGTTTAAGAATTTTCTATAATTTCAGTTCTTAATTGATTTTAGATATACATTCATACTGAAAACTTGTCCAGAAATTACGGAGACTGGGATTTCCAAACTAATTCCCTTATCGAATTTATTCACGATCAGTGTTTTCATATTCGGAAATGAGTTGGAAACGTATTTCAGATGGCTGTCCTTAAGTTAAATCCACCCATTTGTCTCTTATTAGGTAGTCGCCATATTTTTCTCCCTAGATTTAAATACATTTTATGAATCCAACTATTAAATCCGGTTTTATTAAATCAAATGATTTTGATTTTAGATTATTTACTCCGAGCCATGGTTTTAAAATTAATTTCAAACATTTAAATTCAACCTGTAATCCTATATTATGTCAATTAAATCCAATCTGTTATCTACGTTATGTCAAAATTATCCAAAGACTTTAAACTTTGTTGTTAATTTTATAAAATTAGGTTAAAATGGTTATTTCATGATCATTCATCATTTCATTTCAATTTACATCCGGATTCAAGATTATAAAGGGTTATCCAATAAGTAGCTGTCACTTTTGAAGCTGTTATTTTTTGACATTTGACAAGTAAAAACTACGCCATTAATAAAAATGGAACGATACACGCTTCAACAACGCATTGAAATTATTAAAATTTATAACCTTTATTTTACCTGAAAGTGGAGTAAAAAACACCATCAGTGTAATTCACGGCCATTTTATAAATCTTTTTAATAGAAAACTAACTCAATAATTCGATAAGATCATGAGTTGATTCTCTGGTCAAACCATGGGAACGTAAACTTTTGGAAAAATGTCCGATTTTCTGTGAAAATAGGAATTTTCGCAAAATGATAGAGGATCACTACTTCATTTACAAGAAATATTTTTCGATATTTTCTTTTTCGTAAGAGCAGCCATCTTGGACTTACTTTCATTCGACATTAGCAATGCGTGTGATTCCAGGGATGTTATATTTTAAAGACCCCCAAAAATTTGTTGTTTCTATAAAATTTTCCCTTTCAAAATATTCATTCTGAGATCGAATTTCTTTGTAGTTCGTTTGGTTAGTTCAAATTATTTTATTATCATTTATCAGTAACATTCTTCTGTTGCTAAAAGAGAGTAACCATTTTGAAAAATAAACTTTGAATGTAATATGCCGAAAAATATTAAAAGTTACATACCGTTTAGTTACTTTGTTTCTACCCTGTAGAAGATCGGAAGTACTTGTGAAGTGTTACGAAAAATGCAAACTGCGCCGTTTGTAATTTTGAAGAAAAAAAAAATAAAGTGAAAAAATGATTTATTAGCATTCATTGATTTATAGATAAAATTATATTATGTTAGAATTAGCCTATACGTAAGTTCTGCTTATTCGTAAATTTCAGGTTTCTGAAATTTCTAACACCACAAGACTATAATATCTTCAACAAAAACTATTAGATTTTCATTTAATTCTTGTAACTCGTATTACAAAACAAATTGCTTTAAAAAATTAATAAAATAATAATCATTAAAACTGGGTTATCTAAGTTTTACCCTGATAGCAAGTATTATGTGCTTTTTGTTGTTAAATGATTGCATTTGTGTTAGCGCATATGGTCAAGTAGTACATATACGATTGTTTATCTGTTTAGTTACAAGGGGGTGATAGATAATTTCGATCTTAATTTCTATTATTATTATTATGTACAAAAATTTATTGATAAATAATAATTTTATTATATTTTCTTATCTTTACAGAAAACATTACGATTGGCAGCATAGGAGATTTCTTAACTACAGGCATTTTCAAAATAACACTATATTCAAAGGAAGCCGGCAGATATCTTTGTTTCAACAAACATTGGAAACTTGTTGGAATGGTAGGTTAACTTATTTATTTAACTTTTATAAAACAAAAATATTCTGCTGACTTTTCTTAGAATTCCGAAATCCTTAGTTGAGAAACAGAAGATATTTTTAAACATTCTGCTTATAAAGTTTTTTAGTTTTCTAATATTGATTGAAATAAAATTAATCTTAATTCAATAACTTCTTCAAAAAATTTGGCTAAATTTCATTTTGTGGTTCTAAAGATATGTGTCAGATTTTTCATATCAAAATTCTATTCTTATCTCGTTCTTTTCTTTATTTTCTTTTTAGAAAAATCCAAAAGAAAGCTGTCACTTCACCGAGTCGCTAGATCGCGGCTACTTCGAATTCCGTTCAGCAGTAAACCGATCGCGTCGTGTCGGTTTCAATCGAAGATTTAGACCGGTTGTATTGCAACGAGAGCAGGATCTAGTCGATGCCTGTTTCCACTTTATGAAGATCGAAGCAGAGAACTTCGATCATAATGACTACCCAGCGGCCGATAGAAAATCAGCAGTGGCGCCAACAACGACAAGAACACGAAATCATCAGAAGCGCCGCAATAATCAACGAATGAATAAAACTAATAGTAATAATGGCCATAACAGTACTTTAAGCAACGACGGTACTAGTATTAATAAAAATAATAATTTAAGTCAAACAAACAAACACAACAACAACAACAACAACAATAGTAGTGGATCTATGCAGCCAAAAGTTTTGGTGCGTCATCATCATAACAATAGCAGTATTGTTGCACGTCGCCGACAACATGAGCGTGAACAAAAAATACGTCAAAAAAATCGCAAAAAAACACAAAATGAAGATACTGCTTCATCATCAGCGACAAATCTGTCGGCGAAATCATCTTCGACAATGTTGGCACCATCGGTCCTTAATATTGTTGCAACTCTGGCGGCTAGCAGACGAACAAGAGGCCGTCGGAAAAGTGACGATGTACGTGAAGAAGAAGAAGAAGACAGTGAAGAATCTGTCAAGCAGAAGAAAGTTATTCTTACTTCATCAATGGCAGAACCATCTTCAGTGTATCTTTTGCCGAAAAATCCAGAACATCGCCATCGACATCATTATCTGCATCAACATCATCCGCATCATCAAATCGCTAATGATCCTACAATTAAAATTTTTAATGATAACAATGCCGATTTTAGTATATCAGATAAAAATGGCCAACAAATAAAATCAACAACTGCCACAAGTGGCCTCAACAAACAACAATTTTCAAACGAATACTCAAATAAAAATAGTAATACTAATTCTAATTCTAATATTAATATTAATAATAATAATAATAATTATCTTGCAATACCTGCCTTGCCAAAAAACTTGTATAATAATAATAATAGAATGACTGAATACGTTTATAGTGGTAGTACTAATGTTAATAATAATTTAAATAATAAAAACAATAATAATTATAATAATAATAATAATGATAGAATTAGTAGTAGTAAAACTAGTTATATTGATAGCCATAGTAAAGAAATGAATATTAATAACAACTTAAATATTGACAATAATTTTAAGGACTATTTAAATACTACTAAAGATAAGAATAATGCCAATCGAAAAAACTTATTTGAAGCGATAAAAAACATAAACAACAACAACAACAATAAAACTAAAAATATAGTACAATACAGATATGCGGTTTCTTTTATTTCGATGAAGTTCATCGATTTTTTGGTGATTTTTATTTCAGGAGGGAAGTTGTTTTTGAAAAAGAAGACGAAAAATGATGTAGATATTGGATAGATATTAGATTCCTATACCTATATACAAGGACAGGTAAGCATGTCAACTTTCAACTCATCCTTGGGCCGATATTAAATATTAGATTATGTTAGACTGCTAATGAAAAAAACATGTTGTTGTACTACCGTCGGCTATATTCTTAATGCGTATTGATTCTTAAGAAAAACTCTAGAAGGCTTTTGAAGAAAGCTATAATTATAATAAAACATTTGCTGACTGAGCTTCAAGATCAGAAAAAAGAAAAAAAAAAAGAGCTAACTGTGCAAATTTTGTACAAACATGGGGTCCACAACCGGAAAGTTATTTTTAGGTTCCAAGTTTCCTTAAAAGGCTAGATGAAACCAGGACTAACGTTTGCTATAAGACACGAGTAGCAAGTTTTGCATATCCATCATATGTTATAGAGATCAGGAAAGTTGCACAGGTCATTGATTCTTTTTTAGTTGCAGAACATGATAGTTCCAATTACAAAATCCAAATTCCTAAAGATGTAATTGCACCGAAATATGGATTTCAGGGTAGGAGTAATCTTTAAAAAAAAATGCTATAAAATAGGATGAGGCAATAAACATTACGGCCGTGTTCAAAAGACGCAAATGTTTCTGTTATAGTCTTATCTCCTATCATTTTTAAGGCTCTTGTCTGGATTATATCCAGTAGATTCAAATAATTTATAGGAGTATGAGAACTGTTTTCTAGTTTTGGACGAATGTGTACCTACGCCTTATAGCTTGTTCATTGGGAAAAACATTTTTTACATCGTCGTAAGAAACCTAAGCTTTTCGCAGTGTTTTCGGCGACGTCAAATATGTGGTTATTCCACAGAAGGTGGTTAGTAACACACACACCGAGAATGGAAGGCTTTCCAATTTCTCTTCTATACAAGTCCCACTTTAAGATAAATAGTGACATAATGGATATGTTACACTTTAACAACAAAAGATAACATTGAGTTTTATGAGCATAAAATTTCACGCGGTTGTTGGATATATGACAAAAAAAATTTCAAAAAAATACAACACTGGAAATCAGTGACAGTTGTTGAATGGGACGTTAAGATATTCGCTTCGCAAATTATTTGATATAAATTATAAGCGAAAAAAATCGTCGATGCGAATTCTGAGCTTTCCGGTCACTTTCATTGGCACTTGAAAACAAAGTGGCAATTGCAGAAGAACGCTGTGAAACGAACGGAATGTCATTATGTCATTGTACATCTGCCGAGCAAGGCCAAAATCCTTTCTTGTAAATCCTTCGAATCATGCTAGGGAGCTCTGCCAGAGTCTTGTCGAAGTTGGTGGAAATACTGTTGATTTTAAATCGGCATTTGACAGCGTCGATAGAGATCTTATGTTTTACAAGCAATCAGCATTGGCATTACCATTTAAAATGTTGGAAACGTTAAAAAAAAATATAAAAATTGGTCAGCATTTACCCAAACTCGCACCTACCCCAAATCCTATCGAGGCCTGGGAGGGGGGTTGAAGGGGGGCAGCATGCCCACCCATACGTACCTTACTTTTTTTTATAAAATGATTTGGTTCTATTTAATTTCGTTTACCACAACGAAATAAAGACAAATTGGCGTTATTTCGTTTTTGAAGACGAAATAAGACCAAAATTGACATTTGGTCTTATTTCTTTTGGCGTTATTTCACGTCACCAGAGACAAGCATGCATCTCGATTACACTTCTTTTCTCTCTTTTCCTAAATAATAGTTTCATATACGAGGAATTAAAATCAAAGTATTAATGTACGCGGATGACATTGTGTTGTTAGCGGATACTCCCATAAGACTTTAAATGATGATCACCAAACTGGAAGAATAGATACTGCAAAACGTTGAACTGCAGACATTTACTGAGATTCTTTTTTAAGCGAGTTAAGGCCTACCAATGACTACAACCTCATATATATTACATATTGAAACAGGAATACCGCCAATGTTCAACACAACGCTGAAACTACACTTCGATTATGTTCTAAAAGTGTTAAGCATGCACCCACCCGCTACACGTCTATCCAAAATAAGGGTTTTCCAATAAGGGGTGTTATTTTGATATTCAAAGAAAAATGGCATTTTTTGAGATAAATGATCGGATGTTTATTTCATTATAAAGACGAAGGTATGCCGTTAATAATGGAACACAACATCAGTCAAATGGCCGCCACGACCACGCTTACAGGACCATACCCTTTTCATGAAATTTTCCATAACCAAATCGCAAAGTGGCTGCCCTATGTCCTCGATAGCCTCACGAATTCCATCTTTGAGGTCTTGAATCGACGCTGGGCTGTTGGCTTAGACCTTATCTTTCACGTGGCCCCAAAGGAAGAATTCGCAAGGTGTTAAATCACAAGATCTCGGTGGCCAATTGTGATCACCTCTTCGAGAGATAACAACGGAAATAACGGAAACTTTTCCCGTAAAAGATCGATGGTTTCATTGCTTGTGTGGCACGTAGCGCCATTTTTATAGTGAATTTTAATAATTTCAATGCGTTGTTGAAGCGTGTATCCATTGACGTATTAGGTATGGACCGCCAGTAGCCAACTTCACGCGTGTTCCAACATAACTAGGGGCGCCATCAACTACTAGCAGGGAATCTGCGTAGCAGTGATATGATTTTTTTAATTAATTATTTACTATTGAAATATTTTGCTGGAAATTATTATCAAACTACTTTTATTTTACAAAACACATCCACTCTTTATGCCATGAGTTACTTACGAAATTAGAACACGTATTTAACACTAAAAGATGATGGCGTTTTTAGGCTGTTTTAAGATGGACCAACTTTTCTTGGCTGTTTGTATGAAAATTTCAACCGACTGGCGGTCCATATCTAGTACGTCAATGCGTGTATCGTTCCATTTTTGTTAATGGCGTAGTTTCTACTTGTCAAATGTCAAAAAATGACAGCTTCAAAAGTAACAGCTACCGATATAGCGGGCTATTCAAAATAACACCTCTTATTGGAAAACCCTTTAGTACCCACATACGCACTTGATAAAAAAAAGTAGCATATGCTTTGAAAAATTAAAGTAGTTAGCGGAGAGAACTGGATGTGAGCTAAATCTTGCAAAATCAAATATTCAACAGATAAAATCCAAACTTTATGATATTCCTAAAGTTCTCGGTGAAATTCTACATAAAGCCTTTGTTGATGACGCAAAATCGTCAATAGAGTGTACTATCCGAAGCTCAAGCATAACCTCAGTCAGAAAATTATTTTAATCTAATGTAAATCTATCTACTCGTTCCGATTGGTTTGCACCAATTTTTGTGACATCACAACTCCACAACTGATTCCATTTTATGTTGCTCTGCTGTCTCTAATATTTAATAACATATGTTTAGAGCGTACGCCTAATCTTTCTGGTCAGTTTCCAGAGTGTTTTTCTTTTCTTTTTTTTTTTTGCAGAGCCCATAAAATTAAATAAACCAAGCATGTTTTAGTTTCTAGTATTTAAGTTTTTGGCTATAAAATCAAACCTTCGTGTGAAAATGCAGTTTCAAACAAACATTGGTCACACGACGGCGAATGATGGTTCCTTTATTCCTCGAATTTTATTAAAATTCAATGCAAAACTTACAAAAGAAATACATTAAGTATAATCTACAGGTATTCGTTGGCATTCCAAAAACAGAGTCATGCAATCGATACATAATTCATTCGATGCTTTTTTTTTGCAATTAAAACGTCACACGATGATGTGATGGCGCCGAATTTTCGGCAATACACATTTCGGATACCGATCAGCGGTACTTTTGCACCGAATTCTTCTGATCCAATGATAATGAAGCCGAAGTTAAAAAAAAAAAAAACGCACTGTGAATACCTTATAACACTCTTGTGGCAGTTGCACGCAGCGAACATAATATATTACATTTTTGTTTACCCAGCAGGACGCCGACGAAAAAATCATGTCAACATAGTTCGACATTCATTGTCGAATCATGAATGAAATGTGTTCTCATGAAGTCAAAACGAGGCCGCCTGCTGATGATGATGAAAAAGGATGAATTTTTGGGAACTTTCTTCTTTCACGTTTTAATTGAATTTGATACTTTTTTGTTATGTTGGAGCAATGAAATATGGAAAGAAAGTTTGAAATGGGAGTATGTATAAAATTAAGAGATACTTTAAGATATTCAACACAAAAGAGGAGATATCGTTTAACTTTTCTTATCCTAGAATTAAAATTTTTTATTTGGGGTACCTATATGGTGCGGAGACTTCGGAGATTATTAAGATCGGATGTGAAAGTTCTTGGATTGGACACGAAATTCTCGATAGCTTTTCGTTACCTCGGTCCCTCATGTGTAGATAATTAGAATGTTTGAGCTTTAGCTCTATGGCATATGGAGCTATCCAGAAGCATAAGTATTCAATAGTTCCGATATTTGAAAAATGTTATTCTAATATATATATATATAAGATCATCTAATGTTCACCAAAGCCACTTACGGAAATAACTCTCGCTGTTTCGTGAAATATAAATATCACGGTGAATGGAACGGTTGCATCATTCTGGTACTGCTGTATGGTGCAGAAACATGGACATGTTTGTGTTGACGAAGAACGCAACATATGGTGAAGGATTAACTAAATTGTACAGCGACTGTAATCTGAGAAAAAATCTTCTTCTTGAACGGTTCAATTGACTGCGGATATAATATAGAGTGAAAACCGAAACACCGACTCTCTAGCAAGTGATATCTTCGACGTCAAAGTGGACATCTTCTGCGGTTTAGTGATCAGGAGATCAAGTAGAAGAAATCTCTTACGACTTGGTAGGTTTACGTAACAAGACACGGGAGAATGGTGATCAAGCCAGGTGGAGAGGCTTATTGTGTCAATCAAAATAAAAAAAAAAAATAAGTATAAACCTAAAAATTTATGCATCTATCAACATTGATACTTACTTAGTACACCTGAAACCTGGGTGTCCCAATATAGTCACAATCCCAACGGATACCCAGAAATCTCTTCGAATCTTCATTCATATGAGTGTCAGAATTTTATTGCAATCAAACTGTCACTTTCGCTTTAACGTTTTTTCCAAAGACCGCAACGAATTCGACCAAGATAAGGGAATGAGGGTAAACAATTAAATTGGCAACCGGTCAAAGAATGAGACATCACAACTGGGAATACTTTTCCCAACATCCATTTATCCGATTGGTCTATTTTAACGTCATCTGATATCTGGACGATAGTTAAGTTGAAACACCAATTACCTACCTGAAAAATTGTTGTTGAAATTGCATGATAATGTTTTACTTTCGAAGCATCTTTAAAATTCAATAAAAATTTTAAGCATATACCTGTAGATTTCGATGAACACATTTTGCGGATACCCTTTGATGATAACAAGGACAATTGTATCTTTATATTTCTGATAACTTCGTTTGTATGATTTCCAAGGACAAAATTGGCGAGTGTGGCGCCTGGAATGCAATCAATTTGAAACAAATGTAGCATGCAGAGCTACCTCAGTAGGATATCAATATTATATCGATAAATATATTGGTAACCTTCATGAAATTCTATAGAATTCCCTCTTATCCAACGGTCATGTCCTGCTGTTGGTGATTATTCAACGTCCACCAAATTGTACCCACACACCAAATAAAGTAAATCGATTTAAGAAAAAACAGAATAATAGAAATAATTTTAAAGAAAAGAAAAATTACCATCAATTTTTCAGCTGAATGCGTACATCTCGTCTGTTTTAATGGTTCTATCTTTGTCGAGTTGAAGCTCAAACATCACCATATAGATACATTTATATAAAGATAGAACCAGCAAAGTCATTTTGAGAGGTGCATGTGGCAGATCAATCAATCAGCCGCATAGCTGCTGACATTGAGGTAGGCCCAGGTGAGAAACGCATTTGTCAAAGAAGCAATAAAAATATTTAAATTACCGATGAGCATTTGGGAACGCCCTCGCACCTTTCACCGCATTATCCGCATCTATGAGGTGAGTGAGACCGGTAGTTGCTAGAATAATGCAACAAAGAGAATTACACGCATCAAAGGAGGTATTTCATGCGCATGCGGTGTGCGATGAGATGATGTTTCAAATAGAATAGTGTCCGATCTGTTTGTTCTTTTGTGTTAAGATGTGTGATGATTCTTTTTGAAAAACTACATAATGTTGTATGATGCTACGAGCATAAAATAGGGTGCATGTTTTGGATTTATTTTTTTTTCAATAGAAATAAGTCCCAAGGCGCTTTACTTTTTAATAAACCGAACATTATAATTTGGAATATAATGACTTCAAAACGGTTGCGGGCGTTACAAAGGATAGACAATAATATAGTAAAGGAAGTTCCTATAGGTATATGCATTTTAGATTATAGGGATAATATTGAATTTAATGTTTTTAATACCCTACCTTACGTTATTATTATAATTAATGATATTTTAAGCAGATTCAACTATAACTCACCAATCTTATTCATGGAAGGTATATTCATGCAGATTCACTTCGGGAAAAAGGATTTGTTTAGAATTTATAGACTACAAGTCACTTGGACTCTATTGTTCAGAGCTGTAGGCACCAATAAAATAAAAATGATGGCAAGTTACCTATAAAAGCTTAACAGAAAAAATCCTTGACTAAATTATACCAACAACAATTAAATTAAATAAATACGTATACCTACAAAAAAAAACTTTGAAAATTTAAGTATTGATACAAACAATCAAAAATTTAAAAAAAAATATTTACCAGTTTTCAAAACAAAGACAAAAATTAAATTATAAAAATAAGTAGAGCTATTTAGACTTTCGTTGAATTTGGTTTAATTCCGTTGAGTCGTTAACGAGAAAGTCAAGTTTAAAGAAAAAAACGTTATATGAATGGTGACGTTAGAACTGTTTTTTTTTTTTTTTTAAGCGGCTTTAAGCCATCGCCCATATGAACCGCTTTTAATTTATTTCCAATTCAGAAAGCTTATCTGAAGGTTACCCAGATAACAAGTTTGAAGGAAATCGGTCCTATGGAGCAATTTAAATGGCCTTATAGTTATTCCTTACAGAGCATCAAGTATCTTCCTGTGAAAGTTCCGTCCAAATCGGTTCAGTTGTTTCCCGTCGATCCATAAATTTTTTTTTTGTGAAAAAGCAACTTTAGCTCCAACTGACGATTATTTAAATATACTCAGTTACTTTTCACAACATTAGCAATATGTCCCTGATAGTCCCTTCAAAATCGGTCCAGTATAGTTTCCGAGGTTAACTGGACAAACAGACAAACATTTTTAATAAAAAAAAGTATCCCTCCTATTCTGGTTGTCGATTGATAGTTGATAATATTGAAATTTAGTAAAAGAAAAACTGTTCAACTTTTTATTGATAATTATTAATTTTCCTTCAATTCACTATTGCAAGATTGCTGCCACAGAAATATTAGGGGAGACAACTTTGTTTTTGAGAGTTATTATAATTATATTGGTCCAAAATTTTGCCAATGGCTTTCAAACTCGCATAAAAGTTAGTCGGGTATAATAAGTCCGGTCCGTGCGTCAGTTTATAAATTAAATTTTTCGAAAAAGCTTCCCAAATACAAAGAATTTTTTCGAAATTTTCATAAATGTCGCTAAAAAACCACTTGATTCCAGTAACACCCAAAAAGTGGGTGTTAGTTTTCGAATGGAATTCTTAAAAAAATAAAATGTTCATAAAAATATTTTTAAAAAGATGTTTGAAAAAAATCGATTTTTCCAAAAATTGGTCGTTCTATTTTCGTAAAAAAAACTCTAAAATATATTTTATTATTTAATAATTACTGGCATACCACGATTTTCTAGGAAAACTCTGGTTTGTTATAAGTTATTTTTCAAAGTAATTTTGGGTATTAAAAGGGGTATGTTTAGTTATAAAAACTGCTTTTATTTTGTGTTTTTGACAATACAAACAGACAATCATTTTCATTTATATGTGTATATATAGAAGATAATTGCAGGTAAAATTGTGTTTCTTTTATACGGAGTGCATCGCATGAGGTGTCAAAAAAGATAGAGCGTGTAGGATGCCTAGAGACAAGAAAAAATATGGAAGGGGTGTATATCCGCCTAAGCAGGAAGGGTATTTTTCTAAAAAAAATTGTCTTACAACAGAAAAAACAACGGTAAAGTTGTATAATTGTATGTCTTTTCGAAAAGCCAGAGATCTCTTTTATCATTTTTTTTTTAATAAAGTCGCCTCGGAGAATAGTTTTTGAGAAATTAATTAAAACTCAAAATTAAAAAAAAAATTAACATTTTCAAACTAATTCTTTTGAAAATTGTATGTAATCAAGTATAATTTTTATTTTAAAATTTCAATTTTCTTAATAATTTTTAGTCCGCTGCAACCTTGGTTTTACACAGTTGGTATTAGGGCTACTTTTTTCAGCTCCGGTTAAATTTAAATATTTGTTATTTTAGCTGGTAACCATAGAAACACATACAAAATCTATGGTTAAAAAACTGAAATAACCAATGGTTACACATAATCAGAGTTGAAAAGACTGGCCCCTAATCCTTTAACAACTTCCCAAAAAAAAAATCAGCGATCTGCGATTTTTCGCGACCTAACGCGATTTTTTTGTCTTTATTGCACATTTTGAGAAAATTAAAAATAACAAAAACCACCTCTTTTAAGAAAAAAACATTTTTATAGTTCTTACGTGGCTGAACTTTTTTCTGCCATTTGAAGGGCTGTGTTTTTGATTACCGGTCATTTTCTGTAGCCATAATTGTAATTCATTAATGAGTGACACTGAAGCAACAACTGGACAAAAATTCAGGTGCCCCAAAATAATGTCCGAAAATCGGTCGCCGGATCATAAGTTCTTTTTTTGTTTATTTATAACGAATTACACAGAGTATAATAACAGTATGATATCTCATACGTCAAAAAATAGAAAAGCACTTCAGAAACGGTCAAAAACGCCTTTGAAGATTGTGATGAATTTTTGCACAAACAAAATATATAACCAACCACATGATTGCGATTACCCATGATACATAAAAAGATTATTAAATTCTAAGGTGCGCCCTGGACCAGTGACCTCCTTTCAACACGATGATTCTTAAAACTCCAGTATAGATTAAATTTCTTCCAAAAACACAATGATAAGATTAAAAATTGTTATGACCAACAATCAGAGTTTTTAATAACGTCAATAAAAAAGAGTCATTTGGTCGACAATAATTATTAATCAAACATATTTCAACACCTTTGCACGAGTCAATTCAAAATATAGTATACCTACCTATCTCAATTCTTTATTTAACATTTCTCGAAAATATATCGACTAACATTTTCGTTCTAATTTTTGACGACCACCAACACACAAAACACCTACTTATTTATTTTATCACATTCCTGTTGATTTTGTGTGTTCACAAGTTCATTTTTATATGCCACCAACACTGGACAGATAATCCCAGTCCAGTATAGGAAAATTGGACTAAATGAAGGTCGTCTTCATTAAAGGTAACTTTATCAAAGGGAATCGGTCAAACAACATTTGGGCATTTATTTTTGTTCAAATTCTTTCCCCATTTTTTTTTTTTGACCTTAATGAGAATTTCTGAGAATAGCATGTATTCAAGTCGTGTTCGTGTCGAAGACATTATAATGTCCTGGGATGATGTAACACCATCGTTATACAAACTTCAAATGAAATCATCGATATTTTCTTTTTCCTTGGCAACAAGGCTGCCTGATGGAGAAGTATGGTATGCGCCATACCTTTATTTTTGTAGTCGGTCCCTGACCTATTGAATATTTTTCTATCTTTTGACGTATGAAATTGATTAGTTTGTTGTGAGTAAAATGTTTGTTAAAGTTGCGTCATATCAAGGAATTAATTTCTAATACTTTCTGTTAAATTTAGTAAAACAGTTAACATGTGATTTCGCGCCTAAGAAAATTAAAAGTTTGGAAATAGCGTAATTGGTTATCGTCATCGATTAACCCTTATCATTATGATATTGGAATACTGTAAACAAGCAAATCGACCAATCAAGCGATTAAATATGGTTTTCACATTAGGAGGATGACATTTGTAAAATTTAATTGCAATTAATAGGTACTCGTAAAAATGACGAATGCAAAGAGAATGTGTGTTTTTTAAATGCGTTGTGTAACTTCCATTGTTGATAGGTCCGATTCCGATCTTATTCTTGTTATTGTAGGAAGTTAGCTTTTATAATGGTCGTTTTAATAGCTATTAAGGAAGGTACTAAGCTTTAAAAAAATTTAAGATTGCTTTGAAAATTTGTAAGTTTTTACTAAGGATATAAAATGGACGAGTGCAACGATTTTTTTTTGTGGCATTTTATAGGATTAGAAATTTCAATTCAATTCGCCTTAACGAAAACAACGTCTTAATGAAACGGGTACATAAGCAAGAGCTTAAAATTCAATCATGTGTTTAAACCTTAACCGATTGTAAACGGCTTGAGCCACCATTTTGAAAACAATCTAACTAACTAATTAACTTAAAAACCGTTAATGAGAAAAAAATATAAATTTGTAGGATAATGAATTGTTTAATCTTAGCACAGAACTAAGAAGAATTAAAGAAAATGCGTGAGATGATAAGAAAGAAACTATGAACATATATAAGTCGAATATAGTGGAAAAGTACGAACCATCATGTTCATGGTGCTATATGTTGACGTCAATCTTTTGGTGACGATAGAAGATAAACTCTGAAAATTTTAGAAATAATTATACTTTTTTCGTTGAGCGATGATTCCTCAACTTACAAATGCACTTAGGTCTGCTTGAGATAGCACCTAATTGAAATACATACATAAATAAGAACGCCGGATTTGATATTAAAACTACAGAATTTCTTAAAGCAGACCCTGAAGCAGCAGCAGGTATCTTTCTACCAGCAGTGGAGACTTATGTTATTATAAATACAAAACTTATACTTTTTATTTAATTCGTTTATATATCAAGGTGATGTGTCCAGACCAAATGAACATTCCAAAAACATTACAAAAAAAAAAAAAACATTTTTGAAACATTTATTAAAATAAGAAAACATTTCTAAAATGTTTCTAAAATATTTCTAGATATTTTTTTTTGGTCTGAACGCTTGATAAACATTACTTAAAGGACATCCACCACTCTCCATACAATATAACAAAAACCAGAAAATCCATTTTTACTTGCTCGTGTAAAAAAAAATGTCTAGGTTTTAATCTGAGATTTGGTATTAATGGTTTTTACAAATTTTTTATGGCACTTAAATTAGACAATTTAAAATTTTTGGTTAAACAACGGTTTTATAATAGCTACCATAAAACTTGCATCTCTCGTTTAGGCCATTTTTCGATATCTTTTGCTTTTCCACATAATTAAATATATTAATTTTTCGTAATTCCTATAGTTGGCTGCAAGAGGAAGTTCGTGCGACCGAGTCGTGCATATTATTATATAATTTTATAATATATTTGGTTAGCAAACAAAATAACCCAATTTAGGGTGAGGATTTCAAGTGATATCAAGGAAAAAAGGTTTAATCCAGTGATGTTTGTATTTTATTGTATAATTATACGATTATGAATATTGAAAAAAAATTAAATTACATAAAATTCCAGTCATGTAAGAACTAAAAAAGTTGATTTTCCTTTCAGAAAGTACAAGACATTTAAGTATCTATAGGAAGAGATTTTTGGCTTTTTAAAAAGGTATAACGAGGCATTGTAAGTATTACCTTTATATTTTAATATTTTTTTTTTCTGTTTTAAGTCAATGTTTAGGAAATTGCCAGTACAATTTTTTTATTGTCTTGACTCAAACCTACCTTTTTTTTTGTATTTTATGTGAATCACTTTTGATAGGTGATTTTTAAGAAGATTTATGAGATATTTGAGACTGAATATCTCCTCAGCCAATCGACTTAGGACTTTGGTGTAGGAATATAACATGTTCATTTCAATACGGTTTATCATAAAATCGACTTCTGCCTAAATTGGCAAATGTTCTTTTTGGGAAATGGTTTTCTGTTTCCCATTCCCAAATTCTGCTTTTAATGTTTCGCCAGCGACATACAAACAAATTTAAGTGTTTATTGTTGTGAAAATCTGAAAATAATACGTGAATGACAAAATGGGAAACACGAATCATTTCAGAAACATTTCGAAAATCCTTCTGCAAGCGTCCACCACAAAAGACACATTTGTGAAATATTTTTTAAATACTTTGATAGAAAATAAAATAATGGAAAACATTTCAGAAACGTTTTTTTAAACAATATTTATTGAAATGTTTCCTTGGCCTGGATGATACAACTTTATATACTAAAAAAAAAATGTTACTAATACAAATCATTAATATGAAGAATAAAAAGAAGAAGGACCCAGATGACTTCCATGTGGCAATTCGAAACCGACATTAAGTGGTTTTGAAAGCATATTCATATAATTGACGTGATGGGAACTTTTGCATGGGCCAGTTTAATACAGGGTGATTGGTATAAGGTGCACCAAAAAGCTTGAGCATAGGTGGAGTTAAGACAAGAAAAAAATCGTATAGGAGGTTTGGGGTCTATTTCCCCCCGTTTAGGCAGGAGGGGCAATTTTCTAAAACATTGACTTAAATCAGAAAAAAAATTATTTAAAAACAACGGTGAATGATACAAAGCTTTGTTATATTATTTTGGAAAGCCAGAAAACTACTCTTTTATTTAATTTTTAAATTAAGTTGTTTAAGTGAACAGTTTTAAAAAAAATTATTTTAAAACTCAAAATTTTGAAAAAAAAAACTAAAAAAAAAAATTTTAACTAATTTTTTTCAAAATTTTATGTAATTTACTTTTTTATTTTAAAAATTTAATGCTCTTATTAATTTTTAGTCAAAAACCGAAAACCGGATGCCAAAATGTATCTTAGTTTTTGAGATTTAAGTCAATGTTTTCGAAAATTGCCCCTCCCGCCTAAACGGGGGGAAATAGACCCCCCCTCCAGTACGAATTATAATGAATTTATGTATACATATATACAAATATAAAGTTTAGTAATCCGCCCGATGATGGAGACAACGCACTCCGAAACGCGTCGCTTATAACAATAATATTTACTTTTCTTGTTAATTGTAGTTGTGATATTATTTTTATTATAAAATTAAAATTAAAACTTAAATATGAAAATCTAATTTTTCATTTTAATTCTTATACTATTTACCTAATTAATTGTAAGGTCAGTTCTCTGAGTTTCTATTGACTTCCCATACAATAATATTTACACAGAATTTCTTCAAAATGTGTATAAACTCAAATAAACACAAAATCAGCTAATTATAAAATTAAATAACTGACGAATTTAGAATGAGTTATACATTTTTGTATTAAATAAAGCACATGATAATATTTTTTTTTAAACAAATTCCAAGAATAGTAAATACAAATTTTATTATTAAAGCAAAAGTTTATCGGTCAACAAAAACCTTCTGATTTCCCAAACATCACCACTGACCAGTTAACTGCTAAGTGGTTGTTCCCAAAATAAGCGTCAGCGTTTGTATTAATGCAATACGGCAATACCTAAACTATACATAGGTACTACGTTGGTTTCCACATCGTTATCGGCTGAGCTGTCGTCGATCGTATCGGTGCGTTGTGTCAAGTGTAACAGCGGCATCAATTCATAAAGTCTTCCACGTTCCGGTCCAATCATGCTTGAGGAATTTCCTTCTATGCTCAAGTCAAGAATGATTCATCCAAACTGAATAAATTTATCTCTGATTTTCGACACTGGTCTTGTGACACAACGAAAGGGTTTATAGCCGTGTTATCAGGTGAAACGTGGATGTTCCAACCTAACGCCCGTTTTTAAACGGACCAGCACAGACTTACAACACCTCCTCCTACCTTCTTCATCCACCTTCATAAAGGTATAAGTGTGAAGCAAGTAAACAAGGGTTGTAAACATTATGTATATTGTACAGTGCAATGGACGCGGAGCGGATCGGACGCCATTGCTTATCGCTCTTACCGACCACAATAATAATTGGCGGCACTTCTTTTGTAAGTGCATCAGATAGATAAAGGTGCATCTGGAAAACAACAACAACAAAAAAGTTGGTCGTCGTAATTAGGTGTGTCACTAGTCAGACCGTCAGTCAACAGTCAGTCAGACAGTCCATTTTAAAAGGAAGAAACCCAAAGCAGGTGAGATAATGAGCCGCAGAAACCATCAAACCAACGTAAGCCCGACAACAACATTGTCAACCGACAGAGACAGAGACAGAGAGAAGAGTGCTTTTTTCAACTTATGGATCATCCCCGATTCAATTAATCGAAAGTGATGATTAGACGCTATTTGTTTTACCTTTTGAAGAAGCAGGGCGACGAACGCTCTTTAATTATGAGGGCACAACACTATAGTAGCACACATTCCATCATTAGTGCACCTGTTGCTTGTTGTTGTTCTTGGATTCTTTCTCTCTAATAGACAAAACAGAATGTCTTGAGAAATTATTCGTAATTAGAACGAAAAATGACGAATACTTGGAAATTGAAAAGAAATGAAAATAAAATAAAAATAAAAAAACCTCATGGATATCGAATTTCAGGTCAATAACTTTTTGTCGATATTTTATGTAACGTTTATTTTTTCTCTCTCCAGAACGAAGTTCGTTAGCTTGGGATTGTTTATTCTGTTCGTATATTTATGTATGATGTATAATGCCATGTAAGAATGATTTTTTTTTTTTTTTTACCTTCAGTCAATGGAGTTTTATTAACCTAATTGATTGTGTGCATTCTTTTCCATTTTTTTTAACTGAAGCTTCACACAAAAGGTGGTATCTTGTATGATTTATCAGAGCTGTCGGAGGTAAGAAAAAATGTATGTCGATATTATCGACGAAGTTTAATTTTTTTTTATGAAAGCGGAACAGTTTGAATTACCTAACTATTTTGTTAAAATAGAAGATATTTTGAAAAATATGGGGTTAGATGAAACAGGGTTAAATTGTAACACTTTAACAATATAATGAAATCAAACGTTTGGCTTTATTTCGCTTAGAATTACATATATAACAGCGCACCAACGAAAATAATACGTGGTTTTTTTTCGAAACATGCTATCAGTAGAAAGTAGGATTTTCCATACAAACACACTGCAGAGCACTGCCGATAGAAGCAGAAGTCAATTAACTGCCGACAGATTTTCCAATTTCATTCGTGTAGGATCGAAAAAGTTTTTATCGTTATACATTTTAATATTTTGGTGAGAGTGATACTTCCATGTAACTCGCTAGGTTATTCTGGTCAAGTTGTTTACTGACTTTCAAAGTGTGATCTTGTTTTATGTTAGATTGTACACATACACACTATATAATCTTGCGAAAGAAAACTACATCACGCGTCTTTAAGGAAAATGGAAGATTTATATTTAGACGGACTTAATTTCTTATGTTGAACATTTCCGTCCAAAGATGTGCTTTTTTTTGCCATTTTTCATGTTTCTTCGAAAGAAATAAAATCTTTATTAAATCTCAACACGGCATCTGCGGAATATTCAGTGCGAACTGTCATCACCCTTACCACTATCAGCAAATAATAAATTTGACACTTACTCTGTGCTTAAAGGACGAGTTGTACAAATGTGGTTTATTTTTTAAGCAAATTCGGCCGCATAACTTGATAACGGCAGTACTGATTTTATTTAAATTCGTATATTATTTAACAGATGGCGTTTAAAGTTCTTAGCTAAATGATTAATTATATATTTGTAGTCCCGTGTTTCGTCGAAATTGATTGATGGTACGATAAAAAGTGTTAAGACCTTTTTTGTAGAGAATTACATAAGCTAAAATTTTAACCTTAACAATTAAAAAAAAAAAAATCATAGTTTCGAAGAAATCAGCAGAAACCTGAATTTTGACAGCATCGGTGATGGAGTTTAGACATTTATGTATATAGTTTTTCTTTTTGGTGGAAGTAGGAATAGTTCAAACCTTAATGTCAAACAAGTACTTTCAAGGAAACCAGTCTACCAAATACAAAGGCATTTGCCCTGTTGCCCATATAGAATTTTATAGAACACACAGTGATCATTTTAGATTCGTGTTTTTAGATTTCGAAATCGCTCTAACCGCAAATGTCTTGATTTTGCAGAGCAAATTAACTCTATTGACGAAAAAGACAATTTAATGTAAGCTTTTGTTAAAATATAATCAAGATTATTATGAACCTATACCTCTTTATACACTCTATTTTACGATGTTTATAAGTCTTGTGTTAGAGAGAGAGAGAGAGTCCATAAGCTGCTAAAGGGTTATGGTGAGATCGAGTGGAAAAGAACTATAGGTACTAGAAAAAAGAAGTCAATTGGTTTACATTCTGTTAGTTTTTTTATTTATTATTTATTTATTTTTCTAATAAAGGTTATAAATACTCTGACGTATATTTTTTTAACAAAAACCTGCTTCAAAAGTCGTCAAATGCATTTCGTTCGTAAACTATGTAAGAAATTTCACACACTTGAACTTATTATTATTTTTTCGTTTCTCAATGTCATGTCAAAATGACATTTAGATACTAAAACGTCTTTACTACGGCTTTAAACCACCTATGAACCAGTTTTAGCTTAATTCGGCTCTAATCCGCCTGTTTATTTTTTATAAATAAGCTTTTCAGGATTAGAGGCGTTGTAAAGTAGGAGTAACTTCTTTAAATAAGGCTTTGTGTGTTTATTTATCATCTGATGATGTGTTGGTTTCTTTTATAGTTTTATTCCTTTAAATGTTTGGCACTGTTCGTTACTCTTAGGATGGTTAAACCTCATCTAAGAACACTGGCTTTCTGTTTTAATTTTGTCGAAAATTCACAAGAATCTAGAAGCAAATCTTAAAATTGCGCTTCGATAAACTGTTATTTTGCCGTTTTTTTTTTTTGTTACTCTCTCTCAGTTCTTTTTTTTACAAATCTTCGTTTCTTAAGGAGAATTGGATAACACTTAAATTCCATTTCATTTTGCTGGCTATGCCACTACCGTTTATAGCCAAGGTTTTTACTTTTTATTGCGATTAACAACTAAATTTTACTAAGAACTCTTCAACTGTTGATAAACTGTGTCAATCTCTTCAGAATGCCTGTAAATAATAAAGATAATAGATCTAAACTAAGTCTAAACAGTTGACGCAAAAAAAAGGGCACGACTGGGTCGCATACAAACTTCCTCTTGGGGAAAGTTACTTCGTGTACACGACTGAAAAATTAATTTGACCATTTTTTTTTAATTAAAAAAAAATCACTTTCTTTCTTTAAATTTTTTTTGAGTAGTATTCATGTTTAGCAGTACCTATTAGAGAACTAAATTTGGTTAAAATCAATGCAGAATAAAATCAGTCGCAATTAAAAATAAAGGTTATATGGCAGGTATACCGTTAATAAGCTAAAAAAAAAATAATTTCGGACATCGCAATTGACAAAAAATCACTCTTATGAAATTTTATCGAAAGCGACCGTATTTTTTTCTAGAGAAATGGATTTATCTGTTACGGTTATATGGTAGGTATACCGTTATTTTAATACTTTAACGAAAAGTGAACTTTGCGTGAAGTGTTGGAAGAAGAATGAGGAAAAAAAATAAAAAAATGATTAAATTTTTATCAAAACTTGGTTCCCGAGAGGGTTTTATTGTTTTATTTATTTTTAATAGACTTTTAATAATAGACTTTTTATAATTTCGACGACTGCTCGACGTGTTAATCCAAATTTTAACTTGTCCTTCTCAATTTCTGCTTCACCTTTTACAGCACAAATTCTATTTTCCAGGATTTTTCCATTCTCCGCTGTCAACATATGGGAAGTACTGCTTTTTCCGCCAAATCCATACTGCTGTCATCCAAATAATTTTTGCAAAATCGCTTTTTATTGCATTAAAAGTACAATCATCGTAATTAATCTAATTAAATTCTAGTTCGAATGATGAATTACACCTGATGGCAATAAAATAGAACCATTTAATTATTTGGCTAATAACGAACCTGTATGGCTGAACGGTTTCTACCTGTTCAGTTCATTTCATTCATGCAATAAGTTCAGGTAAACTTGTCCCATGATGACAAGTTTACCTGTTCTTGTCATCTTCCTTACATTTTTCCTCAAAACACATTTCATTTTTACAGGTAAAGTGATTTGATTTTTTTTCCAATTAATTGGATTAACTGTGATAGTGTGATGCTTTTGTAATCCAAAAATTGGAACAGGTTGTGCTAGTGATGTGTTTGCTGATCGAGTCGCAGTGTGGATGTTCACTTCAACATTATTTGGCCCTTGGTTGGATAAATGGAAGCACCAGATAATTCCAACTATGTACCTATCCGATGGTATTGCTGTAGCAGCTTTAGCTCAGTTTCGTCACAATATATAGGTCAAGCATAAAAAAAATGTTCGGGGATATTTCTCTAAGAATAGTTTGTACCAAGTTTGATGAAAATCGGCTTTTTTTTTTTTTTTTTTTTTTTATAATGAGCGCACACTCAAAGGGATGATACTACCCTTATTATGTAGACACAGTGTGAGCACTAGGAAAGGGAAAGAGGGGTTGAAAGGAGGTGTCGGTGCACATTAGTTTTGAATTCCTGAATATTGCAATGGCTGGGAAAGACAGAGTGTGGCAAGGCATTCCACATTCGCATAGTACGGCTAAAGAACGAATCTCTGTATTTGACAGTACGACCGAAGTTAGGCTCGAGGGTATATTGATGAGCATTCCTTGAAGCGCGAGTATTACGGTTGAACTGTTTAAGGGGAGGAATGCAACTGGCTATTTCTCTAGAGCAAAAACCATTAAAATAACGGTAAAAGAGGGTGAGACAAGAAACATTTCGACGATGTTCAAGCGACGTAAATGATCTTATGATGGTAATATCACCAATCAATCTAAATGCTCTACGTTCAATACTGTCCAAGAGGCTTAAGTAAGTTACAGGAGCACCAGCCCAGATATGGGAGTTATACTCAAGCTTTGGACGTATATAAGTCTTGTAGATAATAGCCAGGTCAGAGGGGGAGAAAAACTTCTTGCATTGCCTTAGAAAACCCAAACATCTTGCGGCATTTTTGGCGACATCGCGTATGTGATCGTTCCACAAAAGGTGGTTGGTGATACACATACCGAGAATATCGAGATGTTCAGTCTCCTCGATGCAAGTGCCACCTATGGATAATGGCAAGGGGGGTATATCTCGCTTTAACGATACAAGACAGCATTGGGTTTTCGAAGCATTAAATTCCACGCGGTTTTTTAATCCCCATTGTACAATGCTGTTTAGGTCGGAATTTAATGAACTTATCATATTTTCTCGTTGCAGTTCCACATCCGAAGAAGAGGGATGTGAATCTGAAAACGAATATGAGAAGCTAAGAGTACTATCGTCAGCAAAACAATGTATTGGATTAGAAGTTGCAGACAGGAGATCATTAATAAAAATGAGAAAGAGTGTTGGAGATAGAACAGAGCCCTGGGGCACACCAGCATTTATTTTGTGGTTTTCAGACTTGAATCCATCCAATACAACTTGTATTGAACGATTCGAAAGGTAATTACTTATCCAATGAAGAAGGGATTCATGAAACCCGAAAGCATGCATTTTCGATAAGAGAGCCTAATGCCAAACCCTATCAAATGCTTTTGAAATATCAAGTGCAATAATCTTACTTTCTCCAAAACGATGTGAAGATTTGTTCCACTGTTCGATGAGATGAACCATGAGATCACCAGTGGACCTATTGCTACGAAAGCCGTATTGTCGGTCATTAAGAAGCTTTCGATCTTCGAGATATTTCTTGAGCTGATAATCAGCGTTTCCATGACCTTGGAAAGAAGGGACGTAAGTGCAATCGGTCGGTAATTAGACGGTGAGGAAGATTCGCCTTTTTTGGGAATAGGCTTAACCGTTTAGGCTGCAGGTGTCGATACATCCTGACAGACAGACAGAATTGTCGGACCTACTTTTTTGTCATCTCTATCACAATGTCATGTTTTATTCTTATCTCAAAACTTTTTTTCACGAATGCAAAACTTGCCTTATAGTACCTATAATCGCAAGTAAAAACACTGTATTTTTTATATGAATTGCTTAGAAAGCTAACCAGAGACAAAATAGTGGTAGTTTTTGAATTTTTCTTTCTGATTTCTGTTCCCAAATTTATTAAGAAACAGTAACCATAATCAAATGATAAAAAAACACACAAGGTTTAACGAAAATGGACATGAAACATGAAAAAAAGTTGTGCTTATTCAGTTGAAGTGCGGTGTGTATTCATTTTCCTTAGCAAGGACTTTTTCAGTAAGATCACTTATGGAATACGCCAACTTAAGTAAGAAAAACGATATCGTTTGCATACCTACACCAAATTCTATCGGGGTAAATTTGTTTCATTTTCCTACTTCAAAACGGCAAACCCCATAGGCGATCCCTAAAACGAAACAGTAAAATGGGAGGATAATTATCTCATTCGAGAGTTAATGACATCGACAGATAAAAGTCTTTTTTCGATTCTTGAAATCTAATAAACTCCAATTAAATGCTAGCAGCTAATAAAGATAAATAATAATATTGATTATAAATAGAGATTTTAATTCCAGATCAATGAGATATGAATATAGAAACTCGGCCGGAAATGTGTATCTAACGGCCACATAAATAAATATATGAATAGCACTTAACGCAGAACGCACAATCTGTATAGGTAAGTCATTTTAATTAAGATATCCATAGGCAATTTGTTCAGATACAAAGTTAAATATATGTATACGTAAATATGATAGTAACGAAAATGAGATTCGCTGTTCTCGAACTTGCATCTCTCTCGCGACCCAGTATGCTAATCACGTTCAACACAACCCGCACCGAGACCTCAAATGCCAGTTTAATATGAGAACCAATTGATCTCGCCCCGTTTATCTTACATTGTTATCTTGTGCAGTTGATCAATATTGATAACGATCGGAATGCCATAATTAAAAAAATCAATTTATAACAAGACGCAGGAGTGAATCCTTTCGTAGAACAAGTTCCTTGCGGTGCCGATGACGGTGTTTGAGTCTTGACTTTTTTTTTTTAAAACCGCTTACACGATCGCTTAAAACGAAAAATCTTTATAACTGGGTTTGTATATCGACTCATTAACATCAATCACTTTTGTTGGCGGCAGTTTGCTTCTGCACCCGTCCGATCCTTTTGGTCATCCCATGTGTTCCATATTACTTTCAGGGAGGTTAGTTATAGTGAGCGCACACGCGCATCCTTTGATTATATATCTATAGGGTGGGGGGATACAACAATTAGGGATGATAAAAGGTTACAAGCCGATCGTATAGTCTCCAGATCGTAATCTGATCGATTTATCTTCTTCTTTTCATAAAAATCAATCAAATCGAAGATCGATCGATAAAATTTTTAAAATTTCTACTTTCAAAGAATGTTGTTTTGATGCTGTAAGTGAGAATGCCAAACATTTCTGATCGCTGAAACAATTAAAATTCTAAAAGGGCAATCGTTAGCTAACCACAATAAATTTAACAATCTTGTTTAACCAGCTTCCAGACATAGAAGGAGAAGTGGATCGATTATCACAAATTATGACAGAACTAACATGCATGACCAAATTTAACGCCTTTAACTTGACATTTATTGTATTCGGTTGTGATCATTTCGTTCTCAATCATAAAATAAAGTATCTTTTCTAGTACCGCATCTCCAAAAATTATAAATTTTAAACGGTTTGCGATGGCGTGTCGTTTGTTTATAAATTGTCAAAGCGGAACTATTTGAAACATAGCGACGCGACGGACAGACAAATAATTTTGAATTTTGACATTTAGAGAGCTGTTTGGCTTTAAAAAAAATATTTAAATGTCTCTCAGGGAACTTTAGCGCGATTGGCGTCATATGAATAATTACGACTGTTTTAAGGTGTTTAACGAGCAATTAAGATTTTATTTTCTGGTTTCTTTTAAGAGGCGCTCATCTTTTAATTTTTTATAGATATCTGACAAGTATATGTGCTTCAGATATGAAATTGGTTGCAGAACCTATATACCTACTATTAAATACAAAATTTATTATGTGAAAGTGTTGGTCGTAATTAAAGATTTGTGTTCATATTCGTTTCGTTAAATAAAAAGGGAACATATGGAATACAAAATAGCTGTAAAATACTTTTTATGGCATTTAAGTCAATAAAGTATGTACGGTGGTAGCCTTGAAAAGTTGAAAAGTCATAAGTAAAAACTGTAAAAAAAAATGTTGCGAAATATTTAATTTCTTACACGATCAGTCTGTATAGTCTGTAATGTATTTTGCTGAAATAATGAGGACTATTTTCTCTTTTTATAAAAAATGTACTCAACATGTTTGAGCTTTTAAATTATTTAAGAAAAGATTAGACTCATCATTTTTAGAAATATCATATTCATTAATTTTTACTTGCGATTATAGGTACTATAAGGCAAGTCTTGGATTCGTGGAAAAAAAAAAGTTTTGAGATATCAATCAAAAATGACATTACGGTGATAGAAAAGATGAAAAAAGTTTGTCCGGAAATTCTGTGGGTCTGTCTGTCTGACAGTCTCCGCACAGACGACACACAGCTTTAACGGGTGGGCCGATTTATATCAAATTTGGTAGGTATGGTTTTTAGGGTAATACTCCCAGAGTTTTTTTTTGTAGGTCACTGTAAGTCTAAAAATAATGTACCTGTCGGTTATCGAAAATTTTATTTTTTATCGTAGGAGGCTCTAACGGATTTTAACCAAATTTCACATGTATAATAAAGTGTAGCAGACCTATTAAATTTGGAAAACCGAACTTTCAAGAAAATTCGTTTAACGATACCTCTGCCATATAACGGTATTTTTAAATTTCGAATATCTCGGCATAAAATAATTTTTCAAAATAAAATGTTTTTGTTAAGTTTTAAATATTTTTTGAAAAACTGTTTTTGTGACTTAAATATATAAAAAGAGAGTTTACGGATTTTTATGAAATTAAGTTTTAATGTATAGTAAATTAAGTTCAAAAAATTGCATACTCACTAACTTTTTAGAAAGAAGTTTTCGAAAAAATAATTTGAAAAAATCGATTTTTTCGAAAAAAAAAAACCGGTACAACTATTAAAACAATTTTTTTGCGTAAACTCATAATTAGTGAAGAAAAATTTCTGAATACTTTGATTTTGGTTTAAATCTTTGTAATAGATTTAGATCTTTAAAAAAAATTTCATACGATTTGTTCGTATACTTATTCCGTTTGTACTTTAAACCCTCAAGTAACTTATTCAAAAGTCATTAATTGGCTACTGAAAATTTTTGATAACGATACCTGCAATTTCCATCCGGATCCCACATGAGATATGAATTGAGGGACAAGATCTATATATGGTCAGGTGCTTTCCCTCAAATGTGCCAGTGCTCTGGGTTGTCAAAGAGAATTGTATTGTTTTCGTTTGCCGCTAGAGGGATCAATTTGCATGAAGCAACAATAAATTGCCCACTTATGTTATACACGTTGCAGTATTTAAAGGAAGTGTCTTGAGTTCATTAGTTTAAATTATAGTCTTTGACTATAAAAGTGCTGACCGACCACCGATCTAGTGAATCAGTAAATTATACTAAGTAAATTTGTATCAGGCAATATTTTGTGTAAGAACAAGAAGAACTAAACAAATACAAAAAAAAAAGCTTAAAGGGTAGACTGGGTACGGTTGAGACGATTTCGCTAGTTTCGTTCATAACATTGTTTTCTCTAATCCAAACGATGAAGAAGACATGTTTAATGAAAAAACGGGATTTCATCTACAAATATAGGGTGCCTTCTTAGTTCTGCGTGTATTATTTTTTGTAGAACATCTGGAATTTTAAATAAAATCTTTTTTTGTTTAAACCTTACCCAGGCGTTTAAAACAGCGATTGGGGTCAGTTGAAACACATGGAAATAAAAAATATATGGGTGAATATTTCAAAATATTAATATTCTGTAGCCAATCACTTTTAATTAAGAAATATTCATAATTTTTAAAACATTTTTAGTTATGAAGCTTTAATGGAAGATTACAGTCTTCGTTTAATGGAAGATTACAGTCTTCGTTCATTGATATCATCATTACCAGGATGAGTGATTTTTTATGAATTATAATTATAAAATTAAATTTTTTTGTCAATGCATGTATTTTGATGGCATCTATACCTATATTATAAACTACTTTAAGTTTGCATTCTTTATTTAAATTCGATTATATTATATTATATACACCTTTCGATATCATTGCCATGCCTCCTTTTCTAAGCGGTCAATACCATGGTCATCTTTGCTTGTATGGAAAAATCAAGATATATTTTGAGCATTTCGGAAACTATGCGTCTTAACTGGAATTTTACCACAACAAAATTGAAGACCATTAAATTCATGTCCATTGTTTATTTCTCAGGCGTATCGTTAGCCCTTAGAGTGCGTTGAGATTTCAACATAATTTCCCATTTCTGTAAAAAAAAAACAAAACAAAACGTACAAAATTCATAAATTGTTTTTTTTTTTTTTTACAGAAGTGGGAAATTATGTTGAAATCTCAACGCGCTGGAACAGGCTAACTGTACGCCTGAGAAATAAACAATGGACATGAATTTTGTAGAAAATTTAATGGTCTTCCATTTTGTTGTGGATGAAATTTCAATGAACACGCATAATTTCCGAGATGTTACCAAAAATCCGAAAAAAGTGCGAAAATTCAGCAGATTTTCGCTGATATCCCAAAACGCATCAGGAAATTTTGTTGGATTTCTTCAGATTCAGATTCAGCGACCCAAAAAAACATATAATTCGAAAAAAAAAATCCATTTGTATATTTTTTGTGAAGTGAAACCTCCGTTTGACGGAACTATACGTTCAACAATCATGTTTAAGTTTTTTTAATGACGATATATTTTGTATTTATAAATTGGCTGACTTATTTTGTCATTTCTGTGGCAGAAATGTAATTCCGATTAAAATTAAAGCTGTTATAAAATATTAAAATGGCGGTCCACTGCAAATCAGTTTATTTTAAGAAATGTCCATTTTTGGGTCCGAGATAATATTTTAAAATATTCACCCATATAATATTATAAATTCATTCTTTTTTGTATCTTTAAGCTTTAAAATTACACTGCTTGGAAATGCTTATCACATATTGCAGTATTCGAAGTTATATATATTAAATGAATATTCTTGTTTTGCTGAACTTGATCATTTATTAATATAGTAATATTAAATATATTTTTAATAATAATTCATGTAAAGAGAGGTAACAAAAAAAGTCAAAAGTATTTTAAAACAAAACACTGTTAAAATGTTTAAATCAAACACTCCTACTCTGTTTTACAAATTCTCGAACTTTCTATTGCAGATACACTGCTAAAATCTTTACCACTACAATATTAAGTGACGACAAACAACGAAGAAGATGATGATGGTGGCGCTGGTGGCAATATTGCTGGAAAGTGTGCTGATCGCTTTTGAAGAAGTTGTTGTTGTTGTTTCGAATACTACACTATACAACTATAAAAACAAACACATCGAAATTTATGAAAATGTTATTTGCACCTCTATATCTGACATTTTGTATTAATCTAAGATGTACTTTTCTCTATTAAACTATATATATATCTATTTGAGCAATGTGACATCAAACCAAAAGCAATTTCTTATAACATATTTCTAAAAAAAATGTTCGATCCACTTCATCCGCTTTACCACAACTTCCCACGGTAACTCCAGCACCAAACTATGGCCAATGTCACCTTTTCTCCTCTTCATTGACAAAAAAAACATTCCCCATATATAAACACCTATCTAATCCTTTAACATCAGAAAGAATACCCTAACAACACCCTGATTCAAACCTAATCTTGTCAGAACTACCGCACGGCAATAAAACCCAAATTCTATTGCCCCATAAACTATTTCACAAAGCATAATCGAAATAACATTTCGATCAAACTGGCATTCATCCATCGCCATAGTTTTTAACTTATCACATTGTGATGTGCGCCTCTACCGGCGGAATTCCATATGGTTTTCAAAATCAGACTTAACCATGACGAAAACAAATAAAATATAAAATAAAAAGGAACTCTTTTGACCCCATGTGCACTTGTCACGCCTGCCGCCCGCCGATGAAGGGACCATAAAAGTACACAAAAGTGCCCTGTTTGCCCATTATCAACATGAGATCGTCATCATCCGGCATAGTAATGATTATAATTTTGTTATCTACGGTCGCATCTCAATTGGGATACACTCTTTGATGCGCTAGCTAGCTGCTGTAGCACACAATCCTTTAAGATATAACATTAGTTGTTTTTGAGCCTTTTGGGGATTTAGGTAATCTTAATGCATTTTATTTGTTGCCACACTATCGGTGTTTGGAGACACGCTTGATCTGATCATACGGATTGTTAAACTGGTATCGGAACATGTATCGAAGGAGAAATGCTTTCTACGATTGTGATGTGTTTTGAAGATCCTTTTGTTTGAATGGTTGACATTTATTTTCAACGGTTTTAATAGACATTAAAGGGTTTATCGATTATGAATATAAATATTTTTTTTATTATATCTGTGTTAATTTATGATGAGAAGCAATCCAATGATATGTAGACATTTTTACACTATAATATTTATTTTATTGATGTTATTGTCTTAAAGTTAAAAGTACCCAAGTAGCATTTTGTACCTTTTATGTTACAAATTTATTGTATGTCGTTTACAATTCATATACAGTTGCTGGAAAAATGTTTTGTATTTTTACATTAACTAATTGGATGATTGGTAAACAAATTGTAACACACAAAATGTTGTTGAAACAACACATCTTCAAACGTAAACGTACTGTAAACCAAATTTCGTGAATGTTAAACCAATATCACAAAACATTTACATTTGTAGCACTTTTGTAGAGCTATTATCAAAACTTAACTGTTACAAAACGTTTACAGTAAATAGTCACAGTACATCTTCAAACGAAAACGTACTGTAAATCAAATATCGTTAATGTAAAATTAATATCACGCCACGTTTACATTTGTAGCAGTTTTGTAAAGCCATTATCAAAACTTTACTCTTACAAAACATTTACAGTGAATAGTCACATCACATCTTCAAAAGTAAACGTACTGTAAATCAAATGTCGTTAATGTAAAATTAATATCATCATCAATCATCAAACGAGATAAATCGGCCATTATTGTTTCCATTTTTTATCGAACTAGAAAACCAAAAATATTGAAAATCTATTTTTATTGATATTTAGTAAAAACAAAGCATGTTACGGATTTGATTGAAATAGGACTTTGAAATTTATCTTACAAAATATTGAAAAATATGATTTTTGTGGGAAAAAAAATTGTCTCAAATATTTTTATAAGAAATCATTTCTAAAGTAAGATAGTTTTTACAGGCCCCTTATTTTTATCGACCTGTTTTACAAAACTGGTAGAAAATATTTCTCGCGTTCCATATTTTGCCTTTACTTGCACAAAAAATATAATATTATTGATTATTTTTATACCTCCCATATTATAATAATAATGTCAAGAACATCAGGATCTCAAATGGCATTACGTATTTACCTATACAGTTTAATATTTTTCTGTAAACGATTTGTACCTAAGTTAGTTTTTATGTTATTTATTTCGAAGTGTTTTTGAACGTTTACATTTGTAAACGTACAAATCAGGTACAATAAATAGAATTTGTTCATATACTGTCAACACGACATTTTATTCCCCAAAACCGTTTACATTTTGGGTACAGTGAGTAAACATTTCATATACGCCTGAAACATTACAGCTACGATGTTAACGTTCAGTAAATGTTCTGTAGCTCTGAAATGCTCCTTGGGTAATATGGCGCCGGGTTAAAATAGTTATTTGTACGTTTCCTCCGGTAACGAACTAAAGGCTTTTAATTTTTAAGTGAGGCAAAACATAATGCTGAGCAGCATCTCTCCGTATGGTTAATTTTTTAATCAAATCGATCATTTTGTTTTTTTCTTAATCAATAAGCTTTCAAGAAGTTATGACTAACCCTAAAACGTTTTGTGATATGCGAAGAGGCCAAATCGAGTGAGGCAAAACAAACCACATTCTAATTGTACGGCTAAAGAAAGAATCTCTTTACCAAACAGAACAGTAGTTCCGAAGTTTTTCTCTCAGTAAACTGATGAGCGTTGCTTTAGAAGGAAATATTATGGCGAAATTGTTTATAAGGAGAAGAACGCTTTCGTCTGGAGCACTTTTTATAAGAGAATCAATTAAATAAAGAAAGACTGTTTCGATGATGTTTGTTTAAGGAAAACAAATATTTTAGTTTACTGTCTCCTTTAAATTTCATCACCTAGTAATTGACAGAAGACCACCTTTAGCAAAACTGTTGTTATTATTTTCAGATGAGCTAACACCGATTCAGAACTTTATCTGATTGGATTAAACTCCCATAGTACGAATATCCAATGAATTAGTTCTCCTATAGAGAAAAAACTGACGATATTGATGAGATAGAAAGAAGCGAGCTAGCAGTTACAGGTGTCTTCGCAAGCAGAAAGGATATTTGGGCCTATTCGGCGAGATCTTTTATTCTGTTATTCTGTTATGAATTTCCATACAAACGTTTGAGTTGTCAAAAATTTTTTTATGAATAAGAGATTTGGTATTCGGTACGCTAAATCTGTTATAAAATCTGTTAAGATATCTAGTTATGAACTGTCAAAAATTCGAACTCACAAAGGATTTTGATTGAAAATTGCAACAATTTACGTGACCCACAAATACGAAAATTCCCTTTCAAATATATGTAAGTAAAATAATTAATAAAATAACATAGTACTTATCTACATTTATATTTATTTATTTATAGATTATTTCAATACTCCATTTTTATAGATACGGTTCGTACCAATCATCAATCGGAAGTAGCGAAAAATTGTGCGTCCAATCCTGTAGAACTAACAACACATACAAAAGTCACTAGGCCTTGGTTGTTCGGAACGACAATTCTTTTGCACCCAAACTTCCCCACTGAATACTGATACACCACACGACAGTTTTACACCAGTAAACCCACATTTTTCCCCGTTGCGGTTTGAGCACTTTTCCGTTTTTTCATTACCATTGGTAACTTCATGATGCCACAGAGCTGCCTAGTGACACTTACCACATTTTCTAACATTCACTTGGCTTCAGACATTAAACATAAATACTTTTTTTTCTGCCATCGTATCTACGCGCACATATTCAAGTTGTTCTCAAAAATATGTTGAGTTCTACATATTTCACAACAAAACTAATTGCTCTGTTATGAATTTATTATTTATAAAATTAATTAAAACAATTTTCCTGTGCAACATAAATTTTTTTGTATTTAAATGACAGCTAAGTATAATGATAACAGATTTTAGTACTATTTGCTTTGTTTATAAAAGAATTTCATTTTCGAAGTTCCATAAAAGAATTTTATAGAAGATCGAACTCCTGAATACCAATTATAAAAGATCTTTTATGGTGGCTATCTTTTATGATTCATAACAGAATATTCATAACAGGATAACAGATTTTGCAGAATAGGCCTAATTGTTTTTATGAAGTTTAAGCTTTCATCAACAAAAGTCGAATGTTATAGGTTTAATTACCGTATAAATTTGTTTGCTTGGGCAATTTTGTTAGGCCGGCGAACAACATGATCACAGAAATCACACATATAGAATAATTATTTCATGTCTTGTCTGTTTTTTGTTTATTCTAAGTAACACACTCTCTCCACTGGGCATGCAGCTGTCCAACATCACAACCACAATCTGAACAACAATCAGTGCTGTTTTTTTTCTGTGGGCAAATTATAACATGTCGTTTTATTTCCATTCAAAGTTGGCCATGAGCAAATCAACATAGAGACGTCAAACTTAAACAAACACCAAATAAAATTTACAAATACTTCACCAAAATTCAACAAAAAGCAGTACACGTACACGAAACGTCAAAATCTATGTTCAATATTTCAACAGCGCTCATGTCTTGTCGAAAAAACTAACTTCTACGGCATGTCGCCTGATTGGGCATGGATTTTGCAAACTCCATTGGTTGTTCTCATGGCGTGTTCAAAATTAAAGCAGCGTACATTCCCAGTGGAGCCAGTGTGTAAGTTTATTACAAAAAGACGGTGTTCAAAACATTTAACGACTGGTATGATACAAAAGCATGGATGTACAAGGGAGATTAATTATATTAATGTAGATTCGAGATTCGAGTGAAAAGTCCTGCGGAAGAGAAAATATACATATAGATACAACGAAGAACTATGAGTACTTCACAGCGAAATAATTTTAGTCAAAAATCTTTTTCATCAAAGGCTATATTGGCTGGAAATCCAACGTTAATTTTTCCGTCTGCTCAGACCCAATTCGGTAATCCACACAATTATTCACACCCTTCCTTTCATCACTAGTTTCAGAAGCAGACGTTACTTAGAAGCTCTTCCGCAAAGTTGAATACAATTCTATTACATAATATACATTACGCTACTCGTATGCTTTCATCTTATAAACATGCTTTGTAGCATCGTCAGTTCAGACACACATATTTCGAATAATTCTCAAAACAACACATCCTTTAATTCCAAACCCAATCGAATAATGCATTTTTTCCCAGCTTTGATCCATCCAAAACGACAAGTATGGGCATAATTCAAACCTATTAAATTATTTGGATCAAATGTCAAATTATCTATTTCGTTTTTCTAGCTTCCATTCATCGGTATCTTAAAAGAACAAAAATCCGTATTGTTTTCGAAAAGCGCAGAAGCCAAAGGTGTACAATTTGTACAATTGTATACTTTGTCCATCAGACATTAGTAAGTCATATACTGACCATCTGCTCAAATTGCGTAACATTGTATCCGGTTTTTTTTTCCGGGAATTATATATATCCGTTTAGATATTGCGAATATTTTTCTTGTTTGTCGTACTATTCCCTTTGATAGTATTCCATTTAAAAAGAGGGCGGAAATAATTATAGTCACATTTCCGAATTTGGGTTGTGTTTTTCAAAGAATTTATTGCGTTCCAGTTAAACGTATAGGAGTAGTCTACATGGAGATCCCTTCAGTTAAACTCATACAACTTTTACAATTGTTCCAGGAAGAGGACTAAAGAGTTTCTAGATTTTCGTTTTAATTTAAAAACAAATTATTTTAAATTTTGCTTATTTAAGATGATTTTTCTTAAAGAGATGCAAATCGATACCTAACATGATTATTTATAAAAACTATTCAATGTGAAAAGATGTAATGATAATTTTTCAAAAAGGACTATCACTCGGCACCAAGCAAATATTTTTTTAATTAATACATAGATTACAGTAAAATATTTTGTAAATGTATAGACAATTTATTAAAAACCCTTGTCAAATTAAAACAACTTATCGTATAAATGCTGCTTAAATAATAATTTATGTTAAAATTCAATTAAAACCGACTTCCAGCTGCATCATGACTTGGACTTCATTGATAAACTTGTTAATTTGGTGTTAATATATCCTTTATTGTATCTATAATTCTTTTTAATTCCTTTTCAGATGTTATCACAAAGTGACCCTCAATTTGATATTATAATAATAAAGGACTCCTTGTATCATTGGTGGTCTTTTAGGACTGCCAGGACGTGTTCAAATTCTTGTGGCTAACATTTTACTTTTTTTTATGATTTATTATGCGGGTCAGGCACGGGATGGAGATATTATAAAAAAGGTTATCATAATAAAAATGATATGTTTATGTGCTGCTGTTTTTTTTTCTGTTCAAACGATTACAATGGATCTTAAATTAAATTAGCTGATAGAAGTTGGAAGAATTATATTTTTTTTTTTGTAATTTAAATTTGGACATTTTTGGTTGACTTATTAGGGATTGGAATCTTTGCTTTTAAACAGGTTACTAATGAAATGACAATAAGGACAAGAAAAGAATAAGAATTTATTTTACTAGGTACCGTTTTCTTCCAAAAACTGCGCAATGTCAGATCATCTTCACAAGAATATTGGTATCAATAGGTATCAAGCCAAAAATATCTTGGAGAAGCAAGATAATATGTTAGACTTTAGAAAAAACTTAGAACTATTTGATGGGATATACTGTCCGGGCCATAAGAGTCTCATTCAATGTTAACAAGTGATTACAAAAAGTGTAAGGTCCTAATCGATCAAAAATTTACGAAACTTACATATTTCTAGAAAGCGTTGCGAATATCAACGAAAATTTCTTAGTTATTATGTTAAATCAATTTACCACTATATAATTATATCTTATTTTAAATTGAGGACCTTGCATCAAAAGGGGGGCAGGTCCAAATTTGACTATTTGTAGGAAATCAAAAAAAACTCTTTCAAAAATTAATTATTTCTCGAATATTTTAAATTAATATGTTATTAAAAAATTTGCATATATTCACATTTTTTTAATCTAGTTTAAGGTCAAATAAACAATATAAGTAATTACTGCGATTTTTTAAAGTTTGGATCTGCCCCTCATTTGCACCAAAATGTAATAAATTTGCTTCCTGGTGTTGACTTATGAATAATAAAGCACATAAAAGTTAGATAATTAGTTTATTTCGAACTGTCAATCTATACTTGAATAGTTAAACAATAAATACAAAAAGAAAAACAGATCATTAATCGAAAAATAAAAAAATTTATAAGTCAACATCAGCCTGATCATCGTCATCTTCACTTCTTCACTAGAAACGTCATCATTTGGTCCAACAGTTTGACTTTTAAGAGCCTATATATAAAATTATCTTAACTAAAGAATTTAATCAGAATATAATAAAACTTATCCACGGATATGTCTACTTGGCTTGAACACAAAGACTGAACTGACTACTTGATGCAAATGAAGCAATATTTTCGTTTGTTTCAAAAAGGGGGCAGATCCGGACCTGCCGTCTTTTTGCACCAAACACACTAGAGAGGCAGATACATATTTCGCTACAACTCGCTTAGTTTCAGTCGCAACTGCCTAGGTTATGCACCAAAAGATTGCTTTTTTTTTTGTTCAAATTTTAAGTGAAAAAACCCGTTAGGCTAAAAATATGGACCTGCCCCCCTTTTGATGCAAGGTCCTCAATTGTTCTCAAGTGCAACCTCTTCTTTTTGAACTTCTTAAGCTTTTTGTGAGAATTTGCTTCACCAAATTCTATTTATTTATTCTGCATAGATAAAAAAGACATCTTCACTGTCATTGTTAAATCTATTTCTTACCGTTGAGAATAGCGTTAGATTTTTATCCGGCGTAAAAATCTGTGATGGTTCTTATTCTCTAGAGTCATTGGAAAATTTTGATGTCTGCATTCAGCAAATCTTTAATTATCTCATAATGTTGATACCTCTTAAATTGGTATTCCTGATCTTGCAGATCTTTTGGGTATTGCAGGTGTTTTTTACCCTTGGCATCGATATTTAATTCCGTTGAAAAAATGGCCCTTTTCCTTTTCTGATTTCATCGGATTCGAATTTGAAGTGACAATTGTGATTGAACCAAATCCAGAACTACTGTTTCTAATAACAATTTACAAGCAAGTGAATTTTCGATATTAACATTTCTTACCAAATAATCTCCAGCCTATTATTAATTCTGCATAGAATTTCCTCTGTAGATTGATAAAAAATATATGTCTATCCAATTAAGGCGGATAGAGTTTTCTCTATAGAGTTTTACCATAACTTTCTCACACCTTCGGTTTTCATACCTTATATCCAATTCAATTAAAAAATAAATATTTTTTTTCTTTTATCTTCTCTAACTTGGATTCAAAATGTTCTAACTTTGAGCCAATTTAAGTCTTTAGTGTTAAAAGTTCAAAAGGTTCGTCAGCAGCAATAAACTTCTTCTCTAACATTGTGAGCCTTCCTTTCATGGAGGACCTTTCTGTTCTACAACTTCTTCAGACAAAACTTCTTTTGTTCCTTCAAAAAATTTTCTTTTAAATGTTTTGTTCTCCGAAAAATTCGTTCATTCTTTTATTCTTCGAGAAGATACTTTTGTTCGTTTCTTTGTTCCTCGCAGCGATCGAGAAGAAGAGCCTGAGCCTTCATATTGGAAAAAGTTGGTGCTTACTTTACTACCATTTCAATTTCAAAGACAAGGATTATCTGAATTTTCGAGTTTTCGTCTCAAACATTCAAATAATAGTAAAGTATTTTATTGTAAGCAGTACGGTAACTTGAAAACCTCGTTTGTTTATTTCCTTTTTAAGTTCAAGAAAGTTTGAATAGTTAAATATAACAACTTTTTTTAGTTTATTTTAATTTCACTTTTGACACCTTTGTAATACTTCGCTCTTAAAGCTTTGATAGGAATATATTTCATGTATGACAGTCGGTTTAGCACCAAAAGGCAATATATTAGAATCGATTACGTTATTCTATAAATGTAAAAGCTACCACAGGGTCCAAACAGACAAAAAACTAACACTTACAAAACTTTATGTAATTATTGCATTGAATTGAAATTCCTAAACACAAAGAAATTTCAATCACACACTTTATTGCAAGGAAAATTTTACACTCGATATGCGCACATTGATATTAAATTACCACCTGAATGGTGTTCAGACAGGATAAATATCTTTTCGTCCCATTAAAGAAAATTTATTGTTTGAATGCACTTCATATATAAATTGTTCACACACAACTTTGGCTTACCTAAATTCAATGAATATGCAATATGCAAACTCTTCGAGAAGGATAATGTATATTCTAATATGTTCCCCAAACATCTAAAAATATTCACTCAACAAAGGACACAAACCCCAAAATAATGAAGACAAGAAAAAAAAAAATTACAAAGAAACCCCAAAGAAGAATACGTTAAAGCTCACCATCTTTATCGACTTTGAAAGGTATAGGGGAGCAGAATAATTTATGGTTATGTTCAGGTACTGTACAGTCACGTACGAAAACTCACCCCACACAGCTTAGTTTCATCCTACGGAACAATATCCGTTAACATTATTTAGCACTCCTTCTGTGTAATGGGAGCCCATTAGGTAATTTGGCAGCAAAATTGGCATTCGCAGCAGATAGTACCGATTCCAATAGTAGATAACTTGGAGGGTATTTTTTTTTTTTGTTTCATGATTTCTTCGACGAGATATCGCTAAACAATTGGCAGAGGGATGTACACCCCATGCAATGGCGTCGTCGTCTATATTTTCCAGCAAAAACCAAAGGTGGGTGTGTGTTGTTTGTTTGTTGATGGTAATTTATAAACTTTGTTTTTCTTTGATATTGGAAAAGCTGCAACGCGTGTCAGTTCAATAGATATTTTTCTTGGATAAATGAGACACGTGAACATTAATTTGACGTTTATAATTCACCCACCACAAACCTTCAACTATTAAGAACAAAAATTAAACAATTTGTTCGTTGTTTTGTTTCTGTATTCTTTTTCGTCAACAATTATAAACTAACACAAGGTTTTCTCGACACCCGAAATTCCAAGTATGCGTTGTCTTGGAATTTTGTATGACAGCAAAGCAATTGTAAAAATGTCTGTTGCGAACTTGAGTAAAACTGTATGTTCTTGTTGATTTTCATCCTTTTAAGGGACTATTTCGAACTGAATACCTTTCGTCTATTCGACACTAGTCTTAAGGCATTTAAAATCAACATTGGGAAAACTATACCTACATATGCCTTATTAAATTAATCTGTGTTTCAAAAACGGCATTTACGGCTGAACTCGGATTCATTTGAGGAAAATGTATATAACATCGAAATAAGCACATACTTATAGTTCTTACTTACTTATGCTGGCTCATAAGTAAGGGGCATATTAAGTGTTGTCCTCCTAGGCCTCTTTTAATATGCCCCTCCAGCCGGCTCGATCCCTAGCCTGCCGTCTCCAATTTTGCACTCCAAGTAGTCGGAGATCTCCCTCTACCTGGTCGCTCTATCGAAGATGAGGTCTTCCTTGGCTTCTGACTCCCTCTGGTTTGGCGTTGAAGACTTTACGTGCTGGAGCGTTGATGTCCATTCGCTCTACATGGCCAAGCCATCTTAGTCGTTGTTGACGAATCTTTCTGGCTAGGCTTATGTCGCGGTACAGCCCGTATAGTTCGTCGTTGTATCTTGTTCGCCAAACGTTGCTTTCTCTGTTTACGCAGACAGGACCATAAATCGTACGCAGAATTTTTCTCTCGAAAACTCCAAGTGACTTTTCATCCGAGGGTCCATGCTTTTGCACCATACAGCAGGACCGGGATGATAAGTGTTCTGTATAGTGTCTCCTTGGATTTTTTCGATAGGGCTTTATTCCTCAATTGCTTATTCAGCCCAAAGAAACAGCGATTAGCAAGAGTTATTCTACGTTTGATTTCAGCGCTGATGTTATTGCCTGAGTTTACAGCAGTTCGTATAGTAAATATATAACATGCTGATGGAAACTAACGAGCACTTTTGTCACCTGAAAGAAGGTATAAAGACACCTTTTGACGGAGATCACAACAAAAATGCACCACCCACGCTATATTATAATTTCAATGACGCGTTAAGTGAATTTCATTATTATTTCAATTATGAATAATGTTTGAATAATCTAAAAGAATTCAATTTTCTGAAATCCATTAATGTGCAGAAGATCCCAGGAGAACTGAACCAAAAATCAATTCATCTACTTAGCCCTCTGGGGGCTAATAAAAAGCACTCATTTTCGACCTCGTGACCCACATTTCCAAAATGGGTATACATCCTTTTTCCATATAATTTATGCATTCTCTTTTGAAAAAAGGATATTCTACTCCTGAAGTTTATCTTCAGTGGATATACTGAATATATACCAACAAAAAAAAAACTGAATCCACTTTTTCATTGTGGAAATTTGTCTGTCGATTCGATTCTGACAAAAAAGATACATACTTATATCTAAATAAATCTATTATGTAGATTGTATATGAAACATGCCGGCCTTTTTTTTTTTTTTTTTTTTGTTCGTCGCTTAACTCAGTTCTACATCGATTCCTTAAGTGAAACGAATGAGTCAACACTTAATGTGGAATGTGAAGAGGAACTCCATTAAATAATAGGAACCATCCTTATATTCATTCTTTCAAAATCTATGGGTGATTAAAGGTGAAATTCACTAGTTTGGTTGTTATTGAAATTGTGATTCACATATGCTACAACAACTACAGAGTCATACGCCTTAAAGATCTGTCGTTTTATGTGAACTTCACAAGCCTCTTACTGAGAACCTAATTGGACCCTAGATGTTTTCGAGAGAAAAGTCCTACGAACGATTTATGGTCCTGTCCCAAGTAACATCGTTAAAGCAGCAAGTACTTAAAAAGTTTTTGAACAGCTCTAAAAAAGTTTATCTCAAGGCTTCTGTTCTATTTCGAAAACCTTTGCAGCTATTGGCGTTTTCTTCTAAAAGACCGTCTCTATATTGAAGTTTGACAACAACTTGCAGCTCTATTATCTTATAAAGCATTTGGCTCTACAATTATGCTCCTAAACAACGTTTAAAATGACACTATAAAAGCATTACACACTCAACGTCTTTGAGCAAATAGAGTTCTTTTAGAGGCTCAATGGAACTGTTTGTTTGTGTTTGACCGGCACCACGCGATTTTTTCTATTCAACTTTTAATTACATTAATATACATAAATGTAGTTGTAGGTCCATAATTTTTGTTTGTGTTTTATATACACAGAGTTCTTCTGGCAATCTTATTGGCGCTTAGTTCATTTTTATATTAATTTTAATATTGGTTAAATGGATAGCTTTGTAGAAGTTCTTTTGCAGCTCTAGTTTATTTATTTTCGGCCAAATGACAGGTCTTCGTGTTTTTTTTTGTGCTTTTAGAGCTATTATGAAACACAAAACAAAATTATGATATAAAAGTGAAAATTTATTCAAATCTTTTTGAAACAAAATAAGAACTATAATATTGCTACATTATTATAGAATTTTAAAAGCCAGCTGAAGAATACAACTAAGCTTATAAGAAATAAAATAGTCTTTGGTTGAAATTTCAATAAAATTTGCATTGTTTGTGTTTTATTGGCGATTTTGCTTCTTAAAAGTTCTTTTGCAGCTCTACTAAATCTGACAACTGCCAGCTGAATGCATGGTTTGTCTATGTATTGTATGTATCTTTTCTCTGTAGGTATACTTTTATAGAGTTGGTTTAAAACACAGCAGCTCTATAGTGATCTAATTATAGTTCTTTTTCGAGTTTCGAGTTTTATAATAACACAATCCATTGCTACTTACGGTCTTTTTGCTCTTCTTAACATTTTAAAGAGTTCTACAAAGCATGTTGTATGTTTTTCGTTTTTAATAAATTTCTTCTTATAAGTATTGAATGTTTGGGTACATTTTTACAGGGTGTTTGTACCAAATTCAAAAGAAACTAATATTTTTTTTTTTTAAATAAAAAAGTTTAAAAAAAGTTTTTCAAACATTTGATCAATAACAACATTTCAAAATTACTACTTTCTCAAATATTCGAGCAATTAGATTGCATGTGAGCTAAATTTACAAAAAAAGGATTGCGATGAATTGGAATAAATAAATTTGGTTCAAATGGGAAAACATCAGAAAATGGCCTAAACATCAAGAGATCAAGTTTCTGGGTAATCAAACGTTTAATATTAAACGTTTGTTTACCCAGAAACTTTAAAAGCAATTTTGTATCAACAAAAAGTGCTATACACGAAATCGGGAGTAAATCCAACCGTTTTGATTGCATTTCAGTGCACAGACAACCGCACATATGCAAATACTCACATACGCACATACCTTTATCCGCACAGGCATAACGACAGACGGCATGACGATACCTTCTTTTATAGGATTTTCTGTCATCGTAATGTCATGGTTTAATTAAAACCTGGACATCTGTGTTTACACAAAACTGCCATTTGTTTTACTGAATGTAACATTTTGTTCTTGTTTATAACACATTAAAACCAGTTTCGAAACAAAATTTGTTTTTATGTTCATAGCGTAGAAAAGAGCTTTGCCACGCTGCAGAAATCAAGTCTTTTATACATGACGTGTTTTACATTATGTTCCTGCCCGTTTGTTACGCCTCGGGAGTTAATATTCTTCAAAAGTATTCACAAATATGAATACTTTAACATGCAAAAAAAAGAAAACGCTCTAATTTTTCATTACCAAGTTTCTACTACTACTAGTGACACCCTGTGCTTTATTATTGAGCTGTCATTGATGTCATTAAACTGCTCTAGTGCAACATAACCCAAGTCTTTTGGCGATATAAGAGCTCCAAAAAGTATTAATTTTCTTCAACGAAAAATGGCGAAAAAATTGGATGAAACAATAAAAACAACAAATTTTTTTCTTCTTTTTACATTTATTATATAGTTATCCAAAACAATAAAAAGCTGTTTTCATTGATACTTTTTTATTTAGAATGTATGCATTTTTTTCGAGTGATTTCTCACCTTTTTTTCATAATTTGTAATTATTTTTATATTATTTTATTTGCGAAAAGTAAAAATTTCGAAGGCGCGTTGTACTTTTGCTTAGTACTTTACAAACATTTGTGGAAAAATCAAAACCGCACTGAGAAATCACTTTGGAAAAATCTGTATTGCCATTTTATTAATATCTAATTCACTTTATTTCGTTATTTGAAATCGATTTAATAGATGGTAAATTTTATCACAAACACAAATAACTTCTTTTTCACAGACGATGATAGTTCATCTATATTTATTTATACATATACTAACGCAAAATATTTATTACACAGTAAACTTCTACGCGACACACCACGAATGATGAAAAGGAGTAGGTAAACAACTGTCAAATATGCATATGGCTTTAAATAAGCAAGACACCGGCTTCAGAAGCACTTCTAGAGCTGACATTAGAGCATACAGACATAAAACTGCTTTTCTAGAGTTGATAAGGAGCAAAATAGTGCTCTCAAACTCATGAAATTGACTCCAAATAAGTCGTACAGTGGCTCGAGAAGCGTATATAGAGTTAATTGTGAAACATGTAGCTACGAAAAATAGTTTTTCAAGCGCTGTTAGAACTTACAACGAGCTTAAAATGTTACTTGGGCGTGTATTGAATCAAATTCGATTAAATCATCCAAATAGCTTTCAGAATTCAGAATGCTTAATTCCCATTTTCTTTAAAATTAATGATTGATAGGATTAAAACACGCTGAATTCTAAATTGAATTGCAGACTGAATTTAAAATAACCCAAAAAATTATTTAATTGTTTGGTAATTTAATTAAGTGAATATTTCAAAACATTAACATGGTTTTTGAAACAAAATTATACAAGAGATAAGATTAGGTTCAAATTAATTGATTGTTCTTTTAACCCATATTCGAGACTTTTTTGAAAACAAATTCGTCATTGGAGCTTGAAGACCGATCAAGATGAGTAAATGCAACTATTCTCAAGTCGTGATGCTCAAAATATAGCTTGATTTTGCGATGCAAGCAAAGATGACCATGGTAATGATGTTTTAGGAGAATATAATTGAATTTAAATAAATAATGAAAATTAAAAATAGTTTATAATATAGATGCGATCAAAATACATGCATTGACAAAAAAATTTAAATTTATACTTCTATTATTCATAAAAAATCACTCATCATGGTAATGATGATATCAATGAACGAAGACTGTAATCGTCCATTCAACTTGTAAAATATCACATTTCTGAATGTTTTTTGTATAGTTACAGCGCCAATATTAAAAAATATACAACAAACAGAGTTATTTATAAGGAAAAATGTGAATCTTTTGATGATGAAATTTGTAGGTACAGGTTCCAGAATTTTCTTCTTATTTCTATTTGAAAAAAAAACAACTTGTTTTTTGTTTTAATTTATGTAAAAACAGCGCAGTTAGGGAATAACAGGAGTAATTCTCTTGAAAGGAATCTGTTAATTTTTTAAATCAATCAATTCAACAACAACAACAAAAATAAAAATTCGGTGTAAATATATTTTTCCTAAGTATACCGTGCTGGTGAAATTCTCCAGCACGTTAGAAATTTATATTCATCTGACGTAGGCTTTAAAACTGAAAAATAAAATGTATCTTTCCACCCGTTATTTGAACTCGCAAACGACCGTCTTTTTCTTTGGATTGTAGGTATATTTTTTTCTTCTCCTTGTCCTTAGGCTTTGTCAGGGATATTTGGGCTTAGCAGGATCCTAATCACCCAGTTGGGAGCTATAGGAGTTTAATACGAGAAAAAAACTTTTCACTTTTTATTGCTGCATTGCAAAAGAGAAACCCCACCGAAAACGAAATGAGAATTAAAGGTGAAGGTAAGAGAAGAAGAAGAATAAAATGACATGGAAAAACTATTAGAATCTTTCGAAATTTTCTTATTTTGCAATCGGATTTTTCTTTAAATTTATTCTGTCGGCATTTTTGTTTGTTTGATGAGAAAATTAAAGAAAAGAACTTAAGAAAAGACTTTGCTTTGCTTTTTTTGTGTGTGTCATAATGGACTCCTTAAATATATTCGCCTAGAGACTTTCTTAGAAGTTTTTGGTCCTTGTGTGCAGCATACTGTTACCAAGGAGAGACATGGCGTCTGGCTGTCGCATCGAGATAACTTTTTTGTGTCACAAAATAAAAGATGCTTCAGGAGGAAGAGATGATATTTTGTTCACAAGCTGGATTGGATTTTGTGTTTATTTTTAGATAATGTTGGTTTTTTTTTTTTGTGTTTCAAGTTTAATGAAGAAAAGCAGAAGTTCAGGGTGAATTAGGTGTGCTGAACTGCTGAATTTTGTTCTCAAACGTTGAGATATTATCTGTCAGTGAATATGAACGTTGGTTTTTAGAATTTTGAAAATATACATACCTACATTATATCTTTGCTTAAATATATATGTAGGTTAAAAATGAATGGTCCTTCTTATAAATATTTTATAGGTACCAATGTTTTGAATATAAGGTGAGAAGAAACATTTCAAGAAACATTGTTTCAAACATTTGCAACGCACGTTTCAAGAATGAAGGATCTGCACTTATAACAGCTCCGTCGTCAGTAAAGAACAAACTGATTCACTTTCGAATCCATTTTTAGGTATATACCTACGTTGAAGTAGATCTGGAACTGTAATAAAAAGATCTGCGTATGGTGTCTGACATCAGCATAATTGAACGGTAATTATCGCAGTTTCGCATATCAACCTTGCCCTTGTAAATTGGTAGAAGGTAAAGTATATAAAGCCAGTCAGTAGAGGGGAATCCACTTATTTGCTTATACATACCTACTTCGTATTTGTGTTTTTTTTATTTCTCTCAGTGTACGAACATTGCAAAATATTTCCACGATATTTTGAACTTTTTAGTTGCGAATGATCACTGTATTTCAATATCTTGCGCGAGTGTGCAATACACAAACAATAATTTTCTTATTCAAATGACAATTAATAGTTTCTTATTCAAATGACAATTAATCGTTATTGACAGTACAAAAATGGCGCGAAATTTAAAATCACGCCTCTCGTTAAAAAACCCAATAGGTATGGTTTAAATGTACTTATATAAACATTTATTGGTTTCAATTAACTCCAAATCATAAAAGATGCCTATATAACAGAACGTGTGATATAAACTAAACTTAATTTGGGGAATTAAAATAAATACACAAAGGCTACTAAATAAAATGCTTTACAGACAAAGTTTTTGATCTTGGGCGAGATCTTGGGTCTTCGTTGGCTTTTTAGGTATATCAATTCAAGCCACAGTTTATCACCAAATCTCTAAGCTTTGTTAAAGTGAAATATTATATTTCCTACGTAAAATCGATAAGCCAATTCATAAAATAGTTCTTATCATTCAAACAAATCAGACCGAACAGAAGCGTATTTACGTATAAGCCCGGGCCTTGTGCATTTTAAAAGAATAAAAATATTAATTTCTGGGAACTGCCTCATCATCTTAGAAGAACATATTTTTTAATTTTTTAATTTAATTTTTAAATACCTATACTGCCTTATTAATAAAAAAATAAACTGTGATTTTAAGACCAATTTTCAAAAAAAAAACTAATCAATATATTACTAATGTTCTGGAACCAACTGTAACTGTAAATAATTGCCTTTACGTTGAGTGTGAACATTTTGTAATCCATGGATTAGTTAACTTGGAAGTTAGACTTAAAATTATAGTTTATTTTTTATTAATAAGGCTGCTAGATACTATCTTTTTGAGTTGATTTCGACGAACTGAAATGAATCATTACGTTTTTGGAAAAGACATTTCCTGTTGACAAATATAACTTTTTTTCCAACTTTTATCTACAAGCATAAAATAAATGGACATTCAGTAGTAACAAAAAAACAAAAAATTAGAATTTCTGGGCCCAAATGCCACTATTTTGTTCCTGTTTGCCTCTGAAGACAATCAATCTAGAATAGAAAAAAAAGACTCAAATAACCGTGTGATCTTATAGCTTTTTAATTTTTTCGATAAAATTCAGTATAAAGGTAGGCATTTGGTTTTCTGTTTTTATTTTTGTTAATTAACCCCTCATAGCTTTTTTTTCTCTAAATCGTGATGCGCGGTGTATACGGATGTCACAGAGATAAATATTTATATTTGCTTGGTTGGTATAAATTTTAATTAAGAGATCAGAACGAAAAAGAACCTCACGTTCATCAGGCTTAGACCATAACTATCAAAGATATTAGATTGCTGATAAGTGAAATCAAATTGATTTCGTCGTTAAACACTCTATTCGTGATATTGAATTATATTTGAGAAAAGATTAATGTGTGTTTTTATATCTTGGGCTTCATTGTCATCACTTTTTTTTTTCTTCGCTGTTATCGAAGATCTAATTTTTATTTTCGATAGAAGATTTACTAAGGTAATCAAAAATGGAATTCTTTAATTTGAGTTCACATCTATGTTAGGTGTATAATTGTGTTTAGTTATAAGTTTTTTTTTATATTGTTGTTTCTTTATCAAGTTCAAGGTAATGAGTTGAATTTAGTATTATGTATATAGGAAGATTATTTGTTTTGATACGGTGAATGAATCTAGCCTTAGTAACCTTGATAAGAAAGTTAAGAATTTAGCGCAGGGGCCTTCAACCGATAACTGTATTGATTTTGGAATTTTAGTTTGCCGAATTTTGTATCCTTATTATGTGGTGTGCACGAACTTCCTCTTGTAGCAAATTATGGCACTACACAAATTTTAATTTATTAAACTATGTACTACATTACCCGTGTTTTTTTTGGAAAAGCTATAAAAGCTATCCGTAGTGAAGTTGGATCTTCCATACAAAAATCTCACTTCGGATCACAAAGACACTACTGATAAAAGGAGAAACCAAATCTCAATGCCGATAAATTTTCGACTTTCATTCGAGTATCGATCAAAATTTTTGTTATTGTTGGTACAAATGATAAATTCATGTATCTCGATAGGGGTATGTTCGTAAAGTTGTATAGTGGCTTTTAAAGTGTGATCTTGTTTCATGTTCGATTGGCCATAAACATAACCAAATGTCGAAACAAATTATCAAAATGATTTAAGTAAATTCAAAGGTTTTTGGAAAATGTAAACTTAGAAGGACATTACATCTGCCATTTCGATCAAAAAATGTGCTCTTGTTGCATTTTTTATATTTCCGCGAGCAAGAAAAAGTAAACAGTTTCTTTAAGTTCTTTTTTAGGGTTTGGCTCAGTTTTGCGTTTTGTCACTTTGTAGTTGAATGAATTTCATTTTAACATTTGTTCAGCATTCAGTTAGAACGGTCATCAGCAAGTTATAGCTTTGACCCTTATCTACTATTTTCACAGTTTCTTACAAATTCAATTTTGACATTTGCGGAATATTTAGTGCTAACTGTCATCAGAGGTAATATATATTTGACATTTTGTAGTTTGAAAGATCTGAAATCTTTACATATGCAAATTACCTATTTAGTGCGAACCGGCTTCAAAATTGTTGAAACCGTTTTCGAGAAAATTTAGAAAAAGTAAAACCTTGGTGTGGAATGTTTCGCTAAAATTTTTTAGCAAATTGATTTTTACTTGACGTTTTGTTCTTATGCTATTTTTTCGGCAATTTATTGTTAAGCTTTTACCTATTTGGGATTTAATTCTATTGCAATTTATTCGATTTGTTAAATTACATTATTAATAAGCAAACAGAGGATTTAGGATTAAAAATTCTACGTCGATAAAAAACTTTTGCAGCAACACGACAAAAATAGAACAAATCACAACAAAAGAACGAAATTAAGTTTCAATTTTAGAAGTACATCGTACCTCCAACCGAATACTAACGACTTGTACATAAATGAGTATAAGGATGAACATGAGGTTTTATCTCAATCCCTCCGCCATCTCTATATAGGGATTTAGGGGAAGGTGGTCGAATGGCAGTCACTTAAGGGAAAAGTATGAAGACCCACTTTAAATTTTGTGTTATTTTTAATATTTATAGCAAAAAATTTAAATTACTTATTTCTTTAGGTTTCTTAAAAGGAAATAATCTTCTATCACATATACTTTTGGAAAAAAAAAATTTTGAAAGTTATCCAACTTGACCATCATACTAGGCAATGACGGTCAAGTCAAGAACACTGGTCAAGAGATTTACTTAAAATATCATTGACACACAAAAATCCATTTTACACCAAAACGGCTGGACCGATTTTGGTGAAATTTTCAGGCAATTTTCAGAGTAGGTATCCCAGTGGCTTGATAAGGATGGCATGAAGAAAAAAATATGGTCTGGCAACGCCAGTTAAAAACTCCAATTTTAATGACGGTCACAAAGTGAGAATAACGGAACGAAGACCTAACCTATCTCAATGTTGGCTTCTTAATTTTTCTAAAAAGCATAGTTTGTATCAGCATGAATGGTTCACATCCAATATACAGAATACTTTTTATATTATACATAAAAGCTTCACCTTTTGCTTTATCCAGATTGGACCACTTCTTACCTTCAGAATCCTCAGTTTCTTCGAATAAAAGGCACAAGTGGGTCGCATGAACTTGCTCTTGTGCAGCGTACTGATTAGTGATTGCCATCAGGGATAGGATGTTGTTCACTTTTTCCTCACAATAACGCAATCGTATACAACTCTATACTTTACACAAATGCGTTTCACGTCTTGCTGACTTCGAATATATGTATGTATTTTATTTTGCATATTTTTGCCTTTTTGCCTTTTTTGCCTTTTCCAGCTTTTTGCCTTTATTGCTTTTTCATTACCGTTTTTGTTGCTTTTTTGCCTTTTCTCCTGTTGTTTTCTGTTTTTTTACTTCAAATTTTCAAGTAGAGGACTCAAACAAAACGAAAAAAAAAAAAAATCACTAACTATCCGAAATATTCTGAGCAAATAAAAGTAAAATGCACAACTGGGTAGCACGAACTTGCTCTTGTAGCAAACTATGGGACTTCAAAAATTTAGATTTATTAAATTCTGAAGAAAGTTGGAAAAATATAAAAAAATGGCCTAAACGTGAGATCAAGTTGTATGGCAACTATCATTAAACGGTTCTTTATCAAAAAACTGTAAATGCCATCTTGTGTTAAATGTCAAGTTAAAAACCTGTACTGAATTTAAAAACTCGCGTGAGCCGTTACCTAGTTATGGCTAAATTTGTAAAAAAATATTAACACCTAATCTCCATTAAAAACTGAAATGCAGTTATATTGATACCTACTACTGCAAAAATAACGTACATCAAATTTTATTAAAATCGTTAAAGCCGTTTTTGAGAAAATTTGGACAAACTAAAACCGTTATATGGCAGGTACCTGTTATTATAGCCGGGCTAGAACAAAAAATCGAATTTTTCCCCTAGGGATACGAAATTTGAACTAAATCCGTCAAGCCCTTTAAGCTGTAGGTCGGTGCACAGGCAACCAAACATACGCACATCCGCACATCCGCATAGACAGACCGACGGACGGCATGACGAAACCTACTTTTTTAGACTTCTCTAGTATCGTAATGTCAGTTTTGATTAAAACCTCGAATTTTTTTTTACACGAAACCAATACTTGCCCTATTGAGCATGTAAAAATTATAAGGAACGCAAGCTGTGTGACATTTGCAAAAGATTCAATCGAAGATTGAGCTGTAAGAACGCCTGCTAGCTTTGAATTTTGAATATACAAATGACTTTGGCTTTTCAGTAGATCCAGAAAAAAATATTTTTGAAAACTTACAGAATAGAGGTCATTTAAGCAAATGTTTTTTAAACACTACCAAAAATAAACCACACTTTTAATTTTAAGGATGCACCATTTTTTATAAATGCCAGGCAAAAAATCTTTTTTGACGCTTTCTCTTGCCTTTTCAAGAAATTTTAGGTCCACAAAATCCTATCCCTGGTGATTACATACTGCTTAAGAGTTGTTCTAAGAAACAAAATAAAAAATAAAACATTTTTTTATTCCAAAAAATTAAAAAAAAAAATCGTTTTATTTTTGGATTCCTATTAGTTGTGGTATTTTTTTCAAACTTAAAAGAAGAAAATCTTGAAAAAATAGTATATTAGCAGAATTTTTAGAATATAAAATAAAATCAATTGCGAGTATACTATACTGACTCATGTCAACTTAAAAACATCTAATGATCCAACGTCAACACTTCCGTTAATTTTTTGCACTGTTGACTTAGGTATACGGAAGACGTAATTATATTCCACCAAGTCCCCAGAACGACACACGTCTCATCAAACAAATAACGTTTCATTAGAAGATTCTAGAGAATCCTTAAGGGGATTCAGTTTTTTCTTAATGCGACAGGAAATTTGACATAAGTCACAATTCAGTTGAAATTTACGACTAATGCACGTGCCACTAATGTCATGTTGAGAAGATGGCAAATCATTTGCCATCTGACATCTGTGCCATCACAGCCATTAGGCATATAAATGATCGAATACTCGGAAATATTTTGTCATCCAAACAATACCCTCCTAGAACGGGTGCAGAAATTCGGATGTCCACATGAATGTGCATAAAACAGTCATAATCTTAACTAAAGAAATGTCAAAAAAAAAAATATTCATATTCCATTTATGACATTGTTCATTGCTCTCAGCTGAACTCGAATCATCTGCGGTTGCATCCTTCCAACATCATACTACAAAAAAAAATATTTTAGAAAAAGGACTTTCTAAACGACGAAGGTGTGCACCTTTTGGTGGGACTTTCTCTTAAATTATTATTATACCAACAATGAAAACAGAAATATAATAATAACGCATTATAATTATTGCTATGAAACTGTCAGTTGAGGGTGAAATTGTTTAAAATTTATGGACATTTTGCAAACGTGTGCGCTTCTTATGACAAAAGGTTCGCCTTCGCCCGCTGTGCCAGGCCAATACCGCCGCCTCATTTAATGTGATTTATAGTGACCGCAAAATTCCTTTACATATCCATTCGTGTTCTATCAAATAGAACTTTGGAACATAAAAATAGCTATTGGATTGACATTCTCTTCTGGGGCGGAAGTGTCGCACGTTTGGTCAGACAGTGTGATACAATTTATATTAAATGTACCTATGGTATGTCAGAAAATTTATGTGTTATGGAACTCAGAACACGTCAAATGAAATAAATAAAAATAAAAAAAAGGTTCGACAAAATATTTGACGTGTGGCAAATAATAATGTGGTTAAGGGGCAGGCGCGCCCTCCTTTATATTGATGTTATTGCGATGCATCGTTTTGTATGGTGTACCTTCTTATTACATGCATCACGTGGCTTCATATAAAGGTAACAATAACTCGATTGAGAGTTTTGAATTATCTTTCTTTCTAAATTTTATTTGTCAGTAGCTTTCTTTTGTGAAATTATTTGGCCTTTAAAAAGATTTTAATAGGAGGACCAATATATCAACACATTTTTGGTTTACCTAATCATTTGAGTCAAAACTTTTAATTCACAAAATTGTATTGATAATCGAAGTAGGTACAATGACTCAATGAATACCATCTGTCATTTTGCATAGAATGAAAGTTGGATAGAGTGTATTAGAAGTAAAACTCAGAAAACAATTTTTACAAAATGAAATATATGTATTTATTGAATGAAAATAAATTATGGAGCTTCAAACAGAAACAAAATAAAGTAAAATAATTTTGATTAACGGTTTTTCTAAAAAGTGTTTTGTTTGAACAACATTTTGTTTGTAGTTTAACACTTTCCCTCAAATCAATACTACCTACATTTTTAATGAAACAGAAAGTCCTAACATTCCTGAAAACTTCATATGTTTTGTCCTTCCCAAGTTCTTTGTTAGAACATCTGCCGTCCAGTGGCGTATCCAGAAAAAGTTTTTTTTGGGGGGGGACCTGTATAATTTTTCAATAATTTTTTGTTTACTTTTTATTTTTTTGTATAGTCCTTTTAAGTTAGTAAAATAAGTGGATCCATTTTTTTTCTCCTCTTTGGCCCAGTTTTTTAGTGCGAAATAAAAATTAAACCTGGGTTAGGTAACTCACCGAATCGGGTGAGATAACTTTGGATTAACTAAACAAATGCTTTGGATTTTGTATTCTCAGAGTTTCTTAGGTCCTTGGGTCAATGTAATGTTAAATTATTGTTTTTTGGGAAAATCAAGTCCATTCTCCTTTTTTTTCGTGTTGGCAAATTGCTCAACAACTTCCTCAGGATCTATATTAATTTCTCTGTGAATATTCATGGATGCTAATCCATTTAGACGTGCTTCGGAAGTTGTTGCCCTCAGCCAAGTCTTTAACCTTCTCAGGACGGAAAATTATCTCTCTGGTTCTGCTGACGTAACTGGAAGTACATACACAGTACTTCTAGTATCTTCCTTATATTTGGGAATTGTATATTACTGCAAACGGGAAGAGAAGCTAAAGCTGTTGCTGGGATATTTTCTCCATTTTTCTCCTCCCATGTTTGTTTCCATATCTAATAGTAGAATGAAAAACAGAACTTTTTGGTTACCGGAAGAATGAACTACTTTATCATTAAAGTTCAGTTAGACAGATCTGGAATCGATTTCCAGACATTGATTAGATTTAAGATTAGATTAGATTTAAATGATTTTATTTCACAAAATTTTCTAGATACATATTTCGATAACAATTCATAAATAAGCATGGCCTGCGCCGTCTGCCAGAGTGACAATTTTATGTTAAAAATCTATACAAAAAAAATTTAAGTAAATTTACAGTTAAACATAGATTAATTACTCAATAAAATATTTATGTAACAATGCTTGCATATCTCTTGATTTTATTCAAAATAATTCTTCAATAATATTTCTTCTATATCTCAAACCCCATTCGATATATTTAGCCAGTTGTTTCCAATTTTCGCCGTTTAATACATTTTGAACTTCAGCATTAGTTAAAACTCCTTTGCTAAACACTGATCGTCGTATTTCCGAAAGGATTGGACACTTTCCCAAAAAGTGGTTCACGTCTTCTCTCATCCTCATGTTACACAAACCGCATAATTCCGGAAGATCGTTTCTATAAGGAACAAAATTCAACGGTACAACTTCCGCCCTTGTCTTCATAATGTATGATATTTCCGTTGTTGAGTAAATACAGTTAAAGTAATTTCTGGTCATGAGATTGTGATTAAGTTCAGCATAAATTACACGTTGCACGGATGTTCTGGCTTTCATTTCAAAATCACGTCTCTTAGTTAAGTCTACTGCTTTTATTAGTTCGTATACTTCCGCTTCCCAGTCACCGATATTGTTTGCCCTTAAGTTTAATGACAATCCACAGTACTCTGCCAAGCACTTCCATTTCGCAAACCACGAAACCTGTTTCCTTATAATCAGCGTACTCCAGACATTGAAGACATTGACATTAATTTGAAGTAACACGACAAAAAGAACACAAAATTAAACGATTTAACAGTTAAGGTTTTACTCATACGTACAAACCGAAAAAAAATCGATATTATATATGAAAATAAGTTCAAATCATAATACCAATGACTGATTGCATAATGTGAATAAATAAAAATACGATTTCAAGAAAAAATTCTCCATTAGGCAAAAATACGAATACTAGTCCTTATTTACTGGCTGTTTTTCAAGTTCCGAATTTTTTAATTTTGGTTTAAAAAACAATCAAAATATACTTAAGTAAGAACAAAAAAGTTGTCTTTCTTATTTTTCAATGACCGGTTATTTTACCATATTTTGTTTTAAAATAAAAATAAAAACAAATGATATAAAAATAAAATTAATACCTTTGACTCAAATTGAAGGTCATAATTTGAAATATCAGGATAAGAAACTGATTCTACAACTTTTTTAACGTCTTCTGAACGAGCGAGATTAATAAAGTTGGGTAAGAAAATCTGTAGTTGGCAGATAGACAAAAATTGATTTCCGAAACGTTCGCTGAGCTCTAGTAAGCAATGGTCAAGGAAAGGAATATATAAATTAAGTTTGTAATACTGCTTTACATTTTGTTCTCCTTCCTGGATAGCATTTACTCTTCTTACTTGTTTCCCACACGTTCTAGGAGCTTTTGGCTGAACCTCAAATCCTTGTGATATCTCCATTATCTTTAAAAATAACAAACCGAAGGATTGATCCACCTCATCGCGCATTCCTTTTAAAACACTTTGTAGAGTTGTAACAGACTTCTTTGCTTGGAACAGGTCAATGTTTCTGGTTTGCAGATACCTTGTCACCGGTAGCATCAATCCACTTACTTCAGAGCAAACAACTTAACTTACTAGGAACTCGAAACTAAGTATTGCTTGTAATAGCGAATACGCCAAGGAGTGTTGTGTTCCCAGTTCATTTATTTCTTCCAAGCTTTTGACTATGACGTGTAAAAATTTTAAGAAATCAATCAAAACTGTGTATCGCTCTATCCATATAGTTTCACACATTTGCTTCAAAACTGTTTTTTGTGTTTGGTTGCATTCTGCTTCTAAAAGATTCTTTTTCAAAATTTCTCTTCTTATATGGCTATCCCTCTAAATCTCTAATATTTACGAAAAAGTTTCAGTTATTAATGTACATAATGATAAAATCACCTAAATAATAACATGATCCTGGAGGCTTGGGGGGGGGGGGGTCCCTGAATTCATCAATATTGTTAGCCCAACCAGCATAAACGTAAGCAAATAAATATATCTTCCGAAGTTTTCTTATGGTTCAATTTAGACGAGATAGTAAGTTCTGAGGATGTCGCACTAAATGCTTAAGTGGGCGTTTCTTAAATGGGCTTTCCTTCCAGCAAACTCAACTGTGTTATATTTTACTCACCTATAAAAAGTTTCTTTTTGTCTCTGGAACATAAAAAACATTTTGCAGTTTCACGTTCCAGTATCCTATACGCTTTTCTTAAATGCTACAAAATTTCCTTATATACGCTTTTTTTTAATGCTACAAAATTCATTAAAATAGTTCGACGTCCCTTCATTTTACACGTCAGCAATTTCTAATCTTGCTCGCAGACCTGAAAAAAATTTTAAAGGCAAACCCGAGCCTCCTCTGAAGTATTGAATTCTTCATCACATGAATCAGTTTGTCGATTTTATGTTCATAGGAAAATCATCGCAAGTGCCTTTTCATCTGCTAAACACACCTTTTTACTGCTTCAACTTCATTTACTTCAAGCTTCAATTTTCCTCCAGATATGTACATCCATAAATCTGGAAAAATTAAAATACTTCCAGGTTTCGATATTATAAGCATCAAATTTGTCAATGCTCTCCAGCCATATTATATTTAATTTTTAAATAAATTAAGTGCACTACTGCTTTTGTGGCAATTAGCCACTTTAGTGTAAATGAAAAATTTTAGAGAAATGGGAAATAACGTTGAAATTTCAACGCACACCAACGGGCTAACGGTACGTCTGAGAAATAAACAATATACATGAATTTTGTAATAAATTTAATGGTCTTTAATTTTGTTATGGTAAAATTTCAGTTCAGACGCTTGGTTTCCGAAATGTAAGCAAAAAACTAAAATCGCGTTTTTTCGCGAATATCTCAAAACGCATCAGGAAATTTTGTTGGATTTCTTCAGATTCAGATTCAGCGACCCAAAAACATAGAATTCGAAAAAAATAAATCCATTTGTATATTTTTTGTAAAATGAGGGCGATTTTAACTACGCTTTGACTGGACTATATACATAAGTAGGTACTTTATATTTAAATTTCGTATAAAGCAGTATGCACTATGTAAAGAACTATAAATGTAAAAAAACATTTCGGGGAAAGCTAAGCTGAATCAATTGCGTTTGTTTAATTAAAAATAACTTTTCGAACCCTATTTGCTTAAGATCTAATTGAGAAACACTCAGACAACCAGACACCGTATTATTTGCTAAATCTACAATAACAGAGGTATACCTTACATCGGATTTCATTGATGAGCTTAGGATTGTATAGGGATGCCAATAACATAACCAATATCTCTAGAGTTAAAACAAATTTTGGACAATAGGTAGGATACTGTTAGGTTTTATCTAGGTTCGTTTTATTAAATAAAACTTATTTCCGTTTTAATACAACTCACTTTACGTCTTTTTTCTTTTAATTCCACTTAATAATTCATAACACTCTTTATTTCCTTTTTACTTTCTTTATTTTAAATTCAAACTTTATCACTTTCAAATTACCGACTTGTACACGACTGATTTCAAATTCAAACTGATTTCTTGCCGCATGGTGCGCTCGTATGTATATGGCTGCAACATTCAGCATCTTCTAGTACAGTGCCAGTCAGAGCCTTCTGGAGCCTTCTATTCTATAGTCTTTCGTTAAGAAATGGGGTTTCGGTTACTTTGTTGTGGCTGTCACTTTAAGTTGGAATCAAAATGGTGAGCTTACGCATCGCAAAACAAAAAAATTAATAGAACGGAGAACATCCCATTGAACACGTCACAATACGTTAAAAGTATCAATCAAGATCAACTGATCATACAATTTGTTTTTATATAACTTTCTGATAATATCTCCTCAGCCGCCCGTTCATTTTTCCTTGCCATTGTAATCTATATTTTAAGACATTCAAAACCGATATATAAATCGTTATTTACTTTAAACTTAATATCTGATTTTTCTAAAAGATCTTACTGTTTTAAATCATATTATTAAGTTAGAACTCATAGTCAGGTTCAATTTAGGTTCAGTAACTTATTTTGAATTCTTTGTAGGTAAATTAATATTTAGATAAGGCTACTACTGCGGCAACCCTGTCAAAATGTTTCTTTTGTATAAGTTTTTATTCATTCTTCTAATAAGATGAAAGATTTGCTTATACAATGACCATATATGTATGCTTATATTGACCAACTGTTTATCTTTACTTGCTTAAATTTGGGTGTCAATAAATGGTTTCACAAATTGAAACGTGTTTTCGGCACTGCAGAGTTAATTACATTAATTAACCGAAAAACACAGTAATAACTAATATAGGTACTTCATAAACAATATGAGAAAATCGAGAGTTTAACGAAGGTATTCCACTTTTAAATATCAAAAAATATATTGGCACAATGTTTAAAAAAAAAAAATTGAATACCTACAAGGTTTTTGATTCTGATAAACACAAGAGTACTTATTACAAAATAATTAACATAGTTAAAGGGAATCTCAGACAGCTACATATAGCAAATAAAAATGTAAGTCCAAAAGTCAAAAATTCCTTTCAAACCAATTTATAAAGGCACACGTAAATCAAATTATTACAAAACGCTTCAAAAATATGTAAAATATTGGATTGATAAAACATTATCACTTAAAGATAATAAAGTACATAAATGGTTTACGCACGCAATTGGAATTTTGACGTAAAACCCTAATGAAAAGTGATGGGGCACTTTTTTAATATATGTGCTTTATTTGATTGTTCTTACTTGACTTTTTTAATGGAATTTATGTTTTGTTTCGATTAATCAAGATAAATAATTCTAATGTGACATGAATCCAGGTTATACTCCTTAAGTTGAAATTACCCATAGATTAATAAGTACCTACAGCAATTTGTGTAACACAACCATTTTTTTTTCAGTTACAATTCAAAAGAATTTGAACAAAATTTGAAAAACGCTTTTGGAATTTCTTACTATCAGTAATGTGTAGCTAGTTTCTTATTCAACAAATTAAAATGTCTTACATCAATTTGATTGTGAAATCTTTACAGAGATAAGCTCTGTAACAGCCTGTGAGCAGGTAGTTTATTTCATTTGTAAAATCAGAACAACCCAAATTTTCTTTAGAATATGATTTTATTTTTGATTTACCAGAATTTACAAAATTAACTTTTTGTTTTGTATTGGGAAGAAAGAGAGGAGCACTTAAAACAAAATGTATTAAAAATTCTAGACTGTTTGTCTGCATCAAACCAACTCGTGGATCTCTGATTTATTTAGCACATGTCAAAAAGGCTGCTTAAAGTCATATAGTACTGGCGCAGTCGGTAAACGCAGGATACTTAGGACCAGTCTTTTTAGCTCTGGTTAAATTTAACCATTTGAAACACATACAAAATCAATGGTTAACATCTGAAATAACCAATGGTTACAAATAACCAGAGCAGACTGGCCCTTAATGTCACAACTCACGTAGTGGGTAACCGCAAAATATAACGTTCTAACTGGACAGTTATACGTCGATCGTAACGTTAGCATTAAAAATAAATGGTAGCATCTCAGCCACTGTTTGAACTAGCACATACTAAAGAAGCTTAAAGTCATAACTGGCACAGTCGGTAAACGCAAAAGACAACGTTATAAGTGAACAGTTACGTGCCGAGGGTAACGTTAATGTGAAAAAAGTTGAACTAGCACTGAGCGATTATATAAAACACTTATTTAATTTTACATGTGTAATGTGTATGGTATTACCAGAATAGGCCAATAAGAACGAAAAAATAATAACAATAAAAAGACTAAAAATAGTTTATTTAGTGGAGTATTTATGAATGAAATTCAATATTAAAGGTTTTGTGGCCTTTACTCCAAAAGCATTGCGTTTCGCCCTAGTTTGATGGTGGGCTCATCAGCTAGATGACATCAAACCCAATCTAGTACGCAATAATTGTCGATGATTACCGACTGCTTTACTCCCTGTGAATTATATTTTTTTAAAGAACTTTGATTAAAGTTAGACATTAGAACTAGGATGTTATGCAAACCTTGGAGTAAAGGCCACAAAACCTTTAATATTGAATTTCATTCATAATACTCCACTAAATAAATTTTAATTCGACTATTTTTAGTCTTTTTATTGTTTTTATTTTTTCGTTCTTATAACTTCGCTTGGCCACGAGCATACCACAATAATTTCTAATGTCTAACTTTAATCAAAGTTCTTTAGAATAATATAATTCACAGGGAGTTTTCTCTGTAAATTTTATAAAGCAGTCGGTAATCATCGACAATTATTGCGTACTAGATTGGGTTTGATGTCATCTAGCTGATGAGCCCACCATCAAACTTTAAGCATTCTGCAAAAGGAGTTGGAGAGTTATCTATTTCAACTTAAAGCCCAGTTCTGCAAAGCTTTTAAAAAACATGATTTGTTTTCCTCTAATTTTTAAATATTTAGTTGAGTGTCGGAGTGTCCACTCAAAGTCCGTGCATGGTGCACCATTTAAGACGAAGATGTCATGATCATACAGAAACAGAACTACATACCTTACCTATATGATCAAAGAGTTCTTAATATACAGTGAATTGGGAAATGAGAACTTCTCTCTTTGAGATTTTTCAAAATCACAGACCTATGAGAACAGACCAGTCTTTTGAAACTTTAAAAGAGAACATCTTTAAGGTCCACATAAACATACATTTATATGTAAATATATATGAAATTTCGTCGCTTCATTTTCAAGATATAGTAAAACACCGCGAGTGTTTTCGGGTCACCCTGCAAAATCTGAAGAACCAACCAATGACGACACCTGATTCGAAATAATCTATTCTTCTAAATTAAATTTATTATTCCCATAAAATCAATTTATTTTTTTTATTTAATGAAGTTGTTTTAAACGATAAAGAGAATGCTAAACTGCCTAATCAATTATTTTCAATAAACAAAAAAAACAAAAGAGAAACACTCACTCAACTAAAACAAAATATAAAAAATTTGCATATCTGACAAAATAAAAAAGACTTGCTTCGTATTGTTTAATTTATTATCCAAGGTATTTAGTTTCACACCTTCTATAGAGATTGGCGCCATCCAACTTGATTTGACCCCTCAAATTTATAATAACACCTCGACGTAGTTTCCCAAAAAGTTGCGTTGTCAAAATCCGGAATCCAAAATAAGCCACAAATGATTATATCGGTTTTGATGACCTTATCGCTAAAAATCTGCTTTAATGAGTTTCGTTAAAATAAGGCGCCACAAAAATTGTGTCTCTGATGATGCGTCTGTTTATATTTGAACATGCTTAGTTCCGTAAATGGTCATATAAATATAAAGCAGGTCTATTCGTCAAGATTCAAGATGATGTCTTATAATTCTTGGGATTACCACAATCACACGACAATAATGATGGTGATAATTTAAAGAATTTAAAAATGATGAACTTTCTGTAGTTTTGTTGTTTGGAATTCTTCACGTGAGTGTGACGAGAATTTGCATAATTTTGTTGTCAAATTTTTTTGACAACAAAATTAAGACGCTATACCAATAGTAGTCGGATTCCAGTCTGTGGGACATCCGTGTTTGACTGAAATAATTATAAAATGATTAATAGCAAAGCTCTCAGCATATTGTTGAGAAATTTGTAGATAAATAATTTAATCCAATTTGTCGGAATTTATTTGGCTTTTAACCGAGGAATTTAGGATTCATATTCCAACAACCCATCGGGGGTCACCACGACATCTTGAAGAACAATAAGGTTAAAATTTATGATAATTTTAATCTCATCTATGCAGGTTTCCAAGTGAAATCAAAGGATTTTTGTCACTGTTGCCGACGAACCTGTGCTCAATAGCAATTTGTCAATTTGTTTACACACCTGTTCCATTCGAAGCAGCATGAGGCAGGAGTTTTAGTTTTATTTGTATTTCATATGAGAACAACCTTTCGAAGTTGGTTTAAGCAATGAAATACTTGTTTTCTTTTATAGTGGATCTATCCAGACCCAGCGAAGTGTTTAAAGCATCTGTATATGTAGAAGTAGAACGCAAACTTATGTTATGAATCACGGATATTTATTTTTATTCACATTATTGGATAATCTCATTGATACATGATAACTTATATTGAAACCTAGGCTTAATTAAAAGTTTAGCCCTGTACTTCATTCCTTTATATGAAACAATGATTTGTGCATTGTGCTGGATGGATTCAAATAATTAGCGGGATAAGTTTTGTCGTGACGGGGGAGCTTACAGCAAATACTATGGCGAATTGTATAGGTATGGCCTATGGCGATCGCTGAACTACTTTCTGTAGAAGTGCCTCCTATGGTCAACAGGTCTAATTGGAGAAGTATATGACTACTCAGCTACCCTGAAATCAAGACACTCAACGATGAGACAATAGCAAAAGAATTCTTCAACATTTTCGCATCCAGTGAAAAAGAACTACTTTATATGGGCTACTGAGAAACATTAAAAGCACATGTCAATAATAATCGGCTGTTTACTTTTGGAAAATCTGATGGTTCTGTGTCCAGGATGCGAGTTGTGCGTCGAAGTAACTTCTCTACTCTACCGAAAAACAATTGGTATAGATGATGATGTTATGATGACCATCCCAGCAAACGAAACTAGGACAATGAATTCCGGATCTGCACATGGAATGATCTGGACTTCAAATAAACCACATTCAATTGAGCAATTTGTAGAGAACCTGATGATTTCGGATCTCGGATGACTCAACCAAAGAACCATATTCCACGATCACCTCTAGACCTAGAGTACGTATGATTTATGCCCGATGCCTAGAACGTCAATATTATTTAGAGGACTTTATCGCGAAATTGGATCAACAATTGAAAGACACAGGCAGCTCGACAGAACTTTCGGTAAGGAAGCCTGGCTGGTGGACTTTGCTGCTTGAAATCATAATTTGATAGCAGGTACCCGATTCCCACACCTCTATATTCTCAAGAAGACTTGGCCTTCCGTAAAACCAAAATTATCATATTTCGATAGATCCCAGACACGCTTCCAGTGTTCGAGATGACCAAATATTCCAAGGGTCTTTGGAGAGCGGTTCGGTAGCTTTACGAGCAAAAAGGAAGACAAGACCGCTGGCTTCTAAAGTAGAAAAAGTGATAGCATGAAAACCCAGAGAAAGGTATTGAGTCTATTAAAAGTCTTAGCGGCAGAGGTGATATTCAAAAGTTTTACAAAAAGCTGAAGCGATTTACCCATCGACACAATGCAAGGAATAGAAACCTGTTGGGATAAATGAATCAGTGCTGAGGATCTGCAAAGAACACTTTTGTAGAGTGCTAAATGTCGAAAGTAACCAGCATTCTGCTGCAAAGCAAAACAAACCAAGTTATGAACTATGATGACCAAAATTTGGCTCGGGTTCCAAACTTAAATCACTCAAAATTACTGATTTGGCTTTACCACATCCCACATATACCATTCCAATATTCATTAGCTAAAAAGACGTCCAGTTAACGTTTGTTTCTTTATCTCTACGACATTTTTGGAAGGATTACCAGCCTGTGCATTGAAAACGTGTTTTATTTGACTCGAAATTTCTCAGGAGGAATGTATTACCCTGATGTGAGATAAAATGTTTTAGTTTCTTCAACCATCAAGCTTTATTTCAAGAAATGCTTAAATCATTGTGAGAACCATAAATCAAAATACTTTACTAACAAAACATTTTCAAATATTTGCTCTTAAAATAATTTAATTAACCATTTTTCCTTCAAATTCCAGAAATGTCTCCATAAATTTGCCTTACCGCATGGATAATTCGATGTGACAAAAGCCGCATTTACCAGCACCCTACAATGTATAGCTCGAACAGTAATTTACATCGCCCACATCCTCTGCATCAGCACAGCAATAACCCACTGTGCTGCAGCTTGCAGCTATGTTGACATAATAACCTGTCCACCAGTGTCCACATACCTGTGCACAATCAATTACCTCAAATCACCTTGTGGACAACTCCTGTTGAAAAGAAAAAAAGAAAAACAATCATAAGAGTTAGTACCTTACCAAGTGCTAGTATATGGCTCCTTCAAGCAATCTTCTAGAGAATACCCACAATTGATATGTACAGAGTACGTAATTCCGGAAGCATTCTTCTCTCTTTCAATATGCAGTTTATATGGGCTTGAGTTCTTCTAGAATAGTTAAACCAAGGCCTCGTTCATAAATAATGAAACAATCGATTAGCGCACGATTAGAGTCCACGCCAATCTCTGTACACTCATGGAACACAGTGGCCAAACTGTCATTTTTAATTGCGCTGATAATTTTACAGCGATTAATAGGCAAGGCCACTGGGTGTCCATGTCCAGCTCCTTCGGAAGGAGACACAATCACACTCTTGACTAGGACCACATTAGATGGTAATTCTGGAGCTGCTGTTCGCTTCTTGTCATGTCGCCAATACACCAATGTCGCGTCGCATAGGGAAATTTCTTAAATTGTTTTCTTCATGGGTGGTACAAGTAATGTGCGGTTGATGGTGGGCACAGTGTTTTTTCTTATAAACACTGCCACTGGTCGTGTCCCTCTGATGTGTTTGCTGCGTGCAAAAGAATTTAAAGTGCAACAGATTGGAATGAGGTATCCCGCTGATTGAAGCTGGTTCTTCAGCTTAACTATGCATCAGTTTTTTTTTTTTTTCTCCTTGAGAAAAGGACTTGTTTAGACTCCTTTCAATAGTGCATCTCATAGTCTGCCGCATATATGATATACTCTTCCAATTCGATAGGGAATTTATCTAATTAACTGAGTTATTTATGTGGTATTCTTGGAAAGAAGTACATAGTGTCTTTTTATAAATATGATTATATGTGAATTTTTACAGATTTGTTACCTGGCTTTGATTATTTGTTCGTGATTTCATACAGAAGACATTTTTCATAAGGTTAGTATTAATGTTAAATGTTTTCACATCAGAATATTGGATTGAAACACTTTCAAAATTTACAGCCTTATTTATAAAATATAATAGCGAATGCATAGTCCTTATTATGCCTTGGTAGGCAAAATACTTATTTATAAAACTTTCGGTCGTGTAATAGTGGCATAATAAGCTATAACGTGTTGGGGGGGGGGGGTGAATAGTGCCGAAAATAGGGATGATTTAATATCGAAACGTCACATTGAGGAATATAATAAATATCAACACAAAATCGAGGGGTTTGTCACCGGCCAGTTTAGGGGTTCAATGATTGCAATATTTCAAATGACTTCAGATGATTTCACGTGATTTCAAGCAATATTTAATAATTTAAATATTTCGCGATTGCAATGATTTCAAATAAATCTAATGATTTCAAGTGATTGCACCGGATTTCAAAGTGATTTCAAATATAAGTGGTTTGTTGATTTCATTCGTGACAAACCCCTCGCACAAAATCAATTTTTTTTTTAAATTTTTATTTAACAATTCTTTCAAGCACGCGTTAACAAATTATAACAAAATAAAAATATGCAACAACTTATACATGGAACTCAATAAAAAAAAAAACAAATATGGTTCGTCATGGATTTATGACATCTACAGTTTCTCCCGAAATTGAACGAACACCAATATTACAAATATTACACATTTTACATATTTTACGCTTTTTTAAAGATTACGATGTTTTTTTTTTAAATTAGTTTATTGAATAAAATAATACTACTAAACAAAACTTCGAAAAAACGGCATCTAAATCATATAAAGAAGTAAAGTATTTGTTTTTTATTGGTGTATGATTAACTTGAAAGCAACTGTAAATGATAATAATTTTCCTGTTCTGGTACTTTCTTGTTTGCAACCGCATTGTAACTAAAATGGCCTGGGGAAATTTTTATAAATGAGCATTTTTTCATCATAAAATAGGGGGCGCACATCAGTCGGGCATAATGCAATTATTGGAGTTGGATGCATAGAGTTCGCTGATGGAGTGTTCCATTCCTCGATAACAACAAACACTATGTTTTATCTTCATTTATCACTACCCAGTGTCCCAGTGAAGATGTTTATTCTGAATGCAGACACTTACACCTTCACCTGTTTTAAAATGATATCAATGGAAATTTCAGAACTTTTGCCGACCTTTCAAAATATTTCTTTAAAACGATGTTGGAAAAGTCACGTAAGAGAGGATCTCCAGTGCTACATTTTTCAACATAAAGTAATGGTGAAGTTTTTCCAGGCCTTAACGCAGGCTTGTTGTTATTTTGCGTCATCCTACATTTGAATTGCGTGGACAATGTTAAAGGATGTCATGGCTCAGGATTAGACGTCATCAGGGCTGCCAATCTACTTCATACATATGTAGTAGATCTACTTCATTTATTTTTTTATATGCGTCTGCTTTTTTTTACCTCGTTTGACTAAGTTCTTATAACGATCAAAATTTCATTCAATATGTATTGATTGGCAAGAGTAATTCTTCGTTGAATCTCAGCACTGGTGTTATTCTTTGAGTTGATAGCGGAACCTAATAGGCCAATGGTGTTGACATGAGAGTTTTGCACTACTCTTTCAAGTAGTGCCCCTTGGCGTAGTGTGGTTAGTGTGTTGGACTATCACGAAAGAGATCTGGGTTCGCCCCAGCTTCGAGAACACCTTGTTTTTACAGGGGCACTGCCTCTTGCGAGGTAGTGACAAATCTTCCAAGAGTATCGTTGTCATGAAAAGTGCATCTCTCCTTCGTCGTTCGGATTCGACGTAAAATTGTAGGTGCCCTCCATTCCAGTAGAACTAATTACGCATAAAGGATTAGTTGAGAGTTTTAAGTCACTAGGACGTGGTTCTTCAGAGCTGTCAGTGCCACTAAATTTTTTTTTAAGGATGCTGTTAAAGAAGTCGCATCTCGCATGACATCGCCTTCCTTTTTGGACATCGATGACGTCTTTACCGATTTTGATGGAGCAGCGTGAGTTGTCCTGCACAAACGGACGAGTTCGGTAGGAATGCCAAAACTAGACAGTGGTCTGTAGCCCGTCTCTAAATAATAGGAGACTAATGACCCTGTAGTTGATGCAGTCTAGAGGGTGGCCTATCTTAAGGATCGGGCAAAAAATGCTGAGCTTTCATTTATCACGCATGTTTTCCTCCGACAATAGTTTGCAGATGAGCTGGTGCATACTCCAAACCAATTCATCGTCAGCTGCTTTGAATAGCTCGACCGCAAGGCAATCTTCACTTCATATAGGTCGGGTGGGCAGAATAGTTGGCCTGCATCCTCCAGATGGAAAGGTGCAATCTGTATAGGAGCGGAGTTCCGTTCATCATCGGGGTTTTATAATTTGCAAAAATTACTTATGAGAGGCAGTATTTCTAGTTGCTTCCGGGCAATGTTTCTCCTGTTTTTTGATGCTTGAAGGTGGCGGCATTAATATTAACTCCGTCTATATCCGAGGCAATTGGCTGTTAGTGGCTTAAATTTGTTATTCCAAGGCCCGTAAATTATTCTTATGGACATCCCGAAAAACTTGAAGTCTGTTTTCACGCATTTTAAAGATCTTTGAACTCCGTGGTATAGTATAACAAGGTGTTCAGTTATAGCAAATCCTCCTGACCGAAGCCGTATATAACTCCCTCATTGATCTCTCGATGAATGGGGAACATGCCTGCACTCCTCTCATTAGATACCACCAAAAACCCTACAAAGGGGTTCCCTTATATTGAATTTAGGTGCGCTTATAGTTATTGAAGGTGAAAGTAAGAGGTGGCAGGACTAATTTTAAAGAAGCCAACACTTATGTTTCCTTTTTATCACCACGTTTGGCCATTTGAGATACTTTGGTATTTTGATCCAAAAATAATGGTAACCTTAAATATATAACCGTTCAAGTAAAGTTTACTTTTAGCTGCAAGACCAAGTTAGTGTGATCCAATGACAGCTCTGTGTGTCATTCTTAAAAGCCAAGGATATTCAATAAAGTCTGCACTCACAAAGCCTTAAGGGAGTAAAAAACAATACGTTTACCTCAAATCACCCATTTTTCTTTTTGTTCTGAGAGTCTAACTCAGTACTAATCGTCAACAGGATATCAGCGAGTTTTTAACTATACGCAGATTTTAGTAGAACGATGCCTGAGCAACCATAAGCCGTCCCTATAAGAACTTTTTTTTACTAATTTCTATGAAAAATCTTAAAATCAAATTGAGGAGCCAGAAATTAAGAGCTCTATATGAACCTATGAATGGGAGTTCATATATCTGAATCTGCATGGATAATATTCCATCATTAACGTTAAATATTAAATTCCATTGAATTAACTTTAAAATCTTTTTAACTCTTATTATATACAAGACTGTATACAAATAAAATCTATTACTTGAAAATTCCAATAAATCATATTTTCTTTTCATTGGTTTCAATGACAAAACTAAAGTAAACACATAGACACAATGGACCACCAACATATGAATTGGATGGGAGGTCCTTTCTTTCTTTCCACTCTATAGCTTCGCTCTCATAAAGTATCTTTTAATTGATTATGTTTTCTCTCAAGAAAACTATATTAAAAATCCAATAAATTAAAAACCCAAAACAAGGAACAATTAAAAAAAAAAGAATACAAAAGACTAATAATTCAGATTCGATATGAAAGATTACCTCAACTAAGAAGGTCCGGTTGGCCAAATGAATCATAGAAAAAAGAACATAACTTTTCCTTGCTCGATAAAAGAAGTTGAAAAAAACCAAAACCACCAATATGAACTAAGAAAATCAATAAAAGAATGTTTTTTTATTTGTTTATCCAAAGGAATGTAAAAAAAAATAAAATATTTTTGTTTCCATATGTATAAGGAAAGGATACAAATTATGTCCTTTTCGGTTGAGCAATCTGAAAGGCTATTTGTTTTTTTTTTTTTTATTTTTAAATTGTTTGTGAAAGGAATTAGTTTTTGGATGATATCGTAAAAATAATTTTACTACCTAATAATTGCTCAAGGACTTTGCGGGTTTCTGTTCAATCTATTTTAAGCAAAAGGTCATAATGTGAACTTAGCTAAATTTATTTATGATATCATGATTTTGGGAAATGGGTGGTTGAATTCTCTGAATGAAATATTGTGTAGATATAGTTACATAAAAATGGCTCCACGTGGGAGAAGAAAACACCACGTGGATGGAATTTAAATAAATTTCTTTTTTTTTTTTTGCTAATGAAATTCAAAGTGCTTTTTTTATAATAAGCAAAATTAAATTGATTCGAAATTGTTTTTTTTTAACTTTGAACATAAAAAAACAAATCAAGTTGACAACGAGATGTCTTGACACCTTAATTTCCGATTGAGCAAACATTTTTATTACAAATATGTGGGAAATTTTTTACGAAATGGAAGGATCATCGTTTAAATGGTTACCAATTACGAGCACATATACTCGTAGAACCCTAATAAAACGGACTAACAGAAAAAGAATACTAGTTCTGAGGATCTACATATGTATGTATAAACTTTGAAAAACCGAGGGCAGAAAAACTATACAGAGTGAGTCATGAGCAATGCGACAAAATGCTAGGGCGTGTAGGTTGCGTTGAGACAAGAAAAAAATCGTATGGGAGGGGGGGTCTATTCCCCTCCGTTTAGCCGGGAGGGGCAATTTTCGAAAAAACTGACTTAAAATGGGAAAAAAATTATTTAAAATCAACGGCTTCATTCACAATGTTGTGCGATACGTTTTTGAAAAGCCAATAACTTTTTCTTTCATTCTGTGTTTAAATAAATCTATTCTAAGAAATAGTTTTTGAAATATTAATTTATGCAGCTTTGTTTGGACTACCGAGGAGAGGTAAACATACTACAAGTCTCCGATTCTAGGTTTGCCGCAAAAAGGTGATGGGGGCTTAAAATTTCAGTTTTTCGTTTATAACTCACAAACCCTTGATCCTACAAAAAAATATGAAGTAAAAAATTAAAGTCCACAACATTTCCTACAAAAAGTGTTATTTGTATATGCCGAGTTGGTCAACTTGTACCCTACCTTCCACTACAAACAAATAAAAACCGGATAAATAATCATTATTTAGCTTGAATATTACCAAATTAAATTCCAAATTATATAATTTTATTAAAGATCAGCTTTAACCAATTTTTATTTGTTTTTAAGTGAAAAGCTCAAAATTCTCAAAACTTTTTTGCAACTTTTGTAGGTTGAAAGCTTCTTACTTCTTCCGCAAAACGCGGCCCTAAAGGAAAACACAATGAACACAACCATTAATAATCATTGTATATGGAGTCCATGTCTTAAGCTGTCGTAGGTGCCACCAACCTTTAAGCAAAAAATGTATTGACATCACATTTCGCGCCAAAAATTTCCAGGCATTCCAAGATTTTATCTTCACTTTTATGTCCACTTTAATTACTGATGAGAATTTTGCTAAAGTGACTAAACACTTACCAATAAAACACGCCTACTATCTGAACCAAAATTCAACAAAAATAACCAAAAATGATTTTTTGTTGATTTTTTATTTACATATTCGAATTTCTGATGTCCTTAATTATGCTTTAATGCCATAGCAATGTTTATTAAATTCAGTAAACATCAGCACTAGAAGAACAATCTAGAACCGGCAAGCTTATGAACGTTTTCTGAGGTCAACCAGGCTAAATTCATAGGCATATCCTATGGTAGATAAAATAGTGAAGTGTGAACGGTTGTGATCCCATTAGAGTTCATATACATTGTCCTGGAATTTTAGTTTTGTTTCTAGTTGTTTGCATTCGAATTCATTTAAGAGGAATCTTTTGCATTATTTTGCAGCTATTTGCAAAAATTCAACAAAAATAATCAAAAACGATTTTTTGTTGAATTTGTGCTCACTTATTAGCGATCTTCTGAAACTTATATCTTAGAAACTATTGAAGATACGAAAAAACTACTTTTGCAAATCTTGTAGGAAATTTTGTCAGATTTAGTTTATTACTTGGTATTTTTTTTTTTGTATGAGCAAGGGATTGTGAGTTATAAGCAAAAATGCTTTTTTAATGATATAGATATATTTTTTCCCATCTTTTTTTAGATTTTGCGTTTCATTGGTCAAAAAATCAAATCTTAATTCCGTCTAGACCAAAATCTCGAAATCTCGATTTGAAGTGAGATTTTTTCATCTACTTTCACATACACAACAATATGTGAGACTGTCAACTTGTCAAGTTAGTGCGAACTCAGTTTGTCTCCCTTTCACCAGTTTATTAACGATCAACATTGACGTATTAGGTATGGACCGCCAGTAGCCAACTTCACGCGTGTTCCAACATAACTAGGGGCGCCATCAACTACAAGCAGGGAATCTGCGTAACAGTGATATGATTTCTTTAATTAATTATTTACTATTGAAATACTTTGGTGAAAATTATTATTAAACTACTTTTATTTTACAAAACACATCCACTCCTTATGCCATGAGTTACTCACAGATGAATATATTATCGTTTTCATTTAAATTCTAATGGCGAGATTAGTACACGTATTTAACACTATAAGATGATGGCGTTCTTAGACTGTTTTTAGCTGTAACAACTTTTCTTGGCTGTTTGCATTGTATATAAATTTCTATAGTACAACCATGGAGCAGCGCCATCTAAAGAAAATTGTTAACTGCACATTTGGAGGATCTTACATTTACTAAGTGTCTATTCTGTTACCCTAACAATAGTCGTCTACGAAACAAATTAAAAATATATAATGTATTTTATTGGCTCTAAAATCCATATTTCCTTGACAAGAGTCGTAAACAAAACAAAAATAATATATGTTTACGAATGTTTTCAGGGTTACAGAATAGACAACTATTAAATGCACGAACCTAAAAATGTGTTTATCACACGTTTCTCAAGATGGCCAGGCGGTGATTATTCAGCATGAAAATACTATAGAAATGTATATACAATGCTGTTTGTATGAAAATTTCAACCGACTGGCGGTCCATATCTAGTACGTCAATGACGAACTGGCGGTCCATATCTAGTACGTCAATGACGATCAAACATAAAATGATACACACAACTTAAAACAAAAAAATCTTTTTGCGTTTCATTCGGCAACAAAAATCTGAAATCTCAGAGCAATATCTGAAGTTTCCAATGAAAAACCAGATTAGTTTTTCTGCCCTCGATTTTTCCACCTAGAACCCTTTTTGAGCATTCATTTACTGGGATAATAGCCGTGTTTCTGTTAATCAAATGTTAATCCCAATGAAACCCAAAAGTGTGTATAATTAAGTCAGTAATTAGAAGCGAACATAAAGTTGATAGGAATGGTCTAACTATTGAAGTATAGATGCCGCTGCAAGTGTGTTGGAGAAAAATATTCGTCTCTCAATACTTTGCCGCACTTCTATGTGCAGCGTTCGAAGATGAATTCAAGTGCTTTTTAGTGGCTGTCACCCAATTTTTCGAGTTCCGGAAGTACAACTTCGATGTCGTTTTTTAGCCAAACCATAGACATCTGTCCAGCCAGAAATATAATGCTCGCTAAAACTCAGGCGGAAAAAGAAGGTAATTGTTTTAATGTTAAACTGGATTATGGTTTAATTCTTGCACTAAGAAGGAAACCTGTCAATGTCGGCTTCCAGATTCACTCGATCACCGACAGAGTTAAAAGCCTTGAAAATCTTTATGACATCAGCAAAAATCAGAGTTTCACTAATGCAAATATCTATACAGAACATTACACCACTAATAGCTTATAGTAATGATAAAAAGAATCGGACTCAGGTGAGTCCATTGTGGCACTACAGAATTGTTAATCAAATATTAGTAACAATAAATTATTACTTCTGAGTTTGAACTGGTAGGATCTATTTTGGTGATTGGTTTATTCTTCGAATCGATAAGACATATTCGGTTTCATTAAAATAATAGAATACACGTGGCCATTTGTATTAATTTGCATAAGTTCTGAACTCCTGAATCTTGATGCTAAAATGATTGATTTTGTTCATTTGTTTGGGTTTTTGATGAATAAAACTGCCTGTTTGGATATATGAGCATTTAATAAAAGCTCTGTAGGGTCTATTTTCTCATTCATCATTTTATATGATACTATATTATTTTAACTGCTAAAAGGGAACCGGTAGACTATCATCATGCTTTCTTATTTTGGCGTTTATAGAACCTTAATATTTTGAAGGCATGATAATATATTTGTATAATAAAATACTGTGCCAATTTCATAAATTATCACTTTTTCATAAACGAAAATTTTTATATGAAAATGTAACACGAACCGCACAATAATAAAGTCTTTGCAGACAAAAAAAAATAATTTAGTATCATATTTGTGTGATTTCAACATCATTATCATCATCATCATCCTAAACCACAATCTACATTCCGTATAGGTAAATATCTGCGCCACCTCCACGATCATTCTCACCAGTATTTATACATAGTATATATAATATATATATAACTAAACCATTATACCTTATAGAGTTCGGCGGCATAGTTCGAGGACAAGAATTCTTCATATTCTTGGTCTTTAAGTTTTAAGTCTCTGTTTGGTTATCTCTCACAACGGGCGGCATCCATCCATGGATCACTGACTGGTATATCAATGTCCTCTGATCGAACGAGGGATATCATGTTGCATCACCATCATCTCCACAGCTTTTCACATCAACATTCAACTCGATGGGCATATTAAAATGGTGTTGTGTGTTCATTCTTTGTGTTGTAAAGTGTGTTTCCTCTGACGAATATTTATCCCTTTGTTTTGTTTTTTTTTGCGATTACAAAAAGAAAGTATACGAACCAGAGGAATAATACATTGATGGAGCATTGATGCTGAAATTCTTGGATTGGAGCTTTTTATAAACAATAACTCAGTGACAAAAATTGTTTTTCAGGCAGGAGCCATTTTTTCCCAAGTATAAGCGTGGTTGTTTTCTACAAGGAGTTCGCTTTGAAAATTGCTAATAAACTTTGCTGAACGAATAATGTCGTAGTTCTTAAAAAGCCTGGTTGGGATCAGCAGCCGATGTAGATACTTATTTACTTCTTTTCTTAAGGTTGAACAACAATCCATCAGCTACAATGTTTAAGTTGGCCAAAACATCAACAAGTATTTGCGAGCCAGCTTGGTATCTAACTAGCTGTCTTTTGTCTTGAACGTCAAGTTGTTTGAAAGTCTACTTCACTTCAGTGCGTCACCTGCGTTGCGGTCTTTCTCTACTACATAGTCCCTCGAGGTTGAAGTTAAAGACTTTACCGGCAGGAGCATTAATGTTCAACCGCTCCACATAACTCAGCCATTTCAATGAATTGACTTTTGCTGTTTTGATTTGATCCTTATCTTTGTACAATCCATAAAGACCGTTGTTAAATCTTCTTCACTTAACGAGTATCCACACGCCATACGCTACCAAAAATCATCCGAAGCATTTTTCTCTTAACCTACAGCATTCTTATCGAACCTTGACAAAGTTCATGCATCTCCACGATAAGTCAGGACAACGACGATTTTGATTGGTAAGAGCCTATTTAGAGCTCAAAGAAAAATTTGGAAAAATAAAAAAAAAAAAAAAAAAAAAAAAACATTTTTGTTACAGGAAGAGAGAGCTTTGCTGGTCAATTGCTTTCTGTTACGTGTTGTGTTCCACAAGGGACTCCTTTGGTGTAGGTGTAGTTGTAGAGTTGATGTCACGTTTGTCGTTGCCCGGCTATCCCAGTTGGTAGAGCATGATTCTCTTAATCTAAGGATCGTAAGGTGCAGGCCCCACGTTGGGCGCCATTTTTGTGTGATTAACGTCGTTCCAAGGCTATGCTCTATGAAAATGAGATTAGGTTTCGCTGCCTCTACTGTACTGTATAGCACTGCTTTGTGGAACCAAACTTTCTGATCAGTGGTCGATTGTCATCGGTCATCAGATTCAGGTGTACACAAAATATTGCAGAAAAGATCTTATCAGCGATGTTGAGGAGACTGGTGCCTCTGAGGTTCTATTCAGCATGGCATGCTTTCCTCCGACTATATTCAAGAGATCAGTTGGTGCAGTAGGCTGCTTGGAAAGAAATCTGTATTCCTCTTTCTTTTTTCTTCTCCTCGTTGAAACTTTTAGTGTTTCCTGGAAATGTGTGCTCGCTGGAACTCATTTTGTTCAACAAGTTGTTTGGCTGTGGCAGAGCCGTGTGAAACCTACCACTTCTCAATAATCGATGATGGCAGCAAACCAGTGCTTCGGAGGTTATAACAGTCTCTTTTTATTGCAGCCGTCCAATATCGTACTTCTTACAACGTACTCCAACATCGCAATAACTTGGTTTTATCATATAAGGGATTTTTTGTAAATTGCGAGATGTAAGAACTACTATAAAAGTTTTACTCCCCAGTTAAGTCGATATAAAGTGCTGCCAAGAACGATAGTGAAATAGTCACTAGACTCCTGTGTTAAACAAGGAAAGTATGGTCACACTTTAACAGAGGATGGATAGAATGATATAGCTTTACTAACCGACAAAACTTGCCCAAACGAGTTGTGTGGAGAGTTTATGAGTGTCCAAACCCTTAATACTGCTGTGTCTCTTACAATTAATATATCAACCCAGATCATTAGTATGGATCAACAATGTGTGATGGAAATGTGATCAACCGACTGCGCTCACTTACCAAACTTAGCCTTAGGTTGTCCGCAGAATGAAGGGAATGTTTATATAAAATGTTTGTCAATTTTGTACCAATTATGGTTGGCCCTAACAATATTATATCTAGCCATAATGAAGGTAGAACATTTTAATGTGCCGTCTTACAATAGAAGACATATTAGTGGTATTAACCACAACAAACATCAAATAAAAAAAAAAAAAAATTGTGTAACCACTCAAACTTTGTTGCACATTTCATTGAACGTATCATAAACTTCAAATTAACATACAAAACCTTAGCGCCCATATACCATCATTGGTCTTACCAAAACAAACTCTTAAAAAACAGTTGATGCAAATATTCATTATATTTTCACAAGTCCTGTTTATTCCTTTGAACTTAGATATATGTTGATGTGTTTTTTTGTGTTCACTTAAATAATTGATTGCATACCGTATGCCATAATATTTACTCATCTAATCACGCATCAGCATCAGCTTTCATGGACTCAAAATTGTGTTGTTAGTGTACAAATCTGTGGCGAAGAAGAAGCTGCCTTATTTGCACTTCAAAAGTATCTTAAATGCAAATACTATGCAGATACATATTTGCATCTGTGAGGTAAGCTAATCCTAAAATTTTAACCTGTTGTAGATATCATAATACAAAAAAAGAATATATAAACTTATGACTACGGTCATTTCAACTGTGTGAGGAATTTTTTTTCAGGCAGGAGGGATATATGGAAAAATAGTCTGCAAAAAAAAAAAAAACCAAAAAGAAGAACACAATAAAGTGGTGCTGTTGAACGGTGCACCGGCACCGGTATGGTGCAATACTCTTCCCGCTTATTGACACTTGTTTTCCTAAGCTAATGATGAGGATTCTCGTCTTCTTGTGATTCTCTTCCAGTTTTGTTGGATCTTCTTCATCTGCATATCATACACATCTATATAGTGCTTAGGGTATGTGAAGGAGGAGACACTTCGTTCAGTCACTCACTCATTCTTTTATTTTGGTGGAATTCTTTCATAGAAAGACTCAACGACTCATCATCAAGTGGCCGGTGCATACAATCGGCTATAGTGACTGTCTTCTGTTCATCCTTTATGTAGGTTCGTTTCATTGCACATATACACGCTACAAATCTCAATTTCCACCCGTTTGATTTATTTACAATTGAGGTAAAAAAAAAATGTAAAATGGGAGGCAAAGATTTTAAATGGGTTCTGGGTGGAGAGGGCTGGATTTGAATTCCAAGAGCCTTCAAAGCAGTTAACAACTTCATCATTATAACTGCTCCATTTCAATGAAAGTAATAGTAAGAAATAAAGAAAAGAAATTGAAGAAGAAGAATGAAAACTAGATGAAAATTGTGAGGAAAAGAACGATTCTGAAGAAGAAGAAGCAGAAAAAGGGAAGTATTTGCAAAGGAAAAAGTGAAAGATTGTGATTCTTTCAAGATTAAAGATTCTAACAAGTTTTTTTTAATTTTAAAACCAAATTTTCCCGAGTGGAAGTGACAAATCCTCCAGGAATATCATTTGTCAATTAAGAGCCTTTAAGCCTTGTTTTTTGTCTAGAAGAACAATTTCTTATCTCTATAAATTGAGGAATGATTGTATCGGATTTCTTATAATGAACCACGGCGCTATTGTATCTTTTCCATTTTATTAAGACGCTCCTGTTGAAGCTTAAGAAGGAGAGCAAAAATAGAGCTACCCTCTGCACTTCTTCCATTCCATTCCACATATTAGTTCACATCCACATCATACACTGATGCGCACATCAAATGGAGGGAGATTCCTATACGAAATATAAATTTGACCCTCAGTGATGGAATCCAAACAAAGCACTTGACTCTAGAAAAATGCTTTTGTAGTGAGCGCACTCCATGCTCTAGAGGAGGAGGTATAGGATGTTGATGATGATGGGACCGAGTTATGATGGGAAAATATTGTGTTCTTTCTATCTTCCATTCCCATATACAACATTTCATATAGTGGCGCTTAGCCCCAGTGTAAAAGAAAACCTGTATCTTCGTGCGAGTATCTTACAGATCAACCAAAACACCATCACCCATGCATGTACATATGCCGCACCAACTCCACCTGTGTTTGTATACATCTTAATGACTTCACATGAACAAGTCATGTATTTATAGTAAAGGAGTACGTCAACAAACTTTCGCTGACATTTAAAAATATTTTTATGACCCAAGTGCTGTCATCAAAAAAATAAAAGGAGAACTAAAAACAGGGCCAGTGATTCCAATTCGATCAGCCATCATAGACTCTTGGGAGCTAGAATTTGGATATCTTTGGTACTTTGCGGCTGATGCACTATCTCTTATTCAACCACAAAAAGGCTGACCACATTAAGACGTCATAAATCCATTTAAAAGGTTTCTCACACATTGTATTTGGTTGCAACAGCAGTTATTGGACATTGTGTTGTTGGCAACATTTTCTAGAAGTATCTACAAACAATAAATTATGTATTTTGTGGATAATTCTAAGTATCTGGCGGAATATGTTTTGTAACGTTGCGGTATTCAATAAATTAATATTGTCCATGATAGGTGGTAGGAATTGAAATTTATTGTGGTCAATTCAAGTGAAGTTAGGATAGTTGGGTAAGATTTGATGATACTATATTATTCTAAACGATAAATTAAATAAATAACTATATGTAAATATATTCATTTCAGATTAGGTTTAAAATCTCGAAAACCGAAATCCTGAAAACCCATAATTCCGAAAACCCAAAAGCTCATAAATCCGAAAACTCGAAATCTTGAAAACCTAAGAGCTCGAAAAGCCAAAATCTCAAAATTAAGATTAAAAATTTTATGTACATTTGGGTGATTTTATACAAAAAGTGGAACAAAATTTTTTGGAAGCTTTTGAGTCGTACAAATTAACTCTAGTTATATGTATGTTAGAATGTCCTCTAACGTTATTGAAAGCTGCTAGTCATAAAATGATGGTTGGGTGTTGTAAGACGCGGTAAGTCACTGAGTGGTGTCAACATGGCGATGTCCAGTGATGTAACGAATACCACACACCAATTGTGCTTATTTTACCTCCAAGTAGTAACCATCGGGCACTGGTCTCGTCAGGAAACTCATTAAAAATGCGGCGGACTAAGTTTAGTGGTTTTTTTTTGTGAATAAATGCAACGGTTGCAAAAGAGATCAAATAACGCAAAATAAATATTGTAAATAAAGCTGTATATTTTTTTTATAATTTTGGTCTTAAAAAAAAATAAAGAAAATAAAAAGCATGGTCGCACAAAATTATTCTTGTGGTATGTAAGCTAGAGCTTAACAGAAAAACGACATAACTTGGTCACGCGTACTTCTCTTGGATGTCGTAGTAGTCTTTCAAGTTTTTTTTTATAATTATGAAATAAAAAAAAATAAATCAACAAAAACAAATAATATTAAAATTAATTTATAACAAACTGGAGTTTTCCGAGAAAATAGTGTTATGTTTATGCCTAGAACAAAAATTCCAAAAACCCATCTAAATAAATAATAAAGTTAAATTTAAATTTAGGTTTAAGGATATAGGACCATCTGTCTAGGCTAGGCTGCAGGTGTTAATGACAGACTGGCACACTGACAACAGGATACACGGACAGAATTTTAACTCCCACTTTTTTAGACTTCTCTATTATCATAATGTCATGTTTGATTGTAATCTCAAAACTTTTTTTTCACGAATACACAACTTGGCTTATAGTACCTAACATATGTATACCTACCTAACCTATAATCGCAAGTAAAAAGTTATATGCTTAGCAATGAAATATTTAGATCTGATTCTTTAAAAGTATTTTTTAAGCTTAAGTAATGTCCCGTTATTTTTTATATTTTTTAATTTTTTTTTTTAATTTGTGATGGCAACCCTGATTGCATGAATTGCACTGAATTGCACAACAATATGCAAATTAGGTAGATATTTTGCACAAATTACAGGTTAATTCTCAATTAATAGTTAGTTTTAATCCCATTTAATTTTAAGGATCAAAAAGCCCTAACAACATTATTTAAATAAAATAATTTCCTAAATAGGTCAACTCTTTTGCAAAGGGGTGATATATTTTATCCCAGAAAAGAACGTTTTTAGTGTGAACGGTTTGACTGTGAAAGTTTGTAAGTTTTATCATCGAACTCTCCCCCAATCCTCATAATAAAAGTCACCGTGTCATGGTGAATTTTTTTCTTTGACTTGGAACAGCTGATTATGACAGAACACGAAAATGTTTGGAATTTATTTGTGCAAAATTTTTGTGAAAAATTACAATACATATAACAGAATTTTATTGAAATAAATTATTATTACAACGTATGTATATAACATTTCTAAACTAATATTGGTAAACAAATACCTATATGAATGATGGTGATGCAAAACTTGCCTTATTAAAAACAAAAAAAACACAATGAGGCCCGCGGAATTCAGGACGGTCGTCTTAATTCTTAAAATAAAAGAAAATTACATCCGCGGTCTTTCTCTCTTTTTAATATGGTAATGTAACCCGAGGCTTTTATTTCTATATATCACTCTGCCACGGCAGAGTTGTAAAACAATGAATTAAAATGACCGTTATATAGGGAATTTCACCATATTGTCAAAAAATAAATGACAGCTCACACTACGCGGATGACAGATTGAAATTATGTATCGCGCTCTTTTTAAACTGTCAAACTCAAAATCTTGTAAAAGAATTTTGTAAATTCATGTGAAATTTGAGATTTATGTGACTAAAAAGTTTGATAATACACTATTAACAATTTTCGCGCACAACATTAATATTTCCGCTCTTGTTTTCAATCAATTTTTCAACAATGATAAAAAAATGTTCAGCTGTCGTCCGCGTACTGCTGATTTTGACACTGCTTTGCGAACGAGAAAGAGATATATCGTTGTTACCTAGCCCTATTGACTTTGACAGATATTAAAAGACATCAACGCGATCGAAGTCACGAGTAAACGGTTAAATAAAACTGATTACAATTTTTATAAAATATGGTCTATACCGTGATAGTATTGCAAGTTTGAAATCACTTTTCCAAATAAAGGTACCAAAGGACCAAATGAAAAACGAATAAATATAATTACTCCATAAGACTGAAGTTTGTACTCTTTTGGCCGTAACGGCACCATCAAGTTTAAGCAGTTAAAGTGGGTCACCGCATAAGACGTTAGATAGAGGTTGTCAAAAGTTATGCGTATAAGGAAACGCTTGTACATATATTTTCCAGGTCTACCAACTTAATATCTCTGCAACAAAAATGAACAAACCAATTTTGTATGCACTTTGCAAATTCAAAGCTGTTTGTTATTTCAGAAGTTTCCTTTTTAATCTTACTTCAAAACCTGCTCTGTTTAATAACCTTCTTTAAAGTTTCTTACTACAGGTTCAGTTCAAAACATTCGCAATTCATATAGTAGGTAATGCAAGGCTAAATTTAAAATGTTGTTTTTGTTCGTTTAATCTTGTCAATATTTACTATCGGCATTCAATGGCGGCGGCGGCGCTTAAATAACATTCCGATATAGAAAAAATGATATCATACGATATCTTATTATACTGTCAATATTTTATTATACAAACCCAAGGCGGTTCTAATAAATTGATTTACAATTTCTGATGTTTACTTCAAAAAACACGCATTATTTGAGTTTAAGAGTCACTTACAATTTAGTTGCAATTGAAAATTTTTAATAAATCTCAATAAAGCAATAAATTCAACAGAAAACAACATGGGGATTCATGCAAGGCTATATGATGAGGCGTTAAAGTCATCCCGCACCTCAGAAGGTGGAATAACCTGATGTGTGATAACCCACTTTTAGTTATCTTCCCTCGACCTATATGTAAGATGAACAATAGCGAATAGTTCAAACACCTCTGGCACTCCCATCACGCGTGTGGTAAAGTGCCACAACACCCCTTAAATTCTTGACTCCCAAACTAATTAGCGTATAGGTGCTAGACATTACTGGGACCGTAATGAGGAGCATTATCTTCAATATGCGATCGCATTCCAATGCACCTTTGGGCAACACAATTATTAATTTCGCGTATGATGGGGACCCTCTGGACCCATACACCCACCTCACTACGAACCCCACCACATCAGCGCCGATCACCATTTGACATGTGATTAGAAGACTTAAATGGTTTTGAAATTATTAAATTAGTAAAAGATACTCCACCAGCTCGCCGCTGCTGCTGAGTCGACATAACCAGCACGCAAATGAAGAACCAGTTAAAAATCCATTAAAATCCGTGGGGCTTATATGCACGCACCAGAACGTTTATTGCGCACCAGAGTCCGCAAAGATATATGTAGATAAAGAGACCCCCAGTTGGTAAGGCTGGTTCTATAGCTTCGATTTTGTATAGTGGCTTGTTGCAGTATGTGGTAATTACCCCACCTAATCGAATCTATCAATCTGTGAGATAAATCTTTGTTCTATCTGTAATCTAATTGTGATCGTCTTATGTGTGTATATCTATATGCGAATGTAAGATGAGATGGGCGGCAATACTGGCTGCGGATCATGAAGTAGATGGTATAATGGATACACCAACTTTGTTAGAGATGCCTATCAACCTCGTTTCATTTATTTTTAAGGTGAATATCATCATAACTATATCTTAAAAGAGCAAATCATTTTCATATAAGATTGTAAGGCAGGCTAGTTATCTCTGCCTCTTAGAAGGTACTTTTCATCATTTTCAACTTCAATTACTGTATAAACCCGACATTGCTGGAACGTATATGTATCTAGAAAATAGAAGATGCCAGTTTAAGCTTTTAATTTGCACCTGCAACATGCCAACGCCACCATCTTATAGTAGACCGTGATGGCGTGGAATGTGTATTTGCGGATGCTGCATTTTATTTGCTAAATGCATTTTGAATCTATTTGGAGAGGGAGAGAACTGTTCAAGGTCGCTTGAGATCGTTCATCTCTCAGCAGGGCGGCTATTTGTGTTTCCTGGGACCAAAATGTACATAACTTAAAATGGAAGATGCGGTTGTTGGTCAAGTGGTACAATCATATATTCTGCACAGCAATTATGACGAAATCCACTTGTATCTGTTGAATGCATGTTAGCAAAAAAGTTTATACGAAATGCAGTTTATTTGATGTTATGTATTTGATGTGCAAAATAAGGTCAATATAACCATTTGGAGATGTTCAAATCGATAGGAGTTGAAATAAACTGCGTAATCGTTTCACAGCCAATGGAAAAATGTTTTCTAAGACTATACTTAACGTTAATGGATACTGGATTTATCCATTTTTTACAATAAGACATTATTTTTTTCTTTTATTTACTGCCACCGACAGGTCCAAGGAACTTAACGCTCTCAGCTCGGATCAATCCTTTTTTGAGGTTGCAATACAAAAAAAAAATCAAAAGTATTTTGAACTAAAACATCCGTTTTTTCGAAAACGGACCTAATGATTTTAGTAAAACTTTGTGTATACGTTATATTTGAAGTGCTGTTAATATAACTGCATTTTAGGTTTTTGGCTAAAAATGCACATAACGGAGATTTGGTGTCTAAAACACGGTTTCGTGGTAGCTACCATACAAATTGATGTCAGTTATAGACAATTTTTCGATATTTTTTTCTTTCCCACATAAATTTTCATTGTCCCATAGCTTGCTTAAAGAGCTAGTTCCTGCGACCAAGTCGTGCATTTTATATATGTATATACTTTTTGGTTTTACTTTTTGCTATTTTAACCTTTTGTTGAATACAATTGATGTTAAAATGTTTTGAATAGTTTTACCAAGGCGTCCGCAAGGATTCGTCCATTTATTACACCCATGGTCGAGTGGAACCCGTCTTACTTCGGCCAACAAAATTTTTGTTTTCTTATTATACCTATCAGTCAAAACATGTTGCATAGATACATTAAAAATGTGACGGCACAAATCATTAATTTTCTCTAGAGAAATTTTATTTAAGGTAATTTTAATTTTAAACAAATAATAAAATTTAAAAATCATAGTATTAATTCTTGAAGTAATTTAAAATGTTAAAGCCTCTCTTTTCACGAAAAATTAAATGTTGATATTCGGTAGAAATATTTATTCAAACTTTCAGGGAGTGAGTGAGATGAGTCGCATTTCATTGAAAATCGATTCAGCTATGCTATAACAAATGCAAGAGTTCCAGTGAGTGAAATGAAACGTCAGATTGCTCGCCTAACATTTCGGTCGTGAGTTGGTGTAGTACATGTTGGTAAACTTATCATTTGTGCATATTAATATACTTAATTTAATATGTATATGCATAATAATGACTTATTCACATAAAAAGTGAAGTTATGAATATTCTTGATATTCTTTGTTTGATGACGTTTATATACAGAAAATGACGGATATAAGAAAGTCGAAAAATCCCAAGGATTTCTTTCTTATATCGCGTGTTTACTTATAAAGAATTATTTATGTAATAAATAATTTATGTAATGAAGAAAATGTTATAAAAGAAAGAACATTTCTTATATAAATAAAAATGCTGAAAGAAAAAATGTCTTCTGTCAAAAATGTCTTCTATCAAAAAAAAAGTTCTTAACATACGATCAAAATTGTTCAGAAATTTTGTGAAGTAAGGCGGATCAATTTGATGTTAACAATTAACTTTCTTATAAACGTTTAATTTTCTAGGAAGTAAACCAGATTTTGTATCACAATAAGTTTCTTGTAACAGTGTTTTCCTTATAAACGATTTTCTTATATGAGTTAAATTTGACACGTATCTGTATGGGAATGTGCATGGTATTTTGGAATGTCTGTCTTATAAGCGTGCTTTTCTTATATTAGACTTTCTTATATCCGTCGTCTACTGTATATTATTTTCGAACTTTCTCATCTCGCAAAAATAGCTGAATCGCGTTTGGCAAAGAAGTGAGATGAGAAAGTGAGCAAGGCGAGTCATGTCTCCTTACTCGCCAAAATAGCTGAACCTGGTCTAAACATGAAATGGTATAGTGTTAAATTTAAATAGAACTGCCATAAGGACATAGGAATATGAAATTAAAAGCGAAAAAGATACATTCTTTGTGAAATTTTTTTTTAGGTTCTGCTGGTATATATTATCTTACATCGATGAAACTCATCCTAAAGTATATTCAAATTTCAAATATTTCACTTCCAAACAAACCTTACACGATCAGTCATTTGACATAATCGCTCAGTCATTTGTAAAAATAAGGCTGCATATGCGAATAAAACGCACCTATACAGTCTGCGATGACAGTTCAGTTTGACGTGTGTTATTGAAACAGGGATGTCAAAACCAGATTAAAGCGACCCTTACACGGTCAGTCAGATTGATGTCAAATGACTGACCGTGTCAAGGTCGCTTAAGAATTGGTTGACCATACTTATACGTATTGGATGATATGATCAGTTATTTTCGGATTGTTAAATGTAAACAATATTTTCTAATTAAATAGTTTTTTAAAAATTTTTTTTTGGTAAAGCTATTACAAGTTCGGACAAAGCTGGGAGACCAAATGCAAAATGTGCAATAACACTTTTTGTATAAAATAATTATCATAAAATAAATTAACTTTAACAGGTTCACTCTCCCAAGCCCAAGGTATACAAAATTAAATGTTTACTGAAAAGTTAAGAAATGGAAACACTTTTTTTAATACCACATCGAAGATAAATCAGAGTATCCAGTTCATTCATGTTGAGTTCATGTTGAAATCTTCAAGAGTTGTGAAACTCTACACAAGTAATAGTACTTAAGGAACTATTTTTACATTGTTTTCCATTACTATAATAAGTAGCTACTTAATCTCAAAAACAGATACCGAAATAGCTTTACAATCAGCCTATATACGTTATTACGGTTTGCGAAGTTAATTGACCTTTTGGAACACTCTGTAAAAGATCTAACATATTTAATAGAATATTGTAGTAAAATCTACTCAATTTCCCTTGCCCTTAATAACATAGTATAATTTTAAGCGTCTTTTACTGATCAGCATAACTTATTACATATTTAATCATACAAATTTATTAAAAAATAATTGGCACATTAAAAACGACATAAATTCATCAATATTGTAATCTTAGAAACTTCAATCAGTCCGTATATAGATAGACACTTGAGATTTCACTTATTTTATGAATAGATAACTGATGAAAATTCTTATCTCACATCCGCTTCATACTAAAAACAAGAACTCTAAGATAATCAGTTTGTGGCATTTATATCTAAATAGGTTGTTATGTTTACCCACTTGTACCCCAGGCCGTCAAACTCAAAACTCATGAATGGAAAGAAGGTGAAGCTCATGTTTTGATGTTCATATTGTTTAAGAATTTGAATGAAAACTTAAATTTTCTTTATGAGAACGAAAAGGGCCCACAAAAAAAAAAAACACAAAGGTTCTTTAAAACCAAGCCGGCAATAAAGGACAAAACAGAAAACTAAATACACATACAAAAGTCATTAAGGCCTCCCTAAAAACAGAGGAGTCGCGCGTCTGAATGACTGAGAAGCTCCATTTGACGTTTTTGGTTGTGTCATAGTCAGTGTCATCCTCAGCATTGCGAGCATCATCATCATATCACATTGTGTTTCTGTTGTTTTTTTTTTCGGGAGAACTCCTCCTTGATGGAGATAATGGTAGTGCCGGCGTCGTCGTCGACTATTCATTCCAAATGTCACTTTGTTGGGCAAATAAAAATTTCAAATTTATAGTCTTTTCTCGTTTCTTCTCTCTCATACCAAAGACATAAAGCAATTTAGTTCTACATTCTTCTGCTGTCCTACACTCCTGTGTTATATTGCCAACAAAATTCCATGCATTTTTGACACAAACAACTGACAGACGTGACGTGACGTTATACGATCTAAACGTCAATATAAACTTGTGGCAGTAACTCTTTAACATGGCGGCCATTAAAATGTAAACGCGTCTAAACGGGCGTTAAAAGAACCTTCGCAGAAAAAAAAAGATATTATTCCTTGTGGTAATTAATAATGCATAAATATGTATGTGTGCTTAGTTTCGTATACATAGAGAGCAGGATGGTATTAATAAATATTAAATTTATTACACCTTCCTTTATGTCTTTTATTTTTGCTTGGTATGAGAATCATCTTGGAGTCGTTCTTCTCGTTGTAATTGAACACTTCGTCATATTTATGATGAACACTGCGGTATGATCTTTCAGATACATTTCTATCTTATTGCGGTGTCCTGTGTTGTTCTTGTTTCTTTTTAAAAATGCATTCATATTATGATGTTGTTGGGTCATTCTCTATATCATAATTCTTTGGCGTTAAATTATTGATGGAAACAGTAATAACAATAAATTTAATAATATCTAATAATTCAGAAATTACGACTTTTTAAAAGCGTATCAGTTTCAATCGATTTGAATTTATTCAAGTATGTGTAGGTAGACTCAGAACTGTTTTTCGAACTTAATTTGATTATTTTGTCACATGCTTAAGATACCTATTTTATTTTGGTGGGTGGCATACTGATTTTAATATAGAAATAAGTTATTATGAACTTTCGAACAAAGTAAACACCCACTTGAAAAGATTAGCATGTTTACTGTCAATTCAATTTAAAAATTATTATTGTTGTTTTGATTTGCAATAGTAGCAGAATTTATTGTGATATAATTTGAAAGTTGATAAAATTTAGAACAATATTTCATTCATAAAAAATTGACATCTGATTTTTTTTATGGACTAGGAATATACTACTAAAAATCTTTCGAATTTTTCGCCGGTGGTCTTTTATGGGTCTCAAAATAAAGGGTAATTTTTCAAATTTGGCTAAAAAACAAGAAAATTTAAAAAATTGCTTGCAGAATTTGAGCAATTTGAACAAACATGCAATTTGAACAATCCAAACAAATGCACGCATACAGACTCATGTTTTACAAATACTATATTACAGATTGATATCAAATGACTGACCGTGTAAAGGTCGCTTTAGTTAACCAATTCTAAGCATCATTTCCAAATTTTATTGACCTCTGACCTTTTGCTCCCAAACCCCATTTTTATTTTTTTATAACACCAAATTTAAAATATATTTTTATACGACGGCGACGTGCCGGAGTAATTTGTGTTAATGGACCACATCGAGAGCAGAATCTGGAGAGGTAAAGAGATAAGGGATAATTGGGTCTTTTGTCACTGCGCGCACCGATTTGTGTCGTCCGTTTACGATGATTAAATTGAAGGTAAAGGACAAATCCGGAAAGTTCTAAAATGTAAAAGTGAAATACTTTCTTGGGTTTGTTCCATTTTTACTTGCGGTTATGGTATCTTGGATTCGTGCAAAAAAAAAAGTTTTGAGATAACAATCAATAATGACATTTCGATGATAGAGAAGACGAAAAAAGTGGGTCCGGCAATTCTGTCTATCTGTCTGTCGGTATGTCGGTCTGTCTGTCTGTCTCGGCACCTACAGCCTGAACGGGTAGGCTGATTTACATCAAATTTGGTAGGTATGGTTTTATAGGCAATACGCCCAGAGTTTTTTTTTTTTGTAGGTTACTGTATGTCAAAAAATAACGGTACCTGCCACATAACGGTCATCAAAAACCTCATTTTTCTCGAAAACGGCTTTAACGATTTCAACTAAATTTCATATGTGTAACAAAGTGTAAAAGGTTTATCAAAAAGTGGAAACCAAACTTTCAAGAAAATTTGTTTAACGGTACCTGCCATATAGGGGTATTTTTAAATCTCGTTTATCTCAATAACGGCTGAAGCGATTTAAACTTAATTAAATACTGAATTTGTCGTAGCTATTCTAAATAGCAATGCATCAAAACTGTTTTCAATTTTTATTTGTTAAGTTTTAAATAATTTTTGAAAAATTGTTTTTGTGAATTCAATATTTCAAAAACCCGTAGTCGGATTTTTATGAAATTTAGTTTCAAGGTGTGATAAATTAAGTTTAAAAGACCTGCATTCTCAATTTTTTTTAGGAAAATGTTTTCGAAAAAATGTTTTGAAAAAATCAATCAATTTTTGTAAAATATGGTTTTGAAATTAAAAAAAAAAAAAATTTCATACGAATTTTTCGTATTATTCCGTTTGTACTTTAAACTGTCAGGTAACTTGTCACGACCACGAGAGCAAGTTTGTGCGACCCTGTCGTGCCCTTTATTTAATTCGGAAAGATTGATTATTTTTCTGCTTTATTTCAAACACTTTATATTTACTATGGAAAGCTTACCCAAAAAACGACTATGATCTCTATCGCCCTTTATTCAACCTTATTTTTTGATTTTTTGTTTAAACGGTGTATTTTCCGTTGGACGTTTTTAAAAGAAAAAAATTATTGTGAACTATCACATTTTAACCAAGCACAATATTATTTGGAACATGGTTTGAGTACACTTTCTTTACCAATTCACAATTTAACAATGTTGCCTGTTGTTGCATCAACCAAACGAGTAAATTCAAGATGCAACAACACCTACAACATACAACATTTCTCTTAGATTCCACAAAAATAGAATGCACTCAAGAAAAAATGCTCATACATTTTGGATTACAATTTTATGCAACACAGCATGTTGCAAAGGTTTTAAGAGAGGAGAAGCAAAATGTTCAACTTAGCTAGGTTTTACGGATAGTTTTTTTTTTATCGCATGATATTTTTCGTTTGTTGTTTGGAAGATAACAAACTGTAATTGTAATGAATTAATTAATGATCACGTGATATAATTATTTGATCTTTCCAAAGCATATTTATGGAATACATTAGGAATAATGAATAATTAAACCATGAGCTTTTAATTGCTTTAATTCCTCGCATTTATAGCATTTGGAGACCATAGATAAATTCATAAACTTATAAATTAATAAATAAATTAAATAATTAAATTAAAATAAAAAATTAATAAATACAAAAATTGAATAATTAAAAAATTATTTCATGTATAAATTGAATAATTAATTATTTAATTAATTAATACATTATTTAATTGACTAACTTAAAAATAAATAAATAAAAAAAATATATTTTTTATTTACTTATTGAAAATGATAGTGTATCATTTTCACAATAGGTGTTTTTCGTTTTTTGGTCAGAGCAGATTCTGAGTTGTAAAATATAAAGTTATGTTTCTTTCAGAGCGTTCAGATCATAACATTTGTATTTTTTTTTTTCGTTCAAAGATGGTTTAGATCATGTTCAGAGCGCGCTCTATTAGCTCAGGATAAATTGACTGATCATTCTGAGTGCTGAATGCTGAACAATTATCAAAACAATAGAAATGGCGGATGAAGCCATCCATTTTGATGCTGGAGATAGTTTTTATTTAATAAAGGACAAGTGAAATATGTTTTTCATTATTAATCAAATTAATTTCAGGGTTTAAATGAACCAAATGGATAAGAACAAGTTAATAACTTTCAACTTTGATTTTGATGTTGTGTGTGAAAGAGTCAGAACAAATGTCAATTTATGACAGCTGAGTGCTCGAATGTGTTTCAAAAATAAATCTGAACGCTCAGACGTCAGACCATGTTCAGTTCAGTGAACGCTTAGAGCATGTTCTGAACGATCGGAATCTTGTTCAGAGCTCTGTTCTGAACGAAAAAAGAAAAACGCCTAATGTGTCATAGGACCACATTTGAACATAAATACTGTTACGAAATTCCGCTACAGCTATTATCTAAACAAAAGAATTCTTTAGAAGAAACCAAAAGAAATCGAGAAAAAAAAAACGCAATTTGTTTTAATTATAAAATTGCTTAATTTTATTAAATGAGAGCTCCGGTTCCCGAGAGGTTTTAACCAAATGAAATGTATCAAGTACGAGTACCACCTTATGTGTCTAAACAAGCACTGCTCCGAAGTCAAAAAGAAAAACACCTGAAGTAATCAATTTTCGGACAGTAGGCAAAATTTTGGGAGCGCTACGATATCCCGTAAACCAAATCTCAATAATGAAATCTCCCTTTTTTTAAATTTCGAAAAACGAAATCTCTCATGTTTAGAAACCCGCTTTCAATAATCTCGCACAATATCGCGCACAAAAAATTCACTATTTTCAACCAAAACGCAATTTTCAACCAAAAATAAAAAAACACTAAATTAAAAAAAAAAAAAAAAAAAATGTGAATACCCAAACTTGCACCCCATTCCAAATCTTATATGGTAAAGCTTAAGCTGCTGGGGACCGTATGCCTTGCCTAACCACAACAACTTCACTGTTTTTACGTTGTTTTTTGTTTTTTTTTTAAAGAGGAAGGAGGGGGGAGTACAGGGGTCTTTACCCCTTCGATTTTAGTTTTTGGGAAATTAGGCTGTTATAAGTCTATGGCCAAATCCCGTTATTTTTATTTTTAGCTTAAATCCTGAAATGCAATGATAAAGAGTAGGTATCGAAATTTGAAATTCACAAAGTTATTAAAAAATTTTAAAAAAAACCTTTTTCAAAAAAATTGTTTTATAGTTTTAGTTTTTAACAAATTTTCTCGGAATCCGCTGCAACGATATTGATAAAACTGTGTGAATTTTATATTTGCAGTTCTGTTCTGTGATGTTTTTTCAAATCAACTATACTTCCGTACACGTATGAATTTTGTATCAAAATGTCAATTCCGGAAAATTTGGCTTTTATTCCCTTCTACCAACTTTTGTTTCTATTTATAATGATAGGACACTTACCACTTACTAGAGGGATTTCGTAGTTCTATATATTGCAAACTAAAAAAAAATATCCAAAAACCTTCTCCAGCATGTGATGTACCGAAAAAAGTACCCAAGCTCTTTCAACCAATATCCCTTTCAACCGCCTACTTAAATGATGTTAAAAAAGGTTCACTCAGTTTTACCATAAAAGTCTCTTTTGACTCATTCACAATTAAATAAAAAGCTTCTGTGTTCCACAGCAAAAACAACAACCACTTAAAATGTTCATCCACCACCCCCTCGAAGAACTATCTTCCTTCCACCCACTCACTCATTCACTCAGTATGAAGGGCAATGTTGGATGCAATGGGGAAATCATTAAATGTGGAATCCACATCCACTTGCTACTCAGAGAGCACCCAAGAAAAACAAAAACAGAAACAGGAAGGAAGACACACCAACAGAAGTTGTGCCAAAGAATAACACCCAACTCAGGCACAACGCTAAAAGCCTGAAGGCCGATACTAAGCGGTACTACCACCGCGCAACAACGGCAGCCCGATTGCCTTTGCCTGCTTTGCCAGTGGTGCATATTCCACTATCCGACAACGGAACGAGCCCCCGTTTTCGTGTGACGACTGACGACGACGACACGGAAGGTGCTGGTGGTGCTGTGGAGCTGGTGTAGTTTTAGGATTCTTTTTTTGGTTGAATTTTCTTTTTTTAGTACGGCTGCTACAACTACGAGTGCTACGATTCGGCTCAGCTACTACTAACGTTTATTTTTGTTGTTGTTGTTTTTGTCGAGTGGTTCGTTCTTCTTCTGTGGTGCTGGTGCTCTGCTGCTCAGTGCGGTTGCACGATACGGAGAAGTTTAGTTTCACGTTTTCCTTCAGTTTTGTATCGCATTTAGTTGGGTTCACATCGTGTATAATTTGTATCCCCATTATTAAGACTAACGGGAAGGGATCAATCAAGAGTAAAGTAACAGAAAAAATAATATGGATTTCGCGGTCGGACAAGGGGTGCCGCCGGGCCGGACGACGTTAATAATTTTCTTTTAATAATTTTTTTTCTTCTTCTTTTAAGAACACGGTTTTCTTCTTTTTCCATTTTCATATTTTGATTGTTGTTGTTGTTGTATTTCATCGAAAAGAAGAAAACGAGAAAAATCAATGATGGCACAAAAAGTAGTGTGAACTCGGTTCAAATCGGAATTAATGAAAACCCCCCCTTCCACCATAGCTAAGGGTTGATTTTGATAGTTTTTTTCCTTTTCTGAATTTTTACCAAAGTGCGGCAACAAAATAAAAAATTGGATATACCTTTTTAATGTACGGGGTTGGATAAGCTCGGGGTAAAGTGATTCTATATATGACACATAAACTCTGCGGAACCGGTCTCACATTAGGTCCAGGATTGCTGCATAATTTCCGATTTGGCCGGTATTCTTTGGACTGCCAGCAAAAGGAACACAAAAAAAAAGGATACTCAGTGTTTGTGCTCGTTAGTTTTGTGGGTCAATTACGTGAATCGAATTGATTTGTGTGTTCTTTTGGCTCTTGTTTCTCAATTCTGAGCCCGATTCTCGCTTTTCGGTTCCGAGTTGAGCAGTGAACAGTTATGAACACTGCTGCAGGCATCCCCCGGTAAGGGTAGTACAAGTGATTACATTCAATTTTTTCTGTGTGTCGTGTGTCACCAAACCAACGTGTCGTCGGGGTTGATCATTTTATTTCGGAATTTTAAAATTTGTTGCGGCAAAATGAATGAAATGACACAATTCGTGTATTTTCCATGCTGACCGATGACATAGCCTCCCCTTTGACCCAACCACATCCCCCTACATAATTTATATCAATGTGTTTGTGTGGATAGTGTTTTTCAAAATATATAAAATAATGTAGGTTGGCAAATTAGTGCCTATAATATTTGGATGTCTTTGTGCAATTTGCCGCAACCTGTGCTTATTGCGAATACCTATTTTCGGGGTGAAATTTGTCGGTAGTTAACCGTTAATCATAAAATTACGCGACTAGTTTATTGTTCCGTGTCGACTATTTTTTTATTGGACCAGAAATTATTTTTTAGTGGTTTTTCGTTTTTGTAACTTTTCTTTTATAATAATGACTTTTACTTTTTTTTCAATTTCTCATTATACAGGTGGTGCTTTTTTACGTGGTCGTCGTGTGTGTGTTTCTTTATAATTATTATGTAAAATACCTCTACATACCTTTTAACTTAATATCGTCATAATTTATAATTTTGTTTGCAAATTTATTAATCGAATCGAAGAGGAATAATTAAACAGTGTTTGTTGGATAATTAAACTTTGAATAAAAATAAAAGTAAGATGTTTATTAATTAAAAATCAATAAATATATAAAATTATATTTTTTTGAAAGAAATTAAATGCAATTAAAAGATGTTGTCTGTTTTCTTATTTTATTTGATTCTTTCCATTAAATGCAATGAAGTAGTAAAGTTCGTATCTTATTTATGTAAAGGTTTTTTTTAACTATTATTAATGATAAAATATAAGATTTTTCAAATTTAAATGTAACGCTTTAGTGCTATTTCACACCGCATAAACAAATTAGAGTAATGTAGATACCAGTTCCCGACCACCTGACGCCTTTCATTAGTTTGCTGTTAGATAATAGATTCCTCTGGGTCGAATACGGTGTACAGATATATTTTTATTGCGGTTTATTAAAACAGATATTTAGTATATTATAAGGCAATTTGAGTATTTGTGAAAAATGTATAGTTATGTATGACATTAAGATTATACCAACGTGTAGGTAGGACGGTGGATCCAACAACATTGTATTTTTTATTCATTTTACTCGAACGTACGTATTTTAAATTAATATTCTAGACTTAGTATCTCTTTGTCTTACAAAAGATAACGAACATTTGTATTAGTTAGGTTGGTATTTGTTGGTCACGGATATTTTTCATTTCGTTTGAATATGATTTTGAAATCGTTTTTATCTGGACCGATTTTGATGAAATTTATTACGGGTATTCCTGACCAAGACTTTAAAAAAAATTATTTTATTTTTGTTACCTAATGTTTTTTATTGGATTTTTGTTGAAAGTATGTAAGGCATAATATATATATAACCATTATATCATGCCTTACATACTTTCAACAAAAATCGAATAAAAAACATTAAAAAAAATAAAACATAAAATAATGTAAGAAGAAAATAATTTTTTTTCGAAGTCTTGAATTTTATGTAAGGCACGTTTACCACTAACCAAATTTTCAACTTGAGGTATAGGTAACTAGGTACTTGAAACAAATATTTGATATTTTCCTAAATATATTTTATATAAAAAAAAAAACTCGAAGGAAACTAAAATCGAAAGATTTTGATTAGGGAAACTTTTATGTGTAAATAAACATTTCAAAAATAATGATTGTTCACAAAAACAAATTTAAATGTTCAAGCTTAAAAATATTGCATTTGGGCAATATATCATAAATAAAGCTAAAGCGGATCCATAATATAATGTAGAAGAAATGGTGCCTATGTATGATGGCGTACAATGTAATCTAGTGCCTATAAGGGATTCGTATATAGTGCGCCACATAGATAATCTCGTACACTACTCAGTTTCGGCAAGTTTTTGTTCAGTTTTCTTGCCGTTCGTAAAGAATGCAGTCGATCAAATACATGCATGTAAAATTTTCTTACTTTCGCATCCGACCATTATGGGCGACTAAAGACTTCACGTACCTAAATTATTTTGAAATTTGCTTTTGTTTGCTTTCTACTATAACGTTTAATTTTAATTTTACTCTTTTCTAAATTTTCTAAATTTCTACTATAACGGTTGTCCCTTTTAAGGTGTTAATAACCGACTCGGAACGATATTTTTGTTTGTCTACAAAACTAAGAATTCTAAAACATTTTTTGTTAAAAATGTTGTCCAATAAATAAAATACACGACTGGGTCGCACGAACTTGCTCCTGTTTCATGCTACCTTACTGTTTAAAACTTGGAAATATTTAAGTTAACAAAGCTATGGTTGCCAATGCCGTATTTAAACATTTTTTGGGTATTTCAGATTTTCAAAATGAAGAAAAAATGTTTTTTCAAATAAGTACTTTTTTCAATTTTCTTTTTAGTAGAAGTAATAAGTAAGGCTTAAATATAGGTATAAGTTAGCGGATCACTCGGATTTTTTTTCGACAAAAATATAATTAGGTATGTATCGGTTTTTCAAAGAAAAATTTTTGGTTGCAGTATTAATTAGACTTGGCAGAGTTTTCAGAATTTTCAATTTCGTCAAAATCGTTGTTGCTGTTTAAGAGATAGTAGACATAAACAAATACTGTTCTATGGCAGGTTTTTTTTATTTTTGTTTTAATGAGAAATACAAAATCATATTTTTTTTTCTTAAGTGCTAAAATTATTTTTTAAAAATATTCAAGGAAAATCAAAGTATGCAGAAAATGTTGCTGCTTAGTTTATAAAAAAAAAATTATTCCAAAATTGTTAGAGCGATTTTTAAATAAATCACTTAAACTTAAAAGTTTTTATATAAATGTTTTTTTTTTACAATTTTGAAGTGTACCCCAAAAAGTGGTAAATACCTACTTTGCATTTAATGTACAAAGATATAGTATTTAGTCAAAACGTTTTCCAAATATTGAATTTACAAAACAATAAATTTTAAAAAAATATTAAAATCAAAACTAAGCACTTTTGCAAAAAGTTGGTATTGAAGACCTTTGTAAAAAAGTTTTATGGGTTAAAATCGATCAACCCGTTCTCAAGACAGCTGAAGAAAAAAATAACAGTTCTATGCGGGAGATATCGTTAATAGGGTTGCCAGCATTTGCATAAAACTTAACGAAATACAATTAGTTAATTGAAACTATCCCTAATTTGTTTGAACAAAGAAAATCGTTATAGCCGTTATCGAGAAAATTTCTTCATAACGGTTATATGGCAGGCACCGTTAGACTTAGATTTTAGAAATCGGTGTATCCGTTTAGCTACAGCCCACAGCCTACAGTGCTAGTACACTGACTAACAGACAGACAAACAGAATTTCCCAATTTCGCTATCTTCGTTATGTATTGTTTGATTGTTATCTCAAAACATTTTTTTGGACGAATGTAAGTACCTATAATCGCAAGTACCTATATAATGGATTTTATTATAAATTTAACTCATTGTAATTGACTCAAAATTGATTGATGATACGATAAAAGTGTTAAATACTTTTTTTGGTTGAGAATTACACTTAAGCTTCAATTGTTACCACATTTTATCGACAATATTCATACCTATTCCAAGAAATTATTAAAAAATTGAATTTCCGCCCAAGAATCTGCTCTTGCTTAGGTCACTGTAACCTAAGAAAATTCTAGTTTTATTACCTTTTTTGTGAATTTATTAGCTAATTGTAACCAAAAGTAGGGTGGTACTATTACCTCTATACCTCTAATCATAGTTTGTCATCACTTAAATTTTGTAGAGAAAAATTCTTTTAGTAACTCATTTTAAATTCAAACTATATAATGTAAATGTCTCTTCAAATTCAAAGTGTTAAAAAATGATAGATTTATATAAATTGTATTGAATGAACACATTAAATAGAAGAAGAGTGTTCTCTTTTTGTATTTTTTAACGTTCTTCTTGCACCCATCCAAGAACAACTACATATAAAAATATATAATAAAAAGAAAGTTAAGAAAATCCAAATCATTATTTCACTTTTGCATGTCGATACAGTAACAGTAGATACAGAGATACCTGTAGATACTTTAATCTTTAACCAACTCATAAACTAAGGTTTTTGATTTGTGGTTCGCATGACGAGAATCGAAAGGAATTTATTATTAATAGAGTTAGTAAATCAAGTTTCAGTCCGCAATGTTAATATATCCGTCTATATATAATCATTGTGTCGTCATCATGAAAATAAAACAAGTAGAATAAACAGAAAATGTTGATTGAAATTGCTATTTTATCTTTATTAAACTTATAGAACGTGGACTTTAAAAGTTATAACTGAAAATGACTCTTGTGAACAATTCTTAAAAAATGTTTAACAAACAACGGTTTTAAGATAAATATAATTCTCAAAATGCTGATGTTTCTGGAGGATATCTTTTTAGGTCAATCACATTAGATACTTACCCACGATTGATATTTTTATTGCAACTGTGTTGTTTCGCTTGGAATTCATTCAGTTTGTCTGAAAAGCGTCTTTTTCATCAGTACCTATATACTGATGAAATAGACACCTATGTACTGATGGAATAGTCCCTTTCCAATCTGCTCTGTAGTCAGTACCCTCAGGCTTGTTTCACACTTATGGGGTCTCATTGGGTAAGGTCGCTATTGGTTTCATATTGGGTTCCTATTAGACTTTTACCGCCTTGTTCACACACATGATTTGTATTTGGCGAACCACTATTAACTAGAGAAAGAAAAGCAAAAAACTTAGTTAAACATACAAAAAACTAAGACGAACCAAATAAGAACCTTGCAAGTGTGAACGCTCTTATTACTTTGTGTGCCCTAGAGTCCAATAGAGATCCAATAGAAACCCAATGAAACTTCATGCTGTGTCGCGGGAGCATTTGGTGCTATGGGGTTGCTATTAGATGTCTATTGGGTTCGTATTAAGTCATTTTCATCGGTTGTGAGGCAGAACTCAATAGGAACCCAATAGCGACCTCACCCAATGAAACCCCATTATAGGTGTGAAACGATCCTCACGCAACTTCTTTGCTCCGTTCAGGGAATATCCACTTAATAGTTAACAGTTTCCTTAATCAAGAGAACTAAATAAAAAAAAATTGTTCCTTAATTATTATTATTTTTTCAATATTTATCTAAATATTAATGGAAATGAGACCCCCCCCTCCCCCATTAATGTTTTTAATTTGTTTATTGCATTTGATTTCTTACAAAAAATAAAAAAAAATCTTATCAAATGAATCTAAACATCAATAATATTATTATATTTATTTCTATTTCTTTTAATAGCAAATTCTTCTGCAAATAATTAAAACTTCAAACATTATATTACTCATGAAATTAAAATTTGCTCAAAAATTAATAAAATTTAATAATAAATTATTTCAATAATGGAAAACGAAATAATATTATTAATTTAAATTAAATAAATAAAACTTATATAATCAATAATTATGTGTGTGTCTTAAACGTGTGCGTGCACTTTAATTTATATTCATTTTATCGAAAATTTTATTGACATCCTGTGGATAATCAAAACAGGATATGTAAGTGCTAATCGAAAATCATACATAAAAAAAAAATATAAATTGTTTAAATATAATATATAATAATCGAATCTCTTAACTTATAAAAAAAAAATAAAAACTTTAAAAAGTGTTAACCAATTTTATACTATTACTATCGTGTTTATTGAAATATTAAAATTAAGACTTAACTGATGAAATATAAATACATATTCTATTAATTAAAAAAATATTTGAAAAAATTATTTAAAAAAAAAACTTTGTGTATAAATGGACGCTTACGAAACACCGTAACCGAATGCGAATACATATGCAAAATAAATGGGTACAATGAGGCCAAATAAATACGATGTAAGTATAAGATATTTTATATTATTTCATATTTTGTGTAGCTTTGTATCTATAACTAATATAAGTACTTACTCTCAGAATTTGGTAACCATGCAAAACCATCCTTAATGCTTTTCTACTTATTTTAAGGAAATATGATTAATTAAGTCACCAAACTGTTAAATTATATGGTCAGTTGGTTATTTGCCAAGTCAACATATTCTTCGACTTGATATAACGAATTGTAACCGAAAGTCGGCACAAAGCACTCATGGAGGAGATAAATAAATTTATTTTTGTGGTTAAAGTCATTTGAAATTATCTGATGCGCTAGAACAAACAGAGTTTCCCAATCAAATTAGGCAGTATGTCTAGAATGGATTTAGTTATGTTTAAAGCCTTTCCAGAGAATGGCTTCCATTTCATTGGAGATTATCCAGTCAACAACTTTACTCTCTTACATTATTTACCTCCGCTTAGATACCTAACATTTTGTCTTTGTTTGATTGTGTTTGCCACTGTCCGTTGGAATGGTCTACAGAACTTCACCTATTTAAGTTAAAGCAGGGCAGTGCAGAGCTGGTGGCACAAACAGACAGAATTACCAGACCCACTTTTTTCGACCTTGCGATCATCGTAATGTCATTGCTAATTTTTTTTTTTGCTCGAACGCATAAATTACTATACCTACAAGTTATCTATAAACGCAAGTAAAAAAACTTTGAACTTAAACACTTCTGAAACATTGTAAAGGAAAACATGTAGGCTTTAAGTTTATAACTTCCCAGAATATACATATAAAATATAATAAATAACCGACCGAAGCATTGCGGAGGGTCATAAATCAGGAAATTTATTTTCTTGCCCTCTTGCCAATATGTATTTTGAACATCCAATTGAATAAAAAATATACGGTAGCACTTAACTAGGATCCTTTTAATGTGGTCACATGGAGAAAAGTTTAAGGCATGTTATTATTATATCTGTACTCTCAGATACTTTGAAAAGAATTTAAGAAAATTACTTATTCCTATTTATTTATTTATTATTATAATGTGAGTATGTATTTGGTTTTTAAATTGCTTGTTAGTTGTTACCATTATTTTTTGAATAATTATCATAATTATATAATTTTTTTGTTATAATACAAATTCTTATACAAATAATACAAATTTCTACTAAGTAAAAGACTTAGCATTAATTTAGTGGATTTGTTGAATTATTGATTAAAATTAGTTTTTTATGGCTTTTAGTCGCGGCCGTAACCAAAAAGTCATCATTTTCTGTACTTTTGAGAATGACGCTATATACGACGTTTATCAATGACTGATCATGATCAACGACAACAACACCTTTCTTTTATAGCATTAAAAAAAAGACATTTCTATTAAATCGTTACTGATAGTCCGATAACTTTAGACCAAATTTCACTAATACATAATGTAAGTATATGAAAGTTAAATGAAGTATAAAATTCCTTGACGTAGTTATACCATGTTCCCACCGACCTGATTTAGATAAATGATTTATAAATCACGAAAGGCCTTTCCACCGAACTATTTCGTAATTTAGTTTGAAATCTATGTCAAACTTGCAAACTAAATATGTATTTAGTTCGTCCAGATCATTCCATATCAATTTTTTTTATAATTATTTTATCTTATTAGACATTCCTGTTAAGAATAATATAGATTTTAACTATAAATAATTAATAAAAACGTAGAAAACTCACCGACAACAATATTTGTTCCTATTGGAAACATTAAAATTAATTTGTTTTGACAGCTTCAAAGTTTTGTTTTTGTTTTGTTGTTGCTGAATAAAGTGCTGAGTAAAAAGCAGATATGTTATAGTTTTTTTTTTTTTTAAGATTTACGATGACATATACGTAACGATAGGCGTTCCCATCGAACTATTTCCGGTTTTAGTCTGACATTTATGCCAATCTTGACTCCTTTCAAATCGTTCTGTTTTTTAGTTTTGTCTTGAGACATTCCTGTAAAGATTAAAATAGCTTTTGATTATAACCAATTAATAAAAACACAAGAAAACTTAACGAGAACAATATTTTTTTTTTTCTTTTGGGAACATTAAAATTTAATTTGTTTTGACAGCTTCAAAGTTTTTTTTTTTTGTTTTTGTTGCTGAATAAAGCGGTGAGTAAAAAGCAGATATGTTATAGTTTGTTTTTATAAGGATTTACGATGACAGATACGTAATTTAAAATAAAACGAGCTTAAGTCACATAATTAATTACATGATTAAGCTAAATCAAATGGATTAAGCTAAATCAGGTCGTTGGGAACATGGTATTAGGTTCCAATTTCGATGTAAGAATATGAAACCACAGTTTTGAAAAAATGTTTTGTATGGTGTTTGGCCGCGACTTGGATTTTGTCGATTTCCACGCGTATTGTGTGCATTATCTCAAAACTTATAGAGAATTAAATTATCTGTGAAAAATTTCCAAGTTTTGAATTTTTTTTTATATTAATATGATGTAAAAAATTAAGAGATTTTTCAACAATTATTAGCAATAAATAATTATTTTACAAAAAATCTGTCAGCTTCTTATGCAGGCAACTTTTTAAGAAAATTTAATTCTATGAATTTGGTGATAACTATTTTTATTCAGAAATACAAACGCCTGCAAATCGATAATAAAAAAATCTAAAATGGCGGCTATACACCAATATAAAATTTTGTTGTAAAATTGTGGTTTCATATTTTATTAAAAATGTACTTCATTTATTTTTGACAAAATTCATAAAGTAATGAAGTAAAGGGCTACGAACAATTTTTTTTTTATTCTTAGTAGATATTTGTACTTAATTGTGTGTGTATAACTAACATATCCCAGTAGGAAATTTAAAAAAAAAACCACCGAGGAATCACTAACTTTTTCCTCGAGGAATGGAAACTTATCCTCGAGGAATAACATGAAGGAATCCCTTGGTGAATTTAACACGGGGCTGTCATTGGCGTTCACCAAGTGACTCTATTGGTGAATATTCACCAGTTAAATCACTAATGAGGTGGAGTTTGCTTGTTCTTAATAGAATTATATTAGATGAAAAACATCATGAAAGTTCATCAGTGATATCACTAAGTGAATGGGACCTGCTTATTTAGCAGCCCATATTCTTCGCTGAAAATGTCATGAGTTCACCAATGAAAAATGTTCTTTACTACTTTATTTATTTACCTTTATTTTACCAATATTTACCTACTTCCTAATCTCCTATCCTCATACGTTTAATTCGTACTTTAAAAAAACACGATTAGATATTGCTTATATCTACGATTTAAAGAAAAAAAATAAAATGTTCTTCACTATATATGTACTTATACATTTATTTTATATATATTTATATATTTTGACTCTCATTAAAAAAAAAAATCAGCTCATCCGAAAAACTTGGAGCTCACCCATAGATTAAGTCCTGGCTACGGCCGTGCCTTAAGTCCATGAAAAAATTGCGAAAACTTACCAAAACAGACCAAGATCACCGATATCATTAAAATTAGGTATCTACCTAATTTTCAACTTATACCGACCGATATTTTTAATAATTTCTCTAGAACTTCCTCCGTTTTGTTTTTATCTACAAAAATATGTACATATATATCTACGAACTAAAATAACATAAAAAAAAATCATTTGATAGCCAATAACATGGAAAATTTCTTCAAAACATGCACTCTTGTTGGCTCTCCAACAAGATCAGGCAAAATATCTTCAATCAAGGAAGGTGTTACCAATTAGCATCGATAATAGTTTAAGCTTGTAAATTTATGAAGTTTTACATACATGAATACATAATGTAGATTTGCACGACTTGTTTAAAGCAGTTCAAGCGGTTATACATATATGCGAATTGTAATAATATGTTAATTACAAATTTTAAGTGATAATTGCTCTGAAAAGTGGATTACCAGACACCATTAATTAGGTTGTCAAAAAGTAGAATATATCTAGAGGTGGTGTATATTGATTCTTAGTGGAAATATTATCTTCCTGATTTAAATTTATCCGACTGAAAATATTAACTGATTTGTTTTTACATTTATATATAGATTTAAATTATTTTTAAAGAAAATATTGAAATTAGAATAGAATGATATAATAATAAAAATTTAATACCATTTCGAAGGATCTTTGCTTCTCAACGAAAAGCTAAGCTAAGGATGTTGTGAATTGTCGTTAAAAAGTCGTTAATAAAAATTAAAAAGAATGTTGGAGACAAAAAGGAACCTTGGGGCATACCCAGCCCTTGACTATCCATATAGGCAATGTAGGCAGCTGCCTAGGGCCGCAGATTTGGGGGGCGGCAAATTTTCAACGCTTACACTAGATATAATGCTACTTTATTTCGGTCTTTTCGATTTGTTACCTAAGGAAGATTGATAATTGCAATCAAACAAAAACAAACTAATCAATCTTGATTTCAATCGAAAGAAAAGAGAGTGAGAGATTGTTTTCTTGTTTGAAGTGGTTCAACAATTATATGGGATCAAGCATTTGTCAATCTCGTTTAAATACTTTTCACTTTGGCATTGTTATGGATAGAGACGGAAAATTTACGTTCAACAGATAGCGATTATTCATAGTTTTGCTGTTGGAAAGCACGGTGGCGTAAGAACATGAAAATATAATTTTTGTAACCATTCGTGACATAATTGCTGTTTATATCATAAAAGAAAACATATATTATTGTAAAAACTGGTGCAAGAAAAAATAAAACGGAACGAATAAATGGTGTTTTTAGTGATTTTATTAATCATTCGTAACTAACCTGGAATCATATATCCTCTTACACATTACCTAAAATTAAACAAAACTAGGTTTTGTTTTTGACAAATGTCTTAGTCCGGCCCTGGGTACACTATCATTTATTCTAGAGATTTCAGACTTGAAATCATTTAATACTATCTACCTGCATTGAGCGGTTGGAAAGGCAATTTCTAATCACACGATGAAGAGATTGCTCAATACCAAATGCATGAATTATGTTAAAATTTACTTTTTCCAAAACGATGTAAAGATTAGTTCAACTTAAGATAAGCAGCAATCAACTCACAAGTGGACATATTGCTACAACAGCCCTTGGTTATAAAAAAGCTTTCGTTCTCTTGGGTATTTGTTCAGCTGATAAGTTAGTAAGTGTTTCCATGATCTTGGAAAAAATTGATTAAAGTACAATCGTTTTTCAGAAAAGCAAAAAAGGATTCTCCTTTTTTAGATGCGGACTTTATAAAAGCTGTTTTCCATCCCATATCATTTAATTTATTTAATACGGCCCAGGTTTTTTTTTATTTTTTAGAACTAATTCTGGTTTTACTTAATAACATTTAATTAAACTTATCAAAGTTTTGAGTGCATCGAAAGATGCACAGAGATAATAATTCAGGCATTTCCTTGCAATTCATTCATTCTTTTGCATGCCTTTGTCTTATTTTGCATGATTCTTTTGCACTCTTTCACAATTTTTGCATTCTATTCTATTTTTTTTTATAATTCATTTGCTTATTATTTTGTTGTCATTTTATATTCTTTTGTATTATTTGGCATTTTTTATATTCCATTGAAATTTTGGCATTGTTTTGTATGACAAACATTATTTGAAGTCTTTACATTTGTTTTCTATTCTTCTAAAATTAATTTCCCTCTGCAACTACTATGAAATTAATTTAAGGATTTTAGAATTAATGAATTAAATGGAATGGAGAAGACTTAAAAATAAAGTGCACGACTTTGTTGCACAAACTTGCTCTTGTGGCAAGTTGCCAAAAAATTTAATATGATAAAAATAAATTTAATATTATTTTTTTTTTTTATAAATGAGAAATTGGAAAAAATTCTAAAAATTTTTATTGAAAGTGCTAAAACTACTTTTTATAAAGATTCAAGCCAAAATCAAAGTATGCAGAAAAAATTGTTGCCAATTAGCTTACCAATAAAATAATTTATATAAAAATTTTTTTGAGTGCTAATTAGTTTGCATTTTATGCACAAAAAATAAAAATTTTAAGTCAAGCCGTTTTCGAAATATCTATTGAATTTTAAAAAAAGTAATAAAACAATTAATTAAAATTAAAACTAAGCTTTTTTGCAAAATTTTAATATTGAAGTCTTATCAAGTCATCTAGACTAGATCTTTATAAAAAAAAATTGTTGGGTTAAAATCGTTTAATCTGTTCACGAGATAGCTGAAGATAGACATGACGGTTCTATGGAAGGTATACCGTTAATAGGCTTGCTGAATTTTTGTTTTTTTGCAACTAAAGAGGCAATCAGATAAAAACCATAGTTGAAAATCGTTGAAGTCGTTTCGAGAAAATTTAGCTTATTTATAACGGTTATATGTATGACAGGTACCGTTATTTTTTGATGTTTGATTGTTATCTCAAAACTTTTTTTTGCACGACTGTTATAGTACCTAATCGCAAGTAAAAAGAAGAACTTCTATAAAATACGAAAAAACGCAAATGAGCACAAATTGAATGATGAAAAATAAATAAATCTTTTGGTTACGAAGTCTCGAAATCAAATAAATAAATATAAATAAAACCTGAGCTGACGTTAATTATAAAAATGGAGAATAGCAGTCAGTGCCGCTTCACAACCGATGCTTGAATCGTGGTTTGATATAGGTACTTAGTGTGCTATACACCATTGTTCTGAATTCATAACTCTTTTTCAAATTACGTTAGAGCAAAAGAGCAAAAGATGGTATTTTCGATTCTTTTTATCTTTTGTTCTAATGTGATTTGAAAAAGTCAAAATCCCGATGTCGAAAATCCTGACTGGAAAATCCGGACTACCAAAATCCTGACTGATAGAATCCCGACTGCCATAATCGCGAATGAAAAAGTCCCGACTACCGAAATTCCGACTGACAGAATCCCGACTGATAGATCCCGACTCCCCAAATCCGGACTGAAGAAATCCCGACTCGTTATTACTATACTACTTTTTTAACACAAAAAATTTCGAGGGCAAAGAATGTGTTATTCTATAGATATTAAACTTAAATCTCCTCAACAAGGTATGTTATGTGTTGTGGGCAAATAGAGCCTAATAGAAGACATCCATTTCAATATTTTTAGGTATTTAACAGTACACATGGGGTAGACCGCTTCTCGGTTTCAAGGGATTTTTACTCCCTTTCTGTAGTCAGTCCCGCTCACTCAACTTCGTTTTTTCGCTTATGGTATGTCCAGTCGTCTGGCAGACGCCTTAATCAGTATAGTTTTTTTTAATAAATAGTTTTGCTCGTGCCCGAAAATACAAAGAAAATTAATTTTACTGAGTTGTTGTTTTATGTTTGAAATAAAATCCTTCCTCAATTCCGTTCAAATATGTAGTGCAAAAGGAAAAAAGGAGGTACGAAAACGTACTTAAAATCGATATTTTTTAATGTACCTACCTACTAAAAGTGCTAAAAGTCGGGATTTTTGTTCGTACTTTTCGGGATTTAGCTAGTCGGGACTTTGTCAGTCGGGATTTGGGCAGTCGGGATTTGGGCAGTCGGGATTTCTCAATTTTTGTCGATGGCAAGAGTCGGGATTTTGTCTCTATCCCCCCTGGAATCATGGTTAAATATAGCCCACTTATATCTACTAGGACGGACGCTTGGAGCCGGAACAGGTGCTTAGCACATTCTGTGTGCTAGTTGGTGCTATAAAGGTTTTTCATCCAACCATCAAAGAACCTAAAAGAACCTAGTTCTGGATCAATTAAGTGTGGTCCTAACGGTGAAGTATTAAAAATAATAAAAACTTATAAAAATGGTACTAGTTAGCTCAAGAGATTCACAAATCGGCTACTTTATACGACTGCGCTCTATAGAAGATCGGCTTAATGTAAAAAACCATAACCGATAGAGTCTAAGTTCCTGTTCTTCCGTGATTGAAGATTAGGTAAAAATTAATTTTATAGATTGCGCTGACAGTATATTAAGACTTCCCATATCCCTAGGTCAGTTCTGAAGTTTGTTTGAAAGGGAAGTCTCTTTCAATCGCGATCGGGACAGTGCAAGACTTTTAATGCCGAGTCTAAATGACGAGAACTTTAAGGTGTCTGGACAATTAGAAAGGAAGCGTTGGAGGGATTCTTTATCTTGAAAATTATTGTAGCTACAAAAATGTTGTATATAATATGCGCAATATAACCTCCATTTCTCCTATCGATCAATGGAAATGAGTCTAAAAAAGTATGTCAAAACAAAATGTGGATGACATGCCCTTTAAATTACCATATGGTATAAGGTCAGTCTTTCAATGCAAATGATAGAAAAATACCCAAAACTCATATAAGACTTCATGAATATATAATAAATTCAAACAAATCCACAGCAGCTTATTAAATGCCACCCACGACAATCACTGTGTTAACATGCACATCAAGTGTTTGCTTTTTTTTAACAATAAAATAATACAAAGTATAAAAAGTGGATCCAAAATATACCTATACCTATACTATATAAAAAAAAAATTAAAACAAGACCAAGACATCCCAAGAGTAATCCCATCCCACGATGCAATAATAACAATGTCAACGGTGGCGCATATAAAATTGTCAATTTACAACCGTAATCATCATGACAAACGGCTTATCGCCAGGATTAGACCCGACGAAGTAATAAATGAATCTGCAGCGCCAACCCAAGAGATACAAGTTTACATTTATTTTTCATTCTTGGCTGCCCTCAGATGCACACAGAAACACTCACATAACCTTTTATTTTGTTTTTATTTTTGCTTCCTTTTTTTTTAAACTCGTAATTACACTTATAATCCTATTATCCTTACATATCACTGACATTAATAATTTTGAATTGAATTCTCTTTTATTTTGCATCGGCGGCGCATTTGGATCCACCAGATATCCAGATTTTGCAGATGTAGTTTCAGGAGCTCGGTGTGTAGGTAATTAAGAGCTCGCACTGTTGGTGTTTATCTGTGAAATGACCTTAATACTTCGCTCTGCTCATTGTCAATTCGCGAAAAGCTAAATTTATAGTCAATCCATTTTATGGATACGAACAAGGACAGGACATGGTCGTGGATATTTTATGAATGCACTTAATTAGTTGCAACATGAAATGACACAAAAAACAAGGTTGTTTTATTCATTCGCATGTGCTGTGCATGTAGAATTATTTTAACATAAATAACACAAAACTACTCTCGTATAATATGTATCCATGTTGTAGCATCCATGAATGAGAATTTACAACAACACAACCGCAACATGGAGAACATATTATACACACATCCTTTATGAATCCTTTCATGCATTTCAAAATGAACAACCATCGGAAGTTAATCAGTTGACTTTTGTGAATATATAGGTGTTGTTTTTCTATATTTATTCGATAGATATTTATAAATAGAACACATTGATTATTATGTTAACATATATACGCATCCATTGGGTTATTTTGGTTTTAATGTGTATAGCTCTACCTTATTATAGGTCCTTTTCTTATGTATTGGACTATGGGAGTTCCTTCACAGAATAAAGAATAATTAAGAATGCATTCATTAAAGAAACATTTTTTATTTACAGACATATAGTTTGAAAGTATTTAGTATACGAAAATGTATACCTTTGCGTGTGTAGCTGTATAAACAAAGATGACATGTTTTTGTATATGTCCTTCAACAAAGTCATTAATATTTCAGGAACTTTGTAAAATGTGAAGACTTCTCGTAAGTAATTAAAGAGTTTTATGTTTTTAAGTGGCTTTCCCAAATTTTTGTGACTTGTGAATAAGAGATATGTTTTTTAATGGTTTATATACATCACGGTATTCTTTATCTTATGGGGTAGCAGAATTTAATAATTAAATTAAACACACTTTATGAAAAGAAATGAAAAGGATGTTGTTGGGAAAATAGAAAAAAAAATTGAAAATTCGTATTAAATTATAAAAAAAAACAAATCAAACAAAACAAAAAATTAAAAATATAAAAAGCACAACCGGATCGCATGTGTATTGCTTTAAAATAACTTTGAAAATTCTTATAACAGAGTTACAGATTTTTTAGAGACAATCGTGGTAAACGAAATCGTTTCAAACCAGTTAGGTATATTGAAACGGAATTTTTAAGTGATGGATAGGTACAGGGAAAAACGTCACAAGTCTACTTTTTTTTCCAAAATTAAACTAACGATGACATTTTGTAGCTCTTTGTGTGTATACTATAAAAACGTTCTATTTACTTTTTGAAAAAAGTATGTGCTATTCTAGCAAAAAAAAAAAAAAACATACCCTATGGAAAATCCACCTTCACCGATAAAACAAATAGTCGATGAATTTCCACTGATAAACCCTTTATAACCATGGGAAAATGACAGAAGTCAAATACTTCACCCACTAAAAAATTCTGTTAAATGCATTAAGTCATGATATAAAAATTAATTTATAGTTTGGATCTAAGAACATCATGGGCAACAAAACTATGTAAATTAACTTTAAAATTAATTTTTCTCGAAATCATTTTAAGTGGGCTTGTGCCGTTTTTCTCCTGGACCTTCAAGTAGATTTTTTTTAAACAATAATTAATTTTTACTCCCTTTTCATCTGTCAGTCGGGATGTATCGACACCTACCAAAACGGTTGGGCCGATTTTCTTGAAACTTAGTATCCTGTATTTGTAGAGTATTTTTGATTTTTATCCTAGGTTTGAAAATAACGGTACAGCGTAGCAGATAATTCAATTTTTCTCGTACCAATAACGATCAATTTTGATAACATTTTGTGTGACTGATTTTTTTTTCAATAATAAAATTTTTCTTTAGAAAATTTATTTTCAAAATCAACTTATTAAGGGTATCTGCCATATAAATTCTATAGAAAATCCGATTTTTCTCGAAAAAAAAATACGATAGATTTTGATAAAATCTTTTGTGACTAATTTTTTGACAATAATGAAGTTTTTCGTTAGAAACTTATTTTCAAAATCACCTTATTAAGGGTACCTGCCATATAAACGCTATCGAAACTCTATTTTCACTTGCGATTATTTATTATAGTTTTTTGTTTAGTACCCTTACCCAAAGAATAGTAAGCTGATACCCAATCTTGCCTTTTATTTTTTAAGTCAGCTGCTTATGGCAATTTAAGTAATCATACCTATTACTGAATTCGCAAAATTTCACTCCCCGGGAGTTGGTTGGATCTGAAGTGGATCCGCATTCGATTAAAATTCTATTACTGAATCCGATGAATGAGCTGCATTATCGATCCGATAACTACTTTTCCATTTTTGAAACTGTATTACCGTGGATGTCAAAAATTGAAAACGGCCGTTGTCAATAAATTATTATATAGAAATACTGCAAAAAAAAATTAATGCTTTTCGGCGGTCCAATTTCTGTTCTAAAAAATTCAGATTTGTTAACTATCTGCTTTTTCTTTAAAATCATTTTTATCCGCACGAATTTTACTGTGGATTTGCTTTTCCATCATTTGTATGGAGTGTGGATGTGGTGCGGATGCCTTTCGTTTTCAGTTATACCAATTTTACAAACAACGTTACCCACATTTATTCCCGCATATGGCTTGCGGATTCGCTAATAGCAAATCTACCGAAAGTGAGTAAAACTCCCTCCGCAACTCATTCGTCGGATTTCCTAATAGGACTGAATAATTTTAATTTTAATAATAATTTTAAGATATGCATACAATATTAAAAAAAAGTGGTCGACCGATTTACAATTTTATTTTTAAATGAATTAAAAATTAACAAAATCATACAATATTTAAGGTGCACCAAAAAGGTAGAGCGAGAAGGTTAGGTAAAAACAGGTTAGGTTAGAACAGGAATTTTCCCCTGTTTAAGAGGATTTTTTTTAATTGACTTAAATCAGAAAAAAAAACTTAAAAACAACAGTAATAGCTACTTGCAAAGTCATTTTATACCTTTTTGGAAATCCAGAAATAATATCTTTTATTTTAAATAAAATTGTTTAAGTGAATATTTTTTTAATTAATTAATTTTCAAACACAAAATTTAAATAAAAAAATGTCAAACAAATTTTTCTCAAAGTTTTATGTTTTTAAGTATAATTTTTGTTTTTAAAATTCAATGCTTTTGTTATTTTTTAGTCAAAAACAGAAAGCCGGACGGATGCTAAAATGTCTGTTACTTTTTGAGAAAATTTAAAATTACAAATATCTACCATTTCTTCTAAAAAAACAATTTTTTTTAGTTGTTACATGACTGGACTGTTACTTATTATCATTCAGTAAAGTAAAAAAGTATTGGATAAATGCTATTCTACACTTTTTTTTATCACTGATATATTACCTGAAAATCAACCTGTCAATTTCGTTCATGTTTATTCTGTGGTTCCCTTCGGGGGGAAATAGACCCACCCTCCCCTACGATTTTTTTCTTGTCCTAACCTAACCTACCCGCACAAATGTTGTCCAATTCAATTTAAGAAATAGTCTTACAAAAATTTATTTTAAAAGTTTACAAAAAATATATTAATTTTGCATCTGCCCTTTTACAACTTACAACAGATTACGCCACGACTTTCTTGTTTAATAAAAGAAACATTGTTGCTTTTATTTAAGTTAATTTTAGCGTATAGATATAAGATCCCTTTAGCCCTTAAAACCCCTTTCTATATAGATATACAGCTTGGTTTAGTTATTTTTATGGGACCCACATAAAACACTTATTATTTTTATTGGGATCACAACTTCGTTGTCTCCACATGTAAATTTAACCACAAAGTTTAATTAGTGAATGCGGTATGAAAATCCCAATTAAGCCCTTTATTGAAATATGGGACATCTCCCAAGAACAAACATCTACTTTCTATGTGAGCCTGTATAGGTAAATATATTAAAAAGGTATAAACTCTATATACAGCAAGTTTCACCGCAAAAGGTTGTATCAAGATTTTATTAATGACGACAGGTTGTGCTTTCCGGCTAGCTTGGTGGATGTGAGGGCACTTAATTATTTAAAGTACCCAACCAACCACCCACAAAGGTTCACTTCAATTCAAGGGATGGAACGCTAAATTAAATACCATGCCAGGATGGAGTTCGTTTTTTTATCTAGGTAGAGCACAAAATTAACACCATCACTATGTGGCGAAAGTTCATTCAAAGGACATTCCCAACATTTATTGCTTCTCACACTTCATCCTACATCCTTCCCTTCCTACACTGTATACCTACCACCCATAAAAACCTTTAAAACCGTGATGGTGCATTTTAATTTGTCAAGCAGAAGAATTTATGCAGCGAAAGCAAGAAACTTTTTTCTGCAATATTTGCATAAAATTACAGGAAGTTAAGAGCTCTTGTGTAGAATGGCAGGGATGGAAAGGACATGTTGGAATTTACAGAACTGAAGGAAAAGTACAACTTCAATCTACGTTTTAATAGATCTAATGGCAGGTACACCTGTTATCTTGTATATGTGCAAATTTTATACATATAAAGAATCATATTACGTCATCACTACACTCTGCCTGCTTTGGGTAGAGGAATGTCGACAATTTTTTTATTCTATTCCGTTCCGTGCGCGGCCTCATTGTATGTTGAGTGAGTGCAAAAAGGTCGCGAAGAGGTTAAATGGAATTGAAGTAGGGGTAGTGGTGCTAGACCGACTGGAATAATATATAGTCTATACCCTACCACATATTATGATGACTGTCTCTCTGTCTGTCTGCATCGGTAGTTTGCTTGGAAGAGTTCTTCTACGAAACAATGTCATCCTTTAGTCTTTTGTTTTTATGTTTTCATATGTTTGTTGAGAAACCACGACTGGGTAAACGCGGTGGGGCGGTTTGGTATTTACGCTAGTTTCTACCGTCTTGTGATCTTTGCTATTTTCATATAAATGTCGCGTGCTTAATTAAGTAAGTTGCTGCGTTATAAAATGGGGATTCTTTTTAAATTTTATATGTGGAATCAGGATAGTTTAAAGAAGATAGATTTCTTTCTTGTGTTAAAAAGGAAGGCAAGACATTTTTTCTTAGATTAGCCATAAATATGAAGTCAAACGATGAAGGCTATGGTTTCATTGATAAAATAGAGTTTAACACAAGTAATATACGTCATACGACTCTTGATCGATGTGGGACTTACATAAGTCGAATTTTTTCTCAAGTGTACGTTTTATTTGCTTGTCCAGTTGCACTAAAATACACTTGAAAGAATTTTAGTTAATAAGACTAAGAAAATGTATTGGCATGGAATGAAAAAAAAGATAACGACACTTTGGAATTTTGATTTTGTTGTTGTTTCACTTGTGACGTGTAATTTTCACTTGTGACGTAAGCACCTTGCACTTTTTCACTCATAGGTTTGGGTAAAGTCATTACAAGATTCCGCCATTTAATTATTTTTTGTTTGTGCTAACGTCACAAGTGACAAAAAAAACAAGTTTCGTAGTCTTGTATTCTTTGCCGGTATTTTTTGTTGTTTTTTTTTTTTCAATTATAATGAAGGACTTTATGACGGATTACGGACTTCGACTTTAAATTCGTTTGTATTTTTGTATGTTTCTTCATTGACTGAAAATTCATTGACTGAAGATGCTGTTACAATCGGTACATCAATACTGTTTTATACCCTTCGGTTTAGGATATCTTCACTGTTTTGAAGAGCATGTATTTTACAAATAACAGCACCTGGATGGTCTCAGGTACATTTGTACATACTCTACTTTCTTCTGAGGATGTTCTTCCAATCCCTTCTCGGTGCTCGATACTCTCTCTGCTGCTCTCGTCGTTGGAGTGAAATAAGGTCCGCGGAATTAAGGCCCACGGGTCTTAATTCCCACTTTGAAAGGAAAGAAAGCCCACGGCCATTAATTCCTTATCAAAGTGGCTATACACAAAAAAGCATGAAGACCCGTGGTACTTGCACCCAACCCAATCCCCCCTTACCAACCTCAGCTGTTGCGAAATAACACCCGCGGATTTTATTGCAATATTGAGAAAGAAATAATGCCTGCGGGCTTTGTTTCCTTTCAAAGTGGGAATTAAGACAAGCGGGCCTTAGTTCCACGGACCTTATTTGACTCCACGGCGGTTTGTAGCCAATGGTGGTTTTGGCTACTTCTTTTATGATATTACGATATTGCAGAGACCACTTGCGTCAGTTGTAGCTCTCTAGTATCTGGCAACCTTAGCTAAGTTGCTAAAACGTCCAAAGTCATTTTTTTCTAGATAGTTACTCTACGCAATTCTACCACAGCTTTGGTTTCAGCAATTCACAACCGAATTTCCCTTGTCCCGGAGGCAGGAGTCACTGATTTTGTGGTACGTACAGAACTACTTACTTCTAACATATTCATTCAATCCTGAACACAGCACAATTCAGAAAAAAATAGAAAAAGTTTACATATTCTAATAAGACCGTTGTAGAATCTGAATACATAAATTGTAAGTATTGTTCCAAAGTTGTTGTGTCGCACTTATAATGCCAGACTTGTTGAATTAACAGTTGTCATCCAATTAAAAACACATAAATTCTTTAGCTTGAAAACAATTAAAGCCAATTACAAAATTATTTTCTCGTGTCCATCCAATAAACAAACCAAACTATCCCATCAATTGTTATTCACGTACCACGTGCAGACTCAAAGGTGTTTGACAATGTAACACCTCCAGTTATTCAATCAACACACCAGAGTGTGTAGCACGTTTATACAAACTGCTACTTTTTTCATCCAAAAACCTTTAACTATTCCATCGAATAAACAATCTTAAGGCACGAGCATTTTGCCTCCAACTATATTTTCAAGGCGTCACAGTGGTGTCCGCACGTCTAACCTAGCTGACACAGTGAATAGTGAAATTACGAATCAAAGTCACAATAGATTTTTATTGTGCTCCTTCTCAATGACATTGTTGTATGTGCATCAGGCGCCCATCTGCCCATGCACCTTGTTTGCTATTGCTATACCGATCGGCACTTACCAATTTCGATTCTAGAAGTCTACGATGACGGACGTCACGTTGTTGTTCAACTACCATATTCTTAAGTCTATCAAAGAATACCATCGAGCAATACAATATTCATCACAATGACCAAGCAAAAAAGTCAAGTGGTGGTCATGATGAATGCGGTGCGCATGCGCAAACGCGCCTACGTCTCAATTCTCTGCACGAACGTGCTTCGGATTCCTAAATGGGCAAAGACTCAACATACAAAATAACTAAAAAGCACACAATTTAAGTGAGTAGAAGTCCCGTGAAAGATGAAACACTTTCAAGAATGTTTCTACCGCTTTTCACCGACTCCTCCACCATCAGTGTGTGCCACTGTCTGTCACACTGGTCTCGAACATTTGCGAAACTTGATGTGCTAGCAGGCTCTAAAGCGTCCGAATTAAGTGCGAATTTGTTAGTAATTTGACGGGGCACTTTGTCAAAAAGCGCCTGAGGCGTGTTCGATGTCAATTAATTCAACATTTTTCTTTGAAGATGGATGCGCATGTTTTTGTTGTTATTGTGTTTAACGTTTGAACCACTGATGCAGAGATGATGGCGATTGCGGAGCCTGTCATGTGTCAGATGAATGTGTTGTGACATAAATGTGACAGAACATGTACACAGACTTGACATAGATCGGATGGACATAAAGAATCAGCGCGCAGAAGCGTCTTATATGTCCGCTTGTGAATATACGTTTGGTGGACGTATTCGAGTATTCGGCGACGCACATAGTGCTGCAACTGATGGATGCAAAAAAAAAAATACTTGACTGAAATACAAATTGGTGAAGAGTGATGGATTTGACAGAGTAGGACCGCCTGACATGATTGTTGACGGCATTGGATGGCGTAAAAGGTTTGACGTTTGAATGCGACTACTCTGCATGCATGTCTTCCTTGACGGTTTTCATGTTTTCTGTTGTAAGTTTTTTGCCCCCCGCAATGTCTTATCTAATTGAGATGTGACCAGAAGTTGTATATATGTCGTGGCTGCAGAAGTTGTATAACTGGTCAAAAACTGATTTTGATGGTTGATCATGAAGCTGGATAGACGACCGATGCAAAGCAAAGTCGTTGTTGTCTTTGTCGAACGTTGTCGTCGTAGACGATGATGTTTATGTTTATTACGTCGATGATGATGATGGTAGATGAAGACGATTATGATAGCATAATGGTGCAGCATTTCATGTTCCTTTTGGTCTAACAGTTTAAATGAATCTTGAGTTGCGAAAAAAGAGAAAGTTTTGTGCATGCAATTTTTAAAGCCTCTATAGGAAGACGATATGAATTTATACTCCTGTTTTAAAATCAGATCATTAAAGCGGGCCATCGGTTTCATAATTTTTTTTCAATGATAACATTGTTTAGACTAAACCTGGCTTTTATTGAGCAAAATGGTCAGCTTTTCACAGCTGAATAGATATACATAGACGATTATTTCAAAACAAGAAATGTGAATTAATCTTATGAAGGACATGCAAATCATCAAGAGTAAAACCAACTGAATTCGTATAACCTTAAGCTCTAGCTTAAGCAATGCTTGAAGCAATTATCTAACAAAATAAAATAAATTAATGTTTATGCTGTCCATTTTCAATTTACTTAAAAGCATCGTTATGTGAGCGCAGGTTGGATGAAGTGGCGAGAGAACTATGCCATCTTCTTTGACCGAAAAATACTCTTAAGTTAAAAGAAAAGCTCTTCATTGTAGTGGATCGTTCAGTGTAAATAGTGCACAATTAACTAGTTTATGCAGGGTCGAAAGATCGAGTTTTAGTTGAAACAAAATTCCAACACATGTATTTCAGCAGACTAGTTGAAAGCTTGAATAGTTGAGTTAAGTGCGAAAAAGTTGAAATGACAGGAGAATACCTGCGTTGCTTTGTAGACATTAAGGCCAAAAGATTTAGTTTTCGAGAAAAAATATTTGTATTGCTTTTACAAGTATGTGTTTAATGTATGCGGACGATCTCAAACTTTATCTAACCATTAAATCAGTTTTAGACTGCGTTAATCTTCAAAAAGATTTATCTAACTTATTAGTTTGGTGTAACAAAAATGATCTTCATCTCAATGTTTCGAAATGTCAAAATTCTTCATTTAGCCGAAAAACAAGCCCGATTACATTCGATTACGAAATTAATGGTACCCTATTAACAAGAGTAACCGAAAAAAAAGATCTTGGGGTAATTTTTGACACAAAGTTAACTTTCACTAGTCACCTTGATTACATCGTAGCTAAAGCCAGCTCTATGCTTGGTTTTATTTTTAGAAATTCAAAGGACTTTACTGAACCTTTCACACTGAGATCGCTCTATTTCAGCTATGTGAGGTCAATTTTAGAATATTGTTGTATCGTGTGGAATCCGTTTTATAGGGTTCATTCGTTAAGAATTGAAAGGGTTCAGAAACGATTCACAAGAATAGCTATAAGGACTTTACGTTGGAACATCGATATGCCCTCTTATAAATCGAGATGTTTGTTATTAGGGATCCAATATCTGGAGGTTCGGAGGTCATATTTTGAAATAATGTTTGTCAGAGATATTATTAATTATAAAATCAACTGTCCTTCTTTGCTTTCAATGATCACTTTTTATGTACCTGTGCGAAATTTTCGCTCTTGGTGTCTTTTCTTTGTCCCTTTCCACAGGGTTAATTATGGAAATAATGAGCCATTAACACGCTGTTTAAAACAGGCAAACTCCGTGTGTAGCTTTCTTGAATTTAATATGTTCTTAAGTAGAGATTGTTTTAAGAAAAAATTGTTATCTTTTTTAAACATTGGTGGTTTAACTTAAGTATCTGATGATTGTTAGGATTTTTCTAGTAGTCTATAAGAGATTTATACTCTGTTTGATGAATGAATAAATAAATAAATAAATAAACAAGTTATGCGCATAATTTTTAACAACAAATATTCACTCGTTAATATGCATTTGATCACATGCAGAAATAATTGTTCAACCCAGGTATTTCATTTAATTTTCGACTTAACAACCATTGCTGGAGTGCGATCGAGTTGAATTCCATTTCGTTCCAACTCATCCCCGTTTACAAAGGGTTGAACCAATGTTTCACCTGGATTCAAAGACGCATATAAACTTGAAATTGACGGCTACATTTGACAGCAGAAGTTTACAAGATCGATCAAATTAAAAGTAAAAACATTAGAAAGCCTTCACGTCAAAAAACACCATCCTAAATAAAATACAGCACTGTCATGTACTAGAACACTAAGGCCCGTTTGCTCATTCTCTTCATAAATCTACAACATAAATAGGTTAAACTTAATTCTTATGTACGACATAAATTATTCTGTGTTGTTACAAAAAAATTATATTCCACTTAGCTATGATTTATTTTCATACAGTTGAAATGTCAATTTTGCACGAACAGTCAAATTTTTTTTATTATTTTTAATTTTTTGCTCTATTATTTGAAGTTTAACAAATATTTTTGTTAAACTTCAAATATTATTTTTTCTTCTAAATTCCAATTATAAATTCATCCAAAAAGTGACGTTCTATTATTTTGCGTTTGTTTCTTCGATTATTATTGTGTGTTTATTTTTGTTTAGTTTAAATAAAGGGGAGAAAGTCGCAAAATATTGTAATATTCGTTTTTGAACATCGACATTAACATAATATAGTAATTTTTAGCTTTACTCAATGCTAAAATTATGTTAATGTAGTACTGATAATTTTTTTTTGGAATTAATCTTTTTTTAGTGGAAAAAATGTACCTCAAAAAAAAAAAAAAAACCATTAAGTGGAACTTAAGAAATTATATTGTACTTAAGGCCTTATGTTTAGTATGAGCAAACGGGCCTAAGAGGAGACTGAGAAGCCCTTCCGAAAAACCTTATCATAATACGCAATCGCGATATAGAGGCAGACAAAAACAGCAGATTAGAAGGTGAAGTGAAAAAGTTGTAAGTAGAAATCCCATTGGATCATAAAGTAGGAATAGGAATTGCAGAAGAAGAAGGAGAAGAAGAAATAGAAGAAGAAGAAGAAGAAGAAGAAGAAGAAGAAGAAGAAAAAGAAGAAGAAGAAAATGAAGAAGAAGAAGAAGAAGAAGAAGAAGAAGAAGAAGAAGAAGAAGAAGAAGAAGAAGAAGAAGAAGAAGAAGAAGAAGAAGAAGAAGAAGAAGAAGAAGAAGAAGAAGAAGAAGAAGAAGAAGAAGAAGAAGAAGAAGAAGAAGAAGAAGAAGAAGAAGAAGAAGAAGAAGAAGAAGAAGAAGAAGAAGAAGAAGAAGAAGAAGAAGAAGAAGAAGAAGAAGAAGAAGAAGAAGAAGAAGAAGAAGAAGAAGAAGAAGAAGAAGAAGAAGAAGAAGAAGAAGAAGAAGTTGGAATGTGAAAAGGATATGTTGGTAAGGGAAACAAACTTAAGGGACATATTCAAGCAGAGGACGATCAAATATTGTATGTAAATGTGTACTCGGAAGAATTAAGCCACCGCGGGACCTGTCACAAATTCTATCAAATAGTAATAGGTTATAAAGTTTATGGTATTAAATGAAAAAAAACTGTTACAAACAAACTTTTCTTGATTTAATTTGAGCAAATTTATAATAATGTACTGTTAATATCGATTTCTCGTAGTAATTCATATTCAATGTTCATTAAAGTGAAGTGATTTAGACATTGTTTGCTCATCGTGTTAATCAACTAATTTTTAACACGTTTTATTGCTGAAAGAGATCGGTTACCAATACCACTCCCGTTGGTGATCATGAGATACAACTAAATACGGAAGACGATTTCAACGTTCGGGAAACAATATTGTAAAGAATTATTTATCAAAAGCTTCTACACCTGCAGTTGCAGAGCCTCATGATTCTTGCTGTCAATAATATAAGCAACATTAAAATTTAGAATTGCAGCCAACTGGAATAATTTGTCGCCTAGGCTATCCTACGAATCATCTGCGTAAGAACCTAAGTAAAATGATTGCAGATTGTTCCAAAATGTCTTCATATATGTTTAATATACGTGCTTGTAAGCCACTGGAGGTTAGTTATTGTAAGACTAAACTTTTTTATGGTCAGAAATCGTTGGTTTGTTATTCTTGCTATGTGGCTAATCTGGCCCTAAGTGTGATCAGGTCACTTAGCTGGTGCAGAATCCCTTGGATGAGGTAGTTCTGTTCCAAGTTAAACAATTTTTTTGTTTTTAATTTTTATTTACAGTACCAATTTGCTGTAACCACAATTAAAAAAACTGTTCTATTGGAGGTACCTTAATAAACACTTTCTAAATAATGTATTTTAAAAAGAAACAAGAACAAAAACAGTAAACCAGAATACACAATACACTCACATAGCCATTTCGCATGAATTAAAAATTTACTTACATAAATTGGCACAATTATCTTACACATCAGATACAGAGATACATCAAACATGAGCCAATAATGAAAGGTGTTATGAATGTGCCTCCATAGAACAAATCATCTATCTCTATCTTAAGTTTCACCGACATTCATCAAAATCATACCACTGGATTATTACATGTAAGATAAAACATTATATCATTACATTCAAAACATTTCTTGGAAATTTTAATTAGTACGACCTCAGAATTTTAATAAAATATTTTTTCTCAGAAGTCATTACTCCGTGCATACTGCATCAATTTGTGTAGGTAAATTCAATTTTCAAATATTTATTTAAAATGCTTTAGCTTATAAAATATTTTGCACATCCGATACATCTTCATCTCTTTGCCATCCGTTAAGCATCCGTCTGCAACTCAAGTACTAAAATACCATCGTTGATTGAAGTACTTATTGGCTTTTGTTTGCCACCCTTTCATAGAAAAGCACGCTCAATTGATTCCCTAGAATCCGCATTCCAAATAGAAAACAAAACAAAATCGACAACAACGGTTCCGTATTGACATTCTAAAAAACGTCACAGTAGCGCTTTGGTAATAGATACTTTTTTTTATTATTTCCCTTAAAAAAAAAAAAAACAGTCTTTCCCATCAAAAAGAAACACAGGGTGATTCTACGAACTAAACTATAAAATCTCAGAATTATCATGTCTTGAAGTTATGCAATATATCGCTAGCTATAACTGCTGCATCAAAGTATCTGAGATGAGATTGCAGTTGACATTGGCCTTGTTAAAAGTTGTTGTCACTCTCATATTTGAGTGTATCTATAAGATATCCGATTTGTAATTGTTAAGTAAATAATAATTATAATAAATTGTTTAATATGAATTTTATTTTTGAATGAGCGATAAATTATTGTAAATTAATTTGTCTCCTGCTTATGGAGAGGAAAGTAGTGGTGTGCAGTAACACGATACTCATATACTTCGCAGAAGTGTCACACTGGCTGCATTCCTATCGTTTTGCTAATTTTTATCGCCTTTGACTTTTAAGATAAGATTGTGGATTGGACAGCATTGATAGCTGTATGCACATTGGCAAAAGGTGAGTGTACGGCGATCTTGATTACAGAAATTCTTGTAATTAAGTAGACGGGTGATTTTTTTCAGAAAGTTCTAAGACCTTGTTGATGGTCGATTGTAGATACAAATGGATTTGGGCTCCTATTGGACAGTTCATTAATAAATAATGAATTGTGTTCTTCCTGTAATTATAATTGAATTGACATGCCATTACATTGCATCACATTTTTCGTGGTAAAATATTATTGTTATCAAAAAATGGTTTATAAACACAATGCATTAAAGAAGTCGCAATTAGAATTGTATAGATAAAGTTATTGAATTTGTTTGGGTGGATATTTGTATCATATAAAGTAAACCCCCTTCGAGTATACCAGATTGATGTGGTTTAATATTTTACCGGAAACCCGGTTATCCGTTGTTGAAGTACTAATGAACCTAAATATGTTGTCGTATTTAAAGTAATTTATTAAAACGCATTAAGTTAATCTAAAATAGATATAGATACATTATTTTAAGTATTCCTTATAATTTAAATTATTTTTGTTTTCTTTAATCTGGCTATATTGTTAAGAGACGATATAAGGTTTTGCTAGATTTAGGGGGTTTAACTGGAATAAGTAATAAGTAATTTTATTATCTATAGCGTAAACAACGCAGTTAAAATATCATGTGTTCGAAATTTTAAATATGATCAACAAAAAGATCTAAAAAGATCTAGACTAGTCTAATTTTGTCCATGAGCCAAATATTCAATCCTTTTTTTTTAGTTTTTCGGCTATTACTCAGAAACCCTTGATCCTACAAAAAAAAATATATTGTTAAAAATGAAAGCTGACAAAATTTCTTACAAAAAAGTGTTTGCAAAGTTTTTTCGTATCTTATAGTTTCTGAGATAAAAACCTTAGTAGATTGCTAATACGTGACCAAAAATTCAAAAAACAATGATGATAACTAATATGTAGGTAAGGATCAAGGTTTTCTGAGTAATAAGTGAAAAACTGAAAAAAAAAACAAAATTTAAGAGGTTGAAACAGATTAAAACCAGCCACATCGCCGCAGAACCATCAAAAGCAATCAGCACGGTTGGTGGTCAGCAAATTTGTATCAAACATATTGCCACCAGCGCCAGCAACAACACGGTTTGACATTTCATACTTAATTCTATGTGAAATGTTTTTTTCTGCAGTTTGGTGCCACTGAATATCGTAAAGTAAGTAAAGTTGTCAGCACCGCAATAGCAACAGCAAATTTAATACTTTGGTCCAACGACGCTAATGGCTTTGCTGATGGTGCTGTTCTAAACGGTGTTGAGGAATTGAAATACATTGGTTCGAAAATAATGGCTGCCGCTTTCGCTGGTGCTGGCTGCTGGCTTAATCTGTTTCGCGCTTTAAACGCTCAATCATTTTGACATCAAATTAAGTTTGTTTTCGATGTTCATATCTTCGTCGAAACGAGACGGGCTGTTTTCTCTTGCATTGGAAAAGTTTCAAAAATGCCCTTAGACATGCCAGTCTGTTTGGTCATTCATCATGCAAATTTAGGGGCCGAATTACGGCATCAGTGAGTATGTGAGTAACTTTCATACGTTATCGAGCTATCGAGTAAACGCATTGGTATGATGTCTGAAAAGCATTACGTATCGAAAGCATTATTTATGGTACTAGAATAATTCTTCCACATCCCTATTAAGTGTCATTTGCTGACTTGTCATTGGTCTATTTGTCACAGCTGTTTGAATTGTTTATATTTTAGTTCTTGCATTTTAGAAATTAATTTGTGTTTCTTTCAATTTTGTGGATAGATGTTTTGTTATTATTGTGTATTTTTAATGAAAGAAAATTAAATAATATTAAAATAAATTTATTAGATAAGTAACTCTGGCATTTTTTATTAATCTTGATTTTGTGTTCTCCAGGCGTGGTTTATATTTTGTTACTTAAAAGTGGTTCTGCGGCCAAAAATTAATATAATCATCCTGCAACACTTTTAATTAATATTAAATAAAATATAAGTGAACAAATCAAATATCTAAAACTTTTCCAGCAAAATTTGTAAATAAAAATTAATCATACGTCTGCCTTGCATCTATCGTATGAAAAAACATAATTTCACTGACAAAGGAATGCCAAAAAATAAATCCGATATTCGATAACCGATATTCGATAACCTGCTTTATCTTAAGCAGTAATGCCAATCGAAGTTTATGACAAAATATAAATCCGATATTCGATAACCTGCTCGATATCTTAACCAGTAATGCCAATCCATAGGGAAAACCTCATATACAGGCAAAAATCTGAAAAAAACACCTTTTTTTTATTATCACCTGTCCCAAGTTTTTTTTAAATAAAAAAAACTGCAAGATTATCCCGAATCCTTTTGTTTATTTATTATTAAGATATATAATATAAATAAACCTATCATAAAATAATAATACTTTTTTTATATTTTTTAAATATTTTGCAGGCAGAAATAATTTTTTCCGCGAAAAGTCCAATTTCTCAGGCATGGGTTTATGTATGAATTTTATTTTTTCCAAGAAAATGGAGCTGAAAAATAAAATATTTTGCAGGCAGAAATAATTTTTTTCCAAGAAAATGGAGCTGAAAAATAAAATATTTTGCAGGCAGAAATAATTTTTTCCGCGAAAAGTCCAATTTCTCAGGCATGGGTTTATGTATGAATTTTATTTTTTCCAAGAAAATGGAGCTGAAAAATAAAATATTTTGCAGGCAGAAATATTTTTTTTCCAAGAAAATGGAGCTGAAAAATAAAATATTTTGCAGACAGAAATAATTTTTTCCGCGAAAAGTCCAATTTCTCAGGCATGGGTTTATGTATGAATTTTATTTTACTTTAGAAACAAAGATACACATTATATTAAAGGTTTTGTGGCCTTTACTCCAAGCATTGCGTTTCGCCCTAGTTTGATGGTGGGCTCATCAGCTAGATGACATCAAACCCAATCTAGTACGCAATAATTGTCAATGATTACCGACTGCTTTATAAAATTTACAGAGAAAACTCCCTGTGAATTATATTATTCTAAAGAACTTTGATCAAAGTTAGACATTAGAAATTATGATGTTATGCTCGTGGCCAAGCGAAGTTATAAGAAAATAAAAACAATAAAAAGACTAAAAATAGTCGAATTAGATTTTATTAAGTGGAGTATTTATGAATGAAATTCAATATTAAAGGTTTTGTGGCCTTTACTCCAAGCATTGCGTTTCGCCCTAGTTTGATGGTGGGCTCATCAGCTAGATGACATCAAACCCAATCTAGTACGCAATAATTGTCAATGATTACCGACTGCTTTATAAAATTTACAGAGAAAACTCCCTGTGAATTATATTATTCTAAAGAACTTTGATCAAAGTTAGACATTAGAAATTATGATGTTATGCTCGTGGCCAAGCGAAGTTATAAGAAAATAAAAACAATAAAAAGACTAAAAATAGTCGAATTAGATTTTATTAAGTGGAGTATTTATGAATGAAATTCAATATTAAAGGTTTTGTGGCCTTTACTCCAAGCATTGCGTTTCGCCCTAGTTTGATGGTGGGCTCATCAGCTAGATGACATCAAACCCAATCTAGTACGCAATAATTGTCAATGATTACCGACTGCTTTATAAAATTTACAGAGAAAACTCCCTGTGAATTATATTATTCTAAAGAACTTTGATCAAAGTTAGACATTAGAAATTATGATGTTATGCTCGTGGCCAAGCGAAGTTATAAGAAAATAAAAACAATAAAAAGACTAAAAATAGTCGAATTAGATTTTATTAAGTGGAGTATTTATGAATGAAATTCAATATTAAAGGTTTTGTGGCCTTTACTCCAAGCATTGCGTTTCGCCCTAGATACTCCACTTAATAAAATCTAATTCGACTATTTTTAGTCTTTTTATTGTTTTTATTTTCTTATAACTTCGCTTGGCCACGAGCATAACATCATAATTTCTAATGTCTAACTTTGATCAAAGTTCTTTAGAATAATATAATTCACAGGGAGTTTTCTCTGTAAATTTTATAAAGCAGTCGGTAATCATTGACAATTATTGCGTACTAGATTGGGTTTGATGTCATCTAGCTGATGAGCCCACCATCAAACTAGGGCGAAACGCAATGCTTGGAGTAAAGGCCACAAAACCTTTAATATTGAATTTCATTCATAAATACTCCACTTAATAAAATCTAATTCGACTATTTTTAGTCTTTTTATTGTTTTTATTTTCTGATACACATTATATCTAAAAAAAATGGGCTAAACCAGTCCGTTACGTTAATCAGTGCCGAAGAAATAATAACTCTTACATATATACCACCGTCAAAACCGCGGTTTTTGCGACCTCATTCAATGAGACAAATTTGAACATAACTCCGAAGATCGCAGGTAATCGCAGATGGATTTTTCTGTGCTGTAACTCGAAAGTGCGGTGCATATGCTGGTATATACCGTTACGTGGAGACAAGTGGAGCTAAATTTGAAACTCAAAAACTTTTCATAAAAGCCATTTTTTTAAGTACCAAGGTTTGAGACTTCTTATATAAGGCTTTTTTTATCAATTTCACTAAAAATTTTTTTTAATTTTAAATACTCGAAAACAAACCAATAAAATGATATATAAATTAATAGAATGTATGTTAAGGAACTCCGGAAAAAGACATCTAAAAGTTTGTTGAAAATGTGGTTCGCGACTTGAATAATTTTTTTTTTCAACTTTGAGGGCTTGTAAATAAGTAAATAAAATATATTAATTAAAAAATTCTTTTCCATTATATGCTGGGGTTATCAGAGAGTACTTAGACATAAAAATTTAAAGGCTACGTAAAACTTTTTAAAAAGCATTTTTTTCCGCGCTCAAACCACTGTGCAGCGCCAGCAACAGCACCGTTTGACATTTCATACTTAATTCTATGTGAAATGTTTTCTTCTGCAGTTTGGTGCCACTGAATATCGTATAGTAAGAAAGTTGTCAGCACCGCCATAGCAACAGCAAATGTAATACTTTGGTCCAACGACGCTATTGGCTTTGCTGATGGTGCTGTTCTAATCTGTGTTGAGGAATTGAAATACATTGGTTCTAAAATAATGGCTGCCGCTGTCGCTGGTGCTGGCTGCTGACTTAATCTGTTTCGCGCTTTAGACGCTCAATCATTTTGACATCAAATTAAGTTTGTTTTCGATGTTCATATCTTCGTCGAAACGAGACGGGCTGTTTTCTCTTGCATTGGAAAAGTTTCAAAAATGCCCTTAGACATGCCAGTCTGTTTGGTCATTCATCATGCAAATTTAGGGGCCGAATTACGGCATCAGTGAGTATGTGAGTAACTTTCATACGTTATCGAGCTATCGAGTAAACGCATTGGTATGATGTCTGAAAAGCATTACGTATCGAAAGCATTATTTATGGTACTAGAATAATTCTTCCACATCCCTATTAAGTGTCATTTGCTGACTTGTCATTGGTCTATTTGTCACAGCTGTTTGAATTGTTTATATTTTAGTTCTTGCATTTTAGAAATTAATTTGTGTTTCTTTCAATTTTGTGGATAGATGTTTTGTTATTATTGTGTATTTTTAATGAAAGAAAATTAAATAATATTAAAATAAATTTATTAGATAAGTAACTCTGGCATTTTTTATTAATCTTGATTTTGTGTTCTCCAGGCGTGGTTTATATTTTGTTACTTAAAAGTGGTTCTGCGGCCAAAAATTAATATAATCATCCTGCAACACTTTTAATTAATATTAAATAAAATATAAGTGAACAAATCAAATATCTAAAACTTTTTCAGCAAAGTTTGTAAATAAAAATTAATCATACGTCTGCCTTGCATCTATCGTATGAAAAAACATACGTTCACTGACAAAGGAATGCCAAAAAATAAATCCGATATTCGATAACCTGCTTATCTTAAGCAGTAATGCCAATCGAAGTTTATGACAAAATATAAATCCGATATTCGATAACCTGCTCGATATCTTAAGCAGTAATGCCAATCGATGTTTATTCAGTGACGTATTGCCTGGTCACTGATGCGGTAATTCGACCCCAGAAGTAGTTTGATTTTCGTCAATCAGAATCCATATTGTCCATTCTATTTTGTAAATAAAAGATCCCCTGGAGGAAGACGGCAACCACCGTCGAATTATCGGGAAAGAAATTATTTTTTTGTTTCATTTATAAGACATTGCGATCAAAAAAGCTGAATAAGAATACGAAATTCTTAACATTTATAATGTATGATACGCATACATTATTTTTTTATGAACACATTTAAATGATTGAATCAGTCATTTGATAGTGTAAGGGAAGCTTAAGTCACAGTTTTAGCAAACGAACCTAAAGAACTTATTTTATAAATAAAGAACTAAAAATATGACTCAAGTTTCTTGAGTCCTTTGCTCTTTATACAGATCTTTTGACTTACTATCTACTTAAACATAGGGCGAGGGACTCAAAACAATTATTCTTTGCTGTCGATGGAACCATAATAAGTGAAGATCTTTCATCCTTGCATGATATATGGACCGTTCTGGAGGGCAATGTCCACTTGAGCAACACAACTCACAAGCAAATCCAATAAAAAAAATAAGCGAAAAATGAATCCAACGCCTTTTTACTTGGTCAATAGGACATGCCTACCATGGGAATCAGTAACAAGATTTAGATTTATAAGTATTTAGGAGTTACAATAAATCAAGACCTCTTATGGAAAAAACATTTTATACTGAAAGCTGTAATTTCAAGATGGAGGAACCTGATGTCAAATTCAAGTGTGGGCATTCCAGCAATAATAAAGATGTTTAAAGCTGTTATGCGTTCAGTAATTTGCCACGGTGCACAGGTATGGGGAGTTATATACTTCGATGACATAGAAAAAATCTTGTCCAAAAAGCTTTGAGAACGAAAACTCTTCAAAGACTGGGAAAATATTTCTAGAAGATACAACTTGATCTTGATGAAAAAAATATTGGCGAATGGGTCACTATCACTCAATTTTTTTTTACCGGAAGTGGAACAGGCAAAAAAGTAGAGAGTGATGAACAAGTAGAAAGCTCAGTGACTCGTTGTATATATACAACCACCTGACTTTAGTACTGCCCAAATTTCAATGGTTATCCGAGCGAGAGAAAAACTACTTAAATAAAATTATATGCCACATCACCCTGCACTTTATACAATACTGGAGAGTACCAAGCATTTTCTTGGTACTTGATCAATTCTTAAGGAAATCCTGCGATCTTATTTGGAGCCTCTTATATGATGATAGAAGATGTGAAACGTGTTTTGAACGATACTGAAAATTGTATTACTTTAGTTTCGTATTGCTTAACTGCTCTTAGTTATAGAAGACGAATTTTAGATGGAGATTTTTAAATATTGTAAAGCTAAATTTTTATTGTTAAATTTTGTTGTCATTTCTCAGCAGACGGCATAGCCATGCTTAAACGTACATTTATAAACAAAATTTTGTATTAAATGAATGATTAATAAAGTACTTTAATAATAAAAAAAATAACAAGATCAGTTGTAGCAGCAACATCGTCGTCACAGATTGTTAACATCGACCGGTTTTTATTTGAAAACGCTTTATAAAGCGACAATATTATTACACAAAAATGCCCACCTTATGTTACTTGTTTTATCCCACATTTAATCAATGACCCTCCTGAAATATCCAACAGAGGACTATGTTGTTAATCCCTCAAAATATTACTCAATGTCCCTTCCACTTATTTAGAAATTCCATAACAATTCCGTGAATGAAAACTTTTTTCAGCGTTATCTTATAAATAAATGTATTTTTGTTCAGCGATTAATAGCACAATAGATATATAGCTCTTTCTAAAACACGAAACATTAATTTCTTTAGAAAATCCATTTTCCAGCACGCAAAGTTTTCACCGAAAACAAAACACATAGAAAATAGAATAGCTTACTCATTCTCTTATCTTGAAATTTAATTAGGCCCCAACAAGGCTCCATATAATATAGCCCAATTTATCACACAACCACACACCAAGGGAAACCTCATTTGTGTTCCTCTTATATACACATACACGTAGTGAAAGAAATATTTATCCAAATCTGAAATGCGAACGAAATTCGATTTTTTCAGACAACATGCCGACTTCATGTCCTAGCTTACATAATCAAAATACTTATATGTAATGTACCCATATGTGCCCGAGGTTAATATAGTTCGGTAAGGTAGTAGGTATATGTTAGTTATCTCTTCTAAAGGCACTTACCCACACCTTGCTGCAAATAGTATTGAAATTTTATTGTGAAAGCCTTAAGTCCACCAACAAAATAACAACAAGTACCTTATTCCACGTAGGGAGGCTTAGAGTACATAGAGCCATTGGCAAACAGCAGAGACAAGGATAAAGGATAGATACTAGCTATACCGAGTCGAGTCGGGGAAATTAGGTGGCCTACTTTTGAAAGCATTTTGAAGCCCCCAAAAGCCGGAAGCAAACGAACCGCACACTCCGTTCATACCACGTGCTATTTATGTTGGTGTGGTGTGACTGCTGTTGTTGTTTATGGTGATGATGGTGGTGATGGTGATGGTGGAGGAGGTGAATTAAAACATATATTCGTATACCACAATTTCCGGCAGTTGCAGTTGCAGCAGTAGCAATAACAGCAAAAATGGTTAAAAGCGACAGAAGCAAATTCTGCTGCAGTGCCTCCTTTTGTGTACAACACTCAGGGATAACGGCTATCGATTTTCCACTACACATAGTCTATCTCTTTTTCGCTTGTCATAACGGCGACATAGCATATAAATGTAGAGGAGGTTCGTCTTCTTAGAGGTTTTAGGTAGGTATCCTCATATTTACATAAGTGTACTCCAAAATAAAAGTGGTCGACGATTTGAGAACCAAAAGAGGATTTTGCAATGAGTTAATGATTTTTATAACCCAAGGATTACAAAGGGAAGAACATTGTACAAGAAAAAAACAAGGATCTCTGAATGAATGCCTTTTTTGCGATAACGGCAACGAGAAAGGTTAGAGATATTATGCGAGAGGTGGCTTGATGTGGAAGGACTTTTGCTGAAAATCAAATTAAGAACTTATTGGTTGGGCAGGTACTTGATGTGGTGCTTTTGAGTTTTTGTATATCTCTCATTGACATTTTGACAAGAAATATAATGGAATTGTGGAAAACATCATCGTCATAGGACCTTGAGCAATAAGCGTGTTAATGTATCATTAAGTCCTTATGAAGGACAAATGAGCTTTCAAATGTCTCATATTTCAGGAAGAAAATTCAATGGACATTTTTTTTGTGTTTTCTGCGTATCTGGAAAAAAAAGTCAATCAACATTCAGAATATCTATTTTGTTTTCAATTTGAAATGATTTGTAGAAATACAATATGGAAATCATTTTTTGGGATCAAACACAAATGTTTTATAATGTTTGAAGAGAACCATGAAAGTTATGTAAAAATATTTTTTTTTGTTTTCCTTACAACCCTTTAACCCCAAAAAAGGCAAAATTACAAGAAAAAACTGACTGCAAAGATGCAGGTCTTGGGGAAGAAGTTTGTTTTGATTTCTTGAGTAAGTCCTACAAAGTAGCCGAAATTTGGACCAGGGTAAAATTTCTTAAGAAGTTTTTTCAAATCTCTTGGAAACTATGAATGACGGTTATGAATTATGGAATTGTTATATAAAAAAAATTGAATTAAGGCTTGATTCGCTTAGTAAATTAATTTTCTGTTATTTCAGTGATAGACATCGATTTCAGTGACAGCTGAATTCCATATAAAGTGGAATACAATCGATCCACTAGTAGCGTTCAATTTTCCCATTACTGTTCTAAACTATCAGTATATTCATTTCAAATATTAACTCTTACCAAATTTTAGTTATTTTTCCTAAACGTTTTGAAAAATCATCGGCCAAAGGGCACCACCATTTGTTCATTTTTTAACTGCATTTCCATTCGGTTTGGCGATAACTTTTAGCTAAAATTTTTAATAATTATAAAATATTCTTTTCGAAAACTTCCTAAAAACAAGGTTTCATATAGCTACTTTTTGCATAATCATTAGCTTAGCTTTAGGCTTATTTTATTCAGATACATTTTCGACAATTTTTGCTTTTGTTTACCACCGGTAGAAAATATAAATGAGGATATTATTTTTGAATTTGTTATTATAATAGGAATTGGTAAAAATTTTGCAAAAAGGATTATTTTATTATTTATTTATTTAAAAATTATAAAGTGCGATTATGATTAGAAGTCATTAAACTCATTGTAAACAGTTTTCGAAAAAAAAGCGACCAGAGCGCCATCTATTGGGTAATTGAAATAGCCTTAGGTATTACCTACAACATCAGCTATCCAACAGTGAAAGTCCCCTCAAAATAGGTCAATCCGTTTCTTATCGTACCATAAATAAGAGTTTTCGGAAAAAATATCAAATCAAGCGCCATCTAGAGGATAATTTAAATATAATTAGTTACTTGCTACAACATCAGCTATATCTGTCAGTGAAAGTCCCATCAAAATTGGTCCAGTAGTTTCTGACCAGTTCATACGTATACGAATATGCGAAAAAGCGACCGGAGCGATACCTAGAGTAGATTATTAAAATGGCTTATTTTACGCGCTACAAAATTTACTATCGACAAAATTAAGTCCCGTCAAAATCGGTCCAATACCCGCTGCGTTGCTGCCGCAGAAAAAATAAGGGAGTAAACATTTTTTTAAAGAGTTATTATAATCTTATTGGGCCAAAATTTTGCCAAAAACTATATTTTTATTATTAAATTAATTAAATTTTAAAGGGTTAATCTAATATAATAGTTTTTGGGAAAGCGAACCAGGTGCCATCTATTGGGTAATTGAAAAAGCCTAAGTTAGTACTTATAACAGAAGAGCTATCCACGAGTGAAAGTCTCGTTAAAGTTGGTCCATCTGTATCTCGTCGTCCTGTCGGTCCATAGGAATTTCCGAAAAAGTAACTTCAACGTCATCTAGTGGATAATTTAAATATCATAATCTTCTTCCTACAACATCAGCTATCTGTCAGTGGAAGTCCCTTCAAAATTGGTCAAGTATAATTTCTGATCGGTTCATATATACGAATATGCGAAGAAAGCGTTTCGAGCGCCACCTAGTAAGCAATTAAAATAGGCAATTTAACGCACTGCAACATTGGCTATCGGCCAGTGAAAATACCATCAAAATCGGTCCAGCCGTTCTCGAGATATGCATTATGCAAATACAAAACATGCTTTATCTCATACTTTTCATCACATACAACAATACTCAAAACTATGCGATAAAATAGCCAGCAAAAAAATTGGCAGTTCTTCTTCTTTCTCTAATTGCAATGGCGATAAATTTTCACCAAAGTCCAGCATAAACACTAAATACTCGTGCTGAAATAAAAGTTGATCATAAAAACATACTCAAGTATTATTTGCTCAAGTATTATTTATGATATAATATTTAATTATTTTATTTAAAAATCTAAGTAACAAATGATCCCAGGCAGGTGGTAACTTTACTATATTTTCATGTAATCTACGTATTTAAAAAAAAAATGTCAAATGACACAATATTTGACACTAGTTTTTATTTAAATAAAACTAAATCTCGTTCCGGTGATTCAAATAATATATTTAAATGGAAATTTCATGATTATTTTGAAATATTTCCTAACAATTTTCATACCAAAGACTCAATAAATATGATGGCGCCTCTCTTAACATCACTTTCAATGTCACAATAAATACAAACTACAAATTATTACTCATCTGTCAAAACAAAAACGTAAGTTTTATTGTTGAAAGATATATGTATGTATGTAGTTACAGCAAAAAAATGCAAATTACCTATATGACGTTATTTTATTTAAAACCACAAAACCACTATATGAACATGGAATTTTTTTTCTCGGGTTGCTGAATGGCACGTTTAACATCTTGATTTAGTTAGAAGGCAAAGATCGTTAAACTTTGAAAAAAATAATGAATAATGATTTAAAAAATATCATTGGAATTGTTTAATTACATAGACATACATATATGAAATCATTCTTTATGATCGGGTTAAACATGAAATTAAACGGAAATGCCACTTGGTGACCATTTAATTAATAAAATGCAGACATTATTTGAGAAATTCAAAACAAAATGGACAAGCACATTTCAAAAAATTATTTTGAGCGACCAACTCTTCTGGGTTGTACTTATTTAAAATGTAAATTTTGCAAATCAATGATCTCATTAAAAATCATATTGCGTTCTTAATAATATTTAAAGGTTTAATGAGACTTTCGTTATCTAGGAATGCAAACATGTGCTACCGTCGTAAATAAAAAGTCATAAAATATTTAATTATTATATGTGGCATCGTATTAATTCAATCAGTAATTAATTCCACTATGCGATGCTATTATTGCGTCTGAGATTTGATATTGCACGAACTAAAATTTTCAAGGACACAAATTTAATTGAAGTTCAAGGAAATGATAAGGAACACCTATAAAATGATCCATGTAATAATATGTAAATGGTTTTGAAGCTCATATATATAGATATTTAAATTGGTCAGTTAAACAAGGCTATGAAAATGAAAAAAGGTTAATAAAATTGGAGAAACTATTATGTTAGTCTATGAAACTAAACCCAACCTGCATTCTTAACCTATCTTAGGTTTGAAAGTAAAATTTTTCTTCATCATAAATGTATAATGGTGTTCCTATAAATTTCTTATTATCTATCGTTACATTTGCTACTTTGTAGCAGCTCATCAGGCTTAATACCATCCTAATTTTCCATGGAAATTTAAAACACTGCGCCAATCATATATTTCTCATAATTTTCCTAACAAATTCCAATGTGTAAAATCATTTAGGAAAAACCATCTTATACCATTACTAAATTTAATAGCAACTCCTTCCTTAACAGATCCCACACAAAATAGAAATTATAGTCAAAATTGCTTTTAAAAACGATGATGGCACACCGCACTTTGCTATTGGCAGTAACGACATGTTGCAACACCACCCCATGGGGCGCCAAGCAACGTCTTTCTCTTCTGATCGGGTGTTTAACAACTAATTTTATCACATCCTACTTCAGAAGTTAGTAAAGTAGCTCCAGTTCGCCAAGAAGAGTCGTGTTAGGAATTTGTCAGGCTTCATCAATTGACATCGACATGGATGATGACGACAACGAGGACAACGACTCTTTTAAATGCAACTACAACGACGCGGGGAACTCTCTAACGCAAACCAAGACCGGCCGCGGAATTAGCTTTTGATTGTAGCCTGTGGAGTGTGGCTGCTCTCCAGATTTACTAACAAGATAAAAAGAACAGCATACTAAAGATCTTCACTTCATATTATAAATTGAAACTCAATTACATCAATAGTTTTTGTTTTTAAGTGTTAAATAGGTGCCTTACATATAAATGGTTGCCAATGTGCGATTTTAAGTGACATTATTTGTGTTATTAATTTTAATTTGAATAAAACAACTGGCTTAATCCTATCTAAAATAAAAGGCAGTCAATATGGGATGTTTTTAATGCTATGATTTAATGATATATTTTAATGCGATGTTATTACTATAATATAGAGGTTATGACGATATGCTAAGCAGAGATAAGAATAACAATAAGAAGCTCAAATTAATCTTATCGGAAATCGAGACCGGAAACATATAATTTTTATTCGTTAGAGACACGTCATAATCTGCCTATATTTCAGCAATCACTGGAACGATTACAATTTCTCAAAAAAATCTGGTTACAATCCAATATTAATTCAAGAATCTTCACGAAAAATAATTTATCCACACCGTCGTTTTCGATAGATTTTCAGCTAGTTATAACAATAAAAGCAAAATACTTATAATATTAATTTTATACAAAAACAGTTAAATGCTTCGATTCAACTAAACAAGAAGCCGATAAAGTTGGTTTGAATTCTGCAGTTCTAGCAAGCAGCAGGCCAGTCAAACTTTGTAGACAGTTTTATTTCTTTTTCTTAAATTCTTAAAATCACCGATATCGAACCTTAGAAGCATTTAAGTAACATTTTAATTCAGAAACTTAGCGGGAACATTTTTGAACCTTTCAGATTTTCAGTGCGAAATCATTCCAGGGTTAGCTTAACCTTCAGTTAAAAACAAGTTTTTCAGACAGTTAAGGATCCCGAATTAACTCAGAATTAACTCACAAATTTGACTGGGTCAACTCAGGATTGAAAACTGGCTGAAAACCGTATTTCCATCAGTGTTAACTCATTTTCATTTCATTTCATTTCATTTAATTATAATCTCTCACTGAAAAAAATGGGCCTAAGCAAGAACAAACAATTTTCTATAATGTTTTCGAAGTCCTTAAAAAAATTAACTTCCAAGATTGAGATCACTGGTAAGCTCACAATAGGCCCGGATGATATTTTGCATGCCACAGACTTTGATGAATACATCGAGTTTAAATTACTCTTCTCTTTGTCTGCAAAAGCAGTGAAGTAGGTTTAAGGATAAATCATAGGTGGTGCTGTCTATCTCCCAAATATATTTAGCAGAAACAGAATGAAAACGCCCTTATTCACAGAAAATATTTTTTTTAATCACAAACCATTCGCCAAAGCATTCGATTGAAGGCGAACGTTTAATTTGCGCGGTCGCACGGCCTGACCGCAGCGGCCAGTTAATATATATGCTGGTTGCTGGCCGCCTAATGCGAGCACTTGTATGTATCGTAGAAGAACTGGTGGCCGCTGCGACCTGGCCACGCGGCCTGGTCTTATTGACCTAAAAAGCTCTTATTGGGCAGCTTGCCGAACAACTTTCGCTTTTCTTCTTTCTTTTTTTGACAGCTGTCTTTCCAGTTGAGGAAACATTTCAAATTTCAGCTACTTCTCTGCATGTTTTTCCAGATTTCATTCACTTTTTGAGGTATCATAGTTTCAAATTAGTAGTAGTATAGCATTTCAAAAACATAAAGTTGGCTTTTGCTTAGATAAGTGATATATATACATACTAAAATATTTTTTCACATTTATTTATTATCTACGATTATTTAATAATTATAACCAACGGCAACCCTACCAACCATCAAATAGCGTATCTAACTTTTAAAAGCGGAAAAATCGGTTGTGTCTAAATTATTTCAAAACTGTTAGAGATTCTTTATTTTGTTTATGAGGTTTTCGATTCAATTTGACAAGTTGTAGGCTCCACAGCATGACGTTTCGTATTTCAATCTGGGTCAGAAAAAAAACGCAACGAGTTTGATTTTTATTATAATTATATGATTCACTTTGTGGCATAGCATGTTGTTTCTTTAAATGACGTTGTTTACCTTTCAATTAAGACACTGTAAATTAAGATGACCTACGACAAGGTTAAGTTCGAGTATTATACATAATTTAGAGGTTGTCTCATACTGTGTGAATGGTTTTTATTTTATATTTTTGACGTATCCAGACTCAGAGTAAACATAAAAACTGACATTGAATATGATTGCTATATATATAGTGTGTGTGTGGTCTCTTTTAAGGGCGTCAAGATCAATATTTGCAATCTAATTATGTCAAGTGGAATAGGAATATATTGTTGTATAAATGACTGATAAGTAAGGAATTCTGGTGAATAAATTGAATTGAAAATGTCAGCTCAAGGCTTGACGTTTTTGAAGCAAGCTTGAAATGGATGCAATAGTTCAGAAGCATTCTGTTGCGAAAATTACAATTAAAATGTGTGTTTGTCTAGTTTTAGTTCTTTGGTAGATTAAAACACCTGAATTAATTTTTTTTTTTAAATAATTTTTTCTATTTAAATTTAAATTAAATGAAAAAATAACTAAAATTAAAATTAAAATTTAATTTAAAATTAAAATTAAAATTAATTTCTGTTCAAATCGTCTCTCGCAAAACGATTAAATAAACAAAAATCGTACAGAGCTCCAAAAAATGAAAAAAAAAAAACAAAAAGTTTAGAGCGTTTTCAGAGATGCACTTGGGTTTAAAAGTTTAAATGCGTTTGAATGTAAAAATTATTTTGTGGATGATTATGCGGAAACTTTTTTCCTGATAACCTTGAGTAAGCCTTACCAATTAATCAATACAATTAATTGAAATAGGTACAGTCACAATTACACAGTCATAAAAAAAAAAAACTAAGACGCACTTCGCATGCACAGTGGGGAAATCTCTATATTGGGACACCCTTTAGCACAGTTTTCTACTTCATTTGATTTATTGGTTCGAATTATTTTTTATTAGTTAAATCATAAAGTTTATTCCTTAACTCAAAATATTATCCTAATACTGTCATCATACTAACTCCTGCGATATTAATGATCCCTTATATCAACTTTCCTTTTAAATAAACTTTATTACGTATACATAGTCTATCGATTTAATGTTTCGTGTCAAGTTTCAATAAAAAACAACAATCAAATCAGGTGTTCAAAATCTCAAAAAAAAAAAAAGACAAATTCCATTATAACCTTCATCAAACTCAAACAGGGTCATAATTATTATGAACCAAAATTACAATTCGCCTCATATTCGTATCTGATTTATTATTGGCCTCATATATTTATGGTAAAATTGCATATATTAGCGTCTTTTAGTTGTTAATATGCCAAGAAAAAACTAATAAATTATTTGACAATAAAATTCAATTTGATTTCCAAAAGACATGCAAGTACAAAAACAACAACAACATAAAAAACAGCTAAACATGCTTAAAACAATAAAACACGCATAAATGAGAAGGTGTATTGTCAAAAGAACATAAAATAAGAGACATGCGTTGCATAATTGAAAATTTGCAATTTTTGTTTTTGCAGTATATCTACATAAACGTATATGTATTCATCAGACATTGGGTATACAAGAAGTCTAAATTTCTTTTTTTTAATGTATTTATACAACGTAAAACTACAAAATCTGCATAATGAATTTTGTTATCGAATTATTCTTCAATTCATAAAATTGTTCCACATGAAATGGTTTTATTAGGATGATTCATTTAAAACTTAACTTCTTCTACTAATCAGATTACTCTAAGGATCGACGTGGTAATGATTTTTTATTCCACGCATTTTTTTTCTATCGACAACACCTTCAGCTTTTAATATTCGTTTTCAGACAAACCTGTTCTTCGAATGTGAGATTTAAGCGGCAGCGTACCCGTACGACTCATTAAATTCCGACATTGACAAAATTTAGCCCAGTCAACGAATTCCCAAAAGGGAGACTAGGTGAAAACATCGAGGACAGAAAACCTAGATATGGAGCTTTGTTTGGACTATAGCGAAGAGGTAAATATACTTAAAGTAACCGATTGGTCTCAAAGGGGTGCGTAGGGGATTTAAATCTCATGTTTTGTATAGTTTTTCGCTTAAAACTCAGAAACCCTTTTCTGCTAAACGGGGAATCGAAAGTTCGATTTACCTCCTCGATTCCCGTTCACTCGTCGTCTATATTCTGTTAAACGCCGGGGGAACTACTTTATCAATTTTAATCTCGAATCTTTCGAATATCAATTTTTATTGAAATGTCACATTAATAAATCAAAAAAAAATTTTAATAATGAAAACTAACTTCATAAACAATAAAAATTGAAACAATTAAATAGTGCCGCAATTTTTTTTCGAGGTTTCTGTTAAACTGTTAAACGGCAGGGAGAACGTTTTGTTGAAAATAAATGTTCGACGGGAAACATTCCCCGTCGGTAACTCAGTTCAAACACATACACAATAGTTTTTGAAATACAGTTTTTGAAAGTTTATCATTTTTTCAAACTTTCTTTTTTATTTTTTGCAATACTCTGTAGATCCCTCTTATTCCAATACTTCACATCCAGTAGTTTCGATTTATTGCAGACTTATTTATGATGTTGGGGCTGTAAATAATCCAATTGCCTTCGAGCGCCGAAGGCAACTATTTCAAAAATAAAAAAAAACGCGAACATTTCGGATTTTTGTTTAGCGATTATTACCTAAAAGCACTAGTCAGTATTTTAGAACGGTTTTAAAGCAGACTTATGCCTTCAATATGAGACTATATAACTACCTCTGTAGACCCAATATAGTTTCCGAGATAAAGCTCTTCAAAATTTGCAAAGAATAATCTCTTTCGAAATTCGCAATAAATGATAATTTTTTGCAAACTTTGGAGAGCCTTTTCTCAGAAACTGATGAGTCTACAGGAACAATTATAGTCTCATATTTAGTGAGCTTTTATACCGTCCTTAAAAGATACTGATTAGTCCTATTGGGTAATAATTGCTTAAATCTGAACAAAAATTCGAAATTTTCGCTGTTTTTACGATTTTTTACATAAGTATCAATTTACCATAGATATACTTATTTCGGACGTAAAGAAAAAGACAAAGATTCTATTTTTATCGTTTTAATCATAACCATTCTCTTTTGATATAATAACAGAAACAACCAAATATACTATAGCCCTATTCTGTTGAACGGCGGGGGAAACGTTTCCCGAAAATCAGTTCAGCTCTATACTGTTAAAAGGCAGGGAGAACGTTTTGTTGAAAATAAATGTTCGACGGGAAACATTCCCCGTCGGTAACTCAGTTCAAACACATACACATATACTTTTCAAAAAACTACAAACACTTTAAAAAAAATTTCTTATATTATTTTGCGTTTCTCACATCAATTGTTCCCGAAATTTATTGGAAACCTCGAAAAAATCACGGCACTATCCAATTCGTTTAATTTTGTTTGTTTATTAAGTTAGTTTTCATTTTTTTTTTTTTTGATATATGGATAAATGTGACATTTCAATTAAAATTGGTATTCGAAAGATTCGAAATTAAAATTGATAAAGTAGTTCAACCGGCGTTCAACAGAATATAGACGACGAATGAATGGGAATCGAAGAGGTGAATCGAACGTTCGATTCCTCGTTTAGCAGAATAGGGCTGTCTTGCTGTTTTGGAAGTACAAACTGAAAAGTCGATAAGGGTTTATAATTGGAAATAAAGTTATCACTGTGCCTTTGCATTAGCATTGGTATTAACTAATTCGTCCACCTTAATCTTTTGATTTTTCATTATAATTAATCCCTTTATACAAAAAATGAAAGGGAACAATCAGAAACATAGCACTGTGGAGTGAGTTAGATCACAAAGAAATTTAAGTTTTCGCTTGACATCTTCTTTTTTGCGAAAAAATAGAAAAATGGACCTAACCCTTTCTCCCTTTCTCCAACTCTTCAACTATAATTTTACACCATTATCGCTAAAAGGTGAATCAATTCAGACGGAATCTAAGCTTTCGGTTAACTTGCTACTGATCAAATAAAAAAATCTATTCGCAAAAAATTTACGATTGAAATGATGTATATCTAACCTATTACCTACCTATGATGTACCACAACGTTCAATTGCAAACTTACAGTTAATACTGGTATACTATATATATAAGTAAATCCTTAATCATATAAAGAGAATAATACCAAAAGTAAAATCGTTAACCATTTAGTTTAAATAGTCAGCAGCTGGACAGAACTGGGTTTGTGAAGTTTTTTAATGAGAATATTTTCGTATTGTCCGAACCAAGTTTCACAAAGAAATAAAGTAAATGTTGCAATATTTTCTTCAGCTTTTTTCAATAAAAGGCACAGCTGCCTGTTATTTCAAACAACAAAACATTTAGTGCCGAATTTGTAACATAATAAATTCACACATTTGTCCATTCATCAAAAAAGTCATTGCCAAAATTTGCATTTCAATTGTTGGGTTCAAAAATAGAAAATTATATTTGCCAAAAATTCAATCTTTGATTTATCACTTTGACGATCGATCAATTTTGTCATCTCCATCATCGATGCCCCGATCGGTGGTGATAATAGAATCATTTATATTGTGTTTGTGGTCCGACAAAGACTCTAGCTCTTGGGTGTTCCGTGTACGTAAGAGAACCATTGTCACCACGACCATCGCCAGCCGCTGCAACCGTTACTATTGAAATACAAGATTTATTACAACTTAATAGCGGTCAAAGGCTACTTAGCTGCCCACTAAGTGAAACCTATAGAAATGTCTGGTCAACTATAGTGGCAGCAGAGTTCGGCTCGGGTAACTTGTTCGCATTCAAATGAATTTTTTTTTTCTATCATTCGGAAAGCTTTGATCAGTGCAAATATTTATTGGAATTTATGCAATTAACATATTTTGTATATTTTTCATCTTTTTTTTTCATATTTTTGTTTGTTGATTTTTGTAGATAGATACATCTTTTTTATATAGATACTGATACTCTTTGCATTGAAGTTCATATTGTCTCATCTTGTTTGGAATGCTGTTTCTCTTCTTTTTTTTTTGTATTCAATTTGATTTATTACAATTTTATTTAATTTTACTAAACGTATTCCAATAGCTGTTTGTGATCGTATAATTATGGTTTTTTTTTTTTTATTTTGTTGATGTTTTTTTTTGTATATTGTTGTTGTTGATGTGTATTATTATTTATTTATTTTAGTTGCTGTCTCATTGATCAAGGGATAAACGCTTATGATGACTATAAGCATGATTTGTAGATCTGAGATCAGCAGTCAATTTAATAAACAATAATTGAGTTGTAAGCTGTTAAATATTTTTTTTTTTATTTTCTGCTAACTTGCTAAATGAAATTTTACCTCGTTCTTTTTGATATTGATGAAAGATAGAAGTACTTAGAAACTGATTTGTTTTTGTTAAGAAAATCAATAAAAGTTATTTAGGAAATACTAATAATTAGTTTGTAGTTTAGTCAAGCTGTAGATTAATGTAGGTCGTTGGTCAATAATTTTCGCAAAGATGCTCCCAACAATGCATGTCATTTTGTCTTATTTTTCGGATCCGCATTAAGAAATAAAAGCCTTTATTTACTTACAATCTCACCCATTTTGAGATATATAAGCGTTAATTCCGAATTGGGGAATTTCGTATATTCTTTAAGCACCCTAAACAATTTCCAGAAAGAATAGCTCAGGTATACTCACGGACTCTACAACCCCCTTTCCTATATTCATCGACTTGGCTATTACTCAAAACAGGCCTGTGTGCAGGAATTGCTCATGGGGGGGTTTTCATTTTATTCATGGTTATAAAGCTCATTAAACACGAAAAAAAATTTTAATTTTTCATAAATAAAAGTTTAATTTTACATGAATCAAGCATTTATAAGTATCTATAGGTAGGCGTACAGTATCCCAAAAAAATATGGATAAATGCCATTTTAAAAAATAATAAAACATCTTTACTTCGATTTTAACATCACGATTAACATCGATTTACACCCTTCAACTATTTTGCCAGTCAAACAAAAAGTCGACGTAAGTGTCGACAAAAGAAATAGAAATTAGTGTCATTAAGATAGCCATTTAAACGATTAAAGATGGACTCAAAAAAAGTACTACACCCTGTAACTGTTTTTCCAGTCAAGGACAAAAATCGAGTTAAGTATCAGCCTGTAGGACTGTGGCTATAATCGTTAATATATGGTTCTCTAAACTCGGGTGATGTCTGGCGATTTGGCTGAAATAAGTTTCAGCGAATAGGGGTTCAATAGGCCTAAATTCTGACTTTAACCCCGATTTTATTAATTGACTGAAAAAAAAATTAACCTGGTTTCGGTATGCATCGCTTTTTCTCAAATTGGCCTTAATCGTTCGAATGGCTCTCAAAAATCAGGGCGATAACCTTCAGATGTGTCTTAAATAGGTATGCCTACACACTGGCAATTACTTCTATTTCTTTTTTTGACACCTACGTTGATTTTTTGGTGCACTAACGCATTCATTTTTGCAAATTCCTCAAGTTGACCTTCAGTTAGTTAAAAATTATTTTTAATAAGGAACACAAAGAGTATGTAAAAATTATTGCCTATTATAACACGCTTAGAACCTCTAATCCGCCATTTTGAATTGGATTTTTTGAGGTGGTCCCATGGTCGAATTTCGTCTGCTTTTGTAGAAGTTGTTTAGGAATGAATAAATTTCAATTTAAAAACCTTCTCTGTTTATTTTGCCCACATTCATTGAAACATTGCCTGGTTTCTACACGAACATGTATTGAAAAAGGCCGTTCTTTTTTTTCTGTTTTTCACAGACAAAATTGACAGAACGTTAAGTATTTGATTGAAATTTGAAAAATGGAAACCCATCTTCGTTACAAATGTCGAGTGCTCAGAGTGCATTTTTAGGTAGTCACGAGAATCATCATGCATAATTGAAGAGCATGGTGCAAATAGTTCACTTTTCATTGAAATGTTTCATTCTGTTGGGGAAAGGTATATACTTCAGTATGCTCATTATTCCCATGAAGTGAGTTAGAATCCCCAACCTGCCCCCCCCCCCCATGTGCACGGGCCTGACTCAAAAGAGCAGGACTGTGTTGTATGAAGTTGCTCTTGTAGCAAGTTACTTTACTGCTAAAAACTGGGAAATATCTTCGTGTTTAATGCTATGGTTTATGCCTTAGCGGGTAGTCTCCTTTTTTTTAATAGGTTCTTGTATTCAAATTTTTTTTTGCAAAATTTTAGCAGTGGCAGGACCTAAAGAATATTAAATTTTGTGGAAATCGGTGCAGCCGTTTAAAAGGAAGTCGGTTAAAAGCTTGCTCAAGAGAAAGTTTTTTCGACCCAAACATGAATTTCATGTTTTCTTCTTTGTGGATTGATTAATGGGGAGGCAAAAAAAAAAAACTAAAGAGAAAAGGTACAGTGATGTCAAAAACACCATTTTTAACAACTTAACAATTTTTTCCTCGAAATTGATTGATGGGTAGTGGGTACGTTTCAAAGTGTCAAAAACTATTTTTTAGAAAATTATATGAGCTACATTTTTTTTTCTTAATTTTTTTTTCAAAAAGTTCACAGTTCCCAAGAAAAAAAATGTGAATTTTGACTATATCTACTCACCCTCTTTCCCTCCCCTAAAATCTTTAGTCCCCGTCTAAATTTAGTGTTCTTTGTAGGATTGGTTCAGAACATCAACACAAAAGTCTCCGCCAAAATCCAGCTTTGTTGGGATTTTTTATGCGTACAAATTTAATTTTAATGGGCTAACAGAACAAATATCTATACAATATTGTTTGCACTTGTATTTTCAAACCTTATACAAAATAAAAAACATTATTATCTTTTTATATTAAATCAAAAATTATTTCTTTTTTGCAGGTTACCACAGCTTACGGTCTATGCCAAGATTATTTACCTCCTGATGGTGAGTACCTTTTATGTGTTTAAAACAATTTTGTATTTGATTTTATAGGTATACAGAAAAATCGAGGGAAAAACTATGATTAGTATGTTAAGATATTTATATGATATTGTTTCCAATACCTGATGATTCTTTATTTTTTCTTCCACCGATACTCCACAGCTTACTTGCATGAACTCTTAGATCAATCAGATAAAATTTTGTTCCAACCATGTCAAACTCTTAATATTTCAAAAATGAATATCATAACAAAGGACTCAAACGGGAAATGTTTTTCTGAAACAGAATTTTATTGATCCTGATACCTTTTCACCTAAATAAAAAATTGTAGTCTTCTCGTTTTTGGGTACCTATTCCCAAATGGAATATAACCTTAGATCGAAATTCTGTTTATGTTTGCTCATCATAAATTTTCAACAAGCCTCAATGACTTCTCTTATAATCAGATGAATACATCCTTGACGTATCTAATTTTTTTGGCTTACACTTTTTTTCCAATGACGCAAAGTTAGATTAACCAAGAGTTGCACACCAACTTTTCAGAGAGTTCCTTCATATTCTTGGCCCGATTTTTGTACAATCTTCCGAAATGATGTTACGGAAATAGCATAGCAAATCATCTTCTTTCCTGATCGATTCTTTTTAGATATCGAAATTCCAAAATGCTATAAACTTCATGCAAGTGCAAATACTATCCTGCAGAGCCTAAAGATTCTTAAGTTGTAACAAGTAGTAAGAACCAAATAGGATGTGACTTTTCAAAAATTAGTCTTATCTTCATGTATGTGTAAAATATTAGTGTATCCATGAGCCATCCCAATAATACAATATGTTCATCGGAGCTTAATAAAAGAAAACAAGTCTGATATATTTCAAAGCATATCTGACATTGATCAACTACCTGACTCTTAAGCTTTCACTCAATTTATATAATATATCCGCTTGGATACAAATCTGAATGCTTAAAATTTTATAGTCATAACTAAAATTCTAATAATAATTATTTCATCAAAATATACGCCTTCAAATATATTTTGACGTAAGTAGTGCAAAAATGTTACGATAACCATCTTTTCAGTCAGATCCAAAAACAAACAATAACAAATGACCACTTGAAGTTATTCTTTGACTGGACATGCCTCCGGAAACGGATCTTATCTAATCATTAGCCTAATCCTTACCTCATAACTCGCGTTATCATTCTATTTCTTTAGAATTCTCGCGATATTACAGAGAATTTGCGAAATTCCTTTGCATTCATACAACACATTAATTTCAAATTAAAATAAATAAAGTCAATCCATTCTAAGACCTCGAGCTATTTGTAAACTTTATCTTTTTACTACTGCATTATATTTCACTTTTTATCGATCAAAATGACACTCAGCGCCATATTCTTGACACCATCATTATTTGGCGTTGTCGTCGTCGCTTATAGTAGATTAGATTACAATTAATGAAACACAATAGCTGTTGTTATAATTCATAGTAAATAACTTTTTCGTTACCATGTTGTGTAAACTGTGTCTGATGTCAAAATAATAGACGGAATTCCATCAATCGATCTTGTAGATGTCAGGATTTCTCCACAAGCTTTCGAATGTGGGATTTTCTAATATTTTTGTCGATCGCCTACCGAAATGCCGATGGGTTGAAAATAAAGTAATCAATGACTTACCTTTTTTAGAATAACGTTTTTCATTGACAAAGACTTGAAGGCTTTATCTTTCACACAAAGAAACAAACATCGCAGTTTGTTAATATCATTTTGCTGGTATTTAATTGGCACATTCCGGAATTTGAAAAATGGTCTAGGATAGTAGTAGGTGGAGAATTATTAAGACCCGCGATCTGCCACAAGTAAACGACGTTAGAGTGTTACTCAATTATTATTATTGAGTGCACTTTTAAAAGAAAGCCATTTTATTTATCACGTTTTTATTAATAGTCAATAGTGTTAGCTATACTTATCAGAAACTTTTGATTTGTTATATATTAATGAGGGCTTTCTATCATAGGATTAAATTTGAATTGTATTAGAAAGTTTTGATTTAATTGTGTCATATTAAGTCTATTGCGTTTTAATTTATTTTTGTTGTTGTGGGTGTGACATGAAAATAGTATGAAAGAATATAGTTGATAAGACTATTATGTTTGTTTGTTTTTCTCTTTAAGGTTATCTTTTCCTATTATTCAATATCTAACTTACCTTACGTAAAGAAATTTCGGTGTTCTAGAAAGAAATGGAAACTGAATTAGATGAAATTTATTGAATATACTTACAGTATTTATATACAGATGCGCTAAAATATTTTATTAGTATGATAAGAGTACAGTAGATGAAGTGTCAGCTAGATTGTCTTTGGCTTTTGAAAGCCTAAAGGTTCTTAGCGACTCGTATGATTTATAACAATTTTTTTAATGAAAAATGTAACAGCCTAAATGGAAAAAATTTACTTAACGGGTACTAACTAGTAACTTCACATGGGAATAAATTTCACCACAAGTGGGAAGTAATTTGACTTTTTTTTGGCGAAGTAAACTCACACTATTTTAATATTGATTTTCTCACTCTTAGTTGGAATTTATTTTACCAATAATGAAATTGCATCCCACTAAAGGTGAAAATAATTCCCGTGGGAAGATAATTCTCTTGAAGTTATTTCCCTGCGGTGCAAGGAACTAACTATAATTTCACTTTTTTTTTTTGTGAAGTCATTTCTCACTCTTAGTTGGATAAGATCCATAATTATACATATAATCAGAAATCTGTGGAAAATATGGGGTGACTTTAGTTCCCCGTGCTCCACTATATAAATTCATCAAAAAAAAGTCCCCACTAGTTGTGAAGTTAGTTCCCATGTGTAGTTGGTTCCCGTGAAGTTAGTTCCCAGCACTTTACCAGTGTATGGTGGGAAATAACTTTAAAAGAAATTGAAATTTATTCCCTTAAAAAAGAAAAATTAGATTTTACCCTAAATGAGAATTAGCTTCACCAAAAATAAAGTAAATTGCTTCCAGTGGTGGTCTATTGGTAAAGTTAATTGCGACAAAAGTTTGTCCCCGTGAAGTTAGTTCCCTGCTGCCACAGATACCATGATTATAAAGCTCACAAATATTCAAATGAATATGAATTATGAAAAAAATGAGAACTTTCTTTTGCCTTCTTAAATAGAAGCTAAACATTGTCTTAACATTCACTACCTGCATCCGTAAACAATACAATGACTTTATGATCCATCAATTCATTCAAATATATCTTTAGGCATTGAAGTTGTTACTTTGCCACTGAAAGAAGTTGACCAGTTGACTCAACACTTTAAGTTTCTTTCCAAATCAAATATTTGACCTTTTCAAATAGTCTTAAATGCCTTGTTGTTGCCGGCTGTTTTAAGTAACATTCATATTTCTTTATAATTAATATATAGAGTTAGAGTTACGAAAATACAGAGTTGCATTCATAATTTGTTCGTATATAGTTTAAATAAAACGTACGACTGGGTCGCACGAACTTGCTCTTGTAGCAAACCACCGAAAAAATAAATTTAATAAATTATAATCAAAAAGGAGAAACATATCGGAAATTGGCCTAAACGATCAAGTTGTATGGTAGCTATTATAACACGTTTGCTTAGCCAAAAATGCCATTTTGTGTTAAATAATCAAATTAGCTTCCATACTAAATTTAAATGAAATCGGTTAAGCCGTTATGGGCAAATTTGTTAAAACCGTTAACACCAAATCTCCGTTATATGCATTTTCAGCCAAAAACCTGAAATGCAGTTATATTAACAGTAATCTAAATATAACGTACAAAGTTTTATCAAAATCGTTAGAGCTGTTTTTGAGAAAATTTTTAAAAATTAAAACCGTTGTATGGGAGGTACCAGTTATAGCCAGGCTAAAATAAAAATTAGAATTTCTCCTCTAGGGAATGACCAAAAAGTGCTACATAAGAAGTTTTAAGAAAATCCGTCAAACCGTTTAGGCTGTAGGTCGGTGCACAGACAATCGCACATACGCACATCCGCACATCCGCACAGATAGACTGACGGACGGCATGAAAAAACCTACTTTTTTGGGCTTCTATATCATCGTAAAGTCAGGTTTGATTAAAACCTCGAATTTTTTTTTTCTACACGAAACCAATGCTTGCCCTATTGAACAAGTAAAAAAACACGTCATTAATAATACTTCCTGATAAGTTTACGACTAAATCCAAGAATCATAAAATCAGGAAATGTAAAGTAAACAAAACGAACAATTTTCTAGCACAAAAAAGATTTTTCAAAAAATTCAGAATGCTGCAATCAGTACAAAACATTTTTTTAAAGAAGAAACACAGGGAGACACATGCTATACATGACTTTTTCATAACTTTGGGTTATCCAGACATTTTTCAATTTGAAACAGTAGGAAGTTAGATTGTTGGTGTTTTATCAATGTTCACCTCAGAATTATAAGAAAATGTTTTGTTCATCATTCAAACTACATAATTGTTATTATAAAATTGGCCTAAATAAATATTTATGGGTTTAAATTTTATTTATTAAATTTTATTTATGAATTTTTCCATTACTAAAATATTGTAAGAAAATATATCTATTTAACTGCTTTTTTATAATACTTTAAAGTTTAATTTTTGTGTGTTGCAAATGTCTTTGTGAACTATGCGCTATAACACAGTACCAACCACCGGTGAACAGTTAGTCATTTTTACTTTTTGTATACAATTTCTGGCAACTCTACCAACTAATAACTTATAACTTATATATATAACTTGTTTTAAAATATTTCTTTAATGAATATTCGTTTAATAAGGTTTAAAGTAATGTCCCACTGTTTACACTTTTCCCCTATGTGTTATTTACTTACTTGATTTGTTAGCTCAACTTACAAAAACTGTTTCTGGAAAATTATTGTTCTGCAACAGTTACTAGTCACATAACCAATTGCTTCAATCAAATCCGCTCGTAAGGGCCCATCTTTGCTTTAACGTAACATAAGAACTTTGAACTAAAGGGCAAAATGTCCATTCAAATGCTTATGTATGCAAGATAAGGTTTATCATTCTCACCCACGTAATAAGATTACGTTCGCACTCAGACATTATTCAGCAAAAATATTTCAAACTTGAAATCAAAACAATTTAATCAACAAATAAACTTTCAAATCAAAATCGAAGACACAGACAAATAAAGACGTTGAATAACCAGATGAAGGATTTATTTCCTTATCAATCAATAAATCCGTCTCCACTTGAGCCGTTGGAGAAGTTTTTGTGTTTGTTTTTGTTGAAAAAAAAATGCAAATCTATAACAAAAGACTGCATGATTGTCAGAAGCCAAAACAAAACCAAATAAAATGCACGAGAGTCGGAAAAACTTGCTCTTCTGTAAGATTACTAACCTTTGGCTTAGGAAACTAAGCAGGAAATTATAATAAATAATCGGAAGTAAAAATAGTTTCTACAGCGTTTTTATGACAGGGACCGTTAATAAGGTGATTTTGAAAAAAAAAATATAAATAAAAAATTCCTTATTAGCAAAAAATGAGACATACAAAATTTTATCAAAATCGATCGTATTTTTTTCGAGAAAAATCGGATTTTCTATAGAATTTATATGGAAGGTACCGTTAATGAAAAAAAAAATTCTAACGAAAAACTTTTTTATTGGCAAAAAATCAGTCACACAAAATCTTATAAAAATCGATCGTATATTTTACGAGAAAAATTGGATTGTCTTTAAGGCTTATTTGCCAAATACCGTTAATATGTAAACTTATTCTGAAAAAATGAAAAACACAACCTTTGGCAACAAATAAACTGTACGAAATTTTATAAAAATCAATCGTATTCTTTACGAGAAAAATGGAATTGTCTAAATCGCTTGTATGATAAAAATCAAGTAGCAATTTTTTTTTTTGTTGAAAAACATCCGTTTTCCAAAAAATTAGTCATGTTAAATTTTATCAAAATCGATCTTTCGAGAAAAATTGAATTATCTGTTACGTTTACATGGCAGGTACCGTTATTTTCAGACAGACAGACAGAATTGTCGGACCTACTTTTTTCGTGTTCTTTATCATCGTAATGTCATGTTCGATTGTTATTGCAATTTTTTTTATTTACGAATACAAAACTTGCTTTATAGTGCCTATAATCACAAAAAATAAAGGGCACCACTGGATCGCACAAACTTGCTTTGTAGAAAGTTACAAGTAAGTAAGTAACAAGAAAGTTTAAAGTACAAACGAAAAAATCATATGAATTTATTTTTAAAGTTTGAAAACCATATCTTACAAAGATTCAAACCAAAATCAAAAAATTTTCTTTACTAAATGTGAGTTTAAGAGAAAAAAAATTTAAAATAGTTGGACTGGTTTTCGAAAAAATCGATTTTTTAAAAATATTTTTTCGAAAACTTTTTTCTAAGAAAAAGTGAGTATGCAGGTTTTATAAACCTAATTTATTACACCTTAAAACTAAATTTCATAAAAATCCGTTAACACGTTTTTGAAATATTGAATTTACATAAACAATTTTTCAAAAATTTTTTTTCTATGCCATATTATTTTATGTAGCTAGGACAGTTTCAGTATTGAGTTTCATTTAAATCACTTAAGCCGTTATCGAGATAGTCGAAATTTTAAAAAACCGTTATATGACAGGTACCGTTAAAAGAATTTTCTTGAAATTTTCGTTTTCACTATTTTATAGAATATAGACGTTCTACATATTATTACACATGTGAAATTTGTTGAAATCGTTATAGCCATTTTCTAGAAAAATATAATTTTCTATAGCCGTTATATGGCAGGTACCCGTTATTTTTAGACTTTTAATAACCTACAAAAAAAGCTCTTGGCGTATTACCCTAGAAACCATAACCACCAAATTTGAAGTAAATCGGCCCACCCGTTTAGGCTCTAGGTGCCGAGACAGACAGACAGACCGACAGACCGACAGACCGACAGACCGACAGACCAACAGACAGACCAAAACGATTGCCTATTGGTAGAGGACTTTCGAAACTATGAAACAAAAATCTCAGGAACGACGGCGATAATTTACTATTATAAAATTAAAAAAAAATATTATTCTCCATCAAGTGAAACGGAGTGTACTTATTAGAAACTAGAGGTTGACCGCAAAAACCGGTTTTCGAAAATGGGTCGGTGGAACACCCTAAGATGATCATCAATCGCAGATATTTATAGATAACCAAAATTTGAGCTCGATTGGATAACTCCAAATGGTGCCAATAATCGCTCAAAATTTTCAAAAACCTCGTTTATGTTGTTTTTGTTTTTTTAATTTTTTTTAATTTTTTGTTTATTAAAAAATAATAAAAATGATTATAGGCTATGCGTCTCATCGAATAAAATATAGTTTACAACCCCCAAAACGTCGAGTTCTGGCATCAGTATTATTTTAATATTATTTTGTATATTAAACCTAAAAGAATGAGAGAGACTTTCTTTGGAGAAATACTTTTTTTTCCTAAAACAATGCAATTAAACGACTATAAAAGCTCTTGAAAAAACCCTTATCAAGAAAAAATAAACATTGAAAAAAAAACAACGTTTTTTTAAATTTTGAGCGATTTTTGGCATCATTTAGAGTTATCCAATTGAGCTCAAATTTTGGCTATCTGAATATCTGCAAATGCTGTTTATTTAAGGGGGTTCCCATTGAAAGAATATGACAAAAAAAATTCTTCGAGCGTTGCGGTCATTCTAGTACTTACTTACCAAACTAAATATAAATTGAGAACAATATTGTTCTATTTGTTTGTTTTGTTTCCACTCAAATTATTGAGTGCAATTCAAAACGTGATCTGGGACAATATTTGTTTCTCGTTCACAAGCACTGAAAATGTTCTTGGAAAACATTTCAATTATAAAACATCTTCAGCATTTAAGTGCAAGTTAAAGAAAACTCTACTTTAATTATTACTTAAAGTACGCCTGCCTTTCTTTTTCCAAACTAATCACGTATACACCTCAGGAAGTCAAACGAATTCCACAGTAAAATTTATTATCTCTTAGATATTCATAAATTCTTTTTTTAAATAAACTCAAAGAATAAAACTTAAAGACATATTAAACACCGATAAAAATCATGTTTTAACTCTAATCTTTTAGTCAATACAATATTTTAATCGAAAACTAATCATGTAACACAAAAAAGAAAGAACAGAATGAAGATGGTGTGTATATGCATGCACATGATCGTATATTTATGTTTATTTGTATAAACAATAAATAAAGATCAAATTTTTTGAAATTTAAATTACAGCAGGCATAGTTAAATGTTAGAGAAACCGTTATGAATATTTTTTTTTTAGGTTATGTTTGATCTTTATGGGAATTTTATTCTGTTGTATATGTAAAGTAAATGGAGTTGACACGATCAAAATCTATGTTTCTTCGAAATATAAGAAATTGTATGGATATCAACGGGAAGCTTTTGTTTGATGCTTAATGATAGAATTTAACAAAACTTTGTGAACAGGGTTTATGCATTTTAGAAGGTGGTAGCTGTGAGTAATGACAATAAAAAGTAATCCATTGAAAGAACTTATATATAATTTTGAGTTTGCCGATAGTTAATATCTTTTGATGCATTTGGAAAAGAGATATCTGCTAAAAACCTATTTTGATTTCTCTAGCGTTTGACAATATTAACAACTACATGTATAACTGTCGGCGAAAAAGTAATTCCATTACTGTACTGTAAAATTTATTGTAGAAAAATTGAATCATCTGCAGCTACAAGAGTTCATTGGAGCAAACGAAAGTTAACGAAAGTGCAGTTTCAGTGTTGCATGCCAGAAAATAAAAATTGTTCTAATTAAAAATGGTTACTTTCTAGATGTCCTTATTAGATAGATAGATAGATAGATAGATAGATAGATAGATAAATAAATTTTATTTTCTTAAAAAAGTAGTTATAAAAACAATATTATGCTGGTTTTCAAAATTAGTTAGGACAATAACTTGTTAAAGTTGTCTGTCAGGTAATAGTTTTACTATTTAAATTTCGGCTTAGCTTGAATTTCCTTTAGTTATATTCATTTTCAATTAAGTTTCGATAATTAAGAGCATATTTTAAGAATTTATATAGATTTAAATAACATTTACCATTCATTATTTGAAGAAACTCGGTGAGATCAATTGTTTCAGCTCCTAGAAATACTCTCCGGTATGATTTGAAAATAGGACAAATGCTAACAAAGTGGTAGGTGTTCTCAGTTGCATCAAGATTGCACATCGTGCATAAGCCAACAGTGTTTTGCTGAAATGCCCTAGCATTCAAATTAAGTAGTCCACACCGTGTTCTTAAGATCAGACTTATCATTTCTCGTGAATTTGAGTCATTAAAATAGTTGGGTACCTCTGTGAAGGATAGATTGCAGTATTCATCATGAAATTGCGATTGTAAAGCGCGTTCGGTAGACGCTTTCCACTGTTGTTCCCTTAGCTTAATTAGAAGCTTGTTGTGAGTATCTTTCCATTCAAAATTGTTTGTTTCATAGTTAACAACGATGCCAGTCTCACGGAAAAGGCCTGACCATTCCTGGGCCCAATAAATATTTTTGCGAAGAACTGCAGTTGAAAGTACGCGTGGTAATCTAGAGCTGGGTAGACTGAAAACTTTGCGCAAATATGTCAAATGTACTTCGAGTGTAGTAAGAAATGCTTTGGGAAGACCTGTTTCGATATGTACTACGTAGTTTGGTGTATTATCAGGTAAGTTAAAGCATCTCTTGACGAAAAATCTTTGTAGTTTTTCACATTGTATGTACTCTTTGTACCCCCACACTTGTGCACAGTAATACATTATTGATCTAGCGGCTGAATCATGGACTTTAAACTTTGCTGAGTGAGGTACAAATTTATTTTTTACAAATTTGGACCAATTTGCGTTGATTGCATTTTTTGATGTTGCTAGCCTCTTTGTCAGATGTTCAGACCAGGACATATTATATGTAAAGACGACGCCAAGATACTTATACTGGTTTGTTATTTTTATTTCCGCACCATTAAAATTCCATTTTTCACTCGCTGCTCTTCGTCCTCCATTCCTAAAAATAACAATTTCAGACTTCTCAAGATTAACTTCAAGTTTCCATTTATTGCAGTAGCTACTGAACTTGTTAATAATAGTTTGAAGTAAAGCAGGACTCTCAGCCAAAATTACAATGTCATCGGCATACAAGAGGACATTTATCCCTATTCCTTCCACAAGTATTCCGATGGGGAGTTCAGAGTGGAGGTCATTTAAAAACAAGACAAAAAGCAGAAAGCTCAGAACGCAACCTTGTTTAACGCCTTTGCTCGTTCGGAAGAAATTAGATATACTGCTCCCATCCCAGACCGCTGCAACTGTATCTTGGTATAGTAGTTTGATCATTTCAACCATTTTCGTCGAGATGCCCAATGTAACAAGTTTATGGACAAGAGCTTCTCTGTTGATATTGTCGAACGCAGCTTTTAAGTCAACGAACCAAGCATATAGTTTCTTTTTCTGGCTTAGTTGCAGCTGAATAAGGCATGAAAGATTGAAGATCTGATCTATAGTACTATAATCATTTCGATAAGCAGCTTGGTATTCATTTAATATGTTGTTGTTTTCAATCCAGGAAGTGAGGCGGTTTAATAGAACTGTGGTGAATAGTTTGTAGAGGGTATCTAAAAATGAAAGCCCACGATAATTAGATAAAAGGCTAGCGTCACCTTTTTTGAAGAGCGGGAAGATGATTGATTTGTTGAAGGATGTTGGTATGGTTCCTGTTTCATAGATTCTTTTCAGCAAAGTGTGAACTTCTCCTATAAAAGAATTAATCGCATTTTTATAAAATTCATATGGGATGCCATCTATACCCGTTGCCTTGTTTTCTTTTGAAGATGCAATCGCAATCCTTACTTCATTCAGATCTATTGGTTGATCAAGTTCTGGTATTTGAACTAAAGGTGTTTCTCTTAAATATTCTTCGTTGGTTAATCGATCCGAATTAAGTGCATTTTCGAAGTATGACATAAACTCGGTAGCTGTGATTTGTGTTCCACTACTAGTGGTATTACCGCGTATTTCTTTGGCAAGCTTCCACCAATCCTTTGCTGTGGTAATACTTGCAAGTTGACTGGAAATGCGCTGGTAGTACAAACGTTGTACTATTTTATATTATAATGATAAACTATTTATTTACTTATTATATTATAATGATAAACTATTTGTTTGACCCAAATGAAAACAGAAAAACAGATGGAAATTTTTGTTGTTCAAACTACATTCGCACAATCAATTGATTTCTATGGCAGAACTGTTTTATTTTTTGATATAGAAACTGGACTAAATGTGATTTATTCCTAAGTTGCTTATAACGATATAAAGATTTTTTTGCAAGGTTATTCTGACCTTTTCCCGCACATTGCAAATTGTGAGAATTGCTTAGATATAATCATTTGAAAAATAACAAGTAAACTAAAAAACATTGTCTACTGTCACATCGTATACCTGTGGCGTGTATGTGGAACATTTTTTAACAAAATGTATTCAAAGTTTTTTTTTTTGTAAAAAACTTTTTCTATGATGAAACAAACAAAACGCGCAAACTTGTTCTTGGGGAAAGTTACTTTCGTGTTCACGACTGGGAAACTCATTTGACCCGAGATTTGACCATTTTTTTATGAAACAAATTTTATATTTGAAAATATTGTTTTTTTTTTTAAGTCTTTTAAAAACAAATGTATGGAATAAGAAAAGATTTATGTGAAAGACAGGCCTTTCGGTAAAACTCCAATTACATGAAATTTTATCCAAATTGATAGTAAGAAAAAGAATGATTTATGATCACCACATTTAATTTGAATGTGGTGATCATAATTCATTCTTTTTCTTATTAAATATGGATCTCCATCAAGTATAGACCAACACAATTAAACAAAATTGATAGTCACACCTATACTATCAAAATTGATAGTCACACCTGAGTTTCACCCGGAAAACCATTCACCCGAAATATTTTTGTTCGCCCGGAATTTTAAAAGTAATTGCGAGTTTCACGGGAATGAAATTCCACTTAGAATCAGAACTGACAGTTCGAAAAAAAGGTGTGTTCAGAAAACTGAGTTCTTAATAAATTTCCCTTTATCTGTAATAGAAACAGGTACACAAAATCTACACCTTTTTCTAATATTTAGAAAAAAAATTTTAATAAATAAAATGAAAATCTTATAAAAATTGCATTGTCACACATATTTTGGTAGAGGAAGAAGTTTTTATTTGTGTTTTGTTTCTTTTTCATATATTTTGTATGCTGCCGCTTTCTACTTTACGTATAACGCTTTTATCCGTCCCACCTATGTACCTACAAACATTATGCATAATTTTGTTTTGATTTTTATGTGCTGCTTTGTTCCTAAACAATAAGATAAACTCTATTGTACTTTAGTTGATAAAAACAAATAAAATCTTACAATTCCCGCCTCGTTCTATTTCGTTCACCTCCAAAAAATAAATGGAAATATTAGCTGTCAATGACAAGAAATTCCACTAGGACAAAGTACTTTTTTTTCGAACATGAACAATTTTTTTACACGAAACTCACAATAAGGGAACAGTGAAATGGGATTTTTTCCGTGTGGAATTTTGCTCCCGAGGTACTCACAATAGGTGTGAGTATTTTTTTCAGAAAATTCGAATTATCGGTTTTTGTCAACAAAAAAATAGCTGTTTCAAAATTGATTTTTTTCAAGTTTTTTTTTCAGTATTATTCACGTTTAGCAGTAGTTTTTGAATATTAAATTTCGTTAAAATTAGTGTAGCCGTTCAAAAGATATTTGGAGTAGTAAAAAACTATGGCGCAGGTACAGTTATTTTTATATCTAGGTCAAAAATAAAAAAAAATATCCTCGGATATTTCTGTAAAAATAGTTTGTACCAAGTTTGAAGAAAATCGGCTCAACCGTTAAGGCTGCAGTTGTCGATACATCCAGACAGAATTGTGGGACCTACTTTATTCGTCTTCTCTATCATCGTAATATCATGTTTGATTGTTATCTAGAAACTTATTTTTTTTTTCAAAAAGACTTGCCTTATAGTACCTATAATCGCAAGTTAAAAGACATAGAAGGTTCATTAAAAATAAATGAAAATACAATGATTTTTATTACTAAATTGATTAGTGTTCTGTAGATCAGCCAATACTTTGCTGTTGAAACAAACAGGTCATTCAATACCTAGTTGTTCGTATTTATTCTCGTTTTTGTTTGCAAAATTATTTTTTCAAAATTTATTAAATTTGTTAGCATAGCAAAATCTTATCTATAACGATAAGTTTATTTATTTAAAAATTCAAATAATTTATACAAAAATATTCTGAACTTTAAACTTAAAAAAAAAAACTCGAAAAAATAATTTTAAACTTTATTTATTAACTTCATAAATAAAAAAAAATCTGTAGATATTTTTTTTTTTAATCTGCACACCATACAGTATACATTAATGCACAAATTAAAATTTTGTCTTAAGCTGAAATTCAATAAATTTAATTTAGTATTCTTCTTAGTTATAATTTATTTTAGTTTTTATTTTTTTTTTTGAATATTAAATATTAATACTTATTTTGTATATTAATGTGTAGTTTAATTTTTTTCTTGAATTCCTACTTTGAATTTAAATCTTTTATAATTTTGTAAGCGTTAGTAAAAATTATACGCATTCTGAAGATGGCGAAAAACACAAAATTCATTTAATACAAGTTTCATGTTTGTTCAAATGCAATTGGTTTCGTTTAATTTTACTGCTTGCTAATATTATAAGCTATAATTTGTATACCAAACAACCTATGTATAAAACATATCATACTATCAGTCGACTGTCTATGTAATTGGCATAAATCAGATATAAAGAGGCATACTATATGTCAGTTTTAATAAATGCCTACTATGCAAACATAAATATAGGTTTTCAATATTTAAAATTGTAGCATACTGCAATTAAATATTTAGTTTATGACAATTCGACCAACCCAAAATATTATTCACTATAATCTTTTTACACATTAGATACATTATACTGATTACCAAACTAAACTGGCTTATCAACTTTAAAAAGCACATGGTGCTGGCCAATATAACTGTCATAACATTTTGCACAATACTTCAAAATTTATAGATTGTTAATATTATTGAGAACAAAAGAATTAGTTAAAAAAATTTCTCTAACAAACATGAAATACCTATGAACCATGAATATATGGCACACCTTCACTTTATAAATATTTTTTGTCACACATTAAGATAAATTTGAATATTTTAATAATTTTATTTTTATTGAGATGATAGTAAATTTGATTTAACAACAAATTGAGAATTGATTATAAAATAAAATATTGTATTAAGTCAATGATTGATGTAGGCTATTAGAATTAATAAAAAAAAAATAAAACAAGGTAATTACCTTGGGTGGTAATATTATAAATTGGGTATTTAGCAGCGCATAATTATTTTGTTTTTCTGTAAATATTACAATTAATTAACTAATAGAATCGTCACTGAAATTGACGTTTCAAATTGATTTAGATAAAAGTTTTTGATTTATTGCTTATATGGCTTTCCTAAATATTTAGATTGTAATTTATTTCTTATACAAGATATAAGACAAAGTAAGTGTTCTTGACATAAGTTAACTGTTCCGATAATTATTTCAAAGGCAATTAAAAAAATTTGATCCTCTCCTTATAGTCCAGTAAAATTAGATTTTACTTCGAAAAAATTAATGAAATGAAAAATATAAATTAAATCGGTTCAGCCGTTTTGAAATTCCTAGATAAATGCTTTTTTCGTGACCTTTATGTTCATCAATTTAGACAAAATTAGTGGGTTGATCTATAGGGCTATAGCCCACTAATAATTTCTAGTTTTGATATTCCGGCCAAATTTGTAAGAAGCCGTTAACACCAAATCTTCGTTATGTGCGTTTTGAGCCAAAATCTTCAAATGTACTCAGATATATTCAAAACCTTACAAGTAGACAAAATTTCATCAAAATCGTTTGAGCCGTTTTGGAGAAAATTCGGGAAAACTAAAACCTTTTTATGAGAGGTAGGTACCTACCCGCACTATAGTATTAGTTTTTCCAAATTTTCTTACAAACCGCTCATACGATTTTGATGAAACTTTGTTATACTTACAATGTTTTAAGTATTACAGGATTTTGTCTGAAAATGCACATAACGAAGATTTGGTGTTAACGGCTTCTTAAAAATTTGGCCGGAACTTCAAAACGGCTATACCGATTTCATTTATATTTGGTATAAATTTTACTAGCGTAAAAGTGCGATGTTGTCTAAAAACAGACTTTGTAACAATTTAACACTTTTTTCTCGAAATTGGTTGATGGTCCGACGAAAAATGTCAAGACCTTTTTTGTAGAAAATCATATAAGCTTAAGTTGTTACCATAACATTTTTTGCAAAAAGTACATAGTTTCCGAGAAATTCACAAAAAAAACTGAGTTTCAACCCGTTTAACCCCGCCACCTCCCCCCCCCCCCAACGAAAATAGGTTCGGGTTAAATCATGGGTACTTTTGAGGATTTTCTCAAGCCATTAATACAAAGGTCTTTGTCTGAAATATTTCTAATCTTTGCTTTTTTTTCTAATTTTTCTGGGCTATTATTCAAGCGTTAGAGTTTGTGATTGCTTTTATAGCATGGACTTTTCATTCCGCTGCTAATTTAACGAAGCGAAAATATGTCCGCCGGATAAGGGTATAGTCTCTAGGGACGAATCTGTTTTCGCACATGTACTGTTGCTGAAGTTCTTAAAGACCTTTACATACACAAATCCGCTTGCCGGGATGGTGGATATATAGCAAGGATATACATTCCGAGTAGATAGAATTCAGCATTTTTTCCGGATTCTCTAAAATAAGCAAATCTTCTTCCCCCTTAAATTTATTACAAATTTATATGGACGTATGTTTCTACAACAACAATCAGCTCAATAAACTACTCGAAAAACAGAAACTTCTAATGTCTGGAAGTGTGTCAGCTGGTGATTTGACAGTCAACTTTAACAGAAATGTTCTATACCTAAAAGTGATATTCAAAATTAATGAACATAAGGATCCCCTTTTTACTTTCTATTCAATTTTCCATACGCTCTTTCTGTTCAACATTCTTTTCTTAAACTTTACATTCAAATTTTGAAGACATTCGTTGTATTAAAGGTGTAGTTTTTATACAGAAATTAAATGAACTTCAATTTTCTTCTTAGAGATAACCAGCTAACCCTGTTATGCCTTGCTTACATCGTCTTACAAATCAAAGTGGATAAGCCGGTCTAAGCATTCAAATGTTTCTAGGTCAGCAGTGTATATTCTTCAGAAAAGTACCTATCTTATATATACATATTATTATATTATACGTATTAACTTATTTAAATCAATTTAACAACCACCAACACCACCCATTTTATCTGTCTGCATATGTATTTTATTTAAATCTTTTTTAATCCAACATATTGATACATAAATAATGTCATCAAAATATGTATATTAGATATATTTTACATATATTGAAAAAAAAAATAATTAAAGTTTATCATCGAAGAGTCCAACAAACATGTAATTATTATGAATTGATAGTTGTTGTTGTTGTTTTAAGATTTATCTTAATTCACAACAAGCTAACCGCTTATTAAATAAAGCTGCTGCCTGCTGCTGAAAACCATACCGGTGTTTTGTTGCTCGGTTGAGTGAAGCTTATGTTTTTTTTTTTTTTTTTGAAAATGGTTTGTAAATATTCATTAGCATAAAACACAAAATGCCGATCTGTGCTCACTGATAGCTGCGCCAATATGTAGTTGTTGACAGACGACACTGGTATACGACTTCATTGAAAATTATGAAAGAAACTCCTTCGAAAGCGACATTCCACATATATTTATTACATCAACAGTGGTTATGAAAGGAATTTGGTCGTTTTATTTAAAAAGATTTGTTTGGTTTGAAAATAACGGTACTTTGCCATATAAGCTTTAAAGTTAATTCAATTTTTCTTTAAAAAAAAAATACGATCTTTTTGTTGCCAACGGTGATTTTTTTTATCGAAAACATTTTTTCTAAAAATACCTGCCATGGAAAGGTATTGATTTATACCGAGTGCTACCCAGTTGTATCCTTTATTTTTATAGCAAATATGCCTACGTATTTGACAATATTAACCTCAGCTCGTGACCCTCTTTAAAAAAAATTCGGCTAGCAGTAATCCTACTTCCTTTAAATTGCATGCAACAATTAAAATAAATAAATATCACCGCATACATTATTTTTGCTACATAATCATTTTTGGGCGTGTCCCTTGAACTCTATTCTTCCTTAATTTACCGACTATCTTAATAAAATAATATGCTATTGTTTCCAAAATCAGTTGTATCATTTTTTAAAATCACAAAATAAGTGACCACATTTTTTCCTACGCCACTGTATAAAAAGGGGTTACCTACCTCACTCAATCTAAAAATCGGTTAAAGAAAAAAGAAAAACTTTAAAGAAGAAAACCTGTCCGCCAATCACTTTATTTGTTTTTAAATGCAACGGCAATTCAATAATTTAAAACAGTAATTGTCAAGTGGGAAATTTTGAAGGAGTTTTCTTCATAGTCAGAGGTTCAGGTTTTAAATTTTCTCATCACAAACAGAAATCTAGTTGCTTAAGAAGTTTTCCACACTTATTTTTCATTTTGAATAATCATTATTAAGTTAAAAAATGATGCGAAGTTGGTAAGATATAGAGGTAACCTTTTCAGAACTATAGTTACGGTTGCAGTCATTTTATGTGTGTATAGTTCGAAGAGTAGCTGAACGTATAGAGAGGCCTATTTTGTTTATATTTACAATCAATTTATTTGCTAAAGATTTGCGTGAATCAATATTTTGACTGACGTTTAAATTTTTTGGTTGGCTTTGCATTATGATTGCATTTGTGTTGTGAAAATCGTTTTGTATGGTGGATTTATGGATAGTTTGGTGTTTATGTAGTATTGTAGTGGTAATTACACTTGACCTAGCTTTATTGCCGTGAAAAGCAATAAGATTCATTATCATTAGCTCATGTTTTGGATTTTAAATAAGATACATTTGCACAATATATACAGACAGCTTTTTAGAGTGAAGTTTGTAAAACGTCAGTTTTATTTATCTTATTTTGCTATGCAATCGCTATGTCATATCAAAATATGGCCAAAACGCAAAGGCATTTATTTTATGCCTGAAAATTATTTTTTTTTTTACTTATGTAATAAAGATTCCATTTATTCTTCCCACAAACAAGACTAAGATTCAGTTGCTTTAGTGCTATTTTTTTAAAACTTCTTTTATTTGGTTTATATTTAAAAAAAAATTCGTGGCTATCAAACAAAAAATTATGATTTTTGACAATAAAACAAAATATGACATCATATGAAAGATCCAGGGGAAAAACTGCACAAACCCACTCAAAATGATTTCGAGAAAGATAAAATTAAAAGTTAATTTACATAATGCCGGCTATATATTTAAAGGAAAGTAAAAGGAACAGTTTTGTTGCACATGACCAAAACTGTTGACCCAAATCATAAGTTTGTGAACTTGTGTCATTTGTCAATGTAATCAAGCGTGTTTATGAAATTTATTCCCATACTTTGTACGGGTTGGGAACGAAATACCAAATTACAAAATCCCAACACTATTTTTGGTTTAGAAAATCGATTTTTTGATTTTCATGTAAAAAAAAGTTCGTAGAACGTATTTTTATTTTTTGCAAGGAAAAAAGTTTTTTTTCTCGCATACACTAATGATATATTTTTTTTATATTTATTATAAGTATAACAAAACACAATATCATGCTTTGCTTAAGGTTTGTGCAGTCGTCTGACTGGCGCCGGCCGGTGTCAAAAGTCTTCTTGTCCTGAAGCACCTGGGTAGCCCGCTTCGAGGGTTCAAGAGATTTTAACTCACTTTCTGTAGTCAGTTGTAATGAGTTGTGCCATTTTTCTTTGAAACCTTCATATGCATTTATAGTAAATGAATATGAATAAAAATTCTCCTTGGTATGCGTAAGGGGCACGACTGGGTCGGACAAACTTGCTCTTGTGGCAAGTAAGTTTCGTGTTGATGGCTGAAAAATTCATTTCAACAGTTTATTTTTTTTTTCTTTAGAAAAGATTTTCAGTATTTTATACAATTTTAATTTAAATTTCATAAAATTCGGGGCAGCCGTTCAAAAGATAATCGGTGTAAAAAAATGGTTCTATGGCAGGTACCGTTAATAAGCTGATTCTGAAAAAAAATCCGATGAAAAATATCACCATTGCTCATTACCACTCGTACAAAATTTTATTGAAATTATCATATTTTTATTGAGAAATATAGAACCATCGGTTTTTCAACAAAAAAAAAAAACTTAAATTTTTGTTTTTGCAGTACCTATTATTCAAATTTGGTAGTAGTCTTATTAGGGCCAGTCCAAAGGTTATTTCAGTTGTTAGCCATAGATTTTATATAATAACACGCTAAAATAACAATTGGTTAAATTCACTCAGAGCGGACAAAAACTGACCCCTAGAATATTAATTTCGTGAAAATCAGTGCCGCAGTTCAAAAGATAGTCGGTAAATTAAGAAACGGTACCGTTTATATAGAAGCTGATTTTGAAAAAAATGTTTCTGATGAAGGACATAACCCATTAACAATGGGCAGCACACTCCTATGCAATTTTATCAAAATTTATCGTATTTTCTTCGAGAAAAATAAAATTATCAAATTTTCTAAAATAAATAACTTTTGAAAAATTTAATTTTTTTTTATTTTTTTTTTTGCCGAATTATTCAAGTTGAGCAGTACCTATTTTTAGAATATTAAATTTCGTCGAAATCGGTGCAGTCGTTCAAAAGATAGTCAGATTAATAAAAAACTGTATTATGACAGGTAGGTACCGTTAATAAGCTGATTCTGAAAACAAAATTCAAGTGAAACATCACCATGGGGCAACAAATCACTCCTATAAAATTTTACCGTGAAAAATAGAATTATATATCGGTTAGTAGAATTAGAATAGAATTACCTGCTTATATGGTAGATTAATTTTTTTTATATCTAGGCCAAAAATAAAAAAAATGTCCGGGGACAATTATTTTAAAATACTTTGTATGAAGTTTGAAGAAAATCGGCACAACCGGTAGGGCCGCACGTTTCGATACATCCAGACAGATAGACAGGATTGTCGGACCTACTTTTTTCGTCGTCTTCTCTATTATCGTAATGTCATGTTTGATTGTTATGTCAAAACCTATTTTTTACCAATGCATTGCCTTGCCTTATAGTCTTACATATAGGTAATCGCAAGTTAACAATAATGTCAAGTCATTATTTGAGAATTAATTCCGAAGTTATATCGCTATATTCAAACAAAAGATGCCAAAGTGAAACTTTAAAAAAATATATATATCTATATGGTAACTTGTATGGTAACAGTCATATTTCCAACTAACCCTTCCATTTGAAAACTGCTATGACATGAGTTTTATGATGCTATCGTCTATTCAACGTAAGACTTATGAGCAATTGTATGATTTGATTGCCAAAACTTCTAATTAATTTCTATTTTTGCCTTTTTTTTGTAGAACACTACTAATAATGTACGTATACACCGAGGTATACGCATCCCATATAAGTTTATTATATATCAATAATTAGCAGGCATATAAACAATAAAAATATAACCATTCCGTCAGAATTATTTGAAATGTTTGTGAATTTTGATACAGTCATCACCTTAACATACGTCAGAAGTCAGATCACAGTTAATAAAATTAATATTTAAAACCAATAATCGCGACAATCGTAAAAAATTTCTAAATTATGACGATGTCGACACTTGGTCGCCAAATTTTACAAGCAAAATTCATATCATCATTATAATAATAATAATTGTTCCAATAACCTGAATTGTGTTGAACAATTAAATTGTGCAACACCAATTCGTTGGTAAAAAAAAAAAACTAATATTGTTATTAATTTCGTTGAAGAACAATGTGGAGACGACTTATAAATTGATTTGAACTCACTTTATGACTTTAAATATGAGTTCACAAACAAAAAAAAATATACAATTTTATTTTATTATCACAGTATATAGACATATGACAGGTGTTGAAATAATATTAACTTCAACCAAGAAAAATACAAAATAGCGTCATAGTGTCACACCTTTGGAGGTTATCATACAAATTTAAACAAAATTATTCTGATAAAATTTGAACTTTTGCTTGATGATTCTTAGAGTTGTTATTTTTATAATAATTGAATTGTATCTGAAAAAGGTGTGTCTTCTAATTGCTAAGTGTTCTTAATATCTTCTTTAAAAAAAAAAATTCCATTTTGTGTGTAAATGAAAACAATTTAATACAAAAATTTAAAGAAATAGGTGCAGTTTGAAACACAAGCGCCCCGTGATAATTGAGCAATAAATTAAGTGTGTTTTATTCCGTCAAAGGGCATGCATGTTAACCATGTTTTATATCTAAGTCTTGATTATTAGTCTAACTTTGCGGGGAAGTACCTGCTCTTAAAATCTATATATACGAGTTCATTTTCAATGGAGCATGATTTTTATTTGAAGTTTAATCTTTGAATCAAAGAGTATATAGAATATCATATTTACTTCAAAATATTAACGTTATTTAAAAATGTGATATTATTGATTTAATTCATTAAAAATGTTAATCTTTTGACCACGCCTTAACGTTTAATGATTGAACCTCAAAACAACTTTAGCCCCAGAATTCTCGCCAGAATTAAAATTGTTACTTTAAATTTAGTATGTAATATTTTGAACTATTAAGACTACGTTGGACATTACTTCACTGTTTTAACATTAAATCAAAGTTATTAGATTTACTCCAATATTATTTACATTTTAAAGTTCATCGTATAATAAATTTTTAATCTCAATTTTTCTTTCATTGATATTTCTTTTTTAAACCAAGTATTACAGACTATTAGCGAATAGTCAAAAAAAGTAAGAACACTGTTTTTTTTTCTTCTTTTGACCAACAGTTCATGATGAACCATTATCTTAACCAACATGTTTCTTCATCCTATTTTAGATTGGAGCAGTTGTCTACAGTTTCAAAAACTAAATGCTTTTCAGAACCTCTTGCGCCGGGTCAGCATTTAGCACCTTATGTTTTACACATACTGAACTGAAGATCGGTCGAAGACTCGCAGGACCGTAATTCGCTCAAGAACTTCCTTATGCGACAATGAACACGTCGCCACACCATACAGAAATTACTTTGGTGATCAGTACTATGTTATTCAATTTCATATCCCAAATAAGCAGTGACTAGTAAGAGTTATTCTTCGTTCAATTTTAAGGCTGATTTTGTTTTTCTAAGTTACAGCTGAGCCTAATAGGTAAGCAAAGCACTTCATCACATTTAGATGACAACAAAAACTTTGTTTGATTCATTAACCATCACTATTTCTATGGAGCTGATGGTATACCAGCCGAATTATTTCAACACGGTTGGCCAGCTCTACGTCAGGCAATTCATGATATTATAGTGCACGTGTGGGAGCATGAAGACATGCCAGAAGACTGGCGAAAAGGTATAATATGCCCCATACATAAGAAAGGAGATGTCACAACGTGCAGCAACTATAGAGGTATCACGTTGTTGAGTACCGCCTATAAGATACTCTACTCTATCCTACAAGACCAGATAACCCCATACGCTAAAACCATCATCTTAAAATATCAGTGTGGTTTCATTCCAGGCAAATCAACAACTGATCAGATCTTTACCCTTAGGCAGGCGATGGAAAAATGTCTAGAATTTAACATCCCAACATACCACCTGTTTATAGACTTTAAGGCCGCCTATGATAGCATAGCCAGGGTAGAACTTTACAAAGCCATGAGAGAATTCGGCATCCCAAATAAATTGACACGACTATGTAGGTTGACCATGACCAACGTAACAAGCCAAGTAAAAATAGCCGGATTGCTATCCAGACCAATCAACATCTTTAATGGACTCCGACAAGGGGATGGTTTGGCCTGCCTCCCCTTCAAGGGGAACCTGCTGGGAACCTGTGGTACATTCTATGGCAGACGACACCGTGGTAGACCATGCTTGCGCTGGAGAGATGGCGTAGACCAGGACGCCCGGAGCCTTGGGGTGCGCAACTGGATGGCGTGTCGGCTCGAGACCGGGATAGTTGGAGAGACTTGTTGAAGGAGGCCATTATCGGACCCCGGTTGTCAAGGCGATGATGATGATGATGATTTCTATGGAAGCTGTTTATGCTCGAGCACTGATGAATCAATCATGAAGACTTTCTTATGTTCTTTGAATGATATCAATTGCATCGGCATAATGCCAACCCTTTATTCGATCTTTGTATGATTTTGTCAACACCCGATCAGTTTCGAACAATCTCTTTCAAATGCGGATATTTGGTTGACTGTATACTTTTCTGGCCTTAACCACACAGGTTGTTCATTAATATAGTTTAAAACACTCACACAAAACGGCAGATCAGATGTTGTATTCATGCGAATATAATATAAAAGAGATTGAATAAAAATAGTTTAGAACATTTTAAATATTGTGTAAATATTATACTGTGGAGAAAAAAATAACACGATGAAAAGATTTTCTTCAGTCGGGATGGGCTTTAGTTGACCATTGTTCACCACCCACCCTCATTTCTTCTCCGGAAGATGATTCTCCATCCATAATTGTACCTGTTAATCCTACAATAAAAATATTACATGCATACAGGACAAAATCAATGACGACGCGTGACAACGGACTGCCTTCTTCAGAGGACAGAACTATTTTCAGCCCCTTTGCTTATGGAGTGGCTGGTCAAAGGTCACCACACACATACGGACTGCTTTCTATCTTCAGACATTTTCACTGCAGAAAGAATAGTGGTGGGGTTTGATGGACTAAGGTTATAACAAACGGCAAGGGAAGAGTCTTGGAAATTTCAAACGAATGGTGATGATAAGCTTTCACAGAGTCCATGAATCCATTCCACCTAGTCCTGATCCTGATGTTTCCGAGTGCTGCAATCCCCACATCCATATAGAATGTCAGTGAGATGCGCTTTATTTACTGACTAGCTGACCGTATCCATCCAAAGTTCTCACGTTATGATCAGCGTTGTATAGAAAACAAATTGCACGAAAGGTATGGGTCGGCCGATGGTTGTGTATTTTGCCCTACGCACAGGCTTCAAATTTCATCGTTCCAGCATATGGCACGCAAACACCTGTTTTTGAAAGCATATCAAGCAACAGTTTTCACCAATATCGTATATGAAGAGTGACCCCTTATCCAAGTTCGAGGGGTGAGAGGAAAGAGAGAGGCCGAGCGGCTGCAATGATGACAGTTGTGGCTTTCCTTTTGGTAACAGTGTCTTCTTCAAACGATTAACTACAGTTTGAAGAACTTTGTAGGGTGAAGGGAATCAGATTTTCATTTCCCAAGGAAATTTATTCTGCAGTTATTTGCTCCAAAATTGCATGTATTTCGTTATGAAAAAAACAAAAAAAAGTTTCAAGATAGGGACAGGGGCAGCTTTTTCAAGGTGGCTGATTTTGCCCAAGGTGGATTTTTTGGGACTCTTGCCAATTCATTTACGAAATCATCCTCTAAAATTTCCACCAATTTTCAGGTTTTTTTTTTTTTCAAATGTCCGGCCCGGTTACTTTTTTGTCTAATTTGACAGGACTATTTATTTTTATTGTAACATTTAAGAGGCTGATTTCCAATAACGCGTTGGCGTTAGCGCAGCGTACATTACATTTAACCAGCGTAACGGGGGCGTTGAGATGCAGGAAGAACTCCAGTAAATAGCATATTAAAATAATTTTTCCAAAAACAGCTTTAAAAAGTTGTTTCACCAATTTGATATTATTGTCATGTGTTTTTTCTCATTATAAAAATAATATTGAATTTGTTCGTATATCAAATTTATTACCAAATGAAGCTATATCACTCCATTTAAATGCATTTAAAACTTGCCCAACTACAAAATCTATTCAATTCCCTTCAAACACAAACATCTGTTTATTAAAATGTCAGAGACAGGACCATATCCAGAAAAGATATTTCGGAGGGGTATAATCTCGGTGAAAATACTCAAACAAGTTCAAACAAATGTTTTGACGGTTTCATTTCACAACGTCTGTATTTGTGTATCAACAATTCAGGCGCTTTTGTGTTAAAAAAAAAAATTTTTACTTAAACCGAAAATGAATCGGGTACACCTAACCCCGCTTTCTAACCCTGCATGGCTAACGGATCTTGTTCAGCGTCGCGCTCGCTTACGTTAAGTAAGCTTTTCAAAAAACCTGCTAGTGGATGCCAAATCGTAAGGTTAACGCTCAACGCGGCATTGTTAACACAATACATGAATTCCTATAGCGGCATTGGAAATACTTGAATTCCAACGCGGCATTGAAAATCAGCCTTTATGGGTCTCATTCTGCTGGAACATTTTCTATGTCTTTAATCCCGCACTATGAAGAACTTTCATCTATTTCATCCCAGTATTACCAAATTTCTTTTCTGCTTGTAAAAAAAACTATACTTTCCATTAGGTATTCCTACTATGTGTCTTTTCTTTTCCAAATTTCTTTAGTCAAATCGAGTTAATGAAGCAAAAATTCGATTTTTTTCCTAAAATTCCCTAAACAACATTCTTCAAACCTAAAGATTTATTATACCCTTGAGTCAGACAACACCATTTTATCCCCGTGTTTCAAGCAATAAAATGACAACCGAGATATCAAGTACATAATTATACAAATTAAATTGAGCGTATTGATAAACAATAAAATTAATAAAAATTTACTCAACATGTGTATTCAACAACACTTTAATGACTTTACAAACTTATAGACGTGACCATATAAAGATTTTTATGTTGTACTAAATTTTGCACCGTGGCCACAAAATATAAATCTTATGATTTTATTTGAAAACTTTTAAATTAAGATCGGTGTTTCTGTGTTTCTCTGTTTTTAAACACTCATATAAACAATGACACTTGAAATTTGATCCAACCATTCAATGATAAATTCCAATAAAAAATAATTTGATTGCAATTTTTTTCATATATAAAAAGGTAGACCATGCCAAATAAGACAACAACAAAAAAAAAACATAAAAACTGCACAAGGATAACAAATATTTACCAATTAGCGCCACGACACGATGTGTGTGGTATCTTGAATATTGGATATTTTTATTGTGAAGTTTGTAATAATCTTAAATTTTAAATGTTTACAAGCTTTTAGAGTGGGTTAATTGTTTAAACGTAGTATGTGTATATATAGATAGATTCATCACAGGTTCCGAAGTACAAGAGAGAAATTAATTTATTTGTGAATGCATTAACACTTGTAATTAAAATCAACGAAACTAGGTGATATCACTGATGTATTTTCAATTTATGAACATGAATTTATCTTTTAAAATGTCATGAGTCCAAGGAGTGATAAGCTGCTGATGAAATTCTTGGTAAATATACGATATTTTAGGAACACGCATCATCCAATAAGTGATTGATGGATGATCACAATATTGCGTCGACAGCAAATAAAGTCAGGATTTTCAACAAGTGATCACTAAGATCTAAAAATACTTCGTTATTTTACTTGATGTAATTTTGCAACAAAATGTTCTTCTCGATAATTGAATTTTAATTTTTTGATAGATAGAAAAAAAAATTAGGGAGCTCTCAATGATTTAATCATGTTCCGCAGAAATGCTTAAAATGAAAAGGAAAATGAGTTGACTAAAAAAATTAAGTTTTTTGTAAATTAAATGCACTATTTAGAATTAAAAATTGGCGTAGGTACTTCAAGTTTGTAAAAAAAAACTTTTTTATAAAAATTATTAAGTAAACATAAATTTATTTAAAAACCACTAGATGGAATTTGGAATTCTTTTTTTTTTTGTAAACTTATATTCTTCATAATTGGATTTTGGTTTGATTCATTTTTAAGAGTAGTTTTAGTACGTTTAGTAATCATAAGATTTTTTTCGTTTTTTTTTTTTCATTTGTATTATAAAAAAAAGTATTAAATTAATTTTAATTAAATTTTATTTAATTTTCGTGCGACCTAGTCATGCACATATGGAGAAAAACCAAACAAAAAAAAAACGCCGAAAAATAGTAGGAGTGCAGTTTGTTTTGTGAAAAAAATTATTTCTCTAAAAACATAATATCACGTTTCAACAGAATTACATAAGCTGCAATTTGATTCTTAACAATTATTTCTAAAAAATTTCATAGTTTCCAAGAATTTACCAAAAAAATTAGTTTTGACCCTAAAATTTTTAGCTCTTATCAAATTTTTTTTGTTATTTATATATTTATAAATTTGATCAAAACTTTAGTATGAGTCTCATCAAAATTCCCAGCTCTCTAGAATTTTTTTCGTAACTTCGTTTTTTTCCACAAACAATTTTTCTCATAAATAGAAAATCTGTTTTCTCACACCCTTATTAATAAACCCGATTTATCGATGAGTTATGGTTAACTCCGGAACTAATGTCAAATCGTTATTAATAAACACGGAATAGCTTTTTTGGACTGTGAGTTAAGTTACACCAACCAAGTATGTGGTTTAGCGATGGTGAAATATTGAAAAGTTTCATATCGTTTTGTTTTGATTTTTTCATTGAAAATATATAAGTGAAGTGCAATTTGTATGTAAAAAGGTATACTATAAAACTAAACAAAAATATGTTTGTTAAATTCATGCCAAATGCATTTTCTCGGGTTGTTTTCTTCTTCTTTATTATTATTTTGGAAAAATATTATTTGAAAAGTGTATTTTTCGCCCTATTTATTTGAGTTCTGGAAGTGCAACTTTTTTGTTGTCGTTTTTTGGCCAAACAAAGAACATCTGTCCAGAAATATAGTCCCCACGACCTTTTTTGATATTTTCTCTATCCAATAGCATCTGAACTGAGTAAATTGGTTCAGTGATTGCTGAGACACAGACGGATTAAGATCAGTCATTATAATCATTAAAATGGTGAAAATTTTAATTTTAAATTAAACCTTTTCAAACAAGAAAATTATTATTTTGTGTTTCCTTTTTTAAGAGTTTTTATTCATCTTTCTGTAAACGATACGATATGAGTGCAAAACTTATTTATCGGCATTTTGAAATTACGAAATACAAAGAGATAAACAACATACTCATAAATCTTTACGTGGAAACACATAATCAGGTGGAAACATGCTCACAGACCATAAACAAATAATTGTAATAGAACTGTAGTAGATTTTCGTTTAATTTTCTTAACGAATGTGGGCTAACTGTTCTATGATTTATTTTGTTTTATTAATAAGAAATTTTATCTCGTGACTTATCTCTTATTTCATTGTGTAGTTAAGTCATGAGTTAGAGACGAAATAAGCGTTTTTTATTAATAGGGCTGTCAGTGTTTAAAAAGTTAGTCCATTAATTATCAACTTTTAATTTAATTTTGTATTGCGTGTTAAATATGCATTTAATTATAATTATTTAAACAATTAATTTTCTATGAAGAAAAATCTGTAATTCAATCTACATCTTAAAACACCATGTCTAAAAATTTTATTTTCTGAAATTCCAAAATGCTTGTATTTCAAAAATGAGGTTGCAAATTATATCATAAATCAAACACGAGTTTAAAAAAAAATTCTAAGGTTCCCACAGCTACAATTAATAAATAAGAAAACTTCTGAAAAAGGTACCTAGCCTGCCCAGACAACTTAAAATAATTCTATCTTCTAAAGCCGTGTGCCATTTGCGTTTAAAGTGCTGTTAAATTTAATCCCACGGCTAAATTTTGACACAACTGAGGTGAATACAGACGTCAAAAATTAACCTGCTCAGGAGCTCGATAAAAAATTTAGCAAGTGGTTAATTTTTTACATTTGCACATCTTTTTGTTATTGGACTCGTTCATTATTGAATCTTTTTTTTATCGATTGTATCCAAAGCGATCTGGATAGCTTCGTGTCGTTCTAAAAAACTGTTTATGCATTTTTATAAATACTGAGACACACTTGAATAAAATTCGTAGTAATTTTGTATTAAAGGAACGACAAAAATTAATTAACAATAGTCAACTATTCTGCCGCTAACATCGTAAAGGCCCTAACTACATTTTAATTTTATGAAGATGAAGAAGAAAAAACTGTTCCATCATTATCATCGGCTCGACAACCGGGATCCGGTCCTGGCCTCCTTCAACAAGTCTCTCCACCTATCCCGGTCACGAGCCGACGCCATCCAGTTGCTTTATTTTTTGTATACAGGGTGAGTCATGAGCAATGCGACAAAATGCTAGGGCGTGTAGGTTGCGTTGAGACAAGAAAAAAATCGTATGGGAGGGGGGGTCTATTCCCCTCCGTTTAGCCGGGAGTTTTTGAAATATTAATTTTCAAAGTCAAAATTTTGAAAAAAAAAATTGAAAAAAAAATTTCAAATTCATTTTTTTCAAAATTTTACGTAATTAAGTGCTAATTTTAATTTCAAAATTCAATGCTGTTATTAATTTTAAGTCTAAATAAGAAAACCGGATGCAAAAATTTTATGTCGTTCTCAAGAAATTAAAAAAAAACCAAAACCACCTTTTTCTAAGAAAAACATTTATTTTTATTGTAACGAAGCAATTTATTTATTTATTTACCATTAATCTTAGTTTTTTTACTTTTTTTTAATTGGAGTTTTATGAGAACGTAATAAAATTAAATAGTATTGGAATAACCCTGGATTAATATTATTTTCATTGATAACTTCTGAAAACTGACCTGTCAATATTTTTGCCTTGGCCTGCCCGCAGCCCATGGGTTCTACCTGATATGGGGACAATAGGGACAATAAAACCGCATTTTTTTTAATGAAAAAAAAAGAAAATTGCAACGCAAGATAAATAAAAGGCATTGCAGTTTTGCTTAGTAATTATTTACAATTTGAATATTAACTCATTAACACGTAACGATGTCAAGCTCATACACCCGAGAAGAATTAACGGACATGCATTTCTGCTACGGTTTAGCTAATGGTCGAAGTCGTGAAGCCGAAAGACTGTACGCTGAAAGATATCCCGATAGGAGGTGTCCCCATCATAGCACGTTTGCAAGAATCCACCGACGTCTAAGAGATCATGGAGTGCTGGAGCATCGAAGAAGCGAAAGGCCAGTTTCTGATGAGTCAAGAATCTTAGATGAAAGAATTCTGGATTTAGTCCGAAATAATCCCTCCGTCAGTACAAGAAGGATATCCACTATGCTTGGAGTGTCCCAATCTAGAGCATGTCGAGTACTTCGGGCGGAAAATTTACACCCGTACCACTTTACGCCTGTTCAGGAACTCACCTCAAACGACAAGTTATTGAGAACCGAATTTTGTAGAACATTACTACTTAGAAATGAAACCGAACAAAACTATTTTAGAAGAATATTCTGGACGGATGAAGCACAGTTTACTAGGGATGGGGTTACTAACTTCCACAATTTACATTATTGGAGTAGCGCCAATCCACACAAAAAAAAACAAATCACAACACCGCTTTAGTTGTAATGTTTGGCTTGGTATTGTTGGACACACTGTGATACCTGCAATTCCTTCGAGACCTTTTAGCCGATTTATTAGACAGCGTTCCATTGGTTATAGCAGATACTTTAATCTACCAACAAGATGGTGCTCCAGCACACTACAGCTTACAGGTGAGAAACTGGCTGGATGATCATTTTAGTGACCGTTGGATCGGAAGAAGGGGCCCCACGGAATGGCCGCCTAGGTCACCAGATTTAACTCCCCTAGATTTCTATGCATGGGGATTTATGAAGAATTATGTTTTCGAAGTGGAAATAGTATCATTGGAACAACTGAAGGAACGAATTGAAGTCGCTGGAGTCAAATTGCAGGAAAATTTGTCAAGCATAAACTTATGTGAAGCCATTACAAGGAGATATAATCTATGCCTTCTAAACAATGGAGATCATATCGAGAATTTTTTATAGGTACTTCCAATAAAAAACATAGTAAAAATAAAAGGAATAAAAAAAACTAAAAAAACATAGATTAATGCTTCTTAAATTGCTTCGTTACAATAAAAATAAATGTTTTTCTTAGAAAAAGGTGGTTTTGGTTTTTTTTTAATTTCTTGAGAACGACATAAAATTTTTGCATCCGGTTTTCTTATTTAGACTTAAAATTAATAACAGCATTGAATTTTGAAATTAAAATTAGCACTTAATTACGTAAAATTTAAAAAAAAATGAATTTGAAATTTTTTTTTCAATTTTTTTTTTCAAAATTTTGACTTTGAAAATTAATATTTCAAAAACTATTTCTTAGAATAGATTTATTTAAACACAGAATGAAAGAAAAAGTTATTGGCTTTTCATAATTAAATAATTTTTTTCCCATTTTAAGTCAGTTTTTTTGAAAATTGCCCCTCCTGGCTAAACGGAGGGGAATAGACCCCCCCCTCCCATACGATTTTTTTCTTGTCTCAACGCAACCTACACGCCCTAGCATTTTGTCGCATTGCTCATGACTCACCCTGTATAATATAAAATAATAATACATCATAACAACAATACCTTAACAATAAATATGTCATAAACTCAAAAAAAAAGATTTTGTAGATAGGGCCTTTACGAAGTTAGCGGCAGTATTGTAATTATTAACGTACTAAAGGTATCTGAACATTTCTGGATAGGCTCTTGAACACAAGGAATCTCAATAAAAAATTTATATTTAAAAAAATCCTATTTAATTGAATTGACACAGCAAAAAGCTTAAATTTTATTAACCCTAATAAAAAGAGATCAAATTTAAATAACAATTTTAACGCAATTGCCACTCGGCATAATTAAGAGTTTTATAATAAAAATTCTACATTGCACAAATTGAATGAAATTATTTTTTAACTATGTGAAAGACTTTGGATTTTAACTTTTGATTAATTTTATGGAAATATGATATAATTTTTTATATACCGAGCAAAGTCTGGAGTATTAGCTAGTCTGTGTGAAATTAAACCTATCAAATGACATAAACACTTTTTATAATTTTTCGAAATAAAGTTATTCATAGATTAAATAGTTTTCTAATTTTTTCGTCGATTTTTGGATTCTTTTGTAAAATTGTCCTTTTGTGAAATTGTCTGTTCTCTATTTCAAAATGGCTTGACTGATTTTAATTAAATTATCAGAAGGGGTAGTTCTAATGAGCTAGAATGAATCTATTATTTATCCCGACTCCAAATGGATAATGGGCCCTTTATCAAGACAATTGATACACTTGTAGGGTTTGTCACTTCTTAACAAGAGTCAGTGCCTCTAAAAAGAACTTAGGGTGCTAGGCTGAATATAAGTTAAGAACTGTGGTGAGAGCTCGACAAACTGATCATCCAATGGTGAACTATTTAAATTTGTTTATTATTGACGCAATTGCAAATTTTTTTGTTTAAAGAAAACTCTGTCCATCTTTTTCATTGAACTGGTTCAAAATAGAATTTATTCAATATGCAAATTTATAACCTTCTATACTGATGGCATCGAGACAGTTTCTGATTTTGTTGTTTGGAAGACAGCCATATATGCAACAAAGTTGATAGCAAATATCAGTAACATGTATATCGAAAAAACCTCCGCAACTTTCTTGATGTCATATCTGATTTTGTTTTGAATGTTTATCTTTTATTGACTTTGTACGTGACTTTCTATGATTTTTATTATCATTCTATGATTTATACAATTGTTTTTTTGTATGTAGCTTACCAAACTAGTTATTAATATGAAATTTAAAAAAATAAATTTAAAACAATCCATCCTTAGGAAAGTATACACTTCCAATCGATAAATACGTCACAGCATAACAACTTTAATTGAATTGCCAACCAATCATTTCTTAATTTTTGTTTTGATTTTGTATTTTATGGTCTCGATTTTATTACTTTTAAATAATTTAATTCTTAATAAATTCTTTGTTTGAAACAATATTGTGTACTACAATACACATATATGTATTCTAAGGATACAAACAAATGAATTTTATTGCTCGATAATAGTGAAGTGCGCTAAGATAGTTTTCATTTCGCAAAAGAGTAATAAATTCTTTATGACATTAATTTATTTTATCTGCAGTATTTATTTTTTATTTATGGTTATAAAAAATAATGTATTTTGACGCTAGGGGGCTTAGTATTTCGACGTATGCAAAAACTCCTCATATAGTTTGTTCTTTTATTATTTTTTTCTTTGATTGTAATTTATGATTAATTATAAGTGAAGTTGAATTATACAAACTGAATTAGACAAAGAATTACAACACTTTAGTATATTGATTGTGAATAAATAAAATGTTAGGTGTAAGTTTGAAGTGGTCAGTGAATTTGTTTAACTCGAAAAAAAAACAACATCAGCGAGGTAAGATTTACATGAAGTCTTGCTAATATCAGTTTCTTTGAAATAAGTTAGCAATTTAGATATAAAACCCTATCAAGAGGAACCAAGAAGACGCTTTAGAAAACACACATCATCCCAGTCAGTTCTGCTGTATGGTGCAGAAGCATGAATTATCTCCAAATCGGATGAAAGCTTTCTTGAGGATTCTGAGATATAAAAACGAGATTTATGGAAACGTAAATCATCTTAACTTGTTCAATATTTAAGGTGATTGGAACATATTTGGAAATTAGAGCGAATGAACATCGACGCTCTAGGCCATAGAGTATTTTACGCCAAGCCTGATGACCGAACGAAAAATGTAAGCAGGCTATATCCGATAGAGTAGGTAATCATAAACATTTTAAAGAAAATCTCCAAAACTGCAGACAGCAAGCGGGGGATCGAGTCGGATGGAGAAGCATATTACTGAGGCCCTATAGCACCCCGCTCCAAGTAGCGTCAACTAACTAAGTATAACTAATTAAAAGACTCTCAAAAATTAAATTGAACAAAAACAACTTACACCAACAGTAAAATAAAATTAATTTTGGAAAAACCTCAAGAAATATTCAATCGGCTCTGCCAATCCTATTAAAAATGTATTTATTTTAAAAAAGAAAAATAGTTCTGATAAAACCATTGGTTAATTAATTTTTATCTACGTTCTGTGTCCATTGGATCAGTAGTTATTTTTTTTTATCGAAAAACGTGTAGAGTATATTGTCATCATTTTTATGAATCAACAAGAAAAACCCATGTTATATAGACTTTAGTCCAAAATGCACGTCATTGTCCAGTTTGTTTTGTTTTTAGCAAACAGTTTAGAAATTTTCTTAAAATGTATCTAACCACTGATTAGTTAATTATTTAAGTGAAGTGGTATCATATAAAATTGATGATTGTGTTTGGCTACTGTAGAATTTAATAAATCTATAAAGATATGAGCACTTGGCAACTAATGGATTACAAATTTAGTTGTTTTAAACTTAAAAACAAATAGGTATGTCCAAATACCTTATCTTAAAAGTTGTCCATAAATTTGACCGATCTATAAATTAATAATAACAACAAACAATCTTAACTTTATTTAAAATTTTCTTTCAAACACCAACAGTTTTTCAATATATTATTCAAGTCTGCGTGGCATCTAAAATTAATTATGCTATTAAAACTTTGTGATATTTGTTTACATTTTTTACACTCAAGCTTAAAAGATTGTTTTACTTACTCCAATTTCCGTTTCCCAAAATAAAACGCCTTTCCTTTTTTTGTAAAAATTTCTCTCATTAGTATGCAAGGCATTAACATAAAGTACATTTTTCATTATGTAAACCAAATGCCAAAACGCAAAGTTAATATCCTTAATGGCGTTCGGAAGTAACCCAGAGTATAAAATTTCCTATATATAGAAATAAACTTACATCTTACATGCCATACATTATGTGTACATATATCATAACAAAATAACAAATTCAATATTCAAATCGATTTTAACACCCCACGCCTAAAAGTACAGACATTTTCAATTTGAAATCGTTTCAGGGCTTAAATGATATAACATTGCATAAATATAATGTTTTCCAATTTATTGGAATTGCTTGGCCATATTCATAATATGGATATCATGACTGTATAAGTGTATCGGCCAACCCAATTCCAATAATCTTCACCCAAAATTATGATGGATTTGGAAGCTCTTTATACTTATACTCTTTTCTTATGGGCTTTAAGTCAATTTTGTGTCAAGAGATAATGGTGGATGTGAAAAAATTTCACACTCAAGCGTTTAAATAAAATAATGGACAATGCAAAGAATAATATAGACAAATCTAGAAAAAGTTTACATACTTCCAAAGTGTACTTGTTATACTTCGTGGCGCCTAATGTAACCTTCCAATTTATGTAACACCTTGCATGTAGAAAGGTTTTGTTTTTCATGATACCAAAAATCGACAAACAAATCCTGCATCACTAGCAGTAACTTCACTTTGAAACAGCCAAGATAACCATATTAAGGTGTATTTCAGCAGTACCTATACCATACTGTAGATAGATTGTTTTTAAGATTACGCATAACATTTTTTTTTTCTGTACACAGAGTTATTCATAAAAAAAAATTAAATACAGTGAAAAAAAACTTTAGCATGACACTAAAGAAAAATTAATAACACATTCGACTGAATTTATATTTCTTTTCAATTTTAAATGCCATAGCATTCTTATCCTCAAAGAAGTTCTCTAACTTGAAGTAATTCAGTGTTTCTGAAGACACAATGGTTTTAAATAATCTTAAACTTTTGACAGTCGTGTAAGTGTGATATCGTACCACCTTGTTTTGATGTTGTCATCACAAATCGATGTCCATTTTCCAACATATTTTGTTGCAAAATGGACATCGATTTGTGATGACAACTCTATTCCTATTCCGAAACTATTTAATACCATTATCAAATCTGCTTGTTCTTTTCGATATAATTCCATATGATTATGTCCGAAATTGATGATTGAAATCTAGCGTAGTTTACTTGCCTTTCTTAGTCACGTGTGCTATTATTTATCCCCTTAGTATTGTCTTGGCCCTTGGGGCTTTATTAAAATTAAATCATGGGCCTTTGGCCACCATTTTGAAAAATGAGTGCCATTTTAATCGATTTTTGTTAGGGGACATCTGCGTACTTTGTGGTCTGATTTTAATTTCGTTAGGTTTTTTGTACCAACTGCATGAAAGCAAACAAATTTAATTAAAACACATTTTTCACTAAATCGCGTAAATTTTGAGATATTCAAGATACAAGTATTAAACAAGTAATAAATATTTTTTGTCATAATCGTGATCGTTTGACAGCCAATTCCGCCAAATTGATGGATTTTTTGTTTAAGAATATTTTGTACCCACTGGTACGATTTTAATTTTTGAAGTTTCATTTTAATCGCTTGTGAAATTTTGTTTAAATCACATTTTCTGCTTAATTAAATTATTCATGAGATATTAAGATACAATAGAACAAGTAAAACAAATATTTTTTAATGCAATTTTTTCTATGTGTCTTAGATATCTCATAAATTATTAAATTTAGCAAAAAAAAAGTGTCTTAATAAATTTAGTTTGGCTTGAAAAAAAAATACAAATAAAATGAGACTTTAAAAATGAAGATCGGACCACTAGGTTCGAAAATATCCTCAAGCCTATAAATTTATTGATTTAGTGGATAAATGGACTGCATGTCCATTCGTTATGACACATATTTTTTGTAAAATTATTTGGGTGTTTTTTTTTTTCAAAATTGAAGAACATATTTTTGCGTCATAATTTCGTTTACTAAAACGAAATAGAGCCGAATTTAGATTCGAAAAAGTAATTTTAGCGCCACCTAAGGGGTAATTAAAAAATCCTAAGTCTTGGTTACTACACCAGCTGCCTGTCGGTGAAAGTCCCTTTAAAATCAATCGAAAGTTTCTGATAGCTTAAAATATACGAAACGATTGCAGCGCCACTTAGTGAGTAATTCAAAGAGCCTGCATTTTCGAGGTTAGTCGAAATAAACAGACAGAAAGCCACACAAACATTTAAAAAATTGTTTTTTGGAATTAGTATATTATAATAAAATGCTTTTATTTTGAGATTATAAAAAAAAACTTATTTTTTATTTATGTGTATAGATTGTAACCTTATGAAATTCACCTTTAATATTGTGTAAATGAATTCAATTTTCATGTTAAGCAATGGGCCTATTCTGACCAAACCTATACCTCCTCAGGGAGACAATCATAAGGCACATCGAGTGCAACTCTTATAAATTCACTGTCGGGGACACTATATATACTTGCTTAGTGGTGAGTATCACAAAATCGAAGTGCAGTTTATGATCTGACTTAATGCCCGACATACTCAACCCCAGATAGTCCGAAACGTAAACAAACTTAAACAACACACCAACCGCATAGTCTTTGAGTACAAGACCACTTACAAGTTCGCCATCGGCAAGTTTCCATCTCATTTGAATTTGAATTAAAAAAAAATAATGTACATACCACACCTTGAGTAAGTTTTTCAAGCGAAATTTGACTAATGGTCCATTTAGTTGGAAAATGTGCGTGAGCGTATATATGCCAAGTATAATGCGCCACACATAAAACAAAATAATGCAGATATTTAATTTGAAAAGGTGAAAATTGTGAAATCTTCCAACACGTGTTTCAAAATCATATATCGGAAATTTGTTATGTAAATTTGAGTAGCCTGCACTTATAATATGAATGTTCTTTTTTTTTTCTTAAATTTTATTTAACACTCTAGCTTTGGCTTTGAAAATCGAAGTTGTTAATTTAGAGGTTACTTTAGTTAATGTGGCTGTATCGATCAACTTAGCCAAAGGCGATTAATTGTCGTCTGAACAAATTTGTTTAATTAATTGCATGACACTTACACTAAACAGCGCAATTCATGTTGACATTCTTGTAAGAAAATACTAGTTTTTTTTTTACTAAATTATGTTTAAATATTTTATTTATTAATTTCTTGAAGGGAAATTGGTTTAAGAGTGTATACGATACGAGTTATAACGCGCTTTGTATTATATAAACTTATGGAAACTTCGAGTGAGAGAGCCTACATAATAGTCATTAGATAGTTGTGTCTACTGTCTAAGAGTTGTTTTTATCCATGACATTTGAGTCATTAAAACGTGGATTTTATAGCACCAAATCAAATCTGTCAATGCTAGCTTAGAAATAAAGATCTCTTGAAAACTGTCATAATTTTCAAATTGTGGTTATATTTTAGAAAGTTAATTACCATTACTGGTAGCACTATATTTGAAGGCTTCAGTGTATTATGACATTTCCTATTATTTCTGTTTTTATGATTTTGCTGTCATGTTCTGTCAAATTCTTCAAGCTTTCATTATTTAATGTCAAAGTTTTCTTAGTAAATTATCCAACCAGAATGCTGGAGCAGTTTAAAACGATTTCTTGAATTGAGCAATGTTCCCAGTCAATTTCATTACGTTTGTTCACAAAAAAAGATGGTTTTCTGTTAAAAATAAAACACTAAAGTTAGATATCTTTTAACATTTTACCATCCAAATTGATTTTGTGATTCTCGTTTAGTAAATATATAACGTATATAATATATGGACTGTAGGCCGCTAAACGCTTTAACTTGGAATAATAATTCAGAAAAGAATAAACTGATGCTAAGGGCCACTTGCACGAAAACAAAGGATAAATTTATAAAATCGCAGTTAGCTATCCAGGATTAAATAGATAAATGTTTATTTTTCTACTTTACGTTGCACGAATGAAAACACAGGTAACCAAAGATAAAAAAATAAAAACAGGAACGAAACAGAAAACCTACACAAAACAAACAAAACAACAACATTTGCTACACACACTAATGCGAACCTCATCGATAGCAACTTCTTGTCAAATTCTATTTGACGGATGTAAAAAGATATCTAATATTTAAGATTTTGCAACGAGTTTATATTTTTATCGATGGCTAGTGTCTACATGCATGGATAAATCAGTGATTACTAATGTCAAAAAAGTTTCGTGCAAGTGGGCCTAAGTCTTCTACTTGGTTAAATCATTGACGTACTAGATATGGACCGCCAGTTGGTTGAAATTTTCATACAAAAAGCCAAAAAAAGTTGTTCCAGCTAAAACAGCTTAAAAACGCCATCATCTTTAAGTGTTAAATACGTGTACTAATTTCGCCATTAAAATTTAAATGAAAACGAGAGTATATTCATCTGTAAGTAACTCATGCCATAGGGAGTGGATTTGTTTTGTAAAATAAAAGAAGTTTGATAACAATTTCCATCAAAATATTTCAATAGTAAATAATTTATTAAAAATATCATATCACTGCTACGCAGATTCCCCGGTAGTAGTTGATGCCGCCCTTAGTTATGTTGGAACACGCGTGAAGTTGGCTACTGGTGGTCCATATGTAATACGTCAATGGGTTAAATATTCTTAATCACCCTTATTGCGATAGGCGTTTCACTTAAACGCCAATTGTCGTTATTTAAGTCGTGTCGCTTTAGAAACGGTATTGCGTATCATAAACGCCAATTTTTCTCGTCGCTCATACATAGATTCCTTATACGATCCATTGAGAGAGCTGATTTAAATTAAATGGAAATCGAAGAGATATATTCTTTTAGTTTTGAACATTTTTGCTTTATATAATTAAAAAATGACAATACAGACACAAAAACTTAACAATTTTCAATTTTTTTTAATTTTCATAACAAATTTGTTTTCTCAGGACAGCTCGCTATTTTATTCAAAACTATTTTTTTAATATATTTTTTTGTAAATGAGTACCTATGTATATTAATCACACAGCAGCTGTGACAAGGCGATGACAACGACAAGAACGTAAAAAATAAAAGGCATATCTGTGTTGCTTAAATTTGCTCTTGTGACAAATTACCTAAGAGGTTAATAAAAAAAAACGCACGACTGGTTCTATGGAGGGTTCTCTTGAATGTTGTAATTTTTCACGCAATTATTTTATCTGAAATAATTTATTAAATCCTTTTAATTGATTTAAAAAATATAATTTCAAGTGCATTTCTAACAACCCAGAGTTTTTCGAAGCAATCGTGGTATGGCATCAAGTTTAATAAGGTTATCACAGTAATTTTTTTACCAAAATCGTAAATCCAGTAAAAAAAAAAAAAAAACACGCTTCTTAAGAAATAAAATTTCGTTAAGATATGTTGATTCCTTAACAAGAAACTCAACATTAAAATAAACCGTTAGCATGTACCTATAAAACAATTTTCTAAGATCACTCATGTCAAATTTTATCGAAATCTAGAGCAGTTTTCAAGAAGAAACAAGCTTTTTTATAATTGGTATATGGCGATATTTTTAGACCTAGAATTTTAACTTCAAAAAGTCCCTTTTGTTTAAATTTTTAGCGAATTCATCGTTCTTTTTGTTCTGTGCGATGAATAAGAAACTTGTTACAACTATAGAAACAAAAACAAAAAATTAGAACTTACACTTTGGGAGTAATTTTGGCAAATTCTTGAACGACAAAATTTGCCGTTTTTAAAGAGGTTTTTGATTTTAAAACGACTTTCGAAACAAAAAATTACTCTATAACGACAAATGTCATTTCTTCGTATATAATATATGTATTTAGAATCTGTCTAAAGGCACCTAACGAGAAAAATTTCTCTACAGCTCCTATCCTGTGTATGTCCTGTCGTCTGGCAGGCGCCTTTATCAACAGTTCCTTCATTGAACAGTACCTGAGTAGCCCGCTTCGCGAGTTCAAGAGATTTAAACTCCCTTTCTGCAGTCCAGCCGATAACGCAACTTCGTTGCTTTGCTTAGGTTATGTCCAGAAGCGATAGAGAACTATTTCACGTACGCGAAATTATGTTTTTTTTTATAGTGTAGACAGTTCCATTAATTAATGTAGTGAATTGAATGTCAGTTTGCTGTCAAGTGCTATTTAATAGACGCCCACCTTAAATACTACAATCGATTTAACAATATACTTCTTTGCCCTTTGGCGCAACCTAAAAGGAAGTATGCAATAACTTACGAACTTCCTTTTATAAAAACCCAGTTCATATAGTATTATCTTCTCTATCATTCAATATAAAAACAAGCATACAAACTTTGTTATTGTAAATACACATACACATTCATCTCTGCTTCGGCTACTATTTTTTTATCGGATACTCATAAATCATCAATAGTTTTCAGTCATTCACCTCTAATTTTGTTTTTATTAATATATCTATCATACATAAATATATCTACTTACTTGAACTCTTGCAGCACGTCCTCCCTTGTCTATATAGTTTTTCTTATCAGGGTTGAAAACAAACTTATACTAGCCACGCCATCCAAATGTAAATTAAAATGTATCTCACTTTTACCATCGGATGACTAGTTGGTCGGTGTGCAACTCCTTATCAGAGAGAATAAAGTTGGATGGTCGATAGAAATAATGCAACAATAACAACAACAACTTAAATTAAATAGAAAAACTAAGAAATATCCAAAGTGTAAAGGAAAAGATAGATGTACAGAGCGCCACAACAAAAAATGCGAGTCTCTAGAGACATTCTTAAATCAAACCCTTTCCTATAGTAAAGTGAAACAATATACTTACTTGCATGTCCGAAGCAATTTTATGTGAGTACACTGAAGTGCTTTTGATTAGGTATACATCCACAATTTTCAAACAAAAAAAAAAAAATATGTTACTCTTTTAACAAGTTTAAAATTAAATCAAGAAATTCCACATTTTGTTAAATGTTTTTGAAGAAATCCTTTCATTTAGAAAATATCGATTTTGTATTGAGGTTTATTGTTTAACTTATTCACCGAGACAACGACCCTCTCATACAAAAAGAGGGAGATTATGCCAGTTTTTTTTTTTATTACTATTATTGATTGGAAAACAGATCTCTTGCTCCAAATTGAAACCAGAAGTTAGTAAACTACAGTCAATATATGTATGGCTTTGAATTTGATCTGAGAGAGAATTTCATCTCCAAGTGCGTTTTTTAAAGCGAAAGTCATTTGACATCAATCTTTGATATAATGTTTGTAAAAACAAGGCTGTATGCGTGAATTTGTTTGACATGGCAGATAATATGTGTATACGATGAATGACGTCCTTTGATTGACCGTGTAAGGTTCGCTTAGTGCAAAGTCAACAGATTATCTGCTGAACACATTAAGATGTTTTTCAATGAACGATGACCAGTTATTAATACACAAAGTCCTATCTCAGCTAAGAAAGAAGTACAATGATCATTCCCCTGGATTCACTTATCAGACTTTGCATGATGAAAATCGATTGAACAATCAAATCAACAATACAATCTCCATAAATAACTGTTTGCAGATGGGAGCCTCTATTTCATCAACATTCTCTATGTACCTATCCTTTGTCTGGTTGCCTTTATGTCTTTGTCATTTGTTTAGTGACGATTCCTTTCCGTTAGCTAGTTTAACACCGCTAAACCAAGAATTTTTATGAAATATGTAGTTATTGCAATTATGAAGAATAATAACAATAATTAATGATTTAAAAAACAACTCTACATACTTTGAAAACAATTTTTTACTCACACAAACAAAACTCCCTTACAAAAAGTCTCATTTAAAAGATAGTTAGCGTTAAAATTTGCGATAATTAATTCCCTACAATCTACATATATAATTGTGTTTGACTGTATGTCGTTAGCAAAGCCCAGTAAAATAAATGAAAGCATTAGCGCAACAAAATGCGATCAAAACCACAAAACAATTTTTAATTTCCACCTAACGTACTGTTAAAACATGATTTTTGCAGAATATGTGTGTTCACCCACCCTCAAAGATATGAAAATCCGTCAAAATTTTTTAAGTATAGAAACTCTCACTACCTAATCAATCTTCTTAATGTTTGCCATGTTTCCAAATATTTAAACTAATATTCTAAATTTATATGTACGTGTGCCTTTAATCTTGACCACTAGTGTATTTCTCCATAAAACTCGATACTTCCTCCTTCAGATGTTATCTTTCACAAATTTGCATGCTGGGCACACTGCCGAATCCAATTGAGTAAGGAAGAAGCTATAAAAAAAAACCTCATAAAATAAGTGAAATTCTGCAGGCACGTTCGTATAAAATTTTCAGCTGAAGGAAGTACCTACACGGTCGAAAGGGAGTATGTACGGTTGGTTGATTTGGCTGGCCTGGCAGAACCATAGTTATTTTATATTTTATACACTTACATACATATGAGGTATATTTCAGAGATGACAATCGAAAAATAAACTCACTCCTGTATTTGTTCGACAAGTAATCGATAAGATAATCGATTTTTCCTTCGTTTATATACAAAAAGAGTCCAAGTGAATCTTTTGGTTTTGGCGTCATTATCGTCACACCCGTATTTTCTGTCGTATAATATTACGTAAGTATAAAGTCCCAATTTCATATAGGTATCTACATAATACATATTTACTCAGACGGATGGTTAACCTAGCCGTTTAGTCTATAAAAAAAATGCAGAGAATTCTTAGCGTCAGGTTCTGCACCATGTGCGTGACCTAATGAATCGTGTGCGATGGATGGTTTTGATAAGAAAAGTAAAGACTTCTGCGACGGCCATTAAAAAAGGTGGTCTTGGAAGTTAATTTTGAATGAAGTTGACGTCGCGTCACTGAGTTTCTTGTTGAAGATAATCAACACGAAAGAAACCTTAAAGATATACATACCTACATACATACATGCAATATTTTTTTGAATGAACTTAAGTTTCAAAACTGGCTGCCGACCATTATTTAACATGAAATTAAGATTAATAATTTGTTGAGATATGTGAATTTTTTCACTTTATTCGACAAGATAGAAAATATTTGTTACTTTGAGAAATATTTGAAAATGAGCTGCGTTAAATTGCAGCTTATTTTTCTCCTGAAAAACGCTGTTTAGGTATAAAAGCAGTTTTACAATTTACTGAAAATCGTTCTTTATAAGAAGATTTGAACGGGTTAAAAATCATTGCAAGCATATTTTTTCTATCACCATTTCAACGAAGGAAACGATAACCTCTTTAAAAAAAAATGTGAAGGCGCCGATGATGGCTTTGTATCCCCGCCACTGGGTCGATATTGCACAAGCAAATAATGATCATATAAGCGAATGTCATATTATAGATGGGACAATTTTGATCTAATTTTCGTTCGTGTTATATAGTTCACACTCTGTTTTGACGGAAGTAATAATTATTACAAATACAATAAATAGTGACGGGAACGATATGAATTGGTAGTTTTAAATACAAGTTAGGACGAAGTTAAAAGTGAAGCCTCTTTTATAAGGATTTTTGTAGTGAAACTTTATTAATAGTTGGCATTGCTGTCTCATTATATAAAAAACGTATTTTGCTATTACTATAGAGAAGGATGTTATCTCAGAGTTTTTAGATAGCGACAGCGTGCTATATTAGAATTTCTAATAGAAAAATTTCACACCACAAATCCGACATTAAACTTAAAAGCAGCGCGCTGCAGCGGGAAGACAGCACTGGTTTACCACAGCATAGAACGCGGACATAAACCAGATTTTGACAGGGAGGAAATACTAGAAACGGAGCGACATAATATTTCAAAGCGGTACACACTAGAAACCCTCCATATCATAAATAATAAAAAAACAACATGAACCGCAAACAAGACTCACAAAATATTTTATCTGTTTTCTGCTCACTGGTGACTGGGAGGAAACCATGACAAATCTTCATTTTGATGTGTTTAAGTAAACAAATAAAATAAATTTAAATATATTTTTATCTTTGTTTTATGTAACTTTTTTGTAAATTCAAGTAAGTTTCTATATTCCGCTATAAGTGTATAATGTTTATAATTGTTCGTTCCATTTTGTTAATAAAAGATCCCCTGAAGAAGATGGCAACCACCGTCGAAACGTTGGGAAAGAAATGAAATCTTTGTTTCATTTATAAAAACATTGCGACCAAAAAAGCCGAAGAAGAATAAGCACAATATTCTCAACTTACACGGTTTCTAATAGCTAAGCCATCTCATATAACTCCAAATAGTGAAGTCTCCTATCAGCAAATCATATACTGATACCAGAATTAGAAAAATGGAGAAACCTGCTGTCTCAGTGATTTCTAATAGTGATGTCTGATATTTCAGGTTTTTTAAACAGCTAAGACGTGCTATCTTAGGTTTTCCAATAGTAAAGTTTCTTATCTATATCTTGTTAGTGAAATATCTTAGGATTTTGATATGTTAAAGACTGCTGACTCAGGATTTCTTAAAATGAAGACTGCTGTTGCAGGATTTCTAATACTGAAGCTTGATATCTCTATCAGGCTTCGTTTTTCTAAATAATCAAAATAGAGAATATTTTTGATAAAGAAGACTGATGGTTTCCAAAATAGTAAAACCTTTCTATCTCAAAATTCACCAATAGTAAAGTTTTTTTATAGTGAAACTTGATACTTCCTAGAATTTCTTATTATCTAAAAAATAACTATCAAAGTGATAGTGAAGTCTGTTATCTCCGAGGTTAGGGTTTCTAATACTGAAATTTTCGATTTATTAGGATTTCTAAGAGTAATGCCTACTACCTGAGAACTTTTCATAGTAAAGCTTGTGGTTTCAGAATTTTTCACACCGAAGTCTGCATGGATATTTTTATCAGGCTTCATTTTTCTAAATATGTAGCGCAGTTTGCTTTCTGTGAATTTCTGATATCTGATCAACTGATGAAATATGCTATCCCACGAAAGCGAAATCTATCCCTGAATTTTTCAATAGTGAAGTCTCCCTTCTCAAGATTTTTGATGGTGAAACTTGATATCTCAGTATTTATAAATAATAAAGGCCTGTTGTCTCAGGATTTCTAGTAGTATTGGAGTCTGGCCTGTTATCATCATATATAGGTTTGTTATTGCAGGATCTCGCCAATGCCATCTTTGAATTTCTAAATATTGAAGCCTACTATCTCAAAATTTCTAATATTGAAGTCTCCTATATCTAAGGATTTTTGATAGTGAAACTTAATATCTAAGATTTCTAAATATTAAGGACTGCTGTATCAGGTTTTCTTATAGTGAATCGCATAATCATCTTCGGATCTAAAAAGTTAAGCATGCTATAATACGGTTTTTAATAGCTTAGCTTGATATATCAGGATGCCCAATTAAATAGTGAATCTATCTCACGATTTCTCATAAAGGGATTATCTTTGGAATTTCTAAGTAATGAGGTTTACTATTTTAGAATTTGCAATAGTGAAGTCTCTCTTTTCATGATTTTTGTAATGAAATTTGATATCTCAGGATTTTGTAGTAATAATATCTGCTATTTCAGGGTTGAAGCCTGATGTTATCATAAGGTTTCTAATAGTGAAGCTTGTCTTAGAAGGATTTTTAAGAGTTAATCCTATAGCATCTGAAAATTTCTGATAGATAACCCTGCTATCTTAGGGTTCTAATAATGAAGCCTACTGTATCAGAATTTCCAAAAGTAAAGTCTCCGTCTCATGATTTTTGAAATAAAAACTAATATCTCAACTACTGTGTGCTAACACTGTAAATTTTGTTTTCAATAGTGAAGAATCTATTAAACAGGGTGATTGGTTTTAGGTGCACCAAAAAAATTGAGCGTGTAGGTGGAGTTAAGACAAGAAAAAAATCGTATAGGAGGGGGGGTTTATTTTGCCCTGTTTAGGCAAGAGGGGCAATTTAAAAAAAAAATTTAAACTACATAATTTTTTCAAAATTTTATGTAATTAACTATTATTTTTATTTTCAAAATTCAATGCTCTTATTAATTTTTAGTGAAAAACAGAAAACCGGATGCCAAAATGTATCTTAGTTTTTGAGAAATTAAGAAAATACTAAAAGCACTTTTTTAAAAAAAGGTGAAATCTTTTTAATCTATTTAAATACAATTAACCGGATTAACATTTTTTTCAAAAAGTGCTTTTAGTATTTTCTTAATTTCTCAAAAACTAAGATACATTTTGGCATCCGGTTTTCTGTTTTTGACTAAAAATTAATAAGAGCATTGAATTTTGAAAATAAAAAAAATAGTTAATTACATAAAATTTTGAAAAAAATTAATTCCAAAAATTTTTTTTTTATTTTTTTTTTCAAAATTTTGAGTTTGAAAATTAATTTTTTTAAACGTTTTACTTAAACAGCTTAATTTAAAAATAAAATAAAAGAGTAGTTTTCTGGCTTTCCAAAAAGATATAACGCGGCTTTGTATCATTCACCGTTGTTTTTTTTAAATAATTTTTTTTCTGATTTAAGTCAATTTTTTAGAAAATTGCCCCTCCTGCCTAAACGGGGGGAAATAGACCCCCCCCTCCCATACGATTTTTTTTGTCTTAACCCCACCTACACGCTCAAGCTTTTTGGTGCACCTTAAACCAATCACCCTGTATATGTATATGAATCAACATTCATTAAGAAAATTTTGCCCTTCAGATTATATATACAAAAAATATACAATTTAAATAAATGTTGTACTATCTTTAAACTAGAAAGCAACTTTCAAATAATATGTGCAAAAATCGTTAAAAGTCGATCCCTCATTTAACCGTGTCAGTCTTAAACTTTTCTCCCTACTTTTTTTTTTATTTAAAAAAAAACGCACTCGAAACCTTCCCCCCGAATATCCTTGTGCAAACTCTTTTTCTATAACAGCTCTCCCCTAACATGTGTCATCATCATCATCATTATCATCTCTGAAGTATAAGTGTGCGGCCACTTAAAAAGCTTAACTTTTCAACAAAGAGGAAACCCCAACCTTTAAACCTTACCCCATCTGTTTACATGCGATAAATACTCTTCCTTGCTCTATAAGTGTGATAAATTCAATAGTTTTACCGCGTATCCAACCGACCCCCAGGATATTATTAGGGGGCGTATTGTCTGTGACGGTATTACCAGGACAAAAACAAAACAAAAAAATAAGAAATTATGTATTTTCCCTCATCAGAGCACAATAACCCCAAGATCTGTATTATTGATATCTCTATAAAGTTCAATAAATCCTTAAGTGTCTTCTTCCCAGCATACATACGAATTCCTTATGCTTATTGGGTTGGACAGAAACTTATGCAAATTAATGCGCACTCATAAATAATTTGAAATAGCTTCTGGCATGGATTTCTGGACAATGCCTTAAATCTCTGTTGGGGTTGTTGGCCTTGTTTTGGCAGCCCTCGCACAAATGGAGGGCGTCATACTTCTTTGATTTATTAGCTACAAAAGAAAAATTGACTAGCAACAACAGTAAAACAAAAAAATGCGGAACTACTTCGCACTTCTTCCTATGATTATCCCCGCCTATATCTGTGGAAGAGGCTGTTATATAGCTAATCCCAAATGAACCATATCGAATTGCAGGTAGTTAGCTGCCAATTAGCAACCCTGAGTGCGCAAATGCCTTATTGTTGTTAAATTTGCATGCCTCCATCACTGGCCCACAAAAACGATGAAACCTGCATTACCGACCGACAGCGAAACAACCGACGACGATACCTGCCAATTTGGTTACGTCCAAGAAAACAGGTGTTAAGAGTGAGAGCCATTAATCAAAAGGCACTGACTGTGGCCAAAGCACTTGCGGCGGCAGTTATAAGATCAGTCAATCAAACAAGACCAAGAGAGGAAAAAATTGGCAGTGTCCGGAGCCAAAAGAGGGCAGCACGCGGAGAATTAAATGGACATCAATTCACATTGATGGTCTCGGCCCTCTCATCAGTGCAGATTCAATCAAAACAACAAATGCCGTTTGAAGTTGAAGGAGCTTCTCCGCGTCCGATACCACTTATAAAATGGTCCCGATGACGCGACGAGAGAGGGCCTCCAACAAAAAAAGGAGCAAGTCATGCAGCACATGGCCAAATCGTGTAAGCGGGCAGCAAAAAGGTGTCGAAACTACCAGCAGCGGAACTGTTCGCTTACAGCCGCCAACAACTGACGGACGCGGACGGTTCGATGGTCGTCGTTTCTGTCTGTCGGCATCTCAAGTGCTCTCGATTATTGTTCTTATCGACGGCAATTGAGATTGTGGCGCTGCTGCTGCTGCTGCTATGGTGGAACAAGCTGGAAGCGCAAGCGAAAAGGTGGTTTATGGCAATCCATTAGAGGAAAAATATTTTCTGCGATTTAAAATTCAGCCATGGAGTCAATGGAGCAGGAGCACTTCACCGCACTGCCCCTCTTCATTCCAAATGTGTACGGATGGAGTGATGACTATAGGTATCTTTGTATACTTCTATCGGAGTTCCTTTCGCATAAAAGTAATTGCAGTATGAATGTTTTGCAATCTGATGAAAATGAGATACGAAGATACAAAACAATCTGGTTTTCTGGGTTTGTGTAGAAAAGAGGGAATCCAATGAAATTGATGCAATTAGTGGTAAAAAGGATATTCAGGAGATGATTATTTCGAACTTCATTATTAGAGGCAGTCTAAGAGGGGGTGGTTGTATAGAGATGATTGCTTTCTAATTGGCTTTATGTTTTGTATCTAAATGGTATATGTTACAACGACTACAAGAAGGCAAAGCAATTTATGATATAACATCTTCTTTAAGTTCTTTATAGGTATTTCGACACACAATTTGTTCTGGATTTTTAAGGTTTTTCGACAATTTATAAATGGAATTCATTCTTTAATGATATTATTTGGATTTGGTATTCAGGTAAAGGTGATTAATGTCTTATCAATTAATGATAGAAAAATTTAACTCGTTTCTACTATATGTATGCCTATTTATTTATTTATTTATAGGCTATTTACATCCTAGATGACAATCGGATCGCTTTCATTCGATAATTCGTATAGAAAGATAAAAGATAAGGTATATGAACCAATCAGAAACGATGGGACTTTTACTAGTAACAGATACGCAATGTTTTAGGGAATTACTTTTTCTAATTTAATTACCCCATAGGTTGCGCCTAGGTCGCTTTTCGAGAAATTTTATATGAACCGATTTAGATTAAATGTACACCTTATGAAATTCAAATAATACAAATAAAATGTTTGTCAAAATTTTGACGCGAAAGGATAAATATTAACTTTAATAACTCTTTCAACAACGATGTTTCGCCTATTATTTTTTTCTGCGGCAGCAAACGCATCGGTCTATAGCTAATAAATAAATACATTTTATATTTAATAAGAAATCAATTACTAAGCCATTTCAATTCAGGTTTAGGACGCATCCTTCAATGCACATAATAACCAGATTCCAATAAAGCTAGCTAATTAAACAATTAATAGCCCATTATCTCAAATTGAACTTTCCAAATTGAAGCAACTGGATGAACATAATGTAGGTATTTTGTGTGCGAAACGGCTGAACCAATTTTGATGAAATTTTTTGAAAATGTAGGACAACGTCTGCCGGGTCAGATAGTGTGCTTATATAGTAATCTATATTATTATTACTTGAAAAAGAAAATTTAAGATAACAATAAAACATGACATTTTGATAATAGCGGCGTCAAAACAAGTGCGTCTGGCAATTCTGCCTGTGTGTCTGTCTATCAGGCAATTCTGTCTGTTAAATTAAAAGCTTTTCTCGTTCACGACTGAGTGGATTTTAAAAAAAAAATATTTCTAAGAAGACCTAGATAGCCGAACAATAATTGAGTACTTAATTTTTTTTTTTGAAAATTGAATATTTTAAAAAATTTTGAAAAAAAAATATATTTTAAGAGTTGTTTGAAAAAAATCGATTTTTTCGAAAACTGGACCTACGATTTGAATAAGAAGTTAAATATATTGTAATATTTAAAAATTACTGGCATACCACGATTTTCTTGGAAAACTGTGTCTGGTTATCAATTAGTTTTCAAATTTATTTTTTTATTATTTTTTTTTCATTTTTTATTGTTTTTTTTTTTTATTAGGTAGGTACCTACTACCTATTGAATTCTAAAATAGCTGAAAAAATTTTAAAAATTATTTCAGGTAAACACAAATTGAATTTTTTCTTTAACTAATAGAAAGAATTTTAGAAATAATTTAATTTAAAATAGTGGAAGGTTTTTTCAAGCTCTTAGGAACCAGTCGTCCTTTTTATTTTTTAAAATATTTATGTTTGGTTCGATGTACGATTTTGTTAAACAAAAGAATTTTATGTTTGTTTCTTATAGATAAAGGTATTTAAAAAAAAAAAATATTTCTTTTTAAAAAATTTACGCAATAACGCTTTTATATATATAAAATCTATCGTATTTTTTCCCAAAAAAAACTTTTCAGAAAATTAGTTTTTCCAAAATTGTTGATTAAAGTATTATTTTAACTAAGCAGAACTTTGAGGATATAAAATTTCGTAGAATTCGGTTAAGCCCTTCAAAAGATAATTGCAATAAAAAATAATGGGCACGACTGGGTCGCACAAACTTGCTCTTGGGGCAAGTTACTTTCGTGGAAAATTAATTTGACCAGCTTTTTTTATAAAGAAAATATGTTCAGTATTTTATATTTTGAAATATTTTTCTTTTAAAAAAATCTTTTATAAACAAATGTATGGAATAAAAAAAGCTTTATATGAAAGATATAGTTTTCTGGAAAATTTAATTACTTAGAATTTGATCAAAGTTTATAGTATTTTTTTCGAGAAAATTAGATTTATCGGTTTTGGCAACAAAAAAACATTTCAAAAATTACTTTTTTTTTCAAAATTTTTTCTTGCAGTTGTTTTTGAATATTAAATTTCGACTATTTCAAAAAATAGTCGGAGTAATAAAAAACGGTTCTATGGCAGGTACCGTTAATAAGCTGATTCTGAAATAAAATTTCATACGAACAACATCACCATCAGAAACAAATGACTCATGTAAAATTTTATCGAAATTGATCGTATTTTTTTCGAGAAAATTGGAAGAATCCGTTTTGACCAAAAAAACTTTTTCAAAAATTATTTTTTTTCAAATTTGTTTTGCAGTTTCATGTTTGAAACTGTTTTTTGTATTAGTTTTTGAATATTAAATTTCGTCAAATTCGGTGAAGCCGTTCAAAAGATAGTCGGAGTAATATAAAACGGTTCTATGGCAGGGGTGCCGTTAACAAGCTGATTCTGAAAAAAAGTTTTAGATAGTTTATGCCAAGTTTGAATAAAATCGGACAGACAGACAGACAGACGAAACTGTCGGACCTACTTTTTTCGGCTTCTCTATCATCGTTATGTCATGTTTGATTGTTATCTCGAAACTTTTTTTTTTACGAATGCATAACTTGCCTTATAGTACCTATAACGCAAGTAAAAATGGTAATGTGACAGGTACTGTTAATAAGCTTCTTCGAAAAAAAAACTGGATGAAAGACATCAAAGTTGTTGTTGCCAACTAACTCGTATAAAATTTTATCAAAATCAGTTTTTTTTTTGGGAAAATTATATATATATATATGGTTTCGTTATGTTCATTCATACCTACTAATACATTGTACCAATTTTGAAAACAATTGATATCTACCTACCAAAAGCTGTAGGTGTCCAGACAGACATAACGGCCGATTCTACTTCTTTCGTTTTCTCTATAATCATCGTAATGTCATGTTTTATTATTATTTCAAAACTTTTTTTTACGAAAAGCTATCTTTAGTTTGATCCCTGTGGATAAATTATGTATTAAATAAGTATACTTACGTTAACTATGTTTTTATGTACATATAATACAGGTATAAACTTTCAACAGGACTTGGATCTGGAATTAATACAAAAGACAAAATATGTTATATATCCAAAAGTTTTATACCCGGTTTCATATGAAATTCCCCATAACAATTTGATTTATTTTTAACGACCGAATGGATTGTTCAAAGATTTTTTTATTATTTTGATAATTTTAACTGCTGAATTTGTTTTGTTTTTTTTATAATTATATTTAAGAGCCCGTCATATATATTATTACTACTTAGCACTTGTTCACTGTACTTGTAGAAAAACCCTTATTCCAAGCACCAACAAGAAAGATTGTGATTATAGAATTTATTATTATATATTTGATGTTTTCGGAAATAGTTCGAATTTTGTTCCTTTTCTCTATATACAGGGTGAGTCATGAGCAATGCGACAAAATGCTAGGGCGTGTAGGTTGCGTTGAGACAAGAAAAAAATCGTATAGGATTGGGGGGTCTATTCCCCTCCGTTTATCCGGGAGGGGCAATTTTCGAAAAAACTGATTTAAAATGGGAAAAAAAATATTTAAAATCAACGGCTTCATTCACAATGCTGTGCGATACGTTTTTGAAAAGCCAATAACTTTTTCTTTCATTCTGTGTTTAAATAAATCTATTCTAAGAAATAGTTTTTGAAATATTAATTTTCAAAGTCAAAATTTAAAAAAAAAAAATTGAAAAAAAATTTCAAATTCATTTTTTTCAAAATTTTACGTAATTAAGTGCTAATTTTAATTTCAAAATTCAATGCTGTTATTAATTTTTAGTCAAAAACAGAAAACCGGATACCAAAATGTATCTTAGTTTTTGAGAAAATAAGAAAAACTAGAAGTATTTTTTTCCAAGAAAAACACTTTTTTTTTTTGGTTTTCCAAATTTGACCTGCTCAGGTCAATTATTAATAAGGGAATTATTCCTTTCTTATTTTTCATTACATACCATCCGATTCTAATCAAATAATAAAAAAAAACGAATTAACTTTTTACTTATTTTACTAGTTTTACTTTTAATTTTTTTTTTTATTTCTCAAAAACTAAGATACATTTTGACATCCGGTTTTCTGTTTTTGACTAAAAATTAATAACAGCATTGAATTTTGAAATTAAAATTAGCACTTAATTACGTAAAATTTTGAAAAAAATGAATTTGAAATTTTTTTTTCAATTTTTTTTTTCAAAATTTTGACTTTGAAAATTAATATTTCAAAAACTATTTCTTAGAATAGATTTATTTAAACACAGAATGAAAGAAAAAGTTATTGGCTTTTCAAAAACGTATCGCACAGCATTGTGAATGAAGCCGTTGATTTTAAATATTTTTTTTCCCATTTTAAATCAGTTTTTTCGAAAATTGCCCCTCCCGGATAAACGGAGGGGAATAGACCCCCCAATCCTATACGATTTTTTTCTTGTCTCAACGCAACCTACACGTCCTAGCATTTTGTCGCATTGCTCATGACTCACCCTGTAGAATTCACAAAATCAAGCATGTGTGCACGTGTCATGTATTTTGAAATCCCCTCATAAAAAAATTCAATATTATGAATATTATTGTTTTGATTGTTGATTTGCGGAAATGCGACGGAGTGTAATCATCAAAAGCAAAACTTCAAATTAAACATGATCCGAAAGAGTCCAATAAAGTACTTCGTCGCCCGCCATTCATCTAATGTTGAATCACAACTGTGCAATGTATATTTTTTTCTTAAGCCCTCACCACACAAATCTCAACTTCTATATTCATAGAGATATGTTTTGAAATGTGAAACCCATTGTCACAAAGTCATAGAAATGGGGTGGTATAGAAGTGGCCCCTGGCCAGTCCTCCGCGTTTGCAAATTAACGAAGTGAAAAACTTTTCGCGTTGCATATAGGTATAGACTTTTTTTTTCCTTTAGGCAAACTTATGTGTTGTATTGTTTGCTCATGAATTAGATATACTTGAAGGAGTTGTGTTTAGTCTTAGTTTAGTCTTAGTTGTCTGCGGTGGGAGTTGGGAAAAGCTATAATTTTACAGCATTTGACGAAACGACAGCAGGTGGGGATTTGTCACTGACTCTGAAAACAGGCTCATCTTCTAAAGCAATTACACTAAATTGTTTGCTGTACAAAATATATATGTTATGTTAGATGCAAATCTTTAAGAACATTTTTATTTTACATTGTAAAACTCTATTGAACTGCTTTAGTAATTTAGGGGCATACTCTCTGAATATGGGCCTTTTTATGATAGAATGCGCCCTTGAACGGGTTACAGGAAATTCGAGACATTTTGTGTTAGTAAGTCTCCCCCTGAAAGAAGCGCGGGTGAATTGCGGTGGTGAACATGTTTATATATTTTTTTTTTCATTTCTGTCTCATTTTCTTTCTGGAAATATCTGCACTGACAACAGTTTCCTTGACCGTGTGTGATGCGGTTTTTTATTCCATGCCCTTCTCTATGCGGTGTACACTTTCCATCAGCCCCCAACTTGAAAGACAGACAGATGATGATGATGATGACGACGTTGACAGTAGTATCACTGTCACTATAGCTTGTAAATGACATTTACTGAGTGTGTCTGCTCTAGTTGGGTGGACGGACCACCATACTACCATACCTACCACACAACACCACATACACCAAGCCGGGACCAGAATGAAGTGGAGTAAGTAACAAAGCGCGCCAGTTATTATTTCATTAGGTGATATGGCGAATGAAATGACAATGACAGGCGGATGTTAGTGCGGTTGAACTGATGGCCTCCATATTCCGGTGTTCAGAGCACGTGTGGTTATACGCATTCCTGCCGTCTTCGATTTGTGTTATTATATTGGCTTTGAACTCTTCAAAAACCGCAAAAGACGAACCATGTGGATTCAAGGGAACAAGGACATTAATTGGCTTCATTGGAATTTTAACTAATCACTGCACAAAAGAGTTAGAGGTAAAGAATGAGTCATTTTGAAATTAGAAATAAAAGTTGATGTGCGGTGTTATTAGAAAGGAAGAGAAAGGACTGTTTTCATAGAGACATAAATATGACAGTAAAAAATATTTGGAAATGATTTTTTCTGAATAAAAAAAAGAAAAGTCAACTCAACTTGTGGAGTAGGAACAATATGTAAAATTTTCTATTGGAAATGGTTTCTTTCTGGGTTTGTATTCTTTAGATTTTTATCAAAGTGATTTTATTTTTGGAATTTCATAACTTCAATAGTGACTTGTGATGGCAAAAAAATGTACAAAGGTTAGGTGTATTCATTTTATTTGAAATTTGAACAATTGAAGGTAGGTAAATTTCGGTCAGTTGAAAGTCAAAGGCATTATGTATTGAATTTCTTTCTATTTTCCTTTATTGTTTGGTATTTTTCTATTTTCCAAATTTATTAGCTATATGCTTGCAATCTTTTGAATTTTGTTTGTCTATTAGAGTCGATTAATTCATTCTTTTGATTAGTGAATCCATATTACAATAATTTTTTTTTAAATCTGATAAATTATTTGTATACTCATAAAGGTTTGTGTCCAGAGCTCCGAGCAGGTCTCGAGAGCAAACTCACAAGTGGACACAGTACCGAGAGTACCTCGCAGAGAGTCGATTTTACTTTCGGCATTAGAATTTTTTGAGAGTTACTCGCAAGTGGTAGTGGACACAGCAAAGGTGTGATCACTGTTGGATCATATAGCTCGCAGAATTTCAACTAGTTTTGTATTTTGAGAGCAGCCGTCCGAGAGTCAATATGGCAAAATAATGGACATCGCTGAGAAATATCAATTTATAAGACCGTTTCTATTTAAGAGCGGAAATGCTGCGACCGACTGTAATACCAATATTCAAGTAGCAAACATATCTCTCTCCATACTTCCAACTAATAACTAGCAGAAGAAATTTAATATCAAGTTTAATATCAAGTTATATGAAAATAATCTCAGAAAATTAACTCTCGGAGTTCTACGAGTATAGTCCAGTCGATATGTACTTTTACCTGGAAATAATTTCGAACTTAATGAAACTTGCACAGATTGTTCGGGGGTTTACTAGGAAGACCCCTTTTATTGCTTGACCTCGGTGATATCTTGGGGAGGAACGAAAATCCCTATTTTTCCGTCTTTTTTTCAGTTCTTCGCTTATATTTTATGTTGCATAACAATGTTAAAACCATTAAATTTCCTAAAAATTGGTTGGTGGATCAAATCTGTAGGCCCTATATTGACGGAGGTTCCATCTGGTGTATTTTTGGGGTATTTCGACCCCTACAATAAAAGTAGGTGTGTACTGTACAGTAATTCTGTATATCAAAGTGAAGCTATCCAGTTGGGTCAAGATAAGACAAACATCGGGCGGGGGTTCATTCCCCCCTCCTAAACGAAAAGGGCTCTTAAAAAAAACTGAAAAAAGAAAAAAAAATATTTCAAAAAGACCGGATTTTTAAAGCCAGAAATCTTTTCTAATTCGTTCTTTTTTAATAAAGTTGTTTTACGGAATAGTTTTTGAAAAATTAATCAATTTTCAAACTCAAAATTTTGAAATAAAAAAAAAAAAAAATTCAAACTATATTTTTTTAAATACTACGTAATTAAGTGCAAAATTTTGTCTCCCTAATTCAATGCTTTTGTTAGTTTTTAGTCAAAAACAGAAATATCTTGTACTTTTTAAGAAAATCAAAAATAACAAAACAACCTCTTATAGAAAAAAAAAAAACAATTTTTAGTACTCACCTGACTGGTTTTTATGTAATTTACTGAATATTAAAGGATAATCTTCCGTTTAATTTTTTTCAAAATTTTGAGTTTGAAAATTAATCATATTAAAACAACTAGCTAGGTACATTAGGTAAGTACATAAAATAATAGATTTCTAACTTTCCGAAAAGGTGTAGCATGACATTGTAAATTATTCCGTTGTTTTTAAACAATTTTTTTTGTTTCAAGTGAATTTTTTAGAAAACTACCCGTCCTGCAAAAACTGTTTGATAAAAAAAAATTAATAAAAAAGAATACCTGCAAAAAAAGAAATGTTTGGCTGCACAAAAAGGTAGTACATGTCATTGTAGGCGCTCCGGTGTTTTTGAAATATTTTTTTTTCTTTTTTTCAGTTTTTTTTATTGCCCTTCCTGGATAAGCAAGGGGAATAAACCCCCGTCCATAACGATTTTTTCTCATCTTGGCTCAATAACCTACTAGTTTTACTTTAAGCTCTTAGATTTAAAAGGACACCTTAAAATAACTCCACTTGAGTCGGTACTTGTTAGTTTTTAATAATTTAATTAACATTAACATTTAACACGAAACGAATAAACATTAAAATCAAAAATGAAAAATAAAAAATAAAAACAAACACGTAACTAACTTGAATGCATTTCGAAGCTCTTGCGCTTCATCTTCAGCAATCACGACTAAACGTTGAGTGCATATAATTGAAGTACTGTTGATGAATTTGTATCATAGAACACAGCTATGATCAAAGGTCAATATTTTCCTTTTCGTAGTTTTATATATTGCTGTTAATTAGGCAAATTAACATTTTTTATTTTAAATTATTATGGACAGACAAGAAGGAGTATTGAAACAAGGTTTAAAGAACATATCTCGTGTATTCGCCTTAATCAACCGCAAAAATCTGCAATTGCATCTCATGTTCTAAATAATGGCCATGAAAATATAAATACATATAGACAATTTGACTCTTATTAAACAAGTTAATGATCATAGAAGATTGGATGCCTATGAATCTTTTTACATACAAAAAGACCCAAACGCACTGAACTTAGACAACGGCAATATTGAGTCTTGCCTAATAACCCGCACCTATGGGGTACAGTACACTGTAAAATGCCCCAAAAATAAATCAGCTTTATCTCCGTCAATATTGGGCCAACAGATCTGGTTCACCAACCATTTTTATGATATTTAATGGTCCTTAACTTTGTTATGCAATATAGCACAAAATGTGTGTTTTAATAAATATAAGCGAAGAACTGAAAAAAGTCGGAAAATAGGGATTTTCGCCCCTCCCCAAGTTAACACAGGGTCCTCGAGTCAAGAAATCAGGGGGTCTTCCAAGTATACCCCCAAACAATCTGTGCAAGTTTTATTAAGTTCGCTTTTTTTCCAGGAAGACCCATTTTACAATCAGTACTACATAAGAGATCTCGCGATATTAAAATCTCGAAAATATTACTCTCAAATGGACAGCTATCCGAGAGTTACTTTCGAGAGTTTACTTACAAAAGTACTCTCAAATTTACAGGCACCTTCATGGTTTCTTCTCAGATTTAACAAACAGTTGAGATGCTGCAGTTGGTACTTCTTCTTATTCTTGTTTTTCTTCTTCTTCTTTATAGTTTATACCAAAGTTCAAATGTAAATGTATAAATGTAAATTTCCCAAGACATATTAATCTTATAAATTGATGTAGATAATCCTTATCCAATTCATCTTCGGCATAATTAAAAATCTCAGCAAAAATCTTCAAAATGTTGATCATAATTCGTAACCGTTAAAATCCATATCGATTAAATACGATAAATCTTTTTCAAGACGATTCTCTATCGTTATGCGAAAAAATTGCAGAAATCTCGAAGTCCTTCTAGTTCTTCACATCGCTTTTCTATAATGTGAGTAAGCTCCAGCTTTTAAACTGCAATATTATTTGTTAACTAACAAAAAAACGAACTACAGATTTCTGGAGCATTTTCTATTAAATGTACCTGTACCTTTTGTATACCAATTTCTCCGAGACAATCCCGCTTAGAACTTTAATGTTGGCGAAGGATGAAAAAAATCACGATTAATCAATCAATCAATACTGACAATTGACGCCAAAAGTTTAAGCAAACTCCTGATGATATGGAGATTTATCCAAACAACCTCAAAGTTTTCGTAAAATTCATATTATGAATTATTTATCCACGAAAAATAAACCATATAAATTTAATCCGATTAACACAAGATAATAAAATTAATATTCCCTTGAATTTAAAGCTTCCATTTTGTATTCCTATTTCCTGCACAATTAATATTAAAATTTACCTTGACGTAGTTTTTTTTTTAAGTTAAATAGCATGCTTACAGATAATATCAAGAGCGTCATCCATAAATCACGAATATCGAATTTCTGATAGTAGTATTTTTAATTGTAAAATGTTGAAAAAAAAATGTAGAACTTTTCATTGAACCAACACCATATAATCAAAATCCTTCCTAAAACTTATAAAGCTTCTTTAATGTTGCTTAATTTATTGTAGTAAATCAATAAATTGTGTGAGGAATTATCCAGCGTTAATCGCTATTTACGATCACCTTTATTGGATAAATCTACCGACTCCAACAAAGCTAATCAATTCTTAACTACCTCGAAAACTTTAATGAAGGAACAACAAAATGTACTTACACCTTCAATTTAAAAATTGTCATCACTCCAACTTAACACAGGTAGCAATAATTTTTTTTGATAACAATCTAAATTATAATCTATATTCTCAATCTTAAAGTGTCTGATAAAAAGTTATCATGAGAAGATTTAGGCTTTTCAGCGTTCTGGAGGTTGATGGTGTCATAAAACAAGACGAAATATTGGTTCTTCTAAGCTCGCACCATTATCGTTCACCGCAGTCGCCTCGCCATGGTATACGTTCCGGCTAGAATAAACTCACATCATCACTCTTCGAGGCCCAAAGTCATCCATAAAAGAGCATTTAATTTCATCGAACATCGCATTCAGATAACATTTAATTGGCTTCCCATTATCGATGACCATCATAAAATCCTAAAACGGTGATAAAATGGACTACAAAAAAAACGTTAAAATCCAACGAAACAACAACATTTTCAGATTAAAAACGCTTTGCAAGTATATATATAAGTTTGAGGGATATGTGGGCCCCCATAAAACTCCTCCGCCCAAGGATTTTCTTCTGATGTCTAAGACTGTGGGTCTAATTGGATGCTGTTGATGGCGCGCAGTTGTTGTTGATGATGGTATAGTAAGAGGAAAACGATTTGTTTTCAAAGTTAAACCAGGAGGACCACCCTAATCTTAACTTTGTCGGGTAATCAATTTGAAATCTTTGTCCCGCTTTTCTTGGAAAATTTAATTGCAAAATAAAAGCAGGTGGGGGTATTTTTTTTTATTAACAAAAAAAAAATGATGGTAGAATTTTAATGTGGAATTCATTTGATACTTTGATAATTTAAATACATATTCAATTAGTTTTGAAACGGCATTTTATTTAAAAGAGACATTAAACGGAAGAAGATGTTGACGTTGAGTCTGTCAATGGATGTGCTTGTATGGGATCGTTAGAAGCTATTTGAAATTCATTATCACTGTTGGGGGTACGTAGCAATATTTAATCATCCCATGACGTCAAATTACCGCTTTTAAAAAAGTTTTAAAAATCTTTTTGTAGAGTAAGAACATTGTTAAATTCAGTGAATTAATTTAAATAATTAAACTTACCTATTTGGTTAACAAAGCGACCTCTTGCGTAAATGATTGTTAAATTAAATGAGAAATAAAATGCATTTTGCTTAAAAGCATTCAAGTACCACTTCTTGAATTTTTTTTTCAAAAGGCAAATCGGAACATAAGTCGGATTAATAAGTTAATTCTAATTATTTCTTACAAAACCATAATAACCTATGAAAAATGCTTTTAAACAAACGGCGGGTGATATGACACGCAATGAAAATAATAAAAATTCATATGGGTGATATGGCACCCCAAAAATATGGCACGCATGTGCCATACACCCCTTCTTTCATAGTAATTTAGGGTGACATAAGACCCGATTGACGTTTCTCCGATGGTATGTTTGACGTAAAGGCTTATTCTAATTAGCACTCAAAATGTTCAATAAACAAAAAAAATGTTTAACAAAACTAAATTAAATAAAAATTAAATTTAAAAAAAAAAAAAAAAAAAAAAATCGACATGAAATTTCCTCCCCGGGCATCTTGTGACAGAATAAAGCAGTTATGTTTGGACGTCAACCATTTTAACCTTAAGTAACATCGCAACTGCCAAATGAATTCGATGCTATAGCTCTCCAAATGTGAAACTTAATACTACAAATTCTAAAGTTCCGATGATACATAATATATGTAGGCTCTATTTATATGCCTTGAGTGTGTATATTAACAACTTATCTTTTTTTTAAATAAGTATGTGTAAAATGGTTTATAATAATCGGGGGGTTAATACTGCCCCTAACTTCTCGAATATATTATGGACAAAGTGTTTTAAACATTTTTCGACTGTCATTCAATTATAACCCAGGCATTTTACAAATGCTTGTTTTCCATATTATTTCGGCTTACCATTTTTTAATAAGAAACCTTACGGGTTATTATTTTGTTTGCCCTCATATAAAAGACTTATGTTGATTAAAAATGACTAGTCAAATAAGAACAAAATTAGATTATTCCTTGTTAAATGAATCCATATAGTATAGTTTACTTAATGAACCCATAATGCTTTTTCATCGTATACTCTTTAAGATCATTATTGATTCTTACTTTTGATAACCCTAGAAGGTTTCCAAGACCGTTTTTGTTCTGTATTTGACATACATAGATGGAATCATGTGCCACTTAATCTGTTGGATTATCAAGTGCAACTCTTGCTTAAAAACACCTCGATGGGTTTATACATTCACTGATTAATGTACTTAGAGCTAAGTAACTCTATGGCCATCACTGTATATATAGGTACTGTTTCTATCTATAAATTGGATTGCCTATTTTTCATTTTTTTTTATTGGGATATGTTTCTTCAAAAATTGAAGCATCTTATTACATTATTGCAAATCAAACAGAAATTGGTATTCACACTTGTCCTCAAAAGTGTTGTATCGAAATTCAAATTGGTCGAATCTGAAAATGCTAAAATATGGATAGTCCTTAATATAGTTTTATTGATTAATATAACCTACTCAATATAAGATACGGAGTTGAAAAATGATTAGAAATAATTTTCATTAAGTCAAAAGAACTAATAGTGTTTTTTACAGTGTTCATCTTTACGATATATCATATTAGGTAGGTATTTATTTTTTTTTTTAATTTTGACTTTTTCGTAAGATCATGGGATCTTAGCCAAATTTTACTTCGTAAGAGGTCAATATAGCCAAACGATAATGACGTACTTATTTTTTCATAACTTTTTTCTTAAACAAATTATATTTATAACAAATAAGAATATCAATAATTAAAAATAATCAGCCCTATTAGGGAATCCGACGAATGAGTTGTGGAGAGAGTCTTATTCACTTTCGGTAGATTTGCTATTAACGAATCCGCAAGCCATACGCGGGAATAAATGTCGGTAACGTTGTTCGTAAAATTGATATTACTGAAAATGAAAGGCATCCGCACCACATCCGCTCTCTATACAAATGTTGGAAAAGCCAATCCGCAGTAAAATTGGTGCGGATGAAAGTGATGTTTATGAAAAAAAAAATTAAGAAAAAGCAGATAGTTAACAAATCTGAATTTTTTGAAACAGAAATAAAAGTGTTTGGATCGCCGAAACGCATAAAGTTTTTTTTGCAGTATTTCTAATAATTTATTGACAATGGCCGTTTTCGAAAACGTCATCTGCTTTTTTTTTAGGAAGTGCAACTTTGGTGTTGTTTTTTGGCCAAACCGTGGAGATCTGTCCAGAAATATAGTCCCCATTACCAAGTTTGACATTTCCTCTATTCAACAGCATATTTACCTTGTAAATCGGTCCAGTGATTGCTGAAACACTGATGGATTATGATTGATCGTAAAAATCTTTAAAAAAGATTTAATTTGCGATATTAGATATTTTACGATACTAAAGTATCTTAGATTGCTATTCTCGTGTGTACTTGAACGCGCCCAATGTCAACTTTTGAAATCCACGATAATGCAGTTTCAAAAATGGAAAAATAGTTCGCGGATCCATAATGCAGCTCATTCATCGGATTCAATAATAGAATTTTATGCGAATGCGGATCCACTGCGGATCCAACCGACTCCCAGGGAGTGAAATTTTGCGAATTCAGTAATAGACATGAATACATAATATGTCTATACGTAAAGACGTAAAACAAAACAATTTTGTAAACTTAAAACAAAGGAAAATTAAAAACTTCTTTTTCTCTTCAAAATTGCTCTTGTAGCAAACTATGTGACTACAAAAATTTTAATTTATTAAATTCTAAAGAAAGGTAAAAAATATAAAAAACGGTCTAAACGTTAGATCAAGTTGTATGGTAGCTATCATTAAAATATTATTTAGCAACAAAAAAAAACTGTAAGTGCCATCCTGTGTTAACTTTTTAACTTAAACTCATATTATACAGTGGAATTGAGTGACCTTTTTTGTTGTTGAATTTCATTGCTGAATGGGCTTCAGGTCAAAAAATGAAACAAGTTTTTTATTTGTTCATGACGTTTCGTCTATGTGTATGGACATCATCAGATGAATAACAATTTTTATCTATTTTGCATTGATGAATATGATTACAATAAATTCTTCTAAAAGTTATAATTAATAGAAACTTTTACTTATTCCATTAATATTGCACTAACATAATTAAATAATTTGCTCACAACAGAAAACATTGAGAACTATACACAACAAAGTACAATTGTCAAGTAACAACAAAAGAAGACGCTTGCATTCAATGTTAAACTCGTATACCAAGTTTGAATGAAAACTGTTCAGCCTTTAGCAAGTTATGGTCAAATTTGTTAGCACCGTTAGCACAGGAATAGGTCTTCTACAAAAAGAATGCAGCACTTTTATTTTAGTGTGAGTTGACAACAGGGATAAGAAGTAACTTAACTCCTCCTTTTACTCTGACCGGCCGTGGAAAAATGACATTTAACATGCATCTTTCAATTTATGCATAAACATTTTGGTGCCGCACGCATGTACACTACGTGTGCACAACACCCATTCCTGTATTATTTTTTCGAACCAGTGCGCACGAAATTTAAAGAAAATAGGTGCGTTTAGGCTGTAGCTTGGTGAACAGACAACCGAAAATCCGCACAGACAAACGGACTTCATGATGAAACCTTTTTTTTTTTGGCTTCTCTATCATCGTAATGTCAGGTTTGATTAAATCCTCGAAATTAAAATTTTTACACGATGGTAGCATGAACACGAAACTTTCCTTAAAAAAAAACCTGTTGTTCTACAGAAAAAACTGTTATGTGATCGGAACGCAAGTGATTTGATTATTTTGTGTATGAAACTAAAGCGTTAAGCGGCCTATAACACGTGAAAAATTACGATTGCTATAGCTTGTGGGCTCGTCAGATAACTCACAGCAAAAAGCATCTTGTCATTACAGGCCATGCTTCTGCACCATACAGCAAAACCGGTTTCCAAATTTCAAAAAAAAATCTAAATTAGAAAAAGGACCCTTTATAACTATGTTGGCTTTAACCCAGCTTCAAAACTGATATTAAAGAATAAAAATTTTAAATTTTACTTCTCCATCGAGAGTTCGCCAGCAAAAATACTCTCAAATGGACATGTCTACCTAATTTAAGAGCAAGTTCAGGCAACCAAACTGTGAGTTAATTTGTTAATATTTTTATGAGCAACTACGTGTGTGATGCAGTCGCTCGTTATTTATGTCTTAAATAAATCCTTTAAAAAAAGTGTATGCTCTTGAATCCTGTCACGCAAACAAGGATAAAATGTAATTTCTTTCTAACAAGCATTTAAGGCTTGGTTTTTGTTTCTCCTATATAGCTTAACTTAACGACTTTTAGCAGAAATTAAATGAACTTCCTTAGAATCCTTGTATGCCTTCTTAGACCATATCACGCAACATCTATAACTTTTGCCCTCTACTGTTGTTTTCTTACATACACGTGTGCCATTCAATACTAAATAAACTACATATGGCCATGTAAATATTTGACAAATTAATGCATTTCTTTTTCGATTGAGGAGTTCAAGAACTAAACTAAAATATAAAAGAGATGTTGTACGAACGCACATAAAAAGCAAATTGCAATTCCTCGGGGGGTTTGGCTTTGGATGAAAATATATCCGCATATAGTATATGTGTATGTTTCCTTCCGTGTTTAGTATACTTTGTGAGTCATAATTATCCTGCAAAATGTTCGTTTATTTTTTCGTTTGTGTAAACTGCAAACTCATCCCCCTAGGGGATTCTGTGGGCTTTTGTGTATAGAAAAATAGAAGAAGAAACTAATTTCTTACTTGATGTATATACATATACTTTCCTGCTTTCTACTCAATCAATCTTTTCTGGCAGAGGCTATTACATTTCCGGTAAATGTTTTTATATCCCAGGAAGTCAGTATACTCATAATAAACTTATAAGAGAATACGCGGAACAGTTATACATCTATGCGCATTCAGGATTGCATGATTTCATTAGGTATTTTCCACATAAAAGAATCAAACATCAACCTTTAAGGCTTTCTTTAAGGATAAGTCGATTAGAAAATGCTAAGGTATTTTAAGGTTTTCTTCGTATGATTTTCTTTTTAATTCAAGGAACGGTCCCTGACACGCCTTTTTAATGAGGCAAGTGCACGAAAATGTCAGTTAATAGAAGAGTGAAGATTTGTTGGTCTTATAAGGGACTCTACTTAGTCCCAGCTGGATAAAGCTTATATAATTATTATTTTAATCTATAACTAAATTTAATAAAGATTATTTGATAGTTACTGGAGGTCTTCTTAATGTTGTAATTGAATTTTTCATGTTTGGTTGAAAGCACTTTTCATAAATGAAACGCTTTTCAGATTTAACAAATTCGATATGCATACCCGTATGAGTGGCATAATTCAATAATAAATAAACACACTTAGTTTTAGAGATAGCACGAAGTTATTTTGACGTTTGCGGGGTATTCAATTGGCTTTTTTTCTTAAATCAGAGCAATGCACCGAGCTGTCAAAAACAGATCTGTGTTTTTTTTAGCTCCGAGTGCTCAGAGTGCTCAACTTCGGTTTTTTCCAATCAGAGCTTATTCGGAGCGCATCTATGAGCTCAGAATAAAATGATGGTGTAGAAGAGGCACGAAGCGGAACGCGGCCAACTTCACGTTGCTTTCATGTTATCTGACAGATTGTAATATTATTTCTACTCATATGTTAATTGAGTACCTCAAGAATGTTAATGAATAAATCAGATCGCTCGGAGCTTTTTCTGCTCAGAGAGCTAACTCGACTTTTTCAGGCTCAGATCTAAATAAAATGCACGACTCGGTCGAACAAACTTGCTCTTGTAGCAAACTATGCAGCTATCATATGATTAATGATAGCTACAAACTATGTAGCTATCATTAATCAGATGCTTTGCAAAAAACTGTGAATGTGATCTTGTGTTAAACGTCAAATTGAAAAACTGCACAGGAATCGGATCAGCCAGTATCAAGTTATGATAAAATTTGTAAACCGTTAACAGCAAATCTCCGTTATGTGCATTTTTAGCCAAAAACCTTAAATGCCGTTATATTAAGAGCACTTCAAATATAACGTTCACAAAGTTTTATCAAAATCGTTAAAGCCGTTTTTGAGAAAATTTGATAAAACTAAAACCGTTATATGGGAGGTACCCGTTATAGCCGGGCTTAAACAAAAATTTAAATTCTTCCTCTAGGGAATCACCAAAAAATACTACACACGAAGTTTGAAGAAAATCCATCCAACCGTTAAGGCTGTAGCTCGGTGAACATACGACCGAACATCCGCACATACGCACTTCCGCACACCAGCACATCCGCACATCCGCACAGACAGACCGACGGACGGCATGACGAAACCTACTTTTTTGGGCTTCTCTATCATCTTAATGTCAGGTTTGATTAAAACCTCGAATTTTTGTTTTTACACGAAACCAATACTTGCACTATTAAGCAAGTAAAAAGTAACACGCCTAATGGTGGGTGAATTGCTATTGGAAGGAAATAATAGGTTGCTCTTTGACACTTTGAAGATTCACAATGGACTCCCTCAAGCAACGCATTTTGACGTCTATTTGATTTGTTTCCTTCTAACTTCGTTGTTAGAAAGAAACAGGGCATTCAGCCAGTATTTTAATTTTTTTTAAATTTATTATTTTTTTTGAAGGGACGGGGTTTTGCGTCCAGATTTTTAATTTTTTTAAAATTCTCATGGTTGCCATTTGCATGGTTGTCAAAATCATTCGCTATTCTGACATTTGTTATTTATTATTTTTTTGCTTTTTGCACCCATATTTTTAAAGTTTTCACTAAATTCGGTCAATTTTGATTAGAAATTTCAATTAAACATGGAAAATGAAGAAAATTAAAAACATCTAGGCTCATTTCAAATATTTTGTCTTTTTGTTTCGAGTGGTTTCGTGCATAAATTGTGTTCACACTACTTTGTGTCTGAACACAGCGGACTGGACGTACGTCAAAATGCGTCCGATGAGTACGTCCAATGTGAACATCATTTCATTTTGACGTTTTGTGTGATATTCAATATGAACTATCATCGAAAAACAATACATTTCCCTTTCACACCTTCTGGTTTGACAGATATGTTTAATTACTCTGTCGATGAAGATGAAGCTGTTTCTCCCAAAATAATTGAAAATGCGGTGTAAAGAGCCCAAATGTTCATCAACAATGGCTGCACGTTCACTTACATAAATCCTGTTATCTTCAAAAGTAATGGAAAAAAATTTTAAAATTCAGATAAACATTTGAAAAAGGGAATAATATTGTAGTTTCATTTACAGCGAATGAATGTTTTTAAACAACCATCATGTGACTTAAATCCCTAATAACAAAGGAGTAGAAACGAATTCATACAGCAATTGTGTATTATGTATGTGTGTAATGTTTCGGGCGGATGTACGTTGTTCGTAAGTATAGTCAAAATAGCTTGATTTTGCAGCAACGGATGTTTTTTTTTTAATAAAAAAAAAACTACGAAAACCTCATTGAATTCTGAGAAACATGATCAGCAAAAATGGCAAAAAATTAAATTCAAAACAAAAGAGAATGCTGACTCTAACAAACAAAAATTATTCTTGATGTTGAAGCTAAAATATATCAAAGGTGTTTAATTGCAAAATGTCAAAAACTTGTAAACCATAAGTTTACATGAAATTCAAATCTGAAATATTATATTCCATTTTATACATCAACAATAAATTTTCAAGCATAATAATTAAATTGCAATTTTATGAATGAGCAGGTGGAGGAAATTTCTGCGTTGTTAACTATTTTATTTTTTAAGTAGATTTTTTTGCACCCACATTAAATAAATTTAATTGCGCCGTAGTAGAACAGTTATTGGTGGGTTATAGTTGTGAACATTAGGGCAACCTAAATAGGTGAACTTTTTGAACTGTTTGTGTATCAAATGGAACTTGCATTTTACGTCACTTCCTCTAAATTGAATCGCAAAATAAATTATTTGTTTTGGTTTATTACACAATTTCAACTGACAGCGTTGTTTTTACCTTTCGAAGCCTTTAATTCACTGTAGTGAATTAAACCAGGCTTTTACTAAGAAGCCCAACATAGTATTGAAAATCAAATTTTCTTGTTTGAAAATTGACACTGCCGAAATGATCACTACAATTTTTGGCATGTGTGTATGTTTTTTAATATACATTTGGGCTTCAAAATAATAACGGATTCTTCTAGAAGGATAAAACACAATCATTTTGTAATATTCCTTGCAAAGTATTTGAAAATCAATATAGAAACCGAATAAGCAGCAACAAAATATGTCTCACTAATAAGAATGCTGCAGGTGCTGCAAATTTCTCTGAAGAAAAATGGAGATGTGGGTTCCATTTCTACTTGCCAGTATGTATTGTATACATATAGCCTCAAGATCATGCATATCTTCTGGGTATGTCCCGCTGTTTGACATCAGTTCAGTTCAATTAAAAGTCAATAGTTTATCAATGGTATCATTTTGGCAGAAGGAAACCCTTTACCTTCTTTACAATTTAACAAAAAATCTTTTTGATGAACAAAATTTCCGAAAATATTTTTTAAAAGAATTAAAATAATTTGTCCTTTCAACATCTGCCATTAAATATATAAAATCTATTGTCACTTAGTCAATTACCCTTAAATGGCTATAAAATAAATTGCACACATTTTCAAGACCCACCTCCTAATCCAATAAATTTTCTAACAATCAACCTGCACATTGTGTATAGAACTTTCATTCATTCCTTTCTTTTCCGGATGTCCTGGTTTTTTTTTCATTTTGAAAATCAATTGTACCAATATTATAGAACATAAACGTGCGTCATGACGACCGACCCTCATCGATTAGGAGGAGGAACCTAAAGGCTGTTAAAACCACATTCATACAGGATACTTTATATAGGTAGTAGTTTTGAAGTGTGAAATTTGTCTGATTGACACTTTGGCACATAAAATTACAACAAAAGATCAATAAATAGAGTCCACTTGAAATACGATCTTTTTTTTTCTCTCTTCTATTACCACACCTACCCTAGGAAGTATCCTTTCGATTGCACTCAAAATGGATATAAAAGAGTGTGCTGTCTATTGTTCGTGCGTTAAATTATATATAAACGCACACAAAAGAGATTAGTATAACCTTTGCTACTAGCTTACCCCACCCACTACAAGTATATATGTAATCCTTTTATCTCAAAGCCAAAAATGGTTGGTCATTGTCATTGTCCATTAAACGGATGTGTCAATCTTGATAGAGGTCCTTACGTTTAAATGGACGTAATCTGATTAGTTTGATGTCAACAAAGTAGGGGAGCGGATTATGACGGTAGCTGTTGAGATCGATATAGGAGAAAAGAAAAAACACTTACCGCAAGAATATTATAAGAATAGTAGGAGGATAAAAGTTTAGTCGAAAATGCAATAAAGATAGTGATTTATTCTAAAAAAATTTTTTGTGGGAAGGAACGTGCCATTAATTTGTGTAAATTGTCCCGTTGGACTTAGGTATAGAAATAAAATCTATTTTATGATTCAAAGATCTCCGTTTTACTAAAATGGAAATTTCACTCCTACAAACTACCTTGTGGTTGATTCCTAGTAAGGTATTGAAGCCGTTACCAAAATTTAATGTTTGTACTAAATTTCATTGATTTATGACTCAAAATATTTAACATCATAACTTGATTTTCAAATTTCTACTGACCCACTAAAAAATAAAACTCATAAATACACACAAATACAAACTCGATATGCCTAAAAATATTTTAATAAAATAAATAACTAACGCCATATTTATGAAATTGGTACAATGCGATTCATATGGATAGACACATCATATTTTTTCTTTTTAAACATTATTATAGACGGAAAGCCACGACCAAATTACTTTCACAAAAATTCTTACTCTTCGATGTTGGTTGGTGCACTTGCACTGTTAAAGTTAAAAAATGTATTGTTACATTTTTTTCGCTGCAAACTAAGTAATGGGATCGTGTATAGGGACAAAGTCCAAGCACATTTCACTAACAGGGAATGTGGGTCTTTCTCCCCTCCTCCATTTAGCCGGGTGGGGAAATCTTTTATGAAATAAAAAAATATATTTTATGTTTAGAAAAGCGGAGGGGAATAGGAAATACTATCCGAGCCGTCAGATTTTTCCACGTCCAGATCGCGAAAAAAACCGTTTACGTTCCCAGACACAAGTTATAACATTGAGTGGCAGCGTTGAGCTAACCACTGGAGTTTCATTGAAACGAATATCGAAATCGAAGATGAATAAGTAGGTATATATGTACAAATATTTTTTACAATGAATACAAATTAGTAGTGATGCATTATGGGTAGTTTAATTAATTTTTACCGTAATTTTTCTTCATGCTGAAATTCGGTTCTTTGAATTAGTCCACGTCTATCTAACTTGTTTGAGTATATCTACTATTTGGATTTTGGTCAAGGGGGTTGGTTTTATAACGACGGAAACATTCTTTACCTAACATGGTATCCTTCTTACAGCTTAAATAAAACCTTTTGTTTTGACACTTTTAATCATATTTTGAATAAAAAATTCTAATTCGTTGAAGAATTAAATTTCATATCATACATGAATTTTAATCCTTTATCACGACCTATGTATAATTTTATAATCCCAATAATTTTAAGGCTGACTTGTTTGGAACACTTGTATCTATTACAATGACAACTTCTGTTTTGACATTAATATTTTAGCTTCGATTTCACATGGAAGAACTTTTTATATTCTAAGTTCATTCAAATAACTTTGTACCTACACTAATCAAAAAGTCAAATTTTAAATTCATATGGAAGTAACCATAAAAAATACAAAAAAAACATTAATTTTAATCAAAATGTGAAGACCACCTGCGAATTAAATCTTCTGCCAAACCTTTTATAACATTGTTATATCTCATTTAAACTTGAATTCAAAAAAAATATCGTTTTATTGCCATATTCAGAAGCTATTTAATATTCACAATTATTATTTTATTTGATTAATAATAAATTAATTTATGATGCATTCCAAACAAGCCCAATCAAATTCCTTAGTTTTTTTTTAAATCAAAATTGTCAATCTAATCAAAATTATTAATTCAAATATTAATATTTTTATGATCTCGAGATCTATGAGTTTAGGAAAACGTGTCAATAGTATTTGCATTTGGATGCGGATTAAAATTAGTAAAGAATGTTGAATTTAATTAAAGTTAATTTGGCTATTAGGATACATTTTTTTAAGTTGATAAACTTTAAATGCATGATTCTTGTAAAGTTGTAGGTGTGTTTTGCTTTTGTGTCATAATCATGCAACCATAGGTTTTAATTAATAATGTATGTCATCATTGTAAAAAAATTTATATCTCTTTTCCAAAAACTAGACAATTCCAAAACGATTTTGTCAAAACTTTGATGCTATGAATAATAATTGAATAAAAATTATTCAAAACCAATATCGTTGTCTAAGTTTACAAAATAGTATTGATGGACAAATTGAATACACAACCAATTTAAAATACGAATAATTAGTAATTGAAATTGGAACAATTATATGCAATGGCTAGATTTAATTGCTAATAGAAACATTTAAATTAAAAATTTCAAATAATTGAAAAAAAAAAAGTAATTGATTAATTGATTGCCCTATCTATTACTGATTAATAAACTTGTTATTCATTACCAAATTATGTTAATAACGTTACAGAATAATAACTTAAGTCATAATAGAAAAATAAATAAGTAAAATTGCCAGTAATCATATAATCATCATTAGATGTTTCGGCATTATCAAAAATATATACATAAACTAAATATTTCAACTTTTAAGGAAATTATTTGTTCATCAATTACATATAATTGCATTTTTTTGCAATGATTACTAAATTACTTTTCGACGATTATTTGGTCTTGTAATTCAATTATACTTATGTTATTTCAATTGACACTTTTTAATTGCATTCAAAAATTAATTCAATTTCTCCAATCACATTTAAATGTAAATTGAACAAAATTGTTCGGTACTTCTATTACAAGTAATTGTAATTGAATTTTCTTATATCATTATTCTCCAACTCATCTAAACTCATCCATTCTAAAAGTGTTGATTAATAAAATATTAACAATAAATAATCATGCCTATTAATGAATCCGCAAAATTTCACTCCCCGGGAGTCGGTTGGATTCGCAGTGGATCCGCATTCGCATAAAATTCTATTATTGAATCCGATGAATGAGCTGCATTATAGATCCGCGAACTACTTTTCCATTTTTGAAACTGCATTATCGTGGATGTCAAAAGTTGACATTGGGCGCATTCAAGTGCACACGAGAAAAGCAATCTAAGATACTTAAGTATCGTAAAATATCTAATATCGCAAATTAAACCTTTTTTTAATGATTTTAATGACCAATCTTAATCCGTCAGTGTTTCAGTAATCACTGGACCGATTTACAAAATAAATATGCTGTTGAATAGAGGATATGTCAAACTTGGTCATAGAGACTATATTTTTGGACAGATTTCCACGGTTTGGCCAAAAAACTACACCAAAGTTGTACTTCCGGAACTCTAAATAATAGGACAAAAAATAATTATTTTGACTAAAATAATTTTTGTACAGCAAAATAAGCCATTTTTATTGATTTTAACGACCAATCTTAATCCGTCTGTGTTTCAGCAATCACTGAACCGATTTTCAAGGCTCATTTGTTGTTGGATAGAAGAAATGTCAAACTAGGTCGTATGGACTATATTTCTAGGAAGATGTCCACGGTTTGGCTAAGAAACGACACCAAAGTTGCACTTACTAAAAAAACGCAGATGACATTTTCGAAAACGTTTTCGAAAGCAGTCAATAAATTACTAGAAATACTGCAAAAAAAACTTTATGCGTTTGGGCGATCCAAAATTTTTTATTTCTGTTTCAAAAAATTCAGATTTGTTAACTATCTTCTTTTTCTTGAATTTTTTTCATAAAAATCACTTTCATCCGCACCAATTTTACTGCGGATTTGCTTTTTCAACATTTGTATGGAGTGCGGATGTGGTGCGGATGCCTTTCGTTTTCAGTACTACCAATTTCACGAACAACGTTACCGACATTTATTCCCGCGTATGGCTTGCAGATTCGCTAATAGCAAATCTACCGAAAGCGAGTAAGACTCCCTCCGCAACTCATTCGTCGGATTCCCTAATAAGGCTGAATATTAAAATGTTAACTCTGAAGAGAGTCTTCTTATTTTTTGGGTGGCCCCCCAATACTCTCAGTTCCGCTCACGCAAGTTCGTTGCTCCTCTGAGGGTATGTCCATTGTACAGTCGCCTTAGTTAACAGTTCTTTTATATATTGTTTAGTCTAAGACTGGTGACAATCTATTAAGAAAACAATTACTTCTTATTAGAAAATTTCTACTAGATATTTCCTTTAAAAGTATATTAAGATATTTCCAAGTTAACAAATTAAAAACATTGAACAAAAATCCCGAATAAATCCCGAATTTTCGCATTTGGGATTTTGTAATACGGAATTTTTGAATTTGTGCATTCGGGATTTTGTAATTTTGGACTCTGTTTTCCTTGCTTCGATACCTAAACAAATTTTACTCGATCAGAATCTATTTGATATATCTACTCCTGCGGACCTTCTTGTTGAAGATAGTATTTAAGAGTTTTGTACACAAGTGTTTCTAAAGTGTCTAGAATAAAAAACAAATAAAATTCCGTGTTTTTTCACAGTAATTTTAACAGAGTTTCCTAATTCCAAAATAACATCTTCAACATATTTACTATCACTATTGCTTTAATTAAATCAATAAGCCCTAGAGTGTTGAATCCTAGATCCAGAGGTTACCTTAAAATCTTTCTTTTAATCAAACTCTGATGTTGCCTTTGATGCAATGGATATAAACATGGTTAAACATTTAACTCTAAAAAACTAACATTTCTGTAAGTAAATTTATGGTTCACTGAGATATTTATGTAAATTTTAATAATATTTTATGATAATTGATTAATATTTATACCAAACAATAAATCAATTATTCCATCTAAATGAAATCGCTTTAATCAATGACCAAAACAGCTGAAAGAAGAAGCGATATTTTCTACAAATTAAAAATTAATTAAGCTTCTAATGATTATTTTTACCATTTATCCACTAGATTCAGATACAAAACCATTTACACGACCCGATTTCAATAAAGTCATTGAAGTTTATTTGAAATTAATTCCAAAGTTCAATCAATGTTCGTGTCTCCAGTTCTTCCACCTGCTGATATCTAAAATTTGTAAACTCAAATTAAAAGTAGCTCAACAATTTATGTCGGAAGCCGTATCGAATTTCACAATCATGTTCGATTAGAATCAAAACATTATTATTTTACCTTCTGTGTGCGTAAGTTGCAGTTATCGATTTTCATGTAATTTTTTTTTTTTTATTTTTTCGTTGTTGTTTATATTGTGGTAGGAATCATTTTGGAACTCTAATCCAAAAGTTTGTTGTTTGTTTAGAAAACAAAAATGGTACAACTATCTATACGCACAACAAGTCTACATTAACTTGCGCAATCCCATCATTGGAAATTGTATTTGAAATCTGTTGCAATGTTTAACTTTCATTATATGCTTACAAGTGCATCTGATAATCAATTTTCGTAACAATATCTCAGAGTAGTGCTAATTTTTTAATTCAATCTTATTTATACACTTCTTATGTGACAACTTATTTCTACTGCTAGACATTTTATTATTTACATAGAACAAAGTGTTACAAAAGTTTGGCGCCACATTTTTGTAATTATTTAAAGTCTTAGAGGTTAAATATTATAATGAGTTCTAAGTGAAAAAGTAAACGAGCTCTGGCAAGTTTGTATTTTTTTTTTTGTATCTATATTTATAAATGTTGAATTTTGATTTTAATGACAACCTCACCAAAATATTTAATAGAAGGTGCACATTGTTAAACAAATAAAATCAAAAATAAATGTTCTAAACATTAAAATATCTACAGAATTTCTATTTTTAAAAGTGACTTTGTAAATATTAAAACATTTAATTTAACTTATTTCAATTTTATTTTTTTAACCAAAAAATTAACCTGAGTGGGTTAAGATACTAATATATTTCAAATATTTCTAACTATTTAATCAAAAACTAAGAAAAATTTAAGGAATTTTTTGTTTTGTCTCTTTGGCTTTTATAGAACCGCTTGATAAAATAGCCTTTCAAAAATCTATATATGTAGCAAAGACCTTTCGAAGAATGTTCAGTTTATTTTTTTTTTATTTTATTTATCTAAAAGCAGCTGTTAGTACAAAAGTTAGGTATAGATACATGTTACTCAAAGGAAATTTAAAAAATCAAACATTGTGATTAGCGATAATTCATTTTTGTATGTTAGTAGATAGGTACTCGTTGGTTTGTACCGATTTAAAAAAAAAAAAATATATTGATAGGATTTGAGCTTATTATTTAGGAATGCCATTGTCATGTGTCAAGCTTAAAACATGTGCCTTTTTAGAAGATAAAATAAACTTAAGGGAAACCCAGACACCTGTTTGGGTTAGATGTTTGATTGAGTTATTAAATTCTATAACTATATTACAGTAACTTCCGGGTGATTGCTTCCACCATTTTAGACTCAATCATTTTTTAATCAATACCGACCCAAAGACAGAAATCCTCTTTACTGTCTTAACAAATCAGTTAAGACAAACCCTGTGCATTGTTTTTTTATTTCCAAACTAATTTGCTTTAAAACAATTATTGAAATAAATAAAAAATAACTTGATATATTTATGTCAGAGGCGTACCAACGGGGGGAGGGGGTTGTATCCAACCCCCACGGATCTGCAGAGTCGGCAAAATATTTAAAAGTATTCGAGTCATTAAATTCGAGATTTTTGCACTAAGTTGTGCAAGTCGGCATTCTTAAAGGTTTGTAAACTTATAAAATCAAGGAAGTCGGTATTTGCGATGGTTTTTAAACTAAAGTGTACAAGTCGGCATTTGCGTAGAGTTTTAAACTTAAAGCAAGAATATAGTTTATAGTTTTTAAATCTATTAAATCAAGAAATAGTTATTTTCAAAACTTGTAATTTGAAGTGTAAGTCGGTGTTTATGCTGATTTTTATACTTTATAACAGCGAGGGAGTCGGCATATGCGATGGTTTTTGAACTTTAGTGTGAAAGTCAACATTTTTGCAAGTTTTTCAAACTTATATTAGAAAGAAAGTCGACAATTTTTGAAGTTTTCAAATTAATTAAAGCATGAAAGTCAGCATTGTCAAGGGTTTTTAATTTTAATGTGAAAGTAAATTTAATGAATAATTTAATCTTAGTCGTTCGGATTCGACAAAAAAATTGTGAGTCCCCTTCAATCCTGTAGAACTAAAAACGCACATAAGGATTGGTTGAGAGTGTAAATCACTAGCCCTTGATTCTTCGGAGCTGTCAGTGCCACTAAATTTATATTTTTTTTTTAATAATACTATAACTATCATTGAATCTCAGTATTAAAAATATTTTCATTTTCCATTTTTAAACAAATGATTCCAACAAAGTTGGTGTTAATTTCCGATAATTATAGCCCGAAGTTTCGACAGGGTTACACTTGTCGTGGCCACAACCCGTGACGTTTCTTTTCACGACAAGTGTAACCCTGTCGAAACGTCGGGCAATAATAATCGGAAAATAATTTTTGATTTAAATAAACAATCGTGGTAAGTCCGTTAAATGTTTCTTTTTAAAAACTTACTAGGTTATTGAAACCAATTAAACTAAGAGAAATTCAACCGATATAGTAGTTCAATAAATTTTAGTACACTTTAACCGAGGCTGGGGGTAAAATTAAATATTCAAAATTAAAATTCCTTACCCGTGAAGCAAAGCGGGCCACTCGGGTACCTACTGTCTAATGAGTAAACTGTTGTTAAAGGCGCCTGCCAATGCCAGACGACTTCTTATAACCTATGCAAAAATTTTCTGTAGAAGAACTATTTCGCGTCCGCGGAATTATGTGCTTTTAGACAGACTTTAAAAAATATTGTTGCATTCATTAATTTATTCCATTTGCATTTTTAAAAACTATTAGTTAAAAACCTTTTCTTTAAAATCGATACATATGTACATATTTACTATAAATGAATACATTGCTATTGAAAGAATTCACGTGTTAGATGTTTTTCAATATTGCAGTAGTAGATACATAGCTACTGCAATATTGAAAAACATCTAACACGTGAATTAAGCAGGGCACCTAGCTCGCATGAGCGAAGAGGAACCTGCTCGGAAAGTTCTTTGTGGTACATTCTATGGCAGACGACAGCGTGGTAGACCATGCCTGCGCTGGACAGATGGCGTAGACCAGGACGCCCGGAGCCTTGGGGTGCGCAACTGGATGGCGTCGGCTCGAAACCGGGATAGGTGGAGAGACTTGTTGAAGGAGGCCCCCGGTTGTCGAGCCGATGATGATGATGAGATACATAGCTACTCAATATTATAGTTTAATAGAAATTCATTGATTATTCAAAACATCCAGTTATTTTGTTACTTTTTAGTATAGGGATGCTGCATCCGTCAAATTCCCAAAATAAGTCGGCAATTTCCTAATAAAAAGTTGGCATTTCAATAAAACTCACCCCCCACACAGCTCGACCTCTCGGTACGCCCCTGATTTATGTATACCGCGCTGTAAGCCTTGTATGTTTATTTATCATTTGAGGATGGTTACTATTTCTTAATAATGTTGGGAATTTTGGGATTGGGAACAGAAATCAGAAAGAAAAAATTCAAAAATTACTACTATTTTGTCTCTGGTTAGCTTTCTAAGCAATTCATATGAAAAATACAGTGTTTTTTCACATGAATATACACAAGATCTATTATCTTCTTTATCTTCATTGTTTACAGGCATTCTGAAGAGATTGACACATTTTATCAACAGTTGAAGAGTTTTAAGTAAAAGTTTTAGCTCAAAATCGCTCATTAGTGTTGCAAGAGATAATATCGTCTTACTAAAAGAACGCATGGCTAGCCGGGAGTGCTGTATCCAACAAAATGAAATGGAATTTTAATGTCCTCCATTTCTCCTTAAGTATGCAATTTTATACACAATTTTATTATTTTACTGTATTCCGTTATGAAAAAACTAAAATTTAATTGTGATCAATACTAAAATTTCGCTTCCTTGAAGAAATATTTTTTTTATATTCAATTGACGTTATATTGTTCAAATTTGAAAAGTATGTCAAATGACGCATAATCTCATTAAGCATAGATTTAAATTTAATGTTATTATATATTATGTTAATAAATAAGTAAAATTTAGGGTCCAATCTCAATAAAAAGGTGATTTTTTTCAATTTTTTTTTTAAACATTTTTTTCAGTCAAATATTAGAAGACAAAGATGAAATTTGTTTTTAGAATTTTATTAAGAACTTATTTTTTCATAAATTTATTTCATTCACAGGCTTTTTCGACAAATCAAAAATTAAAATTTTATTATAAACAACTTTAAAATACCCATATGTCTTAACATAATATTTATTTTTTATATTTAATACTTCAAACTTACTTTTAATGACTTAAAATTAAATTTAATATAACAGGAAATATAATTTTATGCCTCCAAATTATTAAAATTTTGAGGTCAAATTTAAAAAAATGTAATTTTTGTTCTGTTTTGTTTATTTTAAGAAAATTATTTTTTAAAATTAATTGTAAGAATACAAAAACATTGTTTTAATTTAAGGCAAAATTTAATTCTACATGATTTGGGATTATTTTCAAGTTTTAGCTGTAAGCACTTCACGAGAAATTAAAATTTTACTAAAAATATACCTACTACGGATATCATGTTTTTCCCTAAATCGAATTGATCTCACGAGAATCTGGTCCAACCCTAAGTCATCCAGCACCCTGCCTGTTTAGGTTTTTAGCGAAGACAACCATATCGGAGCTAAAGCCTGACATAAAGCCTGGTGGGGGGTATGGGCCAGTTCCCTTGGCTGAGGTACCCGAGGATCTCTTATTCTCCTATGGTAAATGGAAATAAAGGGATCACCTCCCAACACAATTCCACACCATAGTCACCAAAATGATATCCCAACCTCCACATAATGATAGGTCTCATGAGTTTATGGTATCAAAACGGCACACCAAGCGCCAATTGGGTTTTTATTCTAGCAGAATAGCCGTCATACCTACCTACCAAAAACATACCTTTAAAATATGCCTTTTTGCAAAATTTTTGGCCAAAGTTTAAAAATGGTATTTTTTCTTATTTTTTTTAACTTTAATTTAACAAAATTTTGTGTATAATTAAAGAAAATAAAATTATTTTTTAATAGTAACACTACACGTATTTTTCATTATTTATTTGCCAAACTAAAGTATGTCAAAACATATAAGTGAACCAACCTACATTTTAAAAAAAATTAAAAAAATTGACTTTGTCACCATTTATATTGGACTTTTTTAGTTTTAAATTTTGTTATTTAAGAACAAACGATTCTTAATAATTTTGTATGAAACAAACATGTTTCTATATGTCACGTACATCAACATACGTACCAACTACCTAAGATGTATTTGATTTTCCATTTGATACCTTCATCTACAAATTCTTAATTGTAGATAATAGTCATTCCTTAATGTATTCAACTATTTAAACTTCTTTAATAGTAGCATAATATTGTATCTTAGAAACACTAACCCTATATTCAAATGTATGATGTCTTAATTAATGTAACTGGCATAATCTAAAACACTCGTTGTGTATGATTACAAATGATGATGCTTCAAGACATACTATACTAATATTAGCTACCCTTCTTGTCACAATGACCTAATTTTAAAGATTCTAAAAGCCATTACCATGTTTCCATCCAGTTGGGTAAATCCCACAAACTTTGGAATCCCACCTTCTATACCTCTATCTTCGTTGTATAAATACAACCAACAGTCTACTAAAATCCCCCTATTCTGGAGACCACCTGTCATGACCATCATCATCTGGCACTTGTAAATCAAATTTGAATTTCAAATTCCTCTGCATAACACAAGGTTGCAAAATTCCTTATGCATATATGTATATTGTATACAAATGACAAACGACAAAAACAAACATAGAAACACCCCCATTAAAATTCATCTTTAAATATGAATTTTTGATATCGTCAACATCTACTCCTCCTCCACCATACTCAAAGGAATTTAATTAATTGTTTTCATTCGTTCATATAAAATGATGTCTTCATCTTAATTTTTATATATGTATGTAGGTATGTTGAAAACAAAAGATCCAAATAATGATTAAATCCAATAATAAATAACCTCCTTTTATGCCACACCACGCTCCAACTGTCACATATACGCGTGTGAATAAGAGTTTCCAAAAAGAGGTGAGGCGCTATACGCCAACAAGTGTGTGCATCTATCGTTCCAAAAATACTACACATAATTCCAACTCTTAATCAACGGTAATTAATAACTTACCACACTCAAATTTATACCATAAAGTAGTTGAGCTTTCTTTAAGTATGCGCGAGGGAGTGAAAGACTGCGTGCTATGACTGACCACTGCAAATAAATCATTCAAATAAGATAATAATTTTTTTTTTTTGAAAATCTTAAAATGAAAAAAAAATCCCCAAATTTATTGCCGATTAATTTTAGGTCTTTCTACCGATATTTATCTTTCGATTTAAAAAAGTGCTTCTCTGTATCCACGCAGAGCTTAGAAAAAGAAAAACACAAGCGTATATGTAAATATATCATGCCTCCACTTATGATAGATAGATTTGTATTTTGAGGGCCAAAACGTGAGAAGTGTTTGCTATCTGGGACTATAAAAGTTCGATAGAAAAATAATTCAAAAAATGATAGCAGACCAGAAAAATCAACAAAGATACATCTAGCTAGAAGGTCCGATACAAAAGATACACGTCAGAGTCTTATTACCACCTGTTCAAATGCATGTAACGCCTTGTTATTTTTCTACATATATACCTATCTTTCATCTACTCTCATCTTTCGATAGATGGATTTCCATATTAAAAGTAGCATGTTAATTAAATTACGATATAATTCAAATTGACAGTTGTTTTTGGTCTGTCAGCTTGGAAGATCAATATAAGAGTTTATATGGCAAAGGGTGACCCAAGACTATATTCGTTGCGTCGCGCCGCCAATCGCCCACCCACTCTCGCGCACGACACATTTTTGAATCTTGGAAATTATTGTCTTGTCATATTCAATGCTTATCTGGAGCAACGGAACATTATTGCATCCAAAATTCGTTGGCATTTTCCCATAGATACTCAAAGATACACTCGCCATCTTAAAGAGTGGAATGCCCTTAAGACGGCTGCCGTCGACGTTGTTCAGTTCTCGGTCGGGCCCCACCGATCGACCGATGAGAAAAATGGTCACATTATTTTGTTGATGTGAATTATTGTGGAATGTTTGTGTGGCACAAGCATTTTGAATTTGGTTGTCTTTTTGTTGTTGCTGGTGGGCTTTAGTGTGCCTTATATATTTTTTTCCTATTCTCATTATTCGATTAAGCTTTGACTATAAATATTTATGATTTTACAATGGCATTTTTCCGATCTATAAAATCGTTTGTTTTGTGCTATTTATACAAAAAAAAATGGATATAATGTATACCTATTTCATTTAAGATTAAGAGGCGTATATATTGCTGTTCATTTAAATTGGTTCATTTTCATTCAATCTTTTGTTATAATAAAGAACTGCATCCGAAATCGTTTAGTTTTAAAATTTATGGAAATTTCTAGAATTTATTAACTATATTGCTAGCACTTTTAAAAATTCTTTAGCATATGATCAAAGATTTCACCCATCTGCAGGAAGTAGAACGTGTTAATGAACAAACTTATTAAGTATATAAATACAAAGTGTTTTTTTCTAAATATTAATATCTTTTTACAACAACAAATCTTTTAAGTAATCGAAAAACATCCCCTATATATTCAGGTCGACCATCGACCCAGTTAATGTAGAATTCATTGATCGGAAAGAACTGCCTTATCATTCTCGTGCCCCATTAATAAAATACACTCACTCGGTCAATGTGACCATGACAGATTGCATTATTGCCGCGTGTTGTGTTCCTTTTTGACCATCACATTTAAAATTTCCAGCATAACCTGGTTATTATTTTTATTATTATATGGTTGTTAACTTTTTTATGACCGGGTTCAATTAATTAAAAATTAAAACCCCATCTTTTTTGTCATCAATTGTCACCCATACATTTATAAACTTCCGTAGGAAGGGTGCAATAAACGAGTACTTTTTTTTTAATAATATACCACCCTATGGAGTTTTTGTATTTCGCAATCATTTATAATGTTCATATGAGTGTGAATGAACATTAAAGTGCGGGAATGTTGTATTTTCAAAATCGCAATAAAATATTATAAATGATTTCGATCTTCAGGGTTGATTTTAGATCCTGTAAAATATAAGAGTTTTTTAAAGCGATGATACACAATTGAAAAGCAGAACATTCGTTATTGGAAGATCAGAATTAAAAAAAAAAATAGATTATATTTGAATCTAATGTCTTATGTTAATGGGTTGTTTTTGTTATCTTGAAAAAACTCTATGGCAAATTGGCAGATTAAAATGTGATTATTTTAACCATTACTTCAACATTCCCTTCATGCTCACTACTGAAATTTTATTTTATCTGTGAAAAACTGACTGAAGAATTGGCATCTTGGTCTGGCTAGGCAATGCAGTAGCAGAGATAGTGGGTCACTGTTTCCTTCTCCCTCTCATCTCTGCAGCTGCAGGAATAAGTACCTATTATGTTGGAACACCCGCTTTACTGCAGGCAAAAATGTCTGTCTTTCGACTTCCGTTGAGAATACAAATCTTAAGTTGGAAGGTGTAAAGATCACCGAATTCGATACACGCTTCGAGATTTTAAGCTATACAGCAGTCAATCTGAGAAATTTCTGGTTTTTAAGTATTAGGTCTTTCATTACTCTCGGTTGATCTCTTCCAGATTCAACTTGGACAGGGTTCGTTATTCTGATTTTTTTTTTTGTAAAACTAACAAACGATTTTGTTGATTTAACAAACAAAATTATTGAATTAACAAAATACTTTTGTAAACTCAACAAACCGAACTTAAGGCATTTTTGCTACATTAAATTAATATTATACATTTACATGTAATATCCTTAATTGATTTATTTACTTTAGTGTTAAGGCTCATTATAACTTTGCACTAGTTCATAAGATTTATTATCTTAATGTGTATAAGAATTCGAAATAAACTGAAATCGAAATTGAAATTAATTAGCAAATGTTTTTGTTAAATTTGCAATTTTATTTGTAAGATTAACAATTGAATTTTTGCCATAATAACATGCCATTTTGTTGATATTTTTTTGGGAAAAACATATTTTGTTGAACAAGCAAAATGTTAAACTAACAAAATAAATTTTTTTTAGAACAAAACGATTTAGTGAATTAATTTATTTTGTGTGAAATCAACAAATATTTTTGTTAAATGAACATAATTTTTTCTAGATTTTATTTTCTGTGGAGGTTAGTATGGGACACGTACTTAATTTGGTGTAAGTCCATAGAACCTTCTGCGATTGGACACCCCATATTTTTGTCGGAATATTTAACTGGCACGCATAAAAAGCTATGTTGGCTTTTTTGACCTATTCTTTAATGTCCAATTTCCAATTTCCATCAGTAGGGTCGAGAATTGCTCCCAGATATTTAACACGGGTTGAGAGTTAGAAAGTATGTCCGTTGAGGCGAGGCATAGTAAATCATCTTGTTTTCCAGAGAAACACTGTCAAATACTTTAATTCATTAAAACGAACACAAAACACTGTAGCGCGACCGATTCTTTAGAAATAATTTTTTCTTTCGAAAAATTTTATTCGTTTGCAGATTTGCAACTCTGTGCCTACTTCAAATAGGGAATGAACAGACACTTTTAGTTTCATGCTTCCAAAACTCATAATATCTACTAAGATAATAAGAGTTTATGCAAAAGCTAATTCTGGACGAATTTCCTCGAGTACTTTTCTTCCCTGCTCTATGCATAAGATTATTTCGTTACTGAATGATTCCACGAAAACTTCTAATGAAGTGCTATGTCAATTTTCTGCTGTTTAAGACCTGTCGATATAACTTTTTTTTTATTGAATCACTCAAGCGCTGCTGGGCCTTTCTGTAAAAACATGCTGAATATTCTAAACAAATTGTTTTGAAAAATCTGTCTTTAGAAAATTTATCAGAAATTTATGATTCTTTAATCAAAATCGCAGAAAATTCTATTTTCAAAACTAAGCCCTGGTAAACGCATTGGTTTTGTTAAAGTTTACTTGGAAGGAGTTTTTAGGAAAAATAAATGTCCTTTCAAAGACGCCAAATCCATTTTTAACCTGCTTAGAACATTGATTTGACGTTTTCTGCTCTCGATGAGAGCTTTGGACACCATCAATATTTAAACGAAAACATCGGACCTCTCTCTGTGATATTTCAAATAATATGAAGATTGAAGCAAAAAACTTGAAGCAATTTTAACAGCAAGAATTGACGAACAGGTTCAAAAGAATGTTAGGTAGGTAGGTGTAATTAAGGACCTCTTGAATTAAATTATCTTCAATTAAACATCTACCTACTCTGATCTCAAACCGCTGTCAACTTTAAAATATTTAGCTTCACACCATTTGCTTGAACTGTATAACCAAATTTCAACAACGGCGTTATACTCCTTACATTTCCTGTAAGTGTTGCTACAGGGGAAGCTAGCCTCCCAAAACTAAAACTAATAAAATCATATTTATACGCTTAACTATCTCTCGTCTGCACCGATATCAGAAAAAAACTTCTTTCTTTCCATTCGGCATCGATCATGAAAGTAACTACCACCTACATACCAAATTTACCAACTAATTTCACTCCACTCCACATACAACTTTTATTCAATTTTTGCAAACGAAGCCATACACAATAGTGAATAGAAAACTAAAATTTATAAAATTTCACTACAGTACAGAACAGATACAGAGAAAAGACCCTTAATAAATTAATCTTTCAATCGCTAAAATTTACTCCAACGCACGACAAATTCCACATTAAACATGTTCTTCTCAGAGTAGTTCGTTTCAAACTACAACAATTAAAAATCGGTCGCATTGAACATTCAACATGTATAAGGTCTTCATCATACTCATGCATGTGGGTGAAGTTGTGGTTTTTATTTGATTGGGAAAAAAATAGTTTTTGTCGCGTGCGATTCACCTGTGCTCACACACGCACATTAGCTAAACTCTTTTAAGATTGCACAACGATGGCACAGCACATGGATGGATTTGGATAAGGCCTCACCCTCACATTAGCCGAAAACGAAAAGTATCTCAAAAATACGCATTGCGCGCCCAACCAGAAAAATATTATCGACTTGGTGCGACGAACGATGAAACCTTAACGGGGTGGGGGTTGTTTTGTTGGTGAATAGGTTGGTTGGTGTATTTCGATGTGGAAGAGTGGAAGTGGATACTGGATTTGGATATAGTCAGTCGATTCGATAGTGGCAGTTTTTCTTTTCTCGTTTTGTGCATTTTGTTGGTTTGTTGTTGGTGAGGCTGCCACAGAAATATCAAGCAACGGTACACATGCGACAACAACGATGGGCAAATGGGCGACAAAACTTTTAGTCATATTTTAAGTCAGTCTTAACAGTTCTACCGCAGTGGCAAGACGTTTTTCCAGTGATTTTCCACACCAACAATTAGCATTTTGTACACTCCACAAAAAAAATACACACAACCATTCAATTCATACACACACACCATACCATCGTTCGTATAGTGTCGTCGTCGTTGTCATACTATTGGATTTCCTATCGGAGAGATTTTCGATTTTCCTAGTTTATTCGATTTTTCATCAAAATAGTGATTCTTCTTCGTGAGATTTTGTGTCTTCCCTCGTCGTTGGGTCGTTTTGTCCTCATACAGTGTGTGTTTTAGTTATTTTTTTCTACCTATCTTACATGATTTGGCAAAGCTATAAGATACGTATCTATCAACTTGTCTGTCTTTCTTATCGCTTAAATTAAAAAGAAAAAATTAATTTCGGTTTCAGTTTATCGTTTTTTTTTTTTTGTTATTTTGCACTGACCAATTTGTGTGTGTTGGAAAATGTTGAGACTTTTCCGATATCGAAACTTTATTACGAATGAATTTTGTATCTTTGAATGTGGGCCGAGTTTCGAGAGTGATTTACAGTGAATTTTTTTTTAAACTTAAACAAAAAATTTAAAATTTATTTAAATTGAAAATAAAATTTTTAATGCATTGATGTCCCTTAGACGGACGAAAAGCTTAATTAAGATAAAACGTTTATTTTGAAGTTCGAAAAAAATTAAATTATCTTAAAAATTAAGTTGAGTAAATAATCGAAATTTACATGGTGACCCTTAAAGGATTACACACGCTTCTTCTATAAGGAATAAATTATGTTAAATGATCATCGCCGAATGAATGTCGAATCAGCTAAGACTGCTTATTTTTATTGTGAGTATTATTTGTATCTTTATACAAAACTTATCCTAATCCTTCCAAAAATAAACCTATAATAATAAGAATAATATTGCGTTTGGTTTATTCTTGCTTATCTCAGGAACAGCTTATCAACTTTGATTTAAATAAAAAAAAGCTTTGAAAACCACGGGTTTAACTTGTATAGAGTATTTAAAAAAGAAAACATTTTATCAATCCAACGTTTTTAGTTTTTATCAAGTTAAAAACTATTTCTTGACATTATGTTTAGATTTTATTATTAAATGTAGGTATATATCCTACATACCATAACTTTAAATATTTTTTAGGTAAGTAGATATGGTCTTTACAACGAATTCAATGAGACTTTTTAAAATGACTCTGAAGATGCAGCAAAATGTCAAGCAGTGTTGAATATCAGCATCAGTAAAATCTTTCCAGATTGAAGTACAAGTATCGTAGTTTAAATGAAACGATGTGAAAAAGGGTGATTAACAAATTCAACGATTTCCCTCCGAAAATTAAACGCATCAATAACAGCGATGGGACTTTTTGAAAAAACCTCCGAAGTAGATTTTAAAAAAAGTACAGTAGATTCAACTGTTTCGCAGTAGATTTTTATTTTTCAAATTATAAAAAAGTTATAACATAAAAACACCTAAATAACTTTAAATAACAAAATAAACATTCAGCCTTATTAGGGAATCCGACGAAGGAGTTGCGAAGGGAGTCTTACTCACTTTCGGTAGATTTGCTATTAGCGAATCCGCAAGCCATACGCGGGAACAAATGTCGGTAACATTGTTCGTAAAATTGGTATTACTGAAAACGAAAGGCATCCGCACCACATCCGCACTCTATACAAATGTTGGAAAAGCAAATCCGCACTAAAATTGGTGCGGATGAAAGTGATTTTTATGAAAAAAAATCAAGAAAAAGCAGATAGTTAACAAATCTGAATTTTTTGAAACAGAAATAAAAATTTTTGGATCGCCGAAAAGCATAAAGTTTTTTTGGCAGTATTTCTAGTAATTTATTGACAATAGCCTTTTTCGAAAACGTCATCTGCGTTTTTTTATAGGAAGTGCAACTTTGGTATCGTTTTTTAGCCAAACCGTAGGGTAGACATCTTCCCAGAAATATAGACCATACGACCTAGACCTCTTTCCAACAGCAAATGAACCTTGAACATCGGTTCAATCGGTTTTATCAATAACAAAAAATCAAGTTTATACTACGATAAGAAGAAGAACCAATTGATACTAGAGTACCTATCATAAAAAAGTTTATTTATTTAATTGAGGCCTAACATAAATGAAATAAAGAACAGTAAAGGGAACGACTGGTTTGCACGAATTTGCTTTTGTGGCAAGATACCTTAACTCCTACTAAAAAGTTTTAAATATTTAAGTTTATAATGCTATGATTACCAAATGCTTTAAAATTGTAAGAAACAAAATGTTTTTTTTTTCTAAAAAAAAGAAGAAATGCACAGTTATTTTATCATACCTACGTACCTGTTTTAACAAAAACGTCCATTTAATTAAAAAAAATCAAAAAAAAATGTTTGCTTACATGTTTACCTACCTAGTATGAAAATTTTTAGCAGAATATTAAATATTACATTTCGTAATAATCGGTATTTAACGGTACAATAAAGGTGACGTAATTTCTCTTGTAACAAGCTTTCTGAGCTCAAAACTTGAAAATAATGTCTTGGTTTTTAACGCCATGGTTATACCAATTGTTTAAAGATTGTAGGTATGAAATAAAAATATGGAAAAAAATAAAATAAAAGGCACGACTGGGTCGCACAAACTTTTGTTACAGAAGAGCTTTGTTTTTGTTTTTGTTTTTGTTTTTGTACCATTGTGCTTACTAACAACTAACACCTGCACTAAGTGATGAGCCAGTGGGACACATTATATGTGTTGGGAGATCTTTCTTTCATATGTTGATGCTTGCTTTAAGCTCCATTTGAAAATAGATCTGATAGTGTAAAAAAAAAAAAAAAAAAAAAAAAGAGCTTAAACGAGCCTTCCACGAAATTATTTCATACAAAATTATTTCTTAAATTCTTAAATAATTGAATAATAAATAATAAACAAAAAAAATAATATGAATAAATAGCTTTGGAAATCAATTTATAACAAACCAGAGTTTTCCGAGAACATCGTGGTATGCCAGTAATTTTAATATATTAAAATATATTTAACAGTTTTTTTTACCATAATCAGTAGGCCCAGTTTTTGCAAAAAAATATTTTTTTCAAACAACTTTTTATAAATATTTTTATGAAAAAATCTGAGTATGTCAATTTCAACAAATTAATAATTTTCATGCGACAAACTAAATTTCACAAAAAATCACCAATAGGTTTTCAAAATATTAGATATTAACAGTTTTGACAAAATTAAGATAGCGCTTATTTATCGTTTGGCTACCTACGCCTTTTAAGAAATTAAATTTAGTTAAGATCTGCTGAGTCGTACACGAGTCAAAGTGAAAAGTCAAAGTTAAAAAAAAACGTTACATGACAGGTACCGTTTAAAATGTTTTTTCTTAGAAATAACGGTTTCAACAATCTATAAGGCCTTTAGTGGCGTATCACTTATGTCAAATCTTATCAAAATCGTTAGAGCAGTTTTCGATAAAAAAAAAAGTTTTTCGATAACCGTTATGTGGCAGGTACCGTTAATTTTAGGACTAGAACAAAAATTCCGGTCACCCAAAAAACTCTGTATACCTAGGTACTTAGTTTAAAGGATATCGGCCCAACCGTTTAGGCTGTAGGTGCTAATGACAGAATGACAGCCAGACACACAGACAGAATTTCCAGTCCCAGCTTTTTCGGCTTCACTATCATCGTTATGTCATGTTTGATTGTTATCTCAAAACTTTTTTTTTTTTATGAAGTCATAACTTGCCTAAATTATGTTAGGTCCCTACATATAATCCCAAGTAAAAATAGCTTTTTTTAAGATTTCAAAAACCAATATTCCAGAGGTTTTTTTCTCAAATATTGAGAAAAGCTGATAAGTATATTATGTAAATACGTAGATATATATTAAAGAAACTTGCATTTAACTTAAAAAATTTATGAAAAATTAGTTTTTCCAACTTATTTCCCAAATTTTGCTCTATGATAATAATTTCAAGTTTTGAATGTTATCTCAAAACTTTTTGTCTTACGAATGCATAACTTGCCTTCAAGTAAGTACCTATATAATCGCAAGTAAAATGGTTTGTTTTACCGATTCACCCTACGAATCTGCCTATGGGGTTCACTGGGAAAAATATTGAATGCATGGTATCATTGCGTTTTATATGTTCAGGAATCAAGGGATACTTATAATAATTTGTAATCTGAGGACGTGTGCCAATTGCGTTAAAATTAATGTTGAATTTAATCCGTTTTTATTGAGGTGAATAAAATTTAAGCTTTTGAATTAAATAAAATTTCTTAGGCCAGTTTCTCCAATTATTGGGTTGTTAAATCTTAAAATTGAATTTTGCTATTCCACCAACCAGTTTTAAAAGAGCAAATAAACTAAAGTCCCATTTTGTTCCAAATAAATTTCAAAGGCGTCTTAAAAATGCAAGACAAAGAGAACGTTGAAATTTTGCGATTGATATGCTCTCCTCTCGCTTGCACTAATGATAGGGACCCATGTGTGGTGAATAAAATTCCGGGGTTGGCATAAAGATTCCTCATTTTTTTAAAATTCACCTCCTAATGTTGGTGCACACTATTTAAAGTTAAAATGCCAATAAATTTTATTGCTCCGTTGACTAAAATGCTTTTAGGTGTATTTTGGTGAAACTGTGGCATTTATAAATTTTCCGTTAATAAATCTTTGTTTTTTTTTTTAATTATACAAAATAAATGTGTATTCATGTCATAACCACTGCCTAAAATTTTAATTTGGGTTAATTTTTGACGCCTGTACTCACCTCAGTTCTCAGTTATGTCAAAATTTAGCAATGGAATCAAATTTAACGCAGTTGACACACGTCCTAACATGCACACTTTTCTCCTTTAGAAATTTGCCTTTCATTCACTTTAAACCTTGATATACTTTTATATTCGAACATTTTAAATATTTTCTCCAGTAATGATGCCCATGTCATAGGTAGTACTCACTTACATTTTAAATATGGAACGCGCCCAAGCTGTATCTTTTGTGCAGTGCACACCACCTTGCTGCCGTGACACACACAAAAAAAACACATGATAAAAGTGCCACATAAAAGCAAAAAGTCAAACCTGTAATAGAAAACTTCTTATCTTGTCTGGTAGTTACATCGTCACATTCCATCTTAGTTAAGTTGTTTACAAGAAGTAAAAAAGTATCTCTAACTTTATATAGGTACCGTGCATCACGCGCCTGCATATGGATCCAAGGACATTTTTTTTTTTTTTTTTGTATCTCTGTATCTCTATAGACTGCCTACATCTGCAAAGAGGTCGTCTCTGTTTATTACAAAACATTTAAAACTCGATTTTTATCAAGAACCAGATGGGATAATGGCGATGTCTCAAAGCTAGTGTAGTCCAATGAAGCTGAAGCTGATGATTCTTCGTTGCGTTGGTGGCGGCGGCGCAAGGTGATTTGAAATTGAAAGTAACACAATCCTCTTAGCCACATCAGGAGATTCTCAGCGCACCTTAATAGCTTAACCGGCTTAATGTTTTAACCGATAATCAGAATTAATTTTTATAATTTTTATTCGATTAAATTTTTGTTTTTCTATATGAATTTATACATATATTTACAAAATAAAAATTCGCTACCAACTTGTTTAAGAGATGAATTTCTGAAAAAAAACGTATTTAAACGTTTTAGAATGCGTCTCTTCAAGGGTGAAAATGTATGAATATTCATTTAGTCAACTTAAAACATAAGTAGCTAGGTAAAGTAGCGAATTTAAGCAAAAGTTTTCTTTTTTTAAGTTTGTGTAATATATCTTTTTATTGCTGAAATGCTAATTAACTTGGAAATTTCCTTACACTGATTGCCGCATGGGTTGTTTAATGCCATGGCGTTGTCATACGGTTGTTAGTGACTGTAATTTGTTTCTCTTAATTAATTGACATATGAAACTACTGAAACAGTTTGATTTTAACTTCATTTTTTTCTTAAATTATTTTTGCAATTAGGAAATAATATGTTTCAGTTATCAGCTACAACTTTGATATCGACATTTTTGATGACAGAAAAATAATTGAGACACTATACACGTGCGATATGATAGTAAAGAATTTATGAATGAATTGGGGTAAGTTTTCAATGAAACCAAAATTGTGTAGGTAGTTTTGTTTCTGAGAAAATATTAATTTCTCTTCATCCACTTGCTTCACTTTAAAAAATTTATGAAATAACTGACCCAGTTTAAATGCTGCAGCGGCTTTGCTGTGTGGCGCTCATCCTAGATGCCAAATTTTCGACAACTCTATAACGCAAAGATCAGGACATTAGTCGTTCAGAGTGAAATTGCTCGTCATGACATCGTTCTCACTTGGCAACTTCACGTCGCATTTGCGTGAGATAATCATGGCCCAAAATTGCATGTATAGAATGTCCCCCGGGAATCAATTGTATGGCACGTATAGCTCCGTAATTATTACGTATAGATAAGGAATTATCATCCAATTTCGTGCTTAAAATATTGTTATCATCGATCGCAAGCGCTATCCCCGATTATGATGAGTGACAATACAACCATCGGCGTTTTCGAAGAAGTATACCTACGCAAAGAAACTATACACCTTAATTTGCGCGGGTAGATTTGGTAGGTACCTCTTGGCTTCATCCAAAAAATGTTTTGCCTTGTTGCTCAAAATGATTTTTATACACTTTCAACTGCTTCAAAAACCAGTCTACGAACATTCATATTGGAAAACTCTTGTTTTCAAAATACTTATGGTACTTTGAAACGGGTCTAGGAAGAAATCCCCGATGACTCTTCAGGTTTTTATGTTACCTGGAAACGGCTCTATAGGAAGAAATCCACTGGGGCTCTGTATGTTTTTATGTGAAAACGGCTCTATAGGGATATGAATCCACTAGGGTTCTGGAGGTTTGTATGTTTCCTGGGAAACCCTTTTGGATACTGCAAGTATTTTGCAACAAACCTGCAGAGCGCCAGTGGGTTTATCCCTGTATAGACAAAAACCTATAGAGTAACAGTCGTTTTCTCCCTTTAGAGCCGTTTCCACAGGTAACATACAAATCTTTTGAGCCCAAGTAGATTTCTTTGTTTCGAGTCCTTTCCAGGTAACATAAAAACCTGTAGGGCTCCAGTGGATTTATTTCTATAGATCCGTTTCCACATAAAAATCAGTAGAGTCCCATAGGATTTCTTCCCGTAGAGCCGTTTCCAAGTATCATAACCTGTAGAGCTCCTCTGTATAGAGCCGTTTCCAAGAAATATGAACACCTGTATAAAGTCCCAGTGAATTTCTCCCTGATGTAGAGACGTTGCCTGGCAACCTTTTGAGCCCAAGTAGACAAACCTGTAAGACTAGAGTGTATTTCTCTCTATAGAGCAGTTTCCAGAAAACTTCATCACTATCTTATATAAAATTAAAAAAAGCCAGAAATAATGCATAATATTCTGCACTTGCCGCTTTAAAAATGTCATAACAAAACTGACAGTTGTCGCCATTTGCAAAAGTTATAGCCACTTCCGACAGGTGATACATTTTCTATAATATGTTTTAAGCTGTCTATCATTTTTAAATGCAAAAAATTTGAAGGAAGTAGGTACCTCTTTTCCATTAAAAATTAAGATAAAAAAGTAGTATGTATAATTATTTAGTGTAGGAAACAAAAAATCATACACTTGATGATTTATGTAAGAGCAACACCAGTCAAGGTCTTCTAGCAGCTGGTTACTAATGTGATTAAAAATGATAAAGCTTAAGTGGGTGAACATATGCGAGTGCGATAATTTTGTTCATACTTATTCAAATGAGTTTTATCACAAAAAGTGTGATCGTGAAAATAAAGCGCAAATTTGTCTGAATATAAAGTATTTGTTTTGCTTTGTGGGTTAAAAAAAGTCATTATCACTAGGTTAATGTTCGCCTCTTTATTTTGCTGTTTTGTTTTTGTTAATTTTTTTTTTATTGAGGATGGATGACTTTTCATTTTCTATGGAGGTTGCGAAATTGATAGATAAAAATTATTAAATTATCATTGATTTATATTCATATAATACAATAATGTGGCGTCTGTTAGAGATAGCAATGGGAAAAATGTTTTGGACATTGGAATTCTTCCGTTTTAAACATGTTGAATATAATGATTGTATTGATTTCTGTTAGTTGTGAAATCTACTTCTCCTTATTCTTGGCCGACAATTTTAAGGATCTGGAATGGAATCACAACTTTTCACGGTTACGTCCGTCGTATTATAATATAATGTCTCTCAACGTCTCGCCTTTGTAAAGTACGTATATAGTAAGTTAGTCGTTCACGATGGTGTTTGAAGTGAAGGCTTCCTTAGATCTTTTTTCTTCTGATGCAATCAAGCTTTATCTTTCATGCTATCATGTGAACATCTTCAATCACTATAATCTCATCTCGCATAGTTTTTGTTCACTGTTTAACATTGTTAACCGTATGTGAACGTTGGGTGAATACCTGCAGTGTAGATATTTCCTTTCCGATTAGGAGACCTTTTGTGGTCAAAGAAGAACAGAGTTCTCCCGCTACTAAATATGATGTTATGACTCACACTCAGCTATGTGAAATAACTCTCCAGTGGAAAAACCCCGCGTAAAGTATGAGACAACTCCCGAAATTTGAGTTCCTTGGTATTACGAAATAAGTCGTATAAGTGTCCAAGCTCAAATATGAAAAAAATACCTAAAAACGCATGAAGAAAATTTACGAATTTCGCAACTAGAACATGATGTTTTTCGTATTTCTTCCAACATAAACTTGGAAACTAGACATAAAACTTATCTTTTTCGGGCGTTATTTACATTTTTACTTATTGCGACAGTTAGCGGTAATCTCCACGAATTCCGACTAATGAAAATCCTATAATTTTTTATTGTTTCTAAAACATCTGTGACGAAATTATGCCAGAACACCAGATTTCTTTTGGAAAAAAACGACACAAAATGTTTCTGACTATTTTGAATGCCATGTTTTAAAAAGTATCAGTGCTTTGGCTTCATCATTTCTCTATACGATTCCTTCTCCCGTTGGTAGTGGGCTTTTGCAATTGCTAGCAGTCTGTAGGTAAATTCGTTGTAGAGAATTCAACATATTAGTGAAAGCTCGACTTCCGGACAGTTCCGAAACTCCCACAAGCGGACACATTTTCTGGAATCAACTTTTGTATCTAATTTCCCACACAAAATGCGTTCTTATAAACGAACATTCACATAAACGGAAGCGGATACTATTTTTTACTAATAAAAAATTTAAAAAAAATCTTCCCATATACGGACACAATCGTATAATAAAAGGTTATTTTTGCATAAAAATAAAAAACAGACAGATACAAAAAATCAGTTTTCAGTCGGTTTCTATTTGTGTTTTTAACACGAGCAAATAAATTGAAAATCGCCGATAAGCGGACGCGAAACTCATACAAACGGACAGAGCAAAGTTACGTTGCGAACTTAAGTAAGGGATTTTCCGGACGATGAAATGTTGTAATGTTATGAAGCAGTCATTTCGTAATGTTATGAAATTAATTAAAAACGCCCTTTTTATTTCTCTCTCTGAACCAGACAACTTCTATAACCGGACAAAAATTTGGCGACCGTGTATTTTCGCTTATGGGGGCTTTCACTGTATTCTATATTGGGAACAAGGAAATTCTCTAAACTATTTCGAAAAAAAATCAATAAGAAGAATGAAAAAATTATAAAAGACAAATAAAAATTGTTTTACAATTAGTTATAGTAAAATTAGTTTATAAAATACTGAATAAAATGTAATTTTTTTTTTTACTTTTTTTAAATGAGTTTATATTTTAATATTCCATAATCGGTACACTTCCCCCTACTGCGTCTAATTTAAATAAATTTTTTGGGTCATTTGATTTTATTACAGTAAAATTATATCGCAAAATTAGTCCGTAGTGCGTTCCCTTTTTCATTCTTTTAAGATTGCCTAAACCTAAACACAGATTAATTCACAAAAGTTGTTTTGCAATTTCTATTTTTTTTTTATTATATTATTATTGTTATATCTTCTTATCAACCATATGTTAGTTATTTAAAAGTGTAATTACTGTAATTACTATATAAAATTCATTATCATGTAAACAAGACAAGTTACATATTTGACTGATGAAAATTCAAGCAAATAAAAATTCATTGGGTACATTAATATAAATATTCTTATAATTCCACTAGACTTACGTAGTTTTCAGACGAATGGGTTTTGGTTGACCTTAAAGAAGATAAATAAACTTGTAAAGTCTACACCGTACGTGATCTTTTTTTTAATACATAAATTAATAAACAATCGAAGCAGTCTTCTATGATCGTCATTCATTAATGAAAGAAGATTTTATATTCAATAATACATCTTATAGATATTATTATATTGGTAGTGTACAAAAACTGTTTATTTGATATGTATAGAATTTTCAGCAAACAAAGATAATGTAAATTCATTCATTACTTGAGTTGAAAGTGATGGCGAGGAGTATTTTTATTTATGTATATACATCGTTTCCCGAAATAGGAATATAATCCCTTAGGACAGAGTATGATTCGATAAAAAATATTCTACTTAGGGTATATATCCAGTGTTGCCATCATTAATAATTATCGATAAAAAAAAAACATTTTTCGTGTACCCTGACCCATATTAACAAAAATTAATACGAATGGTACAAATTTCACTTAGGGGTTTATATTAAGGAGAAATATTAGGTAGCTTTTAGATATAAACATGTTTAAGAAAACTAGTAGCTTGTTTAAATCTTAAGATTCACCCCCCATTTTTTGCAACATTGCCAAACGAGAATCGTAGAGATGGAAAGTGGACACTGAATGCTTCCACGAACTGAAATTGATGCAGTCGGTTGGATTTTGGGTTCCGCTTAGACTAAACCGAAAAGACCACAGATAAGAGAACTCTTGGCAACGCCGTCACTGATGCGATTAACATAACCACGTTTAATAGCAACCCCGAAAACTACCGAACAGAAATCGGGTCAGTTCAAGTGTTCCGACTTATTCGTTGTCCCACCTATTTGGGGACACCCCCAACTGTTGTTTCTTACTAAAATGTAAACACTTCTAGAACCGAAGGCGTTCAACGTCACAATTTATCTCTAAGGTCTGGCTTGGGAACAATTATTTCCCTCTATTAACACCACCTAAAGTTAATCAAGACAATCGTAGTATGTTATTCAAATTGTCAAACTTTGGGACAAAATCTGCAAACCGTGTGAACTGTGAACTGACTGTTAAGCAGTGTAAGCTGTAGTTTACTATTGTCATTGTCATTAGCATTGACGGATCTGACAATATCCATCTGATAATACCATCTGTTGGTATAGTAAGTTTTATTTAAGCAAATGTCTCAAAGCGTATTTTCGAGTAACCATAATATAACCATAATTTAATGTAGAACTTGTTTTATTGAAAAAGTTTCTTAAAATTATATCCAATTCCGCGGTCCAAACAAAACTTTATGTAAAGTTAGTGAAATTCTCAACAAAACACGAAGTAAATAGTCTTGGATCGTTTATATTATCATACTTCATTTCCAACAAAATGTATAAGCTTACTTATTATTAATTAACTTATTTTATTTCATTCCAGGTGGTGATTTCGGGTGCATTATGTACAGCACAAGATTATGTAATAATGTCACAGTGTGCACACAACAAAGCCATATACCTAGCTCCAGAAGGAAAAGTTTCTGTCACAGACATTCCAATGACACGTGAGTAATAAAACATTTAATAATACCACCATAACGCGAGAAATACTATGATAAATCTTTATACATTTTTACACATTTTCTACAAGGTACATATGTACCTTACGTTTAAAAATACATTTAGTGTTATATGAATGAAGTGTCCGATTTTCTTTGACATATAAGTTGATCTCACTTCTTCACCTTAAAAACTTCAGAGACAAACCCTTCTATATAACTGTGTGACTGAATGAATCTTAACCATGGGAACTACAAATACAAAAAAAATGATAATGTACCTACAAATATCCCATCAGTTTCAATCTTCAACAATGGTGATGATGATGATGATTATGATGATAGGTGCCACTAAATATTTTTTTTTTTTTTCATTTGAAACCAATAGTGAAATGCGAACTCTTTAACATCTTTTCCCTTCATATATTCTCATTTTTTTTATGTGTGCCTGGCCTATGCATCAATCCTATTTGCGTCGCTTATTAACATCAACCTGTCCTCTTCAATAACAATTATGTTTAACCGATTTATTTCTTGTTCTTGCTGCTGTAGATAGCTGAGACTTGTGAGACAAAATTCCATTCTCAAAAAAAAAAAACGATAAACAACAAAATATGACCAAAAGAAGCTCTATGGTGTTGACCACAATAATTCAAATGTCGATCAGAAGTGTTTAAAAAGTTCAGGTACGGATTTATGTTGTTCAAGGCCTAACATTTCAAAAGTCCCCAACTATAAGTATTGGGAACCCAGAATTCTTCTCCGATAAGAAATCTTTTAATTGAGGAAATTCTATCTGGATTCTTCAACGTTTTTTCTCTTCAATGTTGTTATCCGTGATTAACTTTTGACGTTTCTCTTTCAGGTGCAAGAAACACTGTCAGTACTCCTATTTATTTATCAAACACACTTGAGCACTTCACTGTCATACCATAGCAATGATATCACAATCTGTTAAATAACATGAAAACTACTTGAAGTTGCAGTACTCTGCTTTGGAGTAAGCTCAAGTCAAATCGAAGAGAGTTTAACTCTTATAGACAATTTCTCTGACCTGATAGATAAATAAAGAAAAAACATTTTGAAAAAGGTGCAAGAGTTTAGGGAACTAAACCGAAGAGTCGATGGAAAGCGAAATCATATTAACAAGCTCCTTTTCATTTGGCAACGCCATACTTGATATAACATACAGGAACAGGTACATTGAAAAATAAAAATTATTCAAATCAATTCTCTGGCGGTAAGAATTGATATTAAATTTTGGAACAATGGTTCCCTATAGAACACAGATCTCGTTGTGTTCGTGGGTGAACTGTTAATTCATATGATTCATCTGTTATACTAACACACGAAATCACATCTTTGACTCTGTGTTTATTTTTTAATTAGCTAGTCCGCCCCTGGCAACAAAAATTATTATTCTCCCAGAAAAAAAATATCCATCTTCTTGCGCTGTTAGCAAACAAAAAATATGAGTAAGGTCCAAGCAAAAATGCATCTATACATATTTAAATAGATGAGGTACTTCGATGGTCTCTTGAGGTTACCTTTTGTAATACACGGCAGTAGTGGCGGCATCGTTTGAAATGTTTCGGCACATTCTCATGTTTGTATCTGAGTTGTTCGTTCTGGCTTTGTGTGTTTAGTAGGAAATCATTAGAAATTGATGAGGTTCAAATTGTTTTCTTGTTTAAAAAAAAAAAAAAGAAAAAAGACTGCCATGAATTTCTTGTTTGTGTTTCAGCAATATAGAAAATCTTTATAGACAAACTTTTGGATTGTTATTGAACTACCTCGTTAAACATGATTTGTTTCCCTTCATTCTTTACTTCAACTCGTTGAGTTCATGAAAAGTTTGGTATCTTTTTTTATTTGAAGATTCAATTATCGTTTCGATGTATTATGAGATCATGATCATCACCCTTCGATACGTTAATCAAGGACCCTTTTGTTCAACCTATGGTGATAAATTTTCCCTCCAATTAAGTATAAAAATTGTGTGCCCCTTGAGGGTTGTGATTTACAAAAAAAAAGAACACTGTAACCAAGTTTAAAATCAATACAGAAAGGAAATACGAGTACATAAATTTATATACAAATATACTCTCTCTTTCTCCACGCAAATGATTTATATCCTTTTTAGAACCTAAGGCGACAATTTGCCACACTTTCTGTGTCGCAAATCATTGGCAGATGTTTCAATACTGCACGCACAGACCAAACCCAGAGGAAATAGAAAATTATTCATTGTTATGGTAAAATGTGAGGGTTGGAAAGTTCAAATTGAGGAACAATTTCTTTTAAACCTCAATAACAAAGGATTCTATTGAAACAATATATACATATATATATAATGACGATTGAGTCCTTTCTTTTTTCTAAACTATTTTGGGAAAGTTTTAAATTGTTAAACTCGTGCTAAATACTCCGTAAAAACAGGTGTGAAATCTTTGGTATTTCCCGACGCATTACAAACCAATATTTCAGGGGACAATGACTTATATAGGATGTTGTTCTATACCTTTTTTGGGATTCTTTTTTTTTATCCTTAAAGAGATATTTCTTGTGCAAGAAGTGTGTTAGTTTATGATGAGGTATTTCATTGTTTTATTAGTGTACATATATTTAAAAAAATCAATCTGTATTTTCAAAGAATTTCGGTAGGTAAATCTTGTTTGATGTTCCACAAGGAAGCGAAGGTGGACCTTATGTGTTTATTGATTCTTTTACTGCAGGTAAATTAAATGAAAACAAAGAATTACTGAGATTATATGTATAGAAGCGGTAAACATTAGTATTTGCATGCAAAATAAGTAAACACATGTTTTTGGAAAGCAGTAAATTATTTTAGGGTTTTATTTTCTGATTTGATTTATTGTTGATAGTGAGGGGCGTCAAACCTTGTTGTTTTGGAATTATTACTTGAATGGCAAACTATGTTCATGACATTTGGAAATTTCATGTTTTGGATTTCCGATTATTTAGGATCTTCATTTTACTCATACTTTATTAACCCAGAAATACCTTTTCTTTTATATCTTTGCTTTTATTCTAAGTGTTTGTGAATAAAGTTTTTCAAACGTTATCTATTTAAATGAATCTCTGATAGTTGCGCTGAATGAAATTTTATATGACATGTGACCATGATAGATTAGTATTACTAAAAAATGTAAACAATACACACACAAATATTGAATATCAACCTCCGTCCGTCAGATTATTATCATAATGTCAAAAATGATAAAACTTAACTAACTGACAAAAAAAAATCACGTAAAGTCCAAAAATGATTATCTATATAAACATTCCTTTAAAGAGGTTCTTAACCTACTTCACAAACATATTCGTATAGACTTCTAATTAGAAATTAAAATAATAACAAAAATATTGATTAAGAAAAAATATAAACAAAAATTATAGGGATATTCTGGAAGTACTATGTTATCATTTAAGATCAGAATTTTATCACGACACGCACGGGGCAAAAATTAATTTATAATTGACTTTGAAATTAGAAAAAAAAAATAATATTGTATTGATATTAAAAGTTGAGTTCATTTATTTAATCGATAGTGACAATCCATTCATAATTTTTGTTTTACATTTTTAGAAGAATTTTTAAGATTGATTAAGTTTTTTCTTCAGGATACATTTGTGATAGATATAATAGAGACCTACATACTCTGTTATTGGAGTTACAGACGAACAGAATTGTGAGACTTACTTTTTTCGTCTTCTCTACTATCGTAAGCCATTTTCTAGGCGTAGACTAGAGAAAAAATAAATTAAAGATTGATATTGATAAGACCATCACTAATTGATTATATTTCATTTTCATGCATTTCTTTTTTGCTTCTTCTTCTTTTTCTTCTTCTTCTTCTTCTTCTTCTTCTTCTTCTTCTTCTTCTTCTTCTTCTTCTTCTTCTTCTTCTTCTTCTTCTTCTTCTTCTTCTTCTTCTTCTTCTTCTTCTTCTTCTTCTTCTTCTTCTTCTTCTTCTTCTTCTTCTTCTTCTTCTTCTTCTTCTTCTTCTTCTTCTTCTTCTTCTTCTTCTTCTTCTTCTTCTTCTTCTTCTTCTTCTTCTTCTTCTTCTTCTTCTTCTTCTTCTTCTTCTTCTTCTTCTTCTTCTTCTTCTTCTTCTTCTGAGAAACTGGAACTGGAGAGGGGTAGCCCAAATTACAACTGGCTGAAGAAACAAGTTGGATAAAGCATAAGACTGTATGCCAAAAAGTGAAGAAGTATAACCAATTTAGCTTTTCTCAGAGCTCAAACAAAAATCGCTTTTTGTTTTATTTGCTTTGAAAAATGTAACAGAAAAACTTGGTAAACTTTTTGAAGATACTTTTAAAAGATTACAATCTTGTTGTATTACGTCAATATAAACTATGAATAAATATCACATATCAAATGCCAAATTTTTAAGAAATAATAAAATTGCTTCCAAAAACCCTAAAAAAAAATTTGAAGTCAGTTGTTCACACAAATGTCCATATTATAACATAATAACCATTGTGAATGCACAAAAGTGTGAATGTATTTAGTAGTTGCTGGATGCTTCCACACCTATGTAAGTCAAATCGGGCTTTTTCATGTGAACAACCATCTTGGATTTTCTTCCGTCTGCCATATAAATGCAATTTCTTTCAGGAATGTTATACATTTTTGAGGTGATCAAAATTATTCTATTTTATAAAATTTAGTTTTATAAAATAATGATTTGTAAAATTTATCGTGCTGTAAGAAATTTCATGATCTCAAAACACTAGGTATATTTGCTTTTCAAGCAAAAAAAAAATAAAAAAAAAATATTACAAGCTCTTATTTTAAATCAATTTATCATTTGAAATCAATAAAAAAAACAACTGTTAAATGTTTTAAAAGGTAACACCTATGCGTACCCGAAGTGTCCCAACAAATTTTCTATAGAAACATATTTTGCTGCGAGAATTTCCTTTTGAAAATCTTGTTTGAATTTTGAAGGCATGATTTCTCCATGCATAGTTCTATTATTTGCAGGTTATGGGTTCATAATCTTTTTCTCGAAATCTACTTTATAAATTGGTGTGAAAAAAAGCACATCTATAACAAACTACGAAAGTTGTTAAATTCTTAAAAAATGTTTACGAGTTAAGGTTAAGTTATTAAATATTCTATAAGTAGATCATTTAATCAATCGAATTTAAAATATTTCAGTGAATAAATAAGTTCACAGAATAAAAACAATTCTTTGTGTAATAAAAAATAGTTCCACATTCACTAAAAATAAGATCAAACCATTAATAAACCATTAACATATTATTTCCTTTTTTTTTATTATTTCGTTAGATACTTCCCACCCAAAAGGCTTTATGTCACTCAATGTTTTTCTTTTTATTATTTCTTTTTCTTCCGTTCTTAAAAAAAAAATAATTTGTTTATCATATAAATTGTTTTCTTCCATTAAACAAATCGTTTACGCTCATTTACTAAAGTCCTTCTTTTTTTTGTATGAAAATGCACTCGACGACGATGCACGCATCCCATCTATATGATTCATCCGCACCTAATCCCTTGGAATAATAATAATAAAAAAAAAATATATATCTATCTAGCTTCAAATTGACTTATATAGATACACATGAACCCTATATTCATAAACAAACATAAACATTAGAATGTAACAAATCAATATGCGGCTTTCATCACTTTCTCACATAGATGTCGCCACGTAGGACGATGATGGCGATGATCGTTAAATCTTTTTCAAACATTCTCTTGGCGTGTTAGATGTATTTTTTTTTTCTTTATGGCAATCTGAGAGATGAATCCGATTTATGATACCTCCATAGTTAAAGAGTTTATGATGGGGATCATGATCACGTCGCCGCTGCGCCATCAAAAATTAAACGATCAACTGATTGAAACGATCCGATTATTATTATATCTCGAATAGCTTTATGGAATTCTTTAAACTATTTACGAAATCTGGTTGTGTGATGGTGATCAATTAAAAGCAAAATTAATAGAGTTATCCAGAACACATCATATATAATTGGTTCCGACCACAAAATTAGCAGAAAATTGCTTCTAATTGAGGGGAACCCATTTATGCCGATCGAAGCGATCAAAGACCACCAATATAGGTTGAGAATTTTTGTTTTTTGCTTAATTTAAAAAAAAAAGGAGAGCAAAAATATTCAAGTATCTGCAGCACCCAAAAATGTGTGTTCTGTTCACATTGGAGGCGGTTACTCTTGTCTGTCTGGAATACTTAACCTCTGATCTTCCATGAGAAAGCGCCTTTGGGGTCTTTGAATAAACATCGATAAAGCAATTATTTTCTTCAATAGATACAAAACCTAAGGTGTGTTATATACAACTATAAACATAAAGTTTGTAATGTATCTGTGATATAGAATTTTATTATGATTGTTGTCCACCCGCTGGGTTATTGGTCATTAGTATGTTAAATTCTAACACTTAAGACTTTGATTATATAGGGGGGGTATCTTGTATCTATTCTATATATGGAATTGATCAGACACAAAAAACCAGGTAAACGTGTGCCCATCATATATATATTCGTGCGATTATTTATATTGTATTATATTATTGACGTCAAAATTATAATCAAACAATTTAGATTCATCAAATGGAGGTGCTCCTGCTGTTGAAAGGCATAAAGATCCACTACGCTTTAGTTAAAAGCACAAAAATACTAAACATGGCCATTTAGAGTGTCGGAAATGGTTTCATAATTGATGCAATAAAAATAAAAATTCAAAAAAAAAATAAAATAAAATTGTTATTAGGGAAGTTGAAGGCTTGAAGTTAGAAAGCTTTTTAAAGATTGGATAGCTTGGGCTATTATAATCATAATTGTGATGATCATCATTACTATGTTAATTATTCCATAGATAAAGTGGAATATATCTTAAGTTGTGTGGGTTAAATTTTTGCTGTCTATAAAGAACGTTCTTTTCTAGCGCTCTCAATTGATGTTTCATTTAAAATACGAGCGTACACACGCCTCGGCCTCGGGATAAAATGTATCTTTAGAAGGTATTTCTACGATTTTACAAGTATCTATATGACTTAGAGTTGGCAACTTGATTGTGTACTTTCACTGGGAGGCTGGAGCTCAAGACTTTGGATGCATAAAATTAAGTTCTCCTCATGATGGGATTGGATTGAAAGACATTCAAAAATGACATAGGTGGGGACCTAATGGGAGACAGACATTGAACTAGAGAGGCACCGTCATCGTTGTCGTTGATCTTATGGTTTGTGATTATTTCTCGATGATAATTGTGCGTTTTGTGCGCGCAGTGATGTTATAGTGAAAGCTGCTGTTGCTGCTGCTGCTGCGTTAAGATAACAAATTGAGTGTGGGCAGAACAACTTGATTTTCTTATTGTTATAAACAGACATATATAAACACATGGGAAAATAAAACGTTTAACTTGATTAGATGTTCTTTGGGAGATTAGCTTTTTTTCATATATACTATAAATACGTGGAACAAAATCGATTCTTTTTTTTTATTATTTGATTTTTTGAGAATGTGCCGTTCATGTTTGTTGTTCAATTAGACAAATTTGGAATGTGTCGTAAGAAAGCAGGTTTTACTGACCTTTTCTGATTTAATAGAAAAAGAAACGTGATTTTTGAATTACTTTTGGTTGAATAGGCTTCTAACCTAGAGATTTTTTTAGTGAATGATGTAGATTTGAATGGTAGGTATATGAGTATATTGAATTAAGGAGATAAGCTAAGCAGTTTGATTTTTATCTTAAAAATTAAGATAAATATGCTGTGAATATTATTTTCATTTGCAAGGCAAAACAAATTAAAAAAATTTATAGTATTTTGTCAAATGAAAATGAGCCTATTAATAAATAAATTTCTTAAATCAAATCGTAAAGTTAGATTTAATTAGATATACATAAGTGGGTTGACGATTACAAAGGGCTGTTTTATTTAATCACGTTGGGATTTATTTGGTCATTAATTAAATTCAAGTTTTTATTTCACACGATGATTGACGAAATTCAATCATGGAAAATATTTTTGAATAAATCGAAGAAATTGATAGCGATTATAGTCGATGACTTAAGCTTGAAGACGCTTCTTTTTAATTTAGACACTTGGATTTTTATTTTCACTATTACGTCAGTATTGTAACTTTTTGTGACTTACTTTGTCTAAAACGATCGCTGGATAGCTACATATATGATAATATGTAATTTTTAATACCAGAGTGATCAAAACCCTTCACATATATCTATACGATGTTATTTTCCTACATCATTATTTACAAAAACTTTGTGTCTACCTACTTAATATTTTCAACTACGGCTACACGCCATCTTGTTCTGGGTTTCTGGAAATGTGCTTGCACTCTCCCCAACGTTTTCCGTACTTCTGAGATTCCTTTTCGACTGTTCTGCGCCAGGTTTTTCTCTGGCCCCTTAGATTGTCTGCCATCTTGGGTAAAAAAAACACTCCATTGCTTGGTCTCGCGGTATATAGACTCTTCAGCGCGGCATCAGGGTGTGACCAGTCCATTCCAATCCAAACGAAGAAAGACTTAGTTCTATACTAACTTTATCTCTAATACCGCTATACAGTTGACTCTATACATAAAGAAAGCTGTTCATCGTTCCAACCCGCTGTTTTGCAATGTCGAATTGAGGAGAGTTCCAAATCGATAAAGAACATCAGATGAAGAAAGAAACCGAAATCCACGTATTGTTCTTTAATGATCCCGTTGATGTAAACAGTGTATACAGGATCATCATTCCCCGACCTCGGTTGGTCTTTGTCGAGAATCGAATTCAAATGTTGCTTGATTCTTTCCAAGATTATTTTCATCATTATCTTACCCACCGCCAAGGGAGGAAATAGCAATTCAGTAGCAACAATTCAAGAAGTTTCCCTTTTTTTGGTCTTTTGACCCCTTCCTATTTCATTCCATATAGAAAAATTTTTCTCTTCCCATGTCTCTTCCATTAAGAGATGTAGCATCTCAACTCAACTGGTGGGTAATACACTTGGTGCCGTCTAAATTCTTGACGAAGTGTTGTTTTCAAGTTTGTATATTCAAACAATTTCTTGGTTATTTAGTAGACAGTGCTACTGTTGCACCTGAATGCTGCATTTCTTTTAAGGTCTTGGCAAAGGACAATTGGTGACTTATCTTTTTGCCAAGTTCGTTTGCCATTTAGTTTCAGTATGTACCAATATCACGGTGTGCTAGGACACTTAATAAGTGCAGCAACGATCCAAAAAAATTGGATTTTGTGACAATCGCTTCAATCGTCGCCGTCTATGAATATATCAATATTTTCAGATCTTTTTTGCGGCGTTAGATTCACCATATTCTGCTTAAAAGGCACCGGAAAAACTCGGTTAGTTTAATTCACTTAATGAAAAGATTACCCGAATAGATTCAAGCATTCAATGAAAAATTGACAGAATAAAGAATAGTCAAGTAATAAAACTGACATTCTAGTACAAATAGTACAATATAACAACAAGATTTCAGACCCTTTTACTGCTTTCGTTTTAAAAGATTGACTTCTTCTTCTTCTTTTGCAAACATTTTAAAAATCTCGACTAAAGGCTACAGTTCTCCCACTTCACCGATCCTCTTAAGAATCTGCTTGTGTGGTTCGCCACAAGAATATCTCTGATACGATCTCTATGCAGACTTATCGGTAAAGTCTACAATACGGTGATCACTTCATTTGTCACTGTATTTGTCCATTTCAGAGTAGTCCTCTCAGCTCCAGTTATCCAAAACGTATAGCTATAGTCTGTCCACTAAAAATTGGCAGTACAGGGAAGATAGGGATGTTTGTCTCTCATTCGCACTTCTTTGCTTTCCATAAGGTTATCTTCTTTCAAAAGCTCTAACAGGGTTGCCGTAGTAAGCATTTTGAATTGGAAAACACTGAGAAAATATGATGTAGGGTTACCTTTCTTCTTTTTTAATTAAAATTATTTTCTTAATTTTTATTTATAAAAATGAAATGAAATTTATCTTTTTCCACACCACCAAGAGGTAAGATAGTAGGCGTGTTTTTGAAGTAGGCCCAATCCATTTTAAATAAAAAACAAACAAAAAATAAAGAATTTATTCATAAAGATTAATATAACAAGCAAAATAAATAAACAAGCATAACAAAAATAAATATAATTTCATCTATTAAATAAAAATATGTACATTTATATATAAGTAAAGGTATTTTAATCACTCTTTTTTTCGGCGCTTAAGTCTTTTGATGTTTTTGAATCCATTATAAACTAGATGAAGGAGCACAACAGTAGCAAACTTCTCAAAAAATTTACGTTTTTAAAAAAAACGTACTTCACATTAATTTCAAAACACTAATCACAAAATAGGTACACGAAACTACAATACCGACCGCCCGCGCGCTTTAAAAATCTACGCAAATAAGAAAAAATATACACGAAATATCAACCGACCGACCGGCACGAGAATCTACGCAAATAAATTCTTTAAAGACAACAGCTTACCTACATTTTTGTAACTGCATTTTAAGATTTTCCCCACATAAAAAAACACAAACATGATCAACAAAAACACTGCACGATAACACTTTTGTACTAGTAATATGCTCATCTCAATATCTCATTATCATTTAATCAATAAAAGGTATTTTATAAGCTCTAAAATCAAAAGTTCCTCAACAGAAACTCAATATAAAAAAATACGAAACGAGTTACCAAATTGACAAAGGTATCTCTGTTCGAATGGATGTTAAAAGAGGGTTGAAATGCATTAGCCAATCAGTGCGTATTCAACTGTACGCTAGGCAGGTCGTTATGGGATCTATGTCGGATGCGATCGAAAAATCATTGGCGGGTAAACATTTTTTAAATGGGGTTTCTTTCAATTTAGTATAGTGCACAAATAAGGCGCGCTACTGATTTTGAAAAAGCTTCCCCATAAGGCCTGTACTGCCAATTAATAGAGGACAAACTATAGTTAGGAAGCTAAGAAGTCTTTTTAGTTTATTACATCAGATTACCCATATTTCTAAATTCCTAAAAAAATATTTTAAAGATCAGCTGTAGAACCCGCATTTTAATTTTAAGAGCTTACGATAACCCTTCACAGTACCAGAGGATTTCATTTAAAAACAATTTCATGAAAATTCAAAATTTGTAATCAAATCACGTAATTTTCTTACGAATCCACTTTAAATCCTAATGTTCCCACCCATAGTCGTTTTTAAATTCATATTTTCAAAATCAGATAAAAATCCATTTATTATAGATAATAAATTTTCTAACGGAATTCCAAGTTGGTGGTTAAGGTTATCTTGATTTTGCAACAAAAAAAAAAAGAAAACGCCTCTAAACAAAATGTTTTTCTTTTTTTTTGTGCACCCTTTTTGTATTTGATAACAAATATTTTTATTAACAGATCGAGCGATCCATAAGATCTTATCATAACATCAAAACAAAAATTGCTCATAGTACAACATTTATTCAAAAGGCATCCGCGCTATAAAAAAAAAAAAGGAAACTTCTGATCAGCAGCGGAATCCCTTTTAAGATATTAATCTAAAAAAAAAGAGATTTAAAGAGTAGAGAAAAGTAGGAATGTCCCATCATTCAGATTTTGAAGGTCGTATACACAGGGATTATTATAGAGGAGTGATGAAAAGGTAACATTGTCCATTAGTGAGGATGCTCAGGCTCACCACAGATCGGTGCGTTCTGGTGCTTGTTTTTATTACCCTGAGTAGCGTTGTCGTCGTTGTCATGCGATGATGGAGAAGATGAAAGGCAACATTTACGGTGATGATTGGTGATCATGGTTATTGTGTTCAAAATCATAATGCCGATGATGGAAAACAAAATTGTCTTATTCACTGTACATTGGTATGGTAATTTTGAAATGGTCCATTTTGAATATCTACATCATTAAAATCAACTAAATAAAAATATTAAAAGTTATGGATTATTGTATGGGAAATGTCGAATGTTTTTAGTTACCTTAACACTGAACCAAAAAGGTACATGGAATTAATGAATATAATCATTCTATTAATGTATCGTTCATTATTATTTGTCCAATGATCCTGTTCATATAGATAATGAACGGCCGTTCATTAAAATCAATGAACGTTCATTAATTCGATGAACCATACATAATTTCATTCATAAAATTTCGAACTTGAAATTTCGAAGATATTTTAATGAATCTTTCATTAAAACAATGAACGCGTTCATAGAAACAATGAACGTTCATTGATTTTAATGAATGGTATTCATTGTCTTAATGTACAGGTTCATTAATTCAATGAATAGCCGTTCATAAAAAAAAATTTGGACAAAAACAGATTTTAATGAACGAGATTAATGAACGTTCATAGGATCATAATTTTATTTTTAATGAATAATTCATTGAATTAGGGTATGGTGCATTAATTCCGTGAACCGTACATTAATTTCAAGTTAATGATCGCCGTTCATAAATTTTATGTACAATTTTTGGTTCAGTGAATGTTTTTGAGAAATCAAAGAATAAACGCTTTGAGAGTTATGTATATGTATTCACACTCTGAATACATATACATAACCTAAAAGATTATAGGAAATAATGTTATAAGAAAATGTATGTATAACCCTTTTCGGCATGAATTTGATTATTACAATGATTCTTCCACATTACATATTTTCAAAGGAGTAAAGTACTGCTTAGTCAATTGAACTCTTTTTTTGTTGAGGGGTCATACCCCATCCCTAACCACGCGTATAAAAAAGCGGTTTTAATTTTAAAGACGAACTGTTTTGTTTGCTTAAGCAACCTTTACACGGTCAGTCATTTGACATCAATCTGTAATAAAGTGTTTGTAAAAATAAGTCTGTATGCGTGCATTTATTTGACAAAAAATCAAAACCCTTTAGATTTTGCCGGATGACTCGAAGTTGTCTCTATTTACATAAAAACGCATGGCCTATATCCCCAAGAGATTCTCAATAGGATTCATTCCGGGACTTCGAGATGGCCAGTCGAAAGTTGTAAAACTTTTTGCCTCGAACTATAGTTTCCTAGCCTTCGAGAGATGTGGATAGGCATGTTAAATTGCTGGAATATGAAGTGCGTTCCGAATAACTCTTCAGATTTGTTGACCGTCATATCCTCCTAGAATTTTTGGATCTTTTTTTTTTAGACAATGTTTCGGTTCGCTTTTAAAATGTAACTTACGTGTGTGCTAGAAAGAGGCAAGTTAAGTGTGGCCTTCATTTAAGACTAAAACAGGTTATTTCTGACCGCTTCATCGGATATCAGTCGAACTTGAGACGCTGTTATTTTTTTATTTTTTCTATGGCTAGCAATTTTTTCATAATTCTCATAAAGTGATCTGTCACTTTTTCTGGGGATTCTACAATCAAAAAAGTCACAGTCTTTGCATGCATTGATTTTAGACATCTCTTTCACACTCCAAATTCTCCCTCGCGATATGTTTAGGTTTTTCAAATAAAATTACGCTTAAAAAGTTTAAAACACAAACAAAAATAATTTCCTACCCGTTTTAACCAAAAATGCACGTCTATTTTTATACAGATTTTCACCTTAAATGATCAATTTTTTGACATCACTTCACCTAACATGCCAAACATGCCAAAAGTTAGGTTGCCATTCTATCATACATGAAATCACAGAAAAAACATCTGCTGATATACGATTTGACATTTAATAAACGGACAATTGAATTTTCAGATTGCGTTAACCTTCAGCCAGACGTAGCCTGTCGCTCCTATATGCCTGAAATCGTTTTTAAACAATTAGCAAAAAAAATAAATTTTCAATTTGAACAAAACTGACAGATGCCGCCATTTGCAAAAGTTATAGCATCTTCCCGCTTCCGACAGAGTGAAACATTTTAAGTCACCTTGTAGTTATTTTTAAAAATTGTTGAATTAAATAAAAGACTTTAAAACTTTCTTATTTCAAAGATTATTTCTATGTATTTAATTAAATACTAATGCCGTTTGAAATAACTAACAACAAAATAAAATATAGTTTTATTCGCTCAAGTCTGAAATTCTTCATCTACCTATACTTAATAATGAAACTCAAGTTTCCAAGAAGTCCAAAAACAGTTTCATAAGAGGAAACTATTTTTACTGATCTCAAGATGATAATTATTGCTGCCGGAATGTTCTTCATCATCCATGTCCAATACATACATAGTCTGATATATGTTCTTGTGTGGCAACATAGTCTGCCATCAGCTATTATTTGTTTCAAGTATCCACAGTGTTCACAAATTGGCGCTTAAACAATCTTGTATTCTTTAATTCCAATTGTAACTTTTTGGAAGCCACAAAATCTTCCAAAAGAAAACATAAACATACATCTATTGAATCATTGAGTGATGAATTGAGTATATCAAGTGCTATGGGAACAATAAGCGAAGGAGGACCACAGAGACATCCTTGACTCTCGATCATTTCTAGTGTTTTTTTCAAGTATTTATTTATTTTCATTTAATGATCAAGTTTTTTTTTTTGTTCTGCGATTTCGGGAGTATCGATTGAAATTCTACTTTTTTTTCTTATTTTAGCCGTAAGGTTATTTTCGGTTCTTTGGAGTTCACTTGGAAATCTTAATGATGTCGGACGAATGATATTGGATAAATTGTGTTCCATGTGGTAGGTTAAAGAACGATCGAACAATGGTGTTGATGTTTGTTGATTTGTTTAAGTAGGAACGATAATTGATCATCAATGTCGCCACTTATGCTTTTTTTTCTGAAGATTTAGATACATAAGATTTTTGTGTTTTTTTTATTTTGTTTTCATATCAGTAAATTCATTAAGTTAAGAAGTTATGTGTATATTAACATATGTCACACCTGTTTATGCTATTGAATTTTAAATTCGGGCGCAAAATTATAGTCAGCCTAAGTTTAAGGAATTAACGCCACACTTCTTAACTTAATTTTAACTTTGAAACAGTTTTCTAACTTTATAGTATTATAGACTCTTTCTGAAGTACTGACAACTAGTGTGGGGTTTAAAACATTTCTCTAACTTATTTGTGCGGAACACGCCTTAAACAGTGACAGTTCGCTCAGAAAACAAAGCAAACACACCTTTCTATCTGTCGTCAAATGGCATCAGCCCGGAATGTGTCAATGACGATGTTCACATTGGACGTACTCATCCGACGCATTTTGACGTCGTTATGTTTTGTCCCCTTCCCACTTCGATGCAAGAAAGAGACAGGGTTTTGCGTCCAGATTTTTAGATTTTTTAAAATTCTCATTTTGACATTCGCTATTCTGACATTTGTTATTGATTATTTTTTCGCTTTTTGCACCTATATTTTGAAAGTTTTCACACAATTCGGTCACTTTTGATTGGAAATTTCATGGACGTCAAAATGCGTCGGCTGAGTGAAAATGAAAATGATCATTTTCTGTTTAATTTCAATTTTCTCCCTCTTTGAAATTAAAATTAATTTAATTTTTTTAAGAACTTAGAAATATATATCGTTAAAAAGTTGATCTTTGCAAAGAATGCTGTAATGCCGCTTAACGAAATAAAGGGTATACAATTTCAGTTTCATGTCGTCAAACAATTCAAAATCTTCGTCCTCCGAAAAAAATTTGCAAATTTTTTTTTTGGTTTGTAGGAAATGATAAATTGACAGGAGTCAGAGAGAAGCAAGTGTGACACTATTAAAATTAAAATAGGGTTTTCATGATTTTAACTTTGATGCAAATCTTGAAAGATAAAGTGTAGTTTAACTTGTCTATAATTGCCAAAAATGTAATTTAAGACTAGTGTCAAACTAAATTTGATTTAGCTTCGAGTTAAATGGACTATAATTTTGCGCCATAGCTCTAGGTTTAGATTATTTTATTGATTTTTTTTAATACGGACTCTGCAGTATACCTTGACTGTCATTGTGCATATTAGCCTTTCTATCGATAGTACTTTAGTTCAATTCTGATAACAGTTGAACACAACAAACTATTCACTTCACATGTTTTCAATTACGTTGAGGCAATTTATGGCAATTATGATTTTTCGTTCAGGAAAGCTTTACTTGTTTTGCGTTTTAAATCTGTGCATTATATTTTCTTCATTGTGACTTAGCATGTTCCTGCATCTGCAAAACTGGATAACACCCAAAGGAAAATCATGTTAATCATAAGAAGTAATGTTATCAAGATTGCACATTGCACCACATAGCATCTAAAAGAATATGCAATCCTTAAAGACTTCAATAAAAAGATTACATTCATTGGCTTCACTTTAACACTTCGACATCGACTTTTGAATTCACCATTTATTCGACATAATCATTTTTTCCCCATTCATCAATCATTTGAAAATGCATGCATTCTTCTTGCATTTTCTTGAATTCTTTCGCATTTTTTGTATTATTTGCATTCTTTGCATTCTCCTGCGTTTTTTTGTAATTTTTTGAGTAAAAGTAACAATCAGTAATTATCATATCCTTTTATAATTATTAAATAAATCAGTTGTTCAAAAGTCTTAAATTTCCATCATATATGCTGAATGCTGATATGATGATTTGCATGGGTGGGTGAATTTTCATAATCAATATTCCTATATGAATTTTCTTTTAAAAAAAATAAGCCTCAATGGGGCATTAAATTAACACTTAAAACACTGCACCCATACCTTTCCTACTCTAATAAATTGTGAAATAAATCAAACATGTGGCATTTACATTTAATGACATCATGTTTAAGTACAATTTTCTTATTATAGATACATTATGCTTTTTCAGCACCTGCGGACGAAGGTTGAATTAAAAAAAAAAAAAAAAAAAAACTACTCGCGTGTAATCGTGTAATCTGTTCTAAAAATAATTTTATTACAATTAACATTGATGTCATCAAGAAGTTGTCATATTTATAGGTTTTTTTTTTGTTTTTAATTGCAACGTTCGATTGGCCTTTTCTTCTAATAGGATTTTTAAAAGTTTTACATGAGGTGTTAATATATAGTTCTCTTTAGGTAAGGGCTTTATTTTTGATTTTGAGAAATAGCTAAATTTGAAGGAGGACGAATTGGTGAAGCAATATCATAACGTAATATCAGAAATTGATTTAAATTTACCTATTCAATTGAGAATATTGACAAAACGTTTTTTAAGTGCAAGATACAACCGCACTGTCTATTAATCTCATAGAAGTATCCGTTGACACACACGTTCCTGATGATCGACTCAGCCTTAGAATTTGAGACCCCTAGAGATAAATGCTTTTCTTAGTCATGTAACATCGGCGTGTTTTCCTCATGATTTTTATAAATATTATTATTCATACATGCATCTATGTAGTGCACTGACAGATGCATGTGCATTTCATTCGATATTCGGTAATGCTTTTTATAATTTTCGCGTTCTCTAGGGATTAGCCATTAAACGGTTTAAAATTAATATAAGCGTTTAGAGAATTTCAATAAAGTTTAACAGAAGATATCGATGCACATAAGTCTTGAATGTCTTAACATTATAATGGAGGGGAGTATATCAATAGAGTAGGTACTCCACATTCATGTAGTGCGGTTTAAAAACGAATCTCTGATGATGGGTATTTCTGATTGGGCAGTCATTTCATTTTATTTATTTCATTAAATGCAATTCGCTAATTCAAAGCAGCTGTCTTTCTTTTTCAATAGTAATAGTAATAAAATAAAGAGCGGCAAGAAATATTATGGCGGTAGTTGAGCGGTACAATAGTGTTCTATCAGATTTTGAATTGGATTATATACTGAGATGTTGACAAAAAAAATTTAATTGGAACCTTGGCAAACCCCCTACCCTCACCCACAAGATAAGATTTATGTAAAGCGGTGAAGTGAAAAAGTTGTGGTCCCATTCGAGATCATAACCATTGTCGGAAAAGCAGAGGAAGAAGTGTGTGAATTAGCTAATTCAGGGCGGCCAAGCCAATCATCAGATTCCTTTATTAATGATGATCGTCTATTTATAGTCTCGTGTTTATTCGGAAAACACTTTATTTAAATTGTTGTTTGTTGTGGTTAGGGATCAAACCAGGCTTACGTACATAAATAAACATGAAATTATAAATATAAGGGCATCACTAATAAAAGAGTCTGATGATTGTCTTGAACGCCATAATTTATTCACACTGCTCTCAGTATTATACTTTTAATTGAGGAGCTTCAGCTCCGGAACCCTTCAGAAGGAGAAGAGTTTTTGTGGATCAAAAATTGTAGAAAACTATTCAGCCGCTAGGCTGACGATACAAAATGATATGTCTTAAGAAAGGTGGGTACAAGAATATAGGTTCTATGCAACTCAGGCTCTACGGTTTTTTTAATCAGACTTATGCCCAGTTGCACTAATATACATTTAAAAGCGTTTTAGTTAACGGAGTAATAAAATGTTTTGGCATTTTAGCTTAAAATGGGTTGCACTAACTTTGGGAGGTGAATTTCTAAAAATGAGGAAATTTGGTGCCCATTGACGTACTTGATATGGACCGCCAGTCGGTTGAAATTTTCATACAAACAGCCAAGAAAAGTTGTTCCAGCTAAAAACAGCCTAAAAATGCCATCATTTTTTAGTGTTAAATCGTGTACTAATTTCGCCATTAGAATTTAAAGAAAACGATAATATATTCATCTGTAAGTAACTCATTCCATAAGGAGTGGATGTGTTTTGTAAAATAAAAATAGTTTGATAATAATTTCCACCAAAATATTTCAATAGTAAATAAATAATTAAAAAAATCATATCACTGCTACGCAGATTCCCTGCTAGTAATTGATGGCGCCCCTAGTTATGTTGGAACACGCGTGAAGTTGGCTACTGGCGGTCCATACCTAATACGTCAATGTTGGTGCCAACCCCGTATTTTTATTCACCACACTTCGGTCTCTTTCATTAGAGTAAACGAGAGGAGAGCATTTCAATCGAAATGCATTTTTAAGACGTCATTAAAATTTATTTGGGACTTTAGTTTATTGGCCCTTTTAAAACTGAAAGCGGTTGGTGCTATTGAAAAATACCATTTTAAGATTAAAAAACCCAATAAATATTTAAGAGTGTTTAAAGAAACTGACCATTATAGTGCCATGATTGTTTCTTTTGCATATTTGTAGGCTTTCCAGTAACTCATGTATACGTTTCACGCCAATTGTAAATAAATTTCATTCTCTGGATACCTAAGTAAATTATAGATAATTTAATTATATTTAATTACATACTTTCAAACCCAAAATAATTTGGGAGGCCGAATAAAACGACTGATTTAATTTGAAGAAAATAATGAACATCCATAATTATTAAAACAAAAAATATCCACTACTGAGAAATCTAAATCGATACCACCCAAGATTTCCACACAACAACACAATCTCACTACACGTGTTAATGGGCCAGCTGAAATATTAGGTCAACTCTCACCGCAGGTGCTCTTGCATTTTCTTCAAGGACATCCATAAGATGCATCTAAATGTTTTGCAATGTATGTATATTTCTTTTGTTTATATGCGTGCACCCAAACCCATGTATAGCAGTTGTTGTTTTTAATTGTTGGCCTTTTTGTTTTTTCTTGCTGCATCTGTGAATAGAGGTGTAGATATACATACCTACTTATTGATTTTTGTTTTATTTTCTGACTCGCTATGGTTTATATTAAAGGTGTGTGATCCTTGATGCACACTGATATCCTTTGTTTTACGTCACCTTCGCACCCGCACCTCAATGTCAAAGTTGTAACAATTGTAAATGCAATGTTCTGTAATCAACCACCTCCTGGGAGGAGGCCAGCTTCATAGTATCACGGCACGGTCCTGCTGATGATGCAGCATTTCTGGCCTTCGTTGTTGTTTTTACCTGAACCTTTTCAGTATTACTTTACCTTTTTTTGCAATTACATCAAAATGTTGGTTGTTTGCGTTACCATTATTTGGAAAAAAAAATGTGAAAAAAGGCTCAAAATAAAGGAGGCAGCACCGTTTCACAAGTGCCTAAGTGTTACTTTATCGCGCGGCTAATGGAGAGATCATATTCCCAGTGCCGACAACGTCCCGTCCATGTCCGACCGTTCAAAATTCTCTGCTGGATGTTTGTTTTGTTGTTGTTTGTACGGTAAGAATTTATGCACAAACATGCGTGCAAGCACACCTGGGACACACTGTGAATGTAATACCATTGCAGCCTTCGGGGGTTCTTCTGTTTCCATATCCTTTTTTTTTGCAAGCCATCAGAGGAGGTGAGAATCATTTCATCCTTATACATGTGATTATTGCGTGCAAAATTAAGATATTGCACACTCTGTGTCTGGCATCATTTTGTCTGTTCTACCAAAGACGAGATGCGCAAATATGTATATGTATGTAGAAACATTTGCGTGTGTTAAAAGGTGGCAGCACACTTAACTTATTTGATTCCATCGATGCAGACATCTTCATGAATTTTTTTTTCTTTTAATTCAATTTGCACTTCATTTGGAGTACATACCTATACGTGCGGTGGCATCTATGCCTTCACTATAACTGCCACGGGAGGACATGCTAATTCGAAGACGCCACATCCCCAAGGTGTTTGTGTCTGCCTCTGTCCCAAACGTTGGGGGTCGTCTGATAATTATTATTCCTTGAGTGCGTGATAGTTTCAGAAAAAAAAAATCACTTTCAAGAAGCTTGTGTCTTTGGTTCTTCTTTTTTATTTTTACTTAAGTTCATATTTTTGAATGTGCATCACCTTTAAGCATACCACAACTTAAATTTTAATACAAGTTTTTTTAAGTTATTGCACTTTACCTACCACCAAAATTTAATACAGGTTTTGAGATATAAAGATTTTTTGAACAAAATGAAAAGTAAGGAACATTTACTTTCTTAGCAGGTTCTTCTTCGTGGTTCTTAAAAAAACATAAACATTAGTTTTCTAAAAAAAATAAAATCATGTTTGAAAAACATAAACATTAGTTTTCTAAAAAAAAAATAAAATCATGTTTGAACCTAGGCGGCGCAAAATCGTATCGTCACCTCCATGTGGTGCCCGCTGGATAGCCGAAAGGTGAACTAACGACGAACGTGGATCCACTGGATCCAGAGCTGTGTCACCTGAGTTATCTTTTCAGGAACTAGGAGAAAAATATCACTCTGAATGTACCAGCTCAACATTAAATCCAAGAGCGTCTGACACAAATTGTGCGGCACACTGGTCAGCGTCTGATCCCAGAGGGACGGCTGAATATAAAACTGTGAATAGAATTAACTGAACTATTTATAGCAAAAAGCAAAGTTAAACATGTATTTATGGCAATGAACAAAACAAACAGATTAAATACCCCAGGTGGCACTCCAGCAAAACTGGAAAATCCACTCTCTAATGAGATCGGTCCTACGGATTCTGGGGAGGACCAATTATTGCATATAAAATTTGATAGGAGTACAAGAACACCGAAAACTCCGCTAAAAACGCTAAGGGTTAATTCACCTTTAACTCAGACAACTACAAATGATGTAATAATCATTAACGAAAATGGAACCAATGACTATGAAAAGATCGACAAAATCGACGATATAGATCAAGAGAGTTCTAGAGAAAAGTGCCAAGTTGAATCCAAACACTACTTTGATGAATGGCAAATAGAAATAAAAGCTAGAAAAAAACTTGAAGTTTTAGTTCAGAATCTTCAACAACAGGTCAAAAAACTCGAAGAGAAAATTTCCTTGCTAGACGAGGAAAAGTCGGAGTCTACAATACAGACAAATGCAAACAAATCTGCAACTGTATATCAAACTGATGAAGAAGAACTTTTGATTGAAACCGAAAGTAAAAGAAAGAGGCGTAATGCTAAAAAAAGAAAAGCGGAAGGTAGCCCTGAGATTGATCCCATTAATCACAAAAGTTCTCCAACCGAAAATAAAAAACAATTGAGTACATTAAAACAAAAAGTAAAAGATGTGCCAGCTAATGTGCGAGCAGAATCTAACTCTAGAGGCAATAGAAAAGCATTGCCACCTCCAATTATGATCTCTGGATTGCCAATATTTGGAAATTTGAAGAAAATAATTGAGAATGTAACAAAAAAAGAGTGTAAATACACATCTTACAATAAAAACAATTGGAAAGTCACTGTCGAAGACGCCGATGAGTATAGATCTGTCACTGAAGAACTAAGCAAGCACGAATTTCAGTGGCACTCGTACGAGAACAAAGCTACAAGAGCCGTAAAAGTAGTGGCCAGAGGCCTCCATTCTTCATGCTGTGCTGAAGAAATAGTTGAGGACCTTGTTCAAAAAGGCTTTCAAGCAGTTGATGCAGTCAATCTTTTTAAGAATGAAACAACGAAAGACTCCTCTGGGGAAACCAAGACAAGAAAAAGATCTCTTCCTTTATTCATGCTCACTTTTGACAACAAAGAAAGTCTCGAAAAGATCTATAATATTAGATCGATTATGGGCATAATTGTTAAAATTGAACCTTTGCGAAAGCCGAAGATTGTTCCACAATGCAAACGTTGCCAGGCGTTTGGTCACACTCAAAAATACTGCAACCATGAGTTTGATTGTGTAAAGTGTGGAGGAAAACATGCAACGAAAAGCTGTACAGTGAGCAAAGAAGTTAAAGCAAAATGTGTGAACTGCCAAGGTAATCACCCTGCTAGTTATAGAGGATGTCCTGTTGCTAAAAAATTCCAAGAATATAAAGGCAGTAATTTAAGAAAAAACACGTCTGCTGGAAAAAAACTTAGGAACGCAGAAAAAGTAAAAATAGCTGTGGAAAATAAAACTAAGAGAGAGCCCTCTAAGGAAGTTACCCAAAGCAGAACTGTTGAAAAAACATACTCGACTATAGTAAAAAATGCACGGAAAAATGAAGAAACTTCCGTAAAAGAAATGCTGCAACTTATTCTCAAAAGGATCGACCAACATCATGAGGAAGCCGGATTAATAAATGAAAATATGCAAGTGGCAACAATCAGTATAGGCATGAAAAAGAAAGAGTTTAAAATAGCTGCAATATACTGTCCACCGAGGCGCTCTCCAACAGAAGAAGAATATAAAGAACTCCTTAATTCGCTTGGAAATAACTTTATTGTTGGTGGTGACTTCAATGCTAAACATACCCAATGGGGATCTAGGCTCATAAATACAAAAGGTAAACGACTTTATCTAGCAGGTCGCAAACACAAATGTGAATTCTTTTCCTCTGGAACGCCAACTTACTGGCCATCTGATCCTAACAAAATACCAGACCTTATAGACTTTTTCGTGGCCAAAGGTATAAAGCGAAATCATGTAAGTGTTGTAGGTAGTTACGATCTTTCATCAGATCATACTCCAGCTATTTTATCACTGAGTGAAGTAGAAATAAAAGAAAAAAGTAATCCAAAGCTCGTGAATAAAAGAACAAATTGGGAAGAATTTAAAGTAAAACTGGAAAGTTTTATTGACCTTAGATCCCCAATGGAAACTAGTGAACAAATTGACCACGAAGTTGAACAATTTATTGCTGATGTGCAACAGGCTGCAGAAGAAAGCACGCCAACTATTTTGAACAGAAGAGAAACAGAAATAAAATACCCTGTAGAAATAACAGAGTTAATATTGGAAAAAAGAAGGGCTCGAAGAAAATGGCAAACTTCGAGATTTCCGGGCGATAAGAGAGTATTTAATCGTCTAAATAACGAATTGAAAAAAAGAATCTATGAATTCAAAAATGATTCACTTAGCAGTTTTCTTGAAAGTTTGACGACGGATGCTTCTACTGATTACTCACTGTGGAAAGCTACCAAACGTCTGAATAGACCGCAACAACAAAATCCGCCCATCAAAGCACAAGACGGAAAATGGACTGCAAATCCGAAACAAAAAGCTGACCTCTTCGCAGATCATCTCTCGAATGTCTTTAAGCCGTTTCCACAAAGTGCAGGGGCAAATAACTTACAATTTGTTAATAAAAATGATGACTTAGAAATTCCCTTAGTAAGGCTCAAAGAAGTAAAAAGCATGTGCCATCAAAAGTTATCAAATAAAAAATCACCCGGGTATGATCTAATTACGGCTCAGGTCTTGAAAGAAATGCCAACAATAGCCTTCAAAAAATTCCAATACATAATAAATGCATGCCTTAAACTCCGTTATGTTCCACATCATTGGAAAATTGCAGAAGTCATTGTTATACCAAAGCAAGGTAAGCCACCAACCGAAGTTACATCTTACAGACCAATATCGCTTATACCAATTATGGCAAAAGTTTTCGAAAAACTGCTTTTAAATAGACTAAGCAAAATAATAGAAGAACGAAAACTAATACCAAATCATCAGTTTGGATTTAGAAACAAACATTCCACGATAGACCAAGTACATCGAATTACGGATGTTGTTGAAAAAGCACTTGAAGAAAAACAAGTATGTTCCGCTCTATTTCTAGATGTTGCTCAAGCCTTTGACAAGGTTTGGCATTTGGGGCTCGAGTACAAACTGCACAGGGACCTTCCCAGGCAGTTCTATGAAATACTCAAATCATATATTACCGACCGACTTTTTAGAGTACGGTACGAGCAAGAGTATTCGGAACTTAAGAAAATCGAAGCCGGCGTACCACAAGGAAGTGTCTTAGGACCAACCCTGTATTTGTTGTATACAAGGGATATTCCAGTGGACAACAATGCGATCATGGCCACTTTTGCAGATGATACTGCGATATTAGTGTCAGATAAATGCGTTGTAAAGGCAACAGAAAAACTGCAATATGCAGTCGACAAGATAAGAGAATGGACGCAACAGTGGCGTATCAGACTCAATGAAACAAAATCAACGCATATAAACTTTACTAATAAAAAGATTAATAATGTTCCACTTTTTATTAATAGTAAAGTAGTACCTTACTCCAATACGGCCAAATACCTTGGGATGACTTTGGATGCAAAGCTAAAATGGAAAGAGCACATCAAGAAAAAAAGGGAAGAACTTAACTTAAAATATAGAAAAATGTACTGGTTACTGGGAAAAACCTCTGCCCTATCAATTGAAAACAAATTAATGTTGTATAAGCAGGTATTAAAACCTGTTTGGACGTATGGCATCCAACTTTGGGGTTGTACAAAGAAAACAAATGCGGAAACCATCCAAACATTCCAAAACAAAGTCCTTCGTGGAATAGTAAACGCCCCTTGGTATATAAGAAACAGCGATTTACATTGTGACCTTCAAGTAGAAATGGTTACAGAAGTAATTAGAAAACACGCTGTATCACACAATCAGCGACTGATTAGTCACACTAACTCCGAAATGGAGACAGTCTTAAATGTACGTACCAATGTTCGGAGACTAAAAAGAACCAAGCCTCATGAGCTGATGGTCTAAAAGCGATGGGAAAGTATTAAATCATCAAACTTCCCAAAATGTGAACTAAAAATTGAGAAACTAAAATCATTTGTCGATCTTTTATAGATTGGTCATGATTCTAGGTGGTTTTAGTGCGGTAGAAGTCCCACACTACTTGATACCGAATATTATCAAGTGTCTTTTGAAGATTTCCACCTACCGAAAGAAAAAAAAAAAAAAAAAATGTTTGAACCAAAACTTGCGATTTACCTTTATTAGGAATTTAGGACCCTAATAATTATTAGGCTTGTTTGGTGCATGATTTAAAATATAATTTCCTCCAATGTATGGTTTTTGAATATCACTTTCGTCACAATTTCGAGTTTTTAATCAAACCTGACATTACGATGATAGAGAAGCCCAAAAAAGTAGGTTTCGTCATGCCGTCCGTCGGACTGTTGCTTTTTTACATTGTTAAATACATTGAATTTTTTGTAATCCCATAGTTTGCTACAAGAGCAAGTTCGTGCGACCGAGTCGTGCATTTTATTTATTTTATAAAGTTAGTTTGTTTACATCTGGGAGGTAGCGGACTCATTCGTTAATCTTCTGTTTAATTTTTTTTTTGTGGTACGGTATAACTGCCAAGCGACCGGAACCCCTCTTACCGACCAAACGGAAATAGAAAGATAAATTTCCCAAATTCCCTAATCTTGAAAATTAATATTTTTGTTCAGATTGAGCTTAATTTAAGCCCGGTTTTTTCAGTGACTAACTCCTTTGTATGGGTATTGTTGATGTTTAATTTAAAGATAAATTGCAAAGTGCAGCGCAGCGGGTAAATATTTCAGAGCCACCCTGTATAAATGTTCTGTCTTCTGTTGTTGTTTTTGAATTAAGGCCGTGTGCCCATTGCGTTAAAATTGTTGTTAAATTTGATCCCAGTCAAATTGTATCCCTTTTTATTGGGGTGAATAAAATTTAAGCTTTTTGCTGTGTCAATTGAATTAAATAGGAATTTTTTAAATTTCCCATTGAGATTCCTTGTGTTCAAGAGCCTGTCCGAAAATGTTCAGATACCTTTAGTATGTTAATAAAAATAGTTAACTATTGTTAAAAATTTTAATTAATTTTATTTAATTAATATTCATTCAAGTGTGTCTCAGTATTTATATGATGGCATACCTAAACAGTGTTTCACAACAACACTAAGCTATCCAGATCGCTTTGGATACAATCGATAAAAAAAAAATGCAAAAATGAACGCGGCCAATAATAAAAATATGTACAATTAACCACTTGCTAAAATTTTAACGAGCTCCTGAGCAGGTAAAATTTTGATGTCTGTATTCACCTCAGTAGTGTCAAAATTTTGCCATGGGATCAAATTTAACAGCACTTTTAATGCAAGTGGCACACGGCCTAAGAATACATCCATTGACGAGTTGAGCGACCCCTGTTTACATTTTTGAACATTCATTCAAAATAGATTCATTGATCCACTTGACAGTGAATCATTTTGAAAAATAAGAATCAAATCAACAAAGTATTAAAAATTGTATTTCTCCTTAAGAAAGAAAATCAATCAGATTCAGATGTTTATACATATATATCGAAATGTGCACAAAATCTAAGAAAGCCAATTACATTAGAGAAGAGGTAAATGGGTAGAGTGAATAAAATATAAAAAGCTATTCAAAGTAAGTTGTTTGGTATATAATGTGGTAAAATAGATTGCATATCTATATCTTTTGTCCCGATTACAATAGGGAAATAAATTTTCCATCCAAACAGTTAAGAAAGGATTTCTGTTTCCTTCATCTGTATATAGATACAATAGACCGAAAATTATTTCCATCATTTGCATTTCTTATTGAAATGGTAATGGCAGACATTCTTCTATTGAAGAACTTTTTTACCTTTTGTTGTGTAAGTCCTTAAGAAAATTGAGTGAAAAGTTGGGTATTTGTAAGTCAGTTAATCGAAACAATTGTTATCATAATAGATAGATTGTGAAGTGAGAAACTTTTCATTTTCTCAAATTTACCTTGCCTATTTCATATTTTAAAACCCATGTTTCGGATTCTAAATGCACCAGATCCGGTAGTTTCGAAAGAGGTCGAAATTTGTGGGTCCGTACTGAAAATCCTATACTTTCTTGTATGTACATATATGTAACTCGAGATGTGGTTTACTATATTGATCCAATCTCTGTAAGTGCGAATGATGTATTTGAGGTGACTTCTGGTTGCTTCCGTGTGTACGAGTTCATTTGACTTTAGTTAAGAATTAAAGATACCCCAAACCATCGCGACACTGGGACAGCGACAGAAGATGTCACAGGAACCGCGACAGAGGAAACGCAACTATGCCCAAAACAACGCGACAGCGACAGTGCGACAATTCCGTACAATATACATATTTTTTTCAACTCAATTTAATCAATCAAACACATAATTTCCTTTTTTTTAAGTTTTTATATTGCTTATTTGTCCTAAATAGTTAATTTTTAGACTCTTTTTGTCTGATTACAAAAAATCTACTAATCTACTAAGATGACAAATATGCTGTCGACCACGTTTTTAAAAAACGCTGCAGGTTTGCCGCCGGAGACACTGTCGCGTTGGTGTGGGCACTCTCATATGGTGTAATTAAAATTTGATCCCAAAAATTTCACCCTGTCGCTGTCGCGGTGTCGTGTTGGTTTGGGGCTGCCTTAAAACTGCGATACGATTGAATTTAAAAAAAACTTAACTAAACTAGCCTCTTGCTCTGATCGCAAAAAGAAACAAAAGTTGAGCGCTCTGGGCGCTCGGAGATAAAAAAGAAACACAGATCTACTTTTGACAGCTCATTGCATTGTTCCCAGAGACTCAGCCAGGCATAAATTACATGTTAAAGGAAGACAAATGAGATGGTATTTGTGTACTTTACTCGTCTATAGTGTTTAGGATTTATATCTTTCACTTTTTAATTGTCTGCAAATCTGCAGTTGCAGAGACATGTTAAAGCCACCATAAAAAGGATAGCTTAAAAATCCAAATGTACCCCTCTTCCACGCTCGACATTTAATTTACTATTTATTAATATTTTTTGTATCGGAATATCTGCAATGGTTTTTAAATGCGTGAGAAATTGGAGACATTAGCTGATATTAAATAAAAAGTGTAACACAAAATCGATATGTACCCCTCTTTCTGTTACATCCTAAATGAAGTTTCAATATTTTCTATTCTATCTGTGACCATCTGAAGTGTTTTTAAATATGTGAGAAACTGAGAGATATTAACTTAAGTGGACCTTACACATACGACTTCAGTCATCGTACTAATATTATCTGTTATCAGGCAAAATCAAAAGAGTTTTAATATTTATTTAAAACAGATGCTCGTATGTATACAGCCTTGTTTTTATAAACACTATATTATAGATTGATGTCAAATGATTGACCATGAAAGGTTTGCTTTAGGCCAAATAAAAAAAAAATAATAAAATCGATATGTACCCCTCCTCTTGTTTCATCCTTCGTCAAGTTTCACTACTTTTTCTGTCTGTGAACATTTTCAGTGGTTAACTTAGCCCACATAATATAAACAAGCGCACAAAGACTGCAGGCGGAAATGCACCGATGCAAAAGCTTCTGTGCTCGGTCCCTTTATATATATGATTTTCTATTATCTTCGTTCTATGGGTGAAGCTGACCTACACGTATAAAAACGAGAATTCAACGTCAAAGAGTCTTGTTGTTCATAAGGAAAATGAACAACAAACTCATAACTCAAAAAAGGAATGAATGAATGATCATTTGAATAAGTTCACTTTAAATATCAAATTTTTCATGAGAAGCAATCCTGTTTGGTTCAAAACTGGAGCACATAAATACAATCAAGATTCTTCAAGATTCTTGAAGATTCTTAAGAGAGGAAAATTGTTACTTGGGTATTTAAAGTCAAATTTAGTTTCCCTGGCCTCACTCATATATGTAGTTAATTTATTTCACGAAAACTGGTCGAATAATTTGTATTTGAATTTTATCTGATATACATAGCTTAAATTCAAATATGAATGCGCAACAAATCTTTTATTATCTTCTAATGATTCGATGATGCAATTTAACAACTAACGAAGAGAAAACTTTATAAACATGCATCCAGATAATGCGTGTACAAACATATATCCAATTAAGTCATAAAGCGTCTTTAATTTTATTCAAATCTATACTTAAGTTCTCATAAATAAATTAAAAAATGATATCTTTTTCTCTAAGGACGCAGAACACAGAGATAGCGCATTAATGCAGCAATTAAAAGATTCTCATCGCAAATGCATCATAAAAATTAGTGCCCTTTGACACCAGCTGGAATACCACGCTCCGTAGTTTAAACTACACTAATAACATGACCCTTTTACAATTTGTAATAGAGTGACTGTGACCCCCTTTTTATTGCTAACCGCTTTGGAACTCTGGTGGGGGGGGGAGAGAGAGAGAAGAGAGGTGATGATGAGCTTATACTACAGGGGAACACTCACAGCTCACGTTCGCATTATGTCGGCTCTTGTTGATTTGTTGGACTTACTTTTACTACCGATGCACTCGCATAGATACATTCAGTATCTGTATCTAAATAATTTTCATTCACGCGGTTAAGTCCAAGTCGTAGGTGCGATACGGTCTGCCGGAGCTAATCAGCCAACACTTATGTGTATCTAAAGTGCCTTAATTCACTGGCAATAATATCGGAGGTGTTGAATGTATCTGTAATGTTTATCGGCAAACTATGCACACTCCGAACGCAGTTGCTGCAGTTGCATTTTGCAAGTGGGTTTCTTCACTATGATGTCCAAGTGGAAGTATATCTCTTCCAGTTGCTAGAAATTTATGATTTCAACGATTATTCCTGGCAATGTAGGTCGAAACTGTTTAGAGTGATCTTTTGATGCCGGACTAAAAAGTTAGAAAGACACACGCGAATTCGTTTAATATCTAAGCTTGTTTCTATATAGTTAATGAAGTTATTAGAGACATGCAGGCATACAATTTAAAAAGCATTCGATTTGGATATTAAGTCGCAGGTTTGGTTAGTTTATGAACTTTGTGCAAAACAGACGTTTACACCTCTACCATAAGATGCTGCTGGATGTTGAGGATTTTGTTTTGGACTGGAGGTCTGTGAGTTGGCCCCACATGCGGATTACAAATTCCGAAACAGGTTCATTTAGATTGGAATTTAAAAAGTTGACAGCGCCAGCCAGCTGTTTTGATTTAGATGCTAAATGGATAAGGAAATTATAAGCTTTTGGTATAAATGTATTATGAGTGAAACTAGTTTCCTCATATTACAATTTTAGTGATAGGTATCTTTTTTTATATCTTTAGTCATACTGATTTTGTACGTAGATTAAGATTGTAAGTTTTGATAACCACCATAATAACTGAGCAACTTTTAATGTGGATTTATAAAAATAAACATAAAACGTCATTTAAACTTTTTGCCTAAAAATTTTGCAAAATAATATTTAGGTATAGTCATGCATTACAAAAAAAACAGGGTGGCCACTCAGTTCTCTTACGACTTTTTGTTTACTTATTGTCAAAAACGATTTCTAATTTGTTCTTGGGATTTCTGTGTCCAAATCATTGACGAATTCTTTTGTTATGATGGTTTTACATTTTAGGCCATCCTGATGTATTCGCTATATGTGCAAAGAGACAGAGAGAGTCTACCTATAATTCTTAGTCACATACATAGCTAATTTCAATGAAGGACTTTCTTAGTACCTACTTAGGTTTTCTTTATTTACGAGTAAAATAAAATAAAACAAAAATAAACTTAAATAGAGCTTGAAATATATTTAAAGCATAACTTCCAATTTTCTATTTTAAAATCATTTGGCATGTAAATATATATAAACATATCAAATTATAGTGCGCTTATTGCCTTGCTATTGCATGGAAATATCAATTGTGACCCCTTAAAATTTCACATACCTAAGCCTAATTGATGAAGCCCTAAAATCTACTTGCTTAACCCTTATTATTAGATATGAATTAATATAAAATAAAACATTTACAAAAATAATATTTCACCCTTACCTTGATTGGCAATTCGTGTCGTTGCATTTAAATTTTCAATTTTTGGATTAAATATTTAGAAAAACAAATGTTTCACCCTTTCTTTTATAAAACCACAATTTTAAATCCTATTCGATTATGGGACACTCATAATCCTGATGTGAACGTTACATAAATCGACGATCCCTTTCTTTAAAAGTTGCCCTTCATAACTACTTACATTATAATCGAAAAAAAAATTATATTTTTTGAAAGCTGATTAAAGTAGCTTAATAATATTTTTCATTTATCATGATATCGGAATCGGATTGAAATCGAATTTTCAACCCTACCATACAATACAACAAAAAAGGGGTTGCCAAACGAAAAAAACATGTTCTTATTACAACTTGATGTGCAATTTCGGATTAAAAAAATAATACAAATATATAGGATTTATTCCAATGTTTTAATTCTTTAAAACAAAATGTGTGCAATAAAAAATGAGCCGTTTAAAATATAGTCGGTGTAAAAACAAACGCTTCTATGACAGGCTGATTCTGAAAAAAAGTTTCCATGAAAGACATCACCTTTGGCAACAAATCCAGTTTTATTAAGAAAAAGCAGTAGCTTAGAATATTAAATTTAGTCAAAATCGGTGAACTCGTTCAAAAGATAGTCTATAATATCACCATTGTAAACAAATCAATCATATAAAATTATATCAAAATTGATCACTTTTTTTCGCAAAAAATGGAATTATCGATTACGCTTATATATGGTAGGTAAGGCACCACTATTTCAAGACCTAGGAAAAAAATTTAAAAAAAATTCTGGGAATTTTATCAAAAGAACACATTGTACCAAGTTTGAACGAAATCGTATCAACCGTTAAGGCAGTAGGTGTCGATACATACATACATAGACAGACAGACAGAATTGCCATTATCATCGTAATGACATTGGTTATTATCTATTTTTTAAAACTATTTTTTTTTTTTTGAACAAATGCATAACTTGGTACTATATGGGTACCTATTATAGAACAAGTAAAAATTAAATGACAAGGCTGCCCAACCCCATGTCCGCGAACAAATTATCAACGGCCCGCGAGATATATCTAAACCGTTTTTGCTTTAATTTTAATGCGCCGCACAAAAAAAAAATTGTCATCCAGGCTTTAAAAGAGTAAATAATATTTCTGTACCTCCAAAAGTTGTTAAATTCGAAAATTTTCCGTTTTTGCACAATTCAGTCGCAGACATAAATTTAACTGTAGTAGCTAAGAAAAGTGATCTCGTCATCGTCACAATCCACGATAAAAAAAGTAATTCTTCTTGGTGGAAAGGAAAATTATTGTGGATTTATTTATTTAACAAATATAATTAAGCTTATCCCCAAGTCTCAGTATTGTTCAAAGCATAAAATCTTGGACATATGTATTACATACACTAAAGTCTAAAAAAAGGTTAAACCCAAAAATAATTAAAAACACAATTTCAAAACTATGTTATTAATTACTCTGTAAAAAATAATTATGTTTTCAACCACTAACTTACTATTCGTAGTAAGTACATAATAAGATACAACATATTTTATAGTTAAAATAGAAAACGAAAATGTAACTTTGATTTGAAACTGTGGGTTAAGTATTTTCTTCAAATACGAACAAGGCGGTTGTGTTAAAAAATAAACTAATGTACCAGTTAACAATATTATATATGATTGTAAAACAAATTGCTCCATTTAGCTTCGTGGTATAGACATTGGAAAAAGTGTTAAGTTCCATAATTACTTGTAGCTTTGTGGTACACAACACAATAATAATAAAATTTGTCTCTTGTAAAATACTTGTAGTTTCGTGGTTCAGGTCCCAGGACTTTTAAATTACAAAGCAATATTTACAAATTGTCCTTGATCCACAATCAGTTTGACTGAAATAATCAGTTATCCTGTCAGTATTCATTTCAGAAAAAATTGCTTCAAAACCATAAGCTTTTTCAAAAAAATTTGGAAATTTAAGCCAAAAGAAGAGTTTTCTGCAATAACTGATATGGCCCTGCAATTTGTATGCAGTTTTGGATCGACGTATGTATGTTTGTGAAAAATGTTTTTTCAAATCTGAATTTTATAAAAAATAAGTACCGCACAATCTGGCACCTGACAGACACTACACATGCAGATGAATTAATGAAATAAAAACAATGAAATTACTTGATGCACCTATTACTCAAATTTAAGTTTTTAATCAGCATTTATTACATAAACATTAAACAGTACATAATATGTAAATGTTTTTTGTTTTTTTTTTGGCAGAGATGCTATTTATTTTATTGCTTTGATGAATGAAATTCAAATAAAAAATTTGTTTTCCTTGCATAAAATATGATTAAAATAACCATCGGCTCGCCATTTATTTTTAACCGAAAATTTGGCCCAAGTGTTAAAAAGGTTGGGTAGCCTTGTAGAACAGAACATACGAGTTAAAATACAATTTATTGGTGATGCGTTCCACATTCAACCGGAAACAGTTTCTGTGAATCAATTCTGGATGGTTTTTTATACTTGCTTAACTTGGTGTGATTTATTATTAGAACAAATAATTCCAGTTTGCGCCTAATTTTATCTATTGTGTAAAATGATTTATTCGCCTAATTTTGTTTGAATGGTTCCATTTAAAGACGTGGAATGCTTGACGTCAGGCGATTAAGTGAAAACATTTTCGTTTCCTTGCTTATTGTGCATTATTTGGTGTGTATTTAAAAGTAAAAAAAAACACTTGCTTGTTTCTATAAGTCTTTTCTATGCGTATATGAATCCAGCCTTATGATGGTAAACGAGTATAAAACAGAGTTTATATTCGTTGCTATCAAGAAATTCTACACTACACCGAATTCTAGAACTAATTACACTGATGGACAACGAATGTAATTTCGAGTTAGTTAAGAGTTTAAAGCTAAGAAAATAATTGAGTTACTGAGTTTTAACTGGACAAATCCAAGTTATTACTGAATAGTACCCTGATTATTCTGGTCTCTCTCTATGGTACTATGGTACAGAAGTGAACATTGTAAAGTTGTCAATTGATTTTTGGATCAGTAGAATAATAATAAATAAAAAAAATTAATAATATGTGATAGTATCGTATACTAATAAATATGCACAGAACATGGTGGTGCAAAAGTCGTCACATCGCCTTTTGGGAAGATGCTATAATTTTGGAAAAATATGTCTTATAGTAGAATTGACATTTGTCGCCAGAGCCAAAAATTATAGCATCTTCCGATATGGTGACTTTTGCGCCACCTTGTATTGTACATATTATTACATTTCGCACGACATCTCATGTTAATAATCATAACCAAGGCCTAATGGTGATTAACAATTGAACGTGCACTCTCTACTAACACTTTTGTGTGTGTCGTTTGATCTACACTACACCAATGGAGAAGGCCTTCAAATTAGGGCCGAATTCGAAATACTACCATGAGATACATAATGCATTTGACTACAGTCAAATACATATTGAATATTATAGAGTACTTAAATACTTAAATTAGATATCAATAAACATTAGTGATTCACTAATTTTTTTGTACTTTTGTATTATTTCTTGAAAAAAAAAACTCTTTTCTTTTTTTTTTTTTAATTCCTGCTTATGATCAAAAAACTCTCGAATTACAAAAACGCAAATGCCATAAAATTAGCTTCCCTAAACAAAACCTGCACAACATGAGTTGCAAATATATAAGGATTATATTGATTTTGTGTTAGGAATATAATTTGGAAGTTGAATAAATTAAGTAATATTATATAGATGTCAAAAAGGCAGACATGCCGAGACGTCCCTGGTGAAGGGGGGTTAAGCTAAATGCCACCTTAACACGTGGAAATGTTCGATAAAGCTACCATGAGGCTTCTCGTTCTCAGAACACCTCGTCATGTCTATGTCAGTCAATAATTGGCTGTTATTTTTTTTTTAAGTAAATAATTTTTATTTGAACAAAAAACAATCCATAAACTTTGCTGGGAGTCGAGCGTGTGTAGGTAATTGAAGAGTGTTCGCGAAAAGCATGTTTTGTTCCTCGGTTTGTTAGTTAAAAATTACAAATATGTTGTTGACTTTATACAAAATGAAGAAAAAATTCAATGAACATTCATAATCAATAGTTGATATTTTTTTTTTGTAATGTGCAAATATATTGATGGATGTGTAAATATTTTTTAAATGTGTTTTAAGCTCACAATTGAGAGTTTGAATTGTTTTTGGGTGTCGTAACAATCTAAAGTAAAGGTATTTAAAACAGTTGAGGTAGGTGTTATTATGTGTACCTGTCAATTGAAAATAAATATTTATAGGTGCGTGCTGCTGGATAAATTATTATCGATGTTAATCTTGTTTGGTTGACTAAATGTCAAAACTTTATAAATACAAAGTTAGAAGTGTGTTTTTTTATTAATAATCAACGAGGTCATTATTTATGCTTGTTCTAACGTAAGTAGGTTTATGTTGAGCAATAAAAATAGTAGAAATAGAATAGTTCTTTATAATTTCACATTTATTATTGCTATAGGTTAAAAAAATACTTTATTTTAAAGTTCTAAAAAATCAAATTCTGATCCTCATTGTCGTGAAATCTAGACCTTTTTCGTAGTAATGAATTACTTAAAAGTAAAATAATAATTACTTACTACATGTGGTTCAGAAATTCACTCTGGTCTATTATTTTTGACTTGAGCTTAGTTAAACGTTCTCTGAGCATTCTCTAAACGCAAGAGAAATACAACTTTGAAAATATAAACGCACGGAGAAAAACAACACATCTCTTTTTTTGACAACTCAGACTTTGTTCTAAAAAGAGAAAGAAAAACGAATAATGTTCTTTGTTTTGCGTTCTGCCTTAAAACAGTATCATTTTAATGAAATATTTCATTACATTTTTGCTTAACTATACAGCTTTTTTGCCTGAAACAGTTGATAATTGACAATCGCGCCTAGTTTTTTACTAACAAAAAGTCAATAAAGTGACAGTTGAATATTAGATAATAGGCGCGCGGGTTACGTCCAGGTTAGCAATTCCAGACGGAACGGATGTCATATTATTGACAAATGCGAATATTCCATCGTCAGCAACACGAGCCACCAATTTTGCAATCGATTGGTCGCAATAACAATTCCAGGAACTACGAAATACGCTGACGACATGATTAGTGTTCAGCTACCTGAGGCGGCCTCCACCAATAATTAATATTATTAATTTAGTCTAAAATATAACCGCGAAATGTAACGTTCTGTCTTAAGATTCAATTATTATGAATAAAGTTTTTTTTTAACTTTAATATCTTTATTTCTACTTAAGTCGCGTCCTACTAACAAAAATCTCTGAGGGCTCAGAGATTTTTTAAGTGGAACACAAAATATTACCTGAGGAGTGAGATTTTTTCCGAAGATCGCTGAGACTAAACAGAACGTTTGAAAATTATTGGTGTACTTTAAACAAAGATAAAACGAGCAAATTATTTAGCATTTTTTATTGAAATATACAAAACTAGTAAGAAAAAAACCAGTAAAAATACAAAAAATAGAAACTTGAAAGAAATACACTACAAAATGATAAATAACAAAATATTTCTTTGATTTTGTTTTTTTGTTTTACTTTTTGATATGTTTGCACACAGAAATGTGTCCCACTCAGTCCTACAAAAGGATTCTGTTTCTGTCAAACTGACATTGTGATTTCAGTGAGATTTTTGTTAGCCACCATTTTGGCATAATATGTCGTCAAATTTCATATGTTTTAACATCTTTGATGCACACAGTTAAATGAACAATGGACATTTTTCACAACAAGCAGAGGAAAAATATACACCTGAAGAATTTCAATGCATTAGGTACCACTGTATGACCCTTATCCTCTTTTCGTATGTGACGTGTTTCGTCTTTCTGCCAGGTATGTACTATGGTGATTAGACGGTTCGTTGTTATTTGACCATTTCTATTAGTCATTTTGACACCGGAAAGTGAAATTGTGGAAGTTGTGGTAGTTTGTTTGTTGAACAAAAATTATTAGATATTGTTTATTATAATAGTTTGTTAGATATTGGTTGTTCTCGTTGTCAACAACATTATATTAAAACAGTTGCAATATTTAATATTGTAAATAATTCGATTTAGCTTTCCGGCGTCAAACAAGAAACGTCAAAGTTCAACCAGAAAAAGTTAAAATGTTCATACGTGCTTTCGTTACTTTATTCCTCCTTCGTTTAAACACCCCTCACCCAAAATGTCAAAAATACGTATGACGAAACGTACTCAAAAATAACACTAGGTACATTGAGAAGGTGTTGAGTGGAAAATAAATACTTTGTGAACGTCAATGACACTTTGGTATTTTACATTTTACTGAAAAAAAGAACCAGAACGTTGTTATACAAAATAAACTGTAGTCGTCAATTTTGTGGTTCCGGTTCTTTTTTTAGCAAAATGTCAAATTTCAAAGTTGTATGTGTATAAACTGAAACCAACTTTACTTTGCTTATGAAACTTGTGGATGCGTTCGCAAGATATTTTTTTTTTTAATTTTCATTGTTGAATAGAAGATGGAGGTAAAAACTTTATCACAAATAGGTTTGGCCCTTTTTTCCCGTGGTCCCTCTTGTCCCTCTCCCACTATACATTATTACCTGCCCTTATTTTTCTGTCACCATTTTGTTTACTTTTTAAAATAATACAAATATTAAATCAAAACTAGCATCGATAATTCCATGTTTCACCTCTATTCAGATTTCTCTTTTTCACCATATAGACATGCATCTGTCAAAAAAATTACATATGTATATGTACATCTTTTTATTTTATAATATTTTGTCAATTTTTAAAGTATGGGTCTTAAGTCAAATAAAGTGTTATTTTACAACTCCAAAGTGAAAATGGTTGAACACCATTACTAACACAATCATCTTTATTATCATTATAAGTAATTCCTCTTATTTAACTTCCAACTGTCATTTAGTTAAATATGAATGGTCCCGATTGAAAATGGAACTATTATGGCCAAATGAAGCGCCACCATCATCATCGCTAGTAAAGCTGGCTCCAGCAATGTGCTTGTGCACACATTAATAATTTTTTACTATGTTAAAGTCTCCCATTTACTACCGTACCGATCACTTTAAGTCTGGCTTCCATGCTCTCTGTATATAAATATTGCTTTGCGTGTGGAATTAATGTTTTGTCACGATTCTGAGAATTCTGAGATACCAAACAAACAAATCTTAACAAATGTATATATAAAAGAAGAAATTTCTAGTGGACATGAGATGATTGTCGTCGCTTTAGGCATTCAGCTTATCGAGTGTGTACTTCCAGATGCTTTTTTTTTATAGACCGAGGTGCATTGAAATGTGCTTATGTAGTTGACACTTTTGGAGGAGAGTTTCATGAAGCTCAAGAATGCGACTGAGTGTCAAGTGCAGACTACATCGCCAGCACTACAACTGATCCAGCCTCTCTTCTGTCTCGCCATTATTATAAGCAGTCATAGTACGCTGGCTGGTTGGTCTGATCTTATTGAAACGATCATAATAATCCGTGCCGCACGATCTCATAAATAATTATCTTAGCACACATTATAGCAGTAACTGAAGGCTTGACGCGATCAGTTCTTGACTAGGACCGCCTCCGCAAAATTACACGGAAAGCTTCAAATATATAGCTGAGTGATGGTGATAAACTGTTAGATGGGTGACCATATCATGGGAGTGCGATAAGTGATCTGGTTGAATATTATATGTACATGTTAGCTTAATGGGTTAATTAGCAAATAATATTATAATGTTCACATGACACTCCCATTAGATAAAACTGCATAAGTTAAGAGGTGTAATTGCAGTGTATTAAAACCTTCTTTGTTTATTTTTTTATTTAAAATATTCTCAGGAAAGTCAATACTCGTAAACATATGATTTATATTATAACCAGTTGCTTCTTATCCAATCGCTGTCCCAATAAAGTTGCTTCCACTGACTAAGGCATCTTCATCTGGTATCTATACAAATTAACTTGGCATTTTAAGGCATCGATGTTCAGAAAGTCCTGTTAAATAAATTTAACGTAATTTAATTTTAAAAACTTTTCATTCGTTTTTGACATTAGCTTATAATTATTTACCTAAAGCCTTATTATATTCAATATCTAGCTCTGCGTTTCATACTTCATTGTCTGGAACTCATTGCACTATGTTGAATGTTCCCACCTATAGCTCGAAATTCCGCAATTTGAGTCCTCGATTTTAATCAAAAGAATAAGAGAAAAAATATGTTTATCTCTTTCTGGCTTATGTAAAGCCATGTATATTATTTTTTTGACATTTCGAGGAATTGCCTTATTTCGTTAGCTTTGTTCGTTTAATTTATCAGTTTTACTGGAATGACCTAAAATGAAACGTGCTTTGAAAGCAATTTCGTTGAAATTGAGGTGTTTGAGATGATTGCGAAATTGTGTATTTGTAAGGGACATTGTGTAATTTCGAGAGTGATTTCGGAAGATTTGCTGAAATTGCACAATTTGTTAGGTGGGAACATAGACATAGATATCGTTTTCTTTATCATACTTCCATTCTAAGGTCACATTAAACGTCATATAGGTGTCAAATAAGCCGAACTAAATTGAAACACAAGTTTATAATTAAAGAAACAAAAAATAAAATAAATATGCATGCATGGCATGTGGTTTACATTTGTACCAATATCAAACTTATTATAACATTTTTATGTTTCTTCTGAAACAGTGTCCCAATTTATTTCAATTAACGTGAGAAAAATAATAAGTCTCTTTTAACTTATTAATTTCTGCTTTCAAATTCTTATCGACTATCGATTTATTACTTAAACGTTCAAACAATGAACTTCGCCCATTTCCTAGAATTTCTTAGTTCAATTTGACCTAAATTGATAAATCCATTAAAAGAGGCAATTATTCTCCTCCCATGGGTTATTTATTTTTTGTAACCAAATGTGTATATTCCTTCACTTAATTTTACGTATCCATCATCATATCGTTTGTTTTTATCAAAGCAATTAAAATGTTCTGATTGCCACACCAGAAGCAAAAATGTTAATATAAAAATTGTATATTTGAAATTAAAACGGTCTTTAAAATAGCCGAGCAATATATAATATACAAATAGAGTATAGTTACCCCACAGCCGCTCTGTTGCCAGTTCCATATAAGTATTTTTGTGCATGGTTGCTTGCTTTAATTTTCCTATGCACTCCATTTAGCCAGTATGCTGCCATTAGACGTTAGAGTAGTAAACATATACCTAACTCTACTACATATTTTTGCAACTAACTTTTGCACGGTATGCAAAATAAGGTATAAATTTAATTACCGGGCCAGTTCAATAACCTGATGTGTAAGCAAGCATCCATAATACAAAATGTTGTCGTTGTCGTTTGGAGGAGGGTTAGAAGCATATATACTTGGAGTGCCTACTTAGCACACTTCCAATAGCTTTGACCAGTTTGGTGTGCATATGTGCAACATACAGTGTGACTTTCAGTGTAAACATTCCATCATCATCAACATCAACTTACAATCGAGATTTTCGCGCAATAATATATATCTCGGGTTCTATCTGGCAAGTAAGCAAGTTCCAAACCTATGACGAATCCTTGGAACAACTTTGTCAGAGTATGTAGATATAGCATGGACATCAGTGTTCTCACTTTGATACCAATCGATTCAGAGTAATGTCAAGCGTTATTTTAGTTTTCTGCTACTGCGTTAAAGAAAATCGTTTGTTTCCTGTTTGTGTATGTTCCCTTAGCTTTGAACCTTAATTGCTGTGCCGAAAACGCAATTTACTTGCCGACTCTCAATATAGTTTAAAATACGGATCAACCGTGTCGGTCGCAAGCAACGAACAAGTGAAACAAACCATTCTTGATAATGAGTTATCTCATAATCATAAAACCTAAGCATCTCTTACGATTCTGTTTGATCGATTCTGACTGTAAATTCGACATAATGCTCTTCGGCCTGCGATGTCGCTCATTCAAAAACAGTATCGTGACGAAATTTTTTTGACGGGCTGGATAAGGCTTTTCCAATTTTAGAGTTATGAAACACACCATGTGACGGAACATGAGCATACGAATTTGAGATGAATTCCGCAACATACTTGCAATCAAATTTGTAAAGTCAAAACTGAAGGGGAAAGTCGGGTGATACGGCACCATGGGAAGATATTAAAAAAAAACACAAGATGATATCTTAAAATTTTACATAAAAAGTAAAATACGTTGATACATAATTTAATGAATGAAGTATTCTTATGTTTGCAACAAGAGCAAGTTCATGCGACCTTAGTGCGTGCATTTTATTTTTATTGAAAGACTTAATTTTGCGTATTTTGACTTCATCTAAATTCAACTTTTAAATAATTTTCGGTTAATTTTGAAGTCTTCAGTAAAACAAGTCTCTTAAAAGTCTTTTACATTCTTTGCAGACTTTAAGCCTTTCGATTGCATTCAATGTAATGCAGTCTTTTTTACTGCTTGAAATTTTTTTTAGCTTGAAGTCTTTTTACTGCTTGAAGTTTTCTTACAGCTTAAACTCTTTATACTTATAAGAATTTTTCAATTCAATTGTAGCTTGAAATTGAAAAAAAAATTCTTAGTAGTAGTAGTAGTAAATAGACTTCAAGCAGTTAAAGACTTCGGGCAGTAAAAAGACTTCAAGCAGTAAAAGGACTTCAAGCGTAAAAACCCTTCAAAACATAGTATTATAACATTTAGGTTAAAGTTAAGGCTCGTGAACGAAGCAGATAATTCTTAAAAAAGAAATATCTCGATTGGGACCCATCTCTTTCACTTCACTGAATTATTACAACAAATATAATACAATACAATCAATACAACAACTACTGAATTGGTATTCCTGCCGGTATTTACGCTGGTATTTTTGACGTTAAGACTTTATCGAATCATTCTTACAATTTTTTTAATCTCAAAATTCTAACTATGCTTGGTTATTAATATCTCAAATATGCACATCAAGTTACTTACGATTTTTCCCCACCTTAGTTATGGCTTCTCATATTAATAACTTGACAAGCTTGAATAAAAATAAAAAGATATTACAATTTAAAACTTGTGTGATTTTTCGTATCCAAGTTTTAAAAATTATTTTTTGTAAAATACATCAACGACTATAATGAAATTCTAACATATATTCTAATATAATGTTAAAAAGTAAACAAGCAGATCTAATAAATATAAAAAACAACTTATAAAAATTGGTTTAAAAAACAAGTAATAGTTTTTCAAAATAAAATAAAAATAAGAGTGTGGGAACACTGAAATTATTGCATCTGGCTATAAATCACATGCAATAGGTATTTGCAAAAAACAAAAATGGGTGCCTGACTGACTGAGCATTATTTAGACGACAACAAATATGCCCAAGCTATCAAGAAGTTCTAAGAAAGGCTTCGGGGAGGTTCCAAGGGGCGAAGATTTCAGATTGGCACAATAGTGCAAATGGAAATATTATAGTTTCCTCTTTATTGCCGTTTTCGAATAGGAACCTGAAGCAAAACAAAAAATTCAAACTTCAGGCAGAGTACAGCAGTGGCTATTGGAACTAGTGGTCACTGGATGCTGCCAAGAGATCAGTTTTAATGAAAAACAAATATTGATACCTCAAGACGAATGTAAACATTGCCGTCGTACGAGACCAAACGTTCATTGGTCATCATCTACGTTGTTGTCGTCGTCTTAATGGTCAGTCAGCCAGAAGGCTAGTCATTTGTTGGGAAGAAAAGGGTGAAGAATTCTGTCGGCGACATCTACTAAAAACCATAATTATAAAATGATGGAAGAAAAAAAAAATACATTTTTCCTAAGAATGAAAATTGATTTTTCATTTTGCTGCTTCTCCTGGCTTTTGCTAGTTATTTTTCAAACTCAAATTGGTTATCTGTGTTATGTTCTTCAATAAGTCACGAATGTGATTTAAGTTTATTTTTCATTATTTCATTCAATATCCTGTGTTATATACGGTGGCGTAGGAGTTGGATGATGGTGGTATTATTTGCCGATGTTGTTTGCTATAAAATATTGCTGATGATTAATTTTTATTGATTTTACTAAAGTTTGTTTTTCTTTTAAATTTCTTTATTTGCAGAAAATATAACGATAGCCGGCACAACAGACTTCTGGTCCACGCAAGTGTTCAAAATAACGCTGTACGCAAAAGAGACACAAATGTATCTTTGTTTCAACAGCAATTGGAAACTTGTTGGAATGGTAAGTATTGATAAGATAAATGAAGGTTCAATATAATACAGGGTAATACAACCGATAATGTTTTTTAAATTAATATATCTGACGAATGGGGAAAAAACAGAGGTCTTGTTTCCGTTAAGAGAAATTTCTTTTTAACAAAAATGTAAATGGTTAAGAATCTTTTTACATAGAGCAATTGCGAACCAGTTTAAAATTGGTCTTATTGGCACATAATGGTTCGAGTGACTTACTAGACGTTTGAAATTATAATATCAAATTGTTCATTTGCAATCGTTCTTTTTGGTTGCATACAATTTTTGCTGTATTGTTTACCATATATACTTTTAACACTTTGTTGATGTTAAATTCAGTATTTTTAAGCAAATTAACATTTTTTGCGTTATCATTATTAATAAAAATTTAACAGTGGGAACACTAAATATTGTTCTTACTCAAAGTGCGTTTGTTAAAAGAATTAAATAAAATTGATATTTATGGAAAATCAATTTATGATTCAAACTGAAATTTGGCTTCGTTTGCATCCTTAAATTCTTAAACTTTTTTTTCGGGAATACAATAGATATTTGTTCTTATAAAAAAACAAATAAAAAATTGCCATATAGTAAATATATTTTTTTTATCATCGTCTTATTGATCAATATGCTAGGCAAATAAGTTCAGAACGCACTTGAACAATTTTTAAACACAATCTGACAAAAATTAAGAAGCTATTTCGAAATTCTGATGATCTAAAATTGACAAACATTGTTGAGACGTTTGAAAGCTTAAACTTTCATGTAAAATAAATGTTGTGGTACCAGATTTTCCTCATCTACTTCATCACAACACATGTACAATCATATTTAAATATATACATACTAAGCAAAAACAAAACTAGACTTAATGAAATTTTTAAAACGATTGAAGACGACGAACGGCTTAAAAACAGTTATAAGATAGCTATAGCAATTCTGGTTAAAACTGCTTTAATATCATTTTCAAAACATTCAATGTGCACTTAACCTAATTTCCTGTTTGCTTCATATAAACATACTCACTCATGTCTTTTTTATTGTTTATCTTAATTTTCACTCTTAAACTATGTAGATTTAATCAAATATTAATTAAAATTAAATATAGAACTTCATATGTATGTGGTGAGTGCTTTGGGCTAAGATATAGATATAATTATTAAAAAATCCCCGAAGCTAAGAGAGTTAATGGAGGTTTTCTTGAAGCTTGGTTGTTTATGTATTTGAAAATGAAGAATTTTTCGTGAAAAAATATTAAAGAAAGGTTCTACGAATCCTGGTGAAATCACTCAATTAACAGTTATTCAATTAATCTTTAAATTATATTTAAGACCTCTATTCTTATCTATGATCTAGCTATCTCTGCGCATTACTAGTATTACTAAGTACATTACTTGAAGTGAAAAATGCGATGTTAAGCCCATCCGAGCACAAAGTCCACATTTAAGTGTTTTTTTTTTAAGGCTAGTTGAATAAAAAATATTTAGTGCCACTGAAGTGTTGTGTTATAAAATATAGATAGAGTGCATATTACAATGATTTTATTGCAAGTTGTAGGTATACCCAAGCGAAAAATTAGTGAAGATTGAAATTGATTGATCTGAAACAAAGTATATGTTTCTTCTGCGATATTCATAGACGTCATCGTCACCCAAACTTTCACTTAAGTGAAACTTTCACCTTAAGCATTTCCTCGACTTGAGTGATTACTGTGAATTTCGGCCTAGATATCCCATTTCATCGTCATCGTTCTTGAAATCTAGCCAAAATATATCGCTTTCTACCTGCTTACACCCTGATTATAGCCACTGGAATCTGGATAGCTCTGACCAAATCATTTCTACTCGATCGAGCATCAGTACCTTGAGAATTGTTGGTTTTGCCTGCCAGAAACGCTTGTACTGGCAGGTGTCATTTGCAGAAGTTATATCATCTTAGTGGGGTATTACATCATGACGCTTACGAAATTAAGAGTCTGACAGCATGACAGCAAATATTTGTCAATTTAGTTACTGACCATGAAATTTAGTCAACTTCGACTTCGATGTAAAAGACAAACATTTCCGTTTCGATAAATTTAACAAAGAAAAAACATAAATAATAATTATAACATAATAATGTTTAAGACTTTTACGTAGTTCAAAAACATTTCTCAATTTAAATTGAATTATGTAGCGCAAGCTACGTAGCCAAACTGCAGTATGTCATCATACAAACCACCTTTCAAAAATATTAATTGTTCACCTCAAAAATGTAACATCCCTGAACGTACTCACTTTTCTAATGGCGAATGACAGAAAATCCAAAATGGTTGTGTTCATGAAAAAGTCCAACGTGATGTGAGGTGATGTTTTTGATTCTACAAGACCACCACAATCACACCAGATTGGGCTACCTCATGGTAGCTACCGTAGATGTCAATTGTTATTGTACTAAAATTTATATTTTAGAATATGAAAAAAAATATTAAACGATGATGTTCGCCCTTAAAAACCGTTAAACAAATTCTAGAGCAGGGTTACAGAGCCAAAGACTGTCAAAATGTAATTTCAATGACTACTTTCACAAAAATGTTTGTATTTTAATTGTACAAGTAACTAGACCTATACATTTCTTTCCTGTGTGCTATATTCTCTATATAGTAGGTGTTTGAGAACGTATTCAATGATAAAAGCTTTCAGATATTTTGTGTATTCATGCACATTACATTTTGTGTTTATATAAACCTGTAAAATATAACAGAAAGATCGAATGATCAAAAGACAGTTTTTATTGACATTTCATTATCGAATGAACCGTATTATTGTACAGCTTAAAAGCTTTATTTTGTCAACTATAAGAAATTATGTGTTATTGTAATACTTTTATTCAGTCGGCTATCAACTACTGTGAACCTCGTATCAATAACTTAATAAATTAATTATAATTTGTTGGACACACATTTTTCTTTTTTCGTTCTTCGTTTCGTCCTAAACATTTTTTGGCCCGTGTCGAACCGGATTAATTCGTACAAAATACAGTCCATCTATATTTATACAAAATCAATTAATATTATTTGAAAATCATTCGCATTGAATCCATCATTCGGTTTATAATTAATTTGTGCTTCTTGGAATCCATTGCATCCTAAAACATACGCAATAAAATTTCATCGCTTGTCATTGAGCTTAAAATCGCGTTATTCGTTATTCTTTATCAAGCATTTATCTAAATTAATTGTTCCGAGATTAATTAAATTCAATTCATCGTTCGCTGATCATTTCATAGTTGGAATCTTATTGCATATTCATTGCTCATTTAAAGGAGTTCTTTATCGCTGACTATTCGACTTTATGCTTAGCCAAAATCTCAAAACGTGTTCGTTGAAGTTAAAATCTATGGTTGAGGTTGATTTTCGAAGCTTTGCAAGATCTTAGTGGGCATTTAGCATTATTTGGAGTGCAATATAATATCGTTTTTCTGTACAATCTTCTCAAAATGACTCAATCGCTTTCGCTTTCTGCTCTTCAAGCAACACGTGGACACCTTAAAAGTTCCTTAACAAGACTTTCTACGTTTACAGAAACGATTGATGAAACGGTCAAGTTAAGTGATTTGGAAGTGCGTCTTAATAAAGCAACGAGTGCGTGGGATGAATTTAACACAACTCAAAAGTTAATGTATGAGCTTGCAGGCGTGGAAGGCTATACGGACCCGCTTCCAGATTATGAAGATTTTGAGGCCAAGTATTTAATTGTCCAGTCTGTTTTATTGTCGGCTATCAGAGAAATAGAAAAGGTTGAACGGAGTCAGGATGTCGTCGGTCTTTTAGCCGATCAGCAAAAGCACATCATCGAATCGTTAAACAAATCGCACTCTTCTGAAACGAAATCGGATTTCTTCCTTCCTAAGATCCATATCGAACCATTTTCGGGGGATTACCCTCAGTGGCCATCGTTCAGGGATATGTTTGACAGCGCTGTTCACAATAAACAAAATTTATCTCCCATACAAAAGTTTCTTTTTTTGAAATCGTGTCTCCGAAGCACCGCTTTAAGTCTTCTAAGTCATCTGCCGTTAACAAATTCTACTTACGAGGAAGCGTGGGCTAGGTTAGTTAAGCGATACGATAGACCGCGTTTCATTATTAATGGATACATTAAAACTTTTATGGAGTTACCGTCTTCAAATCAGTCTAACGTCGACCAGCTACGAAAATTATCCAACGGTGCAGACGAAATTGTAAGGGGTCTGACGGCTGTTAATTCTCTCAATAGAGATCCGTGGATTATTTATTTGTTGCTTAACAAACTGGACCCTGAAACGAGAAAAGCATGGTCGGAAGACAGCAATTCGTTAGAAAGTCCTACCATCGATGAATTTTTAGACTTTTTGGAACGACGTTGTGAGGCATTGGAAAGTGCCCACTCTAGTTTTCGCGAAAATCCTAGGGCGAAGAATTCGGTAGTCAAAAGTATGCACACCACCTCGGCATCATCGTGTTGCAAATGCAATGCTTCGCACGTGCTTTCTCAATGTCCAGATTTCCTAGGCATGACAGTTTCTGCTCGAAGGGATTTCGTTAAATCCAGCAAAGCTTGTTTTAATTGTTTACGATCAGGTCATTCTTCGAATCGTTGCCAGTCTAAGTTTCGGTGTTCAGTCTGTAAATCTCGTCACCATACCTTGGTGCATGATGCTTCGGTTTTCATTAATCGTAATGAAACTAATTCAGCCAACGCAACCAACAGTTCAGTAAATCGAGGACCAATTCGTGAATTCATTCCTCAAAATACGTCGGCTGCGTCAACCTCAAATGCATTCCTACTTAACAACCATTCGATTAACTTAGCCCATGAAATTCCAAATACATTGTTACCAACTGCCATTGGTAAGGTACAAGATATTCACGGGGTGTACCAAGACGTTCGCATCCTTATTGACTCAGGCTCGCAGGTTTCTTTCGTTACGGAGTCGTGTGCTCAACGGCTTGGGCTCAAACGAAGAAACGCTCGCATACCCATAAGCGGTATTGGATCTACCAAGGCGGGTAAATCCAGAGGTCTTCTATCGATGGTAATAGATTCACGGTGTGATAAATTCAGTATTCCTGTCGATACTTACATCTTATCAAAAGTGACTTCGAAATTACCCACGATCTCGTTTAGCGTTGAGGATTGGCAACATTTGCATCACTTGAACTTAGCTGATCCTTCTTTCAATAAGTCTCATCCCGTTGATATTTTGTTAGGTGCTGATAAAGCTTGGAATGTCTTACTTGGAGGTGTTGTTCAAAGCCAGCAAGGCTATCCCATAGCACAAAATACTATCTTCGGATGGGTATTAGCCGGACCTTTACCTTCGTTCAACAGAGCTAGTCTTGTATCCCACCATGCCGAGTTAGACGTTGATGCTATTTTGCAAGCATTTTGGACAATCGAAGAAGTCGATCCCAAATCAATAATATCCAAAGAAGATCAGGAAATTGAAAATCATTTCTTACGCACCCATTGCCGTGACTCAAATGGCAAGTACATTGTTGATCTTCCCTTCAAATCTAGAACCCAATTCGGGAATTCGTTTAACGGAGCTTTTTCGCGACTCAAGTCAATGGAAAGGAAATTTTCCAACGACAAAAGTTTTTTTGAAAGTTACTCAAACTTTTTGGAAGAATATTTGGCCTTAGGGCACATGTCAAAAATTCAAAGTGAAGACATCAACAAACCAAATGTCTTTTATCTACCTCATCATGCTGTGTTGAAACCAGACAGTACAAGCACTAAACTTCGGGTCGTGTTTGATGGTTCGTCCAAGGATTCATATGGTCAATGTCTAAATGACTCACTGATGATAGGCCCACCTATTCAAAGAAACCTATTTGCGGTTTGCCTTCGGTTTCGTCGGTTTCAATTCGTTTTCACCGCAGACATCATTAAAATGTTTCGACAAATCTGGGTGTCGGAAAAGGATTCGGACTTTCAGCGTATCGTTTGGCGAAAGTCTCCTTCGGAACCATTAGAACATTTTCGCTTGCGTACTGTGACATATGGAACTTCCTGTGCGCCATTTCTTTCGGTTCGGGTTCTTGAGCAGCTAGCCAGAGACTATCAAAACGAGTTTCCCGTAGCTTCGGAAATAGTTTTGAACGATTTTTACGTTGATGACGTGGTTTCGGGCGGTGATACCTTGGATGAGGCATTATACAAACAATCAAAATTAATCGAACTTGTTTCAAAAGGCGGTATGCAATTAAGCAAGTGGCAAAGCAATTCGGTGGAACTTATTCCAAATAATGACATAAGCGGTGAATCAAATGTGTTAATCGATACTGACGCGGATTCGTGGATCAAAGTTCTCGGACTATATTGGAACTCAAAGTGCGATGTTTTCAGCTTTCGTTTAAATTGTCTGCCTAACGAATCGGTCACAAAACGACAAATACTCCGCGATGTTGCTCGTGTCTTCGATCCCCTCGGCTTTCTTTGTCCTTCGGTTGTTTTGCTAAAAATTCTTCTACAAGAACTTTGGCATCGAAAATTGGAGTGGGATCAACAAGTTCCAGAGTCAATCGCTACGCAATGGGATAAATATCGCAAGGAACTATCTAATTTAACCAAAATCCAAATACCAAGAAATATCGGTCTATCACGCGAATCGTTTCAAATTCACGGTTTTTCGGATGCGTCGGGTGTTGCTTATGCAGCGGTTATCTACTCCCGCTATCGATGTGCCGACGGCAGCTATAAAACCAACATCATTGCGGCTAAATCTCGTGTTGCCCCTTTAAAACAACTGAGCATTCCCCGTTTAGAGCTTTGTGCAGCTCTTCTGTTGGCCAGATTACTCGTAGCAGTTCAACAGGCCTTAAATATTACATTCGCTGACGTATATGCGTGGTGTGATTCTAGGGTAGTTCTATCGTGGTTGTCTTCTCCTTCTCGAAATTGGAATATTTTCATAGGGAATCGTACGGCTGAAATTTTGAACGCCATTCCCATATCAAGATGGTTTCATGTTCGATCTGCGACCAACCCAGCTGATTGCGCATCACGCGGAATCCTACCTACGCAGCTTCTCCAGCATCCCCTTTGGTGGACAGGTCCCCAATGGCTTCAAGAAGAATACGAAAAGTGGCCGATAGTTATCGAGTTAGAAGAAGATCCTGAGTGCATGGTTGAGGCAAAAATTGCCCCTACAAATTCATTACACACTTCTATTGAGGAGCATCCATTCGAAACACTATCTTCTCGTATCTCCTCATGGAATATTTTAGTAAGAACTGTCGTCCAAATTATACGGGTTATAGCTATCTGCCGAGGTAAGAAACATACATCAATCCTTTTCAAACCAAATGAGATGTTTGATGCGAAAAATCGAATCATCAGATGGCTACAGGAGCAATCCTTTGGTGAAGACATTAAGACCTTCAAACAAAATGGCTTTTTTCCTAAGAAGGGCAAATTAATTGAATTAGACCCTTTTTTAGATAACGACAACATTCTTCGCGTCGGAGGGAGGATAAAACATGCTGATATTGCTTTCAATGTAAAACACCCCATCATTCTACCCAAGGAACATGTCATAACAACGCTCATACTTCGAGACGCACACGTTCGGTTCGTACACCCGGGTGTTTCTACTCTCTTCGCGCTTGTGAGACAAGAATATTGGATTATCGGTTGCCGTAATGTGATCAGAAAGATTACCCACGATTGTATTGACTGTTTTTTGCAACGAACCCAAACCAATACGCAGCTCATGGGAAATCTTCCACCGCAAAGAATTCGACCTTGTAGACCCTTTACGCATTGCGGTTGTGACTATGCCGGGCCAATATCATTGAAAGTGAAAACGGGACGAAAGTCTATCTTTTCTAAAGGCTATATTTCTCTTTTTGTGTGCCTTGTTACGAAAGCAATACATTTAGAACTTGTGAGTGACTTAACTACCGACGCGTTCCTTGCTGCTTTTCGTCGATTCGTTGCTCGTCGTGGAAAACCTTCGCATATGTATTCTGACAATGGAACCAATTTCGTCGGATGTGCGCGTTTATTGTCAGAAATGCATGAACTTGTTCTATCTGACCATCATAATTCGCTTGTTGCAGAATCGTTAGCCCGCGATGGCATATCTTGGCACTTTAATCCCCCTTCGGCACCACACTTCGGCGGTTTGTGGGAGGCAGGAGTTAAATCCGTGAAGCGGCATCTACATCGCGTAATAGGACCAGATGTTCTTACCTTCGAACAATTTTACACGCTTTTAACGCAGATAGAAGCTGTTCTTAATTCGCGACCGTTGTGCTCGATTTCCGATACTGACTTAGATCCGCTAACTCCTGCTCATTTCATTCTAGGTGAGTCATATGCTGCTGTTCCAGAGCCTCTACTGATGGATATACCAATCAACCGACTATCCAGCTGGCAATCTCTACAGGCAAAAATACAAGGCTACTGGAAGCGCTGGCACACAGAATATTTGACATCACTTCAGAATCGTCCAAAATGGCAAAAGAAGCAACCCAACATCAAGGTAAACGATCTCGTCGTCATCAAAACCCCTAATCTTCTTCCGGGAAAATGGTTAATGGGCCGAGTTACAGAAACCCATCCTGGTGCAGATGGTCTCGTTCGTGTCGTCACACTCAAAACAGCTAATGGAAATCTTGTTCGACCAATAAACAAGTTAGCCATCTTACCCAGCTGCTGAAACGTTGTTCAGGGGCGGGGGAATGTTTGAGAACGTATTCAATGATAAAAGCTTTCAGATATTTTGTGTATTCATGCACATTACATTTTGTGTTTATATAAACCTGTAAAATATAACAGAAAGATCGAATGATCAAAAGACAGTTTTTATTGACATTTCATTATCGAATGAACCGTATTATTGTACAGCTTAAAAGCTTTATTTTGTCAACTATAAGAAATTATGTGTTATTGTAATACTTTTATTCAGTCGGCTATCAACTACTGTGAACCTCGTATCAATAACTTAATAAATTAATTATAATTTGTTGGACACACATTTTTCTTTTTTCGTTCTTCGTTTCGTCCTAAACAGTAGGTATATAATGTTACATTATCAAAACAATATGCTACACTTAAACTAGGTGTGTCAGAGTAAAACTTTTTTGTTTTCAGTTGAACAAGTGAATGAGTCAAAACAGAGTAATCACAAGAAGAACCAAAAATGTTTTCCATAGAAAATGGGTGTGTTTGAGAAGAAAACAAACCTTCAAGTCTTAGGTTTCGAAACAAATCAGAAGCAGAATGGAATTTCTTTTAACTATATCTACGAGTACCTATAAGTACATGGAAGAGTTGGGTTAAGTGCAAATGTATGTATTGAATTGAAGCGCCTCCATATAAAGTGTAAGGCAAGCATTTCTGGAATTCTCGTTTACAACTCAAGGTGGAAAATAAAATGTATTTTTTTTTTTTGCGAATTTATTGACATATCTTTGGCAAACACATTCCTGGAATTTCTTAACAGTGTCTACATTTCGAGCATAAAAATTCCATGTTAAATTTGTTTAAATTGAAATTTTAAATCAGAAAAATGGAGGGTTTTTACTAGAAACAGAGGAACATTTAAAGGACGATAATAATTTGTGTAATTTGCATTTGCGTGTTATGGAAGGAAAAAGAAGAGAGCTTTGCTAAGTTCAAGGTCAGTTGGTTGGAGGCAAAAATGCTATTAAAAATAATTATACTTCTTTTAATGACTACAAAGAAGAACTAATGTAGCAGTTTTGGAGTGAGAAATCATTAAAACTGGTTTATGCTTTATTTTTGCTATTGCTAACTTTTAATAAAAGTTCCTACATTACTTTTATGTAATTTCATTCAAATTTGTTTTTCTAATAATTTTGTAGATAAATCGGTTTTTAATAAACGTATGAATTCAAATTTATTATAACTTTTAAGATATTGTACAACAAATTCTTTTTATTATTTCGCCCTACAATCTAGGATAAACCTGTATCTTAACCAGCGAACTCGCATCAATCCTACAGGCTGGAATATCGTTGGCCATTGCACATAAATTAGAATATGTATCCTTTAGCCTAGATTCATGTCATCATACAACCTGTAAAGTTGGGCGTTAAACCTTTTTCGCCAAGTTTACATGCATACAGTGCGGTTCACATGGTTAGCCACACCATTTTTTTTTTCAATTAATTGTAGTTTTTCTGTTTCTTTTGTTTCATGAACTACCAAACACTGACTTTATCTTTTTTTTTTTTTTTCAAAACTCAGACATGGTTTTGTACAGAGCTCATCTCTAGAAATGCTTTTAATAATTTTGGTAGATAATATTACTATATTTGGTGTGTATCAACACAACATGGTATTCTTGGGTGTTTATTTTCCAGTGTCTGTTGTATAATGAGGATATTTGGTCGATGATAGACTTTTCTGGTCTTAAACCACATCGATTAAGACCGATCAAATTGTTCTTGAGATTGAGACGTTAACACGAACCCGCAGATTTAACGATCTTGAATGTGATATTGAAAAGACTTATTTCTTATAAACAAATAAGCTTGCTTTTGAAGGATTGGGACGAAGATCTTGAGTATTCATCCGGCTCCGGCATGTTACACTGAGACTATATTTTCATAATGAGTCCGTGATTTTCATTTCATCGTTCATTTCGAATAGTTCAACAGGTCTAACGGTGGCATTTTGTCCACCATCACTACTAGTGATATTCCATATTTTTTTACATAAACAATATTTCCATATTCTGAGCACCAACAGCGATTCCCATATGTTACAATGTTCCTGCTTGCAGGGATTCATAAGGGATGTTCTTTTTGCCTCTTGCTGAAATGTACGGGTTAATATTCCATTCAAATCTGAGTCCCATTCGAGAACAACTTTCTGTATACAAAAAATGCGTGGGTGGTTTCATTTGGCTTTTAATTTTGTAATTTTTAAGAAACATTAGGATTTTTAGTTGGACTTTTTCTTACAACCTTTAACTATCATTTAAACTGTTCTTAATATTAATATTCTTTTTTTTTTTAATTTTCAGAAAAAACTTCAAGAAACCTGCTACTTCAACGAGTCCATTGTACACGGTTATTTCGAATATCGATCGGCTGTCGATCCAAACCGCCGCGTCGGTTTCACACATCGAGGTAAAGCAATTGGGCCCAAAAAGAATGTCACAGATGCCTGTTATTTCTTTACGAAAATTGAAGCCGATCGATTTTTCCACCAGTACACAAATGGCTTCAATCCGCACCACCATCACCACACATTATCATCATCCTCATCATCTGCCTCATCGGCATCATCATCATTATCATTATCTTCCTCCAAGAGACTGCCTAAATCTGGTAAGTCCGCATCAGGTAAATTAACATCATCCTCTCCATCATCATCATTGTCATCACCGTCGATAGCTAGTAGTCTAGTCGGTGGAGGAGGTGCAGCAGTTACAGCAGCAATCTCTGAAGGAAGTGGACAGTCTGCATTGCCTCGCGGCAGGAATCGCGGGGTAACTGGAAGCGGAGCAGGAGCTGCCCGGAACCGTGGCAGTGCCACCGTCAACCGACAACCAAACGGCCATAATAGCAACCTAAGTAATAGCAGTACCAGTAATAGTCGTAGAGGAAATAATAATTTAAGTAGCACTAATATAAATCATAGAAATCATCATAACCACAACAACAGCCACAACAACTATATACAGCAACAGCCAGCCACACAGTTACACAACATACATCAGCATCCACTACCGGCACAGCACCATCAAGTACGTCATCATCATAACGATCCTAATTTCATTGCTCGGCGTCAGCAATATCAGCGCGAACACAAAATGCAACGATTACGCTATCATCAGCAACAGCAATCAACGAATAGCATGCAACGAATGACGTCTGAGGTGTCATTTCCAGCACCAATGTCTTCACCGCTGTCACTATCGATGGCTGGTTCATCGCCAGTCAGTTCTTCTGTGCTGCCGCCACCAACATTAGCTAGTGACGATGTTGGTGTCTCAGTGTCAGCGATGCCCGGTCGTCGAAAGGTGAGGCGAAAAAAAACCAACAACAAGCACCACCAAACGCAAGTGTTAAACGCAAAAGATCCAAAACATAGACGTGCCTCCAAACAAAAGCATAAGACTTTCAGTAGCTCATCGACAACTCCAGAAACCAGCACAGAAGATAACCTCCAGTCATCTGCTTCATCTTCATTGTCATCGGCGCCATTGACAATTGAAGAAATGGTGTCGCCATTGATGTCATCTGACGATACACCATCATCATCAATAGCCCTGTCATCTACAACTTATACCTCATACACACCAACATCGGATGAACCTGTTTCATTAAGTGAACCCTCACCAACGTCACTTTTCGATGAATCGCCGTCATCATTGTCCTCATCAACATTCATCGATCCGTCACCTTCAACCCTATCCCAATCGTTTTCATCAAGCTCCATAGATCCGTGGTCTACCACTGCACTAGATGATGCATCATCATCTTCGTCGATTGCATCATCATCATTATCGTTCGATGAACTATTGCCAACACCACAATTGGGCGATGAACTGATGGCGATGGTGATGGAGCCAATTGGCAATGACACAACTGGCGGCACTTCTACTTTGACTGATTATTACAGTAGTAGCAGTGTTATTACTGACTTCAGTGACAGCAACAGTGATGACACTAGTGATGTTAGTAGCAGTAGTACAATCGATAGCGTGGCCATTGGCTATCGCAATCACAACGATCAATACTCGAACGACGAGGCAAGTTCAGTGCCTGTCTTGCCAAACAATTTGGATAATAGTATGACTGAATACCTATATAGTACTAGTAGTAGTAATAGGCATAGAAATATAAACAATAGTAATTTTAAAAAGTATTACCACAATGGCAACCTGGGCATTGAAAAGCTCAATCGCAGTAGTAAAAAGTTACCAATAACTTTCAATACCAACAACAATAATAACAACGCTGGTGAATTATTAACATTAAATGCAACAACAGCAACACCAATAACAAATCATAGAAATAATTATAATATTAGTAGTTATATAAAAATAAATAATAGTAGTAGAAGTAGTGGTACTTGGAAAACAAATAGCAGACAAAATGTTGGTAGATTATCATCAAACGAATTAACAACAGCAACAACAACAACAACTATTAGCAACAATTTTGATGAAACCTTTACACATAGTAATAACAATAATCAACACAGCAGTTACTATAGCACTAGCAGCACCAAAATCAATAAAAACTTACACAATAGCAATTTGTTGGATAGTGAAACGAAAAAGTATTATAGTAAAAAATCTTCTACAACAACTACAGTTTCTACTACTACTGATTTTCCTCCTCTTCAACAACAACATACCCAACAACTACTAACAACTAGCGCATCAACTGCAACAGCAACAACTACCGCAATATCAAGATCATCAAGAATAGCAAGCAGCAAAATAACATTAATGGCAACGCCATCATTTCCAGTGACAGCTAAGAAGACCGCCATTACAATGGGTAATTTGGATCGTAGCAATGTGAATAATTTTTATGCTGGTGAGATTGTTGAAGGAACTTATGATGCTATGGCCGATGATGACTTCAATTCTGATGGAACTGGAGGTAAGCTGGTTGCTGTAGGTTATTTGCCAACAACAGCATCATTAGCATCATTGCCAGAGTCGATTAGAATAGCAAAAATCAAAATTAATCGAGAACGTCGAAATCGATTAAGAAGAAAATTGCACATAGGATCTTAAATTTAATAAAAAAAATAATTTATTTTATGGTAACAAATGCGCATACTTACATACAAAAAAAAAACTTGCTTAGATAAAAATAAAACAAAGTAAACATTTGATAAAAAAAATACTGAAAATGTATAACATAACTACTTTTGTAATGTGATTGAAATATGACAGGTAGATAACAGGCAGATTAAATATTCATATTAAATCAATTTAAAACATTGTGAATCTCACCACCTATTTTTTTTTTATTATTATTTTAGTTTTTGTCTTTTTTTTAAGTCTTATAAACCTGCAATATGTCAAACTTTGTTGATATCTACTTACTTAACACTGGGCACTGGGCCACATGCATATTTATACAGGTATCACTTTTTCTAGCTGTTTTCATTCAATAGATAAAAGGGGTGCAGGGAACTAAGTTCACGGGAACTAACTTTACATGGGAACTAACTTCACCACTTGTGGGAACTAATTTCACTTTCTTTTTGGTGAAGTAAATTCCCACTAAGGGGCCGGTTATAGCGATCAGGAAAAACCATCAGGAAAAGTAGAAACAAATGAGAAAAGGAATTTTTTCCTGGTGTGCGTTTATAGCGATCAGTAAAAATATGTCAGTGGACAGGCTGTTTTCCTGATTGAAATGCACACGAAAAACTTTTCCTGACAGAAATCTGTCAGTGGAACAAGTGAAAATTGAACTCAAATAATTGGAACGATATGTTTAATTATTTTTTTAAAATGGCAGTCAGTTGATGCGGAAAATAAGATTCAGTCAGGAAAATAAATAAATGCATGTTTTACAACAAACATTTGTTAAATTGAACATTTTTTTGGCACAAAAAATTCTCTGAGTTATTTGTAATCGGTAAGTGTAACATTTTTGTTTTAAATCAGATGAATTCATGGCTAATTATAGACTTGAAATTTTTTCCTGATTCATTTTCCTGATCGTATATAATTGTATAGAAGTCATTTTTATTCCGTGCGTTCTTACATTGAGTACTTTTTTGGTAAAGGCGGAGTTAAATTGGGTATATGTATATATTATGCTAAGAAGGATCGCGTTCTTAAATTCAATTTAAAAATGATTAAAATTTGACTTGCATTTTTCTCTGGGTGTATTTAAGTCGTTTTTTCAGGTCTAAGGCAACCCTCTCTTTCAATATTGTTACATGGTATGATAATGCATCGTATGATAATGATAATTCGAACAAATTTTGTCACAAGTGCTTTCATGGAAAGTATATTTATTTAAGTTGCCGTCAATTTACTCCTACATTATAAATCAAGATATTGCTAAACTATTTAATTGACAATGACAAGTAATGACTAAAATTTGACAGATATTATGACACTTGTCGTTCGTGTAAAGGCATCATTATTATAAATAATGTGCAAGTCGATGCTATAATTTTTTTCGAATTTAAAAGCATAATTAACATTTGCCACCATTTGCAAAAATTATAGTATCTTCCGATAGGAACATTTTACTTCTCAAATGATTCGTTCAATTCAAAAATGATGGCAAATTAGAATAGGACAGATATATTCTAATAATTTTCTATATTCGACTCCTTCACACCTGAAGACGTATGGTAAATATTTGTTTTTATTAATTTTGGTATAAATCAAAGTGAAATGTGTTTGGTTTGAGAGATTCATAAAAAAGGCTATATAGACATTTATCACCATTTTTGCAGAAATTATAGCAACTTCCGACTGAGCGATGTGATGACTTTTGTGCCACATTGTATACTTTAATGTTTATTTTATGTGTTAATGATATTTTTTTAAATTGTGAATTAAGTCTATTTTCATTGCGTTTATTTTCTTTTCCGTTGGAGAAAACAGTTTGATAAGTCGCATACTTATCAATTTTATTAGGAAAAATATTTGCATTTGTATTTGGAGTGTCCTTGTAGTTTTACAGTCGATTCTTTTAATGACAGTGTATCATCTAGGTTATGGCATCTCTTGCTGTTCCATTTCCATTCAAGAATAACATGTTTTAAGGCGGGCATGACAGTACCAGTACTATTTGCTATTTAATAATTATTGTTTTTTATATTATATGCATATTTGTTAAATATCTGCCTTACATCTACTTTTTCATAAAACACATCTAATGATAAATTTTTATAGGAATTAAATTTAAATTGTCTATTTTGAAAAAAAAAATAAAAATGCTCCCCCGCCTGCAGCCTAAATATAGATAAAGCCATTAATGACAATAACAAAGACGTGTTATGTAGTGTATTAGAAAATTAAATTAAAGAATTCCAAATTGTTTACTTATAAACATACAAAATTAATTTATTTCAAAAAGAACTGTAACATAAGCTCTGAATTCAAAATAACTTTGTCTATATATAAAAAAAAAAAACAAAAATACTACCAAAAAACTAATAACAGATATTCATTACTATGTAGGTATGTGTATTCTAATTGAACATAAAATATAAACAATATTTTTACCTGTCAGTATATTAAAAACATAAATAAATGTTAAACGAATTTCGAAATAGCAGATTTATTAAAAAATATAAAAAAACTTTACAGACATAAAATTTATAGCAAACAAAAAAATTGAAACTAATATCCGTTTGTAATGTTGAAACAAGCTGTAAGCTTAACAAAATACATTGCGTCAAAAATGTGTTAAGAAAACAAATTATAAGGTTATATAAAATTCATATATGTATTTTTAATTTCTATTTTAGAAAATCCAACGAAAATTTTGGGATTAAATAAATTAATCAAAAGAAATTAAAAACGCGTTCAGAAAAACCAAACAAAAATAAACATTAATAAGAATTTTCTATTCAACTGTTTCTCGAATATTTATTAAAAAAATAAACAAAAGTATTTATTATAGCATAAACAAACTGCAAAACCGCTTGTTTCAGTTTTTTGTTATATTTCAATTTGTGTCGGCATTCAATTTAAAAAAAAATATAAAAACTATATTAATTGTAAAAAAAAATAAATAAGCACTACTTTAAAACAAAATAACTTAAAAAAATATATTTAAAGATATAAAGTATATAATTATGTATAAAATAATTTTTAATGAATATAAGCAATGCAACTAACTTATTTTTTATTTTTTAATTATTATTATTATTGTATAACATATAAACACTGTTCAATGTTGAAAATATTCAATTAAATATAAATAAAAATGAAAACCTAACAAAACTAATTTAATTTGTAATTATATTTCTGTTTACGTTTTTTTTTTTCAATTTAAAAATAAAACAATAAAATATTTAAAAATATTTTAAAAAATGTATATTTAAAAGAAAACGAGAAACAGAGAAATTTAAATACAAATAAAATAATTTGTGTGCATGTGTATGACCCTTTGTTGTTATTATCATTCATCCTTTTTTATTTAAGAAACAAATATTTTTTTTATTTGAAATGACACCCTCCTGTATGCACGTTGTATGAAATAATTATTTGTAAACGAAGAAAAAAAAATCACTATAGAATAAAACAAAAAAAATAAAAAATTCTATTTAATCTATTTTCTATTTAATTTTTTTTGTTTAATATTTTTTAAAAGGGATTGAAATGTATATTTTATTTTGTAGATAAAAAGAATTAGTTTTTTTCTAGTTTTTAATTCAGATTGTTTTTTTTTAATTTTTTATTTAAATAAAATAAAATAGAAATCACGTTTTTACTATTAATATTTAATTTAAGATTATTTTGTGTCAAAAACAAAGAAAATGATTAATCCACACTTCAAATAAAAATAACAACAAAAAAATTAAAAACAAACAGAAAAAAACCATTGAAAAAGTTGAGAAATACTTTTGTTTTCAAATAAATTTTATTATTATGAAAATAAAGTAATCCACAATACATAAAAATATCGAAAATTCGTTTTTTTTATTTTGAACTTTTGAACACTTGTATGTATGTATGTTTTTTTATTTTTCAGAGTGAGTTGATTTTTGAAGCAGTATCTATAAAGGTAAAGTATTTTAAAATTATGTTTGAGGGTTTGTTAGAAGCAGCTAAGATTGGCAGCCTGTTAAATAAATTAGTTTAACAACTTGTTTTTTTTCAGAAGCAGATTTTGATAGATTTTTGTAAGATTAACTAATTTCGAATCATTGTCGAAAATGTCTGCATTGTCTTTCTACACTCGGTTCAAAAACCTTTTTTTTTGATTATGTGTATACATATAAAATCGACTAGAATATTTTCAAGACATAGGTTATTCAAGACATAGGTTATGTTATGATAAGGTTATGTAGATGATGCTTTGCAGTGTTTCCAATTTAATTGAATTTTATATCACGGCTCAAAAGTTATCATTTATCAGCCTATCAGAAGATGCTATAATGTGCCTCCATTTTAGCATTTTCGGATAGGGTCATGATTTTCACGCCTTTTTGTACATAGAAAATAATGCTATAGCCCCTGTTGAACAGATTCTGATTCTTGTAGGTAGTCTCCGTCTTGAGTAAGAGATGATTAGAGATGTCAAATCTCTTTCAACTTTTGGCAAAAGACGTTGTCAGAGCAGTTAAGCAGTGGACATATGCTCTTCCAAAAAAACTTATATAACATAATTCGAAGCAAGAATATCTAACTGCTCGCTCTCGCTTGTTTCTCTTCTTCTTATGTCGTTACTCGTCAGCATAACCAAGATATAAAATATTTGCTTGTTACATGAAAGTCTCCCAATTTCGACAGACTACAAAGTCATCCTTATAAGTCTTATCATTTTGGGAGTGGAAAATATTAAAACTAGACATGTCATGACACGATACAATAATTCTTCTCTATTCACAGCAGCTTTTGAAATCGATAAATGGATGGTGGGTATGGATGTCTAATTCTTGGGTCTTCTCACAGATCTGGCGCAAAGTGATAGTGAATATATGGTTGACGGTAGATTTCCCAGGTCTAAAAGCCCCATTGGTATGGTCAAATTAGATTCTTCGTAAGTAGCTTTGGAGATGTTCACATAAAACGCTAGATATGACCTCAGAGGCGATGTTTAAAAAGCAAGTCTGTAGCTAGAGCAAAGTATAAGTGATCAAATTCTCTGTGGAATAGGCAGAGATGGTATTGAGATATCAATCATCAGTGATAGAGGATGGAACTTTTTTTTTTTTGTCTGTAAGACATTTTGCTTTTTAAATGTAACAGGTGTTGTACGTAACTAGGTACAATGGATAGAGAACTAGTGGATTTTTATTTTTCATTGCATACCTCATGGGCGACTTCCAGCATAAGCTGGGAGGTATGCTGAAAATAAAAAAATACCTTGTACCCGAGTGAGAATTGAGAATATAATTGGCAATCTCTGGGTTAAGAAGCAAGAGCAAGCTCTCCATCCATTGTACCATTGCCGCCCACGTTAGATATAATTGCATGCGCATATTCCAAAACAGATCAACTCCAGCGTATTTTAAAAGCTCATATTAAAGCAGATCAGCACCAGGAGCTATGTTTGATTTGAGTCTGGCTATAGTTTTTTAATCTCATTTCGGTCAGATAATTGTCTCTTGGTCACCATCTAGATGAGGTGGCTCATGTTGCTTGTTTGCCGGATTTGGGACGCTGGAGCTTGTTGAAATAACCTCTCCAGATACTTAACATCAACTGCGTGTTCTTCTCACTATTTGAACAGGCTTCACTTCTGTAAAAAGATTTACCTGTATTCTGTCGTAGCATCTCTGCATCTCATGAACTTTACGCCGTTCGTGCTCTATGGTTCTTCTTTGTGCGCAGGCAACACTTTTTACCTAAGTGGTCCCCTGAAAGCAATTCCATATCCAAACAAGCGCGTTTTTCTATCTCGGTGCAAGCTTCAGTGATGATAGAAATTTTCTCAGCTTTGCACACCTGAGCCGCCCTTCAGTGATGATAGAAATTCTGGAAGCTTCTCACGCCTGAGCCAACCAACGCATTTTCTGAAGTGCCGTTATAGCAGCTTTTCGGCTGGAGAGGTTATCGGGAAGCAGGTGCTACCCACCGGTTGCCACTTAGAGGTGAAGATGCGATTTTTTAGTGCCAACTCCAGCCGTACTGTTAAGTACATGGAGACTCTTTTTTTTAACTGCACTAGACGATTAGATTAATGTTCTACGTTGCCCAATTTTTCCCCTCCATTATAATGTTCATATTTCCAAAATCAATTTACATGGGTGTGTTTTAAACTCCTATTAAGATTAGGCTACGCCTCATACTATTACTATAGACACTAGAGTCAATACACAATGGTTTGCATAGCATTATGTTAATTGTGTGGTTTTAATTTCCCCCTGGACGGTATATGGTAGCTTCGAAATCCGCAAAAAAAAACAAATTACAAGACCTTTAGAATTTTTTGAAAGCGATGTTATATGATGATCCCTATATTAGAAATCATTTCATTATAAATCAAGACCCTATTTCTAGCAAGATTTTCTCACACCATCCTTTTATTTATGCAAAATTTTGAAGATTAACATATTTTCCCTGCAGTCAGTCTCTTTTAAATGTTTCATTGTTTCCGGCTATAAATTATTCGGAAATATGATCCGAATATTTGATTTCATTCTAGCACATACCGATTGTCAGTGTCAAACAAATAAATTCTTCAAAAATTCCTTAAAAAAAAATCAAATCCCATGTTAATGCCTGATCCCATTATGCATGCATACCAAATCAGTTAACAAAGTCGAACAAGACCGTTAAAAGCACATAAAATCTTTCCACTCAAAATGTCATATTGGACAGCCTAACCTGACATTTTGTTTTGTTCTTTGGTCGCGCACATAAAATTTAATCGATCGCTTGCAATATTATTATCCCGGATGAGTGGGCTTCACATGTCCAACACCCACCAAATATTTGGGTATTTAAACTTTTGGACCGCTTTGCATGTTTTAAAATTCTGACATGTTTCAAAATCGATGTACAAAAAAAAAACAAACACTAAAAACCAAGAAAATTCAGATCAAACCGTATATGTATGTATAAATTAATAATTCAAGCCCTTCCTTAAAGCAAGGCACAGGAAAAAAAGAGGAAATCCATTTACCGTTGTACCGCTGGAAATAGGTCTACAAAAACATGCATAATTTCTCAATCGATCGATGGTGTGTCCCTTGTTCGCGTTCGATCATCCTTCTTTGGCGCGCGATTATGTTGGTACTTCTTCATTTCATTTAGCCTTTAACACGATCGTTTGCTTTGTTTTATTGAAAGGAAAACCAAAGTCCCAAAGAGGAGTATATACAAATCAATGCCATGTCCATGTCTACTCGCAACAAACCGCATTCTCTTGGTCGTCGGCGGCGCTGTCTATCGATTGAAAACAGAAAAAAAAACAGAATGATGGCCATCGGCTGCGTGTGTGGTCCTCTTCAAAATGTCCATTTGAAGAAGATTCGAGATGTCTTGCTGAAATCTGCATCATGAGCACATTTTACACCATCGGCCAACTATTGCCCCCGGCTGCTAGCGGTGCGGTGGTGCGGTCAGCGAAATCTTTTAACCACCTATAGACTATCTTTTGAGGCACGGGTACCGCGACCAGTGACCGCGTATAGTATGACAGTGCGAATTCAAGCACCCATCGCAGAAGACACAAACAAATGTCACGCGAAATGCCTTCACTTCTGGGATAGCTTGATTAAGGAGTCTTCACCTCCTACTGCTCGATTGTTGTTAAAATGGAGGTGGTGCACTTACATTTGTCACTTCTGACACTTTTGACAAATGACCGCAGGGGAAATTGAGGAGGTCTTGGAATTACGTTTTGTCAATTATTATCGTTTTGGCTTTGTTTATAGTTTTTTGTTGTGAATCTTTGTGGTGGCTCGGGGACCGATGAAGATGATGAGTTTTGATTGATGTCATTTCGGGTGGTGGTGGCATTTCTTGACATAAGAGTAGCATTCCACGCGGATGGCGAAAGGCAACGCGCGGTGGCGCGGTGGTCGTCTTGCGCAGCTATATGGTGGGTGATAAGTGGTTGCGGCGAAAGTTGTTGTGTTTTTTTAATTTTATTTACTGTTTTAGATTGTATGTATGTATATTCTTTTTGTGCATTTTTCTTGTTGAGTTCTTGTAGGCGGACTCTTCTTCACGAATTCCATAAGATTGATGACCCAAATGGAGAAATGTTGTCTGGTAGAGTAGCATTATGGAGAAGTGAGTTCGCGGGCCTTTGTAATCTCAGCATGAAATTACTTTGTCATGTTATTCTGTAAAAGATGACAAATATGCTGACAAGATTGCTGATTAGACCACGAGATAACTACTGACCTATATGTGGGATGATTAAATGACCAACCTGACACTGTAAATGTGAGCGCGCAGTGTTTAAGGTTAAGGTACGACCTTGTTTCTTTTGATGGGTCGATTGTAAAGTATGAACAAGAATTTTCGATTTAAGATGCTTTTGATTGGAAATTGTTGGGAAGAAAGTTGTTCGAAAATAGATATTTCAGATAGTGAGAGCTGTGATCTATGTGATATGTTGGTGTTGTTAATAATTCATAATAGACCTTTACATTGAATAGCAGCAGGTTGAATAGACTTTTGATGTGGATTTTGAATGATAACAAATCTTTTCTTCTTTATGTATAAGATTTTCTCTGCCTTGAGCTTAGTGAATGACTATAGTAGTTTCAATTGTCTGCATTGTTTACAGTTAGTAACTTCTGAAGTCTTAAATCATAAGTGCTTTTTTCGCATTTAAGTTAAATGTACAAGGTTAGAAGAGAAATCTACTTTTTAAAGAAGATATGGCAGGAGTTAATTTTTGGATTTGATTCCAATACCATTTCAACAAATTTTTAAACGATTCAGCATCATACTTAAACATATTTAACATCATACTAGGTTAAAAAACTATTGATTTGTTAACTAGTAGTATACTAAATTTTACTCCTTGTGTTTAGCCTTAAAACTTTTATATTTAAAACATTCTTGTTTAAACACAAATATATTATTTTGTACCTTCTGGATCTTTTTTTCTTAACCAAGGTTTCAGCTCTTATCCACACTTAACTATAAACTTATAACTCTTTAACAAATCCTTGAATCATAAACGCCGTCAAAGATGCAGCACCAAGTAGCATTTTCGGCAAGGATAAATGTAAGTCAAGATTTATGAAATAAAAAGAAAACAAATATCGGAGTTCAGCTCAAGTGTTTTCACACACATATTGTATTATGAACGTGGGCTTAATTGACTAAATAAATAATATAATAATGTAAGAAGTGTTTTCATAAAATGTGTACAAATGATGTTGAGTGGATGTAGTGTGGACTCCATTCGAATTTAATAAGAATATTGAAGCAGAAGGTTATCTTTAGTCTTGTTTTATATCTTGTTGACTATTAAAGGATTCTTCTTTGTCTAAATTCTGCGTCGGATTGGCAGCACTTTCTGCGTTACACAAATCTCAGGTAGATGTTGACACTTTTTATTTGAATTTTGATGTTATGGATGTTCTTGGATTTTGAAATTTTATTCATAAGAGAGGTTGCCGCCAGCTGCAAATAGTTAATACGCAAACAGATAAATTTGAGGTTAAACTCGTGCGAATTTTCAATTCGCCGATGTGTGGAATACGTCCTGAATCCTGATGTTGTGAATTGTGAATTCACGTTCGACAGTTCGCTTGAAGGATGTTGTTGGTCGTTGAAAAAATATTAAAATGAACAATTTTCTAATTTAAACTTATTTATGTATTTTTTTGTATTAATATTTGTAAATATAATAGATCGTTTATCAACTTTATCGATAACTGAAAATTACTTGCACACTCTCACGGACATCGGCGATATTTTCTGCAGATCTTGTGTTCCGTTGACGTACGGATGTATAAAAGGCGCATTGTTCACTTAACCAGTCGACTATACTGAAATGTTGCTCGAACAGAAGAACCAATTTAATAGAACCAATTAATCAGGTTGATTTGACAAAACAGACTTAATAAATGAAAACCAATATGACAGAAATAGCTCCAAGAATATGGACGCAATTACATATCAAAGTTCAGAAATCCCTATAGGGAATTTTACCATATTGTCAAAAAATAAATGACAGCTCAATACCGCGCTTTTTTCAAACTGTCAAACTCAAAATATTGTAAAAGAATTTTGTAAATAATCTCTTTTTTTCTTGTGAAATTCGAGATTTCCTGAACAATTTTTGAGCACAACATTAATATTTCCGCTTTTGTTTTCAATCAATTTTTCAACAATGATAAAAAAATGTTCAGCTGTCATTCGCGTACTGCTGATTTTGACACTGCTCTGCGAACGAGAAAGAGATATATATCGTTGTTACCTAAAAAGCCCTATTGGAAAACTCTTAATAAAACTATTGCTAATTAAAAACTATTTAAATTATAAAATCTCAACTATAATTAGCATCTATAAAATAAAACACCAAACTGTTTATCCAATATGCGGGCAAACTAGCGGTATCTTCTTACTTACAACAAAAACCCTAGCCATTTGTTTAAAACATCACTACCAAACTTGATTACAAATTTTGAAATAAAAACACATTCCGCTATTTGTAATCCGATATTGATACACATCATTGATTTTATTTCTATGTTTTCATTGTGACTACAATTCAATACAGAAAAAAAAACTGATGATCTTTTCTAAGACACAAATTGGATTGTCAAGCAAAGTGTCCCAATGATGCAGATGCAGCAGATGATCCGCACAATCTGATGCCCACTGATTATGGTAAATGTAGCGTGATCCGTAAAGATTGATACTGATACCGTTTTGAGGAAAAAAAATTAAAAACTACCTTTTTCAAAATCAAATACAAAATTATTCAGTTTCTTCGTACATATATTTTTGTTGAAAATTCTTATGCCCCAGTGAACCATTGATGTGCAACCGCATAGATAGTTTTAGTGGACAGGTTAAATTTATAGTGACTTCATAGAAGTCCATCTTTTCGACGGCCTTAGGTGGCTTTTTGGTAATTTATGCAGTCTTAATAGCGTTTACATGACCATATGCAGCATCACCTGTATGGCTGGTCACATTAGTCACTTCTAATGGCGCTTCCTTCTTGTCGGCTATACTATGATCGTGGGGATTGGAAAGAAGAAACGCGCATATCTCTTGCATCTGTTAGATGGATTGAATATCCGATTGAAGAAGGAATGAGTACGAGTGAAATGATGCTGTTGCTGCTTAGTGGTGTTGTTATGTTTGTATGTCGCTTTTGATTTTGGTCAATATATGCGAGTAAATTTAAATGTGCGTGTTAATATGTAAATTGTATGAAAAAAAAAGATTGTTGTTCCATTAATAGAAGACTAGTAGATAGCTAGATTGTTACTGCACCGGCCTGGTCGATCAGGATGCTTTTGAGATTAACATTTTTGGGTTGTGCAATTATGGTATGTGCCTGCATTCGATGCATGCGGTGTTAATCACTTTGAGATTATTTTTAATTTGTTGTATCTTGTCATATGATCTGCAAACAGAGAATCGATCATTATCTTTTGAGGAAATTTTGCATAAATCAATTTCTGCGTAAGTTTCCCATTCATCAAATCAAAAAATGTATTACGTCATTTTATATATTAAAACTTAAACAAATTAGCTTTCTTAATAATCCGTTTAGTTAGCATAATGAAGTGGATGTATATCTATACCTAGTTTGTGTTTTGACAGATTTTACTGCAATACATAACATATACATCATAACATATTATGCCACGCTCTGCCATGTATGTTGTAAAGTAAAATAAATTCACAGACGCATTCGTTGACGATATTCACATTGGACGTACTCACCCGACGCGTTTTGACGTCTATATGTTTTGTTCCTTTCCAACTTCTTTGTAAATAAGAGCCGGGGTTTTGCGTCCAGATTTTTAGATTTTTTAAAATTCTCATTGATGCATTTTGACATTTGCTATTCTGACATTTGTTATTTATTATTTTTTCGCTTTTTGCACCAATATTTTGAAAGTTTTCACAAAATTCGGTCATTTTTGATTGAAAATTTCAATTTAACATGAGCATATGTATATAGAAAATTGCAAACATCTGGGCTCGTTTCACATATTTTGTTTTATTGTTTCGTGTGGTTTCGTGCATCCATTGTGTTCACACTACTTTGTGTCTGAACACGGCGGACTGGACGTACGTAAATATGAATCGGATGAAAACGTCCAATGTGAACATCGTCGTTGGTTTAAGATCGAATCAATAAGTGCGCCTTGAAAACAATATCTATGCAAGAAACGTACACGTAAAATTGATAAACCTTTTTTAGTTTAGTAGACATTTTTTATTAGGATTCACCAAAATACCTCCTAAGCTTAATGAAAACATTGAACAAAAAATTCCTAGTTGTGTTGTGTCGACAATTGAAATATGCGACGATGATCTGCCCAAACATTTGTATTAGCCCGGCTATAAAGGGTACCCCCATATAACGGTGTAATTTTTCCAAATTTTCTCGAAAACAGCTCAAATGGTTTTGATGAAACTTGGGTGTTTCTTAGATTATATGACTCTCTGAAGTACCGCATAATTCGTTGGACGCTACCTATAGTTTGTTGAAAATGCTTAATCCGATAACAAGTGAATCATTAATTAAGACGTTGATCCTTCTACGGTTCTACTTGGCATTTGCTTACTCTCTGATAAATAAGAATCTCAGCTCCATAAACTACTATACGTCTATCGAAAGATAGACGGCCGAATGATGAATGAAGTGTCACGGTTTATTTCAAAAATTTAAGATCGATAGGTTTAACAAAGTTGAGAGTGAGTGACTACTGTTCATTTTGTTTCAATAAGGCAAAAATACGATGTGACGACAACATTCTTTTTTAGTATGCTGTGAACATTGATGAAAATTCGCAGAATTTTGGAGAACTGGTGTTTCACCATCACTCACCATACGCACCATCACTCACCATACGCACGACTAGTGGTGAATCCAAAATCACCATATGCATGGTTGATGTAAAATTCACAAAACGATACAAACGGTTATTATAAGCTAAAACAGTAAAGGGATCAGCTGGATATTCAGTAAATCGAGGACGCTCAAAGGAAAAAATAATGGCCGGACTATCGTTGTAACAGTCGACAGAGTTTTTGAATTTTTGGACATAAATACCTCAATTGCCACCATCACAGTTAGTTTACAATAAATCTTGTTGACCCCCGCCCCCATAGTCTTTGGCTGCGATCGCGCCTGGGTACTCAACGTACTCAACCTGATGCCTTTTGATCCAAGTGAGGTTAGATAAAAAAACGGCTGACCACTACGTCAGATCACTGGAGCCGTCGGAGAAAATTTTTGATTTTTCTTGTTTTGTTTAACTTAGAAAACTTTGATTTGAGATAAGACCTTTTCACTTAGGAGGGCAGTATAGGAAATATAGGACAAAATGATAGGAGATAGGAAAAATTTGTATAGCTAGAACACCACCGTAATGATTATTGTCATTCGTTATTTTAACAGTACCTATTCTTTTCCAAAATATTATTGAAGAAATAATTCTCCCCTGAAACAATTTAATTGTAATACCAGCAATACCAGGAATTCCACTCTAGAGCTTTAATTCCATTGACGTATTAGATATGGACCACCAGTAGCCAACTTCACGCGTGTTCCAACATAACTACGGGCACCAATAAATACTAGCAGGGAATCTGTGTGGCAGTGCTATGCTTGTTTTAATTATTTATTTAATTTTAATATAATTTGGTGGAAATTGTTATTAAACTAGTTTTATTTTACAAAACAAATCCACTCTATATGGCATTGAGTTACTTGCACATGAATATGTCATCGTTTTATTTTAATTTTAAAGGCGAAATTAGTACACGTATTTAACACTAAAAGATGATGGCTCGTTTTAGCTTGAACAACTTTTTTTTGCCGTTTGTATGAAAATTTCACCCGACTGGCGGTCCATATTTAGTAAGTCAATGCTTAATTCTTACGTTATTCAATGAAGTATTGGGAGTATTTCGTTAGCCTCACTTTACGAATGTAGAATTCTGTAGGTTTCGTGACTCGTCAACATCTACTAGCATCAGAGTGACGATATTCTTCTTAAAACAAGCACCACGAAGTCTTTCGGTGCCTTATCTGTTTCGTGCCGTCCCTGTCTCTTCATAGCGAGCTGATAAACCACATAGTAGCAGTGTTTTTTTGAAAGTCCATATAGACTTGTGTGAAAAAAACAATATCAGTTGACAAGTAAATACAACAACAACAAATGGACTTAGCGAACTCCAGATAATTATTAGAACTTAGCTAAGTCCCGATAAAAACTGTATTAACGGCCACAACTATACACGTATGCAATGAAGAAGAAATACACGAATAGGTGTTCTGCAAAAAGAATGCGGCACTTTTATTTTAGTGTGAGTTATTTTTTTTATATGCGTTTAACAGCAGTAACTCGAAAACCTTTGCTCGAAAATCACTGTCGAATTATTCGGTAAAAACCTGTCACAAGTATACCGCAACCTAAGAGATAAAGTGTATCATGGCTTGTGTTCGAAATTTAACCTCCGGCTTCATTGCTGCCGCCCGCCGGAAACGTAATAAAAACTTACAGTGCAATTGATTTTGACTCTTGTCTTAACACATACATATAAATACATGTCTATAATAAACCTATTATGTGAAGTTGTATCGCAAAAGTGAATGAACTCTAAAATGTATAACCCTTGCCGCCATAAATCAATTTTACGTTTGTCACAAACTTTTAATTAAATTCGACAGATCCCACATGAGGCCGCATATGACGGTATATGAAGGTAGGTTCTACAAGCATCATCATCATCATCATGCCGAAGAATTCAAAAACAATTTTGCAATTTTAATCAATTAAAATTGAATTCGATGTGTGATTGAATTTGAATACTTTGGCAGCTCGGAGAATGAGTTCAATTTCATTGTATACAGTGACATTAATGACTCTTTTTCGGTGTGGATGTCCGCCAGACAACGACAAGGAGAGACGTCTACATGGAATTGGTCGACTCGCCTGTCTATCCAGTGAAAAGGGTAATTGGATTATTTGCATGGAAGACAAAAATCAACAAAAAAAATATAAACAATCAATTGCCGCAGTTTAATTGCCTGAAGTCTCGGTAGGAATGATATAATGAATTTTTGTTTATTTTTTTTAAAGGACAATGAAACCTGAATGACCTATTTTGTTTTGAACTGACCTTTAGACAGGTGCATATGTCTGAATGAAAATTAAGTCACAACATATACCTATATACATATAGGTATATACCCTATATACAAAAAGACTACCACAAAATTAGTGATTCAATTATTTATCGTTAATGTTTATCTTTTATAAAGCGTAAGGTATAACTTAATTTATTCATTAAAGGTGTAGGTACTTTTTAATATATGTTTTTTTTCGAAAAATGTATAGGATTATATTCAAATAACTTCATTAAGGACAACCTATACCTACCGTACTCAAGTGAATGGTAATAAATAAAGCTTAATCAACCATCCATATATTGGATAAGTGTGCCGAATTTTCAGATATTTTCGTTTGAAGCACTTCCTGATTCGAAATGTTAAATGAATATTCATCAAAATTGAACGTCCCGATACTTAGCCCATCAGCTACCTAAATGTATGTGCATTTTAAGTTATTTTGAACATCTTTATCACATTAAACTCGATACATCATTTTAAACTTCGTTTTGCACTTATGCTTGATTTTTTTTTACAAGGAACTTCCTTTTTATCTACAAGGTCTTTCAACAAGAGAAGCCCTGGAAAATTAGCCAAAAAAAGGCAAAATTACAAAATAATGCCGACAAAGTTGGAATTAGCTGGAGACTTTTATTTTAATGTCTTGAGCAAGTCCTCAAAAGTACCTAATTTGACCCGGAGCAAATTTATAGCAAATTTCTCGGAAACTATGAACTTTTTTATATATATTAATTATGTGTCTTTAAGGCACATTACCTTTTAAATGCAACAGGTGTTGCACGACACTAGTTAGAAGAAGTAGAATAAAGTGCACGACTGGGTCGCACGAACTTGCTCTTGTGGTGTAAGACTGGGTCGCATGAACGGTTTTCCAAAAAAGAAAAAAACTTTCAAATATTATTTTTTTTCGATTTTTGTTTGCAGTATTATTTTGGCTTAGCAGTTGTTTGATAATATCAAATTGCTTCGAAATCGGTGCAGCCGTTCAAAAGTTAGTCAGTGTAATACAAAACTGTTCTATGGCAGGTACCGTTAATAAGCTGATTCCGGAAAAAAATTCCTATGAAAGACACCACATTGAACAACAATTCACTCGTATAAAATTTTATTAAAATTGATCATATATTTTTCGACAAAATTAGAATTATCGGTTTTTTTGAAAAAAAAAAAAAAGATTTTTCAAAAATTACTTTTTCTTAAATTTTTGTTGCAGTATTGTTTTGGCTTATCAATTGTTTGATAATATCAAATTTCTTTAAAATAGGTGCTGCCGTTCAAAAGATAGTCGGAGTAATAAAAAACGGTTCTATGGCAGGTACCGTTAATAAGCTGATTCCGTAAAAAAAAATTCCTATAAAAGACATCACCATTGGTAAAAAATCACCCGCATAAAATTTAATCGAAATTGATTGTTTTTTTTTCGAGAAAATTGGAACTATCGGTTTTTGCCAAAAAAAAACTTTTTGAAAAATTACTTTTTTAAAAATTTTTTTTGCAATTTTATTTCAGTTAAGCAGTAATTTTCAAATATTAAATTTCGTTAAAATCGGTTTAGCCGTTCAAATGATTGTCGGAGTAATAAAAAACGGTTGTATGGCAGGTACCGTTAATAAGCTGATTCTGAAAAAAAAATTTCAGACGAAAGACTTCACCATTGGTAAAAATCACTCACAAAAAATTTAATCCAAACTGATCGTATTTTTTTCGAGTAAATTGGAATTATCGGTTCTTCACAGTTCCCCAAAGAAAATAATCCAATGGTGTCAAATCACACGATCGTGGTGGCCAATTGACAGGTCCATTCCCCGAAAATATGCGCTCTTCGATTGTTTTCTTCAATAAATCGATTGCGCATGCGCTGTGTGACATTTAGCGCCGTCTTGTTGGAACCACACCTCATCCACATTTTTTATACATATGTATATATTGATATGTTTTTGACTACGTGTATAGGTTTACAACAAGAGATTACTTTTTTACAAAAACTACTCTTTAAATACCAAAATACCAATGACCCAACAGAAACACATAAGTAAAGATATTTATGTTAAATTGTACCAAAAATCGATGGCTCCACAAATGTATTGATCTTGCCCAGCGGCATCAATCTATTTCGTCCAAGTATAAAATTCTCAAATGAATAACCCTTGAAAGTCATTAAAGGGCACTTAACGTAATGATTTACAACTTTAATTCACGCAATTAAAGCGAAATTCCACGTCATGCGGTCGAACTCGCCTAAAGTGTTCATTTTTATTTTGGTTTTTAAGTCACAATGCAGAGCACAGGGTGTTACCAGACTAGGTAGGTATACAGTATACATATCTAAACACTTCCATTGCAGATTTTTTTTTTGGCAGAAAATGAGAATCAGTTTTTTATGCAGAAAGCAAGACATCATTAAAAACAAGTATCAGTTAGTAACTGGCCAATTAAATAATTGAAGACATACGTCGATCGCTAACAGTAAAAGTAATAGAAGCCATTTAGATAGCAGAGTAGTAGCTGTCTCGTTCAAAGTGTCATCGTAAAAAGTAACTTCATTGTGACCTCGAAGATGAATACTAAGGTAAAGCAATTAAATTGAATTGCTTTTGTATGAGCTTTTGTATCAAGTTATAATAAAGTGGTTAATATTTTACGACCATAATGATAAGACTAATTTTTCGGTCTGATTGTCGGCATCAGTGGCGCCTTAATTTAAATAAATATAACGTTTTGAAATGTTTTAATAAGAAAATTAAAAGCCATTCGACTATTAAACGCCAACAGAAATTTTATTTGCAAATTTTGTAATAAAATGTTAGACAAAGAATTTAGCATTCATTTAGTTAATAGCTCACTATAGTATATTCGATCAATAAATCAATGCTTCATCCTTACCATTTCGCTGGGCACCACTTCCAAGAGTGACAAGATTTATCGCCATTCCGAGGAAAAAAAAAATTCATAATAAACACTTCTGCAAAAAGCCAAACATAAAAATGTTGCTTTAATTAAGACCCAAAATCATCGACAGGTCAGCGATGATCCCTCATTTAAGTAGGAAATATCGTCCCATAAAAAATTCGATTCTCAATATGTGTTTGATGCGATATCATGTTTCAGCATTTAAGATGGCGGCCCCCCAAACACATAATTCACATTCAACACTCATTTATCGATAGTTAATCGTAAATTTTGCCAACAATAAAACAAAAAGTCGTTTGATCAGAATGTGCCATTTTTTTGTTGTGCACCAAAAGGATCCTCGAAACCGTTTTAAACTGACATCTTCATTGATTGTGATTTAAAATAAATAAAAACGAAAAACTCTCAGCGGGTGTTACAAATATCGATACCTTGAATGGGGCTTTTTGGCACTCTGATTAAGTAAAAGAGTTTTGTATTCTTTTTAATTTTATGTTGCAAAAGTGTAGCGAGGGGCGCAGAGGACAGAGCGGTATTTGTGTTGGCGGTGTCAATGGTAAATGGCAAATTTAACTGTGAGAAGGATTCTTTTCCACTAAAATGAAATAAATTAATGTCCGATTGGAATGAAGAGAAGAAGAATGGTCGATTTGATTTGTTATTTACGACCACCACATATCCGATAACAAATCGAAGTGTTTTCGTTTGATCGCTCATTCACGAAATGAATTGATTTTTTACTTCTCAACTTTGCGAAGTTGGAACACAAATGAGCATAATATCATAATATGTATATGTATTTCTTGTGAGCAGACAACTTTTGTAGTTTCTCATTTCGAGGCAACATCGACATAACTTTTATTTAAGGCAATTGTTAAAAATTATTTTCAGCGTAGAAAACATACAAGTTTTTATAACTTCTTTAAAAAATATTTAGCCTAAGCGAAAAGGTCTTATCTCAAATTATAATTTTCGGCAAAACATGCTGAGAAATCACGAACTTTCTTCGATTTTCGACAGTTCTTTAATATAAAACTTATTTAATTAATTACTTTATACTATTTTTAAATAATATAAGTTTTTTATGAAATTTTATTATCAGGTGCACTTAAAATATTTGGTAAATGTGATTGCGCTGGAGAAAGAAAGGTTTAGGTTACCAAAAAAAGTACTTTAGCATATCATACGAAATTTAATGCAGGAATGGGAACGTCTTGCTTTTGAATGTGGGGTATTCCTTAACATTACACCAGACTTGCAAACCGACTCTCTAAGAAAACATTCCAAATACTATTGAAAAAAACTGGAGAAATCACTTACCAAAACTATGTTAATGAAGCCCAATCTTCGCAATACAGGTCATACTATGGCAAACTGAATTATCAACTTGAAGAAAATCGATATTTTTACTTGCGATGATAGGTACTATAAGGCAAGTTATGCATTCGTGCAAAAAAAAATTGAGATAACAATCAAACTTGACATTACGATGATAACGAAGTCGAAAAAAGTGGTTCTGGAAATTCTGTTTGTCTGGCTGTCTGTCTGTATGTCAGTATGTATGTATCAGCACCTACAGCCTAAACGGCTGTAGGCTGTGGGTTTGCAGACCATTCCTTAGAGGAAAAATTTAAATGTTTTTTAAGAATAACGGTACTTGCCATATAACGGTTTTGGAAAAGGTGAATTTTCTCGAAAACGGCTCCAACGATTTTCTTGAAAAAATTACTGAAGATTTTTGTCTGATTTCCTTTTATCGCAAAAGGCAAGCCTTTAACGGTACCTCCCATAGAACCGTTATATTTTTCTGACTTGAGCAAATTTCAATACCAACATTTTGCAAAAAAGTTTAATTTAAGTTTTAATTATTTTTTTAATTTATTTTTTTGTAAATTCAATATTTGAAAAACGCCTTGACAACAAATTTTAATTTTGTATGCATAAAATGCAAATAATTAAGCACTTAAAAATGGCGTTCTTCAAATTGGTAAAAAAAACTTTTTTATAAAAAATATTAAGTAAACACTGATTTATTTAAAAACCGCACTAACGATTTTTGAATAATTTTTTGTAAACTTATATTTAAGCAACAAAATTTTCTGCATACTTTGATTTTTGCTTGAATCTTTGTAAAAAGAAGTTTTAACACTTTTGTGAAAAATTCATATGATTTTTTTTTCCTTTTAATTAAAAAAAAGTTATTAAATTTAATTTTATTTTCGTGGCAACTTGCCACAAGAACAAGTACGTGCGAGCCAGTCGTGCCCTTTATTTTAAGTGTCTTGCGATCGATAAAATGAGCAAGCTGAGAGGAGAATTAGTTAATTTGAATATCATACCACACCGCCAACAGCCACCTAATTTTATGCAGTATCGACTATCGATAATATGATAGTAAGAGAAGATGTACTGCACTTTCAAGTTATGTGTCCAGTGTTAAAGGAATTTTGGTAAAAGCGTCTTGGAAGAGGGGACTAACTTTCTATCTTTTAATAAAGATTGGTTAAATGGATCACGGTAGGCGGAAGTAACCCTAAAATAACGCGAAATTCAATAACCCCCATAATTTGTATTTAAATTAGTGGGAAACTTTTTTTTTCTTCGAAATTGATGGGTTTTGGGCCATGGGGGCTTGGGGGTTAGTTTTCTAATAACACCCAAAGAACTATGTACTTCTATTACTTCTCCAGATATCACCTTTTTTATTTATTTGGTATAATAACTTCATAACTCCAATTTATGCAGCACTTTTATCAAAATCATAAAAACAAATAAAATTAAGATGAAATAAAAACAGAACGGAAATTAATTCCTGATGCAGTATTACTCAAGTGTATCTTTTGCCTTAGAAAACAAACTGAGTGGTTTTGCAACAGCAACTCCCCATCAACACTCTTCATTTTGGATTCAAATGACAGCGATAGTCCTTGTATCTGAAAAGCTTGAAGGTGAAATTTTATTCATCCAGGTAGACACTTATCAGACAGCAAGGCAGTCTTCAAGGGTAAAAATAACATAAACGCTGACGTTACGCTCCTTTTAGATGCAAATCGTAAACAATAATTTTGTGATGATATTAAATTGGTAGTGGATGATGTCCTTTTTGGTGTTGTAGCTGTTATATCAGCAGAGTGGCAGCCCAAGGAGATCCTTATATTTGTCTGCGATTATTTCATAATGAGGTACATGTTTAATATATTTTTGTATCTTTTTAAAAAAGTTTATGTACCTATATTTATTTTGTTTTTTTTTTTATTAAAGTGGAACATCTCGTAGCATTTGTTATAAATATGTACATATGTATGTATGTGTTTTCGTCTGGAAACAAATGTATTGCTTAATGTATTTTTTTGTAAAGAGAAGAATTAGGTAATCAAAACATTTCTTATTTACCTTCTCTTTTATTTAAAGATGTTTATTTCGTTTTGGGTTGGTCGCCCAGACAGTTCCGGAAGCAACTTTCTGAAATCATTTGCTTGGCACTCTGATTGATTTAGAAGAGTTTTCTTTTCTGGATTTGAATTCAGAATCAAAACCAGAATCATTCACACATTGCTGTTTTTAAACTTCAAAATAATTTCATTTCGGTTTGCGCATTTGATTTTTCAAAAAATTGTTGAAGTTTGATGGAAATTAAAAAGTTTAGTAAAAAAACACAAAGTTCCTGGATAGGAGAGTTCTTTGGGATTAACACCCGAAAAAGACAAACCATCGATTGGCCTGTATATGTTTTTCCCTCTGGACGTTTTTTAATGCTGCCACTTAAGCAATTGCAAATTGAAATTTACTGACAAGGTTCAAGTTACTGAAGAGAGTTTTTATTAGAGCTGAACTGAACTTACATGTAGATATGAAGTTTAACTACTGAATAGGATTTCTTACTGTTCACATCATAGAAAAGGTATTAAAGAGAAGATGTAGGATCTTCCCATTTTGTCTATGATATAAACCCCCTATACAGTGTACACGTCTACAAGACTCGAGCCGTTTACGTAAGTTTTTTGTTCTTACTTTTCTTCGCTTGTTCACGACTCTGTAAGTATGATACCTTCCTGTTCTGCGAACCCTAACTGGGGTGGCCTTGAAAATCCTAACGATAAGAGCATTGCTCTCCATGTACGCATCCTTTGATGATCGGTGAACTTATTTCACAGTATAACCCGTGCGCTCGTCGTAAGGTAAAGAAACATACCTACCTTCTTATGGAAAAATAGAAACCAACCACGAAACAAACAAAGAAATATGGGTTTTCAAGTAAAAAGAGTACAGGTCGATGAAATATGCAATAAAGATCTCAATAAAATTCGTTTATGTTCGCCACACCCTAAATATTTAGCCCAAAATTAATACCAATTAATCAAAGATAATTTGTCTATTCTATATCTTACTTCTGACTAACCCCATATGTTCATAGATTCCCCAAATATTAGCTACTCCATGATGTCTGTAATCGGTGTTGTCCTTAACCCCAAAATTTACAACGGTAATTTGAACATTCATCCTTCAATTGTAATTCAATTACTCTGCATCTAAATGAACACGATTACCAAATGCTCCTACCGAACATGCAATTATGTAATCCAGTTACATAGTGCAGATGTACAACACAGAATTGTAATCACTGTAAACCGAATATCGCATGTTCCTAAATGTATTTCAAAGAGGAGGACATTTTGCTGGTCATAAAACTTAGGAATGACCGATGTCCTGTCAATGTTTTGTCGCTTATTTAATGGGATGTGATATGCAATTTCAAAATTCGTTTTCTCGCTCTCATCCAGATGTATAGGCATTCATTGATGAAGATATCAACCGCCCCACTTTGAATAAAACATAGGTATACACACCACCGTCACCGACACCATTCCATTCATGTTTCGCAGGACCAAAGAGAATACCGTTTTTGGCATTGACCGTGACAGTTCATCAGTCACACATGCTGGCTAGCTCTGGTGGTCAGATGTGATGTGATTCTATAAATCAATCAGAAGAGAACAAAGCACAATTGCTTTTATAAGATACATATCTATAATTATACATACGTAGGTTAGATATGTGCAGGACATTTAAATAATATCTAATTTAAAAACAGCTGATGAACAGATGAAGACCCGAAGTATACAAAGGATTGTAGTACAAGTCTGTGTTTGAATGTGAAATTCTTAGGTAGTTGTAGTTAGCTCGGCAACCAGACAGATTTCAATGTTTTATACAAAACCACTTTCCACCATGCCTAGAACAAGTAAGAAAATGTCAAGGTAAAAGTAGAAAATATGCTGTACCTACTTGCTTGAACCTCGTGACAAAACTTCTTTTTTTTTTTTTTTGGTAAACAAATTGGCGTTCTGGCCTCTGGGCTCATAACCGAGATCATTGAGTTTATCTCAGAATAGAATAATCCAAAATCGGAAGGCTGGGCCAGTTGTACAATCGTGGTTCAAGGTGGTTCAAATTTTTTAACCACTGATTACACTGATAGATAATCTTCCAAAATCGGTGGGTTAAAAACTTGAACCCCTATTGTACAACTGGTCCTAATAAGAAGGTCAACCCGAGGAATCACGTGAAACTGAAATTTGGGGAGAGTTGCAATCCTATTGGAAATCATTAAAATCGTGGGAAGAAGGATAAGACCTGAGTTTTTCCACCACTTTATGTACCCTACGCCTACGCTTACGCCATAGATGATGTCGTCATCATAAGTTCCTTCAATATTGATTAATTCCAGATATTAAAACGGTGAAAAAAGTTGGATAAAACTCTTGCATTTACAAATAAATGTCATTTTGCAATTCCATTATTTCTGATAAGTTTGTAGATGAGAATCTTAAGACATCTATAATCCGATGTCTCCTCTCCAGAATTCAGAAGGTATCTCGTTCGTTCCCATCAATTCCTAATATTTTCACATCTTTCGAAGTTTTTCACTGCCTTAGCCTCACCAACTAAAACATACTAATGAAGTCACTCAACGATTTTGCGATTAAAATTATTTTAATCCTTTGAAAGTTAAAAAAAAAATACTAAAAATATTCAGGAAGTCTTATTTAGCGACCCAACTTTCCAAGTTATTTTCTACAAATTACGAATTCAGCCTGTTATTGGCCGTCAAGTGTGAGCTTCTTATCATGCTGTTACTATACTTTGTAGCCAATTAATTCATGTTAAGTTAATTTAGAAGTCCACTTGCAAATATATCGCTCGATAGGATTATGAGAAACAAACTGACATTGCTGACGTTTAAGACACTCTCACCTGACCTGTCATCAAACTGGTATACAGCCGGGCGGGCGGCAGCGCTTAATATCCTTATTCAAACGATAAACACTTCGTTTGCTGGCTGGCTGGGCTGGTGTGATTATTTTTGTCTCTATTTTCCCGCCTTTCATTTCTCCTTTTCAAATATTCAATCCAGACTAACTGGGATGTTGGAATGCAACTAAACATTAATCAAATCTTGTCAATAACTGATCATGTTGTGCCCGAGCCGTACCCAGAAATAAACGTATGACCATTCTAATTAGCTGCCAGCGTACCGCGATTATATGCAAATTCAACCATAAACTAAGCTAGGCTTAGTCTTAATTTATGATCCACGACCATCATCCGTGCAGAAGAGAGAAAATTACACAAAACTAGCTTTGAACAAATATTTTCATTTATTAATTCATATTTATGCAAATTAAATAAGTTACACACAAAAACAGGGCTACATTTGTCTTAAATGAAATAGAAGGCGCTCGGAAATAAATTGGTATTTTGAAAAGTATAATGCTAGTATAATGTATAGGTACGTCCCAAAAATTAATTTCAATAAACCAATGTACGAACTAAGTCGGTTACCACTTTACCAGAAAAAAACAGTTTCAATGCTGTAACTGATCTGATAGAACTATGCTCGAAGTTTAATTAAAATATTATTGTTGATTTTATCCAGATTTTTAGAATAAGTATGATCAGGCATGGAATACTGTCAAAATTAAACGAACTGTTTCGTCATGTTTATGAAAACATGATGAATAGCTATACCTAATGAATATGGACATGGCTATCTGTCAAAATCATTTGTTTGTAGTTATTCTTATTTGTGTTATAAATGCATAATTTGTTGATAAATTGATTGATTTATTTATAAATTGAATAATTTAATGCGAAGTCTTTCTGGGTTTAGTGCCATGTCAATTTTTTCTGACTGTTAAATGCCGACAGCTGTGAAATTTACATAATATTTAAGCGGTATTCAAATATTACACCTCAAACGTAACGTATCTTAGCTTAAGGAACTCAAAAAATGTACATGTGTCCGTTATAGTCAATGCCATATAACTAAGTGTTTTCGCTCATTTATAAAGAACCAACTATAATGCGCATGAGTGAGCATGAGCTACTGTCAAAATCGCATGTGTAAATGAGCGAATGCACACAGTCAAATGGCGTTGGCTATAATGGACATGCGTGCAGTTCGTTGAGTTTCGTTAAGCTTGAGCTACGCATGAGGTGTGCGATCTCAATCGCCCTTGAATTGAATTGAATTGAATTTTATTGAGTCTTTTAGTTTCGAGTTACATTTTTGTCTTATTCTAATTCTAATTCTTGTTCGCTTTAGCGAGTACAAAAGTGGCTGTAATGTATGGCCTTCTTTTTCAGTTGTGTATAATGTAAAGCCTCGTGGCGAACAGTTATTATATAAAAGATATATAGTTACACTACTTTTGCTCATAAGTGTTATTTTTTTTGCTTGAGACGGAAAGTCACATATATATTTACAAATACCTTAAAAACTAACACTAAAATAAAATAATTTACATTGAGAATAAAATTTCTTTTGAAGTTAGAGCGAGAGCTCAGTACTTTTACTATATATGCAATGCATATATTATGTTTAAATTATTAACACTTATAAATGGTATGATTAGATAGCTTGATAGAGCGAGACCGCCCTAGGAATATACGTAAATAATTAATTATTAAGTTTTCAATGAAAATTTGATTGAAACAAATTATATTACATTAAAATATCAAAACGATAAAGTGAAACTATCACAGTATATTTAAATATTTGAACACTTTATATGTATGAAGACAGAAACACTGTTGCACGCTGGATTGTCACGTTATAAAATTGTTGTCACGTTATAAACTTTACTGTTGTAGTCGATGCCTGATGTACCGTTGGGTATCTAGCAGTAAAATATTAGCTGGGTGGGAAGTTTTCGTCCATCGATGTCGTTATATGGAGCGCTATGTACATCTCTCACAAAATGTTACTTCCATCCTGGCCATTGCTGGTTGCTTGGAGCGCTGTTGAACACCAATCCCTAATGTTGCTTCCTAGCTCCGTATTTGCTGCTTTAATAAGCAGTCCGAATTACTGGGGGACAAGCCACCCTGAAACTACTAACTTGAGTTACGTTTTTAACTTAAAATTGACGGAGGTCCAAAGACCACCGTCGCTACCACTTAATTGACGGTTTTTTTTTTTTTCTAGTTACTTTTTGCTTTTTACTTTTTATTACTTTGCTGGTGGCGCAAAGGCAGCGCCACCGTGTGTACCCTACAAGGGTTCCGATTGATCTCCCCTCAATCGCCCTTACATAATGTAAATTTGACAGCTGTGATCATTCCACAATCCGAAAAAAAAATTTATGGGTTTTTACCAAAAAAAGATTACGAATTTGCATTGGATTATCCAATTTATCAATAATTTCTTAACACAAATAAAATAAACTGAAAACAAGTGATTTGCAAATGTTTCACATGTCCATTATGTTCATTTATTCATGTTTGTATAAACATGACAAAACAGTTCGTTTAATTTTGACAGTCATGCGCATTATAGTTCTACCTTAAGGCTGAAGTATAACACATGGAACAGTGGTTACGGAGTCGTGCGAAACCAACCGAATACAAGAAAATTATGTGTCGGATTTCTCAGCTTCGTTCAGTTTGCGTTTACTTTTACCTCCGTATGTAACTTTCGCTTACTGAAGATCAATTGAAATAGCTCATTATTCCGTACAAAAGTTTCAAATTTGACAGTCGTTGCTCTGACATTTGCCTACAACGAGTTCACTAAACATTAATGGACATTTTTCCTTTTGACGATGCTTCTGCCTTTGACACTAGCCTAAATTCACTGAAACCATTTAATGAACACAATTTTATTTATTCAGTGCTAAAACTGATTACTTGGACCTTAAAACTAATATTATTTTAAATTATTTAAAAGTAAAGGTGCAGGGAAATATTACTATTTTATGTGGTTCCCACTCGTAGTGGGAACCCAAAGTTGCACACACCCAAACTTGCACCCACCCCAAATCCTATTGTGGGCCAGGCAGGTGGGTTTCAGCATGCCCCCCTTACCTATCTCTACTGTTGGGGTACAATTTGGCCACCCAGGTATAGGTACTGTTCAGTGAAAGTTAAATTATTTCTCACAGTCAGTGGGGAACAACTCCACTTTAGAAAGTGAACTACTTTCTCACTTGAAAGTACAATAAATTTTCATCTTCAGTGAGAAACTAATCCGCATTGAAAAGTGGAGCAGGTTCCCACTAAAAGTGGAATAAATTCCCATGTGGAGCACTTGCCCACACCAAATTTCCCTGCACCAAAAGTAAATGCCCTTTAATATATTATTGACTAAAAAGGGCCCTTTGACATCCACTTCGGCCCTGTATCTAATCATTATAATACAACTCTACCGCAGCGTGATCGAGAATCGATCAAATCACGTAACTTAAAACTGGTCGATAGAAAACTATCGCGTAGACAGACGACGGAGTTTCTTTTACATCGAGGGAATCAATCGATCACAAACGAGTGGCGCAGATCAATAAATTGGGAGCACGCGTCAAATGCACTTGGAGTTAGAGCCCGGCTTGTAATTTGCCCGCCTACATCTTGTATTGATTGTACAGATTATTGTCGCTGCTACACAACACTAAGAAAAACCTGATTAATGGCGGCTTGAATTGAGCATAAAGTGATATTTAAATCACTAGACAGAGATTGTGCTTCTATACGTATTCATAATATGTGCTTATGGTGAATTAGTTTTTTTTTGTATGTAAAACGATTAACAGTTTATGCCGGTTTAATACAATTGTCAGGTGTGGGCATACAAAATGCAAGATAATGTCAATGAAGTTATCGATTATATATTGCCAATCGACTTAAATAAATCTTAACGTTCAATAAGGATCATTGAGATAGGAAACATTGAATTGGCATTTTATATGTCGATTGTCAGCATATCTTGAATTGTAGGTGTTGATGTGGGGTCATAAGGTATAAATATGGATTTATTTTAGATAAAGGTGCACTTGGCATTTGGCTTCGCGTGGGTGGGACTGACTACAGAGAAGGAGTTACAATTTATTGATCAAACGAAACATGCCACCCAGATAATGTTGATCATGAAAACTTTAAACATGAGACTGATTGTGCAATCCTTAGCGGAGCCAAGAAGTTGCGCGAGCGGCAGGGATTATATAAGAATTTTAAATCTTTCTATCCTGCTAAGTATATCGCAGAAGGGTTAGCTGGGAAGATAGGTACTGTTAAAGTGTGTTAATTCCTTATATCAGATATAATTAAACAAGTCCCTCGCTTTTAGTAGTGTTTGACTAAAAATTTATTTTACTTTAACTAAAGTAGAGTAAAATTTGCATGCACTACAAAATCAACAATTTTTGTTTAACAAGTAACTCTTTCTTATCTCCTTTTATTACTTGTAGTTCTTATTGGCGATAAAATATTGAAAATAATTAGTTCATGTGTCCTATTCGAGAATTGAGAGAGTTGGTAAAAGCTGGTACACAAGCTTATAAATGATGTTAAAATGGTTTTGAAGGGTGTTTTGTATGATAATATACTGCAGTTAGGCTGCGTAGATTGCGGTCCATATTTTAATTTACTTTCAGAAGTGGTTGAATTCAATTAAACAACAACAACCAACACTAGCTATTTTTGGCAGGAGTTCTAGCAATTTCATGCCACGTCATCATGGTCATAGCAATTTCATACTACGTTCAGTTTTAAAGGGACAATTTAACTTAAACCTCATATTGAATCAAATAAAATTTAAAATGTGCGTTTTAAATGGAACGTTCATTGTGAAATGTGTTTCATAATGAATTTTTAATAAAAGTGCTAAAACTTTTTACTTGCTCAACAGGGCAGTTAAATATTGGTTCGTGTATACACAAAATTCGAGGTTTTAGTCAAACCTGACATTGCGATGATAGAGTAGCCTAAAGGCTAAGGAGGTTTCGTCATGCCGTCTGTCAATCTGTCTATCTGTCTATGCGTATTTACGGAGTTTTTTTAAATCTTCATGTGTGGCACTTTTTTGTGATTCATTAAATAGTCCAGTAAAATTAGCTTTAAAACTTACAAAAAAATATTGTAGTCGAGATAATATTTTTGTTTTAAAAAGTACCATTTTGAAAGTTTAAGCCCACAAAAAAATGTCTAAGTTGTCCGCCATTTTAAAAAAATGATATAATTCAATTTTCTCGACTTCTGTTGGTCGAAAAATAGTTTACTTTTTTAGTTTTATGATTAAACATGTTTTCTACAACTTTGTATCACAAATATTTTTGACAGATCTTTCCCATAAAAAGTTATTGGGCAAAAAACTATCAAAATTTAAGAGAAGGATATCATTTTTAACGATTATCGCGCCTTCTGTTGATCTAAACAAGATAAAATTTAACATATTTTTAGTAGAACTTTAAATTTCCGACATAAATTATCTGTAAAATCAAAGTTTTTGAACAAAAAAAAATAATTAAAATATATATCATGACGGAGTTCATATTATACACCAAATATCTATTTTTACTTGCGATTATAGGTACTAACTATAAGGCAAGTTATGCATTCGTACAAAAAAAAAAATTTTTCAGATAAAAATCAAACATGACATTACGATGATAGCGAAGACGAAAAAAGTGGGTCTGGAAATTCTGTCTATCTGTCTGTCTGTATGTCTACAGCCTAAACGGCTTAACCGATTTACTTCAAATTCGATAGGTAGGTTTTTTGAATAAAAAACACAAAAAAAACATTAAATTTTTTTTAGCTTAAAAAATAACGGTACCTGCCATATAACGGTTTTGAAAAAGCTTAATTTTCTCAAAAACGGCTCCAACGATTGAGAAAAAACGATCTTGACAAAAAATTACTGAAGGTTTTTGTCTGATTTTCTTTTGTTAAATTGCAAAAAAAAGAATTGGCAATCCTATTAACCGTACCTCCCATAGAACCGTTATATTTTTCTGGAGCTATCTTATGAACTGGTTAATCGATTTCAAACAAAAAAAAAATTAGAAAGATCTAGATGACTTGAAAAAATTTAGCAAAAAAGATTAGTTTTAGCACTTTTTTTGTGAAAAATTCATATGATTTTTTTTCCGTTGTTCAGGTACGTGCAACCCAGTCGTGCACCAAAAGAGCAAGTTGGTGCTAACCAGTCGTGCACTTTATTTTCATGATCTTCGTCAATCAAAGTCAAATTATTATAGGTACTTTCTTTCTCAAAAAAAAATTAAATATTTGCGGCATGATATGAACTTTGTTATGATGTATTTTAATTATTTTTTTTCCGAAACAGAAGTCGAGACAATTGCATTAATGCCTTTTTTCAAAATGGCGGACAGCGCAGACATTTTTTGTGTGAACATTGTGGATTAAGACTCTCCAAATGGTATTCTTTCAAACAAAAATAAAAAATCGACTACAGTATTTTTTGTAAATTTTAAAGCTAATTTTCCTGGACTAAAAGGAAAAATTTGAACTTTCGTTTTTACCCGACAATAAGGGTACCCTCCGATATAAAGGTTTTAGTTGTTTTTAATTTTCTCCAAAACGGCTCTAATGATTTTTATAAAACTTTATAAACGTTACCTATATTTTCAGTGCTGTTAATATAACTACATTTGAAGTTTTTGGCTAAACAATGGCTTAATGATAGCTACCATACAACTTGAACTCATGTTAAAGCCATTTTTTTGATTGCCAGTTTTCGCCTTTTATAATATAATTTAATACATTAATTTTTTATAGCCCCCATAGCCATAGTTTCCTACGAGAGCAAGTTCATGCAGGTCAGTCGTACATTTTATTTTATAAAGGTTTATACCAAAATCAAAGTATGCAGAACATTTTGTTGGATAAATTTAACAAAAACATAATTTCGAAATCGTTAATATTTTTTAAGTACCTACATAAATCGATTTTTATTTAATAATTTCAAAAAACAAATTTTAAATAGGTAAGCAAATTTTAAGTGCTAAATAGTTTGTATAATGTATAAAAACATTAAATATGTATGTCAATGCGTTTTTCAAACATTGAAATAACAAAAGGCAAAAGTTAAAATTAAAATTTTGAATTTTTTCAAAATGGTGGAATACATATTCGATCAAGTCAATTTGATGCTTCGAAAAATAAAATTTGTTTTTAAATCTATTAAGCCGTTCACGAGAAAGTTAAAAAAAAACATAAGACTTCGGGTTATAGCTTATATGTAGCTCATCAAAGTTTGTTTTGATGTCTTGAGGGAATCCTAAAATGTATCCATGATTTGGACCGGAGCTATGTTTTTTATTTTTTTTTGTGGAAAGAGGTCGAAATTCAGTTTTTTGCAAATTTCATGAAAACTTTTTGGGAAAACTTTTAATCTAAAATTACTAAAAAGACTTACACTTTCCACTATAGTATATTTGACGCTATTTGTTTTTTTTTTTATTTTTTATTTTTGTGGTTTTTCCTTAATCAATAGAAATAAAATGCACGACTGGATCGCACGAACTTGCTCCTATATTGCAAACTATGGGACTACAAAAATTTAAATTAATCAAATTCTGAAGAAAGATGAGAAATATGTGAAGTATGGCCTAGCTATCATTCATCGGTTGTTTAACTAAGAACTGTGAATGCCATTTTGTGTTAAATGTCTAATATAAATTTTATCCCGAATATAATCGGTTCGGCAGTTATCAAGTTATTGAGTGTTTTTCTAAAAACTGTTAACACCAAATAACCGTTATATGCATTTTTAGTCATAAACCTGAAATGCAGTTATCATCAAAATCGTTAAGAGCCGTTTTTGCCGGGCAAACGTTTGAATTTGTTCTCTATAGGCGCAGTTACAAAAAATGGCTTCAGGTCGCAAAAAATCGCAGATCACTAAATTTCTTGGGAAGTTGTTAGGATAGATACCAACAACGTAAGATCAAGTTTGCAACTTCGAAAAGCTTGTGCTAACTTGGTGGTGGTCAAAAAACATCAATTTTTTTAACTTTGTTCAGTTTTTGCCTTATGTCTTCATAAAAGTGCATCCGAGTATAAACAGTTGTATACTCTTTTAAAGTAGACACAATTTGCTAGAATTTAAGCCTAACAGTTTTGTAGGTATAATAAGTTTGGAAATATAGCTCTTCAAATATACTATATGACCTAGCCGGTCATATAGTACCCGACAGGATGAATCTGACTTTTTTGGGCTTCTCTATCATCGTAATGTCAGGTTTGATTAAAACCTCGATTTTGTTTTATACGAAACCAATACTTATTGCCCTATTGAGCAAGTAAAAATAAAATGCACGAATCGATCGCACGAACTTGCTCTTCAAACTATAAAAATACAAAAAAATTAAATAATTAAATTATGTACATATCATCGTATTTTAGTTTTTATGTTGTTTAGCTTGTGTTAAATATTGAACTTAAATGCTGTGTCAAATTTAAATGAAATCCGTTCAGCCGTTATGAAGTTATGGACAAATTTGTAAAAAAAAAATTAACACCAAATCTACGTTAAAAGCATTTTTAACCAAAATCGTGAAATGCAGACTAAAACCTTTAGTTGGTATATGAGAGGCACATTATACATTCCCCAATCCATGTATAAAAAGCAAGTCGATTACCTATTCTATAATACACTTTCAATACCTATTAAAAGTTCAGAGACCTACATTTTCTGAAAACATTGAAAGTGATTTATTGTGATGGCTTCAGGGTCTACATGATGATGATACTCGAGTGTTATAGGTGCATAATTCAATTATACCGAAGCAAATTTTCACATGCAAATATTTTTTACTCACTTGTTGGGTTTAATCTGCTGGATGTTGCCAAACATAATCGCACGGAAGGACGACTAGGCGTCATTAATTTTTTTTTTTCTTCTAAGTCTTAGGCTACCGGTCTTGAAGGTAGAAGCTGCAATGGATACTTGGTTTAATATGGCTGTGCTACCTAAAGAAAAGTTGCTAGCATGATAGATGAAGATTGCTTTAGTGATACATTAATGTTGTGTTTCATATAATGATGTCCTCGGGCGCCTTGAGATCGCGTGTAAAAACTCAACTGCGAGTGTGGCGAAGAAAAATGATGCTTTAAGCTTGCTGCAATGATATTTGTACTGTTGGCACTTAGAGCGTTCTCGAGGTGGTAAAGGTAATCGAGATGATTAACTGAGTTGTTTATTTTTTTTTTTTTTGACTATGAAACGGTGTTATATTTGTGCCATCAGTTTTGGGTATATTCAAGAGCAGTTCTTTTTACTCGTATTCTAACAATTTTAACAAAATTAATCTATAAATAATAACTATTAAGTTTTATGTAGGATTTTGGTAGAAGGATATGTAGTTTGTTTGTTATTTTACCGAAACAGGTTGTTAAAATATGTTTAGATAAATTAAGTGCAGGACTGAGTCGCACGAACTTGCTCTTGTGGCAACAAAAATAAAATTAAATTCAATAAAAATAAATTTAACTTTGACTTTTGTATTATAATGCAATGTTTAAATAATATAATATTATGTATAATAAAAACAATATGCAAATTTGGGACTAATACGTAGGTACATTTGTAGTTACGTACTCTATATGCATTTCGTAAAAAAACTCGGGACATATGCTATGTTAACGCCACGATTATCCATTAGATCATAACGGAACGATTGACCAAAATTATTAGTTTCTTGTTTGTTTATTTGTTCGCTACGATTCCAATCATAAATCGAATCACAGCAAAAGACACATACCAGACGACATATGACACCCTTTGCACATGACACCAATAAGATGCATGCTACAACATGCAAAAATGAACCATCATATTCCAGGAAAATAACGGAAAATGCCAAGATATCCATCATATCATAAGTTACATTTAAGAATTGAATTGTATTTTGAGTCAGTCCATAAGAAGCATTCGAACGAACAAGTTAAGAAGCAGCATTGGAACCGACAGGTTCATAAGAAGTAAATAAAGTTTTTTAAAAGTTACTTAATGTAACTAAATAATTAATTTGTATAAATACAGAACTGTCCCGAGAAATTTGGGACGTATGCACACGATTTAAAGGGCAAAATGTGCTGTTTTAAACAAACATTCATTTTCTAATTGTTTTAGCAAAAATGTTTCGAAAAAAATCAGTGGTCTACAATACATACGGCAGGCAAGGCAGACAGTTATAGATCTTTATTTTTTTATAAAGATCTATAACAGTTTATAAAGTTTATGTAAAATTGAAAATGGTTTTTGGTTTACTAGCCAATTCTTAAACTAGACATTCTTAAAATTAAAAAAATCTTAAACACATATTTCCTGGAAGTTCCAATGGCAGTAAGCTACAAATATAAGCGTTATATGTAGAATTTTTTAATGCCAACTTTTATTTTTAGCAACTTTTCATCTCTTCTTTTATTAGCACTTAAGCTTGCAGGGCGTCCTCTTTTTCGAGACGATTCCTACTGCACAGGATCTGCCCCTGGGATCAATCGCAAAGACCGCAATGGTCTTTAAAAAAAAACTGTTAGTATAGTTATCATAAATACATTAAACAAACTTACTTACTTAAGATGGCACTCACGGACCAGGATGGACTTCAACCTCAACCACCATGTCTCTCCAGCCAGCCTAGCTAGCCGCTTCCAATTTCGCACCGCAAGTTGGTTGGGGTCGTTTTCCACCGAGTAGTTGAACGGACTTTTGATAAATTGTACCAGTGATGTTGATTTGGTCTTGTTATTCAAGATTTAACGACGAGCTATACGGGCTATACTGTACAGCAATATTAACCTGGTGAAGAAGCTGAAAATACAGCGGCTGCGATGGATGGGTCACGTGGAGCTTATGGACACCAACGCACCAGCCCGACGAGTCTACGACCTACGCATTGGAAGACCCCCAATAGATGGTACACACAAGTGGAAATCGACCTCAGCCAACTTGCAGCGCGAAATTGGAAGCGGCTAGCTGGGAACAGAGCTTGCTCGAGAGACTTCTTGGTTGAGGCCGAAGTCCATCCTGGACTGTGAGTGCCATCTAAAGTAAAGTAAGATGTTGACTTGCGATTTTCGTACAATTGCTTCAGAACGATGTAAAATAGGTAGCATGGTAACGCGTCGCCTTGCCTTAAACCTTTCTCAACATGGAACGATTCGGTGGTGGTGTTATTACCGAAAATAAGTAAACAACAATACAACAACAAAAAGAATTTTTAATACACCAATAACTGTTTCTGTTTAATATAAAAAAAACGCACTTTTATTAGCCGACTTGAACTTGACACCATTCTTGATTCTGATTTATACTCACTGCAAATCCGGGACCAATACGAACCATTCCGAATGATTCCGGACGTACAAACAAAAACGCTGCAATTACCTAAGTACCAAGTTTGAAGAAAATCGTCCCAACCACTTAGACTTTATGTGCCGAGTCGATGCATCCAGACAGACAACCAGTCATAAACAATTGTTCGCCCTACTTCTTTATTATCATAATATTATGTTTGATTGATATTACGAATGCATAAATTGCCCTATAATCGCGAGAAAGTGACAAAATGTTTCAAGAGTATAATTTGTGTCGATAAATTGCATCTCACCTTAGGATTCAGTGTAAATTGTAAACCTCCAGCCTCATGTAACAAATAAAATAAAACCCAGTCTTTGCCAATAAATAATAATATAAAAAGTATATTTGTTCGATAAAAAACAAAGTAGATGGAAATACAAAAATGTATGTTTTGCAACAAATTTTAATTCAAAGAAAAAACATGTAGATCACTAAAACGGACAAAACGAGACGCTAATAGCGTCCGACTAAAATATTACTCGAAACAACTATTCATTACGAGTAACACTCCCTTCTTCTTCTTCTTAATTTGTTTTCTTGGATTCTTGTTCGATTTCTTTAAGCCTATCCATACGCTGCAACAATGTTGGATGTGAATGATTCCACGATGAGTACAACCAATCGTACACGGGGAATCCCAAATTGTCCAGATTTAATTTAATCAAAGCTTTACCCAGCAATTCGGAGAAACCCAGCTTTTGGGCAAATGCATCAGCTTCGTATTCAAATTTGCGCGAAAGCATGGTCATGCCAAAGTTAATCAAAGCATTGTAAGGTGCCATTACGTAGGTCATCACAACAAGCAGTCCAACCAGTATGGGTCGTTGCCCTGCTTTGAAACCAACAGCTTCATAAAAGGGTCCGTATTGGAAGAGATATCCAAAAGCGGCAAACATAAGCAACAAATGTACTTGAATTATGACTATGTTCTTGGTGACGTGACCCAACTTCCAATGACCAAGTTCATGTCCAAGCACAGCCACGACCTCTTCATCGGTGCATCCTTTGCCACGTTCTTCCTCCTTCAACTCGGAATCGTCTTTTTTGCCTTTGTTTAGGAGTAGAGTATCGAAGAGAACAATTCTCTTGGAGCCCCACAATCCGTAGAAGTATGCGTTACTATGGGCACTTCGCTTGGATCCATCTACTACATACAGCTTGGTTAAGGGGAATTTCAGCGAAGCTGCTAGATTTTCAATGGATTCCCTTAAAGGTCCATCTTCAAGTGGAGTGTATTTATCGAAGAGTGGTGCAATAAATATGGGATGAATGGTCAGCAAAACAAGCGATACAATTCCAGTAAACAACCAAAGCCAGATGAAGAAATGTTCTCCACCACGCTGGACAATGAAAATTATTGCTGCCACAATTGGAGTAGAAATAACTTGCGACACCAGGAAACCCTTTATTTGATCGATGACAAAAAATCTTGCAGTTTGTTTATTGAAGCCATGTTTCTCCTCCAAAACGAAAGTCTTATAGACCTTGAAGGGCATGTCTTTTACCAAACTTATGGTACTTATGACTGCGAGGAACAAACAACTGACTATCATTTCACTACTGGGATCTAGATTCAGTCGAACAGCTAACAGCTCAGCTTTGTCCCAAACGTAAGCAATGAATCCGAAATACAATTCGAATGATAAAAGCATTACGTCCATTAGTATGGCTTTGAAAATACCAAACTGCTCCCTGTCCAAGCCGTAGAGGCGGGCTTTGTGGAATGTCTCTTCGTTCATTACATTTTCAAGTTCTTTTGGAACGCTTTTGGTGTTCTTGTAGACTTTTACCTAAAAAACGATAAGAACACATGGATTATAGATTTTTTTTTTGGGGTCTTTCATAATTATTGGATGGTTTTTGTGAGGAACAACTTATCACCTGACGCGAAGAAATGTAAATTTCAAGCGTGTTTTCCAGAACAATCAAACCGAGTATACCGTAGAGAACAGCATCAGCCGTTATAATTTGATCCATGTTGGGATGTGCGTTTCAATTATTAGGAATTCTTGATTTTTTTTAATAAAACTGAATTTTTCTTTATCAGATTTTATTAATCGAAAAACTAAAATGATGACACTTCACCAAGCGCCGGCCGTCAAATTTTAAGGGTGGCTTGATGATTCACAATGGAAAACTATGCAAATTGGGAAGGAATTGGAAAGTGCTGTCAAAAGATCTGTTCGCCTAGAGAAATAAACATATTAAAGCTTGAAATACATGGACGCTGCACGCTGCGTCAAGGATGTGCCTGTCTACATTTGTGGATTTTGAATCTTTCTGCTGACATACTCTCGTGCTCGTATTGGCTTTATAAAGCGTTTTTCTTTTTTAGCTCTGAGCAGAGCACTGAGCTGTGTTTCTTTTTTAGCTACGAGCGCTCAGAGACAGATTAAGAGTTGATTTCTATTGATATGACAGTGAAGTGTTCAAGTGTGTTTCATAAATAAATCAGAGCGCTCGGAGCGTACTCTGCTCAGAGCTCACTCGACAAGCTCAGGCTCTACTCCGTGCTCTGCTCAGAGCTTAAAAAGAAAAACGCCTATAAAAGGAAAAAATACCAATGCACCGAAATGGTATTTCTATTTCGCACTTATCAAAATACCGAAGATTTTGATTTGATTGCGACATTACAATTTGTGTGACTTTTTGCACAACGGTATTAAATATTAAAAAACGACGATGACTTAGAAATAACCAATAAATAAATGGTATTGGTCTATGTTCTAAATATTTGTAGAATGTTTCATATTACTTCAAACTGACTGCAATGCTGAAAATCAAGATGCTCAACCCTATTCTGCTATTCATTCGAAGTGAATGTGAATTTTCGTCGGTAGTGTCGTTATGGTATTCTCTTATTCATGTAAATATATCTTTCTATACAATTCAAAATAATATAAAATGTTGCGCGCTGCAGTTTCATAACTTCTTTTTTTATTTTCTTATGTTTGCTTTTTTTCTTCGATTTTTTCTGCTTCGTGGATTCTCTTATCAGATTAGGTAGGTACACTGTTTGAAAGTGAATAAAAATCCAATAACTGCCAGTATTTGTTTCTATGATTTTTTTAATAAAATATTCAACCAAAACAATTTATTGAAACGTCTTAAGATTTTTACATAAACTGGGAACAACAGTTTTTGAATATAACACCGATTTATGGTGCTACTATCGTTATCTTTAGCAAATTGGTGTTTTTAATTGGTGTTTTTAACCAAAATAAAAAATTCGCCTAAGCATACGACTCATGGCGTACGTTCGATTCGCGAACCATAATAAAGGACAAAGTTGACCATTAATCGAATGGTTCTGCGCTTTTTATCTCGGTTGGCACTTATATTAAATATTTCAGAAATATGATATTAACAAAAATGGTTAGTTTGAATTAGAATTGGTTGGAGAGACATGCCGGTTATCGCATGAGTTTACACCGAACCGAAATTAAAAGCTAGAGAAAAATATAAAAAAATATGGCATGTAAACGTTGGTTTTATATATCAAATATTTATTAATATGAATTAGTCAAATAGAGGAAATCGTATTTATGTAAAGTTTGATACATAACATAATACAACAGCCTTTGAATAATATTTTTTATAAGTTAATTATAATATAATAATAATTTTATAAATAAAAATACTTAAAATTAAGCAAAACTTTCTGAAAACTAGTTGCTGCTCTGCAACTTGGATAGAAAATCCATTAGAAATGTATGTCGCTCTTCAATTTCCGTCAGATTTCGATTCGGTATTTTTGAACAAATTCTTTCATGTAAAAGTTGATCCTTGAATCCTGATTTGATTTCTTCAAGAACTATTTTATCCTCATCACGTGTCCATGGTTGAGTGATTTCAAGCTTTATTTCCTCTTTCTTTGGAGATAGCATTATATCATTTTTGTCATGAACTTGTAAATCATCGTCTTTTTTCTTTGATGTTAACTTTTTTTTAGCACAATCAACATCTGAACTAGATTCTTCTTCGATGAGATTTTTAAGTTTTTTTGCTGTAGCTATAGCATTGGATTTGATTGGTGGATCAGTTACAGGTCGTTTGACACCGGACTGGGGAGATTTCACCAGATTCTTTTTTGGAGATTTGCGCCTTTCTTTTAAAACAGTTACACCAGATGTAATAGATGAAGAAGTATTTGCTTTGTACATTTTGCGCGGGGAGCCTTTTCCATCTTCTGAAGCATTTGAGGCCATTTTTAGTGGACGATGACAGCTGCCTTGAGCAGCTGTGGATGAACTGTAGCAACTAGTCGAATAATAAGATGGATTAAGTCGGTTGGCATGAGCGCGCAATGTTACATCATCACAAATTTCAAAAAGTTCATCTTTTTCTGGAGCTGTTATGATAGCTAAAGAAGAGGTAGTTATAAAATATATACTATATATTATAAATTATTGCTAAAACACACCCTTAGATTCCTCTTCCTCGGATTTGTCATTATCATCACTATTGTAGTCATTCATTGATGTCAATAGTCTTTTCTCTCCATACTCTCTTATGCCGTGAACACAACCAATTTCGGTTGGGGTATGTTTGTCATCATCTAACGATTCATTTAGATCTGTTGCCTGATAGCTTTTCGCAATAAAAGAAAGCTTTGCAGGAAGCGGAATTTTCGTACCATAAAATATTCTACCGTTTATGTACTTAAGCTGACACGTTTGTGTCTCGGTCGGAGAGTCAAGGAGATCATTTGGATGAAGTGTTTCAATATAATCGCCCGCCTGATTTGAGATTACTTCTTGCATATTAATATTTTCTGCCGAACCATAAAGTCTACAAATGAAAAAAACATTAAAAATAACTTAACACTAAATAAGCATTAATTCTTACCTATCTGGAGGTGGTTCGGATGAAAACAGTTGCGTAAACCAATCAGTTAAGAAAGAATTACTTTTGAGGAGTGGAAAAATCTTTGATTTCATTTTTTCAACTGTAACATCTGGGTCATCAGACAGTTCGCTGATGCACGTGTAGATTTTCCTAATCTGAGCTGGTTGTTTGTTGAAATAAACATTTAATTTGCTAAAGAATGTTCCAGCGTTTGTGTACATAAAATGCTCGAAGAACTTTCCAATAGCTGCCGCCTCATGAGGCAAGAGAAAAGTAAGAAACACATGAGCCAACTCGGGGTGATCGGGGACAAAGAGCTTTTCTAATTTCTGAAACGAAACAAATCGTTGTTTTGAGAAAATTAAGAACCATTTTATGAGTAGGTATATTGTTTTCGTAAGCTTGTTGCATACACTAACGTACACTACTTACATAGTATAAATCTGCAACTTTATCTTTCTTTGGATTGAACGATCTCAAAATGTGATTGAATTTTTTGCAATCATCTGGTCTCTTGGATTGCTTAAGTACCTCTTCAACTTTTTCATAGAAATTGAAAGCATATACTGAAACAAAAATTAAACTATCAAATCCCGTAATTTCTCGGTCAATAATACATACTTGCATCTTTTCGATTAGCATCCTCGGCACTATCTGGAAGCAACATATGCCGGAAGTTCTCTTCCTGTCTATTGGCCTTACGACTTTTTGGAACATCCTGCTCATCGATAGGTTTTCGTTTGCCACCCAATTCTTCACTATGTTTAACTTTTTTGCAGTTCATCTTTAAATCTCGTAACAAATTTGTATATAAATCAAGCGCTTTACAGTGGCGAAATACAAACCGAAGAATATGATTTTTGTAGCGAAGGAATTGTTTCTCTAAATTCAATCTATAAGCTGACAATAAGTTTTCATAACGTTTCTGAAGGTTTTTCGCTGAGCGGAACTTCTTTGCAGTTAATTGAAGCCTTTTACTAAAGTAGGAACCAGAATACTTTGTATTCAAACGAAAACTAGTTTTGCATCGAGCTGTTGTGGTCTTTGAATCTTTGTTGATAGTTTCCTTAACCTTAACTACAAAATAATCTGTAAGCTTTTTTTGTCGTTCAGGACTTACTTTATTTGATGTGTTGTTTGTATTTTTTAATGGTGATTGGCAAACAGATAGACTGGTCTCCTGAAGTTCAGGCAATGCTAATAAGTTTGCACCGATTTGATTTTCGTTCAATATTGGCAATATTTCTGGAGTATGACCAAACATATAATTTATGTTGATAGTGACGGAAGGAATTTCATTTTCCTTAGCTGCCTGTTTCTTTGACCATTTCACAGACCTGTTTCCAGATTTGGAGGACCCCGAATAGGGAAATTCAATTCGTTCTCCTATAACTTCTTTCACGTAACTGATGTAATTCTCGGGATAGGAGTCGTTTATAATGCCACCAGCATTTAGCTACATAAATAATTTAAAATTACAGTTTTATAATTTATCAAAAGTATTTTTTTATTATTTCTGCTGTATTTTGCATCGTTGATAGGGCTTTTTAGGTAACAACGATATATCTCTTTCTCGTTCTCACAGAATTGTCAAAAACAGCAGTATGACGAACAGCTGATTTTTTTTTTATCATTGTTGAAAAATTGATTGAAAACAAAAGCGGGAATTTTAAAGATTTGTGCGCGAAAATTGTGAAAATTGTTGGTTTTGCTAATTAAAATAATTTTTTAAGCCACGGAAATCACAAATTTCACACAAAAAAGAATACCGCATTTAAAAATTATTTCCAAATTGTTTTCTTCAAGATCTTGAGTTTGACAGTTTGAAAAAAGCGCGATACATATTTCAATCTGTCTTCATCATAGTGTGAGCTTTGACAAGATGGTAAAACTCCCTATACCAAACTAAAAAAATGTCATCTTGTATGAATATTTATGCCTTATTCACAATAGGTATTTTTGAAAATATATTTTATAAGGACATGTGTAAAGTATTTGGCTAAACACAATGGTGTAGCTGCGGCTTTAGCAGCACTGTCAAAGTCGAGGCAACGCCAAAAGGGCTTTTTAGATAACAAAGATATATCTCTTTCTCGTTCGCAGAGCAGTGTCAAAATCAGCAGTTCGCGGATGACAGCTGAATATTTTGTTTTATAATTGTTGAAAATTGATTGAAAACAAGAGCGGAAATATTAATGTTGTGCTCGCAAATTGTGAATAGTGTATTATTAAACTTTTTAGTCACGGAAATTTCAAATTTCACAGGAAAAAAAGATATTATTTACAAAATTTTTTTACAAGATTTTGAGTTTGACAGTTTGAAAAAAGCGCGATACATAATTTCAATCTGTCATCCGCGTAGTGTGAGCTGTCATTTATTTTTTGACAATATGGTAAAATTCCCTATAAAGCATAAAGCGACCCGTACAATGTCAGTTAGAGGACGGCAGTCATCTACGCATAACAATCAGTCATCAGGCAAAATCAAAACGGTTTTGATTTTTCGTCAAACAAATGCATGCATACAGACTTAAGGCAGAACCATAATAGAAGAATTAGTACGTACGGTGCCGTACGAAATTAGCGAAAACAAGGAATTTGTATAGTGCGCACATAATGTCGTATTGCTCAGTTTCGGCACATTTTCGTTCACTTTTGCCTCCGTACGTAAAGAGCGCTCCAGAGCGCAGTTTACGTACGTAAATCTGACAGCCAGCCAAATACATGTGAAATCAGCCTCCCCGTTCGACCTTTATGGTCGACTGAAGGTAATGGAAATGGCGGCACTTAAGGAAACTTGACGTAGAATTATGACATTAGCTTTCGTTTGCTTACGACTATTATGGTTGGCCCTTTATTTTTACAAGCACTATATTACAGATTGATGTCAAATGACTGGCCGTGTAAAGGTCGCTTAACATCTTGCTACAAAACACGCGCGTCTTTCTAACACAATGAGTGCGAAAGAGAAAAACAGTGAGACAAAAAATCAGCCGACGGGTGAGCCTCGGTCCGAATTTTCCATGACTCTTTTATCCGTTAATTTAATTTTAGCCGGCCACGAACAATTTATATTACTACACCAAAGTTGTCAATTGGCTGAGGAGATATTCACCCTCAGAGTATCTCACTTTCCCACTTACCCATCATAAAAGGTGATTCACATAAAATGCTAAAAAAAAAAATAGCTTTAGCAAGTAGGTTGGGTCAAGATAAAAAAAAAACAAATTACGTGAGGGAAGGGGTAATCTCCTCCTGTTTAAAAGGGATTGTAATTTACTGAAAATTAACTTAAAACAGGAATTTAAAAAAATATTAAAAAATAACGGTAATACTTACACGTACTGCTATACCTTTTTAAAAAGCCAGAAATCTTTTCTTTAACTTCATATTTAAATTAAGTTCTTTAAGTAAAAGATTTAAGAAACATTTTTCAAACTCAAAATTTTGAAAAAAAAATAACATATTTAGTTTGATCTTTGTGTAGAGAAACTATATAAAGATTGAAACTAGAAAGTTCTAGGGTTTCCTGTCGCCGATGCGGAACTTGCATCGACTTTGGTTGACGTGGGTAATATGAAAGAATTGAAGATAATTGTTTGGAAAGAGACGGTTATGTAGAAGTTCTGACAACAATAATGCGATAAAAAAAGAAATATATAGCAAACCAATTGCTTGGTCTGTTTTGTTTTGACATTCTTAAGTCGGAAAAAGTCCCGAAACCAGATAATAATGTCGACACTAGATGGCCGCCAGGGACATTTAGTTATAACTTCACTATATATTAAAATATATATACGATGGTTTGATATAGATAAAATTAGCCCAAATTGGCAGATTTCCTGTGATGTCAAGATTGAGCGTGTAAGATAATTGTCAATCTAAGTCGCCTTTACTCCTATGTGTTTCGCCCAAGTTATTATTTCTTTTTTAGCTCAGACAACCAAGTCTCAACTTATGTGCTTCTTTTAAAGATAGCTTACTCGAATAGCGCTCTATGAGCTCAGAATAAAACGATAGAGTAGATGGAGCACGAAGTTGACGAGACCAACTTTCAGTAGTTTTCAAGTTATTTAACAGATCCTGAGATGAATTGCAATTATATGACAGTGCTCAAGTGTGTATAATAAAAAAAAAAACAGAGCTCTCAAGTTGACCAAAAAGGAAAAAAAAAACCTATTGAGTGTTCGTTTAGTCACCTTAGAGTCGTTCAAAAGCGTTTTTTAAAAAGCTCTTAAGAGTTAAAGTGAGCAAATACTGTGTGGAAACATATTCATCCAACACTTTCAACGTTCTCCTCTTTTTATATTTTGAAATCGGAATACCAACTGCTCTGTCATTTCAAAGATGTATTTCAAAATTATTTGGAACAAAATTGGGCTTCAGTTGATTTGATTGATTAGTCACTTTGTTGCATATTCAATCAAATTTAATACATCAGACAAATTTTAATTCACTATCAGTGTTCAAATTTAATACCATGTCAATAACCAGCAAACAAATTGAAAACATGTCCTATTCTTCGAAAAAAAACTCGTTTGGATTTATAATACTATATAAGAAAGTGAGTAATAAATAATAATACTCACCACATGAAGAAAATCCTGCCACATCATTGGCAATTCTGCTATCCTTTGATTTGGTGGCAATATTTTTAAATGGTCTATCCATATAAGATTATGTTCAACTGGTGGTGCTTTTTGATGTTCGAAATAATACTATAAATAAACATTTTAAGCAACTTCTCTTTCAACTTTTTCAAATTACCTACCTTGACAGGATTATATGAGTCAGATTTCCTTAAATCACTTATATAATCTCTTAGACGTCTTGCTTTCTTTCCATGAACAAAAGTATTTGTAATACGCTCACATACAATGGACATAGCCGTTTTACCTCGATATGTACGTCCTATTTTATATACATCTTTTAAATATTTTTCCAGACCCATTGCAATAAGGCTAAAGGCGAGAACACAATTAGCTGAATATTTTATATGAAAAACAATAGAAGACTAACGTCGATTCGGCGGGTGCAAAGCTGTGAAAACTTATTTGTTGGGAAGCGAATGGAATATTCGGCAAATAATTTGGATACATAAATACAGAACTTCCAAGGATTTTTTTCAATATACGCGGTGAAAATCGAGATACTTGATAATTTGTTCGTGATCTAAAGAAAATGTTTACATATATTAAGTAGCAGTTACTTTTGTATTTTATGGGACTTACATTCTTCTTATTTCTCTATAAATGAACCTATAAAAAAATGAATATTAGAAATACACAAAATAAAATATGCAACCATAAGAATTAACTGAAATTCAATTGTGTTTTTGTTTTTAAACCGAATTCGTTTTTTCCATAACGTCTTTATAAAATTACTATTATTATTATTTTACTAAAACAAAATATTCTAAATTCTCCTATGAGAAATTCTCTGCTAATCCTTTATAACAAATTTGAAAAAAAACCATCAAAACAAAAAGAATTGTTTCTTGAGTTTACATGCGTAAATTTTTAGTACATACTCCTAAATATTGCAATTAAAATAAAATGTCTTACTTCATTAATTGCGCGTTCTCCACCGAATCTTCCTCTAGTTCTTTTTCCCATTCGTGCACAAGTGCCAAAGCAGGCTTTAAGTTCCAAACATCAAATGTAGAATTTTCTTTCGCTTTTTCATTCAATTCTATCAACATTTCTTTCTGTTTTGCTGCATTCTTCCACAGAACTGGATGAGAATATGTTTGAAAAAAGTTTTGCGCACAAAACTGTACATGAATTCTCAGTTGCTGTTGAAGAATTTGATATTGATAGTTAGTAAATCCAGTTGGTTCTACACTCAAAGGCACTTTCGGCACTTTGATACTTTTGAGTTTTTCAAATTTATGAACATATTCATTTCTGATTATTCGTTGCGTGGGAACATATCTACCCCGTGGCCATGTAGGAGCACTTTCTAGTTGACACTCTTTTGCGTTCGTTACGGTATTTTCTATTATTGAGACACGATTAACAGCCGTTGTCGGATCAATATAAGATACTTCAAATGGATTGCATACAGGTGCTGAAGCTGTGTTTGACAAAGTATTTGGAACATATTGATGGGGTGCCATACCATTGCTAGGTGTTTCAATAAAAAGTTCTTCGTTTATTATGCGAGGTTTTATTGGGGGTGGAGCTAATGGTGTAGACATAACTCCTGGATGAAAAGAATACTCTTGGGGATGTGTATAGGTTGATGTGTTACTGATAACATCAGGGACCGGTGTTTGACACGTATTTCCTAAGCCTAGTTGACAGTGGCTTTCATTAATGGATAAATTTTGTGATTCGTTTTTTGGTGAAATAGACTTGTTATTTTCTATAAATTTTTTAGGAGTTTCGAGTTCAATGCTTTCCATGCAAACCCCTTCATTGAGGAGACCTTCAAACAGTTCCGCTACAAGCTCAGTGAGCTCTTTTTTGGAAATATTAACATCACGAAGTTCTTCGGCATCAACTAATCGTGCATAAATATTCAATAAAATTAATATAATATCTTGAAAGTTTGAAAAACTTACATGGAACTTTTTCTGCAGCTACATATTCCGGATCATTGACTGGATCATCATCATCTCCAACGAAACTGTTATCTATATTTGTGATTATTCAAATTTAAAATTATTGGTATAATTTTACTTAATTTTACTTTATTACTCACTTAAAGGCTTTGAAAAGGTATTAAGAAATTCCATCCAATCCTGATCATTGCCATATACTTCAGTGTCCGTCACATCGAGATGATCATCTGGTGGAATAAATTCCGATTGGAGGTCCTCGATAGTTGTCTGTTGAAGGCAAAACTTCGATCTTGTTCGTGTTGCAATAATTTCGTCACCAACGGCTTCCCCTTCAATTTCACGTGGAACCTTAAAAATACCATCCTCCGAGAACTTTTGTGGGGATTCCATCATTTCTTGAGCTTGGTGAGGTGTCATTGGGGTTCGAGGTTGAGAGTCCATATCAGAGGCAGTCAGATTTGGATCTTCATCAGACTTTAAAAAGCATAAGTATATAAATAATAGGGCAGTTAAGGCTGAAATAACCTACAGCGAAATCCTCTTCTTTGAATGTGTACTCTTCGTCTTCTTCATCGGAGTGTAAGTCTTCCTGAATAAGGGAGGCAATTTCTGATGTTTTTGGTTCCATTAATGATGGAAGAGCTATCAGCGGTGGCTTGTTTAATTCTCTAGCTTTGGCTCGGGTTAACTTAGGAATTGATGGATCAATGTCGTTTACAATAATTGCAGCAGTTTGTATTCGGTCGGCTTCTTCTTTTTCTCGGGCCAATTCGTCTTCTGCTTTAAGAGTTATTAAAGCCAAAACATGGTCATTGGCTACTAGTTTCTAAAATTGTAACAAGTTTGAAAACAGAATAGATCGTATTTTAGGTATTAATTTAAGTTGCTTACCTTAATTAGCTTTCTCATCTCCACCGGCGATAGGTTATTCATTTTCGCAACACTTCGAAGTTTCTTTTCGATTGCGATAGCACTTTCATCCATCTGGCTTTCTTCATCGTCGGTGGATATAGATTTTTTCCTGAAAAACAAAATATTTAGTTTTCCGAAAAAAGTTTAAAGAATATTCCTACCTTTTTCTTCCTTTAAGGGTACATTTTTGGGAATAATCGATGGATGTTGAACGTTTATTGGACATTATTTATGAATTTCAATTATATTTTGGCTTAAGAGATATCACGCATTTTTTATAGTTTACAAACGAACAAAATAAATAACACACACAAATAAGAATATTTTTTTGACATAAAAAAACGCAGTTTTGTTTTACTACTGTTGACATCTGCCTGTCATCTATAAACTTGATCAGATCACAATGATGAAATGTGATGCGTTCGGTTAATCTCGATATACTTGGATACTCTAGCTTGTGAGAGTGTGTTTCTTTATTTTTTCCCGATAAGGAACAGAAAAGACTACCAGAATAGAATAAATAAAGAAACAGATCTAGAACAAAAAGAATAATTTACAGCTGTTTGTTACGTTTATTTCTGAAAATGGAAAACAATCAATAAAAGAATTACTTAAATTAAATTGGACTTGTTGCAATAAGAAGAAAACAATATAAAATACATACAAATACACAAATTATATAAATACTCACCCATTTCCATTTAATTATTAATTTTTTTCCGGTTGGGGTCAAAATCCCGAAAACCCAACAGACCGAAAACCGAAAAGACCGAAAATGTTCACCCGAAATCCCGAAAAATTATAAAATATGTTCCCACCTAACGAAATTGCGCTATTTCAGAAAATCTTCTGATATCACTCACGAAATTACACGATTTCCCATTCAAATACATAACTTCAAAATTGTTTCAATTTCAACGCAATTTCACTTTCATTTCATATCATTCCTGTAAAACTGATGAATTCAATTAACAGAGTTAACAAAATGCGTCAATTTGTCAAAATGTGATATTTTGATTGAAAACAAGAGAGGACATTTTAATGTTGTGCTCGAAAATTGTGAATAGTATATTATTTATCTTTTAAGTCACGGAAATCTCAAATTTCACATATTTCAATCTGTCATCCGCGTAGTGTGAGCTGTCATTTTTTCTTTTGACAAGATGGGAAAATTCCCTATTTTCTGTTTAATTTCAATTTTCTCCCTCTTTGAAATTAAAATTAATTTAATTTTTTGAAGAACTTAAAAAATTGATCTTTGCAAAGAATGCTGTAATGCCGCTTTACGAAATAAAGGGTATACAATTTCAGTTTCATGTCGTCAAACAATTCGAAATCTTCGTCCTCCGAAAACATTTTGCATATTTTTTTTTTGTTTATAGAAAATGACAAATTGACAGGAGTCAGGGAAAAGCAAGTGTGACACTAACAAAATTAATATAGGGTTTTCATGATTTTAATTTTGATGCAAGTCTTTAAAAATAGAGTGTAGTTTAACTTGTCTATAATTGCCAAAAATGTAATTTTTTTGAGCCATTTTGTTCAATAAAATACGCCTAATATCTTAATGCTCTTTTTTACTCAGATTAGGTTAGAGCAGCTCACTGAACAGGACTATTATCATTATCAGCTGTCAATTTGACAGCGTAGTTTATCTATTTTTCTTCTTCTGTGAAATAAGATCGATTACTTCTTTTTGTGTAAAAAGTTTTTAACAGAAATATCAATCGTCTTTATCTAGAAGACTGTAAATAAAACTATATTATTAATTGTTATCATTAAAAATAAAATACATTTCAGTTAAAGAATAATGAAAAAGCTTTAATAGACCAAGAAATTCTTTATACGCAAACATGTAAAATGGTTTATGGTTTAAATGTTTTGTATAAACTTTATTAACAAAGAAATAAAAATCAATTAAAAGCCACAAAATAATAAAAGAAAGGGCAAGAAAACTCCTTCCTATGGATACGATTCGTGTAAACAAATTGGAGAGCGGACAACACCAAACGACAAAAATGGAACAACTATCGGGTGTTATGATTATTATCATTATTGGTGGAGGAGTTTTAACTTTTGTTATGTTATTTATATTCGCTAAACGACAAATAATGCGTTTTACATTGCGATCAAGGCGTGGTCCTCATGTACCAGTAGGAAATGATGCTAAAAAGGTATAATACATTTTGAAGAGTCTCAATATTAACATGTTTTTTTTTAGGGGATTCGACGTGAAATTGAACGTCGTCTCGACTGTATACAAAAGATTGCTCATGAACCCAAACTATTATGGGATGATGATAAGTATATACTTAAGCCAGATCAACCATTGCCACCATACTACTATCGTATGAAGGCTGTTGATGATATAAAAATTCTTGGTAATTATTGATTTTACTTTGGTATAATATATCTTCAAAATAACTATAATTATACTATATTTAGAAAAAGAGATTTCTAGAAGCGATGGAAGTGTCCGTCATCCTTATGACAGTCTGAGGGCTTTTCTTCTAACTACTCTTGCTTCCACATCTTTGAACGGATCTGGCCAACGGTTGATTCATCAATTTTGCGATATGTACGAACACGCTCGTCACGATCCAAACGATTTTGGAAGCGAAGAGTATGAAGCATTCCACAGACTTCTATTAAAGCTACTCGATGCGTAAGATACCTCTTAGCTTTGCCCTAACCTTAATCCATAAAATATAAATTGTTCTTCCCTTCCAGTGCAAAACAATTGAAATCATTTTCAAATAGTCGAAAAACTTCACCCTCCCGCACGCCGAAAAAACAAACTAAAATGCATTCTCTCTTAGATCCCTCCCGATTGCGTCCACCTCCGCTCAACGCGGATCATAATTCTCCTGTTGTAGGAGGCGGCGAACATCAACATTCCAAAGTCAACCTAACATTGGGCCTTCAAGCGCATCATATACAAGATCAAGACCAAGAACGAGAAAATGTACGGAATCGAAACAAAACTATTCCAACTGGTGATGAAAACGAAATTCTTAGCGTTAGCGTATCAACATATCATGATAATAGTTCAAGTGTTGTATGATTGCAAATGCAGGAGATTTTACAGCGCATCTCCTATTCGTTTACATACTGGATACCAAAGTAAAAATGTTTTCTTCAACCTAGAAAATTATGTACTGCTGATGTAGATAAATATGAAAAGTAAATACAAAGAAAAGTAAAATCAATTTTTGTTTAATAACGCTATCTATTTAAAATGTATAAATAGCAGCAATATAAAAAGTAATACTAATCACAATATGAAATTAAAACATAATTCAAAATTGGAAGTCTTTTATTTCGGGACATAATTCTGAGTACAAAATCTTGGGTCTAGAACACATTAGAGCATTTCGATTACCGAGTGCTTTAGCTAGAACAGAGAGGTAGCGTTGAGGCGGAGAATAAAATTATTAGGTAAACAGTTGAGACAGGAATGGTAAGATTTGAAATTTCTAGTCTTGTGTGACGTAGTCTGCTTGCCTAGCTGAACTCGACGAAAAAGGGGATCTTGTCTCTAAATCAAGACCTCACCAGCAACAATCAGGATTAGGGAAAGAAAACATTCAAAACTAACAGCGGACGGAATTGACCACTAATGGAGGGCGCTGTGGATTGAATAGGAGTCATAATCTCTCAACTGATTTCGAATTATCAATTTAAAAACAAAGAACATGACTATGTCGCACTAACTTGCTCTGTTGACAAGTTACAACTTTGCTCAAGATTTGAGTTTTGATACCAAAAGTCCTTAACATACCTTTGTTCACCTAAAATGAAAATTTCTTTAAGAACGAATCACGTAATTTTAGTTTTATTTTCAAAATCGACATTTTCGAACCTAAGCTACTCGAAAATTTAATAAAAAGAACACAATCAGGATTTTACTTAAAATATTAAAGCGGTCCAAGCATTGGTTTTCGTCCAGGCCATGCTTCCTTTGCGTATTTTTTCTTTTGTGGTTCATTACTATTTTCCAGCACTGAGTGATCTTCATAACGTTGCACTGAAAAACAAATTACGTTAACAATTTGATCCATAAACAGCATCACACAAAAAATACTATTTCTTCCTCTTGGAAAGGGTATTTTTCCTTTTGGAATTGTTGGCTCAGTGATAATGGGTGTAACATCGGGGGCTGGATTGGGAAGTAGTAAGCCCAACTTAGTTCCCATTGCAATTGGAGTTATGTCAAAGTCATTAGCGGTATTCAAACGATTCGAACTCTGGTCATGAGCTTCTGGGAGATCTTGATAAAGTTGTGGGGTATTTGAAGTCGGATGCAAATGTTTCATTTCGTGGTTGCTATTTTGATTTACAGGACTTGCTGATATTCCTATTTGATTTGGCTCGAAGCGCATACGTTTGCTTGGAACAACTGTTGTCTGAACAAGATTACGAAAACGTCCAACATTTGGATCTACATCTTCGGGATTAATGATGATTTCTTCTTCATTGAAGGTAACACTTCGACGTTTTCTTTGTGATTTGTTTGCGCTCTATCACAGAGAATGTAAATAAAAATAAAACTTTTACACATCTGTAATGCTGCTTACCTTTCGAAGACTGTCGTCTGTGATGCCCAACATTGATATTCTTCGATTATGTGCAGTATTGTATTCGGTAAGATTCTTTCAATTAAAAAAAATACAGTATTTTTTTTTATTTGTGTAGGTTTTCATTAAGGCTTACGTCTAACTCCGTTTGACTTTCTGGTAAGCCAAGTAATGCTCCATCGCTTGACTCACACAGTGGAAGATCCTCTATGATACTCGCCCTGTGACCCGCTGATGGCCTTTCTCTAAGAATATATTGTCGAGTTGATGCCCCAAAATGAAATGTCATATTTATTTGAAGTTGCGTCGGCTTATTGGATTCAAGACGCAAAGTTCCAATATAAGTGCCATGGGCTTAAATATTTAATAAAAATGAATTATAATTGTTGCACTTTCTTCGGCAAACTTTCACCGACTTTATAAGCTGCTATTCTAAATCGCATTTTAACATACTCAGGATGCCTATTAGCATAATTTAAACAGCTAATGAGCATATTGATTATGTTAGACTATTCTGGCATTATTACTAGTAAAACAAATTTGAACGTGTTCTGCCTAAACAATCAAGTGTGATTGAAGCTTTATGAAGTTTTTATAATTTCATCCAAACACAAAAATCAGCTACATATCATTTAAAAAAGCTACATTTTCAAAAAAATACTTAAATTTTCTTAGAGCATGAACCAAAAACTTAATAAAAGAGAAATAAATTTTATTAAATAATAAGGATTATCGGTCGACAAATCTTCATTGTTTTATTAATATGTAGGGACATCTATTTCCGATCATCCTCACATAAAAATCGTTATGTTTTCGTTGTTTTTTGGGTCTCTCCTACTTTAAAAGGAATTAGGTTTATGTATGCCGGGAAAGTTTTAAAAGAGGAAAACCCAAGAAACAACAAACATAAAACGATTTTTGTTTAAAGAGTTCAAGAACTGTGTATGTTCGGTTATAGGTGCCAGTGCCACTACCTTACACACCCTTGATCGGTTCTTCCAAAGTTGGAAAAGTCAAAAGTCGCGACGGAATACTGACACGAAAAAGATCAATAATTTATAACCATTCAGAACTGCCTGATTATTCAAAAGTTAGCTTGCAGTACAAACGACAAACGAATGCAAAATTGTAAGATTTTGGTTAAATGCGTTGAGACATACCTAGTAGTTGCATTGCCATTTGGAAATAGGACGCAAATACATAGTATACACATTCATATCATATTATAACTTACTTGATCCTAAATCAACCAAATACGCTATGTTCAAGTGCTTATGATACACAAATGCTGCGTGTACCCTTGAGCAAGATGCATGATCAATACAAAAATCATTCATTTGAGCATTACGTCCAAATAAATAGCATTTCTTTTCATCAACCATGAGCTTCTGAACCAATTTGTCATCTTTTAATACATCTAAATGCAATCCAGTTGGCGGCTTGCCGGCCCTGTTATTGAAGAAATCTATATAAAATCATGGCAATATTTGTATGTAAAGAAATTAATACATACCAACCAGGGATTTCATAACTATTGGCCATAATAATTGCACTTGTACAGAAATACCTTAAGGTTTTTTTTTTATTAATTTTATCAAAACTATGAATCCAAAAATAAACAAATTTTTCTTTTAATTTTGTGATGAAGTGACGTTTAAAAGAAGGTGTGTTTACTGAAGACAAAAAACTATAAAGCAGAACATGTCGGAACAACAGAGCTTTTTAGGTAACAACGATATATATCTCTTTCTCGTTCGCAGAGCAGTGTCAAAATAAGCAGTACGCAAATGACAGATGAACATATTTTTTATCATTGTTGAAAAATTGATTGAAAACAAGAGCGGAAATATTATTGTTGTGAGCGAAAATTGTGAATAGTGTATTATTAAACTTTCTAGTTCGGGAAATCTCAAATTTCACAGGAAAAAAGAGATTATTTACAAAATTCTTTTACAATATTTTGAGTTAACGACAACAGTCGTAAAGCGACCTTTACACGGTCAGTCACTTGACATCAATCTGTAAGACTGACTGACGAGAGTTCGTTGGCGAGAGAGATGAGGGGTGCTTCAAATTATAAACATCGGAAGCGTGAGTACTTTTTCAATTCCAAATTTAAGTTTTTTCCCATTTTGATCATTATCTTTTTTTTTTTTATTATTTTCTTACTTTTTTTTTTGTTATTTTCTCACTTCCTTTATATTGTTGTATTTTGCTATCCCCTCAGATCTGATCGATTTGCGTCACAAAATACACGCAAACAACAACAACGCAAGATCCAGCTTTGTTTCTAGATCTTGCGAAATTCCAATTAGCTCCGGATCAGAAGGGATAATAAAATATGACTTATATTTTTTTTATAAAACACCCCTAATATAAGGTCCATCGGTGGAATGAAACGAGTCTCGTTTTTAACTGTCACAAAAAAAATAATTTTTTTGACATTTCTCATCAGAGTTGCGTGCGAAGAAAACTGCAAATGTATAAACGTGGATAGACTGTGCAGAATTTTTAAGAAAAACTTAACAAAGTATTATTAAATTAAATCGTGTTAGAAAACATACGTTTGTGAAACTCTAATACTTGAGAAAAATAAAAATAATTCTTCTAAAATGTCAAAACGTACTCAACCACTGTGGCAACAGCCACCTTCTCAAGAACGACCTAAATTAAAACTTTACAATAGTTTAACAAGACAAAAAGAAGAATTCATACCTCTGGATGGTAACAATGTTCGTTGGTATAGTTGCGGACCAACCGTATACGATGCCTCTCACATGGGACATGCCAGGTAAGCAAAGCACAATACACGGCCACAACAAATGACTGCTGACTAATCATTGCAATCAATATCATCATCCCCTGCAGGTCTTACATATCTTTTGATATTCTTCGACGTGTTATTTCCGACTATTTTGGCTATAACATTCAATATGTCATGAACATCACTGATATCGATGACAAAATAATAAAACGTGCTAGGCAGAACTATCTATACGAAAAGTACAGGAAAAGTGTTGGTGCAATGTCAGACCTATTGGAAGATCAGCGCTTAGTGCTTGATGTTTTCAAACAAACCTACGAAAAAAACACTGATCCTGACAAGAAAATAATGCTTGACAAAACGCTTGTTAAGATGAATGCTGCAGTGGAACAACTTCAAAAAGCGGTGGCATTAGGCGATAAGACGAATATAGAAAAGGCAAAGATGAATTATTTGAATGAAGCTAAAGATCCAATCGCCGAATGGATGGACAAAAAGGAAGGCGATCAAGTGACAGAGAATTCTATATTTGAAGCGTTACCCAGTTACTGGGAAGATGAGTTTCATAACGATATGCGAGCATTAAATGTAAGTATACAAATGCTTAAACGGCAAGATTAATTTTTATTTTTTTATCCAAAACGAGTTTTAAAAATCAATTTAAAAAAACTTCACAATATTAGTCATTAGCATTACTGATACTCATTGTATTTTAAAGCAGAAGCGAGTTACATGCAAGAAAAACCAGTACAATTTATTATTATTATCGGTTCATTTAAAGTTCAACTGACATGACTTGTATCTTCAATTTTATTTAGATCGAGGTGTTTTATGCCTTGTGACACTGAGTCGTATTCACAAGAAAAAATGATGAGCTCTCAACAACATAATGTCTTGTTCTAAAATAAAAGCTTCAAGTCCAAGCATTTCCTTCTTTTCGTATTCATAATAATTACCTGAAAAGATATCTCCCAAGCTTAAGAAAGGTAGACTCAGCAGAACAATGAATTGCATGATGTGCCAGCTTCCTTCTTTTCGCTTATGCACTACTAAGTAACACTTCAGTTTTTTATTAACAAATTGAAAACAAATACTAGTAGTGAACTTTAATTCATATCAAAAGTTGTAATAGCCATTCAAATCGCGTCATATTCTAAGAAAAGATGAAGTGAAGAAATACGACCCAACAAAAAGCCAGTTGGATGTTTTTTTTTTTCAACCAATATGAACACAAGTGTACCTATATGAACGAAACTTCAAATGTTAGCATCCTTCACATGAATTGTTGCATGTCTGAGCCCAACTGAATGCCTGTGTGGTTGCATTTGTAAAGACAACGGATCAAATAATTTACTGCCACAAAAAAAGATTTAGTTTACTTTACTTTTGGTTGAATTTTGCAAGAACGAATTGATATTAAAATTAGATCTGTATTGTGCCAATAGTTTTCTTAACCATTAGTGCCTAAATAGTAAAAATTTACAATATATAAATAAATAATAAATATTTTTTTCAGATTCTTCCACCAGATGTACTTACTCGAGTCAGCGAATATATTCCCCAAATTGTTGATTTCATTCAGCGTATTATAGCTAATGGATTAGCTTATGCAGCAAATGGTTCAGTTTACTTCGACGTAAATGGATTCGATAGGAAAAAGAATCATCATTATGCTAAATTAGTACCTGAAGCTTATGGCGACACAAAATCTTTACAAGAAGGAGAAGGTGATCTCTCGTTAGCTGAAGATTGTTTGTCTGAAAAACGTTCTCAAAATGATTTTGCGCTTTGGAAAGCGAGTAAAGCTGGTGAACCATTTTGGGAGAGTCCTTGGGGAAATGGTCGTCCTGGTTGGCATATTGAATGCTCTGCCATGGCATCAGATATCTTTGGTAAAACTATGGATATTCATACAGGAGGTGTTGACTTGAAATTTCCCCATCATGACAATGAGTTGGCGCAATCTGAAGCCGCGTTCGATCACCCCGAATGGGTTAAGTATTTCCTTCATACAGGACACCTAACTATAGCCGGATGCAAGATGTCTAAATCGTTGAAAAATTTCATCACCATCCAACAAGCACTGTTAAAACATACTGCCAGCCAGCTACGGCTAGCGTTTCTGATGCACGCTTGGAAAGACACTTTGGACTATTCAGATAATACAATGGAAATGGCCGTACAGTATGAGAAGTTTTTGAATGTAAGTTCTAACTGGGTTAAAAGTAGTTGATTTTAACAATTCTCTTCTATTTTTAGGAATTCTTCCTTAATGTTAAAGACTTAACTCGACATTTTGTAACCGAAAAACCTGGCAAACAATTTGATGCGTGGCGACCATCTGAAGAAGCGTTACAATCTAAATTTAATGCAACGCAAGCACAGGTTCATGAGTTTTTGTGTGGTAAGTAGGTATCGTATTTTTTTCGATACACATGATTATAAAAGCATTGTATATTGAACAGATAACGTTGACACCCGATCAGCTCTGGACTCGTTGCGAGACCTAGTTTCATCTTCAAATGTCTACATTCGTGATAATAAATGCAGCAAAGTGAATTCATTGCTTTTGCGTAAAATCGCAATATACATCACTGATTTACTAAATATTTTTGGAGTTATAGCAGGACCCCGTGGTGGAATTGGATTTCCAGTTTCCAATTCAACAAATGGTGATGCGAACGGTGCTGACCTGGAAACTACTTTAACGCCTTATCTTACTGCCATGGGTGAGTTCCGTAATCAGGTTCGAGAGCAAGCAAAAACCTTAAAGGCAGTAGATATTTTAAAACTCTGCGATGAGTTACGTGACGAGGTACTTCCAAATTTGGGAGTTCGTTTAGAAGACCGAGAATGCGGTGCATTCGCAATAAAATTGGTCGACAAAGAGTCGTTACAGAAAGAACGAGAAGCCAAAAAAGCTCTTGAGAATGAAAAAGCTGCAGAAAAGGAGAGAAAAAAGCAAGTAGCTGCTGCTGTCAATGCCGCTAAAGAGGCTCAAAAGAAAATTGATCCTAAAAAGATGTTCTTATCAGAGACAGACAAGTATTCAGCATTTGATGTTAATGTGAGTTAAATTGGTTATAAAATGAATTAAGCATTTAAAAAAAATATTTCTTTGTTTTAGGGATTACCGACACATGATAAAGAAGGCAAGGAAATAAGCAAAGGTCAAACTAAAAAACTGCAAAAACTTCAACAACAACAGGAGTTGCGATATAAGGAATATATGGAAAATGTTAATGGGGGTTAAGATGAAGGTCATATTTTTGTATAATTTTTCTTTTTTTTTCTTTCTTCACACGTTCGTTAGCAATTCGTATTAAACATTTATAAATTAATTTTTCTTTAAGTTTCATTTTAATTTTGTTTGTTTTTGTAACGGTTTAATTTATAAAATTATATTTACATTCGAAGAAACATGTTTTGTTAATTTATTACATATACTACATAAGGCTATATAACTCAGTGCTTTCAATAAATTTTCAAAAACTAAAATTAGATAAAAAAGTGTTTTTACAACCAAATTTATAATAAACTCTGATATTTTTATAGAAAATTAAGTGAAAATTGGATAGAGATATCTTGTAAAGAAAATTGTTCAAATATAATGGCGGAGTAATACAGTTTAGATTTCATTGAGGTACATATTAAACAATGCAAATTGTCTGAGTTATAAAGTCCATTGTTCTACAGTTATGGAACACGTACATTTCATCAACATAAAAGCATTTGGCTGGAATACAAAAATGTACATTTGATTGCACTCAAACTCAATGAAGTTCAAGTCTTAGAAAACCTTTTTGATGTCGATGTAAGGCAACATATCGTCCTTGCACTGCCAGAAGCATGAATGTGGAATTTAAAAATATTAGGTAATTGTTTTAAGAACCGATTGCTTTCGTATAATCAAGCTTTTTTTTCTTCGACAATTATTGTTGCTGTTTTTATCAACTTCTCATAGTGCTGTAAAGACTCGTTTTTGTTTTATCTAAATCCATACAACAGCGATTCGGGTTCAAGGTAAAAACACCAACCCAGAGAAGACATGATAATTATATTATTTGCGGGGTATTACTATGATGTTAGAGTATTCATGTAAACAAGCAGATAAACATGTTTGCAAAGAATTAGCAATTAAATCGTAAAATTTAACTGGCAAAATTTTCGTTGAGAGCTATTCTATTAGTATAAAGACTAGAGTTGTCCTTGACCTTTTTGAATTTAAGGAATCTCAACTGTCGAAGTTACTATTAGGGTGGGTCACCATTTTTTTTTTTTTTTCAAATCTATTTGTAAAGGCATGAAGCGTATTTACCCTAGTATTATTTTCATAAAAGACAATCTTTAAAAATAGATTTTATTTCTCAAAAAATCTTAGTCAAATAGTATTTATAAGAATAACTATAATAATGGACAAATAAAATAAATAATAAGGATATATTTGTATTCAGTGTAATAATTAAATTTTAGGATTATAAATATAAAAATAAAAACTTCTGCTGAAATGCAGTTTAGTAAGTTCATAAAATTATTAGCAAGCAAATGCCAATAATGTTATTTACAAAACATCCATCCAATCAGTAGCCAAAGGAAACTCATAGCGTGCACAATCTTCAGCCAAAAGTGAATCCAACAATTTTTTATCCTCCAACTCAGATGGATCCCGTAAATCAAATGCTAAACCGAGTTCATCATCAAAGTCGATTGGTGGCAATCTACGATCAGGTAGATCAAAGTCATCTTCAATATCACCATCACCATTGATGATTCGCTCCAACACATCAGGTTCAAGAACATTCATCTCGGACCAAATTTCTTCCAAACCTAATTCAAAAACATGCAATCTAACCTTTGATTTCTATATAAAATAGAATAAAATAAATTTGTTCACCTTTGTGGCAACTTTTGTTGCAAGTTTTTGCGGTTGGTAGATCTCTTTTCTGCAATTCTTCGGTCTTTGTTGCAACAATGGGATGAACTTTTGGCAGCTGTTGAGATTTAAGAAAATCTGACTTTTTCTTCAACAAATCAGTGCAAAAGTTCTTTGAAGACCCAGGAGCTTGTAATCCTTTGAATGGCGTAATCGAGGCATGATTATGGATGACATTTTTAATTTCACCCAATGCATGTTTACGGATATTGTGCTTGCGTTCCGAATTAAATAGTTTATTTGGTAAAGTTCTTTGGTTGTAGTTTTCCCCGTCGAGGAATAGTTTTTCGTTATGTGCTTTCGACATTTTATTATTTTTAATGAATAATAATTATATATATTTTGTTTTTAGTTTACTTTGGTTAAGTATATTTTTTTATTTTCAAGTGAAATGTGAAACAAAATTATATTGAAAATCAAATCATCAAAATCGCAGTTTGCCGGGAAAATTGTAATTTTTTCAAGTTTAAAAGTGACATGCAGTGGTGCCAACTTTCAAGTATCAAACATTGAAGATCAAAATTATCGAGACTCTCCAAATTTCTTTATATAGGGTGTCTCAAAAAACAACGAAACGTTTGAAATGCTTGTTGAGTATGGCGATATATTTTTCTGTTATGAATTTCCATAGAAAAGTTATCAATAAATCTTACATGATTTCTATTTTCGGGTTGCACACATTTATCGGTCTTTTGGTAGTTTTTATTGTAAAGTCCGGAAGACCAGACGTGTTTCGTAAATTATAAAAGAAAAAAAGTAAAGAAATAAAACAATTCGTAGCACATATCAAAGGGGGAGAGGTTGGAAGATTTGGTACGACCATACTATTTGAGTTGTTATTGTTGTTATATTGTACTATTTGTACTGTAGAATGTCAGTTTTTATTACTTGACCATTCTGTTAATTTTTCATTGAATGTGTTTGAACAACAACAACAACTTAAAGGCGCTACCACCAATTTTAAACGAATTTTATTTACTCGTTTACGAATATTATTATTCGTTTCTTTCTATCTTTGGCTGGAGATATAGCTATTTCATAAATATAACAACAATAACAACTCAAATAGTATGGTCGTACCAAATCTTCCAACCTCTCCCCCTTTGATATGTGCTACGAATTGTAGTCTATCAAATAAGGTTAGGAGAAATTGGAGGCGGAACAAAACAACATACTTAGAGGCGCTTAGAAAAATGTTGAAGCTCCAAATGCGTTTGAAAAAACAAACAAACATAACATCTCGACCTGTGTCGTCAGTGGTCATAAGCGGTGGAATGCGTAGTGCATACGACTTCGAAGACTGAGTAAATCTGAAGGCGTGGGTTCAAATCTCACGAGGTGCATGTGAAAAAGTTTTTCATAATAAAATTGGATTAAAGCTCAATACCACTAAAAAAAAGGAGACTGATGAAAGGAATTGGCAATCCTTGAAATAGCTATATCTCCAGCCAAAGATAGAAAGAAACGAATAATAATATTCGTAAACGAGTAAATAAAATTCGTTTAAAATTGGTGGTAGCGCCTTTAAGTTGTTGTTGTTGTTCAAACACATTCAATGAAAAATTAACAGAATGGTCAAGTAATAAAAACTGACATTCTACAGTACAAATAGTACAATATAACAACAATAACAACTCAAATAGTATGGTCGTACCAAATCTTCCAACCTCTCCCCCTTTGATATGTGCTACGAATTGTAGTCTATCAAATAAGGTTAGGAGAAATTGGAGGCGGAACAAAACAACATACTTAGAGGCGCTTAGAAAAATGTTGAAGCTCCAAATGCGTTTGAAAAAACAAACAAACATAACATCTCGACCTGTGTCGTCAGTGGTCATAAGCGGTGGAATGCGTAGTGCATACGACTTCGAAGACTGAGTAAATCTGAAGGCGTGGGTTCAAATCTCACGAGGTGCATGTGAAAAAGTTTTTCATAATAAAATTGGATTAAAGCTCAATACCACTAAAAAAAAAGGAGACTGATGAAAGGAATTGGCAATCCTTGAAATAGCTATATCTCCAGCCAAAGATAGAAAGAAACGAATAATAATATTCGTAAACGAGTAAATAAAATTCGTTTAAAATTGGTGGTAGCGCCTTTAAGTTGTTGTTGTTGTTCAAACACATTCGAAATAAAACAAAGCTAAATAATTTTAAATTGATTTTATGTTTTAATTATTCGATTATAAAATTTGCTAATACTTCTTTTTTTATTTATATTTATTTTTCTCGATCTAAACAGATGTTTTATGACGTTATTATATATTATTAGCGTACTTACAACGAGCAAATTGTTTAACATTTAATTGAAATAAATCGAATAAGAAAATAAACTAAGATAAATACAAAAATAGAAACTTTGAAGAAATACACTCCAAAATGACAAATAACTTCTTTTTGGTATGGTTGCTCAGATAAATGTTTTCCATACAGTCCCACAAAAGGATTCTGAGTCTGTCAAACTGACATTAAAATCTCAGTGAGTTCAATTCTAATAATGTTGAAATTTGAAATTTGTTTTGACCAATTTATGTCTTTTTCGGGTAATAATCCCGAAGAGCTCTTCGATCCAGGATTAAAAGCGAACAAGCAAACACCTGATTCGATTCTTAAATATTTGTTTCACTCGTATCTATCGGTAAACATCAACGCAAATTTTCATCCTTTGGTCACTAATATGACCAAATAAGTCAAACGAAGAAGATTTCATGCAAAAAAATATTAAAGTTACAATGTATTTTTCAATGTTTTGGTTTATTAGAGAAATAAGTTAAAGGGCCAATGAAATCATAGTTTATACACATAGATGAATCAAGATGGTTTCAAACTCAACAAAGTAGATGTCGCTAAATGAACACTTCGAGTAATTGTTATTGCGATATTTCCCTATAACCAAAAACACTCAAACCGAACCTAACAAAATTCTTCTTCATACATTTGTATTTGTTTTTCTTTATTTATTTTGTTTTTTAACTCAAGTATAATTGCTACAAGAGTAAACAAAAAACAAGTCAATAGTAACGACATCCTACGAGCAAAGTTTGAAACTTACACATGATTTTGTGTATAGACTCAATGGTTAAATTTTATAAGAAAAGAGAGAAATGAGTTTGAAATAAGGGAAATAAATTTTTTATAACAAACCTAGAACAAAAATGTAACAATAGCGACCAGGATTAACGAATAGAGGAGTGGAGTGTGGAATCGAACAAGGTAATTTATAATAAGTGACCATTGTATTTATACACATAGAGGGATCAAAATGGTTTCAAACTCACCGAAGTAGATGTCGCTAAATGAGCATATCTAGTAATTATTAGCAGTATTTTATTATCCCCTCTGATCTAATCCGGATCAGATATGCGTCATGAAATACACGCAAACAACAACAACACAAGATCCAGCTTTGTTTCTAGATCTTGTAAAATTCCGAATTAGATATGTATTTGTTTTTCTTTATTTCTCTTGTCTTTGCTAACTCAAGAATAATATGCTACAAGAGTAAAAAAAAAAACAAGCCGATAGTAACGACATCCTACGAGCAGTATTTGAAACTTACTTTTGAAAAAGATGATTTCCTTATGTGTATAAACTCAATGGTGATAGATACAAGGAATTCAAAGGGAATTAAAATCACGCAACCCGAACGAAATCGAAGTCTGCCGAGGCCTGAGTGGTGACTATGTTCGTTACATCGTTTTTCTATCAAATCAGAAAGTTATAAATACTAAGAAGTTCGAATAATCACCCTAAAAATGATTCTTTTATGTTAAGGAAAATCTATTCTAGAAATGTTGTGCTACATCTTCAAACAAGGCGTACTTTTTAGTTATTTTTGTTGAATATATTATTTGAAATCGTTGATGTTGTTAATAATACACGTCATAAATAATGTTAGTAAAAATATTTTGTTTGATCAAACGCTATACGTTGCTTTTAACTTATTAAAATATTCCAAATCTTTTTTTGCAATTGAAGGGATATATTTATCGTAGGATCTCTCAAAATCTTCCATGTGCACAATAACGTCTTCTGGCAGTAATTCATCTTCTTCGCCATCTTCTTCTGCAACAAAAAAAAAAAATAAATTTAAAATTAAAACTAACAAAATCTGAATTTTAAACCTACTTTTACGATGGTTTTCAATAGCTCTTCTAACGGCCGATAACCAAGCATTGGAACATATTGAGTACAAATCGGCACCGGACATATCTTCATTCAAAATCTCTACTATTTTCTGTAAGCTCAACTCCTTAGGCAATTTGAACTTCTTTGTTTGAGCTTTTAGAACAGATATCTTATCCTCATCCGTAGTACATGGTCCAACATAGAACAACTTATCAAACCGTCCAGGACGCAATAGAGCTGGGTCGATAAGATCTGGTCGATTTGTTGCTGCTAATATAAAAATAGGTTTCGAAGGATCACCCATGCCATCCATTTCGGCAAGCAACTGGCTTACGACACGATCCATTACACCACCAGAATCACCAGCAACTCCCCTATTGGGCGCTAAAGAATCTAATTCATCCAAAAAGAGCACACAAGGTGCAGTTGAACGTGCTCGAGAAAACACTTCACGAACATTTTGCTCACTTTGCCCAACGTACATGTTCAATAGCTCGGGACCCTGGACGGATAAGAAACTTAAATTACATTCCGTGGCAACAGCCTTAGCCACTAGAGTCTTTCCGGTTCCAGGTGGTCCGTATAGTAAAATTCCAGATCTTCGAAGATTCTTTCCCATTAAATGAACATGCTTAAGTGGCAGACCGATGCTGCTTTGAATTTCATCCTTAATCTTTGCCAGACCTCCAATATCTGACCAAAGAACTTTGGGCACTTTAGGTGCTCCGAGACTATTAGCAAACGAAGATTGCATCTCTGTCAAGTTCTTCTTAAAGTGACGCATACTAAGGATCGCCCGTTTCGGCTCTCTACGCAAATCACGAATGGCATTATCATAGAGTAATTGTAAGTCGCCCAGAATGAATCCTTGTGATTTCTCGGCTACTTCTGTTAAAAGTGATTTTGCTTCAGACCAGTTGAAAAATTCACGAAGGAATCTTTCCCGAGACTCCATTGGAAAAAGAGGAATTCTTTCAAGACTTCCGCGATTAAAAATTTCATCGTTAAAAGTCTCACGTATGTGTAACCACTTAAGGATTTCGAAACGTTCATCTTTGTCGGGCATTTCAATGTTTACGATTTCGAGAAAAAGGCGCTGGATCATTGGCTTAAGATTTTTTTCATTAGTAAGGGCAACAATAATTATCGGGTGATCACGATCTCTTGCAAATAGTTCTTGGATTTGTGCTTGGAAAGACGATAAAAGTCGTAAGTCCTCGTTTCCTTCATTGTCAATGCCGAAGATCTTGAAATTAAAACACAATTAAAACCATTTCCAAAATTATACAAATCTATTAAATTTACCTCAAAATTATGAAAAACAAATAGCATTGGTTCACATTGTAAACTTTTGGCAAAAAGTCCCTTCAATTTTAATTCAGTGTGTGATGGAATCAAAGAAACAACGTCGGCACAATCAACTCCATATAAATGTAATCCCAAGTCCTGGGCGACAGCGTTAACCAACTTAGTTTTTCCACATCCACGTTCTCCTTGTAACATAAACAGAGGGTAGATATGTTTCGACGAAAGACAAGTAGATTTTTTTGGCAAAAATGCGTCAATTGACGAACGCAACAGAGAATAGGCATTGCTTAAACCACTCGGGTAGTTCTCTACTATGGCAACATTATCCAATATTTGTCGTGGCAAAAAATGGTGTGTATGTGGTATTTGCATGAGATTAGTAAAATTCCTTGCTACAATAGCTTGCATTTCAAATTCACTGCCTTTTAACTCCAAATGAACACAACGGAAGTGAATGTGCTTAAGATAGGCAAATATATGATAAAACGTTGCAAGAACCGATGTACCAAGCAATTTGGCATTCACCTCAACACGATAGGTGTGACCACGATGCAAAATTCGTGGTGTATTAAAGTAATTACCCAAGATAGTATCAACAATTTCTGAAGGCAGTTCATAGGGATTATTCAACATATATATGTGAACTTTGGTAGCTATAGATGGAATTTGTTGCGAGTCCGTAAATGGTTCTAGCTCCACCCAGAAACCTTGGTTGTAACGGAAGCGATCCATCAAGTTCGAATAAAAATTTTCCTGAACATAAAGACAACCTTCAGAACAATTCTTTATAGGCACAAGTTGTGTGACAATAGTCTGGGGAGCTTTTTGGAGCATTTTTTGAACAATTTCGTTGCCAGTTGTTGTAATGGCCCCTAATCGACCTGTTACAAGCAAATTAACAAAGTTTGCCTCACGGTTTTCTGCATACTGGTTAAATATATCCTCAGATGAAAAGATCACATGCTCGGATTTAATGAATTCATTTTTGGTCAGGAGCTCGTAAAGTATATTAGGAATAGGGACTAGTTTGTATTTTCCTCGATAGTTATTTTGATAGCGGCGGACTAGTGCGTATGTTAAGAAACCGGGAAATGCATACCAAGGACATTTGGGATGAAGAATTATAGCTGCTGTATTGTAAGCTTGTACAATTTCTTTCATTCGACCAGTGTAGCGATATGGACCGGATTGTGATGACAGCACCACTGGGTCTTCGCTTTCTGCTTTTTCTGGTGAAACATTATCCTTCTCTCGCGATGGGGATTTCAACGAGGCTTTTTGTTTCTGAAATTATACAAATTAAATTACCTACCACTAGTGTATCAAACATATGACACCTGAGTAATTATTTGAAAATTATTAAAGTTAAAGTTATGCAGCGTGACTCGCATTAGGTGTGACAAAAATCAAGAGCGTGTTGATTGCGTTGGACACGAAAAATATTGTGTGAGGATATTTACCCCATCCCACATAAACTCTTAAGTAGTACTGCATAAAGATTTATGTCCAATACTTTTAAGTATTGTTTCAGCAATTGGCCCTAATTAGGTACTACAGATTTTTGTTATAAAAATTCAAAACTACACCGGCGAAAGAAAACATTAGGTATTTGAATTTCGTATAAAAAATATAAATTTATTAAATTAAATCGTTGTATTGATATATACCTATTTTTACCAACAATAGTTTTTCTCTAGCATTAACGTTGCGAAAATCTTTTTACTGTAAAGTTTCATGGCATAAACTGGAATCGCAAACGTATACAGCCCAACAAAAATATTACCGTGTTCATCGTAATGAGCATAGCAATTATAATTTTCTGAATACCAGTGCTGATCGGTATAAGTTACGGAAACTGTTTGTCCATTTTCATCAACTCTATCTTCAAGCTCATCAGCTTCAAGCACTTGATCGATATACATTCGAATATTTTCTAAAGAATTTTTTCCCAGTATCGAGTATTGTTGTTCGCTCGAAGAATCCTCTGGGTTTCGTAAAAAGACATATTTTTTTGTTAATTTATTCAGAAGAACAATTTCCAATACGTCCACAATGCTTACTACTGCTTCGGGTAAGAAGTTTTTCGAAGTACATCGCTCGACGTTTTTAATAATCTCATTTTCATTTCGAAAGACACTCTGTGCAATATTGTTGATTTCTTGGTATGTCGGATCTGCCCCACAGATTACACATAAAATTCCACTTGTAGCTATGGGAACCGAAACAAATCTATATGCAGTATTTGAGCTCTTCTTCGGAAGGTACACGGCCACGTCGTTTTGTGACCGATCTGCTGAATTAAGCATTGTTATAAGCAGTTTACGATCGATTATGTCCAAATCCCACCAACCTTCTGTTCCAACAGCCAATTTTTGATTGATTACTATGCAACAAAAGAGCGAATCACATTGAACGCTAAATTCATTTAATTTCACTAAAAGATGGGAATTATCAGTGGACAAAATGCAATCATTAAATCCAATAATATCAGTTGAAAGTGAATCAAGTAATCGATCCACAATGGGCATGTATTGCTTGACTTCCCTTTTTAAACGCCCGACGATCTTGGCCGAATTTTCTAAGTCCTCCGAATTGACAAAGAGCTTTAATGAATTGAAAACCAAATCAGATAGTAGTTCCAACTTTTTCTCAGACATATTTCTTCCGCAAACAATAATGGTGATGGCAGCTTCATAGTTCTTCCAGATAAGTGTCCAATCTTCGGCAATTGTTGAGTTCATACAAATCCCCATAGATTTAAAAAACATATGAACTCCATTGAGTGAAGCCACAGTGGAAAATGGTAAATTCTCACATTCGCCTTTCTTTCGAGTGAATATCGGTAGTCCTCCATCTGTAGTAAGGCACATTACGTGGATAGTCATTTATCTATTGTTTATATTGATATAATTTATCTGCTTTAAATTGTATTTGTTTTAATTTTAAATTTCTCGCACAGTGTGTTTTAATTTTAACTACGAATGCATTCTATCGCTATTCTAAATTCTAATTCTAAAGTTTTGTAGGTCACTGTCGTCAATTAAAGAGATAAATCTCAACAGGTATTTTTTTTTCAAGAAAAACCTACACAAACACTCTTTTTTTTCATAAAAGGTAAATCAATCTACCTCTATTCTACCCAAAGCAAAACATTAAAATAAAAATTCATTTAAACCTACCATTATTTCACAAACAAAAGAGAAAAAGTGATTAGATAATTATGTATAAAGGTTTTCAAATTCTAATTGAACTCAAGAAACCACGTTCAATACAATAATCTATCTGAGTAATTTGGATAAAAGCCAAGAATTTTTAATATGAAAAATATGTAAAATGTTCATATATTTACCTTTTTGATCACTACTCTTTTCTTCATAAATTTTTGACACCAACAGGCGCTGTAGAAAAATGACAGGTGGGAAATATTTTTAAAGAGAAAAATGAGTGGAAAAGCACAGGTGAAAAATGTTGTTCGATTTGTTCAGACTAGAAATGGTGCCAAACTTCATAGATTTACGCCATATATGCACGCATAATTAAAAGATTTGTTATTTTGTGTACCATCCACAGGTCATCAACTTTTACTCCTCCGTCTCCTCCCGTAGAAACAAATTTGTACACGCGCTTTTCTATATGTGAATCCGTGTGAACAGCTAAATGCAAAATTGTAAAAATGAATGGTCTAGCCAAATTTGACAATCACATTTGAAATGCACGGGCACGCATAGAGTTAAATCTCAACAATCTTGAAAGTTTGTAGGCAAAAGTGGATGGAGCCTTCTGAGTTGATGTTCTATTTATTTATTATTCTATGCTTCAAATCGAGATTTCGAGATTTTTATCTAGACGTTTTTATCTATACAATACATGAAAAATTAACTTACAATTTAATTTAATTTCCACAAACAAAAATATGTTCAAGAGAACCACAGTTTCTTAAATTAAATTGTAAGTTAAATTTTCATGTATTGTATATAAGGTTTTCCAATAAGAGGTGTTATGGGAAAAGGATATGGTCCTGTAAGCGTGGTCGTGGCGGCCATTTGGGTGATGTTGTGTTAAATTATTAACGGCATACCTTATAATGAAATAAACATCCGATCATTTATCTCAAAAAATGCCATTTTTCTTTGAATATCAAAATAACACCTCTTATTGGAAAACCGTAGATGACATTATTGACGATGTATATTATTTTACAATAAAGGCGTATTCATGCTCGAAACGTTGCAAAACATTTAACACCTAGTTTTATTGACCTGGAGCCTGCTTAAACACAATATTATTTGTCTAGACGTAATCTAGATTTGATTTTGTTGACAAATGAAACGCAAAATCTAAAAAAGATGGGAAAAAATATATTTAGAACAATAAAAAAGACTTTTTGCGACCAATGAAAAACCACATAAGGAATGAAAAAAAAAATGTGCACACACTTTTCTGTACGTGAACGGCTAAATGCAAAATTGTAAGAATACATTGAATTGAATTGAATTTTATTGAGTCTTAAGTTTCGAGTTACATGTTTGTCTTATTCTAACTCTAATTAATTCTTATTCGCTTTAGCGAGTACAAAAGTGGCTGTAATGTATGGCCTTCTTTTTCTGTTATGTTATGGAAAGCCTCGTGGCGAAAAGTTATTTTATAAAAGATATATATAAAGGTTTTCCTGCTCTTGCTCAAGAAAGAGAGGGTATTACAGTTGCTGTGACGTATTGTCTGGTTTAATATACATATATACAAAAAATAAAAAAAATATACAATAAAATATACAATGCACTCAAATAAATACTAACCCTGATATTAAAATGCCTTTTGGATTTTATGCTGAATACATATAATACATAGTTTCTTTTGTAATTAGAGCGAGAGCTCAGATTTAACTATATGTTGAGTACATAATATAATGCATTTTCGAATGATATGATATAAGGCATATGATATAATATATCTGAAAATGGGTAGAATTTACACTAGTCACGTTATACAAATATAGATATACATGTATATAGATATGTATGAAAATAATACAAATTCACTCTAGTAATGAAACGTTATAATAAATTAATCACAAATTTCACATGTTTGCAATTTCAAAATTTAATTTGATTTCTTTTAGTTGTAAAGACAAGTTATATAGTTGACAGAGAGTTAGATTAAAACCATTAATTACTTTAGTTGGTGTACCCAACAGTAAAATAAAACTGCACTAAAAGCTACCGTTATGATTGTTGCTGTTGCTGTTATCACTACTGCTACTTTTAATAGAAGGATTCACGAATACTGCTGCATTGTTGCAGCACAGTTGCTGGGTGTGCAGGACACCTGGATCTTGTTGGTACGGTAAAAAGGTCTGGATGGAAAGACGCCGTCCTGGCTCTTAAATTTTGCTATGAGCGCTGAACATCCTTCCCCGAGATGCACTTCCTGGCTCACTTTTTATTGCTTTGAAAAAGCTTAATAATTGCTGGGTGGACTGGACAGACCACACGGAAAGATGCTGGAACATATCCAGCGGTATAAATAAGAACTCAGCGGGAAGTTGCCGTCCTGGTTCTAACTGTTTGCTTGGAGCGCTGTTGAACATCCCCCTCAAGATGTACTTTCTGGCTCCGTTATCTCTGCTTTGTAGCAGTTAAATTGCTGGGTGACAAACCACCCTGTTATAAAATTGTAACATAAGTTACACCAAGTTACTTTAGATGACGGTGGTGCTAGGACCACCGTGTGTACCCTTCAAGGGTCACGACCGAACTCCCTGTAAGAATACATTGTTTATCCAAATTTGACAGTCCCATTTGAAATGCACGTTCACTCATACAGAATTAAAACTTTGCAGTTTTGAAAGTTTGTAGACAAAGAGAAAAATACAAATTTTAAACCCTAAAGACGAAAAGAGTACACAGAACCCATCTCATTTCACTTCCTTAAACAGGTTGCTGTCAACATTTTTTATGCCCGTCTCCACCGTTGTAGAATATTTTGTTCTGAAAATAGACATTAATAAATTTTGTACCCGAACGCACGTATTACAAATTAAATTTGGCAGCACTTAGGTATTTTGAATTTGGGAAAACGATTTCGAATTTTCGATGTGTGCGCACCTCCCCCTGGCCTTGCATGTGCCGTTGTCGCATCAAGCAAGTGTGTGCGTGTGTTATCATTTTCATTTCAAAAACAAATGGCTGAAGAAAAAATTGACAGCCTCGCTGAGGAATTTCCTTTGCACAATAGTGTTTTTCAAAACGATATAAAAGGCCTTTCCCAACATCTACAACAATTAGCAAATGATGTTTCGCGAAAAGACAAACACGGTAATACCGCCCTCCACCTGGCCGTGATGCTCGGACATAAAGAGTGTACCCACCTTCTGCTTGCCCATGGAGCACCTGTCAAAATTAAGAACCTCGAAGGATGGTCTCCCCTAGCTGAGGCCATTAGTTACGGTGATCGTCAGACAATCTCATCCCTTCTTCGGAAGCTTAAACAGCAATCACGTCAACAAATGGAATCTCGTCGATCAAATTTAATCAATGCACTGCGGCAGATGAAAGATTTTTACATGGAATTAAAGTGGGACTTCCATTCATGGGTGCCTCTGGTATCGCGCATCCTGCCCTCAGACATATGTAAAATCCATAAATCTGGTTCGTCTATACGACTAGACACAACTTTAGTTGATTTTACTGATATGCGCTGGGAGCGAGGTGACATTTCATTTATCTTTCGTGGCGATAAGAGTACCCATGAGTCACTTACTGTGCTAGATAACGAATTCCAGTGCTATCAGCGAATGCGTTACGAAGAAAATGACATCGAGGAAGAGGTCGATGTGTTAATGTCAAGCGATATCCTTGCGGCTCAAATGTCCACCAAAGCCATTCAATTCTCACGAGCACAATCAGGCTGGATATTTCGCGAGGATCGTAAGGAAGTTGTCGGTGGCCAGTATAATTGTGATCTTTATTCTATCAACGGTCTAGTACTCAAGTCACGCAAGCGACGCGAACATCTCTCAACAGACGATTTACAAAAAAACAAGGCCCTAGTAGAAACAATTACTAAGGGACGTCGGGCCAACATCGACACCAATGGCGATCTTGGTAGACGAAATTCACTACTGCCACCACCAGAAACAACAGTCACCTGGGATGAATATATCTCAGCTGAAACAGGTAAATACCCAAAGCTTGGACGAGACATAGTCTTCAAACAATCAAGTAAGTGTCTACGGGCGACTGTCGCAATGAGTAAAGATTTCCCTCTCAGCGTTGAGATGCTGTTGAATGTGCTCGAGGTCATAGCTCCATTCAAGCATTTCAGTAAGTTACGAGAATTTGTAACACTTAAACTGCCCAGTGGTTTTCCAGTGAAAATCGAAATCCCCGTCCTAACGACAGTATCGGCTAAGATAACATTTCAAAAATTTGAGTTTTGCGATTATATCGCACAGGAACTTTTTGAAATTCCCAACCATTATGTAGAGGACAATCGTCGTTTTCCGGACTTATGACCCCAGCAAGATGTTGATCTCAATAAAAATGAATTAAGTGTGACCGAAGAAGAAAACGAAAACGATGAGGAAGAAGAAGAAGATGAGGAGGAATACTTGGATCCACAGGGTACCGAAGGACCTTAAATATAATTTGCAGTTTCATTGTTTCGTATATTCTTCGAAGACCAAACAATAATAGCAGCACCTACTTGGTTCAATAAGGAACTACATCCAACACCACACACGACACTTTGACACCTGCCTACAACTGACCAGTATAAGATTTTTAGAAAGTTTTGCTAGGCAAAACTGCAACATATTAAGTTTATTGTTTAAGTACGTATACTATTTTATTCTGTTTATATTTAAAAAAAAAATAAGCTAAGGCCATTAATTGCCTTCTTTCGTAAAGAAATGAAAAATATAATGATATCAAAGCCCGCAAATATTAAAAATGAGTGCGTACTCCATCATGCTAATAATTAAAGTTAATATCAAGTATTATATAGCATCAACATGTTTCTTTACTACTTTAAAATAATCTACACCTATGGGTACTTTATATTTTATCGAGTAAGAATGTTAGCATTTTCCAGTACGTATTCATGCGAGGTCAAATCTATATTCTATTCCCATTCCCAGTAAGACACATAATAAATACAAAAATATTACACAAAAGTGTCAATTATTATACAGTTATTAAAGTTTTCCATTCTATTCATGTACTTATCAGTTTATTCTATTTATTTGTATTTCTCATATATACGTAAAAAATTGTAAAAATAATTCACTTTTCTATATATATTATACCATTTTCCTTTGTTCCTTTTGTCTATCGCTAAATATCATTATTATACATATATGTATACAAACAATTTTATCTACACTTTGTTTTATAAAATTTTGAAGACTATAGAACTTTATTTGTCGCCTTAGACGCACTAAAACGTACCTACCTGTTTCAAAAGAATACTTTTTGGGAAAATAAATTTTATGAGATTTTGTTCTGTTCATACAAAATGAGCTAGATAGATTTTATTAACGTCTCTAACATTAGAAAGCATGTTGACAAAACATAAATTAAATAATATTACACTGGTAAGTTTGCCATAATGCAAAATATTATGTTCACTCGAGGATTAGAAATGTGAAAAACTTAAGTTAAAAATCTTTAAAATGTAGTTACGCTTTTGTATCCCTAAGGCGACAAACATTGGTTCAGTAAATAAATTAAAATAAAATAACATCCCATTCCAAAAATAAAAAAAAATAACCTGTAAAACTATAAACTATTTAAACGTGTATTTATTTATTTGTTAAGCAAACAAAATAAGATAAAAAACTTCACGTTCCATTTTAATTAAAAAAAAATAATAAATTATTAAAAAAAAATAAAGTAGAAAAAATATTTATTTGAAATTTACATACATATTATATACATAGTACAAAATGCTATTCTATACACTTTGTATTTTGCTTAAGATGAGAAACAAAAACAACAAAAAAATGTGAAGAAATTAAATAAACAAAAAATATGATGTAATAAATGGTAGTAATTTAAAATGTATGTTATTTTATTTCAAATAAAATTTAGGCATGACGTATTAGATATGGACCGTCAGTAGCCAACTTCACGCGTGTTCCAACATAACTAGGGGCGCCATCAACTACTAGCAGGGAATCTGCGTAGCAGATCTATGCTTGTTTTAATTAATTATTTAATTTTAATATATTTGGTTTAAAATGTTATCAAACTAGTTTAATTTTACAAAACAAATCCACTCTTCATGTCATTGAGTTACTTGCATATGAATATGTCATCGTTTTATTTAAAATTTAAAGGCGAAATTAGTACATGTATTTAACACTAAAAGATGATGGCGCATTTTGGCCGCTTTTAGCTGGAACAATTTTTTTTGTCGTTTGTATGAAAATTTCAACCGACTGGCGTTCCATATCTATAGTTCGTCCAAAAAAGATTGTCAGTACGTGTCTTGTGGGAGAGCTTTTTTTAAATCAGTGTGACCTTCCTATTTTCCAGAGGAACGCAAACATCAAAAAAGCCCCTGAAATCTATATCAAAACACACAGCCACCATGGAGTTGTTTTTGTAATTCCTTACTTAATGCTAAAATAAAAGTCGTACATCCCCCATAACCCACTTGCCACACTGCCGAGTGCGGAACGATCATCCAATCAGGATCATTTGTTGTTTTGTTCGTTGATAATGTAAGAGTAAGAGCTTACAATGTAACTTGAAATTATTTATTACATAAATTACAGCATCGCTGGTAGAGCTTTTATTTGCGATAGACATACACTCCGTGTCACTTGATTAAGGACAGGCAGTTTTCTATTTTCATTTTGCGATATTTTTCAAACCCCTCGGTATTTTGGGAAAAACCAAATGCACAATGAATGAAGGATATATTAGGTTTATGTTGTAAAAAAAAATAGGATTATGTTGATAACTGCAACACTTATGACGCTTTTCCCAAAAAGATCATAAAATGTACCTGCTTTTTTTGTTTCACTTGATTAAGGACAGTAATATATTTTCAATAGGGCTTTTTAGGTAACAACGTTCTCACAGAATTGTCAAAAACAGCAGTATGCAGAACAGCTGAATTTTTTTTATCATTGTTGACAAATTGATTGAAAACAAAAGCGGGAATTTTAAAGATTTGTGCGCGAAAATTGTGTAGTAATTTTAAGAAATAAATATAAACATTGAGAGAATGAGAGAATGTTGCTTTCTGTAAGATCTTGAGTTTGACAGTTTGAAAAAAGCGCGATACATATTTCAATCTGTCATCTGTATAGTGTGAGCTGTCATATTTTTTGACAAGGTGGTAAAATTCCCTATCAAATTCTAGCAATATTTCTTTCTATGGAAAGTGACAGATGGTAATCTATGACATCTTGCTCGTGGAGACACCGTGTTAATTACAATAGTTGATTATTGTTGTGCCAAAAAATTTGTTAATATTTATTCACCACTCATGGCTCTCTTTCATTAGAGCAAGCGAGAGGAGAGCATATCAATCGAAAAATGTTCGCCTTTAAAATTTATTTGGAACAAAATGGGACTATAGTTTATTGGCCCTTTTAAAAATGAAAATGGTTGGTGAAATTGAAAAATGTCATTTTAAGATTTAACAACCCAATAAATATTTAAAAGTGTTTGGAGAAACTGGCCATAATACAATTACATTTTGTTTTTTTTTATTCCACTAAACATATTTTTGTTGAACTCATTCAATATACACACACGAATTTCATCTTAAACATAAATCTTAATCAAATATCCTTATCCGAAATACTTTAAATTACAAACACAAATGATTACAATTGTAAACAAACCCCAATTATTTCCAGTTTCACAATTCAACACTTCCAATTCATATCATCGACATGAGTTGGAAATAGTAATCAAATCGTAACTATTTGACAAGTAACGACAAAAGTTAACAATTGTTAACAATAGTTAACAATTGTAATTAAAAGAACGCACCACTTCCCTTTGTGTTTTTGGTTTGTTTTTAAATGGCGGCAAATTCGGCAACACAAATCTAAAATTCAGATTTCAGGTTTTCAAATTCATTCATTCAGACATCTGGATATGGTACGATAGTACTATTTATAAAAACTGATTTGATTTTTGTTTAAAAGGAGGCTGTAATCTATGGCACTCACAAATGATTTACACTAAAAAAAATTGCCAACATGGCCCTGAATACCTTAATGAAAAGCTCTCGCTCATGGAGCTATATTAAAAAATTACTTATCGACACGCAAACCTGAAATGTCAGAGCAATATCTAAAGTTTTCAATGAAAAACCACAGCACTTACAATCTCTAAGCACTCATAAATTTGTTTTGGTGGGACACTCCTAAATTATAAGGAAAAACAAAAACCTTTGGAAATGTCAAAATACAAACGTCACAGAAAAAGAAACTCGAACAGATTTTTCTCAGTTCTATTTCTATTCTATCCATCACATCATTCAAGATTTATAAATTGCTTCGGACAATACGCACAAATCTTAAAACTTCTAGTCAATTAAAATAAATAATACAAAAATGAATATCTCCAAAATAACCCAATTCAATGCACTACGCAAATTACTTAACGAAGTTTTAATCAAACAAAAAAATCAACGAACTATCAATAGAACAGCAACACACTATCGAAGTGGGGCCTTGAAGCCAAGGCCAGAAACCATGCCCTTAGGTTTTGTCGGTGTTATATGTGCTGTAGTTCCTGGATTATTTATTGGAGCAGCAATAAGCAAGAGTGTAGCTAACTTCCTTGAAGAAAACGAGCTATTTGTACCCGCTGACGATGACGATGATGATGAGGATTAGAAATTTATAAAAGATGGCAAAACGTACAAGACCATCATCGATGATAAAACGATGCGACCAATAAAAAATTGAAAAAGTTAGAATCTGAAATAATGTTGAATTTCTTTAATTCAAAACATTAAGAATGTTGTTAAGGTAATCTTTTGTTTATTTATTTTAAAATTGTTATAAAAGTCCAATAAAATATGTATGCTAAAAAAGCCATGAGTTGGTATGATTATTTGTGAAAAGAGGACACATACAAAAAATCAATATTGAGATGTTTTGGTGCATTGGGTGACCCTTCTTTAAAAGGAAATTTTTGTAATAGGTTTGTAGTATATTTTTAAAAGATTTGAGTATATTTTTCAAGCACTGGTCTTACTGGTTCTAATAACCGTTTAGATTTGATTATACTGAACAAAATAATTTTATATTTAACTAGGTACAGAAGGTACTGCATTTAAAATATTTAAATATATAAACATTCGCAGCAAGGATTGCAGGCACGTAAGGGTATAGTTTTAGAGGTTGGAATCATCAAAGCGCACTTATTTTTTACCTCTTCCAATAAGAAGAAAAAAAAACGATTATGTAACAAGAAACCTTGCACACACCAAGCGTGCTGGGCAAATATCTTTGAGGATTTTTTTGAAAATTCTTTAGAAGAACCGTAACTATTTTTTTTTATAACTTCATGCTTTCGAAAAATATATTTTTATATAGGGTAATTCGCATTTTAAAGAAAAATACGTCCCTTTTTATAAATGTAAATTGTTTCGTTCAAATTAAGTAGTTTCGACATGGAAAGTATTTTTTCTTTGTCCAAAGCAAAGTAGGAAAATATAAAAGTATATAAAAAGTAACATACCTATACAAAATTCGGAATAAATATGTATTTCCTGAATCCATAAGAAACAAAGATGAATTTAATGTTAACGGTTTTTTCAACGAGCATTTTTAGCCAAAATCCTGAAATGCAGTTATATTCAAAACATTGCAAGTAAGTCGTTTTTGAGAAAATTCGGAAAAACTAAAACCTTTATATGAGAGGTACCCACTATAGTACTAGTTTTTTTTCCAAATTATCCTGGAAACTTTGGAAAATTAGGAGGTTTTCACCCAAGTTAGCACAAGGGTCTTCGAGGTCAAGAAAATAGGGGGGTCTTCTAGTATACACCTGAACAATCTGTGCAAGTTTCATTTTCGACTGGACTTGAATCACAAAAAAAAAGTTTTATTCTTGGAATTCAGGTCCCCGATTCCGGAAATCGATCCGCCGCGCTTTTAGTGGTATCCATTAACAAAACAAATTGAAATTCGCCACCAAAAGATCGCTTTCTGGAATCGGCTAACAGCTGTCAATTGAAAGGATTGGATTCGCTGAAATTTTGCTTCGTATTCCTTTACCGGGTCACTGGTAAATCTTGTTGTTGAATTTTTTTCGCCACACATTCTTAATCAAAAATCAATTGAAGATTTTTTCCCTCAAAGCAGAAGATATGACAATGTCCACATCTCGTCAATATAGAGAAAAATAAATTATAATTTCGTTCCTCTTGTGATTGGTTTGTTCTTCATTAATTGCATTCATAGCCCAAAGACACAGCGCATAGCAAGATTGTTTGATTTCAAATCTTGGAGTATTATAGCAGAGCCAAAGTAAACAAATTAAGTTGCCATTAAAGAAAAGTTTTCCAACATATAACTGGAAAAACCTAGGAATACAAACAAAATTTGAATATTTTATTGCGCAAAATATAAATTGCGGATCCCTCGTTAAGATAATAAAATCGAATATGTGTATTATTTGAGGTACCTTCTTCGATGGAAATTGAAATAGACCATGAGTTTCTTTTCTCGAACTCAATAAAATAAAAAAAAACACTCTAAAGATTATGTATTTTATTTCAGCATAACTAATATAGTACGTACTCATAAACCTTTGTATTTAGGACAATATAGTGTTGAAATGTACAAGCCAATAATTTTCAATCAATTGTTTTTTTATTTAGCTCAATCTTCAAGTTTATTAATTTTCAATCAGAAAACAAAAGTTGTTACATTGTTAATTTAAAATTAAATGTCTACGAATTTATAAAAATTAAATCACTGTTACTTCGAGAATTGGAAATTCTTTTTGTTTTTTTTTATCGAAAAAAGAATTAAATTAATGTACATCAACTAAAAAAAATCTAAAATAAACTTTAAATCTAAAATAACTTTTTTACTTCATTGATGAATTTAATTTTGTATCGATGTTTTTAAATGTGTAGTTTAAATAAATATAAATATTTGTTTTTTTTTTTTTTTTTAAGTTTTGTATCTTCGTTTTATAAATTTCACTGGGAAGTATTTGAAACATTTGAGACCATTTGCTGATTTGGCCGCCAAGGCTTTTAAATAATAATTAAAAAGAAAAACTAAGATTTTGTTCATATAAGATTTACAAATATGACGCTTAATGTAGAGCTTTTTTTTTGAGACATCAAAAGCTAGTGAAGCAATATGATAAAATTTGGTTGAAAAACAAATTCAATTTCATTAAAAAACAAAGATTTACGAAGTTTTTCATACGTGTGTTGTATTTGAGGCTAACAGATAAAAATTTTATTCATAACACTTTCAAACTTTCTGAAAAGCGACCCTGCGAGTCCTTGGATTACTAGACAGGGGATAACCGGCACTGTAAAATTGGACAAATAACTTCTCGAAATTATTTAAGAAGGAGAGCCAGGTTAGACTCCAGAATCAAACAATAAGCATGTAGTTACCCTCAGACGTAGCCAATATGCCAACGACAACACTGATTGTCAATAATTGTATCCTGGATTTATACACTGACAAAAGACAAACAAAACGGACATAAAATTTTATACAATACGATTTACTTATAGCGTTTAGCATTTAAATTTCAAAGATTTGCCCTCAAAATCAAGAAGTGCTCTTTTAAATGAAACATATTTTTCTGCTTTTTTCGTAGTGTGGAACAGAGGATAATCACACATAGGTTAATTATATAAGTTTTCTAAATGATCATCATAAAACTACTTGTTTGGTATCTACATCGAGAAATAGATTAATAGTTTTTGAAAAGCAGTCTTAAAACATAACATACAGCAACAATAACGGTTTCAATACCTTCAAAATAATTTTCATGTTCATGTATGAGTGCGTTCAGATCAAATCTCTCAAATGTTCAAGACAGCAGCTTTCTTGTTGAGATTTGATTTTTTTCCCTGTCGTTTCATCAAACAAATCAAATCAAAAACGCAAAAGGAGCAAATCTTTTAGTATATAAAAACGATATTAGTTTACAATTGTGAATTTTTTGACAGTTTAATGCTTTGGTCGCACGAAATGACATAATTTTGCCTTGTTCTGTGAAATAATAAACTTATTAAATGTTGTTTTTTGGCTTATTTTTAGTTTAACAAACAATCATATTATATTATTGGGTAAACTTTTTTTTGTTTCTGTTTTCTGTTAGTTTTTAAGCGCATTTTCGAAATTTTGCAATTAATAAATTCATAGATATTTGGACCTTTTATGCATTTTTTGTTTGCACTTATAAAACGAGCAATAACAGTAAAATGATTATTTCTATTATTTCTCGCCATGATGATAATAATTCATTTTAGTAACAAATTTGTTTCCAAATAAATATTTTACTTTTTTTTTTGGAAAATGAAGAAGAAACATAACAATTAGATTATATGTATATAAATGTATGTATATAATGTATAGGTAAACTTGATAACCATACGTACTAGAATTAAAAAATAAATATATATTTATTATTCTCAAATAATTTTTTTTTGTTAATTTCATGGTACCAAGTACATAATTTAAGACTAAGTCCATCAGTCATAATTATTTGTTTTTTTTTATTGAGATAATAATAATATTACAAAACGATAAAACAACTCAAACAAAATATTGCTCATCTATGCTGTTCAAAGAGAAGTTATTATAAGACCATCCCTTTTATAAAATACAAAACAGTATGCACCAAGAGAGCTTAACAGCACAGTCACCATTCGAAGTATGTATATAATTTTGTAATCATTCATGATAAGGTGTATTCAAAGCGGAACTCATAGGTGTTCTTGGTTTTTGGTTGTTGTTGGGGTTTGTACCATCTAAAATATTAGAATAATTGTAAGCATAGGTACATATTTTTATTGTTAGAAAAACGAAACCAGACTTACCATCACTTTTATCATTTATGTCCATTATGTCGCTAAGATCATAAATTGGTTGGTAGGTCATAAGTTCAGATCCTTAAAAGACAAATTGACAGAAAAGACATTGTTAATAATATAATATAATAATACTTAATATATGTATCCTTCAGACAGAAAGAATGAATACAAAATGTTCATGAAGGGAAGATATTAATTATAAATTCCATTTAAATTGGAGGAACGAAAGACGTTCACTCCGTCAAAATATTAATTAATGCACTGTGATAAGAATCTGTCAAATAGTGAATTCAACATATTTTATTTCAATTCAAGAAACATAATACAAACCTTTTTTATCTTGTGAGTTATTATCACCTGTCAGTCCTAAACCATATGGTCCCAAAATGTCAGAATCGTTGAAAAGCTGAAATTTTTTTTTAATTTTTTTAATCAATATAATTAAATGCTTGTTTTAAATGATAGACTAAAAATTCTTTACTATGAATACAACTTATTCAGATTCGGGAAAAAATTAATCCCGAAACGGAATATCGGAAATCAGATTGAGTTTCGTTTTCGGAACAAAAAACATGATTAGTAAAACATACAGCGCACAGAATGTAAACTAACCAGACCTGAATTTTATGTATAAGTTTGTCAGTTATTAAAAATGAGTTTTATTTGAATACAAAAATTGAAAATACACAACACGACCCATTCCCAAATGATTGTTTCCCATATAATAGTCCGGTCAAGAAAGCGCAAAAGTTGGACAAAACTCCGGGAAAGCTGAATTTTGGTACATAGCTTCCTTATGGTGTTCTAAGGAAACTGTGAAAAGTCCTCATCGATATGAGCGCCGCTAACGATTTTACGGCCCCCAAAACCGGTTTTTCTCAATATCTCCCTAACTATCACTGCAAGAAAAAAAAAGTTAATGGCAATCTTGTAGCACTGGTATAAGTAACTCGAAACAGCAGCCTAGAGCTCGCTAGAGATGCATATTACTTGACGCCAAGGGACATCCGGACCAGTATAGTAAGCTTATAATATAAGTTAGTTCAGTAAGCTTAACCCATGGGATTTCAAAGCCACCAGTTTGCAGGATGATCAGCGAGAAAAATTTAAGACGGAGAAGGAATGGAGAGACGCCATGCTAAGAAAACTTTATATACCCTTTATTCAACCACTACGCAAACAAAATAAAAATATAACACGAGTCATTTGAAACCAGTGGAATATTGAAATTATAAATTAATGAAAATTCCATTACAATTCTGATGGAAGCAATAATTCAATAATGATAGATTAAATTGTGCATGTTTTTTTAGTATAAATAAATTCGTATTAAAGATGATGTCCGGTTATAGGGGAACTTAATTACAACAAAGAACTGAACACCAAACAATTCGAAAATTTGAAAATACTTATTGAAATCGGACACACTTGAATTAATAGTTTGTTTTGATGGGAACTATGTGACAAAAAATAATGATTTTAAAACCAAATTCCAGATTTTTCTCAGATACTGAAATTTGTAACTCATGCTTCATGAAATATAAAAGAGTTTTGAAATGCATTAAAAAAAAAAAACAGGTTCATAAATAGAAGGATTCGATTGCTGAATCCAAATATGAAATATAAAAAAACTTCATTCAATAATGAGAACTAAATAGCAAAGAAGATATATAACCCAACATCATCTGCTTATAAATATTTTTCTAACCTTATTAAAAATATCGGCTTCCAGTTGAGGGGGTAAATAAATTCGACCAGTAGGAGATGATCCATTCTGTGGGATTTAATAGAGTTTAATGTTTATTTAAAACCGAACTATGAAATGATTCAATATTGGAGTTATTTTTTTTTTGGCAAATGATAATTAAAAAAAATAAATAAGGGTTGTCTCATAGGGGGGACATCTCGTATTTACATAAATGAACTGGATTGGATTTTTAATTTTTGTTTAAACAATGCACAATTCACTACTAGTTTTTATATGTGTTTTCTTAAGATAGTATATAAAAAATTACCCCTAATAATGTATTTGCATCTAGAGAATATGAATCACTTCTCAGTAAATCTTTAAGTGTATCCAAATCATCTTGAACTCCGTCCAAGTGCAAATTGACTTCCTCACTGCAAAATAAATAAAAATTAGTTTAGGAAATCTTATAGTAACCAAGATTTTTCTTGGTCACTAGCAGTGCACTCAACCGCATATCGTTGCCGCAGAAATTGTTGCTATTGTTCACTTTGGTCATTTGCAGATTAGAATCATTCTTCGATGGTAATGAAAGGCCTTCGGTATTGTAGTTGGCAAACTTTCCCAAAGATTGCAGCTGCATTTGCTGACGACCAGATGATGATGGTTTTTGTTTAAAATCATATTTAGAGTTGTAGTCACTCACAAGGTTTGTGTCATCAATTATGGGAGATTCCTGGGCGTAGAAATAATATGTCAAGAAATGGTCGGATGGAAGGCGTGTACATTTTTATTTTATATATATATATATTTTTTTTTATATCCAAACAAAATTGTTTAAGTTCAAACTTACTTCAAAAAGCTGAGTTGGCATATCGGATCCAATGAAATCATCTACATTGTACATGTCTGTAGCATCATTAGTAATTATAGTTGGAGATTGTAAAACTTGGTCATTTATTGGCGATATCAACCTTGGATCCATAGCCTGATTCATGTTTATATTGCTGCTATTTGTGTTTGAAAGACCTGAAGTTGTGTTCTCACCACCGGGTGATGAATAATTAGTATTTAAAAACATCATTTGGTCAATGTCATTTTTTTCTGTTTTAATTTGCAGTTGACTCGTGCCATTAGGGGAGGAACGTAACATTTTGGTTGCAGGACTTGAAGATGTCGATGAAGAAGTTGTCACTGTTGACGAAGCAGCAGCACTTTTGCGTTTGTTTGATTTCGTCTTCATTTGATTGCGTGCCATTTCCTTGACCATGGGCGTTCTAAGATGATTTTCTTCAGAAATAACTGTTTCAGGAGTGTGTGGTGCACCATCAGCTAGTTCAGTCACATGATAAACGATTTTAGATCCGTCAGCATTGACCGTGTTTATAACAGCGCCCGATCGTCCTGGCGTAATGTTTCCTGTGGATAATTGAACATCTTCTGCGCTTTGATTTGAATAGTCAAATGTGTGACTGTTAAGGCTTGCATTGGATTTAGGACGTTCAACTTTTGGTATAGGGCTATCGTTGTCAGGACGACTGGAACCAACAGATGGCATGTTCGCGTAGGGGCTCATAGGATCCCTACAAAGAAAAAATTAATTAATATTTTTACATTATCCGAACATTTAAAAACATACTCTAAATCAGAATCATTTTCAGCAGCGGCTTCATCAAACAATTCTTCACCAAGTTCATGAATTACAGGTCCACATTCTGATCCAGATTCACTAGCTTTCCTTAATTTAGCTTGTTCGGGTGTATCGTTGATCATCAATTGCATATGACGCTTAACGCTTGTCATGTTTCTCGATGGTTGTACAAGCGTTATTAGGAATTGAATGAGCTGAAAACAAATATAAGAATATAATATAAACCATATCTTGAATTTATCATGGATTTTTGCTGACGTAATTATTGCATTGGTTTTCTTCCCATAAGGATAAGAATAAAACAGTTTAATTTATGATACGTATGTAAATTTTACCTTGTTAACGATTTGTTGTTGTTTGGCGTGTTTTTGTCGAAGAACAGCGATTTCCCTCCAAAGAGCTTCATTTTCTTGTTTCATTACAGAAAATCTAGAATCCAACGAGTCTTGTCGGCCACGCATTGCCTTAACATCACTTAAAACTTTGCTAACAGTTTCAGTTTTAACAGTTGCCTTTTCATCGATTGATTTAGTATTGGCAATTTTTCGTTTAATATGCTCCAAGAGGTATGGACAGTTACGTTTGAAACATGGATGAGAAAATTCCATGTCATCACGATCGAATTTCAGACCACCATTATCAATGGATGTTATTTTATGAAACCCATCTAAAAATTACAAACCAATATAAAGGAAAATCATAAATCATTCATAATTTTATAAAAAAAAACTTTTTCTTACACATATTAAGCTGCCGAATAAAACTTGCCATATTATTGTGTTTATAATTGAGAGGAAGCAATTCACGCGCGAATTGAGCTTGATTTTGAATAATGAAGCTTCGACCATCCTGAAAATAAAAAAAAAAAATATTATTGAATTTAATCAGATAGTTTAATAAATAATAATATTTTTTTTGAGTTTATCCATCGAAAAGTTTTTAAACGCTTCAAACCAGCCAAATAATTTTTTTTAGAAAATCTCTCAGTTCACTAGAGCATCCAGTTACATCTGCTAGACTAGAGCATCCAATTTGTATTTCAACTTCGACGGTTTAACAGTGAAAGCTAAACTTATTTTCAGTTTAACTTCGTTTAACTAGATTTTATCAAAAGAAATTGGCAGATTTTTCGTTGTTGTGTGTTAAGTACATAACTTTCATGCAGTTTTCAACTAACTGTTCTCTCTCATACCCAAAGAACTTACCAAATATAATGTTGACTTTCTTTGTTTCCCCCTTTTCTCCGAAGCAAAGAACTAGTTACTAGTCAAACAACAAAAAATATAAGTTGGCAATCGCGAAAGGTTTATTTTGTTTTAAATTACCGTTTTGTTCTGGGCCTTATTTGCGTAAAATCAAAACAAACGAACGATCGTGGTTTTCGAGATGATGACTTCATCATGTTTGTATAGATAGATATAGATTAAACGTTCAAAGGACGATCGTTCGATTGTTTCTTTTATTTTACCCGATTAAATGAAAGAAATAATAAAAATACGTTTGTATTTATAACAATTTAATACATTTTATAGTTTTATAATAATTTAAATTTTAAATATTAAATTTGGATAGGATCCGTTGAGGCATTAATGAGAAAATCAAAATAAAAAAAATCTTATAAGTTTGGCATACTTAAATTATCTGAATCGACTTTATTGCCGTATCACTTATGTATTTCATGATTAATTAAAATTTTTAGAGTCATTTTCGAGAAAAACAAGTAACAAGATTTTCTGTAAACATTGTTATCTCAGAAATTTTTTTCGCACGTAAATACATATAATGGCAGGTAAAAATGTACATACCTATTTAAAAATATTTATTTATTAAAAGAGTAACAAAAATAAATTTAGCACCTAGTGGCGCTACGGTGTAAATGTTTTTGTTTCAAAGAATTTCCTTCCATCTGAATATAAATTTCTACGACCTTTGATTGTTCTGAACAGAACCATAATTATTATGATTAAGGTTTCTACACAATTTCCAAGGAAAGTGTTTGCAGCAAGTATTCTGCATTCGTTAAAATTAACAAACTAACAAAAAAGATTTTTATTTTATTTTCGCATTAACACGCATCGCTTGCACGCAATAGAAATAACTCCATGTGCAGAAGTGGCCACTGATTGCAGAAAGTTATTTGAATTAACTTACTTCATGCTTACTAGAACTAGTTATAGCGTACAAGTTTTTGTGGTGCAATCATTTTCATGCAAGCTAATCACTTAAAGTAATCATACAAGTGTATGTAAAGACTTTTCGGGGTCATCCGACTATGAAAGTTTTGGTAAAATGTTTGCTGCAAGCACTTTACTAGCATATTGAAACGATATTTAAGTAGGTATTTATGTTCGAGATAGATCCTTAAGTGGTAGCTAATGCAGAGGAAAGAGTACAACATAAGGATTTATGTCAAACATAAATACATAAGAAAAGCAAACAGGCCTTAGTACTATGATATTGGCAGTCAAAAACGTCTTTAATATGTCGGGTTAACGCTTATAACTTCATGTCCTTGAATGGAAAGAACTCATTTTGTCTTGGATTTCGCTACTTAAAATATGACCTACGCTCATATACTTGTATAAATGTATACCTATGTATATACCTGTAATTGATTTAAATAAGCTTTTTATGAAAAAATGAAATGAAAAAATTGGCGTTTCGAGGAAATGCTCACATTGCATTCATCAGTTGACGAGTGAGCACCTTGTCAATACGCAAATTTCTGCTTGTTTCCGTTCAACTTACTTAACTTTTTTGACAAAAAGCTAAAGTGAACTATATGAAAATGTCGCAATCGCAAGTAATTTTGAATGAGCTATAAAACTATGGGCTGTAAAACTGCAACGAAAATGTGTCGGACGCTGCTCGGGCTTCCTCGGCAGATTTCGGTATTGTTCGGCGTCGGCAGTTAACGTTGAATAAAAGGGTCGGCGTTCGACTGATAAGATTTCGAGGCAATTAAATCGACTTACAAAACCACGACTGAAAGAATTCCAACTAAAACAACTCCACTGAAAAAATCCCGACTGCAAAATTCAAAATTGCTAGTAAAAAAATTCCGACTACCAGAATTCAGACTATTAAAATACAAAGTTCGAAGAAATTTATTTTTACCTACATAATATAAATTGAGTAGGTACCAATGTTATGTTTATTTAATTTCCTACGCATTTCTGGCGAAAATTTACATAAAAGCCAAAAATTAACATGCTCAAAGAAAATAGTGGAGGACGAGGTGGAGGATCAAAAATGAAATACCTATTTCAATGCAATTCAATGGCTAGTATTACTTTTAAAAATAAAAGCCTAAAAAAAAACTATCATTAAGGAGATTTCAAAAATATGCGTTTGTAATTTTCTATGCAAACAAACTGCCTGCGTGCACAGACTTTTCGGGTCTTCACATGAAAGTTTTGCTTGCTGCGATCTATTTTCTTACTCCCATGGTGTGAAAACTCCTTAACAGATTTCATAGAATGCAAGATAGCATTCCATTAAAATTCCTTTATGGAAACCGCAGATAGTATTCTATGAAATCATATATGCTGTAATTTTCATATTGTTTTTTTTTCTGTATAATTTGACTGACATAGTAAGCTATCAAATGCCCTCTATACACTTTATAGCATTCTAGCAATCTGTTTTTTCTATGGAAAGTGACATATGGTAATCAATGAAATCTTGCCGTGTAAGGTATCAACAGAGCAATATCCGTTTACATAGGTCAGAGTACACCAAAGCTAGCCTTTGTTTCTTAAATCCATTATAAATGGTGTCAACATTTAAGATAGACTCTTTAATATTTTTGTCTACCTTAACAGGTATAAACAAGAATCGTCTTTTAAAATATGGTTTATAAATTAAGGTAAATCTGTGCAGATTCGAAACCTATTGTTATTTATAAAAGCGTTTCTTAGGTTCCCTCAAAAACCATAACTTTCGGACAAACAGAAGGGCGATTCCGCTGGGGACGATTTTCGACATCAATTTCTAAATATTTGTTTTTGCTTACTTTATTCTGATGCCACTACAAAGAAAAACTTTTTAACTCAATAGAAATATGTCCGTTTTTCACATCAGCCAAAATTTATATTTCTTAAGCGATTAGAAAAATAAATATCCCAAATATTCGATGATTTGGTGAAAACTGAAAATCAATGTTTTAAAAAAATTGCTCAAAACGTAAATTTTAAAATTATTATTTTAGTTTAGTTTAGTATGTTTACAACTGAATATTTTATTTTGCTTTTGAAATGCAAAAAAAAAAGAAATTATAGATTTATTTTAATGAAAATTAACAAATTTAAAGTTCTAATTTCGGAAAAAAATATTTTTTTGTTTCTTTCTACCTACCCTTGTACGTTTTTTGAGAACTAAAAAAACCCAGGTTTTTTTACAGCTCTTGGGGATGTCAAGAAAACCTGGGTCGACCCTGGGTAAAATTGGTAAAATTCAACGAACACAACTATTATTTTTCTACAACTAAAAGTATCAATACTAATTTATTTATTTTGAATCAACAGCTTACAAACTTAGTTATTGAACAACTACATACCTAGTTGTATTTATTGACATACAACTTAAATAAAAAAAAACATTGTTATCGTTGGATCTACAGTAGAGGTGTTGCAGCTTAATACAAATGCTATTGCACTTTAATGTTAGTTTGCACATCAAAGTCATACAAAAGCTCTTTTATGTCTCCATTCTTAATTTTGAATTTGTGTGGAGAAAGGAAGACATAGACCTATTGTCGTTTTCCTCTTTCTATAAAATAAGGGATATACCTAAGAAGGTTGCTGCTATAGCAGCCATCCGCTGTTATTAACACATAAGTATAATTTCATTTAAACAGAAGGGTTTAATTCTGAATATTTCGAATTATTGAACATTATTACCATAGTTATAATTTTCGTTGCTCCAGTTTTACGATTGATATGAGGTAAAGCTACTTAATTGCATAAAGCACTGTGATAATGGTTATTGTGTCGTTGCTGGTCACTTACCAGCAAAAACAATCACTAAAAGGTAGATAAGATGCGGTTTGCGGGTGCACAATCTTCACGCAACTTTAAAGTAGCGTCGTCTCCCTCTGGGTTAATAAAACACATTTTTTAAGCTCCCCACATTCACGGCTAAATAATATGACTACTGCTTATAAAATAAAGATGATCCCTAATTTCTATAATTGAATATTGCAATAATGATAGTTTGGCTTAACACATTTGTTGACTAAAAACTGAACTGGTTCAACAACAGCTTCATCGTTCGTAGAAGATAGTCATAGCTCTTATAAAAGAAAGTCGAAGGCATATCGTTGTAGGCAGTTTGCCCCACCTCTAGTGTTCTTACAGATATTGATGGCAATTAGTTACTTGTACTGCCGAAGAATACCTATGTAGGTGCTTTTTCAGTTATACACATTTAATAATTTGACTATTAATAAGAATTTAATTTAATAATAAAAACATTATAGTATGTTCATTTTTATATAAAACAATAGTGATTTTTTATTAAGTTACACCGTAAATAGGATCATCTCCCTCTCCGACTCACCTTGCTCCAACAAATTAAATTATTTGTCTCCGAATCTTCAACGAGCCTCCAAAGTTTTGCCAAAAACGCAGGGACTCCAGCTCCTGTTTCACTAAATGTGTGCATGTTTATTCACACTTTTTATTTAATCAATATACGTAGTTTATATTTAATCCTTTTTTTTCTCAAAAGCACTTTGATTTTAATATGAATGAAAAAAAAAGAATATATTTTATTGTTCACAAGAAGTTGGGTTATGAAAAAGCAAAAAAAAATTATCACGATACACAGGAAAATTCCGTCTTGCCTGTTATATTATTTCTTGTTATAATTTTATGTATTATTAAGATAATTTACAAGTGATGTTCACTATAAATATTTCAATATTTCTTGGTGTTTTTTCTTTAATTTTATTTGCAATTATTGAGTAGGCGAAAATTACAGAAAAATGACGACTGATTTTGTTTTCCAGTCTTTCACACTTTTCCAATCGTTTCCATTTTTGTAAAAATACCAATGAAGTTGGATATAGTTTTTTTTATTTAAACCAGTTGCGTTCAAACTTTGAACATTTGGAAATTTGTATAGGGTGTAACTACCAAGTGTCGGTTTCAAAACGTTAAACATAAAAACGGCAGGAACCAGTTATGATGACAGTTGAAGTTATTCGTTTCGATATTTTTTTTTAATTTTGTAAAATGACATTTGGAAAGTTCCTTCGCTTTCTTCTCCGTCGGATTGAAACACATTGCGAAAATACGAATTGAAGGACTTTTTCTTTGCTTTGAATGACTTTTTTGACAGTTTCTAACAATTAGCCATATTTTGCTATTCACGTGAATGTCGTCCATGTTTCCATCACGGGTATAAATGATGATTTTTCTATTAATAACGTAATATAGAAAATCAATGAAAGATGTTTTATATGTGCGTTTTATATATGCGGATCTGAAATGTATGCAATGACCGAATGAGTGAATAAAACAATTCCACATCGCATTTTCAAAATAAATCACTTTGAATAGAAACTAATAGGCGAGTTTATATTTCTGAGCGCTCACCTGAGCAAGCGAATCCACAAATTTTCAGGCTCAGTTTTTTGACAGCAGTAGTGTACAATTTCACTGAGAAATTGTGTTTATATTTCTGAGCATATTGAGATCTCGGAGATCTTAGAAATATAAACTGGGCTAATGAAAATTCAAGGAATATTCCCTCCGATGAAAAGCAGAATATACCCGTATGATTCGTATGAAATCGGAACATTTTACGTTCAGATGAATACCTCACTGCAGCTGATTAATATTCATTATGTAAATTGAGCAAACATGCACATATTACATTGGTCCATTTATCACATAGTCGAATAGGATTTCCTATTATTCAAATGAGCCGTTATGTTTCCCCACTTAGTTTTTCTCACGAGTTTTTGTATTGTAAACATACTCGCAGTGACGCACAGTGACCCATATCGACTTTTTCGGTTGCGAAAATTATAACTCGAATGAATAATCGTCACAATTTTGTATATCTTGAAGCAAATTTCTAAGGCTATAAAATCAATGTTTCAAAATAAAAAATAAGAAATAAGAAGTTTTAGTTGGGGTGATTAACATAATAGGAATTTTAATTTAAGAAGGTAAAAAGTCAATTTATGTTAAAGTGTTGTTTTAAATAAAAAGAAATAAAAAAAATTAAATAAACCGATTTGAGTGAAACAGTATGGATTTTATTATATTTACTTGTATGTTTATAAAATACATTTTTTTTAATTTTTTTGTAAAACGAAAGAAAAATTTCAAGGCGATAAAAGTTACAGGTTTAAAAAAAAAGTTCACGTGTTTCAGAATGTGCTATTTAAATATGAAGATTTTGTTAAAGTGATTATTTATATAATTGGTATTTTAATTTGCAAAGGTCGAAAGCGGATTACTAAGGTAAGCTGTGGGCCGTTTAGGTAATACGAAGCTAGTCGTTTTTTGGTGGCGACAATGTTTTTTGGTTAATGTTTTGTTGCATAAAATAAATAAAAATGTGAGTTTGATTGGTTAATAATATTTTTTGGATCCAAAACTAAAGAGATAAACAATAAATTATTTCATAAACAATGTGTAGTTAACAAAAACAGAAACACGCGACAGAATCAACAATGAGAACATGAAAGAGCCAATAAAACTAATACTTAAGTTACTTGTCTCATAAATAGTGGAGAAAATTAAACAAATATTCAACACACAACACAATAAACATGTCTTTTTAATAATATTTTGATTTTATTTAGAAGTAAATGACAAAAAGTTGCACCTACTCCCGGCTTCGATGCTTAAAAAGTAAGGAAAAAAGAAAACAAACCAATTTAAGTAAAACAGTAGGGAAACAAATATTTTTGCTTGTGTTTTTTTTGAGATTTTAAATGGAAATAGCAAACTGAAAATTCAAAAAAATAAAAGGCACGACTGGGTCGGGGTATTTAGAACTGACTGAAAAACATGTTTCCATCAGCGTTAACTCGAGGTTAATCTAACCCTGGAATAATCTCGCACTGAAAAACAGGGCCTTTAGAAATTAACAAGAAATTAACTCTGGGCCCGTATTACGTATTACGATAATCGTTGAAAAACCCTCATTTTCGTTCAAATGCGATTACGTAAGACGATTATCGTTTAAGTTTCAACGATACTCGTTTCTTCTTACGAGTGCTATTTGGCTGTCGTCTAGCTTTTGTTCTCGTTGTTGTCCCATTTGGGAACAAAGTGTGAATCCGAACAAACAAAAATAATAAAAGAACATTTTATTAACAATATTAAAAACACAAATAATATACGCACTTGCACTTATAAATAAACAAATTCCGGAATTGCAAAATAAAACTATTTGGTTTTTACATAGGTACACATTCTCCATGCTCTTCTCGTTGAAAAATTTGTAAATAATTCTCCGTCTTCGCCCATTTGAACATGTACACTATCCGAAAAGAAGAAATTAATAAATATTTTAATATTTTTTAAGATAATATTTTTGACATCTATTCACCGACGTGAAGTTAGATGCACTTCAAAAAAAATAGTGTTTCTCTGTTTTATCTGGCAACAATTTTATGAAACTATTCTCGTTACTTGTAATCGCTTTATGTTGCGGCTTTCGTTTTCTTGACTATCGTTTTTTTGCCGTTCGTTTCGTAATACGTAATACGGGCCCTGTTTTTCATGTTGTACGCTCAAAGCTAAGAAAAAAATTCAAAAAATTTAAGAAGTTTGCATTAAGACATACACAAAAAATAAATTTCTCTAGCTCCTTTCCATAAACTGGCCACTGTGTCTCAATTTTTCTTTTAAATTTACAGAATTCCCATCTGTTTTTTTTTTGTTGTTGAACAACTTAATTCGTCGATTACAACCAACAACTGATTGTGGAATGATAAAAGTCACATAACAGAATCGCAAATTCGATAACAGTTAGCAATACATTTATTTTTATTTCCTATATTTTTTTATTTTTGAGTTATTTTAGATTCTTAAATTGATATACACACATATATTATATATTTTCGTTAAACTATTATTGAGAAATTATTGTTAAGCGATAAGATTCTTACTCTAGTTTCACACGAGTACTTAATTTTTGAGATTTAAATTTAATTATATATTTTAGTTATATTTATATAAAATATCTTTAATTTTTATTTAATAAAAAAAATATGTTCATAAATAAATTAACTAATATTTAAACGAAGTTATACTCATTGAGTGGATTGTGTGTTTATTTTCAGCGGAATGTAATTTTTATCTGATTGATATATTATTATGTATAATATATAAAAAAAAAAATTGAACAAAATTTTGTTTCCGTTCCTAATGAATAAAGAGAAGTCGAATTCAATCATTTTTTTTTAATTTAAGTCAATTCAAAACCAGTTTTAATAAAAAAAAAAAACAAGTAAATATTATTTATAATGTAATAATAACTTATTATTTAATTGAAATTCATAAAAAAAATACCTACAAAACAATAAATATAAATTCAATGATATTATGTATATTATTTCATCATCAAACATTCGTTAAACGAAATCTTATTTCTACGCTTCAGATACGACACAACAATCAACATGGTGTGTTTATGTGAAGACATGTTATTTTTCGTGTTTTAACTAATTAATACAGATATTTAATTAATTAAACACGACCGTCAATTATTGAAAAACCGAGATGACAAACAATTTTAACAATACTTTGCGAGATAACATTTTAGCACCGTTATCATTTTTTACCTCGTCTTTTTTTAGTGCTTTATTCGACTTTGTCATTATCTTTGTCGCTTGTTTCAATGGCACGTTGTTCTTTCAATAAAATATCCCGGATGCAGATATCCTCGTCGGTTTTAACATCAATTAGATCCAACTCGAGAATTCGAGTGTCCGGGCTGATTTTGTCACCATTACTTATCTTTTTGATAATTGAGACGAATTTTTGACCAACTGTAAGCTCACGGAAGCGTAAACAATCTTCTAGAGCCCAGTCAACATTTCGTGCGGTAATACCTGTTAAAATTTACAAACAATATATGTATAACCATGTTGGGAAATAAAATGAGACTTTTGGTACGTACCGTATAATTTCGCTTGAATGGCTTGCTTCGGGAGCTGACGAAATTTTGCTGGGAGTGTTTTCAATTGGTCACTACTAAGAATATCAACATCCCCAAAGTCACAGAAGCTCACATGAATCATCTCTTGGTATTTGTTTACCACAATGGCTCTGAAATATATATAATGTTTCATTTTATATAATATTTTTTTTAAGTTCTTGTATTGTCTGGTGAAATTGACTCATTCCAGAATATTCACAGCGACACACGGTTCATTAGTTTAAAGAACAAGGGTTGACGCATTGCGATTGATGAGAGATACTCGAGTAAAAATTTAAACCCCCGATTTTTCCGAAAGCAAAATACCAATATATTGTTGCAGCCAATGTAAGTTTGCTTACTGCTTAAAACCTCAGCAAACAAGAAAATGTCGTCCGGAAGTTCAACAACGAAAAGCAACCGAGGGAATAAAATGTACAAGACCAGTTGCATGTTTGCCAGAAAAACGTTTTCGAACGATATTATCGATTTCACACCGCCTCCAAAAAGAAAACACCTGGAGTGAAATCGCGTTAGACGTTAGATGATAGTTGACAATCCAAATAATTTCTTTTGCTCCTTGTAAATTGGTTATAAATATCATAATGGCTTTTTTTTGCGATAATTCTAAGCGACACGTATTGAGGAGTTACCACGCAACAAAAAAAAAATCTGCAATTGCTTTAAACAGAGCCAAAAATAGTTGATAATAAAAAACGAATATCAACTAAGCGAAAGTCAATTTCCTTAGCCGATTCAACCACTGGTTCGATGATGAATGCCGTCTTGTTTGGGTTATTTGATAAAAGAAGGTCCGCTCAGCAAAACAAGAGTAACGCAGAATTCAAACGTACATAAACTTTTAGTAATCGCTGTTTCTTGTGGCTAACTAACCAATTAAGAAATAAAACCCTGACGAGAAGAACAAATAAGATGCTTTACAAAACACTTATCATGAGGTCCTTGTAATGCCAACTAAGCAAATAAGTTTTACACAAGTTTATACAAACCTATGATAGAAGCCATCTTTATTTTTGCCGGCGTAAACTTGTCCAATTTCTACCATATCAACTGGAATGAATTCATCATTATTTTCGCAGTATTCTTGTAGATCCTTCATTAATCTACGCAGCTCTGGAAAATCTTTATATGGTTGAACCTAAAAAAAAAAACAATAAATTTTCAATATTGTTCTCTAAATATTTTTCTTACTAATATTTACCACAAAATTTAATGGGTTTGCCGACATAGTAACTCGTACATCAAAGTATTCTCCAACATTTGGCACGTTTTCGTAGCTCTTCAATTTGAGCATATAATCACTTTTTTGTGGTGAGTTTGGCACAGAATTCGTTTTCATTGTTAAATTTCGAAAAGTTTGTTGCAAATCAGCTGCTGAACTATTACGTGATGCTCCCGGGGATGCAAGACTACTGCCACCGCCGCTGCTACTTTTTGCATCATTTAAAGACATTGTTAGGCTATCATCTAGAAGATCAGATGATGAACTGTAACAGAGCGTTGAGTAAAGCATATTTTTTTTTGTAAAATTTTGTTAAAATACCTTTCTAGTTCTTGTTCAATTCGAATTACTTCGTTGACATTGCAGAGAGCCTCACTGCCTTCAAAACGTTTATAGACAATTATCAATGGTATAGCACTTGGTGTACCAATTTTAACCTACATTCATGAAAAATTAGTATTTTTATTTAATTATATGATCAAGTTAATAATAATCAAAGTTAATACACACTCACCAACGCTCTTGAATCGGCCGGCAAAAGTCCCCTTATTCTCGCTATAATCGCTGGACTAGTCAATGGAATATTGTCCAGTCTAGCTTTTATTCCCTGCCGAGGAAATTTGCTCAACGCAGTGCTCAGTGATTCTAATTGGAACATATTTGAAATATGAGTCTTTTTTGTCATGCCATAGTCAATGTAGAAAATATCAAAATCTTCTTCGTCCGATTGATGATTGATGGCTTTGGCCAATACTCCACGATACCACTGATTGGTGGTTTTATCACATATCAAGAACATTGTCGAACTGTTTACATCAGCTCGGGTAACTTTATGCTGGTCTTTCCTAAACTTGGACTCGACTAATTGGTTAATGAGTTTCTAAAAGGCGAGACGCAAATTATGACCGATACGAAAAGTAAACTTCCATTTTAAAAATACAAACCTGTACGTAATGCAACTCGGAATTCCGCACCTGCAAGTAGACATCTCCAGAATCAGTTATATGGGTTATTAGCACAGTTGTAAGGCCAGTCCGTTTAATTTCTGGTGGCGGTGTATCATCACAAATTTGCCGCAAAACCAACGGATTCAAGTTCACATCTTCCTGGGATGAGGTATCATACAGTACTACCTGTATATTAAGCACATTACCCTCAGCATTTCCAGATGTATAGACATCCTCCTTGGTTAAAATATCTCCAACAACACTCTTACTGGCCAGCATTGCGTCCAAATGCCTCTTGGCATTTGGGTTGCCAGCAAAGTCTTCCAAACCGAAGAGACTGAACGAGACTGCTTGGGCGGGCAGTTTCAGGAACTTCTTTTCACATATGTATAACTGACTGACAGGAACCCAGTCTTCATCTCCAAAATCGATAAAGAAACACTGTCCGATGGCATTCAATTTATCTACTTCGTTCAGTCGTACTCGATGCCAGCATTCGGCTATACAGACTAAATAAATCTGCTTGCATGCCACCGACACTGGCCGCGTCTTCTCAGTCAACATGTACAATTCGATATCGTTCATGAGATTATCAAACTGATCACTGTATTCCTTCCCAAAGAGTCTAGCCCAAATTTCAGTAGTCGACACAATATGGGTTATATAGAGATTCCAATATTTCTCGGTCCATGGTAAATTTATCTGTTCAAGTGTATACGACTCCACTTCAGTCTCCTCATAGTTTCCAGCCTCAAAGTCATTATTAGAGAAAATGATCAAACTATCACGTGTAGAAGTTTCCGTGAGAAACTGCTTTGAACCTTCAATCAAAGACCACCAATGATCAGGGAGAAGTTGCTTAAATGTGCTTTCGAACCATTCTGGTAGATTTTTAGCAAAAATACCATGTGGATGAGATTTAAGTTCTTCAAAGATTTTCGTTGTCAACTCTTGATCGGTGTCAGGACATACAGGCAAATGACGACGACTTTCTTGAACTTTTATTTCTTCAATTGCCATGCTGGCACACGAGAACTTTGCCAAATTTTCGTTTGGATACTCATTCGGGTACGTAGAGTAAATACTTTCATTGACTAGAACATGACATTGAAATAACTTGGAGAACTTCGACCGGAAGAATGTGTATTCGGGTTGCGAACACCGCCTAACAACACAATATTGTGAGAGTGATGTCACAGGATCCAGTTTTGGATTGAATTGGAAAACTTTTGGCGGAATTATTTGCTGTAAAGTAAATAAAAAAAAAATATAAAAAAATCGAAGAACAATTTAACATTTTATAATTGAATAACTGAACTTACTTGAGACTCTTGAGATTCACTCCTTATCATGTTTGTTTTTCGATCAAACGGACTCGGCAGATCCGAGCCAGCCGATGATAAAGCCGGTGACGAATCTGGTGTTACTCCTGCACTTCCTCCGCCAGTTACTTTGGAGTTGTTGTTGTTATTAATGTTACACATATTATTGTTTATTTTAATTTTCAGTCTATCTTGAACGGAATTCCTTCCAGGAACCCCCGGCCCCAGCGTGACTACATGTTGTTGTGGCTTGTTTTGGAAAACAGAAGACGAATTTTGCTGATGTGAATTTTGGTGATGCTGTTGTTGTTGTTGTTGTTGTTGTTGATGATGATGTTGTTGTTGTTGTTGTTGTTGTTGTTGTTGTTGTTGTTGTTGTTGTTGTTGTTGTGGAGGCTGATACAACTTTTGCTGAGGTTGTTGATAATTTATTTGTTGCTGAGCCATACGCTGTTGATTTGGATATTGTTGTTGCGGCTGAATTTGCTGACGGACTGTTTGTTGCAAATGCTGTTGGATTACCATTTTTTGCCTTTGTGCCAGAATCATTGTCGAAGCTAAAGCAATCGCATTACTGTTTTGTAATTGAGCAGCAGCAATCGTTTGCTGTTGTTGACTGTTGTTTTGAGCTCCATTAATATTGTTATTTTGACCAAGTATTGCACGTGGGGAGATTTTTGCTTTATTTGACTGCTGCTGTTGTTGTGATTGAAATGATTGATGCTGCTGAGTAGCTTGTTGATTTTGTTGAGTAGCTTGTTGATGATGTTGATGCTGCTGAGCAGCTTGTTGATTCTGTTTAACATTTAGCCTCTCCCTTAAATCTTGGGGCGTTTGTTGGGTTTTATTATTTGACATCATTTTGGTATCTTTTTTTGAGTTCAACGTATCCCGCAAGTCTTTTTGTCCACTATTCGAATTCTGATGCTGTTGTTGTGTTCGGTTATTATTATTATAAGTGTTTGTTTGTTGCTGTTGATACTGATGTGCACTATTTCGATTATTTACTTGACTCGTGTTGTTGTTTCTATCACCATAGTTCATTGCATTTTGCGATTGAATAAATCTATTCAATGTAGTCGGTAATTTCTGATAAACATTTGACGAATATGAGCTTTTATTCCAACTTTGATCAGATGGGCGATAGGGTTGTCGTATTTCTGCCTTTTTGATTGTCTTTCTCGATTTGCTGCCACTACTCTTCTGACCACGAACCATCGACGCAATATGCGAAGAGTTCTTGCTGTACTTGGCAGCGATGCATGTCTGGAATAGAGAAGAATGTATAATTCCAACAAGTTATTTTTAGATTTTCGTTGTCGTTCATTTAAAAATAAATAAAATTAAATAAAAATAAAAAAGAACAAAAATAACACCACACACCTCTCCTCCTAGTTTTGTTAGTACAAATTCTCCACTCTCGTGGAGAAGTTCTTCAATAGATTTATATCCAAGTTTGTTTGGGTAGATCGGCCTGCTCTCAACTTCACCATACTCTCGAATAACCTCACGTAACGTGCATGGTTGTTTGCGGGATGTAATTAGAGCACGAAAAACCGAAGTTATATTCTTTATTTGTTGTGCTGTGTCGGGTGATTTCGACATTGACATTGCGTTCTCGAACAAAAACGTTGAATGTGAGATTGTATAAAAGCTTCTCTTTTTTTTTCTTCAAATCACGGATATTTATTTAAATTTTTTTTTCGTTGCAACCGAGGGCAGACAAGCTATTTTTGTTGTAAATTTTGACACAGTTTATTTTGTTGTTTTACTCTTCTTTATTTAAATAGAATGTTATTATTTCCTGTGCAGGATAAATGCTGTCGATGATATTTGATCTAGAAAGAAAAGAAAATATATAAAATAGGTATGAGAAGTGTAAATAATAGTAATCGACTAGATGTTCTGCAAAAATATCAGATACAATTTTCAATGATCAAAATTCACATTTGTATGTACTATTGTGTTTAAACAATTATTATTTAAATAGGATAAACTCGAGTTTTTCTTAAAAACAGCTAAAAAAGTGTCTATGTATATGTTCCATTATCCTCCAATCGGTCTATTTTCACAAGAATTTAGATTTGCAAATGTTTGAAATTTCATATGTCAACAGTTTATTAGAACAGGTTTCCTTACCTTTTATTTAAAAAATCGTAGGGCGGGCATGAAGGCTCCCGTTCACATGCACGGGTGTGGATGACATATCACACATTTGCTTCAAATCATTAATCAAGTATGGGAGAAAGGAAGCATGTCCGAGAACTGGGCTATCAGCTACGTATGCTTCATCTTAAACAAGGATATCGTATGTCCAGCAACAACTGTTGAGAAATATCTCTGCTTAATTTGGCATAAAATATCTTATCCAAAGCACTGTCGATCGTCTATGGGCGTTGTGCAACACTTATCTCAGAAAAAAAACACTAAGGTGAATGCAAATAGTTCCTTGAAGTACACATAGTGTTGTTTGCTATTTCAGTAATTTTTTCAATCTTGATCTGGAGCAGAAATTTAGTACCACAGGCTTGATTACGGGAGGCTTCCGTCCAATTGCTAGGGTAAGCTGAAAACATCAACATCATCGGCCGCTCCAAAAGTTCCTTCATAGAGTATTTCACGATGATGATCGAAGAAGAGATGATACTTTTTTTGGGTTGAAGTAAACAAGAACAAGATCAGGAACCTGGGGCTGAATTTCGCAAGCGTGCGTTTTTTTTCAACTTACATTCAAGCTCAATGTGCGCACAAAGCAACTCCACCGACACTAAGTGGAGATCCGACAAAGAATTAAGAAACCGGTGCTACATCATTTGGGAAACAAAATGGTTCAAAACTCCTTCCGTAAAAAAAAGTAGATACAAGATCTACAAATTTCTTATCCTGCCAGACGTCTGATATACAAAATAAGCTTTACTATGATCTTTCGAAAGACAAAAATCTTCGAAGGATATTTTATCATGTGTACGAGGAGGACGAATGGAGAAGAAGGTACAGCATGGAACTCTATATGGGCTGTACTAAGAGATGTAATGCAGAAAGACAAGTCGACTACATTTGATTTGTCACATTAACGAGTAGGAAATAAAGCGTCATTCAAGAGCCCTTAATTGTAACCTTTCAATAGTTATAATCTTATAATACATGCCATACAAAACAAACAAAATTTAAAATTGAGCAGTGTGATTGTCTTACACTCAATTCGACGATTTCTCGTACAACAATGTTTGATTATAAAATAGATTCTCATTGTCATTTTCTAGAGAGAAAAACAATCTAAAAATAAAAGCTCTGCCAAACCGAATCAAAATCTAAAGAGAAAAGTTGGCAATCTCAGGTGAATCACCTTTTATCAGCACAAACGAAGTAACACGCTTCTCAATTATTTTATATTGTCTAAGGTACTGATCTATGTTATGAATTGTCGTCTACTATAAAATATTGAATTGGTAATAAATAACTTAGGAAGAAATAACCAGACAAACACTTTGCAAATAAGTAAAGTTTGATCAAGTAAACACTAACAACAAAATAAGAAATAAATACTCGCAGTAAATACCGACCGATGACTATTGAAATGTGGAATTTCGGGGTCAGTGATCATAGAAAACTTTAAAACAATACAATGCATTGTCGTATACCCTACTGATTCCCCCTCCGCTTTTTTAATTAACTTCATTACAGTAGATAATATTTTTAATTTTATTTTTTTCATCGTAACTATTTTGTTTTGGAGTATCCTACAATAACTTTTTCGCAAATTTTTTGATATTATTTTTTCCGACCAGCTCCGACCATCATACATAATAAGGAATCAAAACAATTTGTATGTTTTTATTTCCAAATATGTAGGTAGGTAGGTAGGTACGTAAATAAATTGTGGTTAAATATTTTGTGTACCGTCTTAAGAAAGTACGTTGTACCTACCTACTTACCGACGAAGTTTTTTTTTATAAAGAGCTTTTCAATGGAAAGCCAATCACATACTGAGAAAAGTACTATCAGTATTTTAATTTTGTATGCATACCTACCGAGAATAACAAAACAATTATTATTGCAAAAAAATAAAACAACAACCAATGGCTATGTAGGTATCTAATGAACAAAAAAAAACTTTCCAATTCACTTGATCAAGTATGGCTCTTTGTTGACCCATTTCATTACTTCAACTAGAGAGCAACATTCACTTCGTCTTTTTATTTATGTATTCACTGACTTCTCTTTCATTTATGTGCTTCTTTTATTTCAAAACAAAAATACAGAATCACTAACACAATGCATAAAAAGCCACGTGTAGTGTATAATTAGAAAACAAAAACCAACATTTCTTATCATGTTGATAAGTCATAAAACGAATTTATGCAAAAAATTATTAACACAAACAAAAAATAAACAGCTGAGTACAGCAGATAAACAAGGAATTTATAATAATTAGACTGACGAAGGTATACTAATTTTTGTTTCAGTTGTTACGGTTGGGCCAATTTATGCATGATCAGTTGCTAGAGAGGGTGTAAATATTCACTAAATTAGAAACTTTAACCAACAAGAAAGAAAAGGGGCTTACTGAAAAGAAAATTTGCAAAGCAACCTCTTGAGAAATGAATATATGTATAGGGTGAGAGCAAGTGTGCAAAATTCCAACAGTAGGGTATGTTATGATTTGTTTTCCAGAAAACAAAATTTAAATGCAGATTTTGAACCTAGAACAGAAATCATTGTTAAAGAACCTATAGTGTAACCTCGGAACTCGGGGTTTTTAGTATTAAAGCATCTAACGCAAGCATGTCGAACTCGCGGCCCGCAACAACTATTTTAGCTTTAACTTTTGTTTGCTGTGTTTCTTCGTTTAGATGCGTGGCATGGCACTACAACAGGACAAGTGAACCGGAACTTTTTTTTTATTGTGTTTATGAACTTCTTCAAACATAGGTATAAAGTTTGTTCCAAAAAAACCTCGGCTAAAATGGGCAGCTTTGCAAATTTTCGTCAAAATTCGTTGATCATCGTAGTTTTGAACAACATTTAGAACAGAGCTTCAATCTACCTCCATCCAAATTCACTTGATGGAGCTACTTCACGTCGATTTGAACCACTTTTCTAAATGCAATAAGTATAAGTCTAGTTGAGGTAAAATTTAAGCATTAAAAGTTAATTCAAAAAAAGGTTTGCAGGTTTTGACTCTTTTAAAAAGCATGGTTGACTTTGTTTTCATCGACTTTTTCAATAAATATAGAAACAGTACCGAAACATAAGCAAATTAACAAATTAATGAGAGAAACTCAATTCGACTCTGAATTAAAATATAAATTCGGTGAAGCTGGAATGCCGGTCAAATTTGAAAACAAACAAAAATTGGCATACGAAATTGTATGGATGCTTGAAGAGCAGTTATTTTCACTCTGTATTTGTCGTTGGTTTTTTTTAATGGTTGCTTTGTGTTGATTTTGACGAAGCCGAAGTTATGCATCGACCAACCAAAAACGGCAGGTTACAAAATTTATTATAAATTACAACAGTACCACTCAAATTAGGATCGCGCATGGCAGGGTAGTTAGATTTTCTGGCGGAAACCAAATGGTGAATGTATTTCTGCCGCCACCAACTATTTTCTTCTACATTTTACAAAATTTCAGATCGTGCGATTTGGGCAATAAGTAGGTGTCAACACTTTAACTAAATACAAGTTTCTCAGCGTATTTTTAATTATAGATATTCTTATTAAAATTAAAATTTAAACTTCGGATTCAACTAAAAACAGACTTTCGGTACTCGTTGACTTAACTTTTCAAATTTGCCGCGCTACTCTTCGACAGTGCAGCAATTTTGCAGTGTTCCGGCAGTTACGATGAAAATATATTACAAACAAATTTACAAAAGCGGGTTTTAACACTTTTCACATCTCTATTTTAAAATTCTCTACCTCAAAAGCAAGAGATAAAAATTGTATCCTAAAGTGTTTTGATCTGATCTTTAAAAAATTTCAGAACATGCTTCATTAAAAAATTGAACTTTCCTGACCGAAACAGTTTGCAGCAGTTTAGAAAGGTTTGTTGAATATGTTGATAATCAAAAAACGGAAGAATCGGATGAGTCAGATGAATCAAATGAATTGTTGGTTTATTGTGTAAACCAAAAAAAATTCCTCCGATTCCTCCGTTTTTTTGTTCTGGCATATTCTGATTTCTATGGCGCATCGGGAAAACCTATCGACAGGTTTGATGTTTTTAAATAATTCGTTGGTTCGTTCTGAATTTCTCAAGCATCAGAGTATAGGGTATCACATACACTCGAACGACAACCACCTATAGATACATTAATTTTTTTTTCAGTTTTTAGTTGTGCTTTTTTCATTTGCGGTAGGTTTTTTTTATTGCATATAAAACTTGCAACCAAAACCAACAATTGTGCCACACAAATAACATAAAAAAAAAACATTTTAAAGAAATTAAAAAGGTCAACTTATTTTCTTTTTTTGATGGATCATACACTTTATTTTTTTTACATTTTTGAAGTGTAGTTCAAGATTCGGTGTTTAGAATAATCTCAAAAGCACCTGCTATTATTTTCTTACTATTCTGTACAATTTTGAAGCAACTCAAATATATATTTTAAAAAATAGATGCATTGGAACAACAGTTTATTCATATCGTGCAAACCAACCCCCTTTTCACTCCTAAAAAGGAAATCCAAGCGACCGAGATTCCGACGCAGTTGCACACCATTTTTTGGTCTACAATACACGAATGACGATTTGTGGGTACATTACATATAATATACATATAAACAATAAATTTCAGCCAACCAACATACATATAGTTAATTATAATCTGCTGACCATTTAATTTAATTAATTTTCTTTAGAAAAACATGGGCATACAATATTTTTTTTTATAAAGAAACAAATAAGCTCACCTTTATTTTCGTTATTCGTTCAGGTCAATAATTTATTTTATGTCTCCATCGAATGCACTGATTTCTTTTTTTTTTTGTTTTATTGAATCGTAATCTTTGATTTGAATTTCACTTTTATTGTCTTTAATTTAATATTGCATTGCACATATCAATTGATAAATAAATAAACATCAGACATTCACACAAATCGCAAAAGGAGTAGTAAAATTGAAAATTTCGCATTCAGGACTTTAGTAGATCAGCATCAGACCAGTTGGATTTGTTACGGTAAATTGCAATGTTGTTTTCGTCTGGCACAGAGCTACTGCCATTTGGTTATAATCGCTGCTTTCACTCACTCAAAGCTAAACACTTTTCAGTGTGAGTGCAAGAGGAAAACAAGAAAAACTTTCAATCAAAAATTGGCATAGTTTGTCCCATTCTGTTATATGGTGTATTTTGTGCTTATATTTTCTCAACGTGTTGCACATTTGACCCGTAAGCAAATGATACCGAAGAAACAACCATATTTATAGCCATGTAGAAAATTCCTTTGCTTTCTTAATCTGACACGCAGTCGAATGATTTAATGTTGCGTTTTTTGCCATCATTTCAATTGGTAAAAAAGAGACAGCTAATTAGCAAGTCGAAAAGTTTGTGAGATGAGAGCTTTTTCATTATACTTTTTTTATGATGGTTGCTCCCTAATAATATGCTATGTAAAATGTTCTATTAGAAATTGCGCTCTAAGATAGACTTCTCATTCAAACACTGATTAGATTAACACGGTTGGATTTCAATCATTTGTTTTTAACTTTATTGTTTTTAACACAGTTTGATATAATAAACAATAAACACGGGGAGTCATTTTCGAAGTGAAAAAGTGAAAGCACGAAGAAGAACTGAACTGAATCTGGCTTACACGAAAGTTTTGAAGCGAGCAACTTCCTCGGAGCATTCTTTCATCCTTTAGTTCGAAAAGAAGTCAAGCTTTTGGTGCTTTTTTTTAACAGGGTGGCGTATTTCGAATTAAGTTTTGTTTTTTTTTTAGGTGTGTTTTATTGAGAATTATTGAATTATTGTTTTGTTCAGTATAGGGTTAAATTCGAGTTAACTAACCCAGTAATATAATAAACTCTAGTGTTAAAATTTCGGGTTAATTTTTCGTTTTGTTCACTTGTAGTTAGTTATCATTCTTGTTGAGTTAGTTAACTCCAAAATCTCTTCCATTTCCAATGACTTTCCAGTAATATGTCATAATTAACTCGAACCAAATAGGAAATCAAGTAGAGAGAATGAAACAGCATTTCATTCTATTTTTGTATTTGCTACCTATATCTTTTTATTTTTTTATTTCGTGTGCAGTATGCATAGATGAAAATTACAAACAACTACAATATATTAATATAACTACACATTTTCCATCTTTTTTATTTTATACACATTCATAACAAGTTGAAATTTTAAATAAGGGTGAGACCTTTTTTATATTTTATTAATGATGTCGACATTATTTACAAAATAAGACCGAAATACCTATATAAAAACATGACTTTTATCGGGGTTAGTGCTTTAACCCACCTGTTTTGGTGAGTTAACGAGATAGCGGGTTAGTTAACTGGATTATTGATTTAACTCGGTATTCTCGAGTTAAAGTGAACGAACAAAATGAAATGGTGTTAAATGCTGGAATTAACTCCGTGCTAAAGATAACCTGGAGTGAACAAAATGGACCTCAGGTAAGAAATTTTCAAGTTGCACCAAAAAAACATTTAAAATAAAACGTATCGGCATTTTAATTTTATAGTCGTTGCACATTAGACGCTAGTTTTAAATAGAAATGAAAATGTGCGCCAACCCTGGGAGTGGATCTTGAATGGTGGATTTATTATCCCCTCTGATCTGATCCGGATTGAATTTTCGTCGTGAAATACACGCAAACAACACAACAAAAGATCCAGATTTTTTTCAAGATCTTGCAAAATTCCAATCCGTTCCGGATCAGAGGGGTTTATAAAATACTGCCGTACACCCAAACAACAACACAAGAACTGCATTTTATTATCCTTTCTGATCTGATCCGGATCAGATTTTCTGTCTGTTTGTCTGGTTGTATGAGTATATGTACCTAGAACCTAAACGGCTAAACCGATTTGGTTCAAATTTGGTATGACATCGACATGTCTCTATAGAGCATTCCTTGAATTTTTGTTCTAACTTTAAAATCAACGGTACCATATTATATTAAATCAATTTTTTTTTCGAAAAAAATACGATCAGTTTCGATGAAGTTTCACATGAGTGATTTGTTGCCAACGATGAACCGTTTTTTTATACCGACTATCTCTTCAGTTTATTCACCGATTTCAATGAAATTTGATATTCAGATATTCCTGAAAAGCCTGATAAATAATGTGCAAAAATATTTCGAAAAAATAATTTTAAATAGTTTTTGGTAATTTTTACATTTTAGATTTGTGAATAATATTGTTGTTTTGTCAACATGCAAAAGTTCTCTTACCTGTTCTTATGATATCTTCTTGAAGTGGTGATGAGTATGTAATTGTGCGATTTCCGCATAATATCCAAAATAGTTCTAGAATTTTTTTTTAAATGCAGATACATATCAACTTTTATATGGCGTCAAAAACAAAGAAACCTTATCAATAAGACAACATTAAAAAAGAAAGTCCTATAGCAATATCAGAGCTCACAATTGTCAGTTTTAGTTTCAGCGTTTCGCAGAGTTATAAAATGGTTATTAATTCCTTTTGTTTACATAACAAACAGCATTTTCTTTTAAATATAACCAAATTTATAATTAAATTCACAATAAATATAAACAAAACAATCGCAAACAATAATATTATTTTAAGACAAATAAACCGGCCTTAGATTTTCCATATTTTCCAATCTGCGTCTTCTTCTTTGGGCTTTTAATGTAGTTTTAAGTTCATCGTTGTTTTCTTTTATTTTAGCAATTATTTTATTGGTTTTCTTTTTTAGTTCTTCGTCTTTATTTTTCTTCGATAATTTCGAATTGTTCAAAATAGATTTGCAAACTTTTATTTGCTCTTCCCAGAGCTTAATTTTTTCTTTTCCATCTTCTAAGATATCAACTTTTGGTTGTTCCTTGGTAACATTTTTTAAATTCTTTGTGAGTAATCTTACATCCTTATACATATCATTATATTGATTTGTTGATGAAGAAATTGAATTGTTTTTAATAATTTGATTCTCCAAAAGGACATCTTCAAGATCACCAATGTCTTGTAAAATATCAACGGAACTCTCACGTATTGAGGCAATGATTAAATCTAATTTACTTGAATAATAATCTTTGCTATCCGAAGCAACGTTAGAAATGTTTTCAAATGGATCTTCTTGATTGGTATACAGTTGAGTATTGTCATAATCTGTATTTAATTGTTCGGCATCTTCGTTATCATTTGATGTCTCCTCGTTTGAAATGGTAGAAATTAACACACAAAAACAACAAAATATACGATATAAAAGCATTTGGATAAATATATATATGTATGTTCAAAATATCAAAAATAAATTAGACAGAAAATATGGAGTAATTCGATCACTGTGCTCTAATCCGGATAATATTGTTTGATAGTAAGGTTATTATTTTAAGATCGATGAAATACAAATAAGTAATCATATACATTTTACATACTGCACTTCTAAAGATAATTCTCATTTTAATATTAAAATTTTTGTTAATTATCATAAATCTTTTACAATATTATATTCCACCAATTTTACCTGGGAGAAAGTTATTAAATGGCCGGATCAAAAAAAAAAGTTCTTGGCAAAACGCTATTATAGCTAACATGTAAGAGGTTCTCCAGTTCGACCACAAAAACCGTGACACGAGATTTTTATATATTAGAAGAAGATTACACTTTTTTTCCAATTTAAGTGACCGAACAATTGTATTGTATAAGTTACGTTTTTTATTGTTAACAATTTCAGCTTTTGAATATTTTAAAAAATAAATCATTTGACAGCTACTTAAGGGGCCGATTATAGCGATCACGAAATAGCATCAGGAAAAATTGAAACAAATGAAAACAGGAATTTTTTCCTGATGTGAGTTTATAGCGATCAGGAAAAATATTTCGGTGGACAGGCTGTTTTTCTGATTGAAATGCACAAGAAAAACTTTTCTTGACAGAAATCTGTCAGTGGAACAAGTGAAAATTGAACTCAAATAATTGGAACGATTTGTTTCATTTTATTAAAAATGTCATCAGCTGATACGAAAAATGAGATTCAATCAGGAAAATAATAAATGCATTTTTAACAACAAATATTTGTTAAATTTAACATTTTTTTGATACAAAAAATATCCCGGAGTTATTTGTAATCGATAAGTGTAACATTTTTTTTAATCAGTTGAATTCATGTCTAATTATCGAGCCTCGACACACGAGACTACTTCATCCGGGGGGAAACCCGGTTTTCTAGTAGAGGGAAGTGAAGTGGGCAATATGAAACAGATTAAAATCTTCTAGAAAACTGGGTTTGCTCCGCTCCGGATGAATTAGTCTCGTGTGTGGTGGCCCATCGACCTGAATATTTTTCCTGATTCAATTTCCTTATCGCTATAACCGGCCCCCAAGTTATCAGAAGCCATTATTTTTTTTTTTCGTTCACTTTTAATTAAATGTTCTGGCGTTCGTATTCAACTATTATATTATGGACTACTCAAGAATCGACCACGACTAGAATTATTTCCTTGCTGTTGGAACCTACTATTTTGTTTGTTTATATCCGTGAATAGTTACATGGAAATAGAAGCTGTGAATTTCACGTTAGCTGGAACGCTTATACAGAAACAAACGTGAAGTGTACACGTGCGTCCGCGGCAGCTTAATGTTTGCATTTGTTGAGAAATAGTAATCGAAATGACATTTTGTCATGGCAAGAGCGGTTGCAGGGGACGGGCTACTGACATATCTACTGTCAAATGCCTCACAAACTAACAACTCGCACTTATTTGTGTTCTTTTTTCAGAACAGGTTTTGTTTTTTACTTGCTTACTTACTTAAGATTAAGACGCTGCAGTCCGGGGTGAAGCATCTGCATGTCTCCTGATTCGCACGTCAAGTTCTCTTCCATTTGCGTGCGCTACCTGCTTCCTATCACGGAGTTGGATTCAAAGACCTTCAGAGCTGGAGCATAGGTGTCGATTCGCTCTATGTGACCCAGCCACGTTAGTCGTTATGGCTTTTCACTTTTATGAAAAGATGTCGCTGTACGTATATAGCTCGTAAAGGCCGTAAGAGTTCGTTGTTGTATTTTCTTCTCCATTTTCCATTTAAAAATTCATTCAGCTTTAATAATGTCCATGTTTCTGCACCATGAATGAGGGGGTTTTGCCTTCTTAGCACAAAAAATCATTTAGAAAAAAAATCAGGTTCCCAAAAGTAAAGCCTAGTTATATGTATAGCCAAATTCTGGTATACGGCCATTTCCCAAACCATATTAAACTTAAGACTATCAAATTATTTTAAGCATTTCAAATTTATTTTTCAAATAAATGTTCTCTAAACTAACTAAAAAAAACTCTAGCCAAATTCTGACAGTTGTAAACAATTTCTTTGAATTTTTTTAAAAATATTTGATTTTTAGGGAATTTTGAAAAAGTATGGATTTGATATTTCGAATTCTTTTTATTTTCCGTTACAATTTCACCTTAATCAATAAACACGTTTTAAATGCAACGTGACTTGAAATTGAAACTCCCTCTTCTACAACTTGTCCCTGTTTAAGGTCAATCAATCAGTACGTATAAGGTATAATTAAGTCGAAAACCTTTCCACGTTCACGTTGATTCCGAATGTTATATTCTTCGTGTTTGTAATCCCCTCCTCATTCTAGCAGTTCAAAAGCGCATGATCCCCAATATTCTGAATCTACCACGTCCACGTCTTATTGGAAAAATATCATTCAAACCAATTTATAAAAACGTTCATTCTAAAAACTGCAGTCTTCTTTTAACCACCGTACGCCACTCTTTGGCGGACGTGTTTTCTGCAGCTTAAGCAAAAAAAAAAAGTTTTTCAATACAAAAAAAAACTCAGAATATTTTGTTTTAAAGCGTTGTTCTTTGTGTTTAATTTCATCGAGAGTTTCTGTTTTAATTGCGGTGCATTTAAATCTTATTTTTCAAAAACCAGAACAGTTAAAAACAACGATTTTCAAATGTTTTCAAAGGGCGTTGCTACTATTGTGTTAAAAATTTTCTAAATCGACGAAGCCATCTAGAAAGTTATAGGTCTTACGTGCCTTCTTCTATATAATTAAAAAAAATCAATTTGCGATGAACTTAATACCAAATATGTGTGCTATAAAATTTATATTGATTTTATTTTTTTATAACGGTTCGTATAATTGGAGTAAAAAGATCTAAGAGGATTTAGGTAAGTTACATTTTTTTTAAAGAAAAACTCCAAGCCTTAATGAAAAGAAATTTCAAATATCGATTTTTAGCTGCAGACTTTTTATGCTTTTTTTTTGTTGTCCTGTCTGACAGCTTGTTCTTTGTGTAGTTTCGGTCATGGTGAACATTGACGTAACGCGAAGCACAATCCTTATAATATATACTCCGAAAAAAAAGTTGTAAAATGAGGGGTTGAGTTTTTAGGAGCTTGTAAATCATTTTATTCAGAACTCAACACGTGCGAAAAATTGTGGTTGGTTTATGCTAGGATGACCTGATATATTCGTGTCCTTGTTTAAATTTTCATAAGTATGACGTTCTGGAATTCGTAACTTAATTCAGTATATTAAAAAAATGTAGGTATGACGTTCAAAAAACGTACATTTGTATACTAATAAAAATATCTATTTTTTGACAACGACAGCTTGCTTGACTTCCTTCCACCTAATGCCCTTTATTTTTACAACAGATTCATTCGCAATGGAGGAGTATATGACGCATAAGCTGTTTTTAACCATTCTCCTCCTTTTATGATTTGTCTGGCTTCTCGAAACATGCAAGAACCACATTAGTCACTACTTAACAAATATTATTTGCTCATGCTATATTATTATACACTCATGGGAATGGGTAAGCTACTGATTATACCTAATTGGTTTAAATCTAATTAATTTATGGATATAATATATGCCTATACCCAATAGGATAGCGATAGACCTTACAAAAAATTACCAAGAAAATAGTAGAACCTTGTGTCGAAAGAAATTTTATAAAAATGATTTTTATTAATAAAAGTAAAATTTTCGTCATATGCTATAGATAGATAAAGTTATACGGGAAGCAAGGCGCTCTAAGCCGTCACTTCTCAAGACAACTCGATCCCCAGCTTGATGTCTTCAATTTCGTACTTCAAGCTGGCTGAGATTTTCTTCAACCTGATCACTCCATCGGAGATGGGGTTAGCCTACATTTTTCGTTCCTTCAGTTTTGTCGTAAAATACCCACCGGCTGGAGGGTCGATGTTCATTCGCTCTACATATCCCAATCCCAACCATCTTAAACGTTATGGACACGTTACTTCTCGTCTAGTTGAGTGTCTCGGTTCGTCATTGTTAAGTTCGTTGCCTATACATCTTCTTCGATAAATTTAGTTTGGTTTATCTGCAGCTGCACAGGCCAAACTTTAACCCCACCGTTAGTGTATGGTGAACTGCTGTGACTTCTTATATCCTATAGGCTGAAGCGATTTCGTCCTTTTACTTTATTAGGCTAGGCTAGACCCATGTCAACGTAAAACACGTCGTTGAACCTTTCTTCGCAACACAAATTCTTCGGCAGAGAATACTTTGAAGCTACTTTGAAGTCGAAAGAGCGAGGTCATGTGTATTGATGACTATGTGTTCTTTGATTTATTGCAGTTTCTTCGTTTCAATTTTATGTCTATGCATTCTTTTTACCAATTCATCTTGAGATTTATTTTACGTGGCCCGGAAGCTACCCTTATGCACAACCTTCAAAACATGACGGGTCAGGTATATACAATATGAACCCCAGCCCAGAACCGTGCTAAGTTTTATCTTTGAAGAGCTGTACTCCGAATATGTTTTATAGTAGGTATACACAGCTCTGCATAGGATTTCAACCTGACTGATGGAGCTTCGGGCACTACCCTTAGTTCCTTTCTAGGAGTTGCTTCACCCATCGCTTGTTAGTTAACACCGAAAATCATATAATACCCCATTTACATGAGTAGATTAAAAGATCGATTTGAACCAGGATTGAGATTTCGACCATAAGGTATAATATGAATATACCGGATGGAATGATTGAATTCATAGCACATAGGATAATGAATAATTATAGTTCGAAATCGGATCGAATAATCCCACTGCATTCCGATTCAGAATGCGGATTTAATTCTTCATAGGTAAGAATGGCGGCTTATTCTAAATTTAGAATAAACCCAATTAGCGCTATAAATGCGCCGTTTCGATGCCAAAAACTTATGAGGACCTATCAAACGTGTTTATAACAGTGTGTTATTGGGAGTACGTTCCTTTAATGACAGCCATCCCATAGGAAAACAAGAGATCCTCGGATTCTTAGCTGAGAAAGGCCGTTCGTGCCCTTAACCAGCTAGGTTGTATATGTAAGTCCGGCAGTTGGCTTCGCTTAGTGTCTATATCTGGGAATGATACTGGATGGTTGAGGGCATGTTGGCTTCCCCATTAGGGTGTCTGATTTTAGAGAAAGATGTGGTTCACGGAGCAACCATAGTCTGCCTACAGGGCTTTGATTCTGGTTGCGACAGGAATTCACATAGTTCTTTTGATCTGTTTATCAATCTGAGAGTTAAGGTATGTATAGGTACTAAGTATTGAGGAGTCACCATATTTCCATGTGATCGCCACGTGTTCATTTGACTTTCCAAAAGAAATAATCACAATTTAAAAATATTTTATCTTCAAAGTCCATATTTGCTGTAGTAACTTTAAATAATCTTTTAATCTATCTCACACCTTATCAAGTAACTAAAATCGTTTATCTTTCATTTATGTACGCAAGTTGCAATAATTTAAAACAACAACGATTTTTTTTGTAGAGGAAAAAGTATACGTTGTCATTTTGTTTGCCCTTGTGCAACCACCGCAACACAAAACTATTTTTAATTCAAAAATTTACAAATGCAAAATACTTTCTCTTACAGAACTTTCTCAACACAATTGTTTATACCGGTTCTCCTTTGTAAATTGCACTTTACCTTATATTTTTAATTATTTTGATGTTTTGGCTCGGGCAGGTAATTTTATAAAAATAAACGGAAATCAAATTAAATTTTTCTTTTTGTGTTTACAACAACATAAGCCAGCAACTACATATTTCTGTATATATTAAATACATATTATATATTTACATTAATTTTTCTTATTAACAAGACCTTATAGTTCTTAGATGTGGTAATCAAGTGTTGGCTTGCAAATCTATTGCGATTTTCAATTACCGAAAATCTTTAGAAATTTTCATATGAAATATATCTTTTGCATTATTGCGATTTTCCAATAACTTATTTTCTCGCTTGTCAGCAGGTAAATAATATATATTTTTTTTTGTTAAACATTGTTTGAATGAAATAAAATGCACGACTGGCTCTTATAGCATAGTATGGGACAAAAAAATTACTTTAAATTATGTATACCTAAGTAAAGGGGAGAATATACAAAAATGGCTTAAAAGTGACATCAAGTTGTAAGACAGCAATCATTAAGCGATGATTGTTTAGCCAAAAACTTTAAATATCATTTTGTTGCAAATATTTAATTCAAGTGCCATACCAAGTTTGAATGAAATCGTTTTAGCCGTTTTCAATATTAACCAAATTTGTAAAAAAACCGTTAGCACAAAATTCCCGTTATTTGCATTTTTTGTCGGAAACCTGAAATCGAAAATCTAGTTAAACACCAAAAAGTACAACACATAGTACATGAAGCAAATCCGCCAAAGCAAATCCGTCAAACCGTTTAGACAACCGCACATACGCACATCCGCACATACGGACATAACTTAAAATGGGTTGCACCAACATAAGGAGGTGCATTTTTAAAAATGAGGAAACTTGGTGCCAACACCGGATTTTTATTGGGTCTTTTTATGAGAGTAAACGATAGGAGTCTTTAAAATTTATTTGGAACAAAATATGACTTTAGTTTATTGGCCCCTTTAAAACTGAAAGTGGTTGGTGCAACTGAAAAATGCCATTTTAAGATTTAAAAAACCAATAAATATTTAAAAGTGTTTGGAGAAACTGACCATTAGACACTTTATAGGTTCTATTGACACTTTATTGGATTCCGACATTGAACAAAAATCTAGATTTCGCACCAAACGATTTCGAAATCTCGAAGCTATCACACCGAACGAAATTTAGATTGTCGTTTGATTTGACGTTTCAATAAATTTCAATAACTATAAGTTTTAATACCTTATAGTTATTCGGGATTTGCAGTACCAACGCTTTGACTCCAAATTCTATTTTGTTTACTTCATTCGCAGTATAGTCATTGCATTAAAATTTAAACAAACTCGACCACAGGCGAACAATAAAGCACCGTGATGGGGTCAAATTATCGCATACGATCCGTTCGAAAAGCGATTTTTAGATTACAATTAAACAACGGGTATCAATATTCCCAGTTTTTTTTTGGTTAGGGGGTTGACGAACAAGAAACTCTTTCTATTTCAATAGTCGATAGTTTGTGAGTGATTTAATTAAGGAAGTTAAGTGGTAACGTCTCTCGAAATCTAATGATTCCGTTACGATCGTATGCAGTAATTTGGCCACTGATGTTTTTGGTTTTATGGCTACGAGGAGATCCGGAAATCTATATGCGTATAATCAAGGATTTGTATGAGCAAATACAATGACGTTTTCAGAAAGGTGAACCCACCGAACCCCACAAATAGATCTGTAGGTAAATAGATGAAATACAAAAGTTGTGATCCCATTCGAGATCTTAATATTGTCGGAAAAGTATAGAAGATTCCTTATAAAATAATTGTTAAAAAAGTTACAGCATCCAGGAACAAGTACGTGCTACCCAGTCTTGTTTTTTATTTTTATATAATCGCCACCCTGATCTTAAAAGATCGAGACTCGGTTCAAGAAGAAGTCTAACTTGAAGACAATAAATTTTAAATTTAAATAATTTATTTGATTTTATTGTGTTTTAATAAATTATTTCTGCTGCAGTGGCGCTAGGTCTTATATCGCCCGGCCAAAACCATACTGCCCAAAAACCCAAAGGAAATAATATAACTATTTACGACGTATAAACATTGATTTTGGTATGGGGTCATGATGCCCCCTGCAACCCTCTTGCTGGGGCTCACTATAAAGAATTTGGGGTGTGTGCGTGTTTTGGTTTAAGCAAAGATTGCTCAGTTTCGTCAAGTTTCGATAAGTTTTGCTTACGGTTTACGGATGTTAACTGCACTACCGTCCGAATTTTATGTACGTTCATTTGTTATTTTTCATAGAAAAGCTGTGATTTATTGAATTTCTTATTGTTCGAGTATTTATAGTTATGTATAGCTACATATGTATGATACATAATTATAATAATTTCTTATTGAAAATATTGTTTCGTTCAGTTTTGAATTAAGTTTCCGTTTGCTCATTATAGTTGGACTTTAAGAAATAAGAATCAAAATGATTCATTGACTCTCTTCATTGGTTGGTGATTCGGTCAAAAGAGAAATAAAAATGTGAGATCATAATTTTTCACTCCTGGAAAAATGTAGCGGCTTGGTTTTAGATGGTTTTTTATAAAAGCGATGGCGAATAAAAAATGCTTTTGTATTCACATATAGATACATATATACCCACAAAAGTATGTATTTTGTATACATAGGTGTACGTATACGTATGTATCTTCATTATTTCTTTCCAACGATTATCTTTTGCCACCAACAAAATAACAAAATAAAAAAAAATCCTGGAGTAATTGATTAGTAACTAAAGAAATGTCAGGGTACTTGGACTTTTTCTTCATATCGGTATGGCACTGTGTCCTTGTGCTGGTCGAGAAAGTCAACAAATTTGATAGTATGGCATGTGGCATGGCAATATCGATTTTCCATCCTCATACCTTTGTAAAACCTTAACCGACAGTATAGTGTTATTGACTCAGGGCAGTAGCCTCAAAAAGAAAATTGCATACCTCTGTATGAGCCGACATCGACAGCAGTAAAGTTATCGTTTGGATAAAAGAGCCAGAGGCCAAGTGGCAATATGTTGCTGTATGTTGCCGATAAAATGTATAGTATGTAAACCACAACTACCATGAATTATAAGCTCTTTTGAGTGTGCATGTATTTTAATATATTGACGATAAATATATATATATATATATATATATATATATATGTATATATATATATATATATATATATATATATATATATATCTAGATTAGATTGTTATAAATTGATTTTGATGGTTAACACTTGTAACCAATTTATATTGAGTTGGCAAACCTTATTTTTCTTAATTGAAACTGAAGATGCTTAATATCTTTACAACATAAACAAATGGGTTAATGGAGTTAGGCTAAAAATTCGTTGACCTGTTAGGTATCTGGGTACAAAGCTGATAGACAAAATGTTAACCTATAAATGTTATAAAGTTTGTTGAGATGTTTTGAATTTTGTAGGACGTTTGTAATTTGTATACATAAGCAAATGAAATGTTAAATTGGAATCACTTTTTGATAGCTTTTCACCATTTGTACATCTTGAACTTTGATAGACTAAAACTTTGAATATTTTAACCATAAGAAGGTAAACTCAAGATAACAAAAAAGTTTTTAGAATAGTAGCGCAATAATCAAGTCATGATGTTATTATGGCGATCCTTCATAGTTCCAAAAACCTTTATCCTGATCAATGGATATGTCAAAAATAAATATCATAAAAAATCGTGCTGCCAAAATGCATTTTAAGAGCGGTAGAGTGGCGGCAGCCTGAATCGCAACAACTGAGAAAATCGTTTACAGCAAGTTACACGATTAAGCAGGAATGGCTGCAGTCTAACCGTCCTAGACTATTTACTTACTTGCTTAAGATGGCATTTACAGTCCAGGATGGACTGCGGCCACAACCGACTCCAGCCAGCTCTGTTCCTAGCTAGCCGCTTCCAATTTTGCACCGCAAGTTGGTTGAGGTCTTTTCCACTTGTGTGCACCATCTATTGAGGGGTCTTCCAACGCAGAAATGGACTCGAAGACTCGTTGGGATGGTGCGTTGGTGTTCATACGCTCTACGTGACCCAGTCACGTATTTTCAGCTTCTTATCAGTTGTATTTTCAGCTTCTTACCAGGTTAATATAGCTGATGTCATTGAATCTTCTTCATACAGGACCAAAAATCACTCGAAGAATCTTTCTCTCAAAGCACCCAAGTAACTTCTCATCCAAGTCTTTTAACGCCAATGCTTCCGCCCTATACAGCATGACTGGGATGATAAAGGTCTTATATAACGTCTCCTTGGTTCTATGAGAGAGGGCCTTACTACTTTAATGTTTTCTCAGCCCGAATAATTAACGATTGGCAAGAGTAATTCTTCGTTTGATCTCTGCACTGATGTCTTTTTGCGTTGTTATAGTGGATCCCAGGTAGACAAAGTCCCTGACCTGACTACTTCAAAATTATATCTATCCATCGTAATGTTTTGCCCGAGTCAACGATGCTAAGATTCCTTTCTCGTTGATAGCATATATTTCATTTTGTCTTCATTAACAGCTAAACCCATCTTTGCCACCTCCGATTCAATACTGGAAAATGCACCAGGCCGTCGCGGTCATAGACTAGGTGCGTTTTATTGGCAAATTAAAGCTAACTCAGCAATGCCAATACAAAAAAGCAATTTTAGCAATATGTGTCAAAATCGTCTTGTTCTAATTAAATATATAATTATCTAAACATCAAAATAGTGTTGTTTACAATTTTTTCTTTTATTTTATATGGCATACATTGTTATTTTAAGGCCTAGAAAAAAAATCGACCAACGGTCACCATAAAAAGCCTACACACCAAGTTTGAAGGATATCGGTCCAACCAGACTGACTGACAGATTCCCAAGACGGAATTTCCAGACCCACTTTTTTCGAATTCGCTATCATTGTAATGTCATGTTTGATTGTTATCTCAAAAGTTTTTTTTTCTACAAATTCATAACTTGCCTTATAGTACCTAAAAACGCAAGTAAAAATGGTTGACAATATCCTATAAGCAATTGGAAGACGATGATGTATTGAAAAACTTCGACACGACTGTTTTTACTGAGGGTTCAAACATGATGGAGTGTGGTGTTGGAGCGAGAGTTTTTTCCATGTCACTTAACGTATCGAAATCATTCCGGGTTCCAACTGCTGGCAATCAAAGATACATGGATAATACATACTAAAGCAAGATCCAAAATCTAATATATTTTTATAGATATATTCATCAGGCTGCCATAAAAGCCATTGCGGCCACTATAGATCCTCTCATTCAACAAATGAAATGAGTTCTCAATAAGCAGTATAGCTGGGCGAATAAATAACCGATAATTTGAACTTAAATAGACTAACTTAAAGTATAATAAAATTAATTCATTTAAACATAAGAAGATTCTAAAAGAAATAGACATTCATGCAGTCTAATTGTAACAAAACGACTCATGATTTAATAATTTTTAATTGGAATTCCAATAATATTTTCGTTAGTCAATTAGAACTCGAAACCAAAAATATTTATGTCATTCATTTAAGTCGCAATTATACCCAACAATTAATTCCCATAATAATGATAACATTCTATAATATGTATGACATTATTTAAGATAAACTATAAAGTATATTGAGTGATACAATTTCGCGACGCAATAATCTTTTGGCTCAATACTATAATGTAAACATAGGCCTTCTAGAAAACCGCATATGTTCAAAAGCTAGGTAAACAATAAAGGGTCTTCCAAGAAAAGGTAAAACATTTTTTTTTAAATTGTTGATATTGATGTAGTGCTTAGTGGTTCAATTTGAGTTGTAAAGAAGCTATCAGATTAAGAGAAGAAAGTTTTTATTGGTAAGCCTAGTATGCAGCTGAAGTGAAACGAAAAATTCCTTACAAAAATGACACAGTGAAATCATAAACGAAATTTTCCGTCCTTCTTTTCGTTTTGTGGTACGCAGCTCCACGGTGAAACGGTTTCTTTTCGAACACAATTTAATTGGCCGGGATATTAATTGCTCGCGAAATTTTGACGTTTGTATTTTGTTATGCAGTAATAAAAATTAATCATTTGTAAAAATGAACGAAATGAAACTTCGTTTTATTTAAAAAAAAAATCAAATCTATATTACGTGATTACGTCTAGATCAAAATCCCGAAATCTCGATTTTATATTGGATTTTTTTCAACTACTTTTACATGTGTTTGACTATCAACTTGTCAAGTTAGTGCCGACTCAATTTGTCTTCTTCTTGCCTATTTAAAAATGAACAAACATAAAATGATACACATTACTACAAAACAAACAAAACTTTTTATGTTTCATTCGGCAACAAATATTTGAAATTTCAGAGATATATGTATACCTACCTGAAATTTCCAATGAAAAACCAAATTAGATAAAATACAGTTAAGAGCTCTGAACAATTGAATAGGAGGTAAGAATGAAATAAGGAAACATTTGTGTCGCTCAAACAACGTCGACCGTGCGTCGTTATGATTGTCTCTCGTTATCCTATTGATACTTTTTATTTATAAAGAGTAAACATAAAATTAATTAAGTGGCACCGACTGTTTCAAAGAACCTTGCCACGGCCTAGTGACTTACACTCTAAATCAATCCTTTTGTGTGGGTTGTTAGTTGTACAGGAATGGAGGGGACCTTTAATTTTTCGTCGAATCCAAACGACTAAGGTAAGATGCATTTTTCATGAAAATGAAAGCAAGAAGCCAGTGCTCCTGAAAGAACCATAGATGTATACTCAGGGCTAAAACCCAGACCGCAAGCGTGATAGTCCAACACACTAATCACTACGCCACGGGACTCTATATACTTTGCAAAGAGTGCTCAGCCAGTCTCCAGTGGAAGTCTTCACCTCAAATAATTCAAACGTATGTCTTGCACTGCAAGGAAATCAGTTTACCAGTTTAACCCATGAATGAAAGAATACAAGATTACGACACTTTGACATTTTCACTTTGTTGTTTTACTTGTGACGTAATTTTCACTTGTGACGTAAGCACCTTGCACTCTTTTTCCCTTTGGTTGGGGTAAATTCATAACAGAGTCCACCATTTAATTGTTTTTCTGTTTTTGCTTACGTCACAAGTGAAAAAAAACACAACAAAAAAAAGATGAAAAAAAAAACAAGTGTCGTAATCTTGTATTCTTTCATTCATGAGTTTAACCTATAGAGGCCAACTTCGAACGCACTGTGATAATATATACCATTGTAATTTAATTGATTTAACCTCTTCTTGAAATACCCTTTAATATGGTACCTTCAAGTATACAGTTTGGCGAGATAAAGGCAAAGCAATGGAACAAGTACATATATATTTTTTAGTATAGGTAGGTACTTGCCTACAACAAATAATAGCTCTTGTTGGTACTTATATTTCCATATTGCGCAGAAAACATCATAAACAATTCTGTTAATAATTGTGATTGTGAATAATATTAAATGAGTGTAATTTACTGAAATACATTTACAAAAAAACATTAGACTTAAGGGTGATGTTTATTTAACATTACCTACAAGAAAAATGTAGCTTCATTTAGATTTTGATAAGATAAAACATATTTTGATCGATGTTCAATAACATGAGTGAACGGAAAATAACTGGAACCACAATTGCCACATTATTAAATATTTATTATTGATAGATATATATAGATATATGTAAGTATATATGTACATATATACTGCTAAATTAATTATTTTATTGTTCTCGTTTTCTCAAACCAAATATTTACGTATGAAAGTGGGTACTGATTTCCGGAAAGATTGAATTTTAAGATTCAAATATTTCTAGAAAATTGTTGTTTATGAAATTAATCATACAGGCACAGGGTGATTCATAAAAAAGTCAGGGGTTCTACTCTGTATTTCGTTCCGAAAGTGAAATCGTTCGAAAACAAAAAGTTTAGTTTGCTTTGTTTTTGTAATATAAAAACAAAATGCACACAAATTGTTTGATTTCACAGAGTAGACCTCTAGTCAGCTATGTGCTATAAGACAGAAAAAAGAGATTTTTTGGTCAGTAGACTCAAAAATGTAAAAAGGCACTGGAAGCTCTGGCTTAAGATGTGTACATAATGAACAATCTAATAGGCGATGTTAAGGAGACTATTATCTCTATAGTCGCACAGTTCAAAGGGTCTTCTTCCTTGAAGACCACGGTAATAATGATTGGGTTCCCTTCATTGGGCATGATTTTTCCCGACCACATTTTGAAAATGAGTTGCGGTGCATATACTGCCTACCAAGTCATCGCAAGAGACTTGCAACAGTTCGAAAGCAAGGTCGTTACCTCCAGTAACTTTATTGAACTGAAGCTAAGTTGGGTGGACGGTATTGTTGGTCTGATGCCTCGAACAGGTAGAATCTTTCAATAAGTCTGACGCTGGAATTCAATTTGTCACTTCCCTTATAAAGTTTGCAGAATTGATTTTTTGAAATCTTAAGTACTGACTGTGATATTCTACTACGATGTTCGCTTTATCGTCTTTGGAGGTTTCGACTCGGACTTTGTAAACTTTCTATATGGTTGATCTAACTTTTTGATCTCTCTGATTCTTTGTACGCTTTTTCTTATTATGCTTTTTCGTATTTCCTCTTCTGCTCATAGCGCTAGAGAGCAGCTCTATAATCGTAAGCAGTGTCGCCTTATATGCTTCCTGTTTTGCTGCTTGTGCTCGCCGGCATTAGTCTTAGTCATAGGCTAACGTTGGCGAGCTTAAGGTAGTGTGTGAATTTGGTTAAAAGTTGGTTAAATTCGTTAAATTTTGACACTAGCGGGGTGAATAAAATAAGTTAAAATTTAACGTTTCAAGATACATAGATAGAGAAGATTGTACCTATTTGTTTTGTTTTGTTTTCGTTTGGTTGTGATCACAAAGAAGACAAGAGTACTGGGAAACCATATAATATATGTGAGTTTGAACTTATCCAACTGAAAAACAAAATTATATTAGCATTCTTGTTAGTGTAGGGTCTCACAACAACAAAAAAACAAAACTATTAAACATAAGAACAGAATTGGATGATTTGTTCACATCAAAAAATTCCTTGTAATAATGTTCAGATATTTAAAAAAAATACAAAGAACTTATATAAAATACTTTCTCAAATTGTTGTTAATTTGCAAACAACAAAATACGAAATATAATTGTTTTTTGTTTGATTCCAAATTTTAACCAGCTGTGAAGACTAGTGTTCATATACTGAATTACTGAATAACCAAACTATAATGGGATTTTTTTTGCAAAGATTTGGGACTGTTGTGTCAAAATATGAAATCAACTATGCAAAACCGAGAAAAATAAGTAAAATTGGGATTTTGTTACATTTTCACACTGAATTTTAAACTTTGTATCTTTCAATATCCATTTTGTATAAAGAATTAATTAACTTGAAGAAAGAAAAACTGTTTTTTTTAGGAAAAATTCTTAAATCTTGAGAGAATTTTAGCCAAAGTAGTGTTTTTTAAAAAATCCATTTTACCTAATTCACACAGCAAATGGCTTAATTTTATCCCACCTCGAACCAAACACCAAAATTTAGTAGTGGTAGAAAATGTAACCCAAAATTTTAACCCAATTCACACACGGCCTTAGTCAAAACTATAATGGGGAGAATAGCCCCTCAGTAGCGAACGAGGGTAAAGAATTCGTATCTTGTGTCCATAAAAGCGGTTTGCTTTGTTTCGTCAAGTTTCGATAAGTTTTACTTACGAACGTAAAATTACTGAATCTTCTTTACTCCGCTGCAGCTCTACCTGTCTGCCACCAGGGTTTTATTGTAAACACGAATACGATACTACCCTTCTCTCTAGTTGGCTGCCTCAACAGCATTCCCACTTCAGTTGGAATTTGGAACTAAATTTCCAGTTGAGCTTCTAGTTCTAGCCATCCAATGTGGGTGGACCACTTTTTCTTTTTCTTCTAACAACATTTCTGAAATCTTTTTCTATAATTTTTACTTTTCAATAAGTACATAGGTACTATGACCAATTTTCTCATAAATATAAACACTTGAAAAGTAAAAGTCCTAAACCCCTCTTTGTCTAAAAATCGATTAAACATTAGAGTATTGAACATTAAAAACGAATATAATAATAAATTAACTATGTACCTATATATAAATTGGAAAAATCAGCTAACATTCTTTACCATTTTGTTGCATCTTATGCAAATCACCCTATATAGTGTATGTATAAAATATTTTTAAAATGCTTTTCATCTTTTCTTCAAAAAAACAATCAGTTACAATTCAGCGTTAAATAATATATCTAAAATCTAATATCTGTTCTTATTTTTAATTTCAGATCAAAACAGACGCTGCATCCGAAAACAGACAGCTTTTCATATTTTTCTCTAAAGAAGAAAACAAAAGTGCAGTGTGGTTGATTTTATTTAGTTATATTTTTTGTTGGGTTTTCTTGTTGAATAGAATAATTTCGAGATAAACATCAAATAAAACTTGGAAATTGCAAAAAAAAAAATATAATACATAAAAATTATTAAGCTCACAAATAAGACCTAATCAGCTGTTATTAAAAGTGAATGAATGTATAACAGAAACATCGCGTCGTGTTCGTGTATTCTATAGATACTTTTTTTTATTAATCAAAAATCAACAAATGCGCCAACACACACTATAATAACCCGAGTATCTGTGCGGTCATTGATGTCATTTTGTAATAATATTTGTGTGAAAATACGTCAAAAACTAGTTTAATGCGAATCTACTTTTGTGTATATATACCCGACGGGGCTCGATCATTTCTACATAGAGACTAATTCAGTCGGTTAAGATCTTTTGATCCGTTAGGATCGTTCATTCGATAAAAGATTATTGCAAGTTAAAGCAAAGTAAATTTTGTACGAGACATATTTTGAATTCGCCGCATTTGAAGCGAAACGATTAATTTGAGTGTAAATCTATTGTGATTTTTTTTTTCTTGAGTTACAAGAAAACAGAATTTGCTCTAAAAAAAGAGCAGTTTTTTATTTTAATTGAATTTAATTCAAAACACGGACTACATCAATCGAGATACAATACAAAAATTATATACATCCGATTGCAGTAGAGGAGAACACAATTTTGGATATTGGGGCCTTGGCCATTGTATGGGTAAGTGAAATCTTTTTTTTTTTTCCTTTTTATTATTTTTTTCGCTCTGTAAATATGTAACGTGGCCTTGTTTTTATGAGGCGAGGTAGTATTTCATCACTTTAGTGGCAATCACTAAAATGGCGTTGTTTACAGTACTTATTGTTTTCCAAAGTATTACATTCGTACATCGCACATATTCGTATATCTGTATAAGTAGATACTTAGTCAAATCATATCAACAGTTTATGTACTTGTATTTACAATTCTGATGAATCTTGTGTGGCTTATATTATTCTTCTGAGTGGTTTTTTTTTGTTACTGACAAAGAAAATTTTTGTTTTTTTTTTTTCAAATTACACCTAGAACAAAGTGGAATTCGGTTGTAGCTTGTAGGGGCAATACGAATAGGTACCAAACCAACGCGAATTAGAACATGAAATTAAAGTAGCTACCATTTCCATGACCAGTCATAATATCAGAGAACACATATTCATTCTGTATTGAGGCTAGTAATTATTTGTAAAATGTTGTGTCAGTGTCAGCACAATAGTGTTTACAATGACAGGTACATTATAATGTAGGTAGTATAAAATTACTTCATTTGATGGAATTTCAAATGAAAAGACAATCTAAAATAATGCCAACTTGTAACTCATTTAAAAGCATGTTTAAATTATGTTAGATACACTTCCAAAAACTAGACAACGTTTTTCATGCCATTTGGAATAAATAGCAACAAAATAAAAGTTAATATTTTCTGAAATGGGTGTAGTTGTCATAAAACAAAGCATTTTTTTACTAAATAATTTTTGATGAAATGATTTTTCTGTTTTTGTCGATGACAAACAATTTAAAACAAATATTTTTTTATCAAATTGATTATTATCTTTGATGTTGATAAAATTTGAAATGGCACGTTTTTATTGTTATTTGGTTTTCACGATGACAGACACCTAACCTAATAGATAAAAAACAAACTAAGACAATAGGTATAGATACCTTTCTATTTCTACAGCAAATTAAAAACTAAATAGATACTAATTGATACAAACAGTAATTAAGTAACTGGGAAACAAAAGGTCTTAGTCAAATTGTATTAACATTGTATTAACCACGTTCGCAAACCTAATATTTGTCCGCAAAAAGACTAAAACAGAACAATGTGTGTCGAACTTTTTGATAAGAAAACAGCAATCATAAGTTTTCAAGGTCTCAGAACTCAAAGGTTAATAATTTTCTGAATATCATTGCAATATTGTCAGATAAATATTAGGTGGTTAATAGCTTTTGAATTAAAATGATTTGCAAAAGGCTACATACAAAAAGACCTATTCAAATTTGATCTTTTCGATGGCTTTAACTTGGAAGACAAAATTAGGATCTGAAAGAGAATTCGCTCAGAAAAAAGAAAACTTCAACAAAGTAAACAAAAGCAAATGGAACACTACATTTTACAATATGTGTCTTGATTTTATTCATTTGGAGTGTCAGTTGTGAAAATAAAAGTTGTGTTTCATTTTAACATTCAGAGCTCAACATTTGTGTTTCTCCATTTGTTTGCTTATGAGATACATATGTTCTCTGAAAAAAAGGTCCTGTCCTTATTGAAATAAAAGGAAAATCTCGAATAATTTTTGAATGTCAGAGATATCTCAGTATAGGTGTACCATAAGGATTAAAATCTTATTTCGTTTCAATAAATAAGTAGGTATGTTTACCTGTCCTTGTCAGAACTTCTGAAATTTTCGCATTCTGAACAATTTCAAGACAGATTTCTCTACCGAATTCAATTGCGTTTTATCTTCAAGTTGTTCGGACCTAATTTATCAAATTCAGAATTAAATTGAGACATTTTTTACCAGAAGAGCCATATTAAATACAGAAAAATAATTTATTTCGACATGTTCTGACCCCTGACGTTTGATAAGCGCTACATGTTTTACTGCTTCTTTTGATCATATTGCAATTGTGTATATAGATATACATTATACATTAGATGCATTTTTAACTATTGAAGTATACGAGTACCTATATCTTAGTATTTTTCTCTTAATTTGTTAAGCATTTCAAGAAACTTAGTTTGAGTCATTTATAAATTGTCAGGTGTGAACAATAGAAGTTATCATCTTTTAGGTCTTAGATGTCAAGAGCTATAACACTCTGAAAACACTTCTTGATACTCATTCTGTTAGCGAGTCATTTCCATAATTAAATGGATTTAAAATTTTTAACGCACACACAATTCGATCGACTAAAAGGCTTAGGTAACAAAAAGTAAAAAAATTTCGTTCTATTAGTTTAGTTTCCTTTCCTTTTGCATCAGCCATGCAAAACTATTTGTTTTATGTTTACTACAGTTATAAAAGGTATTTCCGCCCACAAATAAATAATGTTTCATTAAAAAATGAGGTGTACTATTGTAGAGTGTGCAGGCATTATCTCGGGGTTTAAATTAAAAAAAACATCGTGTAAATCCATACTTTTCAGCCTAACTGCCCGTATGTTATCATATGAAACACTTTAACGTCTATATTTGTTTAATTTTCTGAATCGCAATTAGCTTCATGCATTTACAATTTCAAAAGAATAGTTTTATTTTTTTTTCTACCCACCTTGGGATTTCTGCATGCATGTACTCACCTTCATGTCTCTTTATTATAATTTATGATTAAGTGAAGCAAATATAATACACAAAACGTGACCACAACCTTCAATTTGATATCAATATAAAATCAACCTACGAATAGATTGTCCAAGTCCAACATGATGAATTCATGCGTTCAAAACGTGCTCGATACATTCACATGCCACACCTGTAAGACTTCTCCAACAACACAATCAATAAATTAATAAATTATGAAATACATGCAAAGAAAATAACTGTGACTTTCATGTTTGTGTATTGTAATTATTCAGACTCGCTCACTTAAGTAAAATTTGTTTACTAAACAAAAAAACAAATCTAAACCTGTGAAAATAGTGACTCATGTAATTTTGGAAAAAATGTGGACTTTTATTTTATCGTCATGCAAAACAAACGTGACGCTTCAGTATGGAATTCTCAGAAAAATTGTTCCAAAAACAAAATAATATTATACCTGTATATTATAGATTTATGAGATACAATAATTTATATTGACTGTGTGTGGACGGGAAATAGCAAATATCTTTTGTTATGATTATGACGCACTGGGCTAAATTTAATTTTTAATTAACTCAGTAACAGGTACCTATATATAAATTATAAAGCCCCTTAAATATCAGACAGTAGATATGAGGGTGTTGTCGAAGGAAATTCGATAATATATAAATAACAGTTTAGTTCGGCCAGGGTCACAAGAGCGTCTACTAAACCAATGTAGGTACGTAAGCAAGAAAAATATTATTTTTTACGGGGAAATGCCTTTATTCAATTCATAGTAAATGGCTTTTTGATCGATTACTTGCCATAAAAGTTTTTAATTGGCGCCCAACGATAGGTATAAATAATTCACTTCAGGATGTCTATTTTTGTTTATGTGGGTTCGAATTGCGAATACATCCAACTAAATAGATGGTCTCTGGGTTTTAAGTGCTGTTTGTTTTTTTGAGAACAGACTTTAGTTTCAAACAATAGAGCTACCATACCATAATACCTACCATGAAAAATCATTTACGATTGAATCGTTCATATATCGTACTTCAAGCCTCAACTCAATCGTTTGTGAGGAAGAGAATTGTATGTAAGCGGCCTACCTCCGCAAACCTTACACTTACTTGCCTTTGTAAAATCAAATCACTTTTGGGGCCTTAATTGCGAGTCTATTCGCAAAAAGTCTACTAGACATTTTTCGATTCTATATTAAGCTTTAAGTTAGTATCGCGAAGTACAATAGAATATCTGAAATAAAATTGACTTTCTGTAATAGAAAAGAAAAATATCGTTATCAAAAGACTCTCGCAATACCGATAACCGGCAATTTTTCTATTTGACTTAAATTCTATTTAAAATAGACTCTCGCAATAGGGCCCTTGATGACAGATTATAATATATATACGATGATTGACGTACGTCGTTTGATTGACTGTGTAAGGCTCGCTATAATAAATGTTTTATTTTTAATGAGTATGAATTAGTATCCAACCAAAAATTCGTTATTTTATTTCTGTAGCACATTTTAAACAAACGAAAAAGTAATCGTCTTACATAAAATTTTGACGCAATCTTAAAAAGCAGCAGCAATCGATTATTGATTATTCGTAGACTTTTTTTACAATAAGCAATCGATTAAATTAGATATAGATATTAATTTGGTTTCATGAGGCACGTATATGGGAGTCAAGTTCAAGATTTATATCTAGGTATAATTATCTGACAGAATATATGTATTGAGATAGTCATAGAATAAAAAAAAACAATTACCTAGTATTATCTACCTATAATCAACACTATATGTACTTACATTGCAGTTCACTAAATTTATATATATTTATTTTTTTCAGAGCGTTCTAAAAACTTATTGACATTAGGAGACGAGCCGGACCTGTTCAAAGGAGCACAGGGCCGGATTGGTCTAAATTCAAGCAACGGTTTTGCACATCAAGCATTTGCCGGTGCCTCTGCTAAACCTTCTCCACTTATTCCTTCATTAAGAGCAACCAAAATTAATTTAGACGCTACATTAAATGATTGCGAAAGAGGCTATGTGCCGACGGTTGGACGTTGGGGCGCCGAATGGCCAAGTTGACTCGCCGAAGCCAGCTTGGGATGTCATATTAATGGATCGGTCGTTGAATCAGTTGGATTGACTACAGCCACTACTAAATCGAATACCGCCGATCCGGAGACAACATGTAATCAATCACGGGATCATATCAGGGCAATTGTCCAAAATGGTCAAAAAATCGTGGACAACGATTATGATGATAATGATTATGATGAAGATGATGATGAGGATGAAGATGATGAAGACGACGAGGCAGATGTTAAAAGTAATTCCAATAAGGATATTTGCGGTGCAGCATCCGGGCAAACGTCATACAATAATAAAATCATTAAAAATGTGACATCTGGTGCAGCATCATCGTCGTTCGGCGATGCAGACAGATGCAGAAGCATTCTTAAGCTCCTGGAAGAACAGCAGCCACAACAACAGCACCAGGATAAAGATGAATGGTGGGCTGACAAAGACACATACAATGTAACGGCTTTCAATCAAACAAATGGTCTCTGGCCATTAGAACATCCATTACCATTGCCAAACTGGTCATCGGACATAAAAGGAACTCTTAATTTTGACAACGTTTGGCAATACGAAGATCTGAATGCATTGATTGAAGCAAAGCTCCATCATTTGCTTGAAGAAACCCACTACGATACAGTGCACTTATTTGTAGACTTTTTCCGGGCTTTTAAGAAGACCCGACGCTCTGATCTAAAGTCATTCTTTCAGTTTTATGACGTTCCGATAAATCGCCGTCATCACATGTGCGTCAGTTTGGCCATGGAGATCATGACAAGAATTATGGATATCTTTCCAATTTTGGCCAAATACATGTATATTGTGTCTTGTGAGGAGGATGTTGGAGCTCTTCGTGATTATATTGAAACCAGCGAAGAATGTGGCTTGAATTCTCCAGAATCCTGTGTTGAGAAGGAACATGCTATGGTTGCTATGCGCATATCTATTGGAGGACGTCGTGGTATTATGATTTTAGATCCTGGTTACCATGTTGCCCGGGCAGTCACAGTGATGGAAGATCAAATGTATCCACACACTGGTATGACAATTATAATAAACTCTTTGTTTTGCTATTACTTACATGATATTTTAAATTGCAGGTTGGTTCACACAGTCCATGGAACAGCATTGCCAGCGTGAATATTGCTATAATTTCAGCAAGCACAGCAGCAAATACATCGATTGGATGGAACGGGAAACGCGTAACAATCAACAGACTTATAAGACATCATTGGTCTATGTGGAGCATCCATATTTGACAGCAATTGATGTAACGGTACGCAGAAACTTGGTCTATAATTTTCGTTCGCTGTTGGCCCGTGATGCCAAGGGTAGAGTTCTGGCTGGTATATATTTGCCTTTAATGTCTAATACTAATGAGGCCCAGTTCACCATGTTCTATGATGGAGCCAATGATCAACGCATCAAAGTTAAATTTATGTTTAACGTTTTCAAAAATCCAAACAAGGTATGGCTTTAAAAAAATTTGTTTAAAATTTATAGTTAACAAGATTTGAGGATCTATGAAGGCTCTTTTTGTACAAAATATATTTTGCTTTGCTTGTTGATATGCTGGGCATTTTCGAAACCAAATCAAATTTTACCCGACAGAATTTGACAATTTCAAGTAATTTACAGATACTTTTTATTCGTCTTCTAGATATTTATAATCTTACTATGTCAAAGCAACAGACGCTCTGTTCTGATTTGGACATCCACCAATTAAGAGCCTTTATGTCTTCATGATTTCTACTTTTTTTTTGTTTTATGTTATTTTAAAGATTTCATAGACATTCTTATTCTTACTAATAATTAATTTTAACTTTTAATGTTTCCAGATCCCTGAACATGTTTTGTCACATTTGGAAAAATTGGCACCCCAATTGAATATGATATATTCTGATCTTATTGAACTATGCACATATTTAGCCGAAGCCGTTACAGATCAAGATTTCATCAAGCAAGTTTTAGCCATCAACGATGACATCAACTCAATGTCAGCGGACAACTAATTGACACTAAAAACCCCAAATCATCATTTCATCGAGGATATTGTAATAAACACGTATTCATTTGCAAATTCCTTTAAAAAGATTTTAAATGCTTTTGTTAAATTTGTTTTCCGTTTAGTTTACTAGAATACATTAAGATCATTATTATATTATAACAAAATATAAAACATTTTGAAAGTCCTCAGTACACTATTTTTTTTATTTCAAAAAATAATTGGTTTTGTTTTTAATCTACGTTTTGGAAAATATCTTAATATATACCTACTATTCTACCTATACCTATATTTATTTTTTAGAGGTTTTCCAAATATCTATGGTCAGTCAGTATTAGAGGTTAAATAAAAAAAAACCAAAAGATTATTCGCTAAGTCCATAATCACACTAAACTAAAATTGTAAAAAAAAACAACTCAAAACACAACATTTTGTAGTGAATTTTTAATAATTATTTTTGGAAATGTAGGCCAAATAATACACCCTTTTTTGCTAAACTATATCACATCGAGAAAGTGCATACATCAGAAATCACCGGATCCTTTTATGGATATTATGTAGATAACAGAGAATTATGCTTAGAACAATGTTATAATATTGCTTACTAAAAGTCAATAACACTTTTACAAAACACACTTCCACGCAGAAATTTTAAAACCTTTCTACAATAACAAAAAACAATACATTAATGATAAAATCGTAGGATCCTAAAGCGAATAATAGTACACAAAAATTATAAACAAATACTTACATAATATAGTCATATGCAACTATGGATACAAGGATAAACAGATATATATTAAAAAAAAAAAAGATGATCTTGAAACACACTTTTTTTTCAATTTTAGTCTAGAAAAATTGTCAATATTTTGAAATGTATTTTCAAAATTCTTAAAACGTTTCTTTTACATGCAATCTCGAAAACTCAATGTCCCAAAACGTTTGTTTTCCGAAAATTACGTTAATCTTCATAATACTTAATTAAGTGTTGAACGTTTTAAGAATTTAAAATACATTTCAGTTTTTAAAGATTTTCTTATTTAAAAAAAACATAAATAGCAATTTTATTTTGAACTTAATTATTACTATATTATTATTATCTATTATTATTAATATGAATAATATATTACTTAATTATGATTATTATTATAGAAAAACAATTTATGTAACTACAAGGAAAATATTCAAAATTATTTTAGATTTCTAATAAAGCATTTAAAATAGAAAGAAAAATCTTTAGTTTTGTTTTATTTGTAACGAAAGTTGGTATTCCTTTTTACTTGCGATTATAATAGGCAGGGTAAAAGGGTAATATTGAACCGTCGTCATTTTTTCTGCAGAAAATTTACAAAAATTACAGTTGTTGGAGTACCTAACAATCTTTGACGTAAGAGTTTTATTATTACTTTAATAAGTTATGAAAAACTTATTTTTTAAAAACATAACTTCTGGTAATATGGAACCCCTACAGAAACATAAATAAGAACAATGTTTTTTTTGTCCGAAAACAAAAGTCATGGCCACGAAGCATCACCCAAACCAAAAAGATCCTGGGAACAAAACAAAATATTTTTTTTTGTCCATTTATTTTTACTTGCGATTATAGGTACTAGGTATCATTAAGTTTATACACATAGAGAAATCATTTTTTAAAAATCAGGTTTCAAACTTTTCTCGTAGGATGTCGTTGCTATCGACTTGTTTTTTTTTTTTACTCTTGTAGCAATTATGCTTGAGTTGAAAGGGAAGAGAAATAAAGAAAAAAGTACAAATGTTGGCAGAAGAATTTTGTTCGGCTCGGGTTGAGTGTTTTTCGTAACAGAAAATAAGAACAATAATAATTACTCGATATGCTCACTAAGCGACATCTACTTCGGTGAATTTGAAACCATCTTGATTCCTCTATGTGTATAAACTCGTATATAAACTCAATGGTACTATAAAGCAAGCTTTTGATTCGTGCAAAAAAAATAACAATCAAACATGACATTACGATGATAGAGAAGACGCAAAAAGTGGGTTCGACAATTCTGTCTGTCTGTCTCGGAACCTGTAGCCTATAAAACATTTATTGGTAAACAAGGCTTTTATGGTAATACGCCCGGAATATTATTTTGTATGTAGTTCTACAAATAACGGTAACGAAAACGGATCTAGCGATTTCAACCAAACTTCACATGTGTATCTAATAAAGTGAAGAAGGTCTTTTAGATAGAGAAAACCAACCATTTTTAAATTTCGACTATGCTGGTCAAAAAAATTGGTGTGACAGAATTTTCGATGGATGCTGCTGTTTTGTTACTAAATAAACGGTCGATTTTCCTACAAGCATTGCTTCCAAAACTTTTTTTTATGGAAAAACCGGTTATCCTCTGACAATGAATTTTTATTGAATTTTTTAAGTGCAGAGTAAAACAATTAATTTAATTTGGATTGAATACGACTGGTAGTGTTTTATAAGTAAGTTTTGAAAAATCACACTTCAAAGTTATTTTTTACCTTTTTTTTCGCAATTTTTGAGTTTAAAGTCCGTTTTTTCAAAGACTATGCATAGGTTTCACTTGATTTAAAAAACATCTAATAGAAAAAAGTATTGGCTTTAAAAAAAGATATAAAACTTAGTTGTAAGTATTACCGTTATTTTTTAATATTTGTTTTAAATTTTTGGCACTGTTTTTATAAAATTGCCCCTCCCGCCCAAACGAAGGGAGATAGACCCCCCACCCACAGTAAAAAATGCTTGTATTGAACTGTTCTACAAAAAACCGTTATCAATTCTTGGCGCCAAAGTTATCATACTCTCCCCGGAAAAATTAATTAGTTTTTTATTAATTGCATTTGATTTACTAATCATCTTAGCCCAATTTACTGCCTGAACACAATAGACTGCTACAACTGTAACTCTAGCTGGAGCTGGAACATATGTCAAAATATTTCGTACGCCTCGTTTTTTGCGTGCCCACAATGGTGCTGTACAGCTTTCTTACATTTTATATCATTTGTATCAGCTGATTAAAGTTTTATTGCAAAATTATCAAAAGAAACACAATTAAATTCACTTAAATAAACTTCTTTGCTTTTTAACACACTAAATAAAAAATTTCTTCGCAAAACACGCGGTCGCGGCAAGGAAATTGTTTTTTTTTTTTAATTTATTGTGAAACGTCAAAAGTGCTGTACGTCGAAAGTTAAAAGCTGGTGAACTTGTGCAGCACCGTATGCAGCACCGAGTACGGTTGCGTCGCGTTGTGTTTGTAACATTGGATTTGCGTGTATTCAATATTTTGACAGCTATTCCGGTTGCAGCTCCAGTTTTAGCACCGTCGCTATTGTGTTCAGGCAGTTAACACATAAAAAAGAATTAAAACAATACATGATTATACAATTTTTTTTCTGTGCCATTTGCGAAACATTAAGGGTACTCATCTAACGACGTAAAACGACGGAAACGATATACTTTTCCGCCATTGTAAGCGAGCTGTCAAATTTTGATGGGAAAGTTTTCCCTCGGAACATATAAACTTTCATCACGAATTCGATGCGGAAAGCGACGATGTAAAGAAGTAAAGTCGCCATTTTGTTGATATTTCACGAAGGCGGGAAAATTTAATTGCAAATTTTACCCTTTAAGAGCGTTTTGCAGTTGGAAATAGTTTTACAAATGTTCAAAAAATTAAGAAAGTGAGAATAAAAAAACTTATATAAAAACAAATGATAAACAAAAATTCAAAGTAGCTCACTCAATATCTCTCATCACCATTTTGTCCAGTTTTAAGATGATAGTGACGTCATAATACGATTTATGCCAATTTACGTCAACAGTTTTCATGGGGCGTTCATGAAAACGTACGAAAAAGTTACTTTTTTTACATTAAATGTGAACTCACGTCGTTAGATGAATACCCTTATTGAAAATGTCCCATCTGGGAAACAGAAAAATATTTCAGAAAAGCGTCCAGATCAAAAAAGGATTTCCAAAAATTTCATAAATATTCCAGAAACATTTCGGATCAATGTTTCCCTATTTTGATAAATCTGTCTGAAATGTTTCTTAGGTCTGAACATACATAAAGAGTTAAAATGTGAAATGTGATGAGAATCATACGACTTTGTGTTATACTGAATGTTTTTATCCATTTATTTCTTTTTTGTTGACGAAAGAGTAAATACAGTTGCTAGGATACGAAAATATATCACTATATATATCAAATATCGGCTCTCTCTCAAACAATTTAAATTTTTTAATATATTTCTTGTCTATTGATTCTAGCTCCGCGAACGGTGAAACCCAATTCAACAATTTTCGAGTTCCTATATTACTAGCCGTGTTTTTTTGCAAGTCCATATAGACTTGTGTGAAAAAATGACATCAGTTACACGTAAATACAACAACAACATAAGCCCATATAGACTTACTGCATTACCGACACAACTACATGTGGGTTATATGGAAACGGGTGTAATGTTGTGGGCTAATTCCCAATGCCTTTTTTCACACAAGTATGGACTTGCATAAAAACTCGGATAATAATAATCACAAAACCACACTCCCTGGAATTTTGAATTAGCTGAGTTAAGTAGTTGTTGTGTTTAGGTGTAAACTGATACTGATATCGATTTTTTGACACAAGTCCATTGGACTTGCAAAAGAAGCAAACGTCGCAAATACACTTTATTGCGACTGTTCAATCGTCCGATTGCCATCGCAAGTGCAAGCCTCGCCTTAAAAAATCTTTTTTCTTACTACACACCTTAATTTATTTAACGAAATTTACCAAATTTGATCCCAAATTTTGGTGACGTTCACCTACGTGGGATTTTTAATCGACAACTTCACTTTCTACCTCGTCTACGTGGAAGAACTGTCATTTTATTTTATTTCTGAAATTGTGTGGTTCAGATTCTTTTAAAAGAAAATTTTTCATCACAAAAATAATCAATTGTTCAATTGTTTTTCAATTAAAATAAACTTATAAAATGGTAAATTATATTAAACAAAACTTTTTGCATTACCTCGACTTTAGTGAATATCAATTTTTGGAAAAAAATTATACTATTAAACCTAATAAATGTACCTTTCACTATAGCCTGCTCCAGCTAGTTCAACTTCCGTTGGAAGTGGAAGCCGCTCCCCAAGCAAACTATCTGCCCCAAGAAGCAGTGCAGCTGGTGGAAGTAATTTAAAGCAAAGGAAAACTACTACAACTACTGCTGCCAGAAGTCGCACCACAGGTGGTGCTGGTTCCGGTGGTATGTGGCGATTCTACACAGATGATTCTCCCGGCATCAAAGTGTAAATTTAATTAATTTAATTTTTAATTGAAAACAAAAATAATTAAATTCTTATTTCTAAATATTAGTGGGCCAGTTCCAGTTCTTGTGATGTCGCTGCTTTTCATTGCTTCAGTGTTCATGCTTCACATTTGGGGAAAATACAATCGTTCTTAAAGATAATCTTTAATTAGATGACGTCGACAATTTTTTTTTTTTATTTTCATTCATATTTTTCTTGTATTTTTAGAAATAATTTGTTCAACATTTCTGCGTTTACCCAATAATGGGAGACAACAAAATAGGAAAGCTAAAATTTTATGTTGTAAAAGATTGAATATAAGAAAAAATCGTAATTCATTCCACAATTAATGTGTGGTCAAGTAGTCCTATGAACTAAACTTAATATAAACAATAAACTTTTTTTGTACAAAACCTAAGATAAGAATTTTCTTTTCAAAAACTCATTTACAATGTGGTTCAGAACTTAATCCAGAAACTAAATTATAATTTCTTTGTTTGAGTTTCTAAAATTGGAAGAAGGAATGTATTAAAACCTAGGTAGGTACTTATTCATTCCGGAATAGAATCAATTCAAAAACAATTAGACAGTCTATAGCTAATTAAACCAGTATTGATTTCCAAGAAAAAAACATTTTTAAAAATGTTTGTATCATAGTTTAAGTGATTAATAATATCATATGTCTGACAGTTCACTTAAGATCTTTGAAAAAGAAGGTCAATGAAGTTGTTGAAAGAGATTAGAGTTTAGACCAAAGATTATGAGTACCAAGATGGGAAACAATGCCACCATCTTTGTTTGCCCACAGGCTGAACTGACGTTAAATTGACGAGATTAAAGCAGAACTGACGTTAAATTGACGAAGTTACAAAAACAGCAATGTAAACAAATGGTTGTTGGGGGGTAAAACGTAAGAAGGTTTCCCATCTTGATATTCATAGTCTTTGGTTTAGACATTGTACATAACGGAACTATTAAGATCTTTTCCCAGTTGCTTCTGCAGAAATAGTTAGTTAATCATGCCTATTACCGTTGTTGTTTGTCGTAAAAAACGACACGACAACGAATACCACAGCTGTCCTAAGCTACCAACGATAATGGTAATATGCATGATAATTCATGCTTTCGTAAGCGACAGACGACAAGAATAATGGGCATGGTAATTCATGCCTCTTACCGTTATCGTTTGTCGCTTAGGACAGCTGTCGTTTTGTTTTTTTAACTCTCATTGTTAAGTCATTCAATATCAATGTGTTAACATAATTTCCAATGGTATGAAATCTTTTGTTGAGTAGGACAACAAGTGAATCGGTGTTTGTAAAACAACATAATATTGACATACATACATATTTGATTTTTTTATAAAAAGACCCTGCATATATTTTTGAGGAAAATATGTAAAGTAAAAATTGTCAATTAGACCGCGTCATCAAAAATATAAGGTTAGCGATTTGATACCACCTAAAGACAACGCAACATGACGGCAGCTGCGAGAAATAGATATAAGTGTGAGACTCGAGAAAGTATAGACCATTAGCAAATAGAAGAATTCTCCTATTAGACGAAAGTACCAAAACACTGCTCCTAAATGTTAGGCCATTAAAATTTTTTTTTGTTTTATATTTTTGTAAAAATATTCGAAGTTCATCAGCTTGTTATCACTTTGAAAGCTCATCTTCAATGACACTCCCAAGGTCAGCTCACTTAAAACACAATTTGCTGTTAATTAACGTTACGACAAAGTGTAGTTACCCCTCATGTACTTCAGAGCATTAATGATTACATGGAAATAATTTTCTTTCGTATTCGTGTACCTAATCGTGAAAGGTGTGAAAATATCGTGAAATTTTCGCATTAACTGGTTCAGATAGTATACACCACCTTTTTTTCTGAAGAAGTTTACTTGCAAAACCAATTCTTAAGCGTTTTCATCGGTATTTTCTCTAGTGTATTGGAAAACAGCATTTGTAAGGGCCTATAAGACTTCGACCATATAAAGCCATCGCCTTCAGCAGCTCTATTGTGTTTGATATTTTTAACTGCTGTCTTGAGCTCACTAAAGTCGGATGTACGTGATTTTAATCTTTCGCCATCCATTTCGAAAGATACATTAGGTATAACAGTGGCTTTTGTCCGTCACGGTTTAAAATCTTGCAGAAATTACATTTCTTCATCCTCAGCACAGACTGCGATTATACAATACGTTTCTGTGTTCATCTTTGCAGGCATCCGTACGTTAAGATGTACTCTTTATCAAGAGTTTACATATTTAATCGCGTTTCTGTTTTTGTTTTTTCTTAGAATCGAATTTTTTTCTTTTCTCTAAGGCTGGATCCAAACACAGGCATCTGGCTGGCGTAGCACATTATATTCTACTCTCACTAACAACTTAGCCCAAAGAAATGTTTAGGTGTGATTACTCATTAAAGTTGGCATGATTCGAGAGTTTTTAAGTTGTTATTTTGAAAAGACAGCGTTATGCAGAGCGATTTAGAGTAATCAGCCCATCCCGTCGTCGTTTGCCGTGAAAAACGAAACGATCACAAGTAAAAATAATCAGAAAACAAACAAGTTAAGAATCTCTTCTCTGTAAGTTACCTTTTTTAACACTATTTGAGAACGGTGAACCCCTTAATCTATCTAAGAGGTATGTCAACGATTCTAAACTTTATATAGGTTTACTTTCTTACAAATCAGAAGAAAAACAGCCGTAGTTAGTTTTTAAGACTGCCCCATTAAGGTATTTTAAAACCCTTTTATGAACATTTATAAACTCAGTTTTCTTACAAAACCCAAATCTTTTTGTATAAGCTGGTTAAAAAAAATATTAAATGAAGAAATCTCGGAAGAGCATTAGTTTCGTTTACAAAAAAAAAGATATTTTTATTTAAATTAATCGATATGTACACACATTCCGTAAATCAAACTTGCATTTTAAAACTTATAAATTAACCTAAAAAATAAAATATAGTTATGTATTGTATATATATAATATAAAACATTATTTTATTCATTTTTAGAATAAGTTTTTGTTTTGCAATTTTGTTTTAATAATAAGTATATAGAACTTAAAATTTACAATAAAAAATAAAACTTATTTACGTACATTGTCATCTCGGGAAGGAATTAAAATACATTAAGGCAAGATTTAAAACAATCTTAAAAACTAATTTCTTAAATTTTAAAATACATAATAATATTAAGTTAGTCTATCCATGTGTGGGGAAAAGGGCATTAACATTTAATTGATAAAAAATCTTGTACAGTGCGACACAGTTTTATTTAAATTGTTGATGTCCTTAAGTCTTTTTTTATTTTTTTGTTTTATTTGTGTTTTATAAAATTGTGACCTGTGATTTTACTAACTTAACTCGTTCCCCTCGTAGAGACTCTCGCAGCTGTCTAACAATCGCAGTACAGGAGATATATCATACGGATATAAAGATCTCGAGACCAGTCGGCTTATTTGCAATCGGAGGCGAATCAAAACACCCATGGCTTCATCCAAGGTGTTGGCGCCTATACCAAAGTCATGACAACTCGTCACGAACATTGACCAATTCAGTCGAATATATTTCAGAAACCTCAGAAGATAAAGAAGAAAGCAGGTTTCATTGCTAACAAGTAAGTCCAGCAGCAGATCTGAGCTATTTGAAATCATCTTGAGGAACTCTAGAAATGTGTAAACAGGATTTAACATTGAGACAAGTTCGGGAAAGGCATTGTTGCGAAACGAGATGCCAGCTGTCACGTCCAGAGTGCACACCATTGCTTCAATCAAATGATCATCTTGGTCGTCAAAAAGGTGAATCAGTATTTTGCTGAAGTGACACTCTGGATGGAACTCAAGTGTGTTCTTAATGAAGGACTCGAGTTTACGTAGGACATCTCTGATAGACCTTTCTATAAGAACCATATCTTGAAATGCATCGTAATCGGTGCTGTCAATTGAGCTGTCGGAGGAATCACTTCGGATTTCTTTAACAGTTACTGCAATAGACTTGAGGACCAACAGAACCATCTTTTGTAGTATTGTCTTATCCATTTCAATTGCATCTTCATCATGGTTTGGCGTTGAGGCAAATCTCTGCATGGTTCCAGCTTCAAACGATATAAACCGACCTTTGAATCCCAATAGGCTTACCATATTTTCAGGCTGTCGCCTCGGCAGCGATTCTAGAATACGAAAATCCTTTACATGCCGTACAATCTGGTGGGCTAGCATACAGGTTTCTTCAGGTAACAAATCTTGCAAGGCTAGAGTGCTTCCATAACATAACGCTTCATTGAATAGACTCAACATCTGTTTATAGATGGTGCATGATAAATTTTGATTCAGAAGAAGTTCAAATTTATCTAGTTGCGCATAAAATGGCAGAGTCTCGACTATTGATAGATTGGCTTTTACGCTAATGATGTTCTCCCAGAGATGAAGAAATGTAAGTACACAATTCTCAGCGTTCTCCAGTTCTATGTGATTCGATATCAGATTGCTCATATTTTTAACCAGAGCTGGCCATTTGTTTTCCAAAATTTTAATCGTAATGCACTTAAGGTGTGTTGTATCAAAACTCTCAGAATCGGTTAATGCTACAACATGACAACCATCTTCAGTTTGTAAATGATTAAGATGTCTTTCTTCTGGAGAGGTTGCGTTTTGCCTGTTATCATCGGTGCCTTCTAAGATATCTTCAGAGTCCCGAAAATGCACGGCGAAATAATTAGTCTCCAAAGATGGATAAACATGGCTTGATGATCCAGATGTCGATGGACCACCTCCACTGTCCATCGGTGCTTGGTCTAGTGAAATGCCTGCATTTCTCGCCTCGATTTCATCTTCCAAAGGATGCAAATCTACATCTTTCCATTCGACGATTCTCTTAATGATCTCCAAGCTGAAATGAATTTTTTGAATTGCTACAAAATCCAGACGCTCGAATTGAAACAAATTGTCCACCAGTTTTTTTAGCCAATCATCGTCCATGTTGTGTTTGGCGATAACTAAAAAGCTGGCCAACACTCGGCCAGACAGGAATTGCACATATTTATTGTTGAAATTGGCTAAAACGATTATCTCATCGATGAGATTGTGATCGTTGCGTATGAGAGCGTCACAGACGTCCATTATCCGACTACAGATGAATCCTTTGCTATTCTGCTTAAGGTACACATCGAAGAGCAACTGTAAATTCGATAGGAACTGTAGAAGCTTATTTGTTGGCCACTCGTGCAGCGTAGCCACTCGCTTAACTCCATTCGAATCTTGGTGGTAGTGACTTTGGAAGGGTCTACGTAGTGTTCTTTCGCTTATGCCACAAAGGCACTGTTTGGTTAGATACTCTTCGAATTCACCCATTTCGTTTGTGATACTCACTATTGTGGGGGTGGAATTTGTTCGTGGCACTAAGTCGGGCATTGTTTGGGCGGCAGATGCAGCTGCTGCGATTTGATGATTCCGGTGAGGCGTTGTCATCTTATCGACTTCATCAATGCCTATCGTAGTAGTCGACGCCAAAGAGCTACTACTGCAACTGGCCAGACTTGATGTGCTGCCACCATGATGATGGTGACGATGATTATGATGATTGGAATACAAGTGATGATGTAGATCTTCGCTAGTTAAAGATGTGGATGAACTGCTGCTGCTGCGATTCGACGAAGATGATGATGAAATTGGCAGTTCAGATGCAGTGGCAAGGATATCTGGCGGTGTACCCAATGTCAAATCACGCGAAGTGTTTGACTTTGTTGTTGATGTAGGCGAGGGTGGTGCTGAGAACAAGGAGGCTGCCGTCGTCGTTGCTGATGAAGAAGATTGGGAGGAATTTGTGTCGGCATTGTTATTACTGCGATTTTCTATTCGTTGACGTTTAGTGACTGGCTGCTCATTGGGCATTGTTGTTGTTGATTTTGAGGATCCCGCACTGGGTGGACGCTCTTTACGTAAGACCATTAAATTTACTTTCGTCTGGCTGCTAGAGTCAGTTTATATGTGTCTGAAAATAAATTTGAGTGTTTGTTGTTAAAGTAAACTTTTTTTTCTATTTTAACTTAGCCACTGAACTTAATTTAAGAAAGAAAATTATTTTATTTTAAAATGAATGATTTTGTTAGTAAGTAACTATGTATGTTCCATGGCGGCTTGATTATTTGTTGAACAAATTCAGCTATTACACAATGTATGACAAAAATGTTATTGTCAATTCTTGAAAGAAAATTGATTTAAACGGCGGCGGCAACGACGTTGAGATTATATTTATAGTTCTTTGCCATAAAAATTAAATTGCCTTTAGCTTGATCTTGATTTTCAAACAATATTTTCTGTATGTACATTAACATGACTTGACTTTGATGGTTGGCCACTTGATTGCAGTGTTTTTCTTCAAAGTGAAAATGTTAGCTCAGTGTAAGAACTCTTCTAGAAATAAAATGAAATTTAATCTGGAACTCTTATTTGAGGAAACTTTATTGAACATTGATATGACTTTTTGATTGATACCACTATATGGACTGAGATAATTAAATCAAGACCATATTTAAATACTAATTTTCTTTCAAAAGTATTTGAATTATTTTGTTTGTTAACATTTTGTCTTTCATTTTGATTTAGTTTAACAGTACATGTGTTGGATAACTTTTTGGGATAAAATAAACATGTTGAGAAATTTCAGAGTTTTGGAACGGAACCAAATAATTCTGCTGTGAATCTTGCTCAAACTAAGAGGCAACTAAGGCATAAATCACATCTAGCAAAATAAACTTTGTCCAAAGCGCGCATGATAATGCGACCTTATTATCCCGAAAACCGTTATATGCTAAGAGCCCGTGGCCGCCAGACCTTCGTCATTTTATAAAAGGTGATAGATTGTCTGCACATTACCCTAACAGAGGTAGAAACATTGAATAGAAATAATAAAGGGGTTGTAGAGTGCGTTAGCAGGGACCTAAGCCATTCCTTCGAAATATTGTTCAGGCTACTCAAGTAGTTAACATACCAAATTCCTGACATCTGGGAGGTGAGCCGGAGGAGGGGAGGGGTATAAATATCCCCTTTTTGGGACTTACGAATTCTATAAGACGACATTAAAGTCCATAAAATTTCCAACAAGATTTGTTATATTATTTTGTTCAATTCCCGTTCCCGAGTTGCACGCATCGCAAATAAGTGAAATTACAAAAAATTGTGTTTTCCCCATATTTTTCATCAAACATTCCGTCATATCTTCCGAACTGTTAATCTGACAAAACAAAATCATTGGAGAAAGTTATAGAGAATTAACATTTCCTTTTAGAAGCTAACTCTTGAAATTGGGTTTTTGAATGCATCGTACCAAAATCACCTTTTTTGCAAAAATGAAAATCCACAATTTTACAAGTTAAAAATAAACACTCATACAAGGTATGTAAGGGATTTTAGAGTGCGTGAACTGGGACCTCAGCCATTTCTATAAAAACCTGTTCAGTGTGATTCCTGACGTCTGGGAGGTGAGCCGGATGGGGAGGGGAACGAAGTTTCCCTTTTTAGTATTTACGCTTATATCTTGGAGATAGTTATAACTTTTGTTTCTCGCCCTTTCATTCAATTTCCGAACCGTTACCGAGCTGCATGCATGGTAAAATAAAAAAAAATTAAAAAATTGTGTTAACCTCATATTTTTCCTTAAAGTGTTTATCTTAACAAAATATCCTTTGAAGTGGGTTACAGAGCATTAAATTCTCTTTCATAAAATCAACTTTCGAAATCGGGTTATTTAGTGCGTAATGATAAAAAACATCTTATTTGAAAAATTTAAAAAAATGCATATAAAAAATTTAGTTTTGTGTTTTTTTTTTTTTTTTTTTTAAAGTTGAAACATCATTTAAAAAAAAGTGGTTCATGGGTTCATCGACATTTAAGTGAAACTTTATTATTAGTTTATTGTAAAAAAAAAGTATTTGATGGCGTATGTTTTCTGGGCCCTTTAAAATAAGGATAACTGAAGTGCAATCCAATCCCGAACACTACCTACCTACGAAATGTAAAATCATTCTTTCTTTTGCCTCGAAATTATACCTAAATAAATTGTTACTTTTTTAGTATTAAACTATTCGGTATTTTGTCAGGTGGTAGTTTGGTAGTCTAGATTTTGTCAGTCGGGATTTCGTACTCGGGATTTTGGTTGTCGAGATTTAAGGTCGGGATTTCGTACTCGGGATTTTCGTTGCTGAGGTTTTGTCAGTCGGAAAAAGCATAATCAACATCCCTATTGCAAGTTAATAATGCAATGATGTGCTTGCTTCACCGCAGTTCTCCTCAAAGAAGTTTTTTCGGGAACGGGACGAAGAAAATCCACCAACCATAACCAGATATGGCGGAGTAGTTTACGTGAGGAGTCTAGACTACTACGCGATTAAGTTCGCTTAGTAAAAATGCCAAAAATGCTTCATCATTTTTTAAGTCTCGTTACGCGATTGTGGAAGTTATAAGTTAATGTAAGTGTAAATAAATTAAGTACACCTATCGCAAAAAAACTACTTTTCTTGATAAACTACATTTTGATACCAAACAGAGGAAGTTAATTAGTTAAGTTTACGAAATAAAATTAAGTACACATAGCGTAAACTGTCAAAATGTAGATTGGGATTTCAGTTCTACTGTCAAATTAAATATCCAAAAAACTTAAAAAATCAGCGCAATGTTTTTTTATGAAAACAATCTGATCCACTACAATACATGATAAAACAATATCAATCTATCAAATTTAGTTTTCGAGTGGAACATATTCAAATTAACAGCACATGAACTACATTTATTTACACTTACATTAACTACAATAATTACCACATTTACGAAACAAACTTAAAAAATTATGTTTTCACAAAAGTAGCATTTTTGACATTTTAGTCTAGACTACCTCACGTAAACTACTCTGACATTTCTGGTTGTTTGGTTATGGTTGGTGGTTGTTTGATTTTCTTCTTCACGTTCTCGAATTCATTGAGGAGAACTGCGGTGAAGCAAGCACATCATTGCATTATTAACTTGTAATAGAGGATGCTGATTATGCTTTTTCTGACTGACCAAATCCAAGCAACGAAAATTCAGAGTCTAAATCTCGAGTACGAAATACCGACTCCCATAATCCCGACTACTGAAATCCCGACAGACAAAATTTCGACTACCAAATTCCTAAATGATAAAACCCCGACTGACAAAATCCCGAATAGTATAATACCAAAAAAGTAATAATTCCTTTATAATTTCGAGGAAAAAGAAAAAATTATTTTACATTCAAAATTTCGGGAATTTCATTTCGTATAGGTAGGTACTGTTCGGGATTTTAAAGGTTGTAATTATGTCAGTTGGGATTGGATTGGACTTGTCTTGGAGGTGCTTCAGTTATACCTACTTCTTTTCAAAGGGTGCAGAAAGCATACGACGTCAAAGAATTTTTTTCAGAAGATAATATTAATAAAGTTTCACTTCTGTCGAGGGTCCCATGACCCACAACTTTTTTTTATTCACTCCAAATTGCAATTAATTACCACACGGAATTCCTTCAAAAACTCACGCAAATAGTAGGAATGTAAATATTTCTAAAAGAAAATAGCCAAGTTTTATAAGTATTTGTTTTTAAGAACGAAAAATGGTGTGTTATTTTAAGAGCATTAAAAAATAGTTTTCAATATAACAACAAAAATCGCAGCTTATGAGGTATTGCAGAAGTTGTTCGCAAAATAAAATGAAAAACTGCCAAAGTCACCCCAGTTCACAGTAGATAACAAATATAAAACGGTTCAAAAATAAAGGGTTAAGCTGCCTATATTCCAAAACAAAATGTTTCACAGACAGAGCATCCAAATATTTGGCCTTTGTATCATTTTGCGATTTGGGCGATATGTCTTTGGGCGTTATGTCGCTGCGCTTAAAAACTCCTGCTGCAACTCCCGGATTGGCGCCTTTATTATTTAATAGCCTTTTTTCAGCTTCAGCTCTAAGCAGAGCTCCAAACATAGTCTGCTCTAATCAGCTTCATAATGATAGTGCCATACGTTGTGGTGAGGACTGTTCACATCTACATGATGTGCCTACTCATTTGCTGACATAAAAAGAAACTGCCATAACAAATCCCGGGATTTTTTATTTGTTATCTACAAATAATGACAACGAACTTGCCTTTAGAAAGCCAAATCACTGCTAGAAACCGCAAAAGGACACCAACATCAGCGGGACAAAGAAGCATGCTGGTGGAGCGACGAAGCCAAAGCAGTAATGGCTAGGAAAAAAATGGGCTTTCAAAGCTTGGTCAATGTACCGTGTAGTAGTCTACAGAATTGGCAAGAAGGAAGCAATCAAGAAGTGCCCCCAAATAAAAGCAGAGAGTATGGAGAGCATGTTGGAAGAAATATTTGCACCGCCTGCTGATGCGATCCAGTGGACCGATTAGGGAATACGAAGCGAGTCGTTTTTGGTTGCGAAAATGTAGTTTGGCATTGTTGTTTTCCCTTTCGTCTCTTTCGTTTTATATTTTCGATAGCATTTTTTGGCGGATTAGTGTATTGACGGCGAATGTTTTTTGGTTAATGTTTTGTTGCATTAAAATAAATAAAAATGTGAGTTTGATTAGTGAAATGATTTCAACTAAAAATAAATATGCTGTAGCTGTCAATTGAGTGGAACGATTGGAAGGATTCGCTTCGTATTCAATAATTAAAAAAAGTGAGGCGAGTCGAAAATAAGATATCGAATTGAAAACGACTCGCTTCGTATTCCCTAATCGGGCCACCTGCTCTTCAGGAACCACGAAATACCAATATTAACAAAGGCGCAACTATCTTTAAAATTGCCTTGCAGAGAAGAAGAAATGCCCAGGAAATTTGTTCAACAAGTTTCAAGGCAAACATCTTGTGGATGAAAACAAAATTCTTCACAGGTGGCGAAAAAATAATAAGGTTATCTACCAGTTCGGATATATGACCAGTTCGGGTTTGTTTTGGCTAAATCAACTTCAGATGCAATCCAGTGAAAGAATCAGAAAGGACTGCGTTTCACCAAGCAACATGCATGATGTGTTTGTAGATTTTAAAAAAAGCGTTCGAACGACAAACACGAGATCTGATATGGGTGGCCCTAAGGCGACAAGGAGCGTGCGGATGACAATATACACATATGTATGAGCATGCCAAAACAATGATTAGATGCACTGCAGGAATTACCGAACATTTCAGTATCCAAGATGGTGTACACCAAGGAAGCGTCTTTTGCTCTTCATTATAGTCCTTGACTATCTACTTAAAGATAAGATGAGAGGCCCGAAAGTGACTCAGTTATTCTTTGCTGACAATGGAGCCATCATAAATAAAAATGATTCATCCTTGCAACGAGCACTTGATGTATGGATGAACGCTGTAGAGAGAAATGGGTATCGCATAAGCCCCAAAAAGGCCAAAAAGACAGAATATTTATGCTGTTCATTTTTTGATCCATCCTGGCTTATTGTCGACATTTATTTGAACGGAATAAGGAACAAATACAAATTGACTTTCATTTTAATTATGCTCCCGTCTTACTCAATCAATGAAAATTCTTCTTTTTACTTCATTGAAACCGAATTTTAATTAAATTAACTAAAATTAAAACACTTGTTTTCTTTACTGCACATTAAATACCAAACAAAACTTGAATAACAAATAAAACCCAATTTTTTTTTAAATTCACCCCTTAATTAGTAGAAAATATTTGCAACCAATTCCAAAATAAAAAAAAACAACTGTACTCATGCTCAAGTATAAAAATAAAATATGGATGTGACTCAGATTAAGACCAGGAGCTCCTAGCGACATGCCCACTCACTGCCAACAAAAATCACAGCGAAACATTTTTTACAAATACTGTAAATGTAAATAATTTTTTTTTAATAAAATCATCAAAGTTAGTTAGCACTATTTAATAACAAATTCGTCGAAATGCCTAACGTCGAGGCGTGTGTAAAGGACCACCTGTTGAGAGCTGTTCTGGATCAGCTACTGTTCACTATTGGATTTTTTTTATCAATTTCCAAATCGGCACAAAATTAAAACTTTTGAGGATAATTTTCGAATGATTATCTGAGTAATAAAACTTATCAAAACATACTTTGAAGACTTATTTTAATTTAATTCAAATAAAAGTGTTGAAAATACCAAAAGCCAGACTCGTGAGATTCCAAACCAAGATGGGAGCAAGACGAGAATTTATTTCCACTGACAAAAGTGCTACCGAAATACGCACCAACAAGGTTACGTGTAAAAAGCGTGCGAATAATTGCGCTATATCTATTCATTTAAAAGTTTAATGGATATTTCACTGATTTTTAATTGAAATTGCATTATTTTAAGTTCAAATTCATTGAATAAAAATTGTTTTTTTAGAATATTGTGACAAATATTTACCTTTTTAGTGGCAAAGTGTCACTTTTGTTTCAAATGTCATTTTTATTATGCATTCGTTTCGTTGGCTTCATGTTTGTTTTTTTCATTATTTTGATTTGTATTTAATTAAAGCACTTAATAGTTTATTGTTTAATTTAATTTTTTGTTGTTTTATTTTACTAATTTGAATTTAAATTTTATAAGTAAAATAAAGGCTAGTTAAATTGGAAATATTACGAGCGAGACTGACTTCTTAATTACACAGTACAAGCTAAATTATACGCCATCTTGAATACGAAGAGTAATTTTAACCACTTAACGATTGCAGCGAAGTGTGCGAGAAATAGTCGTAGGTCGATTTGATTATTGTTTTGCATTTTGTTGATATTAAAAATTGATAGATAGACCATTTTTGGATATAAATTGTTGTTCTTTTTAGCTAAATATATTTATATAAAATGTTGATCATTAAATTTTAATAATTTATGTTAAATTAAAACAATTATTTAGTGTTTAGAAGGATACGACTAGATGTCAGTATGGACGGTAGAGTGTGTACACTATGAACGAAAAATATCTTAATTTTGTTTTATAAAAATTTTGTTATTTTGTTTATGTGACTTTTGTTGAGAAATTGGCTTTTATGGATTTTTTTATATTTTCGCAATTATTATAAGATTAACCTTTGCATATATATTTCTATAGTACGTCCATCGTATGTGGGAAATTTTCGAATTTCTCGATTGCTCGAAGCGCCATCTGGGCAAAGGTGGTAGAAACTGCTCTTGGGAGACTTTTGGAGGAGTGGCTTGTTGTTGGGAGAGATTTTAAGGGATACAAACTGGGGAATATTATAACGAGAAGAGATATAGAAAATTTCAAAGAGTTGGAAGAAGATGAAAATTATAATTGTTGACTTTTTCTCTTTGAGCTTATTCGTTTTTATTTTGATAACGAATGTTCATAAGAAAAGGGAATTGGAAGTTATTTATTTATTATTTATGGCTGTATGCATGGTGGAAAATAAATATTTGGCTGCTTCTGAATGTGTAGGTGCTAGCTTTAATGCTGAACTATATGAAATGTGGCAAGCTACCTGTTAGAATAGAATGTAGCTGCTGACGAAACAATGTGACGTCACAATTACATATTCCATTGAAAAAGCTTCTTAATAACTTCTGATCCGGAACGGATTCGAATTTCGCAAGATCTTGTGTTGTTGTTGTTTGCATACATTTGTTGTATTCAAATTTTTGAAAAGTAAATAACTCAATAAAATTTACAAATTTTATAGAAATAAAGTTATAAATTGGTGATGCAAAACTTGCTTTATTGGAAGAAAATCATGGGTACGGGTCTCAAAGTTGACATCTTTAAACGCTTTAAAAAAAGGAGTGCCACCTTTCAAACGCTGATTTGATTTGAAAAACACATTTTTATCTTTAAACTTGATTTGCGGCTAAACTAAGCGTCGTAGCGACTTAAAAAATGCATATTCGTGATCTAGGGAGTGCCACCTTTCAATCGCTGTATCACATGATTTAAAAAACAGACTTTTATTTTTTAACTTGATTTCTTATAGGTACCTACCTACCTACCTTACATCAAAACTAAACAGGAAATTTAAAATCTTCATTGTTTCCACAAAGAGATACTGAAATGCGGCAACATATAACTGAATGGTATCTTTTAATAACTAAACATAAGATGATTTTGTATACAAATTTTAGTTATGTAACCATGGTTGCCATATGAAAAAATTAACGTACCTATATTTATTTTCCTCACTTAAGTAGGTATTCGAGAATTGTTTGGCATCGACTCGGTTCTATTTTCAATTTTCCGAATATACAACCGAGCCTGAAGAGCCACTTCAAGCCATACGTATGTACACGATAATGAATTTGTCTCATAACTCTATCCTGTACATACGGCTAGCTTAAAATTTTACTAAAAGTAATTTTTGTTTGTTTTTATTAAGTTTTAAACTTTATTAAACAGCTTTTATTACTTGTTTAATACAAAACACAAATTCTTAACATAGTATATGCAAAACTTATTAAGAAAAAAAATTGCTACAAATTTATTAATATGGTAACCATTTTTTGATAAATCCCTTTTTTATTTACATTCACCTGCAACAAAAAAAAAATATTAATTATTTGAGGAAACTAATCTGAAATAAACTTATCTGTGCCCGAGTTTTGGCATAAAATATATATAAGTACATATAAGTATATCAATAATATTCCTATATGTGCTTATCTATTTACGATTTTTTTTCGGTTATAAAATATAAATTACATACCTACTTACTTTTTTATTATTTCATTTCGTCTTCAAGGTCGTGGCAGCAGTCAAACAGCCAATGACAACTGGCTTCTCACCTTGTTTTTAATCTGTCAAAAAACAGAAATTTTTCAGGCTGCTCACCCTCGTCATTGTTCTCAGAACCAGAATAATACTAGTTCCTTTGTGCGAACAGCGCTAATTTACGCAAATTGTTAGTAAGAATAAATCGTCGACGACGAACCTACTATAGTTTTTATATGCAAAGGTACTACCCTGATGTAGTTGATGAGAAATAGGCCCCTGATCATTATACAAGCAAATCACCAAGCCAGTCCATATACAGAACTCATCATTTCATAAATTGCGAGATTTTCTATCTGTATACGACAGTGAAAACGTGCGCAAGTGTGTTTAATAAATTAATTAAAATCATACTATATGTCATTGGCGTAATAGATATGGACCGCCAATAGCCAACTTCTCGCGTGTTCCAAATAACTAGAGGCGCCATCAAATACTAGGAGAGAATCTTATTTAATTATTTAATTTTGATATACTTTGGTGGAAATTGTTATCAAACTACTTTTAAATCAAATCCACTCCACATGTTTGACACTTACATATGTCATCGTTTTCATTTAAATGTCAAGCGACATTTACACGGTCAGTCAGATAAAATGCCATCTATCTAGAAAAAGGGGAAACATTCATCTTTCAGACATCTTCGTCAAGACGAATTCTTAAAGAGAGATATTTGATATCCCAAAATAACACGACTCCATTGAATATTTCATTGCAGAATACACATTCTGATAAAAAATATAGCTAGTGGAATCAGCCTGTAAGGATTATGCAAAGATACCACTTCAATTTCGAAGTCAAACAAAGCTAGTCATTAACAAACGTCATAATTTCCTGTTAAATTTTCTGAAAAAAATCCATTCTACCATACCGACACGTTCTTCATTTGACATTGACCAACCATAAACGACAAATTTACTGCTCCGTAGCCGTTGGTTGATATCAGTTCCATAGACATAGAGTGAAATTAATTTATTACTGCCCAAACCGCTACCTGGACAAGAATAACTTGCATACAAAAAAATAAAAAAATTATAGTGCATTAATTCAATAAATTTAACTCAAAGTGTTACGTTTAAAAAAAGAGAAAACCTTATAAAAATCATGTCCGGCCTACCGTTGTTAACCACCGAACCCTCTTATCAGAAATTGCAACAATACTACAATGAGAATGGCAGTAAAATTGATATCAATGATCTCTTTGCAAAAGATGCTGGACGTTTTAATAAGTTTAGGTAAAGTATGAATAATTGGTACAGATAATTTTGAACTTTTCCATTTTTTATTTGTAAAAAAATAAGTTGTCTGTACCTATAAAATTGTTTTTTTTTTTATACGTAAAACGAAAATTGCTCTCCTTACGGAGAGGAATATTTTAAAAATAGCCACAAACGTCCTTTATAACTACAACCTACCACCTAGTAACTCTGAGCGTTCGACGACGACGACGACGTGGGAGATGTACCTATAAATTTCCGGTATATACACAAATATTGAACGAAGAGTAGATACATCACAAAAACAGAAAAAAGAATACAAAAAATCATTCCCTTACCTATCGTTACCACCCGACACCCACCTACCTTCCAATCGTACCACCCCAACTGTTAAGATTACATAAATTGCATAGGTATGCATAAATAAAATTATTTATTTGTTATTGCGGTTTAAGGGTGTTCTTTTTTTAAAAGTTTATTGCATTTGGAAAGTGAAAGGATAACCTTCTGAGGGGTTATTGGTTGATTTGGGTGAACTAGGTCACTGTCTCAACCTTGAATTTCGCACAAAACAGAAACTTCCCCCACTGTTCTCTCTTCTTTGTATGTTGAACTTGATTGTAGATTGTAATACGCCTGAGAGAAATTAAATAACATTAAACTTGATGTTTTTCAATTTAAAGACTCGTTTTTCTTGAGAATGTTTACCGTGTTTTGTTGTAGTACGTACACAATATTCCAGATACCTAAATTACTAATTGATTGTTGCTAACGTGTATTTTCTTTGGCTATACATACTTAGAAATAATCAATATTCAAGATCAATTATTATATATTTCAATATAACTTTCGAAAGTATATTTATTTTTTTTAAACAACCAAATGCTGGTTTGTTGGTCTTATTTGATTTAAAGTATTTGATTCAACGGTTTAATTGTTTTCATCATTCTATACATTGATTGCGTGTGTCTGTGGCAGTATTTTAAAAAAGCGGTTCACTTGCTTTGACATTGACACACTCAATAAATTTACTTGTACGTTTATTACTTCCGATTTATAGGTTCTTTTGCCTTTTCGCTAAAAATTTTTTTCGCTGAAAATCATAAAATTTTACAGAATTATTTCTAAAGAGCAATTGAACAATTTTGCTGTCTTCGTTGTGGCAGTGAAGTCGCTCTAGGATCGACTCAAAACGTTGTTTAAAAAACTTCGACTCGCCCTGGTGAGCAAATCCTGTGTTTTTTGAAACTTGTCCTGATGTAGATCTATGAATAATTAATCGAAGTGACACTAGTTGTCAAGTATACGTTTATATAATAAAAATCTGTTGATGCGATGGATATTAATGCAATGTTACATTATAGTGTTATGTTGCAGGAAAATATTATAAGCAGACTAGCACCATAATAAGTTACTAAGCAATGAAGCTTCCCGAAAATTAGAATCAACAAATTTGAATTTAAATCTCAAAATCTTTATGGGAAGCTGAGCATTTTTCAGAGGTTAAGTTTTAAAAATTAAGGAACTATAATAATAATTGGAAATAACAACAAGTACTGAAAAAATACTTTTTACATACACAATGAAAAAAGGGAGTGTTTTTAATGATCCATTGGATTCATATTTCCCTCCTCTTCAGAAACCACTCGAATATGACATTAATCAGTCTGTGTTTCAGCAATGCCTGAACGACAAAAGAGACAGTTTAAAGCGGTACTAAAAGAATAAGCAAGCTTATACAATCTTCTAGTTCCGCGATGAAGCGCTGAAGTTTCATACGAGTTTTGTAAAATTTTATGAGAATCGTCGATTTGTTGATTTTTCAACCCATTTCATTTCCATTTAAGAAGCATGTGCACCTGCGACAATAGGTCTGTTTGGCAGCTAGTTAAATTTTAGATAGTGAACTTGAAAATCTCAAAAAAGATGAAATTACAAAAAATTGCGAGATGAGTTGGAAAACAAACATTAAAGTTCGGTTTATTTTGAAATGATATTGCGCAATTTATTTAAATTTATTTTAATAACTCAACTGCAACTGCTTTGCATATGTTTCGATCTGCAATTCTAGTTTTTTTTTTTAAATATTTCCAGAATGGAAAAAATGTACGAGCCAAAAACTTATTAGTTTATTTTTTGTTTACTTTAAAAAGGCACTTATTTTTGACAGAGCTCTGTGTTCATAGATATTTCTAAAAACAGAACTTTTTAACTGAAATTCGCAACATGACAATAGTTGTGTTCGTTGAATTTTACCCAGGGTCGACCCAGGTTTTCTTGACAGCCCAAGATTAAAAATTAAAACTTGAAATTTGTTGCTTTTGGTACATTCCAAAACATAAAACAATTACATTTTGTTTTATTTATATGTTTTCTATTTTCAAATCAATAATTTCTTTTCTTTGCATTGCAAATGCAAAATAAAATATTCAATTGGAAACATATGTTTGACAACACACATGTCAATTTGTTTACCTCAACTCGCCCCAGCAAAATACCTAGATCTACTTCAGGACGAGTTGAGGCTTTCAAAAAACAGAGAATTAGTTACCCCGGGCGAGTTGAGATTTTTAAGTTATTGAAATATTCAAATAGAAATACTTAAAAGAAGCGAAATAGTCAACTTTTTTGTTAACTGATAAACTTAGCTGCATGCAGCATGCTTGTTAAATAAGTAAGAAAAAGAATACACCACCACTATACTTTTCCTTGTATTCCATAATAATATATCATGTGTTTCATAGTTATTCTATTTTTAGCTGGACCTTTTGTCATAAGTAAGGCCAAACAAATTGTTATTTTTTTATCAGAAATCATTTTTCTTTTTTCCTTTTTTGTCGTTTGTTTTTTTTTTTTTTTTTTTTTTTTGTTTGTATTATTTATTTAAAACTTAATTGGATTCTATTGAAGAACATTATATTAATTAATATAATACAAGAAGAACAAAAACAGGAGTGACAAATCGATATGATTGGTTTTGTTGTAACCTATGTATGTAGAGCCTTTAGAAATAATTTAGTTGGTTTCCAAGTACATTTCTATTTTAAATTGTTGGTTGACGTTGATTATTAAATGAGTTAAGTTTTATTTGAATGAAAAAGTTCTAAAAATAAATGTTAATCATTTACAAAAACGTTAAGCTATTCAATTATTCATTTGATATTCACTATGGGCTTTATTACAAAATGCGAGGAATGAAGTATTAGCAGTTAGCTGTGTATTTTTGAAGCATTTTTGATAAATGAAAGTTAATTTGACTAAAAGTTTAGCACAACTCCTCCTGCCCTATTAATTAAAAATAAACTGTAATTTTAATTAATCCATAGATTAAAATTTTTCACACAACTTTTTACACTGATTCAATCCAAAATCAAAGTATCCAGAAAATTGGCAGCACGTGTACCGCATTTATTTACACTTACGTTAACTACAATAATTACCACATTTACGAAACAGACTTAAAAATTATTTTTTCAGGTAGTAGTCTAGACTACCTCACGTAAACTACTCTGACATCTACGGTTGTTTGGTTATGGTTGGTGGTTGTTTGATTTTCTTCTTCACAGTTTACGTTCCCGAAAAATTATGCATTTAGGAGAACTGCGGTGAAGCAAGCACATAATTGCATTATTTACTTGCAATAGGGGATGCTGATTATGCATCTTCTGACTGACCAAATCCGAGCAACGAAAATTCCGAGTCTAAAACTCGAGTAAGAAATACCGACTCGGGATTATGTCTTTTATGTCTTTTTTCGGGATTATGTCTTTTAAAGGGTCCATAAAACATACGACGTCAAAGAATTTTTCTTAGAAGAAAATAATTATAAAGTTTCACTTCTGTCGTGGTCCCATGACCCATAACTTTTTTTTTTTTTTTTAATCGTTTCGTTGGAGCCGTTTTTGAGAAAATTAAGCTTCTTTATAACGGTTATATGGCATGTACCGTTATTTTTTGAGCTAAACAAAAGTTTAAATTTCTTCTCTAAGGAATGGTCTACAAACCCCATGTACCAAATTTGAAACAAATCGGTTAACCCGTATAGGCTGTAGTTACTGATACAAACATACTGACAGACACAACGACTGAATTCGTGGACCCACTTTTTTCGACCTCTTTATCATCGTAATGTCATGTTTGATTGTTATCTCAAAACTTTTTTTTTGCACGAATGCAAATGCATAACTTGCCTATAATCGCAAGTAAAATGCTATGAAAATCTTATGTCAGATTTCAAGACACACTCTTTGTGATCAAGACACAACAAATCTATTTTTTTTTCTTTGACGTGCATCTTACGTTCGTTAGTTTTTGTAAATGAGAATAGAATAGAAGAAATGCTAGATGTCCGTTCATTTGACGTAAATTAAAACTAAATGAAGAAAAAACTTGCTAAAAAATTATTTAGCAGTGTAGTAACAACTTGATAATGCTTTTATTATTATTTTCAACATGTAGGTATGTAGTTATGTACTTATAAAACGGTTTTATCGTTGTTAGTAGGAATATACTTTATTTACAATAGATCTGCAACGATTACATTGTAATCTATATTACATAACTCCTAAGCTTATACTCAAGGTGCTATCAACAGCGACACGATATTTTTTGAATAAATTAAGTAATAAATTATCTAATTTAATTATAGCTTACGTTTGAAAACCCCCGCTGATGGTGATATTCTTTTGGATTATTCAAAAAATCGTATCACCCCTGAAGTATGGGCTTTGTTGTTGGACTTGGCTAAAGCTCGCAAACTCGAAGAGGCCCGGCAGGCTATGTTCTCCGGTGTCCACATAAACATCACTGAAGATCGCGCTGTTCTACATACAGCTTTACGTAATCGTTCCAGCGATGCCGTCCTGGTTGATGGCAAAGATGTTATGCCAGATGTACGCGCCGTACTGCAACACATGAAAGAATTCACCAATCAAGTGCTTTCGGGTGTGTGGCGTGGATGCACTGGCAAACAAATTGTCGATGTGGTTAATATTGGCATTGGTGGGTCGGATTTAGGTCCATTGATGGTAACTGAAGCTCTCAAGCCATACTGCAAGGGATTGCGATCACATTTTGTATCAAACATTGATGGTACACATATGGCTGAAGTACTAAAAAAGGTCAGTTATGAGACAACTTTGTTCATTATTGCCTCGAAGACTTTCACCACTCAGGAAACGATCACAAATGCTACATCGGCAAAGTCATGGCTGCTGGAACAAGCTAAAGATGTAAGTCGAAAATAATTCAGAGTTTCTTCAATTGGATAATAATTTTCGTTTTGTTCTTAGTCTGCTGCTGTAGCTAAACATTTTGTTGCTCTTTCAACAAACAAGGAAAAAGTAACTGATTTTGGAATTGACAGCAAGAACATGTTTGGCTTCTGGGATTGGGTTGGAGGACGATATTCTTTGTGGTCAGCTATTGGTCTATCAATTTGCCTGTCGATTGGTTTTGAAAACTTTGAAAATCTCTTAGAAGGAGCTAACTATATGGATAATCACTTTAAAACAGCGCCATTAGAAGCTAATGTAAGATTTTTACTGAATAATATGTTAAGTTGTATAGTTATATTTATTTGTTTTGTTTCAGGCACCTGTTATTCTAGCCCTCCTTGGAGTCTGGTACTCTAACTTCTTTAACGCTGAAACTCAAGCTTTACTACCCTACGATCAATATTTGCATCGATTCGCTGCCTACTTTCAACAGGGTGACATGGAAAGTAACGGCAAATTTGTAACCAAAAGCTCACAAGTTGTAAACTACAATACTGGACCGATTGTCTGGGGCGAGCCGGGCACCAATGGCCAACACGCATTCTATCAATTGATCCATCAGGGTACTCGTCTCATTCCTTGTGACTTTATTGCGCCGGCAGTCACTCAAAACCCAATCGCTGGTGGAGTACATCATAAAATTCTGCTTGCTAACTTTTTAGCACAAACTGAGGCTTTGATGACAGGCAAATCTGAGGCACAGGCCAAAGCTGAACTCGTAAAAGCCGGTATGTCCGGAGAGAAACTTGAAAAACTACTGCCACACAAGACATTCATTGGCAATCGTCCAACCAATTCCATTGTTGTTAAAAAGGTCACTCCCTTCACCCTTGGTGCTTTGATTGGTAAGAAAAAACAACTGGTACCTAGTTGTTTTATATAATTTTACTTAAAATATTTATTTTGTAGCAATGTACGAGCACAAGATCTTCACACAAGGTGTCATTTGGGACATCAACTCCTTCGATCAGTGGGGAGTTGAATTGGGTAAACAATTAGCAAAGGCAATCGAACCTGAGTTAGCTGATGGTAGCCCAGTATCATCTCATGATGGTTCAACCAATGGTCTTATTAATTTTATAAAGTCCAACTGGTAAACTTAGCTGAGTTCTGAACACCAAAACAAAAAGCTTTCGACTAAAACAGGAAAATCGATTATTTTGTTTTTATTATGTTTTAACTTTTAAAAAAAATCATAAAGTCAACTAGTAACTAGCAACAAAGGTCATGCACACAGAATATTTAAGAGAAAGAGAAATCTATTATTTAATTGTTGTCTTTACGTCTTAAAATTAGAAAAGAAAAAATGTGTATATGTTTTTAAATGTAAGTAATAAGTATATAAAAATTCACATGTGCGAAACGGAATAGGTGTGCTTTTAAAAAAAGAAATACACAAAATAAATGTATAAGCAAAATAAAATAAAAATGTTATTCGCATATAATATGTAGACATATTTTATGTGTGTACTTCAGCTTGCCCGTGACTCGGTTCGTATTTACCATAACTACATATTTCTATTTTTTTCAAAAATGAAATAGGATGAATTTAATTTACTATAAATAATTATAACGCCATCAGTCTTGCTCACAACTCAAGTAATTTATTGTTGGATAACTGATTTCAACTCTTTTCGATAACAACTTAAATTCAGTTAAGTTAAATTTACGTCACATTTTGTTAAGTTCTGTAATTTTGGGCAGGTTCTGGAAACAATTGTAGGACCTGCTTCTATTCGAAATATTTTTTTATATTGGTACAAGTTGTGATGAGGTTTATAAGCTTGCCTATATTTATGAACAGCGATTGACAAGCCTTTGTTTCTTTTTTTAAATATGCGTGTTCAGATTTATATAAAATCGAAGCAGATCCATCATTCCTTTTGATTTTACTAATGTCGCGCGTTTTCGTTTGGTTATTCGAAAAAACTGTCCCAGGGATTCTAAATATTAATTTTTTGTCACATAATGAGTTCTTCTTGTTTACAGGAGACTGTTAATTATGTTACGCTACATAATTCCGCTATAGAGCACATGCTTGTTCACATAGTGAACAAGCATGATCCAATCCAATCTTCTATTATGGTTGTGCTTCTAGAGTTAAAAGAGAACATAATTATTCGTACATTTTCAACATTGAAAAATTAAATTTGAATACTAACTGCACTTTAATTTTAAAGACGGTTTTACATTTTATTTGCCACAAAATAGGACTTAAGTATTTTGGAAAATAGAACAATATCACATGTGCTTGGATCAACTGAGCATTAGTAAAATTAAAATGTTCTCATTGTATTGACTCTACGTCTGCACCTTCCACCATTATTACAACAATTGCTTTACGAATAACTGTTGTAGTTTTTAGAGGTTTTTCCTTGTTCTGATCTCTTCAAGGTTGAACAGCTCTATGGTAAAACGGAGCGGAGCCGCCACACAGCAAGTAAAAAAAAATAAGGTTTGTGCGGCAAATTTCATACTATTCGATAGTATCCAAGCTAACTCACTACTCGATTCTGTTAAAATATTATAATTCCAGTGATACCTTCTTGCAAACGAACTCGAGCCGTGCATGTTCATTGGTTAGTATTTATGTTTAAGTTCATCCCCCATCCTTAAAGCCTCTTGTCCCAAAATCTTTTAAGAAAAATAATTATTAATCATGTATCAGAACTATCACTGATTTCAGTGAACGAAATGAGTTTCTTTTTATTTTAGTTATTTATCGTTTGAGGTGTTTTGTTTTCATTATAATGATTAAAGTTCACCCGATGAATTACTATTGAATAAATAAAAATTACTATTTGTTTACCGTTATAGCAATTGTAAACTTAAGTTACAAATTTTATGTAATAAATCAAAAATTGGACAAGTGGTTCTTCAGGCGCACTAACAGACATACAGACAGAAAGACTTTGAGTTTGAAATAAATATAAGGATGTGTTATGTGCATGTAACGGACGAATGGGCATACACAGAGTAGTATATATTGTACAAAAGAACATAAATTATTCTTTTTGTGAACAAGGAAATAAAAATAAATACATCAAAATAATAAAAAAAAAAAAAAAATTGATGTTAGATACAAAATCAATGTAAGAGAGTTGTTTTTCTTTTAATACTACAATGAAGGATTATTTCTTTCATATTTAAATAAAAAAAAATTATTGACTGCGAGCATGTATTATTCGCAAATTCAATTGAAAGCAAATACATTTAGTACAATAATTATTATCGTCCCCCTTATGTCTATGAAATACAATTCGAAAATAACGCTTTCGTATAATTTGTGGGTTTTATTTTTTGATTTTTTTTTTGTTGCACATTCTTAGCTGGTAAGACTGAAAAACTTTAAGTTGTACATTCATGCTTCTGGCATAAGGGGGCGTTATTATAAACATTTATGACCAGATCAGCATGTCAAGAAATCGAGAATGGATCTTATTTGTTGATCAACACATTAATATTTTACAAGATAAGTCTAGCAATTTTCTGCATTTGTTTTGAACTTTAAACCTTATTTGTTATGTCAGACGCGCCCAGAATAATAATACATACCTTATATGCTGTTCCGTAATAATTCCATCAAGTGCCATTAATATTGATCTTGATCTTAAAATAAAAGCTGCAGATGACAAGCACATAAAAAAAGTCTCACTCGATCTTCAGAGAAGAACACAAACAGAAGTCAAATTTTGCTAAAGTATTCAAAATAAAATGTACCACTGGGTTACACGAATTTGCTCTTGTAGTGAGCATTGGACCACAAAAATTTGAATTTACTAAATTCTGAAGAAAGACTAAAAATATCAAAAACAACCTACACGAGAGATCAAGTTTATCATTAAACGAATGTTTAGCAAAAACTGTAAACGAATCTATACACTGAAATCGGTTCAGCCGTTATCAAGTTATGCGCCGATTTGTAAAAACCTTGATCACCAAATCTCCATTATGTGCATTTTTAATCCAAAAACCTGAAATTCAGTTTGCGAAAAAATTCGGAAAAACTAAAACAGTTATATGGTAGGTACCCCTTACAGCCGGGCTACTCACGAAATTTGAAGATGAGACGGACGAGATTCTCAAGACGGCAGAGCGCATTTGGTGAAACATTTAAACCAAAATGCTGCATCGCGTACCCATTGTTATTGTATTCTTAGATTTCTTCTGCGGTCAAAAGAGCTATTGCGATCCTTACATTCTGGGTATATCTTCTGTATGACGATGAACTTGGTGTGATAGAAATAGGTAAAATCAAACCAAACAATTGAGAATAAAAAATGCGAAAATGGAATTGTTTATTTAAATGCAGTGTGAGAAATTTTTAAGCAATAACAGTTCGTTTTTGAAATAGCCAGCAATCACAAACAAAAAAAAACGGTTACAATTTCAATTGATTTAATTCAGCCTATATAAAATGGAGTTCACAGAAAAGAACCATTTTAATTAAAGGAAACACTTTATTATGGTGACTAATTTTGCACAGTTAAGGATTACTTTATTTTTAGCAATAAAAGATGTGATCGTGTCCAACATATAGTGTTTTTCATTTATGAAAAGTCCTTCAAAAGATTTGTAATTTCATTAAAAAAGAGAAGGCTTAATAGTAAATAGTGATAATCGTTATTATAGGCAACAACACGATAATCGAAAATGTTAATCCCGCGCTATTCTATCTGGAACTTGTTGTTTAGATGTAAAAATAAATTCAGTCTAATTTTGTAGACCTAAATAATTCAAACTTCGAGTACCTATATTATTCAAACGAGTGGGTGAATCGAATTTATAATTTACGTAAATAGCTTAACAAGTCTGTTGAAATAAAATAAATCGCAGCCAAAACGACATTACATTAATAACATACGATCTTTAAAACTAAATACAAATGAAACTAATATAGCTGATATGAGGCCAGTTCAATGGGTAAATTAAATCGAATAATCAAATAATCAATCCCAAACCTAAAACTTGTGAGAATATGAAGGTTAGCCCGCATTAGGTATCCCTGGATTGACGTTATTAACAAACTGAAATGAAATTCCTTATGCAACTTTATCCTTTTCAGATTCAATAGTCTAAATAAAAGGCCGTTTTTTTTTTTTTGTCAATATCTATCTTTGGAAAGTTTATTTTACACTTAAATATATTTAAAATTTTAATACAATAATATTGAGAAAATGTTAATTTCTCTTTGTGTACAAATTTGTTTTATTTCTTTGATGTGATTAAAAATCTCAGGCCATAAATGTGTAAATATTTTTGAAAATAAAATATACTTAAAGGCATAACACCTTCTAAAGTATTATAGGTACATAAATATACATATATAATATTTTTGCTTTACCCTGACTTAAATGCCATTCTTATATAATATTTCGTCACATTTATTCTCCATCTGAAACTACTTCTGATTGTATTGTAATCTTTACATATTAAACTAGTTATACATTTTTAATGTATATGCATATATGTACTGGTAAAAATGTTAGATCAATTTTTGTGCAATATAATAGATTTATATATAATCTAGCTTTTAGCACGAATAAGGACATAATGTAGTTAACCAAAAATTAGATGCAGAATCTAATTTTGATTTATGGTTTGATTATATTTGTAGGTCTAATTTAAGCTACAGTTAGTTATACCAACTTGGTTCTGACTTGGTATTTTTTTTACAACGATTACTTAATAGATATAAAAGTATTTAAATTACCAGATGAGTGATTTTCATCGGAATTGTTAGAATTGTTTTGGGTCCGTGATCTTCACTATTAGATTCGTCTTCTCTTATGTGCCTGCAAGGGAGGCGGTGTAGTTGAAGGACTATTCGACTCTAATGACATAGAACCTCGGGTTCGCTTTGGTGTACGTTTTGGAGCTTCGACAAGCTTTGCAACAATCTTCTTTTCTAGTTCTTTCACTGGGGGAACATTTATTTTGGCGGCGACATTTTGTTTTTCTAAAAAAAAAACAAATAATTAACTTGTTCTATACGAATAATGTACCTATGTAAAAACAAACCTATGGGCTTTGGTGGTATTGGTTCGTTAGTTTTCTTGTCTTCAGTTTCTGCCTGCTTGCGAGTCATAAGGGCACTGAATTCTGTCTCAGGTAGCGAAAAGTCTTTCTGTTCGTTCGGAAATGGTAGAGGTTCCATTTCGTCAAGAACATCCAGATTGTATAAGGTGCGTAAATGCGCCCATATCTGCTCGGCAGGGATATCACGATTTAGTGATTTCGACAAACGCTCAGCAATGCATGCCATGTAGAAATGTTTATTAACACCGACTGGCTTGAGTCCCTCCAATGCAAAAAACAACTGGATCTCTTCTTCAGCAGACCATTCCATTTCATCAGATTTTTCTTTAGATGACATTGTCATTCCAACTTATTTCTATAAATTAAAATAAAATAGCACTTGGAGATTGTGTTTTGTTTATATTGAAAACAAAAGTAATTAATTATATTGCGGTGTGATGAATTGTTTAGTGGTGGAGGCAAAAGCAAAAGCAACAGAAGTCAGAATTAGAAATAGAAAATGTTTTTGGAATGGCGAATTATTTTTGACAAAGATTTGATGGACAAAATAAACGGGGATGTTATCAGTCTAGTACAATTTTTTTGATTCTATCGAACTCGTCTTACACGGCCAGTTGAAATGGCAAAATCCATTGCCAAATAACCCTCAAGAAGGCATTCCGTTTTCAACGACCGTTGTTCGCAAATGCTGGACCTTACTTATAATCAAATTTAGTGAGGGCGGATATTTCAAAGTACTTTCAATATCCAAACGACGCACGATTCGGTCATCATAATTTTGAATTTCCATCTGAATCAAACACGACGGCTCTCTATTTAACATTTCCGATGACAGAAATATCGGTCTGTCATTAAGCGACCTTCATCTGCACGTGTAATCAGTCATCAGGCAAAATCAAAAGGGGTTTGAACAAATGCACGCATATAGATTTATTTTTGCAAACATTATATTACAGATTAGCCCTGTTCCTTTTTTTAGCGATTCTAAATGGAACGCTTCGCTAGTAGCAATCTTCTACTGATTTGTACAATTTATGCCCAGTTTCACCAAAACACACCTAAAAGCATTTTAGTTAACGGAGTAATAAAAGCGAGAGAAGAGCATATCAATCGAAAAATTCAACGTTCTCTTTGTTTTGCATTTTTAAGACGCCTTTAAAATTAATTTTGAACAAAATATGACTTTAGTTTATTGGCTCTTTTAAAACTGAAAGTGGTTGGTGAAATTGCGAATGCCATTTAAAGATTTAACAACCCAATAAATATTTAACAGTTTTTGCAGAAACTGGCCAATAGTGTATGAATGTAGACAGTCTCAACGTATAACTTTTGGTCACATATTCCGTCCTTGTATTGGAACTTTTTGTTTTGTTTTGTTAATCATTGGCTGCTTTTCTGATAAACAATAATGGTAAAATATGTTTATAATGTTTTGAGCAATAATTTATGTTTTTAATTTGTTTTTATTAATAGAAAAAAAAACTAAACAATGCCATCTGGCGGTTTCTAGATGCGTAGCTACTCTGCTCATCTACTCGCGCATGAGGGCATGTGTAGATGGTAGTACTAGATTATTACTCGTTAGTACTTTACCACCTAAAAGGAACAGGGCTTTTGGTGTCAAATGACTGACCGTGTAACCTAAATCAGGTTGGTGCGAACATGGTATATTGTACCTAAAGCTCGGTCAGACATGTTGAAATAGAATATACAATACCTATTTAATGTACATGCACCCTAAGTTTCTTACTACTCTTTGTTAACTAATAACGTAACGTAATAAATCACTCTCTAATTTGTTCTCATCCAAAGCGGACGCGTTTTTATTAAATTCGATATTATTCTGGAAGTTTGTAGAATCTTTTCTGCGCATATATTCAACAACAGGTTATGGGCCCAGAAGCTCCTAAATAGATAAAGCATTTATATTATTATATTTTTAACAACAGACGAAATTTATAATAATGGCTAACAGCCTCCCATCTATTCAGAAACTCAAAGGGCGAGAAAACTACGACACGTGGCGCTTCGCAGTTCAGGCATATCTCGAGCTTGAGGATTTGTGGTCCTGCGTTGTGAGCAATGAGGAAGAGGACATCAAGAGAATCACCATGGCGAGGTCGAGAATAATCCTTCTCTTAGAACCCATCAACTATGTCCATGTCCAGGACACAACAACTGCAAAGGAATGTTGGGATAGATTGCAGTCTGCTTTTGAAGACAACGGGCTGTCTCGGAGAGTGGGTTTGTTGCGCAAACTCATTAGCACAAAGCTGGAAGACTGTTCATCCGTGGAGGTGTACGTGAACGACATTATCTCGACAGCACACAAACTGAATGGCATCGGTCTAAAGGTTACGGAGGAATGGGTAGGTACTTTGTTATTGGCTGGATTAAGTGACAATTACAAGCCTATGATTATGGGCATTGAGAGCTGCGGCATGAAAATCACTGGAGATTCAGTCAAGACAAAGATACTTCAGGATGTGAAGATGGAAGAATCGGATGCAGTTGCGTTTTATGGTGGCAAACGTCGCTTTCAGAAGAAGAGATACAATGGTGCTAGTGGTGGTTCAGGTGGTCGTGGTGTTGTCTCTAGTGTTGGCAGTAGTACCGGCGGTGGTGGCGTTGGTGGTGGTGTTAGTGGTAGCAGTGGTCCTAGATGTTACCAGTGCAACAATTTTGGACATTTGGCACGAAATTGTCCTTCGAAGCAATCCAACAAACAAGTAGTCAAACCGACGTCTTTATACACATCGTTTGCTGTTTCATCCGTGCAACCAGGTGCATGGTATGTTGATTCCGGTGCATCCGCACATATGTGCTCAGACCCAAGGCTTTTGTCGGATGTCAATCAAGGTGTGAAGGTGAACAGCGAGGTGGTAGTGGCTAACAATATGCGATTGAATGTAGAGAGCACTGGAAATGTGTATTTACCGATTGATGATTGCAAGGTCAAGGTGGAAAATGTGTTATGCATACCTGACCTCTGTGCTAACCTTCTTTCTGTGAGTCAGATCGTGCGCAAAGGAAATAAAGTAATTTTTGACTCTAAAGGTTGTAAAATCTATGATCCAGAGAATAATTTATTAGCCTCAGCTTCTCTTGATGGAGAGCTTTTCAAGCTGGACTGTACAGGTAAAGATTCTGCTTTTACAGCAAATCGTGTAGATCATGCTATAAATTTATGGCATAGAAGAATGGGCCATTTAAATTTTAGTAGCATTCGAAGCATGCTGAATGATTTTGGCTATCCAAATTTAGAAAGTATTCAGGAGAATGTAAACTGTGAGGTCTGTGCCAAGGGCAAACAGTGCCGTAGGCCTTTTAAGAAAACAGGTGCCAGAGCAAGTGATGTGTTGCAGTTAATACACTCCGACTTGTGTGGGCCGATCAATGTTGCGAGCATGGGTGGTGCACGTTATATTTTGACGTTTGTGGATGATTTCACAAGGAAAACGTTTGTGTATTTTTTGCGTGCGAAGTCAGAAACGTTGAATCGTTTTAGAGAATTTAAGGCTCGTGTGGAAAACGAATGCAACAAGAATATAAAGGCACTAAGAACAGACAATGGATCTGAATACTGTGGAAAAGAATTTCAGCGTTTACTTCGTCAGTCAGGAATTCAGCATCTTACAACAGCACCTTACACACCCGAACACAACGGTCTCATTGAAAGGATGAATAGAACTATCATCGAAAAGGCACGATGCATGCTCCTTGACGCTAATCTCCCAAAGCATTTTTGGGCAGAAGCAGTCTCTACAGCAGTGTTCCTTATCAATAGATCTCCGTGCAGTTCATCAACATGTAAAGTCCCTGAGGAAGCGTGGACTGGTGTTATTGCGCCTGATATGAATTTCTTGCGAACATTTGGTTGCAAGGCGATGGTGCACATACCGAAGCAGAAAAGGAAGAAGTTGGATGCGAAGTCAGAGGCATGTGTATTCCTTGGATACTGTGATGGCACGAAAAATTATAGACTGTACAATCAAGACAAAGACAGGATAGTGATTAGCCGTGACGTTATATTTTTCGAAGATGAGCATCTATATCCAGTGGATGATGATTCAAGTTCCTATTTTTTCGAGATTGGTTCAGCTTCAGTTAAAGATGTTGAAGTTCCAGGCGTTGTCAGCGAGGTCTCCGAGTGTGATTCTGACGAATATTCTGATGCTGCAAGTGAGATCAACAACATCGAGGAGATATTTCCGGAAACCATTGATGAGCCAACCATTGAAAGAAGAAGTGAGAATAGTGAAATCGAATACATTCTACCGCATTCAGTTTCGAGCACGATAGAAGCACCAGACCAAATAAGAAGAAGCAATCGAATACCGAAACCGCTAAAGAGAGACGACTACATATCGTATGCAGTAAAATCAGGTGAGTTGCATGACCCTTTTACTCTACATGAAGCTCTTAGTAGAGCAGATTCAGAATGTTGGCGACAAGCAATGGCAGATGAGCTAGATTCATTGAAGAAGAATGATACTTGGGAGCTTGTCGATTTGCCATCTGATAAAAAACCTATAAACTGTAAATGGGTTTTCAAGACTAAACGCAATTCTGATGGTGCAATTTGTCGCTATAAAGCCCGCTTGGTAGTAAAAGGTTGTTCACAACGAAAAGGCATCGACTACGAGGAAACCTTTTCTCCGGTGGTGCGCTACAGTACAATACGTTTTTTGATTTCGTTAGCCGCTCAGTATGATCTCGATATAGACCAGATGGATGCAGTGACTGCATTCTTTCAGGGAGATTTACCGGATTTGATTTATATGCTACAACCTGAAGGGTTTTCTGATAAAACTGGTAAAGTATGTCGCTTGAAGAAATCTCTATATGGTCTAAAGCAGGCTAGTAGGCTTTGGAATGAGAAGCTAGACACCGCACTTCTACAGTTTGGATTGGAGAAATCAAAAGTTGACCCTTGTGTATATTTTTCTCACAAGAATGCAAGTCCGATTATTGTAGCTGTATATGTCGATGACATTTTAATTTTCTCCAAAGATTTTGAAACAAAGAAAAAACTAAAATTGTATCTTCACAGTTCTTTCCATATGAAGGACATGGGAGAGGCCCGATTTGTTTTAGGGATTCAAATAAAACGAAATCGTGAGAAGGGGTCTATCAGCATCGACCAAGAACATTACATCAGAGAGATATTGGCACGTTTCGAAATGTCAGACTGCAATCCTGTGAACACGCCGATGGACTATAACCAGAAGCTTACAAAACTTATGTGTCCTCAATCTGAAGAAGAGAGAAATGAATTGTCCAATATTCCATACCAAGAGGCGGTTGGATGCATCATGTTTGCTGCGCAGGTGTCAAGGCCCGACGTAAGTTTTGCTGTCAGTAATGTATCTCGTTTCAGCAACAATTTTGGCAAGCCACACTGGACCGCTGTCAAAAGAATCCTACGCTACTTGAAGGGAACAGCTGATGCTAAGCTAGAGTTCTGTAAATCCAAGGATCGTCAAGTTATTGGATTTTGCGATGCAGATTGGGCGAACGATAGCGATGACCGTCGATCAACTACAGGCTACGTTTTCTATTCTGGAGAAGCGGCAGTTTCGTGGAATACGAAGAAACAACCGACTGTCGCCCTGTCATCAACGGAAGCTGAGTATATGGCAGTATCCTCAGCCGTGCAGGAAGCTATATGGCTCAGGAGTTTGGAAAAGGAACTTGTTCCATCTACTTCAACATCAACAACGATTAATTGTGACAACAAAGGTGCTATTTGTTTGGCGTTGACTACTGCTTATCACCCACGGACGAAGCACATAGACGTCAGGCACCACTTTGTACGAGACAAGATAAACGAAGGTGCAGTCAAGCTAAATTACATCAATACATCAGAGATGTCAGCCGATTTTCTGACGAAGGCAGTTAATCACCAAAAACATTTGTTTTGCTCTTTAGCTATTGGACTTAAATTCAAATAGTTTGTACATTCAGTGGGGGTGTTGAAATAGAATATACAATACCTATTTAATGTACATGCACCCTAAGTTTCTTACTACTCTTTGTTAACTAATAACGTAACGTAATAAATCACTCTCTAATTTGTTCTCATCCAAAGCGGACGCGTTTTTATTCAATTCGATATTATTAGTCGTGTTTTGTTGGTAATTTTTAGTTAGTCAGTATTGGAAAGAACCAATAAAACGCTATATTCACTTTTATCTCCACTTTTTTTATTTTATTTCAAAGTTGGTATTCTTGACTATATGCCAAGTTGAAGTTTCAAATAAATTTACGGATGTGTCTGAAAAGTATGGTTATTTGTATACGCCGAGTTGGTTAACTCGTACCCCACCTTCCACCCCAAACATATAAAAACCGGATAAATAATAATTATTTAGCTTGAATATTTCCAAATTTAATTTCAAATTATATAATTTTAGTTAAAAAATCTGCTTTAACCTATTTTGATTAGTTTTTAAGCGAAAATTTCAAAATCATCCAAACTTTCTTGCAACTTTCGTAGGTTGAAAGCTTCACACTTTTTCCGCAAAGCGCGACCCTAAATGAAAACTCATTGAACACAACCATAAACATTGTATATGGAGTCCATGTCTTAGACTATCAAGAGTGTCAACAAACACATTATGGAAGATGAAAATCAATATATAAAACAAGTTTTTCTGCCAGAAGTTCTTTTGTGAAAGTGCAAAAATAAATAAAAATAAAAATAAAAATTATAAAACAATACTCCAGAAAGAAATACAATTCAAGAATTGAAATATTCCCCATCGCCTTCCACCAGCATACATTCAGGCAGAAATTATAGCGCTTCTCTTCTTCAATACAATACAGCGTGATCCAACTAGCAATCGTTTCGTAGCCAAAACCAATGCTACAGCTCCTCCTGCAGACGTTGTTCTTGCACGTTCCACCATCTGAAGATTCAGCTCAAGAATTTAAGGAAAAGGGTGAAATAACCGAAGATCAGCATTTATTTGAAACGGCACGCACCAGAAAAAGACCATTAAATAATTTTTGTTTGTTTGTTTTTTAATAATTTCACTATATTTACTTAATACATAAATACAATAAAAAAGAAACTATAAAGTAAAAATGAGTATAATACTTGTTGGATAAGAAGTTCCCGATGTTTTTTTAATTTTAATACTCGAAATAAATATTATACCAAAATTATTATTTATTGTTTACGTTGTCGTCCACGGCTGCTACCAACCTTTAAGCAAAAAGTGTTTTGACATCTCATTTCACGCCAAAACTTTCCAGGCATTCCAAGATTCTATCTTCACTTTTATATTCACTTTAATTGCTGACCTATTTATCGACACTTTTCGTATCCCATACAAAATTTTGCTTAAGTGACTATACACTTACCAATAAAACACGACTATTCTGGAAGTTTGTAGAATCTTTTCTGCGCATATATTCAACAACAAGACAGAGCACGTTCCGGCGTTTTTAGTAAAAATTTACAAACAAAATCTGACCGCCGCTTTCTTATTTTCCAGTATTTATATTTACCAAACCATGTGGTCTCGTCGGCCCGCGGTCTTTTTGACCGAGCCTTTATGGGTTAACTTCCTATAAAAACTATAAAAATTAAAATGGTTTTCTGAACGTCATTTTTCCAAATCTAGTACAATACTCTGCATTTTTGACATTTCATTTTCCAAATAAAAAAAAATATATCATACAAAAGCAAAAACGTTATGGCGCTCGGTGTACAGCACGTGTCGGGATTTTCTCCTGATGGAAAACTTTTTGTATTGGTAAATGACCAAGGAATCCTCAAGCTATGGGACACGGAAACTAACGAATTGAAGCAGGAATATACTCCAAATTTGCATTTATCCAGTCCATGTAGTGCATTAACCTGGGTGCAAATATCTTCACAGAAAAAGGTAAACTAGAACTTCTGTAATCAAACGATTAGAAATGAAAAGATATGAAAATCTATTGCAAAAATAAAATAAGTTATTTGGCATTTCAATACCTAAAATGCTTAAGTTCTCTTTAGGAATAGCAAATTTCAAGTAGCTATTTCAACAATTTTTAGAAGTATGTAGGTACAATTTTTCAATTGAACACAAGTTTAGCTAGCTTTAGCACTATATTAAATTTCATTTGTTAATTTGTTCGCATTTAATCAAAGAATATTTGTTTAACAGGCCAGAAAGTCGGATAATTCTTTAAAATCCATTGCGTCATTGTATATTGCATTGGCCACAAGTACTGGAGGAGTGTCTCTTTATTCTTGTTCCTATGGGAAGGTAAGTAATCAATAGAAGAAATGGGGCTAATTTATGTATTTATACGGAATACTTCATTCCCTAACAGATTGAACGTGAGTTAAAAGGTGAAGGTCACTCAGGCAGAATCACATCAATGTTTTATGACAATGTTGAAACATTGTATACATGTGGTGAGGATTGCCAAGTGATTTCTTGGAATCTGCCAAATGAAGAACAAATCAGTGCATTTTCTGTTGGTAATGAAAAACCTCAGAACATAGCACACCTTCCGAAATCAAATAATATCATTGTTGGAGCAAGACAGTTAAAGGTTTACTCATTGGAAAGTCATGAGCTAGTGCAGACGTTTACAGGACACACCTCTGAGGTGACAGTTTTGAGTACGTTTGTTGTAGGCAACACAGAGTATGCGGTTTCTTCTTCGAAGATGGAACGTATAATATGCTTGTGGAAGATTGGCAAAAAGGGTAAAAACAAATCATCGACATGCACTCTGCTCATGGAAGATATAGCGTACTTCATAAGTTGTCATTTGGACGACGAGGGCAACCTAAAACTTGCAAGTGTCACGCGAAGTGGAGTCATTCATGTTTATTTGATTTCTTTGGAAAAGTATGCATTTTTTTTTTTTAATCCAACACTAATCATTTAAATTTTAGCATTAAAGCAGAAAAGCCCATCAAGCCAAAAGTGACTATCGAAATCGCTTCCGATAGTTCGTCTGTCATTCAACCAATTCCCGCCGTAGCTGCTTCACTGCAATATGCGTTGAAAAGCCACATTCTTTTTTGTTACGGCAACAAGCATTTTATGGCATTCGAACAAATTGTAAGTCAATTGTTGATTTCTTAGAAATAGTATATGGATTAAAAAAGTCTCTCCTAATACTAGATTCCCAATTATGGTGAAAAATTACAAGTACTTGTGCGAGCTGATCCAAAGAATCGATTTGCAAATACCGTAAAAACAGAGAATAAGCCAATTGGATCTTCGTTGAAGACAATCACTCCCTTAGTTCGTCAAAACGATATTGCATACAAGTCGGGAGCGATTACTTCAAGGAAAAAACTTAAAGCAGTAGAAATGCCATTTGAATCAAGGCTGCAAAATCTCAATCTTAATGTTGGAGAAAAGCTAGAGCCGCAGAGTAAAGTACAATTACTGATACAAGCACTACATAGCAGGGATCCAACGTTAGTTTATTTAATATAAATGTGTAAATGTCATTATTTTACTTTCAATATTGTTTTAGAATGCTTATGATGGTACTTTCTACAAATGAAACAAAAGTTATTGAAATGACATTGCAGAAACTACCTGTGCAATATGTTGGAAGTCTTGTAAATGAGTTAACTCTGATGATGCAGCAAAAGCGAGAGAAGTTTGTTTTTCCAAATAATTGAATAATTTCTTTTTTTTATAATTAATCGATTTTTGTTTTAGGGTTGAAGTGTCGGCGAAATGGTTAAAAATTTTAACCCAGACACATTCAAGTCAATTGATGGCTCTAGGAGCGGATGATTTGCTGGAAAAATTTGGACCATGTATTGGTATTATTGAGCACAGATCAAACTGTTTAATGGAAATTTCAAAGTATGTCAATTTTATTGCAGTGAATATAATATGTGTCTAATTTAAATCAATTTTTTTTTTTCTAGGCTAAACGGTCGGTTGGAATTGCTTGTAAGCCAAATAAAACGCAACAAAGAAGAAGACAATTTAAATAATGAAAATGCGTTGCTATATGAGGATACAGGTAGGAAATATTTAAAATTTTCTTTCAAGCTCATAATCGTATAAGAAATAGTTTAGTTTGAAATCAAGGTATTTTCCATTTTAGTGGAAACACAATTTTATTGAAAAAGAATTTCAACACTTACTATAACGATATTTTTGATATTCTTTGTCTATCTTAGACTGTTCTGAGTGACCTTTTTCGTTCACCTGCAACTTATTTTGAAATGCTAGATTTATTACCATTTAGCGTAAGAACTTTCTTTTGTTTCAATTTTAAAGTTAACCAAGGAAAAATCAGAGAAATGTGCTAAAACACCGATTCATACATGCATTTATCAAAAATATACATACTTAAAGCTTCCAAAAAATATTTTAAATTCCGAAAAGTCTCACTCATTGCACTGTTGTTTACTTTGGAGTAGAATTTATTTTTTTCATCTGTTAACTTCAAATATCAATTCCCTTTTTATTTTGCAGTCTCAAATAATACAATCATAAACAAAAGCACTCAAAAGTCTTGAAATAAACAGAATCCATTGAGTTTAATTTTTTCAAACGGCTTGTAAAGTAATCTTTGTCAGTCGATTTCACCGAAACGCGATGTATTTTTACCTATAAATTTTCCTGCAAAATATCTATCGTTGCATGCGATGTTTGACAAGACGCATTTTTCGTTAAAACCATATGTTTTTCACATCAGTATACACATCAGATTACATGCAAAAACCAAATCCATTATCATTCACCTATAGTGCTCACAGTTAAATGTAACAACTACGCTACCCGACCATTAGGCAGACCACTCAGGTACTTTTAGTCTAATGATTGCTCGTGTATATCGTGAAAATTTTCCTCACCCCATATGTGGGTATTTTGTTGTTAAAACATTCACGGAGTTGAAGGACAACATTTTTTTACAAAACCTATAAAAATCAATTGAACATTTTTAGTGCATCGATCTGTGGTTAACTGATCTATTTTGTAAATGATTAAAGTACAAAATCTCGAATTTTCGAAAAAAACAACATTAAGAAGTGTTTTTAGCAGTAAAGCAACTTCAATATCTTTCCTGGTCTGCTTGTGGGGGTTCCTTGTGTTGACCTAAAAAAATGACGTCAAGCTTGCCAATTATAGATTGTTCTCTATCTGAGGCAATTTCAATTTTGGTGGTGCATTTGTTTTTTTCCAGAAGTTCTGACTAGTCCTCTCTATTTTTGAATTGAAGGCTTCTTTTCAACTTTTAACTTCTAATTTAATTGATCTTTGTTACTGCTGTTGGCATGCGCAGCATCTTCATCTCAGTTGCTGTCGATTTGCTCTCATTCCTTTTGTACATTGTCCAACCATGATATAATATAAGTATCAAATCAAACAAAATTCATGGAACCCGTCAAGTAAACCGTCTTTTTAATATTTAACACTTCCATCATCGGAAGTGTTATCCTTCATTAAACTGATATAATTAGTGAAATTTTATCTAGGATATATTGTTTTGTGTATTTGACCAATTATTTTCATAATTTTAAGATGGTGATATTTTGGCTCTTTTGGAAGTTTAATGCGAATAAAAAAATAAAAAAACTTTTTCAGGGGATATTTATTATTCAATCTGTTAAATGTAAAATACAAAATAAAACCAATTGGTAGGTATGTACATTTTTTCAAAAACGATTTATCTTTTTACTAAATCGTATTATATCTACACTTTACTCCCACTATTGCATCAACCCGGCTACGACACAACATTGAAAATAAGATAACATATATTAAACGATTTATGATGACAAAAAGAAAAAGACAATCAAAATAATTAATTAAACAACTAAGTTATCACAGAATCAGGCAGGTACTTTAGTTACAATACTGACGCATAGCTTTGTTAAGTGTTATCGGTGTCTTGTCTTTTGTGTTCATGGTCCGTTTTATTTAAAACGCTTCTCTTTGTTTGGCCTATGTATAGGATGATCGGGCTAAATATACAAACTACATATTTGTTCCTTTTATTTTTTTTCTTTAATATTGTGAAATATTTTAAATTTATCATTTATAAAACCATTTGTTGCTTTCACAAGTGTTCTTATAACGATTTTCTTTTATTTCAGATTCGTCAAATTCGGACCTCGATGATGTCATGGAAACAAAAACTATATCTGACGGTGAATATGAAGAAGATGATGACTCCGTCGAAGAAATGGAAAGCTAAAGTGAAGTTTTATTTACCATAATAAAAACTATATTTTAATAAAAAAAAAAAAAAATAAGTCAAATCAAAGAGTGTTTTTGTTCTGACTTTCAAAATATTGAAAAGAAAAAAATTGTTGATAGACATCGTCTATTTTTTTTTTATCGAAATTGCATGTGGTCTCAAATAAACACGATGCAAAGCAAATCATATTTTTGTGATCCGGTTGTCGAAATTAATTTATTGCTAGAAATTTTAAATGCAAATAGAGAAAAATTTATTAAATCCAATATTAAGAACACTCATTTTCGTATTCGAAAACGGAATTGAAGTCATTTTACACTGTACATACATATAAGTTCCAAAAACTGGCGATTTTAAATTTCAGGTGAAGTTTGTTTAGGTATTTCAGAATTTCTTTCAAATGGCTAGGGCTAAATAACCAACAAGAGCTCGAGAAATCATGGCCTAACGTTTTCCTAAATCGATTGAGAATGCAATAAAAATGCATGATTAGTCAACAACTCAACACCCACTTGATTAATATCAAGTTCCAAAAGTAATGGGCAACAATGGTTTAAAGCTTTATATTATTATGGCGTCTCCTTACAAATTATATATGTATGTAGTTACCGAGAAATATCGTTTTTATGTAAACCCTGTTTCCTCTTTTTTCTAGTCTTGAAAGTGTAATGATGATGTTGGCTATGAATATACATATCCACATCTTCTTGATCAGCAAATTTCAAGAAAATTAAAGCACATAAAGCAAAAAAATCGAGAGACTAGCAGTATTGTATACCTACCAATTGATTGATTCATTTCGGATTGGTATAAAATATAAGCCTTGCAGAATATTATTTAAAATTTAACAGTGTTCAAGATTTTAATATTTTAAACCAAAAAGATTTATAATTTCAAAACAAAAAAAAAAAAAAAACAGCAGAACGTCAGAAATTATAGGAACAAAAATTCAGAAGATGTAAACTCACCACAAGTCAACTTGTGTTTCTTTTTATGATCAGAGCTTACTCGGAGCGCGATCTATGAGCTCATCAGGATAAATTGATAGAGTTGGGGTAACATAGCTGAAGCACGAAGTAGAGCCCATGCTCTTCAAACAACTTAAAAACAACATGTAGTTTTCATGTTATTTGACAGATTGTGAGTTTCTACTGATATGACAATGAAGTGCTCAGGTGTGTTTTATAATTAATCAGAGCGCTCGGAGAATACTCTGTTGAGGGATTCCTCGATTAGTACAGGCTCTTCTCCGAGCTCTGCTCATAGCTAAAAACATAAACGCCTTAATTATTTTCGTAGATTATCGGATTTCTAAGATATTGTCTTTAAATGTTTGCACTTAACTGAATGCATTCACTGCAAATTATCTCGAAACGCAGCCCAAATTATACATGTGTCATATTGAGCAATTTTGTTTGTTGTCCAAGTCCAAGCATTTGTATGTCCATATTGTCCAACCAAGTTTAATCGAGTCAAGATTGTTAATTCTTCTTCTACTCTGCCTTTGCAAAGAATAATATTGGTAATTACATTAAAACCAAATAAATTTTAAAGTAATTTTCAAAATTTTTTTACAGTGAAAACCAAAAATGCCTTCCCTCGAAGAAAATCCAAAAAATGCTCAAGTTCAAGTTTCTGATTCTGAAATACAACAGCCTCAGCAGCAAGAACGACGCCCACGTGAAAGAACTCAAACCGATGTACTCAACAATCGTTTATTAAAATCATTATTAACTCGAATGAATACTGGTGATAATTCAAATAATGTAAATAATCAGTCTGGAAACCAAAACGCTGGCGATTTTGTAGACTAAAGTGAATATTTGTTTAAATCTGGATTTTTTTGCCTTAATAAATACCTTAATTTCAGATTGTTAAAATTAAGTTTATTTTTTTAGCGAAAAACAATTTCTTAAAAGTAGTTTTTTATTACTGAACCGTGCATTCAGTTTTATTGTTTTACAAAAAAACGGAAAAAGTACAGTTTCGTGTAAAAGTTATATGAACAAAACTAGTTTGTTAGCTCTGCTGAAACTAAAATAAACAACTGTTTTTTGTGAAGCATAATATAACTGTTGAAATTATTAAGTCAGCTCAAACAGTAAAAAAAAAAATAGAACAGATATGTACCTAATTTCACAAAGAGCAGTAGCTCGTAATCTCATTTGCTAAAACACAATCAAATTTTTGTTTATCTACCTGTGAATACTTTTCTTTTGAATAGACGATGGCATAGCCGTGTGCAAGTTTTATATACCAATCTGGGAAAGACTAAAAACGGGTCTCTTGTGCATAGCATATATGTTAAACGTACTATTATGCAGGTGGCTTTCATTTTGTTGTCAACATGAGAGGGGCATCATCCTAAAGTGATTGTATCAATGATCGCAAAATGGCGTTTTTTATTACTTGTTTTCGTTTTTATCTCAAAACAAATAACACGATCACCAATTTTTTAACGCACTCTTCATTTGTCTTTTTGACTGAGTTGTTGAGGCGTATAAAACTAGGGAGAAACAAAAGGAGGAATGTAAACATTAGAACGTTTTCAGGTTGATTGTTTAAAGCAAAAAGTGGAATTGTCCTATTTTAAAAATCGAATTCTGGATTTAAAAAAAATTTAGTGAGATGTGAACACAAACTGAAAGACAAAATAATAATTGACGCCAAAACTAATAAAAGACGTTTTTAAATAGTAACAAATAGAAAAAAAAGATCAACTTAGGAACAATGTATACAAACCTTATTTTCATATAATTTGAACTAAAGTTCACTTTGGCTGTTTGAATTTTACTGCAAATTATATGAATATAGGTACCTAATATTACAAATTGGTCAGATACATAATCTTTCATAAATAAACTATAAATATTAATTGCATGACCTGTGATTTTGTGAACCTACCAAGAATGGTTAATATAGCACCATCAATTCTATTGAAAAACCTCTGCAATAAGCTGCGAGACAAAAACACAATGGTTAGGAATAAGAGACTTCTTCCATTTTAATAAAACAAACTTTTACATCGTTGTACTCATGCAAAAGTGGTCATGTATGTATAGCACTCAGTGCACTTCAATGAAGTGCATTTCTCTAATTATTTCACACATTCAAAACCGGTGACAGGTTAAAATGCACTCATATTAAAAAAAGAGAAGCAACATGCATACATATTCGGTTAGTGGAGGAAAAATAGATCCTCTATTAATTTTTGTTCTATATGTACAAGAATCGTAAAAAAAATGGACGTGCAATTCAAATTTTAACATAGGCAACAACTCTTCTCGCCATTGAGTGGTTTTCTAATCTATAAATCCATATGTCAAATTTCCACTCATACAAAAAAAAACAAACTGAGCAACAAATTGAAATATCATCGCTGTTCGGTTCGCTGTTAAAATCCACCAAAGTAGAAAAAAGTTTTGTAAATTTTGACGTAGAAAAGTGGAAAGTTGGCTCGCTCATGCAACAAAAGATTTTACAATTGTTAGATTTTCGTTATTTTTTGCCTGAAATTCCATAAATTATGGACTTTGTATACGTTGGCGGAGATCCAACAGTACAGCCAGACGATATCCTATCCATATCAAGTGAGTATCAATAAGCGGCTTTTCAATTTATTGTTGTAAAATCTTTTGGTGAAGTCCACCATTGCTGTTGCACTTCCAAACAAAGAAGAATCAACAAAATGTATACATATATTTTTTCTTTTGAGATGTTTATGATGACCCAAATGGCACGGGACACTATTCTCCGAGCTTTGGTGGCTTTAATGTTGGTTCCTCGGACGTTGATTACGTGGAACTGGTGCCCATACTAGCGGATGGCGGTGAAAATTATGGTGTTTCAGCAATTGCATTCGATGACTATGAGGAATTGGTTTGGATGGGAAATCAAGGGGTATGTATATAAAGATATTAGGCAATGAAAACTAGGTCAAGTAATGTTTTTGTTTTTTCTACAAAAAAAAAAAAAAATAAAAAAAAAACTTGTGCTTCTTCATGGTATACTTACAAAGGGACACGTTACATCTTACTATGGCGGAAGCTTACAAAAATATACATCGTTTCAAGTACATGCGACTGATATTGTGCGGCAAATTACTACCAACGATGTGGGTATCTTAGCTCTAACGCAAACATCGCTGCGTCATCAGATACGGCGAGGTATTCCAAAGTTTACACACAGGTAAGTAACGATATTAGCTAGAAAGTGTCAATTATACCTCTTTGTTTGAACGCTAGATCCAAGCACATGACCGAGATGGTGTGTATGCAACAAATGACTCCACACAGGCTAGTCATGGCCGGTCTTCAAGATGAGTTGATTGATTTTGATTTGACAACATTAAAGGAAACTAAATTGGTACGTTCGATAAGATTTATTAATTTTTTAATCAAACAGTTGTTGATTTAAAATTAAAAAAAAAATAGGTTAAATACAGCCTATATATACTAGACATTCAATATCACAGGTTATTGCAAAATCATTTTAAATCTTTTAAAACGGTTTATATTACTTAATTGCCTTAAATACTCTCGGCTCTTTTTCTAGACTTGGCGTCTTTGTGAATTCGGATATAACTTTGTAGGCTTATGTTTCATACACATTTGTTGTTTATGATTATCTGTAATTATTTTATTGATTCAATACTTCACACTATTGGGGAGTAATATTACAGCAAGCTATAATAATAAAAATAAGCTTTACCCGTTGTCAACAAGTTCTGTTTAAAAATTAGTACCTACATACATACATATATATATATATATATATATGTAGTATATTTCATTTTTTTTTTTGTTTTCTAATTTAAGAAATATTTGAAAAACAAAATTGTTTTTGTAATGTTTCTCAAACGAATAGGAAACGTTTTGGAATGTTTTGTATTATGTAACTATGTTTCCGTCTTTTGTATCTTCCTCTTCTTCTTTTCTAACGATCTCGAATATGACAACAACCATCCCACTTCAACCCTTTACCTAAGAACTGCTAGTTTGGTTTTCCGGGTTGTTCTCAGATATTCAAAGAAAACTTCAAAATTTTGAATTGTTCCATGTATAAGGATCTTTGAAGAGTTTTTATTTATACCTGCATCATCTTATTCGCGATAGTATCGAAACGTCGTATGATAAATGCCTTTTGGACGGGGTTTTCAGTGTCTTCCATACCATTATCAGCTTAGTTAGTCTCTTTAAAAGCGAACTGAAGTTTCGTCTAAAAACTTATTTTACAATAACTATTTATTATATTTTTCATGAACTCGCGCATTCATTTAAATCATATATTTTTAGCAACACGTTGGAACAGCAGGTTGCACAGTGCTTCGTAAATGCTCCCGATATCTCTTCGCAGGTGATCCCTTTGGTACGGTAACTCTTCGTGATACAAACTCTCTAAATGTGGAACACACAATTAAGACTCACGCTGGAAGTCTCTCGGATTTTGACGTGCAGGGCAACTATTTGATTTCTTGTGGTTACAGTGGTCGGCAAGGTACCTTAGCTGTTGATCGGTTTCTGATGGTATTTGATTTAAGAATGCTGCGTTTAGTTTCGCCGATTCAAGTCCTTATCGACCCGCAACTGTTGAAATTCCTCCCATCGCAGAGTTCTCGGTTAGCCGTGGTGTCTTCGTATGGACAAGTTCAGTTGGTGGACACTGTTGAATTGAGCGAACCGCGAGTTTGTATGTACCAAGTAAATACTTCAGGCAGTCAATGTCTTTCGTTCGATATCAGTTCATCATCACAGGCGATGTCATTTGGTGATCAATCTGGGCATATCAGCATAATTGCCTCGGTCAATAGTCCGCAGCCACAATTCAATGGATTTTCGCGCGATACAGAATTTGCCGATCCAGTACCGCAACTGCCAATGGTTCCCATTACCGATACCAATTTTCCTCTATCATCTATTGTTTTACCTCATTTGGTGACCGGAACAAGGTGGTTTAGCGATTGGCCCGAGGAACTCCTCCGCTATCAGTATCGACGAACGAAACCCATAGATCAGGATATATTGCTAACGATGAAAATGCAAGGACCAATTGGTTATTCGCCAAATCCTCGCCTAGTTAGACGCAATCAAATACCATACGTAATGGAGACCAATGGTGTTGGTTCGACAAATGTCAATGGACTTCAAAATTCCAACAAAACTACTGATGCTGGAGTGAAGATTATACCGCGGCGATATCGCAAGGTCGACATGAAATACACAAAACTGGGAACTCAAGATTTCGAATTTGAACAGTACAACCAGACATGTTTTGCTGGACTGGAAGCAACACTGCCCAATTCGTATTGTAATTCAATGTTACAAATTTTATATTTTATTCAACCTTTAAGAAAGCGTTTGTTAACTCATTCGTGTGCTAAGGAGTTTTGCCTGTCTTGTGAATTGGGTTTTCTGTTTCACATGCTAGACAAATCAACTGGTTAGTTAAAACTTTATACTTTTTGGTTGAAATGATTAATTATTGATTTTATTTTTAAGCCGCATCACCCTGCCAAGCCGGCAATTTTCTTCGTTCATTTCGTACCGTTCCTGAGGCTTCAGCGCTGGGTTTGATTCTATCTGATCGATCTTCAAATGTAAATCTTGTTAGCCTAATCCAGGTGAGCATCAACTAATTTTTGTTACTTACATGAATAACTATCTTTTCTTTTTTCGATCATAGAATTGGAATCGATTTATTTTGCATCAAATGCATTCGGAAACTGTTGAATCAAATAAAAACAGTTATTTCCATCCAACAACGTATGGTTCGTCAAAATTTATAAAAAAAATTTTTAAACTGTTTTTGTTTTAAATAAATTATTTTTTCAGAAGATAACACTGTACTAAACGAAATTGGATCAAATTCAACTAAATCACAGTCGATGCAAGAAACTAGTGTGGAAAACCAATCTGGAGACGTTCCTCAGTTGACAGGTAAACACAATGTTGTTCTTATTTGGTAAACAAAAAATTCATAACACAATTGTTCATTTTTTGTTTCAAAAAAAAAAAATTACATTTATCAAAAAACGAACTAAACAAACTCCTAACTTACTTGAATGCATTTCGAAGGGTATGATAATCGATCGCGCCTAAACCAAGTTCTATATAAAACCATTCACATGCATTAAATCGCCTATATTTTTTGAGTAGAGTTAGATTTTCTATGTTTATGTTTTATTAGCCCAGTTGATCTGTACAAAAAAAAAAGTCACGCAAACGAACAACTGTCCAGACCATACACAGCGGTATCAGCTTGTAGAAAATTCAATTAGCTTGCTTTTAAGCATAGAAAAGCATCTGTGTGTTTAAAAGCTCTCAAAAAAAAATGGCGAAGAACGAATAACGGCAAAACCGAAATTCAGCGGTACTATTTGTTCTATTGCAGCGTTCCCATAATGTTTCATAAGTTTTGTTCAGGTTTGACTTTTGCATGTTGTCTGCTATGGTCCTAAAAGTATGTACACAGTTGATTTTGCAGTTTCGATCGACCACAAGATTCTCCGGCTTTTGTTCTTCTTCATGTGCTCAAAAAGAAGGTGATTAGATTTGCTACAAGCTGATACCCCTCCTCCTTCAGTTAAAGGCTGTCGTTCAAAACTGCAAAATCTAGTACATGCTACTAGGATCAGTGAGCGAATTCAAGTATTTTGGAGTGCTGTTACCATCTAATCTGAGTTTTGTCAAGCATGCAAATCAAAAATGCAGTGAAGCTAAGTTAGCGTTTAACACAATGTGGCCTAGATTCTTTGCGAATTCCGAAAATCTTGAAGTTCCACACCCCCACCTCCCTCAGTTAATAGCGTTCAAAATCAAGTATATACTTCTGGGACCATACCAAACAATATGCAAAAGTCAAACTTAATGCTATAAATCAATTGGGATACATCTATACATTTCATATATGTTTTGTATATACTCGTATATCGATCAACCACAAATATTTGCTTCAATTTTTGTTGTTTGTGTTTCTATTGCAGATGAATTAAAGGAAGACGAAAGGGAACGAAGCAAAGTTAACGAAGAAACAGATATCAGTAAAATTTTTGGTACACGCCAATTGTGCACAAACCGTTGTCTTAAATGCAATGAAGAGGTATAAGGTTTTTTTTTATAATTCAAAGCATTCATAAACTGTAAACATTTTACCCATGTTTTTAGAAATTTAAATCAAATATTCTCTTGGCATGCAATATATCATATCCGATAAGCAATAAAGATTTGGAACATTTTAATTTTGGAACAATTCTAAAAGGATCACTTGGGACCGAAAAGAATATACATGCATTTTGTGAAAATTGTAAAAAGTTTTCACCAACTTTTCAATCGGTTAAAGTAAGACAAACATTTTATATTTTATTGCATGTTTTATTTCAATACTTTACTTAAGGTTACTGGTCTTCCACAAATTCTTTCCATCAATTGTGGCCTTAGCAACGAAAAAGATTTGTCGTTCCTAAGACGACAACTAAATCGTAATTTCGTTGCGACACCTTCTGAGAGTCCGGCTATTTTGAATACGACTAAACTATGTCGGTATGGAATGAACTGTTCGCGTGGTGATTGTCATTTTGTACATCCTGATAGGTAAGTGTTTTATTGATATTCTTTTAACATTATAATAATTACGTGATTATTTTCTGGATCTATCTTAAAAATTAGAAAATCTCCTTCAAACACGGCAAACAACAGTTCGCCAAATTCTCGACAAAATTCCTGGTTTCCCTTGAACTTTTCAATGGCTGTCGACGCCATAGGCGGGTTAAGTGTTCAAACTGAGAATAGCAATACAAAGTCTGAAGAGGTTTTAAAATTAACTTACTTTTTATACACAAAAATATTAAACCCATTTCTTTAGACAAATATTGAAGATGCACAATCACCCGCCAAACGTACATCAACTCCAATAGATAGTTCTTCTAAAAACGGTTAGACAAAAAAATTATCTTAATAACTAATTGAAATCAATGAATTCGTTTTCCTTAGCGAATGATACCTACAAGGAGTACTCACTAAAAGCAGTAGTTTGTCAAGTTGATGATGGAACAAATAAAAATTTGGTTTCTCTGATAAACGTAGGTAAACGATATCATGATTTAAAAATGACAAACGGAACCGACGATCAAAATCAGTGGTATATTTTCAATGACTTTAGGTAAACTGATAGAATTTGAATTATGCATTTTCTTAAACATACAATTGTATTTTGATTTCACAGCATTTCTCCTGTTTCGACTCAAGAATCAGTTTGGTTTACTTTGGATTGGAAAGTCCCTTGCGTTCTTTTCTATAGCAGTGTCAATTCAGATGACGAATTTACAAATTCCAATGAAGAAGCCGAATCTGAAATTTCACTATTTAATCCGTTTATTCAAGTAAGTTATTTATTTTGATATGCTGTTGTTGTTTGTTATATTTTTTTTTATTTTTATAGGATATGCTTAATCCAACTCACCCATCTGTCAAAAGTGAAACTATTTTTAAACCCCTTCAATCAGGAGAAATGCCTAAAGCAGGAGATTTAGTTGCAATGGATGCTGAGTTTGTAACTCTCAATCCAGAAGAAAATGAGATTCGACCTGATGGAAAAACTGCAACAATAAAACCAGTACACATGAGTGTTGCCAGAATTTCCTGTATCAGAGGGTAAGGACATAACTATTTTATATTAAATAAATATAAACCCATGTCAATGGAAAGCTGCTCATAAGGTAATCCTACATTTATTTTCTAGGCAAGGCCCTGATGAGGGAGTTCCTTTCATGGATGACTACATATCAACACAAGAAAAAGTTGTCGATTACTTAACACAATTTTCCGGCATTAAACCCGGTGACCTAGATGCGAACTTTAGCAATAAACGGCTAACAGCTTTGAAGAACTCTTATCAAAAGCTTAAATATTTAGTTGACATTGGAGTGATATTTGTCGGCCATGGACTAAAAAATGATTTTAGGTAAGATGTTCGGAACATGTGACATCTTTACATAACTAACTCAATTATTTAAATAATCAAAAGTAATCACAATGATAGTTGATTAAAAAAACTAAAATTAAACCTCTTGTTGAAAGACCTTACACTATAAATTTACTGTTAATATTTCCATTCTATTTTAGAGTTATTAATATGATAGTGCCATCCGAACAAATAATAGACACAGTACATCTTTTCCATTTACCACACCATCGGATGATTTCACTAAGGTTCTTGGCCTGGCACTTTTTAGGTTTGTTATTATGCAAAACTTTTTTTTTATAATTAATTAAAAACTATCTCTATTATTAGGAACAAAAATTCAATCAGAAACACACGACTCAGTCGAAGATGCTCGCACAACTTTGTTACTCTACAAACACTACCTTAAGTTGCAAACGGAAAAGAGATTCACATCAGCACTGAAAAATTTGTATGACCGTGGCAAACAATTATCTTGGAAAGTTCCCGAAGATTAAGAAGCAATAGCCATACAATTCCAACGTCAAACAGTTTTTTCTTCCAAGAATAAGAAACGAGTACAAAGAATAAGCTGATTTTTTTTTCGTTCGTTATTCCAGAATTTTTGAGCGATTTTATATACAAAAAAAATAATGTGTCATTGGAAAAGGTCCAACAATACAAAAAACTTCTAAAGAATACTTTTTTTTTTGAACGAGACGATTTATTTGTTAAAAAGAAACGTTTATTTATTTTCATACAGACTTTCCAATCGACAAAAAATAAAAAAAAAAATCTAAATATTTACAAAATCATTAAAGAATTTATTCATTTATGTATTAAAAATGTAGCTGGCCCGATAGACGCTGTTCTCCCTCGAACAATCGGGAACTTTGCTTAAAATTGCATTAAAATCGGTTGAGTAAGCTGTTTCGAAATTTAGACTTAAAAAAGGCTCTTCAAGCTGATAAGGATAACTAACAGAAGAAGCACAATATCAAGTTGACACGGTTATGAAAGTACTCTCAGTAAATAAACTCGATGTTCTCAAATGGACATCTATAGTTTCTCGAGAGTTTACTAACGAGTTCTGACGTTCTAAAAGAGAAACATCTCCTTTCCCCAAACGTTTCGCTTTTGAGGTTAAGATACAAATGTGAGTAGCGATATAATTATCGCTATTTATCTTTGTGCCAAAACAAATATTTATTTATTCTTCTATGTTTGATGTGTTTTATTTTTTATTCATTCGAATTCGCCAATGTGAAGATATTTCTACAAATTTCGAGGTTCGTAAAGATTTTTTACTATGAAATATTTCGGTATTCGTGGCATTGGGATGATTATATTCACCATCGTTAGAATATTTGCCAGCATAAGAAAATTATGCATTTTCATAAACTGGTACTTTTTAACGTAAGTCAATAAAATTTGTAAAATGTATCTTTTATCTTTTTCTTTATTACATTAAACGATTGCAACAATAATTATTGTTTCATCCTACATTTTTACAAGTGTTTTTTTTTTTTTTTTTTTTGTTTTATTACTAGTTTCTTATTCTTTGTTTAGTTACAATACATAATTCGTTAATTTCTAAGAAAAATAATGATCATGCATCAATTTTAGTTTTGTGTTTTTTTGTTTGCTTAAATATTGTCATAATCTTCGTCTAGTTCTAAAAATGATTTTTTATTGGTTTTCACTGCTGATGCAACTGGGGGCGTTGTTGGTACTGTAACTGGACTGATGACACTGGGGAAAAGTGATGACGTTGTAAACGTTCCACTTGTTACAATGTTGGATAGATCTATATTTATGACTGGACTTTCTGGTGCTGTAATAATAGTCGATTGAAGCTTGGCCACTGCTTTAGCAATACAATTTTTATTAGGTTGTTCTACAGTCGGCGAGGAGGATGATGACGACAGTGACTCTGAATTGGTGTCATGTAAAGCTAAATTACTATAATCTATTTTAACAACTGGTTTGTTGCAGAAATCAATGCTGACAATGGGCGCAGGAATGACAGAGGTTGGGGACTGCATTTTAAATTGATTTATATGAGAAGCCGCTGCGCCGCTGGTTTCCGAACAAATATTGCCAGGTACAGATTTTGGTTGATGTCTTAGACGGCGTAAATCTGTTGGAAGCAATTCTTGATTTGCTTGTTCGTGATACTGGGGTTGCTGTTGATGATGCTGGATCGTTGCAGATTTGGTTGTTGTTGCTTTAGAAAAATGTGGTGCCCTTACTGTTCCTGCCGGAGCTGAATCGGTTCGAAGAAGTTTTGGTGGTGTGCTATCATTTGATTTACCAAGAATTTTAGCGAGTTGTAGGTCTTGAGGTTGATTAATATTTTGACCAATACCGTCCCATTCACGTTTTAGTTGACTTCGGTTCCCTTCTAAGGCTTCTTGGTTGCCAGCATTATTAAGTAGCGGTGGGGTTGATTTCAATGTATTGGCAACAACAGTTGTGCCACAGCTTCTAGTTATACCATTATTACGTATTAAAGGCGATGAACCTCCATTTGATAGGGGTGGGTTTAATTTTTGTATTGTTGTTTCAGTATTGCAGTGGCTGGTAGATGGCATACTTAAATCATACGGCATATCCGATGGATCAACTGTAGTGGCTTCTGGTGAATTATCGTTGCTAACAGTTTCTTCCGCAACACTTATATCTGGTATATTCTTTACAAGTTCTCGCAAGAAATCAAAACGATTCTCAGCCATTATGCATTGTTTCATATGGGAGGGTGATAGAGTTTTTGCGTTGCGGGAGTTTGTAATTTTCAATGTTTTTGTCAGCAATGATTCCACAAAGAGCTCCAATGTTCTAGGTATATTTTGAAATAAAATATTGTTAAGGAAAATAAAGAAGGGTAACAAGTGCTTTACAAAAACATTTACATACATTATGTATTAATTGTTAATTTTGTTTAGTAAAAATATATATTATGACAATGTGAATTACTTGACTAGGATGACATTTGTTTTTAGGGGTAGGTTTGTTTAAATATATTCTTCCCTGTGTGGCAAATAGTTATTTTTAGAAAAATCCCAACGAGTTTCTTCTAATTCAACGTTTTCTTGTATATGAAGGACTACTTATTACTTCTGGCAAAAAACACCAAGCAATGTAATTGACCCAGAGACCGAAAGCGTTGTTAAAAACGATGTATACGAACAGATAGTCCACGATGCTAATTTGGATAGCATCATCAAGAAGAATGATGTGCAAGTGCAAGATGTGCTACGAGACCAGAACAATGACATGGATTACTTTACTGATGGCGAAGATAACATGACCGACTCTTTGTCGACAGATGTCAATGACGTTGAACATATTCCAAAAGTGCAAAAGAACCTCGTCGAAGTGAACGATTAAAGAAGAAGCCAGATCGACATGGATACCACCCTGGTGCGTCAAGCGTAAACAAAATGGTGAAATCGGCAAATATAAAGCTAGACTTGTTCGAGGGTTTTTACAGGAAAAAGGTTTCGATTATAACTAAACATATTCACCAACAGCCAAGTTAACAACCTTTTTATTTATCCATCGCTAACCATTTTAAATATGAAATGGATGTTAAATGTGCATTTTTAAATGGTAATTTAAAAGAAGACATATATGACACAACCTGAAGGATTCGTTACGGATAAAACGATGGTTTGCAAGTTGAACAGGTCGTTGTATGTATTAAAGCAAGCATCACGCATGTTGAACGAGCGTTTTAATGAATCCATTATTAAATTTGGTTTACTCGTTGCGAATCGGATCCATATTTGTACATCAAGTTTGCAAGTTGTTTGTTATATTCTGTTGTATGTCGATGACCTAGCAATAATTTTCAACAATATTCCAATGATCCAGAATATCAAAACGAAATTATCAGAACAATTCGAGATAACTGATATTGGAAAAATTGACTCGTTTCTTGGAATGCATGTCAATCGCAATGAGAGAATTCAATTTCATTTAACCAGTCACGTTATTTAAAGAATGTATTAAAGAAATTTGACATGAAAGATGGCAAATCGGCTGCAACACCTATCGAAAATAATCTAAATTTACAGAATGGTAACACGAAAAACATTACAGACAAACCATATAGAGAGCTAATTGGTTGTTTGACATGTGCTACGCAAACAACTCGACAAGATCTATGCGCATCAACTAACTACTTTAGTAGATTTCAGAGCTGTTACAATTATGAACATTTTATGTACGCAAAACTGCGATACATACAAGGAACTCAAGAACTCAAAATGATTTACCGTCGTAATACAGAAGCTGATATATTGGTTGGATATGCTGACTCCGATTGGGCAGGGGATAAAAATGATAGGAAATCAACATCAGGATATGTATTCAAAGTGTTTGGCAATACAATAAGTTGGCTATCACAAAAGCAACCAACGGTTAGCCTTTCATCGACTGAGGCTGAGTATTTGGCCTTGGCAAAATGCATCTGTGAAGCGAAATGGTTGCGTTGTTTACTTTAAGAACTTGACCATTCTTGTAACTCACCAACAATAATATACGAAGATAATAAATCTTGTATCAAGGTGGCAGAAGAGCCACGTCGACATAAAAGAATGAAGCATATTGACGTGTGGTACATTTTCATTCGAGAAGTTATTGTCAACAAAGAAGTCAAATTGAAATACATCTCAACCAATGATCAAGTTGACAAACATTTATTTAATTTTTAATATTTTTTTTAATCGATTATTTTTTTTTTAAGTTTATTAATTTTTAATTAGAATACTAATTTGATACTTTACTTTGTAAATAATTTACTTTGTTTATTTAAAACTTTGCTATTTAGAATTTATCATTCATTGTAAATTATTTCGTATATTTTATTATTTAAAGAGTTTTTCAAAAACAATTTTCTTCAGTTCTAAACATATCTTCTTGCACTTAACAATAAAATTAATTTATTATTAAAAAACCTAGTTTCGTTTGAATATAATAACACAATAGCAACAATAACAAAACAGTAACATGACAATATTGAAAATGCGCGAAAATCCAATCGTTAAAAAGGAATTGCCGAAATTCAACGCCACCAGCAACTAGTTGGCTTCTTAAATGGAACAATCCAAAATAAGAAGGCTTGCGATGTTTTTTGAAACCAAACAGATCCTTGGTGAAGCGTTGAACTGGAAATTCTGATTCCTTTCTGGATGATTTATAAATAAAGAAAGAAGAATTATTTTCGAACTCAAACACGCATGTTTCATATCCGGGCACATACCCGTTAATTTTTATTTTCAGGGCTTATCATAATTCATTTGTCTTTCAAAAAAAAAAAATGCATTATTAATGCAGTTTTTTGCACGATTACCCCCACTTTGGACTGCAAGATGCTAACCTTTAATAACGACTACTATGAACTACTATGAATTATGGTCATTTCTTATTTATTACTATGAGTAAGTACCTATCGATGTGTGTATGTATGTTCAATATAGATCTTTTAATATAATTATAAAAATTGATGCGTGTATGTATGTTCCCCATGGACTTCATGAACGGCTCCATCGATTTCAATTAGCCCAGAAGGGGTTCCTATGAAATTTGCTAGCAATCGTTTCAATAGCAAAAAATTGAATACGGCTGACCAGGCTATGGGTAGCTTAATTAATTACAAAATTATTAAAACTGATCGAGTTGAAGTCGATCAAATAATTTTTTTTTTTGGTACATATGTATGTATAAATGTTCATAAATGTATATTTAATGCCCACGGCACCGAGCGCTAATAGAGTTTTAAGTTTGTAAAAACAGTCAGAACGAAATTAGTTTTATCTCTATTTTAAGCAGTTTTCTTACAGATTCCAAGATATCCATTTCAGGACTCACTTTATTTAATCTGACTTATTTTATAAAAATAAATTTCAAACATTTCTAATTCTAGCAGAATAGAAATAGCCAATTATTTCAGTCTAACAAGGAGTTTTGACAATACTCAGTGAGGCCCAACACATTACATAATTTAGGGCTGCTGTAGATGCTTCTTTCTGTAACAAATTAATATAAGAAATTATTTGTCTCAAAATACCTAGTTCTAATTTCTATACTTTTTATTACTCAACAATCTTCCCTTCTTGTTAATCTTTAATTGTTTTTAATTTTTTCTGACCTCAATGAACTAAAACTACCCAAAAACGTAAACTTTATCAGATAACGGACCACGTCCGTTTTTTTGTAGATAGGCAATTATATAAATAGTAGCTAGTAGTAGAACAAACAATACACTAGAAACGAATTTGATTATAAATTTGTATGATTTTTGCGAGAATAATAATATTACTACATCCATTTGGATTTCATATACATTTTTTTCAACTGGACAACAAATCTTCGGAGATTTTAATGCCCAAGTTCAAATGACCTCGCGCTGAAAAACAAAACTTTTATAAAGATACATACAAAAACAATGGTTAGTTCTAGATAAAAAAAAAAGCTTTTAAAAAGGATATAGATTATAACTGGAACAGCTTGCGCCACTTTTCCTATTTCCTCATCGCTTTGCATAATTTTCTTTATCCGCCCCTAGAAGAAAAAGAAATTGTTATTTCAGAAAGCTTGAGGCACTCCTCCAAAATCAAAAACAAAAAAATCCATTATTTTGTTTTGGATTCATAAGTTTTTTTTTTGTTATTTTTTTGCAATTAATTAAAATTCAATGTTTGGGCAAAAGCAGCATAAAATGATTACACTTTTTCACAAACGCCGCGCCGCCTTCATTTGGGATTCATTCAAATAAATGGCATCATACACAAATTCGGAGGAGTGTTTTTTTTTTGTCTGCAGAAAATTGATTAAAATTATTAATAAACTCACCGCCGGAAAACGAGCATTGTATTTTTTCTTTTTCGATGGCATATTAAATTGTTATTATGCACTTGATTTTAAACTATTTTAATAATATTTGATGCTAATAAATTGAAAAATAAAATAGTTTTTGACAAAAAATGACATGGCATTTGTAAGTTGTTTGACTTTTCTTTCTCTATTTGTTTTTGTGGAGATGATTGGTGGATGTGGATTGTGGAAATAAAATATGTAGAAATAAATGCAGATAATTTATTCATTGTAGATGATGAATTGAAAATGTTGGTGTTGAACAGTGCCGTCGTATTGCGGTTAAAATAAAGTTTAGGTGCGTTCATAGAATAATAAATAAATAGAACATCAACTCAGGAGGCTCCACCCACTTTTACCTACAAACTTTCAAATCGGCACTGCTAAACTTCTGTGTGCGTGCGCCCTTGCATTTCAAATGGGACTGTCAAGTTTGGCCTACCACTACATTCATGAAATACTGCCGATTGGTGAAAAAGTAAAAAGGCTCCATTTTGTGTTGAATTTTTCAAATAAAATTTTCAAAATAATCCGTTGGCATCCGTTGGAGCGGGAAATAAACTCGAAATAAACATTTTTCTTCTTAAAATCATTTTTCTAACTACGATTTTAATAAGAAATGATGTAAAACATCACGAAATTGTTTTTGAACTTATTTTAGATGTTTATTTATCTAACTACAAATCAAAATAAAAATTAGCACATAGTGTGAACGCACCATCGCAAGTGTTTCACCACAAGTCACCCCCTTAAGTCTTTTTTTTACTGTGGGCAGTTAAGAATCTGTCAAATAATAACAGACATTTAGAAATCAGTCATTTAAAATTCAGTGCGAATTTGTGATCTCAAATTGATTCAATTTTGTGTGTAATTTTGAATAAAAAACTATTTGCATTATAAAACAAAAATCAAGGTAAGTTTTTAAATAACAAGCGGACTTTTATTTTCCCAGAAATCGCGATATTCTCCGAAAATATATCATTCTTTTTTTCTGTTTTGTGTACATACATAAATATGTAAAATACTTTTTCTTGAAATTTCTAGATGCCTGAACAAGAATGCGAGACTTTTGCTTTCCAAGCTGAAATTGCACAGCTTATGTCCCTGATCATCAACACGTTCTATTCGAACAAGGAAATCTTCCTTAGAGAGCTGATTTCAAACTCTTCTGATGCACTGGACAAAATCAGATATGAATCGCTTACCGATCCCACAAAACTGGACAGTGGCAAGGAATTGTACATCAAGTTGATTCCAAACAAGGCCGCCGGAACACAGACCATAATTGATACAGGTATTGGCATGACTAAGGCCGATTTGGTCAACAACTTGGGTACCATCGCCAAGTCAGGAACCAAGGCATTTATGGAAGCACTCCAAGCCGGTGCTGACATTAGTATCATTGAACAATTTGGTGTTGGTTTCTACTCTGCTTACTTGGTTGCCGATAAAGTGACAGTCACCTCAAAGCACAATGATGATGAGCAATACAAATAATATTTTATTACAAAAGGTGCAAGGTGTGATTTCTAACTAATTTATGAAAACCTTTAAAATCCGACACTTCAATGCACAATAATTGTATTTCCTCATCATAAAATCGCTGTCTTGTGTTTCTAGAATAAAATCCGAAACCGATTACAGATTGTGCTATTAGTCTGGAATTTATGCATTAACCAGTGCGCTTTGTCCATAAAAAAGGGCGTTAAAATGGAAATTGGAAAATCATAATTACGAAATAAAAATTGATTCAGAGTGAATCAAAGAAAGATGGTGTGCGCTCGCTCTTGAATGGCACCACAATGCTCTGTCGGCGGGCCGATGATGCCGTGTGGTGATAATCTCTTCGAATGGGAAATGCAAAATGGAATTGCACGAATTAATTTCCATTTTCACATATAAATGCGGAAATATTTGTGCAGTCCGATTTGCAAGAGCAGAAGTATCAGCAGAAGCAGCAGCAGCAGCAGCTTTCAGGTGCGTTGTTCATAGACCATGTTTCCACGTGTAGAACGTAATTGTGTTTCCACGTAAGGAACTTACTCTGTATATTTCGCTCTTCCCTTTGTTTTTCCTTTTTTTAAATGGTGGCAAATGAAATATTTGGTGTTCATCTACCAGCGCTGACTAGAAAATCTACATGATTTCTACACGTGGAAACATGGACATAGATAAGAGAATTACCTAGATACACGGCCGGAACCCCCTACAGAGCAATCCCGCAGGTTTTAGGAAATCGAAAGAGCGGAAACTTTCATATTTCACTTTCAAATATTCTTAAAGGTTCTAATAAATACGGCTGACAGTATATACACGTTTGAAAGCGAGAAACTGAGAAAATTTCGTTTCCATTTGAAATGTACAGGAATATACCAACTAATGTTTGAAAACGAAGCATTGAGCAAATTAATTTGTCATGTAGGAAGAAAGCAAACCATTACGATCGATTGTCTAGGATATTCTCTTCTCTATGGTTCTGTTATACCTTTGAGTCCTGTAACACACTGCTGGTATACCATACCATGCAGGGTGATACACAAATTGTGTAGTACCTTCCTTTGGCCCATAGAATAATAAATAAATAGAACATCATAACTCAGGAGGCTTTTGCCTACAAACTTTCAAAACTGCAGAGATTTAACTCTGTATGCGTGCCCGTGCATTTCAAATGGGACTGTCAAATTTGTATGTAGACCATTTGAGCTAATCAAAAATTCCAATAGCTCCAAAGGATTTGCAAGAAATTATTTTGACTGTTCGCATTGCTTCGGTTAACAAGCCTTTTCATTGATTTCGAGTATAAAGCTTTATACAAGCCTTTACATTTAGATTTTGTCTGACTAACTTTGACAAACCTTACAGCGACCTTATAAAAAGCGATTTTATCGTCCCTCCGTATGGCTTGCGAGTATTTTCTGCCAAAGGCTTTAAGGAAACTATTATTTAAAATATTCAATAAAAAACAGTTAACATCATAAATAAGCCTTATGACGACACTAAAGAAATAATAGCTTACTAATTTTTTGAAATTGGACCTTACACAAGTAAAATTGTTAGTTGGGATACATTCTTACAATTTTGCATTTAGCTGTTTACACGTATTCATGTATAGAAAAGCGCATGTAAATTTTTTTTTCTACGGGAGGAGACGGAGGATTACAATTTGATGACCTGTGCTGTGGCCCGATTAGGGAATACGAAACGAGTCGTTTTCAATTCGATATATCTCATTTTCGACTCAAATCACTTTGTTTAATTATTGAATACGAAGCGAATCCTGTTGATATTGTGAACTACAAATTCTATAAACATACTCTATCGTTATTGTGAACTTTTTCTTATTAATCCCCTTCAAATCCTTCCAATCGTTCCACTCCATTGACAGCTACAACATATTTTTTTTAGTTTAAATCATCGAGGCTGGGAGTAGGTGCAATTTTGTGTCATTTACTTCGAAATAAAATCAAAATATTTATTAAAAAGACATGTGTATTGTGTTGTGTGTTGAATATTAGTTTAATTTTCTCCACTATTTATGAGAAAAGTAGCTTCAATATTAGTTTTATTGACTCTTTCATGTTCTCATTGTTGATGCTGTCGTGTGTTGCTGTTTTTGTTACCTACACATTGTTTATGAAATAATTTATTGTTTATCTCTTTAGTTATAGATCCAAAAAATATATTTAACTAATCAAACTCACATTATTATTTATTTCAATGCAACAAAACATTAACCAAAAAACACTCGACCGTCAATACACAATTCCGCTAAAAAAAGCTATCGAAAATATAAAACGAAAGAGACGAAAGCCAAAACAACAATGCCAAACTACATTTTCGACACCAAAAACGACTCGTTTCGTATTCCCCAATCGGCCTACTGTATTTCTTCTGGATTGGGTGAAAAGTGTACCTCACGGAACTATGCTAATGATCCTAGCAATTCATTATATTCCAAAATAAGAAATTTTTATGTGTCACTTTGAAGTTTTGTCCATTTTTTGAGGTTATGTATTTTTCTTCAATAATTTTATACTCGAAAATTTTTATGAAGGAATGAAAGGGTTAGGAAATTTCGGTAAAATCGCAATTGGTTGGTAAGCTAAATACACAATTTTATATTTTAATAAATAAAATAATATCAATTGTTATATACAGGGGTATAATATCAGTTGCTGGTGTTTATGCTTTTATCTTATCAAAACAATCTATTGATAAGAAACGCATTGAGAGTATGCAAATTCGAGATCGAATGAGAAAAGCAAATATTGGTGAATACCCCAAAAGTGAAAGACGTTTTCAGTAAACATTTGTAAAAAAATATATAATCTAATCATCAAATTACATTATAATAACCTAAAAGTCAACTTAAAAATATGGCAACACAACAAATAAATCCAGCCGATCAGGCTAAAATCCAAATGATGCAAGACATGGAAATCGAAATGATGTCTGATTTATATAACAGAATGACGAATGCCTGTCACAAAAAATGTATAGCACCGAAATATGGAGAATCGGAGTTGGGTGAGTTATTCAATCAAAAGTCAAATTATATTTTATTCATTGAAAATTAAAGTTTTATTTATTGGGAAGTATAACACCGTTGCCGTTACTTAGGGTAGATAACTATTGATTAGAATAAATCCTTATAAAAACAATTATTAGCAAGATAGTTTATTAAAAAGCTGAAGAGCAGGTGAGTCTGATTCGACAGAAATATCCCTTTCAATTTTTCAAGAATCCGAACAGTTACTATGAGAGATGCAGTTCGTAATGCCACGTGATACGCTTGGAGGTTTTGTTACTATCCCGTAAGAGCTTATCAAGCTCTAGAACTTAAGACGCTGTGTATTTATCCCACTCATTCATTCTTTCAAGCCCCCTTTTGATTTGAAGCGGGCTGAAATTAAATCCTTTAAACTCTGAAAAGCAACTTAAATAATTTTTATAATGATAGATATTCGATAAAATACCTAAAATTAAATTAAAATTACCAACTAGCAATAGTTGTTGGTATTAATTAAATTTCTTTTTTTCTATTCGATATATTTATGGTTTATTTATCTCAAGTTTTTGTCTAAAAAACTAAAGTTAAAAAAATTTTGTTATTGATTTAGTTATGAATTTAATGCTTCCCATAAACTAAACAAACCAAAGACCCTGTTTTTCAATTGGTTGCAATATTATCAATTGAGCCTTTATACCGATTGGTATAGAATTGAATATAAATGTAATGATATAGAACTTACTTTACGTTAGATAGCGCTTATAGCCCAGGAGCTCGTCATTGAATCTTCTTCTCCACCTTCTTTTGAAACCCATAGGACCAAAAATCACTCGTAGAATCTTTCTCTAAAAGCACCTTTTAATGCCCATGCTTCTGCACCATACAGCAGGACGATGATGTGAAGTGGTTTAAGATCTCCCTGGTTTGATTCTATAAGATAGGACCTTATTACTTAAATGACTTCTGAGCCCGAAGAAACAGCTGTTGGTAAAAGTAATTATTCTTAGCTTAATGAATGTATTTATTGTTTCTTCCAGGAAAAGGCGAAATGGTTTGCATCGATCGATGCGTTGCGAAGTACCTGGATATTCATGAAAAAATTGGGAAAAAGTTAACAGCTATGTCGATGCAAGATGAAGATCTCATGAAAAAGATGTCTTCATAAACCTAATTTCCAACTTGTTACTCCTGTTTTTAAATTAGTTTTTAAGTACCTGGTTAATAAATAATAAACTAAGAAGAAAAATTAACTAAACAATTTCCACAAATAATTAACTTCTAAAATTATTCATTCAGGTCATTTATTTAATGGATTTAAAAACTAATTCACATTTTAATAGTTGTTTGTGCTGACAAATTGATTCCAATTTTAGTTGTATTCAATAAAAATGAATGTTAATTGACATTGCTGTTTATTTTTTTTTTTATTAACAAAAATGGTTGGCTTCTTTTTTTCAGTTAAAATTGGTAATGTATCGAGATAGTTCCGGTATCAAAACAGAAATATCCTAAACAAAATGTACATATTAAAATTAAAACTTTTATAAAAAAATGTTGTGTTTATTGCATACCTCTACGTCATTTTCTTCTGTGCTTTCATCAGTTGTATCAATATCACTTGTCTCAATACTATTTTCCCAATCAGAAAAATCAGAATCATCGTGGATCTCTCCATCATCAGTTGGATTCTCTACTTCCTCATTATTGGAGTTAGTTTCTGACGCCGGATTGTCTATAACAACGTTAATGTATTTCTAGGAAAAAAGAGTATAAAATATAAAAAGAGTATAAAAAAAAAAGAGTATAAAATATAAAAAAAAATATAAAGAGTATAAAATGTCATTTCACTTACAGATATTTCATTTTTATCCTTAAACGGATTGTCATTCAAATTGATCATTTTTATGAATCGTAATTTTTCCAACATTTCCGATTCAACTGCTTCAATTCGATTTCCGTTTAAAAACACAAATTGTAGTTTTTTCATTTCCACCAAATATGCTGGTATTTCTGTTAGCTGGTTATTTTTTAAATTTAAATGAATCAGTTTTTCTGAAATGAGAAAACTTGGTGGCAAACTTTTCAATTGATTATTTTCCAATGTAAGCCATTTTAGTTTTTTCAACAATCCAAAAGTTGATGGTAAACATTCAATTTGATTTCCACGTGCTCCAAATGTTTCTAATCGCTCACAATTTGAAATTTCTTCAGGAATTTTTACGAGTCCTGTATTATTACACCAAAATGTTTCCAATTCTGTTAGATGTCCTATTTCTGGTGGAAGTTCGTCTATTTTATTACAACTTATATTTAATTCACGTAATGTTGTTAGTTTGCATATCACAGTTGGGAATTGTTGTAAATGATTGTAGTCTATAGTTAGAACTTGTAAACGATTAAAACTGTTGAGGTAGTCTGGAAGCTAAAAAGAGAACAAATTTGTTGAAAAGTGTACAACCTTTGGTGGGGATAAAAGCTATTTCATCGCAACTAATTTGTTTATTTACAAAAATGAAAAGTATTTTTTTGGCACTCGATTCAAAAGCACAATAAATACCCATAGAAGGAACTAATTATGTACCTATGTTGTTGTAGGTACACAATTATTGTAAACAACCCCAATTTGTCAACTGTCACACGGAACAAGAAACAAATAAAAGCTGCTTAAATCATCTCAAAACTTTACTAGTACTATCTACTTTATGTTTACAAAATAGCAAATACCCACAGTACTTACAATCACTCACCTGTTTCAAATGATTGTGATTGAGAAACAATTTCATTACAGTCTCACATTTTTCCACCAAATCCGGTACACCAGTCATTTGGAAGCGTGATAAATTCAACGTGAATGCCTTGTTCTCGAGAGCATCCTCGACAACAGCCAGGATATGATGATTCCGAAAGAATTCAAAAACACAATTCATATTTGTCTGTTTATAATTCCCGTAAAAGTCAAGCACTATTTTTAATTATTTATCACATACATAAGATAGATAAGAATTTTATTTTGTACTGGATTAATTATTGACACGCATGTTCTTTTTGTTTTTTTAATTTGTCACTTATTTGCTATTCACAGTTGTATGACTTTTTTTGTTGAGGTAATTATAATTAGTTATACGTAATTTAATTTTGTTATAAAAATAATTTTATCATCAAATGAATAACAATAGAAAATAAACACAATAATTTGAAAGTGTTTGTGTAGTCTGCACTGCAAAGTGTTTCGTTCTCTTCACTACAAAATACGAATTTTTATTTATGTTTGAGCAATCTAAAAGAGTATAAACCATAAACCAAGTCCCCACTTCCCCATTTTCCCAGTACCATCAGATTATAGACAGAGAGCGGAATGTGGCACTTTCACCTGCGCGGTCGACAAAAGCAAGTGTAAAACTGATGAATGAGTTGGAGACTTTGTTGATTTTTGCTAATAGTTATGCAAAATATGGAATAAAAAGCAAAACAGTTGTGAAAAACATTTAGATTGATATAAATATTATGCAACTATCCCATTTAAATGTTTGTTTAATAATTTCAGATTGGTGTGAACTGCAAGCAACGAAGAAAGGTAGAGAAGAAAATAATTTAAATTGTGTGAAAAAAATGAGGGAATACAGGGCGTATGCGTATCTTTTAATCGTATGACGTGAGTTCACGTGTTGCAATATCAACTCCAAAAATATGATATTTTCATTCAGCAGACAGAATAAGAAATGTATACATACATATATGTACATATGTATATAGTTTTAAAGAGTTTTAAAAAAACAGATGCTTTTTTACAAACCGAAATGGGCATTTATGTACATACCTGTGAAGAATATGCGAACTGTTTGAAATCAGAAGGTTAATGAGCAATTACTAGAATAATTGAATATACTAAAATGTGATGTGATGTGATCACTAAACAACCGATAAAATTGTTACAAAAATGACATTTAAAACAATGTTTTTTTAGTAAGAAATAAGTAGGGACTTTTTGATTTGCCAATCAATAATTTAAATGGGTTTTTAAAACCAAATTTGACAATAGTGACAATATGCCACATAGAAAATCGTTATAAGCCAGTCGATTGTAAATAAAGCTTAAAATTACTTAAGATACAACTTTGTTTGAGAACGTCGAATCTATTATTTATGTTTATTTTTGTGACGAAATTCGAATTATTTAATAAAACATGTTGGTAACCTATTGTTATTTTCAAAAATATTGACGTTAAAAATTAATTGAAATCGTACATTAAAAACGATTTCAAAATGTCTTGGATGTGGTGATCGTGCTTAAGGTACAATTTGCTTCGATCTAAATTGTAATCCTGCAAGTATGTACATCGATGGACACTAATCAAAATCTTACCGAACTGCTTTTCCCGATTTGTGATTTGACGACATATCTCACCGAAAATTGGAACCAACGGTTGCACCACTTTAGTTAAACCAAAGTTATTGCACTCAATATGTATATCTTAAGCAATTAATAGTTTGGCATGAAGCTCTCTTATCGAATATTCGTGCATTTGGCATCGACAAGCCACACTTTATCGATGCAGTGGAAATTACTTTTCGGACCATTCAATTCGAGTTATTTTGGTCTGTTTCAAGTATGATATCCACCGCTTTGTCTCAGACTCTCTATCTGATTTTCATCAATGATCGCTTGTCTAAAGCTTCTTATTCATTATAATGTTTCTATGACGACAGCACGCGGGCAGTCGTCCAAGAAACCGAAAAGCAAAAATTGAAAACAAACCGAAAAACATGTATACTATGTTCTGGTGCGAAAATAGGTAGTCGTTTTATTTTTTAAGTTTTCTTTCTGTCATCGAACGGCTATGTCTTTTGGAACCTGGTTACATACTAATTGATTGAACTATTGAAAACCCTGTTATTCTAATCTGAGTAATATATCTTCGTTTGAATTCTCCACAAAAAAAATATTCAAACATTTCTGGAAACCTTTAAAAATATTTCAATAAGCATTAGTCCGGAATGTATTCCTACAGTAGAAGATTGTATATACAAACATCTTCCTCAAGTATGCTATGCTAAAATAAAGATGAAAAATTGAAAAGTATTAACTTGACTGTTGACATTCTCACTTTATGTATATGACGATTATCTTCACATCTAAATAAGTTTCTGTTTTTTTTTTATTTTGTATATTTTTGTATATCAGAAACACATTAAAAACGCGTTTTTTATTATTAATTTTGTTTTACTTATTATCTATCAACAGACAAAAAAGAAGAAATCTGATTATGCACCTACTGAACAAATCAAGAAACTCTATTTTAAGGTACACAATAAGATTTGTTTACACTGCTATGTGGTTCATTTTCTATTTAAGTACATTTCAGACTAAGAGCCCAAAGCAATTTTTGGGTGTGATTGATAACTAAATGAAGTTGGTATCAGATGATAGCACATTAATTGGCATTTTAAAGTTTTTTTTTTTATAGACAAAAAAATTTTAAAATTAATTTAAAAATTAAATGCAATGTGTCCTGATCGGAAATATGGTGTTGCAAGAGGTTTCAGTGGGCCTTCTGCTTGCAAGACGCATTCGAAAAATAGCAGAAAGCGCATCGCATCTTTTAAACCCATCTTTGCTATCAGTGGACAAAGCTCAAAAGATTCTAAATTAATTTTAAAGGCTTGTCAATATTATTTTGTCTCCCGAAAAAAATGCATTGTTGCAAAAAATGCATTCTCGAAAATGCCCCCATTTGGACTGCAAGGCGCTGACTTTTAAAAATGGCATCTATAGTGCATTCGAATGATACCAACTATATTGGGTTATCAATCGCACCCAAAAATTGCTGTGGGCTCTCGGTCTATTTCTCTTGACATGTTAACTTCCAGCATAGATTGAAAGTGTATGTTTTGTTGGTTGTGAAGTTCAGCTTGAAGATGCCTGTTCTTTTGAGAGTAATTCCGCTAGTAAACTATCGAGAGCTACTCCTATGTGGTTTTCTATTTGAGGGTAATACATATTTTCAAGATTTTATATCGTTCTCTGGTAGAATGTTTAAATTTTATGTTTTGAGTGTTTTCATAACCTTGTGTTTATGTGCTACTTCTTCAGCTAGTTAGCAATTAAAAGTAGTGAATGTGATGTGTTTACAAGCGAAATGTTGCAGCTGATTGCCACTGTGGTGGCAAATGGCTCCTCGCAACTTTTTTTTTACTCAAATGGACTTTTTACCTATCATGTCATTGTTTACCATGTCAACTCGTCTCGTATTGCTCATCGCAAAACGCGAAATTCTACGAGCTAATATCGGATAGTGATGAAGAAAAGATCGAATGTCGATAGTTAATTCACTGCGACCCATTATTAAGACAGATTGCTTTCAAGAGCTGCTTTTCTGCCCTCCTATTGTCAAATGGACGTGCTCTTGTTTTATATATATGTCCCCACCAAATAAACAAATCAGAAACATTTATTAAAATAAGAAAACATTTCTGAAATGTTTATTTAATGTTTGTAGAGTGCTTTTATGGCCTGGACGCTTGATAAAAATTTCAATGTTTCACAAATAACACAGTGAAAAAAGTCAAGTGTTTGTTGTTGTGAAAATCCTAAAAGTGTCACGTGGATAACAAATGTTTCTTCAAACTTCCATTTCTTTAATATTTTGAAATGGTTCTGAAATATGTATTTTTTTAAAATGGGAAACATTTAAGAAATGTTTTTTGAACAATATTATTTCTTTGGTCTGAACACACCTTTACTAATTTCAGCTGAACATTCACTAAAACTATAAGTACACGCACGATTTCAATATTAACAAATACTTTTTTTTATTCATAAGGATTATTTTACAAAAAAAAAAACTTAAGATTTAGAACAATTTATTTAAGTTAATTTTAAACGATGCAAAACTATAGTATTGGATTAGTCTGCTTAGTAAAAATATATTTATAAGAAAAAAGAATACCCCTTGTCCACCAATCCAATTGTAAGTGTTCCATGTTTTAAATTCTAATAAATAGGCTGGTAACAGCCACAATCCTTGACCCATCATCCATACCATAAAATACATAGTTGCTGTCTTAATCGACATTGTTTGCAGATTATTCACACAAAGTGGTAACAGCGCAAGATACCAAACGAAATATTGCGATGTTACAACTGAATTATATGTAACCGCAATGAATGTCTGTGCAAATATACAAAATGGTAAAGTCTGACGAAATTGGCCAAAGCTTATGGTTATATAGAGCATCAATAGCAACTGTGGTAGTATAATGAAAATTTTTTCAACCACAGATGTCACCATATTTCCAGATAAATATTGCATAAGGAAATACAGCGAGAAATTGTGTCGAGCATCCTTTCGAACGAAATGATAAAGATACGCCTCGTAGACATATTCCCAGCCGTATAGATAATAGAAGAATCCAGTTAGTGCAATCAGGCTGGTTATGGTGCCAAGAACAAGCAGGATCTGTTGCATATTCGGCATGAATGTTTGTTTTAAAAACACAACAAGATTTACAGTTAGCTTTTCGCTTAAACAAAGATAGAGAGCAAGGCTAAATAAAATTGGATATAGTCGTAGGTGGATGGCTACACCATGCGACAGACCGGCAAGAAAAACGTTTGAATTTGATTTCTCCTCCGACTTGGTAATGAAGTAAATAGTTAAAATGACAAAAAAGCTAGAAAAAGAATCTCCATTACCTCGGGTAGAGATGACCATGGTCAAAGGATTATATAGCCACATAATAGCAGAATGTTTTGCAAGCTCCTCGGGCCGGTTGCGATTGTCAGGCAATGTCTTCGACTGGAGTTTCTTTCCATATTGCTGAAGAAGTGATGTAACTGCTTTCTTGTATTGCGACCTGAGCTCGTTAGATACAATTTTATAAATTAATATTGCAACAAAAATATCAAAAAAGGAGAAGATATATTTTCCTAATGACTGATGCAAGACTACAGCAGGTATTTGTAACACCGCCAAGAGAGGACTATACCGATAAGTATGTCGACGAAATGGTGATTCCCCATCAAGTATATGCCGCGCACCATCCGTGACAACTTTGTAGTCAACATCTGTGTATGGCACTTCCGAGTGCTGATCATGTACTTGGCCAAAAATTACAAGCGATATCCTAATAATAATCGATACAACCAAATGTTGGTTGAATGATATTCTATTCAAATATTCTTTTACATTCATTTTCTGTGTTTCGTTTATATCTGTTTATTTTATATTTTAGTTTTCATGTCTTTGGCGGCTTGCTGTAGGCATTGTTTGAACAATTGAAATTCTTTATCACAAATTTTGTGTTTTACATCCAAGTCACGTGTAACACATACCGCATAAGCCTTTGCACTTTCGGAACATTTACCTAAGAGTATTGGAAAATTACGCATTCGCTTATTGGCCTTGCGAACAGAATCCATTTGTTTAGGTAAATAATTATTTAGTTTGAGCTTTTAACGACGATGTGCAGGTAGTCTTGGACCTGCTACAGGTTCGGCAATAAATGCGTCGTATAATGGTTTTGAGAAGAACGTTAGTAAAGATGTTGTCAGGACGATAATTTGAAATGTTCGTGGATTACGCTGAATCCAATTACGTTTTGGTAAAACGGCTGTTTGTCGTCTTTTATATGGTAGCGGATTTTCTCGTTGTGATAACAATTGGGAAAGCAGCATTATTTCCTGAAAGTAAATCACATAAAATCATTCATTAACATATTATTTTGTCAAATGTATAATATGCGTTTATATTGTTTATTTTAAAACTAAAATATGATGTTTTTCTAATGGTTATTTGGGGACAAAAAATCAAAGTGGACTCTTTGTCCTCTAGCAAAAGAAAATGGTGATGAACAGAACAAGATTCCCAAATTTCAAATTTTTAGAAAGGCACATTGCGCTACCAGATGATCATGTTGTATTTGACGGAAGATACTTTTCGAGCATACTGCATTTTTTATTCAGAAGAACAATCATCGACAACCACCGCGAGAGAAAAAATCGAGAGCATACTGAATTTTTTCTTCAGAAGAACAATCATCGACTAATGCGTATAATTAATGAATCCCTCAAAAGGACAACCACCACGAGAGAAAAAATCGACGTTGGTAAACGTTGGTTTAGATTAGAAGTATGAAACATTTCTTCCTTGATATACTCGAGAGAAAAGTCCTACGCACGATTTATGTTCCTTTGTATTGAAAAAGAACACAACACCTGGCACAGAAGATACACCAACGAGCTAGTCAAAAAATTTCTTCCTCAACTGCTTAAGTGGCTAGGACAAGTAGAGCAGATGGACACCAAATCTCCAGCCTTTTACGCCAGACCAGAGAACAAAAAACAGAGGTAGATCTCATCTTCATTGCGTGCTCAAGTAGTAGATAAGATAAGATAAGTAGTCATCATGAGACCTAAAATACCTAGACATTTGTTAATGAAGGGTTCATAATTTCAGTTTGGTGCTTATATTGGGATGATGAATTCAATTATGCTCAATCACTCTTACGGGTCTATGAAAATACTTTCACAAATCAATCAGCTTTTGCAGATAAAAGTGTAAGTAGGAAGGATTTGACTGGATTCCAAGTAAACATACAAAATGCTCCTCCTAGTGAACCCAACAAATGAATAATTTTATCGATTCAACATAATTTTCGTATTTGTATTTTATAAATACCTATTGAACTTACCCCTTAAAGTCCTCACTTTTATTTGTTTTAGTTAAATATCTTTGTTCTAAATTAATTCCAGAACAACACCAAGATTCTTTATGCCACTTTAAGCAACACAATCGCATCTGCTCCAAGACCTCCAGACATTCACTTTCTTGATAGTTGTTTGCTATTATATAATGCAAATTGATAATTATTAGCTTTTTACCGATTACAAATAAATAGATTATATTACCTTTTAAGCAGGCTTGAATTTTACATGCGTTCGCCTTACAAGGGTCTTTTCTTGTATCGTATTTGTTCATTCAAATCAAATTTCTAGTAATAAAAATCTTTTCATGAAATAAAATTATCCTTTTAACCCAGCTTGCTCAGTGGCGGAAATTTTTTGACAAGTTTGACAAGAACATGACACTATGTCAGGGATGGCAAAAACAACTGAACGTTTCAGGTACAAGCAAACTGCTCTAGTCATAAAAATCTGGGCTTACACATCCATTATCAACTTGAACCCGTCTTACCAGTGGTCCTACCACGACAAAGAGCCGTACTAATAATCAAATTTAGTAAAAGCTTATGTCGTTTTCGGTTGGTCGCCAGAAGAGTCCGGGAGCGTCCAGAAGACTTCTGAAACCATTCGCTTGGCACTCAGAATGACAGTTCCTCTCGTGGAAAGAAGAGTTTTGTCTTCTGAATTTCAATTCAGAATCAAAACCAGAAGCACTCACAGATTCACGCCTTTAAACGTCAAAACAACTTCATTTGTCAATTGTTCGGTTTGCGTATTTTATATAAATTTAGTAAAGTAAAAATATTTATTGAACTGAAAAATATATTAAATAATTTAATGGATATGTTCACTGCAATTTTAAACTCAATTGCATCCCCTTCATTATCATCATCCTCAAGTGAAGATCACGATATAGTTGCAGTCGATTTTTTATTGAAAGAGTTTGGAAAATTAGTTGCGGCGCGTCCATGTTTACAAAAATGCAAAAAGTAGATAGAATTTGCGTTGACGTTTAACAACTACAGTAACACATATACTTCAGAATCAAAACAGCCGTGTTTACTTGTTCGCTCGGGATTCTGGACCGGAGAGCTCTTCGGGATTTCCACCCGAAAACGACATTAAATAAAATTTCTACACTTTAGACACAATTTTCAACGAAATTGGAGATTTTTATTTAAGCTGTTGCCAAATTTGATTATTAGTAGGCACCAAATAGAATAAAAAATAGTATCGACCTTAGAAAACTCTTTCCATTTGCCAACAAACTCTCTTTTAGCATTCACTAAAATACGGTTCAAACGAAGATGGCTGTCTAACAAATTTGATTTTTTCAATGATTTATTTGAATTGCAATTGACTATTGCGAAGGAAGTAAACAAAAAGAATTTGAAAATCGAAACACATGTGGATGTGACGAAATTCTGTGTTCTTTCATTCATTACATTCATGGCAAAATGTGCGACCGACGATGTTCAAGAGAATTGAGAAAAATCGTCAAAGCCGTAAAAATAAATCGATTGAACGTTATCGTTTTCAATGTTGCTCTCTCTATCATTCTATTACAATATGATAGAGATTGTTTACGAAGCGATTATCGTTCGATCGTTTTAATTTTGCTGTCAAATACTGAATAAGTTGATTTTCATTGTGTTTTTGTTCACTCGAATTACTCGGTGTTTCAGAAAATTTAGATTCCGCAAAAGTCAGCCATAGTCGGAACAGTGCGTACGTACGGTAATTACGACATTAGCTTCATTTTGCTTGGGCCTAAATTCAGAAAAGTCAACTATTTGTGCAGGGATTGTATTTCGTATTACAAAACGAACGACAAAAGTCAGAACAAAAGCGATTACATAAAACGCTTTGAATCAATAATTCAACAAGTCCACTAAATTTAATGCTAAGTCTTCTACTTAGTTGAAATTATTTTTTATTTATTATTTAATATTTTCAATACATAGTATATAGAATTTGTATTATAACAAAAAACATTATTTAAAACGCTTATGAGCACCCTGGAATTTTTTTTACGGCAGATAATTATGGATTTTTTGTAATAAACACAAGTTTTTTTTTTAATTGACAGTATTATAAAGTAGGTATATACTTTTATCATAACGAACTTATTCAACAGTAGCGAAACCCTTCTTTATCTTTTCTAAAATATATGTAGGTAGATATGTGTACTGTGTAGGTACTTTATCCAGCAGACATTTTTCACTTCACATTTACAACCAAAAGCAAAATTTGTGTGTTGATACTTACATGATACATAGGTTCTGAAGTTAACCAGTTTGTATTCATATTTACATATGTACCTATTTATGTCTTCTATATGCTATAGCTTTACTGCAAGGTAAGGTGTTCATAGTTTACTATTAATTAGTTTTTATTTAAATAAATAAATACGCAACACTCAAATAGGTATCTGCGTAATGTAGGTTCATATGTCCTACCTACCTACCTCTGTACGAACAAAATTGTGTTAGCCATTTTGGTGTTTTCTCCGCTTTGAAGTTCATACAAAACTCAGTAGAATTTATGATAAAAATAGAATATTTTTTTTAAATTAGAAACACTATAAATCCTTCATTTTTAACACCAAAATTGTTCCATAATTTGTCTTAGGTGCCAGTTATAGCTATCATTGAAAATTTCCTTTTTCAATTTTAAGGCGAATTATACAACAATGTTGGTGTTAATTGGTATTTAAATGAAGGTAATGAATTATAGAACTTTTCTATTAAAAAATAACTTAATTTGGTCTAAATGCACGAAATATTAACACTTTTGTTTTTTCAATGATCATTGAAATTTTAATTAAAATTAAAACACGAGTTACTTTGTACCTATTCATTTAAAAATGATTATTTTTTTATCCACATTAACTTTTCAATTCAATGTTCTCACAAACATAAAAATTTAATTTATGTAATAGAATTTTATTTTATTTTCATGTGAACTAATTTTTAAATTAAATAATAGTTTATTCATATTTGATTTTATTTTTATTTTATAACGATATTCCTTCGTGTAATTTATTGATTCTTTTTTAAATACATATTTATATTTTAAATCATAACCATGAATTAAATGATCAAAAAACTACTTAGTATATAAATATATATAAATTTTTCGTTTTTTTTTTTTTACTAAATAAACATTTTATTATTTTTTTTTACTCAAATTTTGGCTTAATATAACTTAAAAAAGAAGAAATAAAAATGCTAAAATTAAAAAAAATAAAACAAGAGCGTAAGGAAACAAATATAATTATTAATAGAAACCTTAAAAAATCTTTGACATCTATTTTTATAGAATTTATTATTTAATTTACAGAGCTAGGTTCATGAATATTTATTCTTATGTTAATATTCATGACTGAAAACAGAAATATGTGTTAAATCAAACGAAACGAACAATTATATTATCTATTCGTCAATAAACAAAAACAATAAACTCTCTTATAAATGTAGTTTCCCAATAATAACTTTGTATAACAAAACAGAAATTATATAAAAAAAATATAAATGTGATGGGTTCACTGTTTGCCTTGTTTTGTTGTCTCTTCTTACGGGTCGACTCTCGTCGTTTTCGTTCTTTTTGACGCTGGGGCCTCTGCTTCTTTGTTTTCACTTTTGATATCATCAAATGTTGAACTGTGTTTCTAAAATTAAATAAAAATTCAGTAAAAAGAAAACTTAAAGTAACGGTAATACTACTTGTGCACTCTTTGTTGTTGCAACATCATCGAAATCATTAGACTTGTTGTTGGGTGGAACTAGAATTTTTACAAATGTGCCAGGGGCAGCAGCATTATTTCCCAACATATCAATCGGGATGTAGATCTTTTGGTTGTGGAAATTAGCTACGGACTTGTAATACATTTCGGGCAGGTGAATGGTAGACGTGAAATCCCTGCTATCGCAGACACCAATTTTGGAATTGATGATATGCATTGCTAGATCGCATGTTGCCCACATTTTCTAATAAAAACAAAAAACAAAAACAATTACGTAAATCATGTAAGTACTACTGTCAAAGCAAACATTATTTTTTTATTTTCTGAATTTAGAAAGACTTATATGTATTTTTGAACTTATTAGAAAATAGAAAATAAAAATTAACTAATAAAAAATATTCGGTATCAGTCAAGTCTACATCTTTACAATTGTCTCAGTTGGTCCTCAATTAGCGTAAGGCCCAATTATTGAAGCAAATTCTGACGAACAAATGTGCGGTGGCTAGGTTACTTTTTATTCACATAAGACGTACCAACAAATATAAAACAATTATGTTAAATTTAAGCAAAATCACTAACGGTCTTCTCAGATTATGGCATAGAAAATGCGTTAATCTGCATAGGCGGCGTCAACGCATTTTGTCAAAATAGCGCCTGTTACATTCGATTACTTTATTTGTGTATAAAGGTGCCTGTCCATTTGAGAGTACTTTCGCTTATAAACTCTCGAGAGTAGCTCTCGGGTGGACGTCCATTTGAGATCATATTTTTCAGATTTTAATATCGCGAGTTCTCTGGTAGAATTTCAAGAGGTTTTTTTTTCTGAGAATTCTTTTGTAACCGTGTCCACTTGATATAGTTTTTCTTCTGTTAGTTATAAGTTGGAAGTACTGATATAGATGTTTGCCAGAGACAGGTTGGAGCTACTTGAATGTTAGTACTACAGTCACGAGCAGCATTTTCACTCTCAAATGGACACAGACTTACAAATTGATTTGTCTACGCAATTTCCATTATTTTGCCATGTTGAATCTCGGACAGCTGCCCTCATAATACGAAACGTGTTGGAATTCTGCGAGCTAGTTTCCGACAGTGATCAAGAGCAAGACCTGTGTCCACTTGCGAGTTACTCTCAAAAATCTCGAATGTCGAGAGTAAAAAATCGACTCTCCGCGAGGTTCTTTCGAGACTGTGATAACTTGCTAGTTTACTCTCGAGACCTGCTCGCACTTACTCTATCATACAAACTCCAAAATGGAGACGGTTTTAATTGTACAAAAAAAAAAACTAAGGAGAATTCGCTTGATCTTTTTTAGATTGGTCCATGATGTCGATGGTTTTAATGTAGTAAGAGTTCAACACTACTTGCTACCGATTACATGCATATTATTAAATGCTTTTTAAAGATTTGGAACTGTAGAGAAAAAATCTTCCCCAGTTTCGGTTAATCCTGGAAAAGGGTTGATATGTGTTTAGAGTCTTTGTCCTGATACGAATTCTACGCCAATCAATCGAGAGTCCAGAGATCACAGCGTTTTCTTCCAATATCATCTTATACCCCTCCTTGTTTATTTTTCCAATCAATAAAATCAGAATGGAAACATACCAAGAGGCTTAAAGAAACACATCCATGCTTGTTTGATCGTTGTGAAGGTCAGCGATTTATTCTGTATCTGATTTATTTCGGAAGTATAGCGGTGGCTCGCCTATTTCCTTTTCTCGTTATTACTATTATTAGCAAATCATTGTGTTTGCTTGTCGACCTAGGACACTTTGACAGTGGTTTGCCCTCAATGGCCCCTTAATGGACATTGAACTTTTTGTATCATGAACTTTTCTTCGTTAATAACGGTTATGATTGCATTAAGTTTTGTACTTCTATTTTCTGCGATCTTTCCAATTCTAAACCAGGCGAACGTGTTAAGTGTTTTTCAAATGACATCAATTACCAGTAAAAATAGAATTTGTGATAAAAACAACTCCTTGTCAACTTGCATTCAATTGAAGTTAAATTTGCCAGGCAATTAATGCACTAAAAACACCTACTTGAAACGATTTGTGTCAGCACACTTTTTTGTCATAATACGCATATATGGGGATCAGTTGGAAAGGAATAATTTGCTAAAAGGACATCAATACAAAACACGTAAAGCCTAGTATGCAGCTGAAGTGAAACCAAATATTCCGGCGTTTCCAAATTCACAGAGGAAATGTTAACGAAACGGTACCTGCCAAATTGTTGTGTAGTTTTATCCGATGTAAAAAAATTATTACTCAAAACACATGAAAAAAAAAAACAGAAATCTATTTTATAATACTAATACCCACAAAACACATGAAAAAAATAGAAACGTCAAAATTTCGCGAACAATTAATGTCCCGGTCAATTAATTGTGTGCGAAAAGTGAGTGGAGACCATGTGGATACTGGAATCAGTAATCAACCGTTTAACCAAGGAGCTGAACGGAAAATTTCGTTTATGATTTTACTATGTCATTTATGTATGGGATTTTTCGTTTCACTTCAGCTGCATACAAGGCTTAAGAAAGATAATCCCTGTTCAAAGTAAGCGTGTTTACTTTGAAAAAAAGTCACGATCTTTCTCCGACCTAGGACAATTTTAGCTTACAATAAACGCAAGTATTTAATAAACAATATTAGAAAAGAATTAATCAAATAGGTACTTACAACATTATAAGAATTGTCATCTGCATTTGGTGTCGCATCTTCGTGATTTTTAATTTCGTCAATCAGATTTTTATAAAATGCATATGAAAACGACTCTTTGTTGGCCAAAAGGGGATCCAAGATAAATCGCAGACATTTTTCTATTTCTTTTAATTGTGTTCTGTCCTCATGATTTGTAAATTGCGGATCGTGAACTATGACTGGGATTGCAAATGACAACATATAGTCAGGCAAAATTTTACTCGCTTTACAATCTTGCGGTGCTAAAAAAAAAGATTAATATATATTCCAATTTAATAATAAAAATATAAGTGTTATTTACTAGTTGAGGCAATAGTTTTCATGTATTCCCTTCTTCTGGTAACGTCAGAATCAACATAGTGTTTCATTTGCTCCAGAAGTCTGGAAAATAAGAGAAGGTAATAAAAAAATTTAAAGTATGTTTTGAACCAAACTTACTTCTTGTCCTTTTCGTGTCCACACAGGGCATAGAAACCCATAAAATCAAGAGGCAAACATTTATTTGGAAGTCCTTTGTTGAGACCTTTGTGTAGTTTTTTGACAAATATTTCTCTCACTTCTCGAACTGGATCCAACTAAAAATCATAAAACCTTACAATAAATGACCATGACTTTAATTTACTATTACTACAACTTACTATCAGTTGGGACAAATTAAAGTATTGCTCACTACTATACTGATCTCCGACACCTTTCTGCTCACAAATTTTTAACATTGAACAAGCCGCTGTTAATCGCAACCATGATTTTTCAGCTGGACACAATCTATTCTGTTCTAATAAATCACCTCGTTGATTGATAAATGCACTTAGCATGCGGAATGTCTTCTGCGCTGAGTGTTCATCTGTTTTTAAACCCAACAACCAACGGGCCATCGTTTTTAGGGCATCTAATTTGCACAATGTGTCCGGGGGTAATGCAGATTCTTCACACCATTCTTCAGTTGGCAAAACATATGGACGACTTTCGGGTACTCCTTGAATGAGTAGCTCTTTGACAACACGTCTTGCAATCATATTTTTTATTTGTGTTTGGAACGCAGCTGGCATATTGTATGCTATATGACCCAAGCACACAACCTTTGTTCGATAGTTTTCGCAATGCGGACCGAATGTGGTTTTAAGGACGTCTATAATTTGCGGAAACATTGGATGTACTATTGGTGGTTGATCCGCTTCGGATGTAGTACTTTGTGTATTTATGAAAATACAACGCACAGCATGTTTGGCCTGTTTAACAGTTCCAGACAAAGCAAATTCACGACAAATCGGCACCATTTCATTGAGAACTGTATTATCGACATCACAAAGTGGCTTATAACGTCCTAAATGAGTGAATGCTTTAAGGATTAATGGAGCCGCATATTCAACATCGTAACTCATTAAGGCAATCATGTGGCGCATTGTCGACTTGTTAAGGAAATGTGCTGAGAAGATATACGAAAGAACCTAAAAGAAAAACCAACAAGTAATTTAAAGAATTAAAAATATCAACAAAACAATTAAAAAAAAAAGATTTAGAGGAAGAGAACAAAAATTTAATTGCTCGTCCCCCTACGAACACTAAGGCCCAGTTTTTCAGTATTGGGTTAACCCTGACTTAAGCTCAGCGCTAGTTAATCCCGACAATAAATTAATATCGAGTTAACTCACGAAGCAGTTTTTCAGTAGAGGATAAACTTTGATTGGAAATGGGATAAGAATGCTGGCATGTTTGTCGAAACATGTCATTCTCAATGAAAAAATAAAACAATTAACAAATGACCGGATTTAGTTAAATCCATGTAATTTAGCAAATAGCTAACAAAAATGTAACCAATGGTTACAAGACAAATTAAGGGAGATATTTCAACATAATGTCAAAAGTTTTAATTTTATTTATTCCAATCTTAACTTAGATTGGATTTGTGAGTTAACTATGAGCTAACTCGGACTGTCAAACTAACCGAAAAACGTATTTTCAGAGCTAAGTTGAGGTTAACTCTAACCCTGGGATGATCTCGCACTGAAAAACTGGGCCTTACGTACTGCGAAGCAGCATAAGCTTTTATCGGCTTTTGTCAATTAAACCTGATCTAAAAGTTCTGCAGGAAATTCGGTTGGACGGCTCAGGTGAGATAAAAATAGAAAGCTGTGATTTTTGTGATGCCATCGAACCTGAAATACGTGCTTTTTAGGATTTACGATAAGCGGACGAATTAGATAAAGCCTTAAAGGCAAAAATCTGCATCAAAATAAAATTAGACACTTAATAATTTTCTTTTGGATTAATAAACGTTTTAGGAATAAAATCGAGAAAAAATAAGGAGACGCTCTACGATCTTGGTGTGTTAACGAAGAGCGCAACATCTGGCAGAGAATAAACAACGCCAATATCATACGTGCTGTGCAGCAATGAAGAACCGCAGTGCTTAACGTTAAACCAGAGGAAACGAGTATTCAAAGCGAACCTCATCTTCACTTGAGCAATTAAATTGGGGATGATGTCCAACCTGTTGTTAACGTAACTGACGGCAGACTTAAAATCAAACCGGCTCTAGGAATTATTTTACGTTAAAGGAACTCAACCTGTAAAGCCAGCTAAAGTAAAAGTAAGTAAGACTTCATATATTAAGTTATATCAAAATAAAACAACCTAATGAAAAGCATGAGGTATCACCTCAATTATTATGTAGAGCAATGTTTTTTGTTTGTAACATGTGTTATTACATACTTACGGTCAATAGTTTCAAACCACGTTCACCGGCTTCCTCACGTCGAATAGCAACTTCTTCAACCATTTCACCTTCTTGCATGCAGTTCTCAACAAGTCTACAACAATAAGAAAGTATTACAAACAACCTTATAAGTTATAACCATTATACATTTCTAAAGTATTTTCATGCTGAATAATCACCGCCCGGCCATCTTAAGAAACTTGTGAATAACACATTTTTAGGTTCGTGCATATACTAGTTGTTCATTCTGTTACCCTGACAACAGGCGTAAACTTATATGATTTTTGATTTGTTTACGACTCTTGTCAAGGAATTATGGATTTTTTAGCCAATAAAATACATTAAATATTGTTAATTTATTTTGTTGACAACTATTGTTAGAGAACAGACACTTAGTAAATGTAAGAACCTCCAAATGTGCGATTCACAAGTTTCTTTAGATGGCGCTGCTCCATGATTGTACTAAAAATGTATACACAATGCTTCTAACATAAAAAAAAACCTACCCAACTAAAATAGCAATAGATTCCTTATCAACCATCACAGAAGCTATTCGTTCCAAAAGCATTTTAACAGTATTGTAGTACACATTAGTCATTATAGGATTGCCAAGTTTTTTCAACAAAGTTGACATTGTATCAGCGCATTCTTTGCAAGATACATCTCGTTTTAGGATTGTTTCCATGCAACGTAGCAGTGCTGTATCTTTTCGCATGTTCACACTGAATTTTGTTAGATATTCGCTTGCTTTAAGTGGATCAGGAAGCAATCTATAAACGAGAAAAAAATACATATTACCAACGAAAATTCTATCAAAATAAATATAACAAACTTGGTGATAGCAGCTAATTTAGCATTTAGTTCTTTTTGTAATTTAGTTGTCATTTCCTTTGCATGATGTAATTTCACCCAGTCACTAACTGTTTTACGTATTTTCATTTGACTCTTCTGTAATTCAATAAATGCTTTGGTTGCATTTTCATCTAAAGTTCCCAACAGATGGTATAGTTTTTTCATTCGATCGTTTGCATCTAATTTGTAGGGCACCAAGCATGTAATTAAAAGTCTTTCTACTAATAGACGATCCTCTATACCAGGCATATAATAACCGTGTAGAATTTTATTCTTAATCCAATCGACTGCATTTTTAGTTGCTTCTGGGATATCATTTGGTTCGCAAAGTGTTTGTTTGTAGATCATTGCCAAACCATTCATGGCTTCTTTACGAATCTTGAATTTCTTATCAAGCGTGCGTTCTTTCACGAATTCCAGCAAATCTTCTGACTCACAAACGATTTTGAAATCTCTTTTTGCAGTCTCAACAATAGCCATTACCACTTCATAGCGAACTGTTTCATCAGAATCGTGCTGACGAATTTTTAAATTATCAATTATATCTGCACGCAAATGAGGATGATTGAGTAGGAAGTGCATGGAACTTTGAACGCATTTGATGCGTATAGATACAGCAATGTCACAAAATCTACCAAAAAACATGCGAAGCAATGCAGGATGCTTTCGAGACAGCGTTGAATTTCTCTCCGAGAACATTCGAGCAAGTAAAGAAACGGCTTCTGTTTGAAGATAAAAAAAATATTGTTTGTTTTTAATTTCTAAACAAGTTATCATGTGCAAGAACTGTAAGCTTTTTTCCACTCTAAGGCCAGGGTTACACATGTGAGTTTTACTCACGTAAGTCATTCGTGTGAGTAAATTTCGGAAAATTTACTAGTATAAACAACTCTGTAAGTAGTTTACGATAAATTTAACAACTTACGTAAGCTGTGAGCTGGGAGCGGAACGAACCGGTGTAATCAACACATCAGCCACTTACAGAAGTTGCTTACAGCTTTTTGAATGGGATGTCGTAAGTTTTCTAACTTATGTAGTAATTTTTTACAATAAGTTCAAATATAGTGTAAACGTTGTTGTAAATCACGTTTGGAAGACTCGCGTAAGCTGTAAATACTCGCGTGTGTAATCCTAGCCTAAGCACCTTCAAGAGCTTATAAAACTATTTTTAATTAATATGCTTTAAATGGTCATTCGGTCTTTATCTTAAGTAAATAATATCAACAAGTAAATGACAAAAAACAATTAATGGTACTGTATTAATTACACTTACTATGTCGTTCAGCTTCATTCGTAGACTTCAGCTTGCATTCCAATTGTGGCAAAATTGAACACAATATTTGTGGATTGATGACATTAAGCTCGTAAATGAGATCATAGATTTTAAAGGATATCTGATAATTCTTATCAATTTTATCCATTATAAGAACTTGATTAAAGAACTGAAAGAAATATCAAATTAAACACATTCATTTTTATAATATAATTTTTAAACTCACTATTTTGATGACTGATTCAAGTGAATCACTGGTTTTTACAATTAACTCCCTTGCGAGATGATAAGCATGTTTATTTTGTGTTTTCAATGGTTCAACAACGTTTATTAAAATCATATCTAATAGATCGGTGGTAAAATTATCAGCCTCAGTTATCAATGGACTTAGTATGTCAATGATGAAGTTCTTAACTTTTCCACTATGTTCATCACTAAAAAAAATTACATAATATATGCATATTTTTAATTTTTTCAAAACCAACTCACTTTATAATTTTAAACATCATAGCAAACAATTGACCAAAGATCTCCTGACAGTCTTCTATTTCAAAGCACATATTAAATGATTTAACATATGCTAAATTCTCCAAGAGATAAAAGTATCTCTTGAATGATGGATCTTTAGGATCCTTGAGACCTTGCAATTGTTTGATGAAGAATAGAAATATCAGTTTGATTTGTTCTTGGTCTTTATATGGTGCTTCAGGTGCGTATACTCGTAGGACATCGGCTATACAACATGCTACCAATAGTTGAACGTCACGCGAGGAGTGCTGAAGAAAAAACTCATCGACCAAGTGAAGGGCCAATGGGATGTATTGTTGATAGAGCCCATCATCTTGTCCCATTGCCTGTAGTGTATGAGCTAAAGTCTGCAAAATAAATTTAATGAATGTAAATGCGAGCAGACAAAAAAATATGATTTGTTAGGAATTTACCTTAAGTCTTCTTATAAGTTCATCAGTACCAAGGTCCTCAGTAAGAGGCCTACACCCTTGGGGGTATACAATGTCCGTCATTTTGTATTTATTTTATTCGTATTACTGTTACGCTAGAAATTATAAAAATTGTTAATTATTTGTTTTGTAAAAAACTGTTGTTTTGTGATAAAATTATTGATTACCAGCTGAAGCGGCAACGTTGTTCTGCCTATAATTTTTTGGAATATTTTGGTTATTAAATAAATAAAGTGCATGACTGGGTTGCAGGAACTTGCTCTTTTGACACCTTGCCACAAAAATCAAATTCAATATAAATAAATTTAATAATTTTCTTTAAATATACAATCAGAAAATGATAAAATGTTGCTAACGCCCTCGAGCATTTTTATGTACGCGATAATTCTTTAAACACGATTATATCCTATGTTGCATTTTGGGGTTACGCCACTTTTGCCCTAACTATAAAATCGCTTAAATATAAAATCAAAAAAAAAAAATCATTGCGTCAAAATCGGTTAATCCGTTCACGAGATAGCTCAAGGAAAACGTCAAGGGAAACGTCAATCTGCACGTTCACAAAGTTTGATGTCCAATAACTGACCGTGAAAGCTTGGCTTTTTATACAAACAGACACGCAGAAGGTGATGTCATGTTTGATTGTTATTTCAAAAAAATAGAACGATTGTTTATCGGAAAATAGAAGAAATGAAACGATTTAAACGAAAGTGGGTTTGACGTTTATGCTGCTGGCGTTTTTGACTTGAATAAAAATTGGTCTAATGATGTGGTTGGATTCACTTGCATTTACTTAAATAATTTAACTGCAACTCATTGAACGATAAATTGACAGCTCATAACAGTGAGAAAATCGAACACTATCAATGGAACGATTGTTTTCTACTTAATGGAACTAAAGTCAGCTCTATAAAAAAAAAGTGATTATATTACGCGAATTAAGCTTAAAGTGCGTAATTTTTTCCAACAAAGATAATTTAGTTAGCTTTATTTTAATACCAATTAACATCAACATTGTTAAAATTGAAAAAAGAAAATTTTAAATGATATATAACTGGTAGATTACTCGGAGCCTATGAGCTCAGACAAAAAAAATTATGGAGTTGAAGGAAGACGAAGTAGAGCACGGCCAACTTCATACAGTTTTCATGTTATTTGACAGATTGTGACCTTAGGTCATATGCAAACAAAAGAGTTTAAGGTTTTACTTACTTTTCTGATAAGAAAGTTATCAGAAAAAGTGAGTAAAAGCTTGAATTTATCTTTATGCATATGACCCGGACCTATTGTTAGATGTAGGAATCCAGATTATTCAGAGCGTACTCTGCTCAGAGCAAACTCGACATGCTCAGGCTCTGCTCATAGCTAAAAAAAAAAACTACACACAATTTAAAGCAAATGTAGAAATGAATGAACAGTGCACAACTGCACACACCTATTTGCCCTCACACAGAAGTATTTGTAATTCTGCCGACACTATTGCATCAGTTCGGGTACATAACATACCTACCTCTTTTGTTTCACATAACCTAGTGTTGTTGTAATCCCATGTTCAAACACCCTTGACCTTCAGTGTCATATAACACTGGATTTTGGCACTGACCGGTTAAAACAAATTCGACATTACAATCAAATTGTGTTCAATAATCTGCTGAAAACTAGTTTGAAATTTTAAGTTAATTGCAATATAATGACGTCGTATTGGTTTAAAATGTAGGTACCTATTTCGTCGCTTTCAAACTAAAGGTTCTAAGAAACGTGACAAAAAAATTTAACTACCTATGTACATTCTAGAATAACATTTGTGGTGTTTTGTGTTAATATTTGTATATATTAGACCGTTTATTAACTTTATCGATAAGTGAAAGTTAAAATAAATCAATATTTGCTTCTGAAATTGTTCTAAAACATTTAATCGCATGCGTTGGTCACAGATCATATGCAAGGCACTTAACTTCATCATATCAAACATGGAAAAGAGGCGGCAAACAGTAACTATTTTTACAGATTTTGGGAAAACGTTTGACAAAATTAGTCACATTGTTTTGCTTCATAAACAGTTTTCTCTAGACAAGCACTTTTTTGTACTAAAGTGGCTAACATCATATTTAACGGCAAGATTATCAAATATGTAGTTATAATTTGTAATCCGAGAAAATTACTGTTTTGGTAGAAGTCCCACAAAGAAGTCATTTAGGGCCATTACTGTTTTAATTGTTCGTTAATGATATAAAAGATATATTTATATTGAAAAATTCGGTTTGCCTTCTTTTTGATGATCTGAAATTCTATAGAAAAAATAGCTGTGAATATTTTTAATTTTTAGGTACCATTATCTAAATTCATTATCCAGTTTGGTAAGTATATGTGTAGGTACTAGTTACTCCAAAAGATAGGTACATAAAAACTTCAGTCAAAATAAAAGTAAATAAACAAAATATCTATGTACCAAATTAGTTATTTAATAATTTATAAAAGACGAAGAGCAACCGAACCTCTTTCACTTTTCAATTCGTCTGAATTTGCGCCAAACTTAAAACTTTAATTTATTTGTTGCGCGTTGGAAAATCAGATAAAACAGTTTATCTGCTTCGGTTATGTAAAAAAATGCATTTCTTTGGAGTATTAAAACAAATTTTACATCAAACCCCAAAAAATAAAGTTCGACCTGATACCAAAACAGGAAGAAGTAAAACGAAATAAATAAAAAATGAGAATTTAGAAAGAAAGACACAGAAACCACACTCGGCTTTTTATGCTGTTTTCCCGTGGCAGCCGTCTTCTCTGCCTTGTTTCTCACCGCCCAACCCCTTCTCTTTTCCTTGAAAAAAGTGTCCACATAAAAAGTATACGACGAAAACGAATACGAACCTTTTTTTCGGTTTGCAGGTGCAAATTTTCAATCGAGCAAATAACGAAGACAAATAACTTTTTTTCACCAAGTTTTCCCACTGAAAACCGGGATTATAAACTATATTTTTAGATTAAAATTGTTTTTCACTTTAAAGTTTCACTAGGGGAGGTGTAAAATAATTTTTGCGACGTCTTTTTCTCGCAAATTGTATTTTTTTATTTGGCTATTTTTTTTTTCTTAAATTCACTGCATAATGAATAGCTTTTCGGCAACCAAAAAAAAGATACATAAACATCAAGACACAATAGTTTTTTTTAACTTTAAATTATTCACTTATTATTAAGGAATTTAATTCATTTTTTCAATTTTGTTTTTGAATAGTTTTTGAGGGAAATATTTATAAAAAATAATCGCAGCGATTGTTGGCGTGGTGTTTTGTCAAATATACGCCATCTTTTGAGGCGTCTTCTTCCTACATCTACATGGGCTCGGGCTGTGTTCAAAGAAAAAAAATGAGTTTCATAAATTGTTTTGTTTCCGGCTTAGATGGCGCCATATGTTCATGTTGGGTTTATTGAAATACAGATGGCACTTTTTCATCTGGTAAGTTTTTTTAATTTATTTATATCCCAGAATAATCACTTTTTGTACTTTATTCTTTAAGGACACCCCAAACAAAGCCGTAGAATATCAAAGACTACTTTAGAACCACGAGCACAACGGTCTCTTATCAAAGTGAAAAATCTTCGGTCTTTTTCTCTTGCATTGGAAAAATATCAAGCGAACCTTGAAAACAAGGTTGTATGCGTAGACGAAAAATCAAAACACTTGATTTTGCCTGATGACAAATTAAGCGACCTTTACACTGTCACTCATTTGACATCAATCTGTAATATAGTGTTTGTGAAAATAAGTCTGTATGCGTGCATTTATTTGACGAAAAATCAGAACCCTTTTGATTTTTCCTGATGACTGATTATTATGTTTAGATGACGTCCTCTGACTGACCACGTAAGGGTCACCTTACACAGTTAGTCAACCAAAAGTGGTTTGATTTTCGTCAGTCAGAATTCATAGAATGAGACACATACAGTTCTATTTTAACGAAAACTTACAGCAACCCTAACACGGTAAGTCAAAGACGTTAGTCATCTACACATATAATCAGTAATCAGGCAAAATCAAAAGGTTTTTGATTTTTCGTCAAACAAATGCACGCATACAGACTTATTTTTACAAATCCTATATTACAGATTGATGTCAAATGACTGACCGTGTAAAGTTCGTTTGCACGTTCAATCGTACTATATGTACATTATATGACATCATGCAAAATCAAGTGGTTTGATATTTCCTCCAAATGCACGCAAACAGACATGTTTTCTAAAATACTATATTATAATTCATCAATCTGATTTCATAAAATGTACAGTGTGCTGCAATGGTACAATGGATGATGGTTGTACCTTGTTAATTAAATCAGCTTTTAAAGAAGCGATGTAAACAATTGAGTCTCTACGTTCTCAAGGTCGATAGTTTTTACTCCTTTGGAAGAGAACAGATAAGGAGGGGAAAGTCTACTCCTCCTGCCTGCAGCTTATGCAAAAATAATTTGCCAAATTCTCAGATTTTATTTTATTTTTTTTTTTATTTTAAACAAGAACTTAACTTAAAATCCTTAATTTTTTTCTTAAATTTAAAATACATTTAATGTAAAAGAATGTCAACATTTTACAATCAATAAAACAACAAATTAATAATTTCTATTATATATAAACTGTTTAAACATTTATAATCTTAACTTTGTAAAATATTTAATTAACTTTCTCTACTTAAATATATCATGACCTTCTCATAACGCGTGTAAAGTCTTCGCTTAAAAGAGCGATTAAGTGGGAAAGGATTTTTGATATTGTTATGCTAATGCAACAAGTCTTATTTTGTGATAAATGTATGTATATAAGTGGTTTATATCTGTGGGGAGGAATTTCCTTAACTATAGTCAAATATACGATATGATTATTAAAATTCTAAGTCGATTCGATTAATTCTACTCAACATCAAATACAGTTATTTCTAAATTCGGGAACACAATATCTAGACTAGAGTCTAAAATTGAGGTATAGATGAGTATCGGTATTGTGTTCTTCGTTTGGCAACTCGGAAAGGACAACGTGTCATCATGTTAACGAGAATATAAATCATAACAGCACAAACTGTCCATATAAGATAAGTTATAAGACATATAAACCGGTTATTACCCCAAAGAACAGTATAATAAAGCATATTATTTTCTAAAACGGCAAAACCATAGCCCATTCGAGGCTTGCCCATGCGATATGATGATGTTGGTATCATGATTTCAAGATATGTATGTTCATTCTTTAATGCGTTCAGATCGAATGTTCGAATTTCATTCTGATAAAAGTGAATTGATTTAGTTGAGGGATAAAAAAATATTCGAGATTCATGCCAATGGGCAGAGAACATTACGTGCGGATCTAAATCGGTTAAAACTCCACGTAATAATGGTCCACCGAACATTAGCATTGGCATATGTGATAAACCAATTCGTGTGCGATCCATATTATTGTCCCGATCAGGATTGGTAAAGTCCATTACCATGCGATTAATTTTGAAGAAGCGTAAACGATTGTCATAATCAAAGAGGTCTTGGTACATGAATTCGATTTCGAAACGACGTATATTCGAGTTTGATATGTATTCGCCATTTTCACCACCAATATCGTTGTCACCGGGAACGTGTATTCGCTAAAAGATATTTAAGTTCATTTCAATAAATTCAAAAAATATTCTGAAAATACTAACTTGAACATTTTCGTAGGCATGAAAAATATTTTTAAATCGTTTAACATAAGTAGTGTAAAGTTGTGGGGTTGCAATGTTCCCCTCGTCTAGTAAGTCTCCCATAAAGCATACAATATCTGGCTTAGAAAATGTACTCGCATGTTCGAATGTTTTTCGTAAATATCTAGAAAATAAATAAACAAAAATTATTTTTTATCATAAGAAGATAAAAGAAGCATGACGATGCCAACAACTTTGGGAATTTACTCCTGATTCGATTTTGTTTAACCTAACCCTTGAAAATATTGAATGCCTCCCCACCTTTCGAATTGGGTTTTATTCAATTATTTTCATTCAATGTGGCTCCAAGGACCATTTAAGAATTTATTTTTTTTGTCACAGTAAAGAATATCCAATATCTTGTCTGGTTGTGCTTATTTCCTTATACCCCATTATCGAATCTGATCAATAAGTTTACCATACTTTCGGTAAATTTTGAATGAGCAAATCCACAAGTATCTCGGGTACATAATATGCTGATATCCATGGCGCCACAACGTCGAGATGATGCTTATCAAAGATTTGATGTCGCGAATCTTAAGTCGCAAGAGACTGCAAGGACTTATGCTGACCACGTTTGTACCAATCTCTCAACAAGTCTTCTGCCAGAAGAAAGTATAGAGAACCAGTGGATAGATTGTCAACAAGCCTTTAAAAATGCTGCCACTGATGTGCTGGGTTTCATTAGGTTACCACAACAACAGATAAGAGTAGGTACTTTTGTTTGTTTAAAGGATGATGTTATACAGGAAAGGCAAACATTGATTGCTTATCTTAAATGAAATGCTTAAATAATACAAAGCAAAACTGAGAAATACAAACGCTCATTGGGAACACAACAACAGAGGAAAGGCGAAGGTTCGTTTCTTATCTTGTGGAGCCAAAAATAAGCAAACCTTAACAATATAAAATCAAACACTGACTTGGATCATAACACCACTGATAAAGTGATAAGAATTTGGTTAAAGTACTTCTATTAGTTTTTTTTTTAAGATTTAAACTCACCTATCAGCATCGTTTCTGGCTAGCGAACTATACCATGAAGTGTCGAATGTTTTGCCCAATAATTGTGGGTCAGCCACAAATAATATTCGCGTGCAATTTTCTAAAAATAAACAAATATTGCATAAGAAATGCATTGTACAAAAAGACATTCTTATAACATAATGTACATATTCCATTTCAAAGACAACAACTTACCATGTTTGCAGTAGATTTGTTTCCAAGACCATTTATTTACATGATAGATAAAAACTTCGCTAAAGCATACGAGTAAAAGCGTAGCCAAAAGCAATATCCGAACAACTAAACTGAAATCATTTACATACAAATTAATTAGATTCCTCTTTAATTTACAAGAAAATCTTACCGGTGCATTAATCTTTTCGATGCCATGACAACGCCATAGTCATAATATTAATTATATTATTTTAGCCGTTTTTGCACAACGGAGCACATTTACGATGAACCAACGCAAGTAAACTCACAACAATAAATTGTTTAATATAATCAATAGAGGAATGATTTTCATTTCTATAATTAAATTATAGAACTTTAACATTGCTTAATTACTGCTGCTACCCATGGATTTGCATACGCTATCGCTGCGCTGGGGTAGTGTCGGTAGTCGTAAGTCGGTACACTGACTGGTGCTGGTGGTTGATGACACAATCATAGGAAAACAAATCTTGTTTTATTAATTTATAGGTACCTTTCCACTCGTGTTTTTGGCTGGGTGTTAATAATGTTTTCTTAATTATTAATTTGTTTACTTTATTTGTTTTGCATGGTATGCGTGTGAAAACTAAACTTTAAAACAAAAATTTAAGCGCGTTGCTTTTGTTTAGATTTTGGAATCTCATGTTTGGCTGGAATGGAATTTGTAGAAAAAAATAAATAAATAAACACACTAGCTAACTTTTTCTTGCTACTTCGATTGTCAGATAAAGAAGAGTAGCATACAATAATAATGAAGGAGATACAAAAAATAAACAGCCAGACAGAGACAGAGTTCACAAAAACGTAAACAAAGTTAAAATTTCTATTTAATGATTTTAGCGCCATCTTTTGTTGGGAATCACAAACTTAATTTGGTTTGTTCATCGACTAATATAGTACAATTAACAGGGATGAATACACTTTTTAATAGTACCATTGGGCCATAGAAAAATAAATAAGTTTGCTATTACACCTTGCTACAAGAGACTCGTCTTTTTTTTTTAAATTCTTCTTTGAAAAATATTCGGTGAGGCTCACGCTATTACACTGTGTTTCAGAGAGTCATGACTCAGATTTTACAATCCTCTTTTCCCTCTTTTCTACCCTCAGCGAACAAGAGCATTTTGTATGCAAAGCATGCATGTACACTCTTTCAGAACCGAAAAGGAATGAAGCGAGAAAAACTAAGAACAAGAAAAAAGAGAATGCAAAAATAATCACAGGAAATTCGGACCGAATTTTTCGGTGCAAATTTTGTCTAAAGTGTGGAGATTTTATTTAAGCTGTTACTTAATTTAATTATTAGTAAGTTTAGTTTATTCACATAGAGAAATCATGATTTATAGGTTTCAAATACTGCTAGTAGGATGACGTTACTATCGGCTTGTTTATTTTACTCATGTAGCAATTATTCTTGAGTTAAAAGGCAAGAGAAATAAAGAAAGACAAATACAGATGTATGCACAAGAATTTTGTTTGGTTTGGTTTGATTGATTTTCGTTACAGGGAATTATGACAATAATAATTATTCGATTTGCTCATTTAGCGACATCTACTTCGGTGAGTTTGAAACCATCTTCATTCCTCTATGTGTAGAAACTTAATGGTAGTAGGTACGGTTATGTATGTGAGCTTAACAACGCTAAAATACGATAAGTCGACAAGCAATTAAACATTTCGATAGAGACCACACGTTTCTGGAATTAAAATATTTTATTTCAAATGGAAGTTGGTAGCGAGATCTCATCACGAGTAATCGGGAAGTTAATAATAAAGAACACTTAACGATAATATTTAAATAATAGTTTTTCATTTTAATTGCGCGGACACTGCGCAGTTTTACTTTACCATATACGTGTGGCGCTGCAGTAGTCAAGTTTGTACCTAAGAGCAAAGATAACTTAGTGCTAATCTTGACAACCCGTTGCGGACTTCAACTTTACCAGTACCTACTCAATTGATTATTGGTAAAGTTGAAATGCGCAACGGCTTGTCAAAATCAACAATAAATTATCTTTGCTCTTTAGTTAAATCTTGACTTCTGCAGAGTGCAGCTCCACACGTATATGGTAAAGTTAAAATGGGAGATTAGAACAAAGTTATTTTGCTCCTATAGGCGATTGGAGGCTATACGTAAGGCGCTGCAGTAGTCAAGTTTGTACTAGTCTAGTCACCTTAGAATTCAATCTATCACAAATTAGTTACAAGTTGAAACCACTTTTAAAAAATTTCTTTTGGTAAGTAAGCTTTTTTTTGCAAACATAAAAAGTTATTTACAAATTAAGAAAAATAGGATTTTTTAAATGGTAAGTACGCCATCTTGTAGAACTGTTCGTTTGCAACAATCAAGACTTGTTACTTTGGACTTACCGTTAAGTAAGTTCAGTTAAAATTCTGTTAAACATTTCATGTATTTCCAGACTATAGAAAGATCATGTCATATAACCAGTTGAGCATTTCACCAATAGGGGATTGGAGGCTATACGTGTGGCGCTGTAGTAGTCAAGTTTGTACTAAAGAGCAAAGATAGCTCAATAGAACACAGGATCTTGTTGTGGGGTTGTGTTTGTGTTTGTGGGTAAACAAATGATTCATTATGGTTCACCACAGATAACAAACCACAGCTAATATTTCTTGTGAAATCAAGGTGTAAGCGAATATCTATTTCGAAAATAAAAACACATAAAATAACAGTAAATTTGTTAAATATATATAAATTTGAAAAGTAGAAAACCTCGGAAATGGGCTTAAAGCTGCAAGACAAAAAATTGCAAATGTCAATTTCTGCAGAAAAAAGCCCTTTATGTTATGGACATCGTATGAGAGAGAATCATCTCCCTACGTTTAGGCGGGAAGTTCAATTATCTAAAATAATACGTAATAATACGTATTACTTATATACAGTGAATCACAAAAGTAAGTAAGCTTGCTTTCGCATAAAAATAGTAAAATAAATTGCAATTTCTTTCGAAATAGGTACTAGATTCATTCAAAGATACATTCAAAATTATGAATATCATGTGAACATCAAGTACCTTGCAAAATTTACCGTTTAACTTTTGGTTTATCCTCAGAACTTCAACGTTTGTTATGTTATTCGCATTTTCTACGTCACAAAAATAAGAGTAAGCAGATGCAGCATTTGCACGTATTTTATGGTGGCAATAAAATTTGACTTTTTTAGCAATAATGGTTGCGTATCTCTTTTTTATATAAATGTGGGTTAAGATTACGATTAATTCATGATTATTAAGAGGAAAGAGCCCAAAGGATTAGGTAAAAAGCTTGATTTAAAAAAGTGATAATTGAACACTATTTTGTTAACAAATGGGAATGAAAGATTAATGAAATTGTGAACAAATTGAGCTCTTCAATATAAAAGATCCAAAATTGGCCAAAACCTGAATTAAAAATTGCAATCATTTCAATAATAAAATAAATAACAAAAAAAAAAAAAAAATAATGTCTGAAATAAACAACACTATCATAAAAACAATAATTACACAAAAGTATACCTAATGTCAAAGATTTTCCATTTTCTCACAGCCCAGACAATCCCAGACAAAGTTTTTTGACACCTCCCGCAGGTCGAATGAATGTCACCATTGACATTATTGCTTTGTATGGTCATTAAATGGTCTACTCGTACTGTAATACATCGTGTCCAAACACCAAAAACAAACCAACACCAAACACAGTAAGAAATCATAGAAGAACAAGTGAAACACATTTTCATTTATGGAACACGTAGATATAAAGCTATTGTAGCTCATTTGACTGCAGAGACCACAGTTTGTATACAATAGAATACAAACCTTTGAAGCAGGAAGTTTGGACTTCAATCCGACAAGAAACAAAAGCAAGTGCAAACGAAAAGACGAACTAAATTTTAATACCTACGACAAACTACAGAGAATATATTCCCTTGCTTGGGCTTTTCATGTTTGCCGTACCGTAAACATAAACAACACTCTTTCGTTTGAACTCGTGTTGTGTGTCGTTTCAATCGGCATCATCCTCGTAAACTTTTTGGTGCCTTCCATCAGTTTATACCTATATGCTAGCATGCCCACCACACTCGGTGCTGGCTCTTCCCACAGTAAAATGTATATTTTTTTCAAATTGAGAAGTAAACCTAGGATAAGCAGGGAGCAACAAATCTTAACCACAAAAAAATCCATAAATGCAACCGAACAACAAAAATAACTCAGATATACACAACAAAGTAAATGGCTTTTAACTTTGCGCCTCACTGGCCGGTGTTTAAAAAATACAAAAAAAAAGGTCGAGAGGAGTCTTTAAAAGGCCAGCAACGGACACAAGATTCGAGAAAATTTTCTCAGTCCTGCACCCTTGGACAGAGGCACAATTCAATAAAGCTGGAGTACTCCCCCATATTTTTTTTCTTTTCTATTTTTAACCCATTTCTGACACCACACATTATAGGAACAAAAACACCAGGAGTTGCAGAGTACAAGCTGTGGAACATGTGTTTGTTCCCGATGCAGACATAGAGCTAGTGAAAAGTTTTAACTGCTGCGCGGCAACACATGTGAGGAATATTTTATGGCCGTTTGAAGTCTCCAGTTTTCACTTCAGCAGTTGGTTAAATGTGAATTTCAGAAGCAATCATAACATTCAATGGTTGTGAAATCAGCTTTCACACCATGTGATACAACTGCTCGCAGCAAGTAAAATTGTCATGGTATAACGACCCGAAAAGTATTCACACGCAGGCGATTTTTTTTGCATGCAAAGGTTTATTTTTGAAACGCTTGCTGCAAGAACTTTCCTCGCATGCTTTGAAAGCTCCTTTAGGAAAACGTTTATGGTGTGAGTACTCGAAAAAACCTAGCATGCAAGCAAAATATTTCCATGTGCAGATAATGCAAATTATTTGCTGCATGCAAACGTTTGCATAACCTAGTTAAACCTTGCAAGTTTTGCTGCCGCAAGCGTTTGTAAGCAAATACAAAAATCAATTGAAGCAATCACTTGCATGCGAAAACTTTTTGGAACGCAAGCACTTTCCTTGCATGGTGGGTACGGAGTTATGAATCGATGAAGTGATGACTTTTTGTCCAATTGGAGATCATTAACAACGTCAGAAAGAGAAAAAGGAAGAAGAAGATTTAATTTTGGCTTAACCTCCTTGACGTGCAATATAACTAAATGTTATCAAACAAAATTGCTGGTGAAATCCCAATCTTGTTGGTTTTTCTTTTTAGCAACAAATTAAGCCAAATGGAGTTAAGTTAAGTCGACTCGAGTTTACTTCATTTGATGTATTCTGATATTTAGTACGAAAATGAGCCTTTCGTTCTATGTATACATTTCGGATCATGTATGTTTAGTTACGTCGGGGTCGGACCTCGGACGGAACTCATGGAGTTTCCGTTTATTAATGTTATTACATTGTATGCTTTTGAAAAACGCATTCAAAGCCAAGAAAACTAGAATTGCGGATGTGGAGAACATGAAACCGTTCATCCGTTTTATGTGATATTAAACGCACAAGCTATTGCAATCCTGTAGCATTCGTATTTCTCAAAAAATTGAGATATAGATAATACATAATTTGATGTTGGTGTAAGACTTCCATGTGGAAAAGGAGGAGGGGATATAGAAAAAAATTTAAATTCCAATTGAAGACAGTATCATTTCAAAATACGTTTAATTGCATTAGACTTAAAACAAAATTTGTCCAATTTTGAATTCAATTACAGTCTGGCTGCCAGACGGTATTTTCGGACAAATTAGTAAAAAGTTGAAACCACTCATGCAATTTTTTTTTCGCAAACATCAAAAGTTATTAACTACTAAAAATATTTTTTTTTTCAAATATTTTTTATCAAAAAAATAATGAAAGTTTTTTTTAACAAAAAAAGTAAGTGAGCCATCATGCAAACATAGCGCTGCTACGCAGAATCACGATCAGTAATTTGACATCAATCTGTAATATAGTGTTTGTAAAAATAAGTCTTTATGCGTGCATTTGTTTGACGAACAATCAAAACCCTTTTGAATTTACCTGATGACTTATTAGGCGTGTTTGAATGGTAAGTGTTTAGTCACTTTAGAAAAATTTTGTATGGGATACGAAAAGTGGCGATAAATTGGTCAGTATAGTAATTAAAGTGAACATAAAAGATAAAATCTTGGAATACCTGGACATTTTTGGCGCGAAATATAATGTCAATACATTTTTCTCTTAAAGGTTGGTGGCCCCTATGACAGCTTAAGACATGGACTCCATATACAATTATTATTAATGGTTGAGTTCATTGTGTTTTCCTTAAGGGCCGCATTTCGCGGAAGAAGTAAGAAGCTTTCAACCTACGAAAGTTGCAAAAAAGTTTTGATGATTTTGAACTTTTCGCTTAAAAACAAATAAAAAATGGTTAAAGCAGATCTTTAAATAAAATTATATAATTTGGAATTTAATTTGGTAATATTCAAGCTAAATAATGAAGGAAGGTGGGGTACAAGTTGACCAACTCGGCATATACAAATAGCCATACTTTGCAGACACATCCATAAAATTATTTGAAACTTTGCATGGGTTGGCAAGCCGAAGTTTCAAATAATTTTATGGATGTGTCTGCAAAGTATGGCTATTTGTATATGCCGAGTTTGTCAACTTGTACTTCACCTTCCACTACAAACAAATAAAAACCGGATAAATTATCATTATTTAGCTTGAATATAACCAAATTAAATTCCAAATTATATAATTTTATTTAAATATTTAAAAAATCTGCTTTAACCAATTTTTATTTGTTTTTAAACGAAAAGTTCAAAATCATCAAAGCTTTTTTGCAATTTATGTATGTTGAAAGCTTCTTACTTCTTCCGCGAAACGCGGCCCTAAAGGAAAACACAATGAACACAACCATTAATAATCATTGTATATGGAGTCCATGTCTTAAGCTGTCATAGGTGCCACCAACCTTTAAGCAAAAAATGTATTATTTTTCGCGCCAAAAATTTCCAGGCATTCCAAGATTTTATCTTCACTTTTATGTTCACTTTAATTACTGACCCATTTATCGCATGTGGTTCTAGAGATTCTGGTATAAGGATTTATGATTATTAAAAATACACTATACGCAATACCTGATGACGTTGGTGCAACAGATATAATAACTTCTTAATGTTGATAAATCTGATTACGTCGATAGCTGAAATGAATTTCAGTTTATTCTGGTGCAACTAGGCATAAATGCATTTATCCCTTATCAAAGAACTAAAAAATATACAAAATTACTGGGTCAAGGCTAATTCACTGTGCATAATTAACTGTGCACAAATCACTGTATGGACAATTCACTGTGCACAATTCACTGTGGAACACAATTCACTGTGGAGACAATAATTCACTGTCCACATTTCACTGTGCACAATTCACTGTGGGGCAATTTACTGTGATGGACAATTCACTTTGGAGACAATAATTCATTGGCCACAATTCACTGTGCACAATTCACTGTGGGGCAATTTACTGTGATGGACATAATTCACTGTGTGCAATTCACAGTGAATTGTCCATCACAGTGACTGGCCCCCATGCCATTCTTTTTAGATTATATAATTGTACATTATTCTATATTGTTTCTTGAATCGTTGCCTTCATAGAAAAAAAGAAAATAAAAAGATTTCGGTTTCGATTGTATTGACAGAATTTAAACATGGTCAAGTGTTAGAAAAAATACCTATTAATTTTGATTGAATTTTTATTAGTTTCTCAAAGTTTTATATATCTATTTGAGATGTAAGAAAATAAAAAAAATATCATCTATTTGAGATGTACATTTACATAAATGCAAATTTTATAAAACGCGAAGTAAATAAGCTGTGTTCGAAAAAATAGACCACAGTGAATTGTGTTCCACAGTGAATTGTGATCCACAGTGAATTGTGCACAGTGAATTGTCCATACAGTGAATTGTGCACATTGAATTGTGCACAGTGAATAACTAGAAAATAACTAGAAGTAAACATTGACTGAGAATTTCTTCTTAACAACAAAAACATTCGACGTTCATTCAGAACCTCACGCTTATCTTACACTTTTTAATAAATCATGACTCACCATGATGCTACCCTCGACAACAAACAAGAAAACAAAAACTTTACGCATCTAAAGCCCTTCTTGCATTCTGAATGACTCTTGGACCATGGTTTCCCTATGCAATTCATGAAAACTCCAACCCTATATGCAATTCTAAGAGCATACTTCCATTTATTCCTCATCACGTCCGTGTAATTTATGAAAATTAAAATCCACGATTACTGCCATGCATCCACGCCTCCAAGGCGCAGAAAACTCATTTCAAAAATATATGTACTGTATAGATCTATTTTGTTTTAGTTTCGCGAAGCAAACACGAAAGAATTTCTAATGTAGGTACCTTATACCAACGTATGCAAGTACTTAGACATAGGAAAGCATTACCATGTCGTTGCTAATTAATGAGAAATATACTCTCATACAGCAATCTCGCGAGCACCATTATGATTATTATTACAATATCCCGCAGGACATTGCGAAAACTTATACATCCTTATACCTCAAGAGGAAGAGTGCATCATCATCAGCATCATTGTCGTCCTTCTAGGACCATACGAAGGATATATCCCGATTTGTTATTACTTCAGTGCAATTGGCAATTGCTTGAGTGGATACACATTACACCAGGTATACCAAGTGTGCTTCTGTAAAATTATTATTCCCAACAAATTGGAGACCATGTGCTGTGCCTCATCTGATGGTATAGTGTATAGTGCTATGGCTCTTGTTGTTCAGCTATCAACAACACCCAGCACTCAAGGTACCTTCCATACTCCATATAATATAGGAAAAAAGTAAATTCACTCTGGAGTCCTGGCACGAAGAATGATGAACTTATTTAGAATGCATGGCTGTCATGCAATTTAAATTTTTTTCTTATTTTTCTTATACAACAAAAGTACCAAACAAGAGCAACATCATCCTGGCACAGCACAATTGTCCTGGTAGATCTTCTTTAGTCAGTTGACTGCATTTTCAATATACAAAAAAAGTATAAGCATACAGTCGTCGACATCATCGCCAGGTTGAATGGATGATGTTTTCCATTCCCATATTAATACTAAAAAAAAACTCGTGAAATGGACCCGTGCCAAACGAGTCCCATTCAGGAAACGACAACCATACCAAACCACCAACCAACAGAGTATGCATATCTGCAGCAGTTAGCAGCAATCAGCCAGCAGCTTTTAAATTAATTAAAAAGAAAAACGAGCGAAAATGAGGAACTTGTGTAAATTTATTCTACAGGACACACCATATCTTGCATTGGGTATTCCTTTCAGGATATGAATAACAGTATATCCACATCCACTTTACAGTATGGAGACAATGTGCGTTAAGTGCCAATTGATGACAAGGAATATATAGCTATACCCTAAGGAGTGGGAGTGTGAATTAACTAGCGGCCAACAAGAGGTGATGTATATGTGTACCTATATCCTTGTTGCGGGGTTGGGATTTCTATAACGGCATTAAAGGGTTTCGCGAGAAGTGTGAGTGGATCCTTGTTCCAACATAGAGTATCAACGTTAAAAAAGTAATTTTGTGAATGAATCGGGGAACATAAGTCACTGCTTGAATGGGGTGTTAGGTGTTGCTACATCGGTCGTCGTCATCGTCGTCATCGTCGTCGTCGTGGAGCACTCGCTTAGTTGAGCAATGTTGACAAAACGAATGCCTGGGTGGTGGGATGGTGGGAGGATGAAGCGTATATGATGTCGACCTGTGGTGAGAATCAACGCCCGAAGGATGTTTTTGTTAAACACTCTAAACTCACCAGTTTTTGTGTTGAATTGTCGAGTATTAAACAATGCCAAGAAAATAGGGGGGAGGGCGATACTTTTTTGTCGTTTTGCTTTGTTTCGTTTCTATGTAATGAAGGAGCAAACTGTTAAGTGGGAAGGATTATTATGGATGCAGGAAGTTACTCGTTGGTGGACCAACAAAAATGTTTACTTCTTAGCTAAGCAACTTTAAAGTTGAACAAATTGAAAAAAAATCACTGCTCGGTTGCATTTTGTTCATGTAAATAAGATAGGGACTAGAAAATAATAAAAAAAATGTTGAAATAAAAGCGGAATTTAAAACAAAGTAAAAATTAACTTAAAATTATTTGTATCTACGCTCCGTACCTCTTGATTACGAAGAGAAAGGTTTTTGTTATAAATTTACGATATTTTTTTCAAACCTGTCTAATCTGGGAGAAACAAATTTTACAATGAATGAAAAATATAATTATTTAAGGAAACAAATTAGGATTAAGTTGATAATTGCAACTTTTATGACGCTTTTCCCAAAAAGAGTATATCAAATGTACCTTTTATTGTTTGTCTCAGTTGATAACGAACAGTATAGCACTACATTCATAGAGTGCTGTCAAACAATAAAGCGAAATTTAAGAGCAGGCTCGTTTTAAGGCTTCAATAATCTCTTCATCAAATTACCTTCCTCCTTCGTAGACTATTCTTGAAAGCCAACCCCACATGTTTTCCATGATGATTAGGTCAGGTGAATATGGCGGAAATGCAAGGTTTTCATTTTGGTTCTGAATACAGGCTTTTGTTGCCCTTGGGTATGAATCGGTGCATTGTCTTGTTGGTAAGTCCATCGCTGTCCACCAAATATTTCAGAAAACAGCAAAAAAAAAATCTTTTCAGTATCGATTTAAAGCTTTGGAAATCCAGCTCTAAAGTTCCAAAATAGCTTATTAGTCCCTTTAAAATTACATCACCTCCTTTGCTGTGCCGCCTTTAAAGATGAATTTGGGTGATTCTACAAAAAGTGGAATAAAATGCTCATAATTTCAGCAACATTTTTTTGGAAGCTTAAAGGCGTACAAATTAGTTCTAGTTATATGTTAAAATGTCCTTTAACATTATTGAAAGCGAGCAGTCAAACAAATAAAAAATAACAATTTTATGACAATTTTTTGAAAAAATGTGGGCAGGGGACTGAGATTTTGTTACCAGGTGACTGATAAAAAACAATTATATCTTATAAATTATCGCTTATTTATATCAAAATATGACTTTATTTAAACTCGATGTACTAGGTTTAAGCAGTTTCTACTTTAATTTTACGTACGGAGAGCCTTGAATTTGAAGCACTTCTCAGTATCGCTATAGCCTTTCTTGACATGTTGTTTTGTTGCTTTGTTGACTCTTCCTTTACGGTTTCTTCCATCATACTTTTCCTTAAGACAGCTGTGTACAACAGTGGTGCCTCTTTGATTAATATCTTTTATATATATATCTATTTCCTCTTTGATTAATATCCTTTATTTACTCATAGCTGTGGATTGTATTATTTAAACTAAATCCAAGTACTCTTTTATTTGGTTTAAAAAATGTTAACAGGTATAGATTTATTTACTGTTCGTAATCAAGTGAGACAAAATACAAAACAGGTAAATTTCATGACTTTAAATTTAAAAAATTAAAACAAAAAACTGCCTGTTCGTAATCAATTGACACGGAGTGTATAACTACAGGGTGTCCCGAAAAGAGATTTACTTAAAGGTTTTTTTGAACAAGAGTTCAGTTCGATACTTTTTGAAGATGATATCGTTCAAGTGGAGGCCATCATTGTTTTGGACCTTAAACTCAATGGTTTCTGTCGAGAACTTATTTCTATACTTCCATCAAAGTCACTTTATTAAAAAGCTACACTGTCTTACAATTATATAGAAAAGAGTAAGAAAATCCATAGTACAGAAATCTTCTCCTGTTCAAGATGTTGTGACAAGTAAAATTAAGTTCAACGGTCAGCCTGATGCATGTATATGTAGTCTTAATGCCGTTTCTCAATGGACTAATGATTCAATAGGTCAACCTTAAGTTGCTGCGACCACATTCCAGTTAGTTTTTGATAAGAATTTAAAATTTACCATCCCACCAAGATTTAAATGTCTAACATAATCCATAACATTACTTAAGACAGGCGCGCACTTGCTATTGCAATCGTAACATTAAACAGTCGAAAAATAGAGCACATTGTTTTAAACAAAAACGCGACTGAAAAATCGCAAAATCGTGAATGTACATTTTTGCGATTTTTCAACTGCACTGACGAAGTGACGAATAATCGCAAGTCAGCGCTTGGCTAACTTGGGTGTTTTAAAAGGGTCACCTTGTTTGGCAAAATTCATTTGGCATTTCTTTGTTTCGCCTTAGACGTTAAATAGCTATTTCTTTTAATTCGAAATTCTTAACAAATTAACGTTTTGTTTTTTATTCATTATTTTTCTTAGTAATTTCGAATTAAATTTCAGTTTTTTTCAAAATAATTTATATCCATTTGCAAATTTCATTTGGCAATTTTTTGGTTTGCATTTATTATCAAATTGGTTGATGTTTGTCATAGTGTTTTTTTTTTTTTGACAAATATTGGTTCGCTGTTTATTGATTCAATAAAGCTTTTTATAGACTTTAGTCCATGAAAAAATGGCGTTTCGTGCGGATGCTCACTTTGCACTTATCAGTTTGCTGTTAAGTAACTTCGGCAAACAGCCGTTGTTTCATTTAGCTGGAAAATGGTTTTGCCGTATTATCATTTCGCTGATAGATAGTTTCGCCCTTTAATTTTGTTGGTCGTTTAACCATTCCCTATATCATTAGGTCCTTAGATTTACCTTTTTCTGAGCCTTTTTGCTGTGATCGCTGCGTCGAATTTTAAAATTTGTGTTTTCTTATCTTAATAATGGAAAATTTTGACAAAACCTCCTATGATACTTTTAAGTCCAATAAGTGAAGACAAATTGAGCATAAATTGGTTTTTGTAATTTAATGAAGCAAAATCAAAAAAGAGCAAAAGAACAAAATGCCAATGTCAAAGTGAAACGCAAAAATGCCTAATAAAAGATGATAAAAATTTGGTCAAAACTTCAAATAGTTTATCTATCTTAAAACTAAATGAAAAGGGCGAAATGAAAATCCGAAATGATTATTTTTCATATCTTTTAAAAAACGAAACGTAAATTGCAAAACGTGGAGTGCCAAATGACAAAATGCTAAATAAAGAAATTGCGATTAGAATTGCAGTAACATTTCTTTGATTATGTTTCTGTATCGTTCATCTGCTGCCATAGAGGACTTCGTTAGGAATTGGCCGCATTACTGGTTGCCCAATAGGTGTAAAACAACCGGGGATTTAGGGCCCTTCTTCATTCCGTTTTCCAATTTCAGAGATTTTTATAGAGCTCATCCAAGCAGAATACAGTGATTGCGCATGCAATCTGAGATTGTATGCTTTTGACTTATGTGTGGTTGTGCATCTGGCATGAGTGATTTAAAAAATGTTTGATATGTTCTGTTTGTGCATGCATGATTGTTTGGTTGTGGTGTATGTTTAAAATTGTTGAATCACGTAGAATAGAAGCTTGAAAACTCGCAACTTAATATAGTGCAGAATTTAAGAGTACGTATAAAGTCAGTATTTTTTTAAACACAAGAAATCAGACAGCTTTTACTTTCAATCATCATTAACGTTAGCTTTCAAGTAACATTTCCCAATAAATTCCATATGCTTGTTTGTGCATGTGTAGTGAATATATATACACTTTAACAAGCACTCCTCAATAGCATACCCATGTTGTGAAATTTGATCTGATGCATCGCACCCAATAGCCCTTAACTCGCTCTCCAGCCGATAAGGGCTTTTCAGGGTGAAAAGTCAACATGAATTCATTGGAGAAAAAAAAAATCGCAAAAAAATTATGAGCTGGATTGTGCACATCGTCGTTAAGTAATCACTGTACCCAGAACTCGCAGGCTCAACAAATTATTTACCAGCACACTTTTATATACCCACCCACAACCAGCACCTGTGCCTATGCACACACACAAACAAGTAAAATATGAACACAATTGTACAATTGGAAGCAAACAAATAACGCTCGCGGTTAGGCCAAATGTGTGTATGCACTTGAGCGTGATAAAACCGTGCACCAGGTCCAGATCCAGACGAGACATATACAGCAACGGCATTCAGCAGGGTAGACCCTCATTAAGATTTCTATCCAACCGATTCCATTCTACATTAAGGATGCAAATAACAAACAAAGGTGAATGAGAAAGGTGGTGGTGACAACAACTATAAGAGAGGGTTGATCTGCATCAGGAGGATGTGGATGATGTTGATGGAGTTGGTGGCTTAACGAAAATTCCAAGAAAATTATTCACCATGCTGCAATGCCTGGGAGCTGCTTCTAGCATTCCTACTAGTTCTTTATATCCTTACACAGGATCAACTGAATCCATAGACCCAACAAGAGCTAGAGTCTGTTTTTAATCATTATCCAGGAGCGGAGGTAATGCATATTAGGCCTGATAGTTTAAAACTTATGCAAATGGTTGACTCGTCATATTGAAAGTGTTAATAAGCCTTTTCATTGCAGCCTGCCCACCAAAGCAGTCCAACAGAGCTATTCTCTAGACAAAATCAAAGGTGTTGTTTTCCAGTTCGAATTACTTGGTGAATAGCTTATTCTATACCTACTATGGCTAATTCGGAGCGGTTTATTCAGCTCTTTTCTCTTTGCGTAATTGTAAAATCTTGTCAACTATACTGACTAAAACTGAAACTCTTATTGACCCCATCAGTATTGTTAAAGGCCAAGCAAGTCAAATTCCAGATTGATGCACAGCACTTCTTTATGTATTTTGAAGTCACAAGCACAAACTTTACAGATCGTATGTCGTATCACGGTATCCCTGTCAAAGTTAATCTACTTTTTGGCGAAGAAGGATAGCTGAGGACTGGATAGAGTACCAGTATATAAAATACATTAGGTAACTCAACATCGTTGATTTGGAACAAAACGTCACGATGCGATGGAAAGATATATATGTCGCAAAATAGATTACGGGCACAAATCACACGAAGAATCACTCTTGGCGAACGACTTTTCTTCGAGCTTAGAAGAAATAAGATGGCTGGGATAGTGGAGCGTATATAAACATCAACGCATCAGCTCGACGAGCCTTTGAATCCACCATGACGGTGTACGCAGAAGATGAAGACCCCACTTAAGGTGGCACGTAGAAGTGGAGATTGAAAATATATAAATGAAAAAATCTCCACCAACTTGATGTAAATTATTGAAGGAATCTATAGCAGGTCAGGGCCGAGCTGGCTGAAATGGTTTGTGGGTTAAGCCCGTATAGTTCTTCCTGGATTATGGGCGCCATCTAAAGTAAGTAACAATTTAACAAAAGAAACACATGCTGCAATAGTTGTCCTTATCAATCGAGTGACGAAAAAAAACTCGCCAGAGCTGTATTTAAATTTACATATAAGGCCCCATATATAATGTGAAATACTGGAAGTTATTATTTCGTGTCACCTCTTTTAACGGGCCTGTCACCAAAACATGACACTTAACTGGCAGCACGAGTGAATTTTTTTATACCTACGTTCTGAATTGTGAAAAAAAAAGAAAAATGTTCCTCTTTCGAAATACATACAAATATAAAATAAAAAAAAAAATAAAATAGGAGAAACCCCCATTCAGAAAAAAACAGGAAAACTCGAAGAAGGAAAAGTAATTCCAAGCACCAACAATAGCAAATAGCTGAAGGGGCACAGGATTCAGGAATGCATCGCGAGTTGGGTGGATATAAACATGTATACCTTACCTACCTGCTCTCATCTACACTGCTTGAGATTCAGAATTCTGATACTCCGGCAGGAACGTAGTAATTTTCACCTTAGAATGGATGTCACTCTGTTGCTAATGGTGGAATGGTACAAAATGAGACCTCCTCTAATGTCCTTCTTCGTCTTCTTCTTCTCCATGTTGATGGTTGTATATGCAAACGTACCACTCTAATTTACAATGCTCTTAAGAATGTTGAACGATGATGGCTCGCTACACGGTTAAAGTGCAGGTGTATATATAATATAGAGGTAGTCCTTGCTGCTACTGTGCTAAAACGCTGGAATGAACGTATTTTTGTTTGAAAAACTATAGCTCAGCTGATTATGATGGTTGGTGCGATTGTCAGCAAGGAAGGTCTTGATCCATGAAAACAAATAGCTCTGGAGGTTTTATTTTAACATGGTTCATTATATACCTGTACATCGTTACCTAATGCACGTTGGTAATATATCTGGAAGCCACAAATTATAGGTGTAGACATATTTTTTAAGGTGATGTTTAAGTGCGTTCTATACCTATTGAGAAAAGAAGAATAATTATTATGAGATTTGGCGTCTTAATTTAATTGTTTTTCCAGTGACTCGTTTAATGAGTATGAACTTTGTTAATTGCTTTTTAGAACGAACTCAGATGCAACAATGTAGATGCCTTTTAATAGCAAGGAATGCTGCAGTAAAGTTTTTACTTCGTTAGTATAAATATTTAATTTTAAATCTACACCATTTGTGCTTATATGATTTCCTTAAATAAAAGTGCGACGATGTGGCTTTAATCCATAGCTGGCATTAATTAAACTTTTCAATCACTTGATTAAGTTTTTTGCTATAACATTATGACGCGAATGCATTTGTTGGTCAACTACTGCCATCTTAACATGATAATAAGATAAATTGTATAAAACCTCAGCTTTCTGACGAAAGGCCAAGGCCTTTTTGTGTGCGTTGCTGACTCTATAGGAATGAAAGATACTTTCGATTTGCTGACCGAAATTTTTTTATATTACATCCATCAAATAATAAATAATTCCAATAATAAAATAGTTGTCCAAAAGGTAGACTTGTGTTACTTTAAGTTACATTCGCCAAGAGAGCCCTAAAACAAAAGTGACAGCACCAGCATTTAAATAATACGAAAGGAAAAGGCTTGCTTGATAAACCGGCGAACCAACAGAGCAAAAAAAAAAGAAAAAAAAGTTAAGGTCGGAAAAGAGAAGAATATGAAGAAGAAGCCGAAGAAAAATAAAATACTCTTAATCTCAATGTCATGGGTTCGAGTCCGACGTTGGGCGCCAAATTGCTACACTTTAATTTCCCGCACGAATTTAAATTATTAAAAACGTGCATTAATATTTACACTAGAATGTATTCACAGATCAATCTAAATTATTATAATAAGAAGAAGAAGACGAAGAAGAGGTAAAGAACAATAAGATCAAACAATAACAATCTTATTGTTCTTTACCTCTTCTTCGTCTTCTTCTTCTTATTATAATAATTTAGATTGATCTGTGAATACATTCTAGTGTAAATATTAATGCACGTTTTTAAAAATTCGTGCGGGAAATTAAAGTGTAGCAATTTGGCGCCCAACGTCGGACTCGAACCCATGACATTGAGATTAAGAGTATTTTATTTTTCTTCGGCTTCTTCTTGTCTAGCCTCTACTCATTGCAATATTTTTGAATCTTGTCGAAGCCACATTGCAAGAGAAGTTTGATAGCCTTAACTCTATAGAAACTGTTCTTTACGCAATTATAGATCGTCGAAAGCTTTTTTCAAATCTAATAGATAAGCACTTGCACAATGGTTTTTATTGCACAAAATATCCTTTGTTACTTGTCATACCTACATGAACGCCAATCAATTGATAACAACTACAGTTACAGAAGATCAGCTATGAAAAAATAAATGCTACGAGCAATTTCGTGTGAAACTGAACGAGGAGTAGAATGCGCTTAAATTCCCAGTGACTTGACATGTATTTAGAACATACACGCTTATTACATAGAACATAGAATAGATAAAGTATTTTAAAAATCAGATACAATATTTTTAATTTTACACAATGTACCCAAGAAAGCGTTATTCGTGAAAACTGAACTGCGTACATAAGCGTTCATTGGTATTAACATGAGTCATACAAAGTGAAATGCTCAGAAATCAGATAGTTAAAGTTATGGAGCAATATCTACATCATTAAATGTTTTAAAATAAATAAACTATTAAATTAAGAGGTACACACTCAGAAATGTAGGTAACGCATGATGGGTGTAGTCGTATGTGTATCTAGTCTACATTAAAAAAAAAATCTTTACTATCAAACAATAATACATAACTTCGTTGTTGTTAATCCTTTCAAAGTACTTCCAGAGATAAAGAAGAAGAAAAAGTGTGTAGATACCTTACTACTATATTAAAACTTTTAATAACATTCATGCAGAGTGCGCTATTCATTTCCATCTCGAGAGTGCCTGGGGCCTGGGGCACATACCATAAAACATATTATACCTTTATTATCCTTTTTCACGAGAATTCTGCCAAGGGATGATAACGTCGGAAGCTCGAGTACGTTCCCCTTTCTACCCTACCTCTGTGCATTCAGTGTATAATGCCAATCTAAACTAAAAACCCTCAACCTCCAACTTGGATTTTTAGTTGACGCTCAGTCGAGTAATTTTTCTATTATAGGTGAAAATGAGTGTCCAATAAAATAGCACAAATACATAAACATACAAAAAGGGGATCATAGATTTAATCCTGCAACGGAAAAAATAAACGCAGCTTGTGTTCTTCTAAATTGAAGGAACGACCCAACAAAACAATGATGGTGCTGACGACGAAAGAGTCGTCGTTGATGTCGACGTCGAGCAAGGCGAAGGTAATCATGCTTTTCGCCCGACACCGGCTAGCTTCTAGTTCTCCAGAGAAAACAAAATAATACAGGAGCACAAGGATATCATGGGGTTCTTTCGGTTTTATATCTTAACATTGTCATTGGCCATTGGGGTGGTTTTTTGTTGTGGAAAACCTTTCTTCTGGCGTGCAGCATTTTTATTAACAAAACGAAGGGTGGAATCCGTTTTGCCTCGACATTTATTGATGCCATAAAGTTGAAGATTTATGTCTAGCGTCTGTCTATAAGTTCGACTTGGCTTTGGCTTCTGCTGTTTTCTAGAACTACCCTGCTTTTACCCTAAGCATGCTATGCACACACAATAACGGTAACATAGAATCAGGAATATCATAAAAATTCACACATAAACACAGATGCATGCAGCCACACAATAGAAAACAGAATTTTTACAGAAGCGATCGCTTATAGCTAAGCATTTGCAAGGATATAGAAGGAATGGCTTTCAATATTATTACTTTTTACTTTTTTTTTTTTAGAAAAGTTCTAGAGGTTATTAGGGGTGCAAGTTGCAACAGCTATCAAATTTACACTCGAAAAAACCTTGTGAAAGATGGGGTGGTATTGGTGGTGGTGGTGGTGGTTATTATTTTTACGTCCTTCAATCTTTTGTGTGCTATTTTGTTCCCTTTGCGTTTCAATAATATGGAATAAGAGGACCTCCGGTTTTTATTTAATTTTATGTGTCTTCAGTGTTTCCAGGGATTTTGATTAACATTCTTGGGTTTTGGTGTTGATATGCATGGGTTTGAAAAAGGTTTGGTGAATTTTAAAGTAAGATAGAACGGGTAATGCGACAAATTCAATTTAAAATAATTGTGTAATGTAATGAGAAGTTTAAAGGATTTCAGATTTTGAAGTCAGATTGAAGGCAGAAGAGGAATGCGATAATGGCAAGACTTCCATTATTTGTATGCAGTTTATTATGCATTCGATACAAATCATATTTGAGGTGCTCTGATTATAAACTTTTCAGAGTATTATCTGTGTGCTCTGAGTTAAAAAAGAAACACATTTATCTCACTTATATGGTTGGAAATGGAAATTGTTATCTTAATAATTTATTCATAACAAATTAATTGCATTTGCCACCAGAAAAACAAACTCCATTTTAAGTGTGAATTATTTTATTTCTTTTTCTTACATGTCAAATTCATTTTGAACTGTGTGCTTTGCCGATTTGATAGCAAAAAAAGAAACAATTTCAGAGCTCAGAGTGCTCTGAGCTAAAAAAGAAACAGATTTTTTTTGACATTTCAAGCTCTGCTCTGATGATTAGTGTCACGAAAAAAAGATACAAGGTATGCTCAATTTGTTGCGTGATGTCACTATCACCATGTTTATGTCTAAGAATTAAAAAAGTATTTCATTCCATTTCATTATTTTTTCTTTTCACGTAGGTATTATCACTTAAAGTTAGATGATTTAAATGCTCAATTTTATAATACAGTCATCACTCCATCACATAAGACATAAAATAATAGTCAAAGATGATAGTGACGTCACTATCATCTGCGAAATCGACAAAATTACGATTCGACTATCTTGAGTGAGCATACCTTCTATTTCTGTTTATCATGGATTTACTGCTTGAACAGAATGGTGTAGCTGTAGCTGTAGCTTGCCGATGTTCACAATTCACATTGGACGTACTCATTCGACGCATTTTGACGTCTATATGTTTTGTCTCCTTCACACTTCTTTGCAAGAAAAAGACGTAGTCTTGCTATCTTGTGTGAGCATACCTTCTATTTCTGTTTATCATGGATTTACTGCTTGAACAGAATGGTGTAGCTGTAGATGTAGCTTATGTCACTGTCAAAGAAGAAACAACGCCAATCCTATGACGAGGTTCACTTTGGACGTACTCATCCGACTCATTTTGACGTCTATATGTTTTGTCTCCTTCCCACTTTGGTGCAAGAAAAAGACGGGGTCTTGCGTCCAGATTTTTAAATTTTTTTTAAATTCTCATGGATGCATTTTGACATTCGCTCTTCTGACATTTGTTATTTATTTTTTTTTCGCTTTTGCACCCATATTTTAAGAGTTTTCACAAAATTCGGTCACTTTTGATTGGAAATTTCAATTAAACATGAGAATATGAAGAAAATTATAAACATCTAGGTTCATTTCAAATATTTTGTTTTTTTGTTTCGTGTGGTTTCGTGCATCCATTATGTTCACACTACTTTGTGTCTGAACACGGCGGACTGGACGTACGTCAAAATGCGTCGAGCTTGCTACTTTTATAAGCTACATTTTGACAGTGTCTTTGAAAGCGCTGCAGGCTACACCATAGGGAATTTTACCATCTTGTCAAAAGAAAAAATGCCAGCTCACACTACGCGGATGACAGTTTGAAATATGTATCGGGCTTTTTTCCAACTGTCAAGCTCAAAATCTTGTAAAAGTATTTTATAAATAATCTCTTTTTTTCTGTGAAATTTTAAATTTCCGTGATTTAAAAGTTAAATAATATACTATTCACAATTTTCGCGGATAGCATTAAAATGTCCGCTCTTGTTTTTAATCAGTTTGTCACCAATGATAAACAAAATTTTAAGCTGTCATCCGCGTACTGCCGATTTTGACACTGCTCTGCGAACGAGGAAGAGATATATCGTTGTTAACTAAAAAGCCCTATTCTGTTCAGCCAGTGTGAGGTGTCAAACAAAACAACCGAGAACATGTCAAATCGGTTGTCACAGTAAACTGTGCCAAATTAAATCTATCCGCTTCTAAAAAGTACTACTTTTTATTATACCAAAAGCAAATTTGTTTGTTCAAAATAATTTTGCTTAAAAAAATATCTTTCATCAGATCATAAAAATTGTTCAATCAACAGTTTACAAAATAAGTTGTTTCCATGTACCTACCTGTAAATTTACGACATTTTCCGAGTGCTACCGCAGGACTAAACAAACATAAAGCACTGAGAATGCAAAGTAACACATTCTATTACGTTTTTCGAAAGGAAACTCTTTCATTTACTATTTGCAATAAAAATTAAATAAATTTCCTCAAAAGATCATAAAAATGCAACGCCGACTATAAGAAGCATTAAACTTAGCTTCTGCGATAAGAACTAGAAAAAAGATACTAAAATTTCCATAGAGCCCCATAAAAACACACGATCCGAGATGTAGAGTTATAAACAAAACAGCAACCTTCACACGAGAATGCATATTAGAGAAACAAAGTTCCGTTCCGTTCGTCCACATTTAACGCCAAAACTCCAATCCATAAAAGCTTTTGATGTTTATACGGTACGGATTAAAATATTTTCTTAAGAAAACAAAATAAAAAAGAACAGTAAAGGAATCGACCCGAGGATGTTGGAAGCATTCTATTAAAAGGCTAACATGCGTGGCATGACATGAGGGAGTTGGGTGCAGGTTCCAGGACACCAAACAATGACTTTGTGTGTATACTTGCTGGTGGTAAATGGTGGATTTTACTGTAAGTTTTTATGACTTCATTCTATAAATTTTGAAAGTTAATCTTCCACTAATATAGGACATGTTATGAGTTTATTTTTGTTAAGCGTATATATATTAGTGGGAGGTAGGATTGGTGGACTTTAGTTGGTTGCACTATATACACATGTGATTCGATGTGAATCTGTGATGCCAAGCATGAAAACCATTGGGTGTAAGCAATTTGTAAAAAAAAAACATAAAAAAAAAGAAACAATATACGATCTCGTAATATGCAAAATGGTATAGTACAGAGAACGTTGTATATACGAAACACAGGAGCTGATTACAGAGGTTTTTGATTATACGTGATGAACCTTGTGTATGGTGGTAGTGTTTATAGTGATTTTTTGTGGTTCGGAAATTTAAAAGCCGATAAAATTGCAAATGCATTTTTCAATGTACTGAGCGGAAGGGCTATAATTGGTTTGTAATTTTAAGTAAGTTTTATGATAATAGCCGGTGTTTGTTTTTTATATGTGTTTTTGGAATTCACTACACTTTTCCAACGACTGCCATAATATTATAGTCAATAAGCTGGTATGTAGTTTAACTTTTTTCACATAAATAAACCTCGAACAAAACGTTATTATCTCCTCGTAAAAGAAGTTGAAAAGATTTCGTGTCATTCATATAACAGAATTTTTACACATATAACTGCACTCAAATTTAAAAATGTATATGTTAAATAAATCCAATAAAATGACTTTTGCCCAACTTTGTTCGTTTTGTTTCATTTTAGAGTTAATTATTTAAAAACAATTATGGTATTTTATGTATGAAGTAATTTTTTTTTTAATTTGTGCAATTTGTAACAATTTCTATACGGTTGAAACTACGATTTGGACATAGAATCTATACCTACTTGTCTTTTAACATTTAGAACTTAGCACGACTTTTCCAGAATTAATCATAAATAGATTTTTGTTTGTATGCTTTTGTACAGGCTTCTTTTAAACATTTTTACGTCTGTTTCAATATATAGGTATAACTATTTACGAGCTACAGGTATTTTCTGTAGTAAAACCATTTAACTAAGTATTTAAAAAACTCATTGAAACATTATACAATGTGTGGACGATTTAAATAGGAACAGGTTGATGTTGACAGTATTTTGTACTTCCCTGTGGCAACTGCAATCATGTAACTTGCCATATGATGATAGGGCATCATTTGACAATAGCTCTTTTTACGAATCTGTCAACCCAAGCCCATCTTACTTTAATGGAAAGCAAAATACATAGGGCGAAATTGAGAAAGTGTTATTCGGGTATTGAATACCAAAGTATTGAACTATACTTTTCCGAATGCAAAACCGAATTTAAACCTTAACTGTCAAAAAATTAATGAAACTGATGCTTTATGAAGCCAAAATAAATTCAATAGCCGAGTATTGTGAAAGTTTTCAATACCTTGCGGTTGAATTTTTTTGCTTGCCAGAATTTTTTTAACATGGAATTACAACAACACTTAAGTATTGCATTAAGGCAGAACCATAATAGAAATTAGCGAGAACAAGGAATTTGTATAGTGCGCACATAATGTCGGATTGCTCAGTTTCGGGAAGTTTTCGTTCACTTTTGCCTCCGTAATCTGACAGCCAGCCTATAGGGACGGCTGGATCTTGACAGTCTGTGACGTGGCGGCCATCATGCTGCCGCCATTGTTCTTCCCTCGATGTGATTGCGAATGCGATACAAAAACAAAATTGGTGAATTTTCCTCAGAGTTCAGGCCCATAAGAGCGCTGAATTTGTGTTTCTTTTGATAATCAGACCTTGCTCGGAGCGGAGCACGCTATATGAGCGCAGAATAAAATAAGCGGAACTATAAAAGAATTTAATCATTTGTGAATGCGTTCACGTGAAATGTATTGTGCTATCAATTTGAAATATAAATTTAAATGAATTCAGTTGATTCCAAATGACTGAATTCAAAATGAAATTACAGTAGCAAAACTTACTTAGTCCAGTCAAAATAAGCCTGACAAATAAATAAACCAAAAAATCAGTGCATGCAGTTACAATTTTTTCGGAAATTGTACTCATATATTGTACTCATATAGTCATATATCCTATAAATACATTATTTGGAACAAAATACCGTCTTTGAGATATCGTTTTGGAAAATTTAAAACAATTTATTTTTTGTTTAGTTTTTTTCGCCAAAATTTCAACGGGCATTTTGTATTCCTTGAACAAGGGACCTACAGTCCCTAACCTACACATTCCCGAAAAAATTGGAACTAAGTAGGTAGGTAGGTAGGTTTACTAATTTTTTGCTATATTTTTATTATTTCGACTGGAATAATTTCATATTTGTAATATTGAGTTTAGTTGCATTACGAGATTACACTTTATTAAGCAAAATCACACAGAAATAAAAACACCAGACAAGCGGCATTAAAAATCAAGGTCCTTTCTATATCTTATAGATTCGTTTGTTAAACAATAAATACATATTTCCATTACACTTTAAAAGTGTTTATGTTTGATGCATTCGTGTGGGTTGATGATGCAGCCATATTAAAAATAAAACCAACATTTTATCTTTCAGATGTGCAGACAAAAAGTATCCAGGACATCCAGAATAAATGTAATCTCACTATACACGAACATGGTGGTAAAGTTTTGCTTGTTTTTTGGGGTTTCTCATTCAGAGGTTGAGTGTAAAAAATATGTTAACGTTAAGCCTGGTGCATGGTTTTTTACGACATGCGCAGTACCTAATATGTATTTTCAAATGTTTCTATTTTGAATGAACAAATTGAGTAGGTATGAGATTTGAGTTTTTTTTTAATTTAATAAATATAAAATGATAGACGGTAGAAATAAAATATTGCATCTCTTGCAAGGACATAAGAAAGGATGCTTTCAGTATCATGAAATTGGTGATTAAAAAAGAAATAAGTAGTAGGTACCTAGGTACCATTGAGTATCTTTAAGATATAGAATCAAGATAATTTCAAACATAACCAGGTAGATGTCACTAGATGAGCATAGGAAATAGGAAATATAGGATCAAGAAATTACTGCCCTACCTTTAACAAAAAATACTCAAACCAAACGAAATATGTATAGGTATGTAGATTTACCTACCTTGGCAAGGTTACCTTGGCAAGGTACCTAATTGCTTCTGCATACATTTGTATCTGTTTTTCTTTAATTCTATTGCCTTTGTTAACTCAACAATAATTGCTTACAAGATTAAAATAAAATAAGTCGATAATAACGACATTCTAAGAGAAATGTTGGAACCTTACTTTTCGAAAAGAAGCTTTTTGTATGTATAGATATAATAAAAGCCAGTATGGTTCGTTATTGTTGGGGAAAGCTTTTTGGTTCTATGTTTTTGGTTCATTATTGTTGGTAAAAGCTTTTTTGTTCAATGTTTTTGGATACTGAACATGGATAAATAGAGCGTAGAGGCAAGCATCGAAATGAGCTTTAAATTACCGATCAAAACCGGTAAAAAACTACGCAGCAAATAAAAACAGCTATGTTCACTTTTAACACATTTTTAGTTTTGAAAATGATTATGTAGAGATGGCGTTTGCTAATGGTTTAAAGAAAAATATGCATATCAGGGACAAGCACCAAAACAAATTAAATTGACTGGAAATCCGAACCGGAAAGGTTAAATTTAAAATAAAAAAATCAGCAGAAGTTAAGCATTTTTAAGGTCCAATCTTAATCTGTCTGTATTTCAGCAATCACTGATCCGACTTACACAGTTTACATGCTGTTAGATAGAGGAAATGTCAAACTAGGTAATGAAAACTATATTTCTGGACAAATGTCCACAGTTTGGCTAAAAAACGACACCAACGTTGCACAGTTTAAATATTTGGTGACACCAACACAGCAAAGTACTTGAATTCATCTTTGATTCTGCCCATAGCAGTACGACCAAGAATTAACAGACAAATATTTTTCTCCAACTCAATTGCAGCGGCATCTATACTATTAAAACTTATCCGAAATCAAAACGTTTTTGGGTTCTGGAAATGAATAAGTAGAGACAAGAATCGAATGAGCTTTGAACCGTTGAAAACTAACTTAATGAAAAAAAAAACTTAAAGTTTTTTTTACTTTTTTTAAACTTAAAGTTTTTTTTACCATTGGTGGTTAAGATGGACATACTGAATTATTATTCTCTATAAAATTGAACACAATACATTGCGCGGAAATATATTAATCAAAGTTTTTGTACAAAACTAAAGTGGAAATCTAATTTTTGGTGAAAAACGAAGTTTAAAAGTTTTTATTTTAGTGAAAAACTTTCTTACTTTACTTAAAAGGAATTGTGACTGTGTTAAAATAATTGTTTGAACTCGGGTTAATAAACCATTTATTAGGACTTTTCTAGTTTTTTTTTATTTTAAATCTGTAACATTTTAAAGATTAAAGCTTTACGGCCAATTGATACTTTACTTCATTGAAACTCAGGTTGATATTTTAGTATATTTTAAGTACATATAGGTACCTACCTCATTTTTTTTTCAAGTACAAAATAGAGTTTATAACTATAGACAATGTTGTCTACCGTATTATTTCAATTCATGGCCATGTCAAGATTCCTCTCTTTTAACAGGAATACAAAATTTACTTAAATTAAAACCCCTTGAATCTTTACCAAAAATAGTTTATTTCCACCGTCGTTTTCGACGGGTTTTCAGCTAGTGTATAGATACTCTTTTATAGTACATACTAGTACCTCAACCGACCTAATCTAATACTATTAGTAGCCCAGTTCTTAGAAATTGACTTCTCGCATAGGTACCTACCAGCGTTGTTTAGAGGAAAAAATATCAATTTTTGGGGCCATTTAAATATTCTTGGGGCCACTTCATTGTTACGTGACATTTGAACAAATAAAAAATTTCCTCAATTTGTTTTCATTTTATACATTTCTTAAAGTTAAATTTTTGAAATTGATTAATTATTTAAATTGTTTCATTAATTCTGCAGAAGGAATAAAATTGTTAAATGTACTATTTTTTCAAAAAACCTTTAAAATTCATATGTGCGTTTACAACTTCATCTTCAGTCTTTTGCGGCTTTCGGTTTTCATATTGGTAAGCGTCGAAAACACCCGTTCCACACACGCACGCTATGTGGTGGACTTAAAATGTTAATCGTGAGAGAGCAAACATTTAAATACATAATTCGAATTAAAAAAGTTGTCTTTAAAACTGGACCAAAATTTCAATTTTTAATTTCCTGAATTTTGTTTTATATAGTTTTTTTGTTTGTTTTTCTAGATATCACAGACAGCGCACAACATAATTCTCCAAAATCAATGCCGAAAATGCTCAAAAAATATGATCCGTCACCTTAATTGAGCAGGAGCATGAAAAATATAAACACAATTTTTCAATACCAGTTTCCAACAAACTCTTTGTCACTTTTCAATCAATTCAATTGCCTCAAAACAAGTGAGCAAGCGAATCAAAACATGTTCTGGCTTGGTTTTTCGACAGCAAAAGTGAGAAATTTTGCTGAAAAATCGGGGCATACCTATCCATAGTTGCTTTTAAACGCTGGTACCTACCTACCTACCTTAGTACTAATAACCGGGCTAAGTTAAGGACAAAATTTTCATGTGTAAAATAGGCCAACAATTTTAAAAGCATAAAAAGTTATAAGTTATAAGTGATGTGTTTTAAAATTATAATTATTAATAAATATAAAATTATACATACCTACCTACTTTCTTACAGCACAATTTGCTGTTAATTCATATTTTATTAACATAACTATTCTAGGTACAAAAAGATTATGTAGGTAGGTAGGTAGGTAAGGTACCTACAATCTACATACTTAATATTAAATGTATTTATTTCTATTTAACATTCACTGTCCTTAAACTTAATGGCAATTTTTTTCATCAGTTTGGAAAGGTCAAATACTTATAAGAATTTTGCAGAAATAAGAGACCTACCTTAACAGTCCAACGGCAGCACATCTCGTACAAAATGTACTCATTGGAACAATTGCATTTTAAACTTCTCCTCGACTTTAAGCCATTTCCCCTTTTTTTCTTGTAATAAGCACTCAGATCTAAAAACATGGTAAACAAATTAATTCGGCTCAATATTTAATTCAAAGGTGTACGGAAAAAATACAGTAGAGCCTCGCACATTTCAACAAATTTAAATGCCGAACTTTATAAAAAATTATCTCTATGTTTAAAATGTAATATCTAACCAAAATTAATTAAAAAGGAAATAGCACACCACTTTTTTAATTAAGTTTTTACTTCTATAATTGTTAACCCCATTTTCTTTGAAGTATATGCCTGTAACAAATGAGACACCTGTGTACTTTCTAGCATTTTTGGTGCTTCCTCTTCATCGTCTTAAAGTTGTTTTACCATTTAAGTTTTTTGACTGTATTGAATTCATTTGCAGTAAGATTCCTGGTCACACGGATCGTTTGCAGCGTGACTTCGACAAGATTCAGAAATATTGCGATGACTGGAAGTTGAAAATCAACTTTCAGAAATGCGAAACTATTCTGTTAAGAACCCCTTTATCTAGAGCTTCTGCGGATACGAGAAAGAACTGGAGAAAACTTGTGATCGTTGGACCCTTGGACGGCCACTGGCAAGTAAAAGTGTCGTGAAGTACCTTGGCATCTGGCTGGATCAATATCTGTATTTCGACAGACATATAGATGCTGCTCTGACCAGGGCTAGGGGAGCCTTTGCCCTGACAAGACGCCTGTTTTACAGCAGCCATCTTGATAGCAGGGTGAAGGAGATTTGTTACATGGCTTTTCTTATTTTTAAGTAATAAATGAATTTCGATAATATTTAAGCTATGTACGCCGAAAGGCAATAATTTTAAGTTGGTTATGGTATAATTTAGAGCGCTCGGATAGGTCCAGTAAGTTAGTTAAGGTAATATGTAAGCTAGTTGTTAAGGTTTTTGTCTAGCAAGTAGGTAAGTAGTTATAAGAAAATTGAAATAAAAATTTGATACACAAAAAAAAAAAACAAATGGGTTAGTCAAAAATAAGACTTGTAAAATAAATAATTAATTAAATGTTATAATGAATCTAATATTATTTATTCTCTTATTGACATTCTATTCTTTCGAGACTGTACTGTATGAAAGAAATCACTCAATCACATCCCATTGGAATGCAATGTTACTCCACTCTTTCGACTACATTAACATTACCCTTCTTCATTCTAAAAACAACTCAAAATTCTTTTTATATCCAGAATTTCAGAGTGACCAGACTACATCACTTAACAAACCGGGATTAATTCATCCCACACACTCTCATATCCAATTTTCCTATACAAACCAAATACAAACAAAACAGGGAATCTTGTTGATATTTCAACTCAAAAACTGTTTACTCCACTCCTCCAGGTTTACATGAAACATGAATCCCAATTCCCAATCATTCAGAGAATCAGTTTTTAGTTGTTTTGAGTCGGTTAACGGATGCGGATGGTTAAGAGATATTTCCCGTGTTTTCTATTGGAGTTATTTTTTATTTATTTACAAAAATAAATAAAGTTTATTTGTTTATAACCGCCTTTAACTCTGAATCCGGATAAAAAAACTTTTTCTTATTCGCATGAGATTCTGAACGTGTCGGCATCTGTATCTAAAAGCCGGCAAGTTGAATCATTAATTGATGGACTGACTGATCCAAATCGCTGCTGCGTCACGTTTTTCACGTCTCTTCGGTGTTTTGAAATCGCTCGGCAATACCGTTGTTTATTTGTTTGATTATTTTATTATTTATAGTTTGTGTTTGCATCGCCTGATCAAATTCCGGATCCGAACCTTTGTCAAGTGAATTTTGCTTTAGATTGTTGAAGTACTTTTCAATCTAGCTTTTACACACGCACACAAATTGTGTGTGTGTTTTTATGCGTGTCCCTTTCATCTATCTAAACTGAGGGTAAAACATAAATAAAAATAAAAAAAAAATACCTATCTTTTGTAAGGTAATTGAACCGTACTAATAGATACGCGTGATGAGTGAGGCAATTCATTTTCGGTTATCGTCAAACTAAAAAGAAACAGGAATACGTATACAAAGTAAATAAATAAACAAAACACACAATATTGATTTGATACTATAGTGCTAAGGATAGATACGAATACCAGTATCTATATATCTACTTATAGATAGCTATAAAAAAGAATAGTTGAAAGGAAAAGTGAATTAATGTGTTCTTCCTTTATCTAGTCAGTTGGTGTTGGGATGTTTATCACGGTTTGTTAAAAAAAAAACGAATTGAAAAAGGTGCGTTTTTAATATCACACCACAACTAAGTGCAGTGCATTTGTATCTTGTATCTACAAATTAATCTTTGTGGCTCGCGTTGCGTTTCTGTTTGTTATTTTGTTTTTCTTTTGAATAATTTAAAACACATACAAACTTTAACTTGATAAAAAATGATTCAGTGTTCATAAAGTGAAGTTTAATTTTTGTTTTTATTATTTGAATATAAAAATTAATCAATTCAATTTGTAAAGAATTGTTTGGAAGACATCAACTCTTTAGCCTTTGAGAGGATATTAAAATAAATTACTCAACAATGGATTTATTGAATACCGGCAAAATGTTTTTCGGATATAAGACACTGATTGTAGCAAATGTTCTTATTGGATTTTTGACGTTAAATGGTGAGTTGAATTTAAATACTTTCTGATACGGAATCATACCTACATTGTAGTCATCGAAGCTTAAAATAAAATAGATAAAGTCCTATCTTAGGATGAACCTACCCACAAAGCTATGTACATAAATCGTTAACGAAATTGAGAAGGAACTTAAACATAGTAGATCTATAGGTAGGTTACCTACAAGAATCAAGATTTTTGAAATTTTTTTGATTCTTTCTCATGAGTCATTATGATCTGTAATAGATTCTTTTGCCTAATATAGGTACTCGTATTATTTATTTATTTATTTAAATCTATTGAGGAGATATACCTACTACCTAAATATTTTTTTTTTTAGATTGATTAAATAAAAATATGGTGGTTAATACATTTAATTACAATAGTTGACTTTTTTTTAAAAATTGCAATGAATTTAAGACTTCGGCATTGCATAATTCTCGAAAATTTTTATTAAAATGAAAACAAGAATTGCTTAATGGGTTATTTTAAACATAGTTGGTAAAATGCCGAAGAATGTTAAAGAATTCATTTACTCTAGGTCTAAGAGAGCGTTGGATGCATAAATCCAAAAAAAAGAAAGCAAAGTAGGTAGGACAATTAATATGACCAGATAATATGATATCATATTACAAACATAGTAAAAAAGTACGATCTCCTTACGTTAAGAGGTTTCAAACCAATAAGCTGAAACTTTTCAATGAGAAGCATAGGTAGTGTATATGTTGTAGGGACACCAAACAATAGGGCAGTATTTTAGAACAGAACGAACCAAAGCGACATAAACGACTTCATAGAGTGTACGGATCTGTAAAATCTTTGGGAATTTCTAATAATAATAGCATTGGCTCTAAAAATTATGAAGAGTCCTACTCTGTATTTCGTTCCGAAAGTAAAATCGTTCGGAAACAAAAAAACTACCTTTTTTTGTTTTTGTTATATAAAAACAAAATACACACAAATTATTCGTTTTCGAAAATTTTCACTTTCGGAACAGAGTAGGCCCTTAGTAAGGAAGGCTTTGATCTACCTACTTTGATCATCTACAACAAAGGTCCTAGTTAGATGTTAAATTATGAAGTAAAAATTGACAATTTGATGTGAAACGTACGCGGTAATTTGGCAAGGAATTCATAAAAAAAATGTCTTAACCTATAGAATAGACGTGTTTATTTTAATAGCTTTAGAAATATTTAGGCAGCAATTTCGTTTACATCTTATACACTATCTTATCATTTTTAAAACTAGTCTTGTATATAGTGTCAAAAACTCAGACTTGTGGTTTGCATTTAAAAACAGGATAATAAAGTGCAATTTAATTGTGATTTAATAAAAAAAAAGCTAAATAAAGCGTTATTATAATGTAAGTGCAAATATTTTGTTAGTTTGTATTTATAAAGAAAAGATAGTAGTTCCATGATTTTATTAAGGCAAGTTGTAGAACATTCCTTTGAGGGGAAATCGATTTTTTTCAGCTGAAAAAATAGCGGTGAATATGCCATATAACGGTTATAAAGAAGCTTAGTTTTCTCGAGAACGACTCTAACGCGGTGTCTAAACTTTTTTCCTATAAATGTGCATCTTGCCCTCAGATCGTGGGAGCATCTTAAAACATTAATGTATAACCTGATCAGTTTTTATCAGTGTGGTCTTAGACCCGGAATGTCTAGAAAAGACCAAAAGTCACAAGAACACCAAGTCCATACACACAACTTCTTACCGTGACACTTGGAAAAACCTCATTTAGGCCCTTGATATCAGTAAATGATTCAAACAAAAGGATACTCTCCAATGCAACCTCTTCCAACACCATTTTTGAAGGCAAATTAGATAGTAAGTAAGGAGAGGGGGGGGGGGGGTGAGCGGCAATTGCAGAAGAGGAGCGGGCTCAGATGGCTTCCTTGAGGTACACCCGAGTAATTATTTATAGTTTTTGATAAAGTAAGTACCTAAGCTACTTCTTATTTTTACAATTTGAGTGCGATTTTCAATATTACTTTCTATCCAATTAAAGAATTTTGAATGGAAACCCATACCAGCTAACTTAAATGTAAGAACTTTATGTTGAACACGGTCGAACGCTTTTGTAAAATCATTGAAGATCACATCAACTTGACTACGATTGTCCATAGCTTGTAATCAAATATTTGCTGCATGATATAAACTTTGACATGACATATTTTAATTACTTTTTGCTGTACACAAACTTTGAATGTACAAATATGTCGAAAATTTAAAGTTCTATCAAAAATATGTTAAACTTTATTTTGTTTAGATCAACAGGAGGTGAGATAATCGTTAAAAATTATTTCCATGCGAAATTTCGACAGTTTTTTGCCAATAGCTTTTTATGGAAAAGATCTGTCAAAAAATATTTGTGAGAAAAAAAGTTATAGAAAATATTTTTCTACATAAAACTAAAGAAAGGTAATTATTATACGACCAACAGATGTGGAGAAAATCGCATTAACACCTTTTTCAAAATGGCGGACAACGCAAACATATTTTTAGTGTGAACTTTGGAACTTTGTGGATTTAGACTCTCCAAATCTCTTCAAAAAACTCTTAAAACAAAAATATAATCTCGGCTACAGTAATTTTGTAAGTTTTAAAGCTAATTTTAATGGACTTAAGAGAAAGTTTAAAAATCATATAAAGAGGAGTGGACAAAACAAGTCAATTTTTCTAAAAAAAATCTTCATCAATTGTTTTAATTGTTTTGTGCCGAAAATGCAACCTTTGCCAGCCAAACCTTCTGTATAGGTATGATGATTTTTTCGTATACATACTTGCTTGGACATGCTTCGGTTTTCCTATATTTTTCCAGTTAAGGTTTGAGTCAGACTTTTTCTTGTCTGATGGTGGTGAGTCGTGTCGTTAAGTCAATCAACTATACTGAAATTTACTCTCGTTTAGTCCTATGCAAGCTTCTTCAATATTTCTCTTAAGATGGGCAAATAAATATTTGCCTTAAATTCCATTAAAAAAAACCAATCCACCGACCGTGTCTTGTTTTTCCTTCACGTAATAGTCGTTAGATTTTATTCATTTTTGGTCTACACAAACCCGACAATCTAAAAGAGACAATGCGGTTTTTGCCCTCATTCAAAAGGAATCCACAATATAACACTAAATAATTCTATTCAGTCTGGGTCAGATAAAAAGAACCTTCCTCTTTATATGATTTATGACAACAAAGGATATATTTTTCTCTTACCCTCCTCTATTCTTTCATTCATTTTCATCTTAAAATTATGAATCATTTTGCATTCCTCACTCATTCTATTCCTATATATGGATATTAGGGTGACCGCAACACTCGAAGAAAATTTTTTTTGTCGATTTTTTTACGGGGGAACCGCATAAATTGATCAGCTTTTGCAGATTTTTAGGTAGCCAAAATTTAAGCTCGATTGCATAACGCTAAATGCTGCCGATCCTCGCTCAAAGTTTCAAAAATCTCAGTTTTTACCCTGTTTTGCGATGAAAATTAGCTCTTGCTCCCAAACAGCTGACCCTATTCTCACTATTTATGTATTAAATTAAAGATAATAGTTTTTTCAACACTTAATATAAATATTATGAAGAAATTAACATTGAAAGCAGAAAATTCTGGCAAAATTGATAGATATTGTGGTTTTTTAAAGATTTTTGTTTTATTTTAAAGAACGAAACATATAATAGCTTTCTTGTACAAAAATACTATAATATCACGTTATATTTATTGATACATAATAAATGATATAAATACTTTAAAAAAAATGATAATCTAATTCAGAGATTTACATAAAGTGGCTTTTGAAACATTGGGATACAATTTTCGGCACTCACTGACTACTTGGAGGACATACTGCTTTTGATCTTCATCTTTTGTTAAAAGGTCATTAAAATCGGTGATTAGTTTTACTCCTCGTTCTGCCATGTCATTAACGACTTTTAGTGATTGAACTATTCTTAAACCTTCCTTAAAATGCGCGTTTTCGGGCCAAACACTTGGAGGTTCTCTTAAAAAATCTACGTTTATTTTTAAGCGGGTAAAAAAGTTCAATGTCTCTTTGTTGACAATATTTTTTAAACCAGCTGCGACAAATTCTTCAAGTTGATGTTTTTAAAGCTTTGGATTAATAATTCTGTTGTTTTCTGCCTCGTCGCTAGTCAAAAGTATGTTGGCCATTTCTGATTTTTCCCCGTCAGATAAAGTTGGGTCAAAGAACGCCATACCTACCAGCTCTGGACTCAAATACCATAAGTGGTTTGAGAATTTCGCTAGAGCTTTCTCAGAAATATATTTGTCTATTTTCTGGTACTCAATGCAATTGCGCAACAGATCAAGATCTTGTTTAGGAGCCAGATAAGCCATTGGGGCATTAAACCAAGCTTTGCAGTAAATTTTCACAATGAAAACGCAGACATCACTCAGAGCATTTCGTTCCTCATTACTCATTTTAAACTGGCTTCGAAACAGATATATTTTTAAGCTATAAATAGCTTTAGCCATCCACCTAGCATGATGAGTGGCGCCTGGTGTTCGAAATCCAACTACGTTACCATCCAGCACTCCAAGAAACACTAGAACTAACTGAAGGAATTCCTTGTAGTCATCTCTAGGCTGACATTCGGTAAGTTTTGCCTTTAATTCTCCTGAAACTTGACGATTCGAGGGTAATTTACAACCTGTTATTTGATGAGCCGCATAGCCTATAAGAAATATTTTTTCACGGGTTCTGCTTTTTATATTTGATGTGGATGCCATATCAAACAACACAATAAATATATGTAAAATTCTTAAAATTACTAAAAATATTATAGAAAACACAACAGAAATAACAATTTATTATAAGTCAATTTATTGTATCGAAAAAATTAAAACAGAATAAAAAGCGCGAATTTTTTTTACTGAGATGTTTGAACTTGCACTATTGTTAATTAATCAATATCAACGACTCTTGAAGCTTTCTGCGAATTGACATGACTATTGTAAGTAATAGTAAAAACATTTAGATTGTGGATTATGTGTAACAGTACTACTTCTAATTTTGTATATAAATAGAGAGAATAGAATCAGCTGTTTGTGAGCTAGAGCTAATTAAGTTCGCAAACATTGGGAAAAAAAGAGATTTTTGTAACTTCGAGCGAGGATCGGCAGCATTTAGCGTTATGCAATCGAGCTTAAATTTTGGCTATGTAAAAATCTGCAAAGGCTAATCATTTTATGGGGTTCCCCCGACCCATTTTCGAAAATTTATTTCTTGCGGTCACCCTAATGGATATAACTTTTTTGCTTTTTTCTATTTATGGACTGTTTGTCGTCGTTTTAGGTTCGATTGGGGAAAGAAGATCCTTTTTCACTCCTTTATCTTTAACTTTTCTGAAAAAAATACCAAACTTTTCCTTTTCAATTTCAATTAATCCTAGAGTCATCTGTGATCAACTTGAACTGCTTATTTAACCGACAAAAAAGGACATAGATATGTAGGTAGTACATATAGGTATGACCGTATGTGCCGCATAAATAAAATGTACCTACATACCTATGTATGTTCCGGAAAATGCTGATGGTCCGTTACTATAATATTCCCGACATTCCCGGTTTGTAGATACTTTTGAAGTATTTTTTGTGTTTTTTTTTTTGTTGGAAAAAGATGTCGTCTACGATGTGGTTTCTTACAGCTCCTCCTTTGCCATTTCAGGTTCATTCTCCCATTCGATTGTAGCTTTTATGTCACAAAGTTGGTATGTGCCCGTGATACCAATTGTACTTGCCTGTCACCTACCATTGCCAATGCTTGCTGCCTTCATGCAAGAACCTGGAAACGGACTTGCTGGCTGTTAATGCAGAGTTTGTCGTTCCTTATTCCTGAATACTTTTTCTTTTTTCTTTTATTTTGAATGTTCTCTTTCTGTTTGTGTTCTTGTTTATTTTTTTTTTTTTTACTTTTTTGCCTCTTTTCCTTTTGGCATTGCCATAAATTTTCAATCTTTGTGTTGGCTTTAATGCATGGCGTAATGCACTCAAGAGTGTGGTGTTGTTTCTTGTTTATTTTTTTTTCTGTTGAGAATACGTTGACGCCAAATTCCTTTTTTTGCAATTTTGTTTGGAAAATCCACTTGGAAAAATTATCGATAAAAACAAAAACGTAGGTAAATAAGAGTTCCTTTTCTTTTAACTTTTTTGTTTGTTTTAACTCCTACTCTGGAGTTCTTTGTTTTTTTGTGTGGCTTTTTTTATGTGTGTTGCAGGATGACAAGGCATCCAAAAATTATTGCAAACATTCTGTATACCCGGAGGTTTTTCAATTATTCCCGGTTTGTGTTTTATTTTTATACCTATATTCTGAAACAAAAAACCTCTAAGGAAAGTAGGTACAAAATATTCCTTTGTTGCGAATGATGTCGAGGTAAATGAGAGCGGCGGTTTTTTATTGCCAAGAAGTTAGGAGGACTAGGTTGTGTAGGTTTAGTAGTTCAATTCATCACCACCATGGGTCGTTCGCGTTTATCGAAAGTAAGAACAAGAAACAACAGAAGACATTATTGAGTATTCCAAGCATTCAATTCCGCGTAGTTGTCGAATCACCATGACACCATTTGACAATGCTCCCTAATAAGTCAATGAAAAGCTGGGAAAGCTACTGTCAGCGAAAAAATCAAGCGGATTAGAAGTTTTAGATACAGATCATTAATAAAAATCAAGAAGTATACGCATGGGGCACACCATCATATTTATTTTTTACATTTTAGATTTGAAGACAACCAGCGCCAGCGGTCCGAACGGTAGGTATACCTACCTATATACTTTCTTAATTATCTTAGCGATTTACAAATATTTACCAAAGGCGGTGAGATAACCCGCATCAAATCATCAGTGGACCTCTTGTCAAAAACCCCGTTTGTTGCAAAGTCATTAAGAAGCTTTCGTAAATAGGTAGCTATACTTACCTACTTTGAGATATTTCTTAAATCTGATAATTTATTAGTGTTTACATGATCTTGCAAATAAGTGACGTAAGTACAATCTGTCAATAATTAGAGGTGGAAGAAGTTTCGAATTTTTTTTTGAGAGCACACCTCATCATAATAATAATAGGGAAAATGCTCTCTCCACGGTGCCGCAGTAAGCATTTTAAAGTGCCAAAAACTGAAAGAATATTATGTAGGGTTACCTATCAACTTCTTTTATATTAAATTTGTATCTTTCTTTGATTTTATTAAAATATTAAATACCTACAATTTATGTTTTTCCAAACAACCAAGGGGTAAAATACTCGGGAAAAAAAATGCACAACACTATTAGGTACTTAAAAACACTTTACTCCACATTAATTTCATTTCATATTAATTCAAAAAAAAAAAAAAAAAAAATCTGAAATATACCTACGCATATACGTATCACTATCAATAAGCAGTGTGCTACGAGAATTTACGTGAACAACAAAAAAAATAAACCTCAATAAACCTACCTGTCGCAACGAGAATCTAAGATAATAACTTCCTTAGAGAAAACATTTTTATAACTGCATTTTCCCACACATCAAAAGAAATGCAAAACATACAAAAAACTCTATAGGGTAACGCTCATAATTGAGATTTTTTTAAAAGCTCTAAAATCAAAAGTTCTTGAACGGAAGCCCAAGGGTAAAAAAAGCAGCGGGTTACCAAATTGACAAAGGCAACTCTGAAAGTATGTTGGTATGGTTTTTACCCCGTGGCTCCACTAAACATTAGTACACGTATTTAACAGTACTAGAAGATGGCGGTTTGAGACCGCTTTATGCTGGATCCAATCCATGATCCGTTCATAGAAATTTTTATTTTTGACAGACGACTAAAAATGAGGCTGGATATAATTTGCCCAATGCAAAAAGCACTTTATTGTGAATGAGATTGCGGATGGGAAGTTGGAAGGGATTTTACTCTTATAGAGACGCGGGGTTAATGAGACTTGAAAAGAATTGGCTTGTCATATCATATCATATCCGCTTGTACAACTGCATCCTTAAATTAAATGTAACAAGATACCATTTTGTAAAACGAAAATTTAATACGATCATTTAAATTTGAAGTTGCCTTCCCTCAGTCACCTAGTTTTTAGAGCTCTTCACAGAACCATTTGACTGTGATAAGATATATTTATCATTATGAAAAGTTTTCCTTTTTTCACAGATCGAAAGTCGAAATTAGCGTTAAGGCGTAATAAAATTTATCATTTCACAGTTTTACAGATCGGGAATCGACCCCCGGGAGACATTTTCTTCAAAAACACCATCATGAGACAGAACCTAGCTCAGTAGCTCAAAGAAGTCTATTTTTCGAAAAAAAAAAAATTAAATCATTTTAGGAAAAACAGATGAGGTTTATTGAAGATGAAGCTAATCTGATGAAGCTAAGTAATTGGTTAACAGCTTTATCTATTCCAAATCCAGGAAACCTCTTTCGAAGACAAATGAAAAATATAAATTCCTATAGAAAAAATACATCGTTTTAAATTACACCCACTTAACTTATTGTATTCTAAAGATAAAAAAAAGGAAGTATAGGTGCAATTTAAACTCAATCCCGAGCATATTACCTAAGTAGGTATGTTTTATATCAATCCATATTTACCCTTTTGAACTTACCACATTGACACTGCTTATAGATACCTACTGAACTTAAATAAATCTTGGAAAAAAAAAATACCCTCAGACTTATTCAAAAGTCAATATTAAATTGATCCTTAAAATTCAAAAGAATTTTCTTACCCCATCAACAAATAAAGTTACCCCATGTTATATCCTTGTTTTCCTTGGTGTATTGATCCCTTGTAACAGCTCCTGTCATCAGCCCTAATGAAAACATTATTAACGAGATGAGCTACTGCATGTCAACAGCTTGGTTGCTCTTTGATTGTTTTCTTTTTTGTCGCTCGAAAACACCCCACTAGAGTTTCTATCTTCATTGGAAATAAAAAAGAAAACAAAATAATGTCGTACGCTTCTTATTATTATGTGAAGAGTGTTGCCGCATGCCTTTACGAAATTGAAATCAATAAAAAAAAATAAAATGGACAAAGAACCTAACACAGGAAACAAACTAGTGAAAGTTCAAAATCATTATAGCTATATGTTTTTATTATTTGCGTGTATTATTGTTCTAAATTAATTACCATCAGTTATTGTTTTTTACTAAAATATTTATTTTTAACAGAAATGTTATTTAGCTGTTTGCAGTGTTTTTTTTAGATAAAAAAACAATTAAGTATGCCAGAATTTTCTTTAAATAAAATATAGTAAGTCAATGTCATTTTGTTTGCTTAATCAAAAACGGAAAAACGTGTTAAACAAAAAAATAGTAAGAAAAACCAAAAAATTAAAAAGTATAACATTTGTCCACAATTTTTGACATTGTGGCAACGTTATTTGCAAATAACATAGAGTCAAAAGTTATTTAGTAGGTAGGTACATCAGAAAGAGAAAAATTAAATCCAATTCCAAGAACACAAATCTTTGTAAATCTACTCTACTAGCAAGAAGTAAGATTGCTCTTTCTTCAACTATTCTTTTGACAGATTTAGGTGTTTGACATAATATGTATACATAATGTTAACACGTGTCGTATCATAAAGCATATCAAATAACAACTTGATACATCCAAGTTGCTAGTACAGATAGGGTTTCATATTATTTTTTTTGTTTGCCATAAAATTTATAGGTTCAGTTTATTATAATGGTGTTAAAGCTTTTAAATTAAACGTAAGGTAGGTGAGTTTTTGTTTTCACCTTAATTTCATAGTAGTTGGTGCAGTTCAGTAAATAATACATATAGGTTTTATAAGAAAGTTGTACCTACCTAATGGATCTGCTGAATATGGTGTTGTTATTTGTGTACTTAACTCTTATATTGACATCTCATAGAATCAGTTTCAAGGAAATATTTTCAGGATTTTAGGTAAAAATGCAAATAACGTAGGTAATTTGAGGAAAAATTTGGTTATAAGTTAAGTTAAAAAAAATGTACACAAGATGTCGTATAAAGTTTTAGCTAAACAATATTATAACTAAAATACAATGATATAAATTTAATGAATTTTGTTTAGTACCATATAAAAAACAAAAAACGCCAAATAGTACCGAGTGAAAAAGTGCAGTGTAATGAAATAACAAATAATAATAATTTTCCAAAAAGTAAATTTGCAAGAAACTTAATTTTGATCCCTCTATCTCAATATAAAATTTAGCCCCGGTCCGAACTTGGTATGCTTTGTAGGACTTGCTCAAGACCAAAATCTTGCTTTGTTGGAACTAAAAATCTAATTTCATGAGGAATTAAGTTAACAAGCAACAAGTTCATTTTATAACCAATAACTTTGTATCAAATTATAAAAAGGTACCTTATTATCTACCTTTCCAGTAAAACCTTCTAATTTTTTTTAGTTTCATTTTTAGTTGCATTTTCATAACAGTGTTTTTGTGTCGAATAGTTTTTAATTTTTTTAAAAGTTGGTAATGTTTTTATTTTCACTTCTTAAGTTTAAAGTCAGAGAAATCACAAATTTTGCAAGTAAAAAGAGCGCCTTTTACATTTATTTACAAATTAATTTTTGCAAGATGTTGAGTTTGAAAGTCTGATAAAAACGGGATACATAATTCAATCTGTCATCTGTGCGGAGTGAGTTGTCATTTTATCTATTACCATGTTGTCAAAAAACACTACGAGAATGACAGATTGAAATTATGTATCGCGCTTTTTTCAAACTTTCAAACTCAAAATCTTGCAAAAGTATTTTGTAAATAATATCTTTTTTCCTGTGAAATTTGAGATTTACGTAACTAAAAAGTTTAATAATTAATAATTCACAATTTTCGCGCACAACATTAAAATTTCCGCTCTTGTTTTCAATCAATTTGTCAACAATGATAACAAAAATGTCAGCTGTCATCCGCGTACTGCTGATTTTGACAGTGCTCGACGACCGAGAAAGATACCTATATCGTTGTTACCTAAAAAGACCCACTGCAATGGAGCAATTTTTGACAGCGAATCTAATAGATTTTATAGAAATGTTCTTGCGTTTACATTTTTCAGCCGCTGGCTTTTTTTTGACAGTTTCGCATTTTTTTTTTGACATTGTAAACAAAATTATTGTGAAAAGTGGCAAATTTGGTTTGCTTAGTTCTAACACATTTTCTCTTTCTTAAAAAAAGCATGCTGTCTCCTTTACGTAATATTGAAAGTTTAGTACTTTTTAATGCATAACAAATGAATAAAAACAAAAAGTATCATACGGCCTTTAATGAAAGGCGTGTTCAACTTGGCTATTGTTAAACCCAAACATAAACTTGTCTTTCAAATTTTACCCTGCTGTTTACATAAACGCTTCTTTAGCTATTGGTACAAGGATTAAGCCATTGAAACTTCAAATGAAAGTATGTGATACTAAAAAAATGTATGCGATGTCTGCTCATATAATGCGTATCGGTGTCAACATTTTCTCTTTTGATGTTTGGAACATATCCAATGGAGATACATGGTACTAACTTTAATATCATGATGAAATGACATTTAAAAGTTTTCATATTGTAACGTGTTACACAAATAATTAAAGGGTGCTGAATATTTTCATCTCTTGAGGTAAACGCCATCTACCTGTTCGGTACATCTAATAAATCTCTACACCTACTACATTACCTACTCTACACTGTACTACATTGCCTACTCGATATTGTTCTAGCAAGTTCAAGAACCTTCCATGAGCCAAGCATTTCTGTATAAAAGAGGAAGCGGATGCGGACCGACATTCAGTTTGAATATGAAATCAGTTGTGTACAAGTCGGTAATTTGAAAGTGATAAAGTGTGAATTTAAAATAAAGAAAGTAAAAGGAAATAAAGAGTGTTTTGAAATATTAAGTGGAATTAAAAGTAAAAAGACGTAAAGTGAGTTGTATTAAAACGGAAATAAGTTTTATTTAATAAAACGAACCTAGATAAAACTTAACATTGGTGTCAGAAGTGGGATTAAATAAAACTTTAGTGAAAAGTGATTGTGTTGAAAGCAAAAAAAAAAAAAAAAAAAAAAAAAAATATGGGTAAGCTTCTGAAGGATTTAAACGCTGTTGAACTAAAAACAGAACTAAACAAACGGGGTCTTTCTACTACTGGAACGAAAAATGACCTCATTATTCGTCTGCAAGAAGCCATGAGACGACACGGTGAAAATCCAGACACATCCGTCTTGGAAATAGAAATGGCAGAAGAACAAGTAAGTACCAACACAGACTTGCCCAATATGTTGGCTCTTCTTCTCGAACGTTTCGAAGATCAAAGAAATGAACAAACGAAACTTCTCGAACGTTTCGAAGATCAAAGAAATGAACAAAAGAATGTTTTCGAAGAACTTAGAAACAGCATTCTTGATGAACAAAAGAACCTCTTCGAAGATAAGCTCACTGCTTTGCAAAACAAGTTCGTTGCTGCTGACGAAAGATTTGAAGCCGTCGAAAAACAACTCATAACAGTTGAGACTAAGATTGACGGGAAGTTCGAGAATTTAGAAGGAAAATTCGAGCAAAAATTTGAAAATATTGCTAAAGAATTGGACAAGGTAAGAAAACTGAAGGTACGAGAAAATTCTAGTGACTATTTAAAGAGAAAAGAAATGCATCCGCCAACTTTTGATGGACAAACTTCTTGGTCAATCTATAAAAGACAATTCGAAGCAGCAGCGATGACAAACGGCTGGGACGATGAAGACAAGTTCGTTGCACTTACACTGGCTCTTAGAGGACCTGCTGCTGAGTTACTGCAAACAATACCAGCAGAGATGCATGGCAACTTTAGTGCACTTTCACAAGTTATTGAAAAACGCTTTGGAGATGGCCATATGCAAGAAGTCTTTAGAGTTCAACTAAACACCAGAGTTCAGAAACGGGGTGAAACTCTTCAGCAGCTTCAAGCAGACATCGAACGACTAGCTCACTTGGCATATCCAACTGCGGGCGAAGAAATCATAAACCAGTTCGCCGCAGAAGCCTTTGTTCGTGCCTTGTCTGACATTAATCTCCAGAGAGCAGTACGGACAGCTGGAAAACGAACACTTCCAGAAGCATTAGCTTTCGCCTTGACTATGGAAGCAGCTGAACAGGCTTCACTAGGAGTACATCGGGTAAGAGAAGTTGCAATAGAAGAATGCTCTTGCCAAAGAATGGCATTCCAGAACAACCGTCGAGATGGACAAATCCGATGCTGGAATTGCAACAAGACTGGACATTTCCAGCGGCAGTGCCGAATGCCACCAAGAAGAAGCGCATGTCAACATTGCGGAAGCAGAAATAATACATCAGATGACTACAAACAAGACCAACCCCCAACCTCGTCAAGTTTCCCAGCAGGGAAACGAGTAAGAACCAACTTCGAGGGGCAGAAGCTGGTTTCTGGTATCTATGGCCCCAGAAACATCATCCAAGTCTCGCAGACTAAACGAAACAATAAAAGTCTAACTGTGGAAGCAGCTATTAACAACAAGCAATACGTGGTTACCATCGACACCGGTGCCACCGCTTCCATTGTACGAAGAGACTTGGTCAAGATGGCATGGCTAAACAACACCAACAGCTATTGTCTGAAGACTGCAACAGGAGAAGCAGCAAGAGTGTACGGAGAAGTCCGTCTTCGGATCCGCTTGGCAGAACTAGAGTTTGAACATCCATTTCTAGTGGCAGATATATGCGATGAGTGCATTATTGGAATCGACTTTATGAAAAAGCATGAAATAATTCTCGACATTGGTAACCAAGTTCTTAAATACCGAAATATAGAGATTCCAATGGTTTATGGCAATAATCAAAACTCATCATCGATAAGAGCAATCATCAAAGAAGATATGTGCCTACCTCCTTCGTCAGAAGTCTTTGTTTGGACAAACATCAAAGATGATTCTGGAAGCCATCGATACCTCATGGTGGAACCAGACTCTGAGCATTGCTCCCAAAATTACATCGTGGGAAAGACGCTGGTGGCACCTCAAAATAACATGGTGCCCATACGAATACTAAACATCAAACCATATGAGATCAAGCTTAGAAAAGGAGAAGTTGTCGGTAAATGTGACCCTGTAGCGGCAATAACAAAGATAACCGAAGAACATACCGAAAAATCAGTGAATCCAGATAAAGTCATTGCTTTGAAGAGAAAAATGTTTAACTGCTGTAATCTCGATCAACAACAGCTAAGAGTTGCTGGAAACCTTCTACAAGAGTTCGCTGATGTTTTCGCTTCACAGGACGGGCAATATGGACGAACACAACTTGTACAGCATCGAATCGATACTGGTGATGCAAGGCCGATCCGTCAACCAGCAAGGCGCCTACCTTTAGCCAAACAAGACGAAGTTACCAAAATGATATCGACAATGCAGACAGATGGTTTAATCGAGAATTCAAAAAGTCCTTGGGCATCACCAGTCGTACTAGTCAAAAAGAAGGACGGAAGTACTCGATTTTGTGTGGACTACCGAAGGTTGAACGATGTCACCAAGAAAGACAGTTATCCTCTGCCTAGGATAAGCGATACTCTGGATGCGATGGCTGGAGCTCAATGGTTTTCAACATTGGACCTGAAGAGTGGATACTGGCAGGTTGAAATTCACCCAGAAGATCGGGAGAAAACTGCATTCTCGACAGGTAACGGTTTATGGCAGTTCAAAGTAATGCCTTTTGGCCTGTGTAACGCTCCTGCAACATTCGAGCGTTTAATGGAATGCGTACTACAAGGCCTTACTTGGAAAGCCTGTCTAGTCTATTTGGATGATGTCATCGTGTTTGGGAAAACATTTGACGAGCATTGTGAAAACTTAAAAGGGGTATTCCAGAGATTGCGAAATGCTCATCTCAAGCTCAATCCAGAAAAATGTACGCTGTTCAAGTCTGAAGTGAAGTATTTGGGGCATATCATCTCGTCTCAAGGAGTAAGAACTGATCCCGAGAAAGTGGAAGCTGTGAAGAACTGGCCAAATCCACAAGACAAGCATCAACTTAGAAGTTTTCTTGGGCTTGCTACATATTACCGACGATTTGTGAAGGATTTTGCCGGAATCGCCAAAAGCTTGCACCAACTCACAGAAAAAGGAAAACAATTCAAGTGGTCAAATGAGTGCGAGAAAAGCTTTAAGGAACTTAAAAGACGCTTGTGTGATGCTCCAGTGTTAACCTATCCAACTCCTGGAAAACAGTTTATAATCGATGCAGATGCAAGCAATGTCGGAATAGGAGCCGTTCTCTCCCAGGTTCATGACGGTCAAGAAAAAGTTGTAGCATACTTCAGCAAGGTGCTCTCAAAGACAGAGAGAAATTACTGCGTAACCAGAAGAGAACTTCTTGCTTTGGTTTTAGCCACAAAACACTTTCACAAATACATCTATGGACAGAGGTTCCTTTTACGGACGGACCATGGAGCGCTAAGATGGCTTTTGAATTTTAAAAATCCAGAAGGTCAAGTAGCCAGGTGGATCGAGAGACTTCAAACATATGACTATGAAATCCAACATCGAAAAGGAAAACTACATTCGAATGCAGATGCCCTGTCTCGTAGGCCATGTAACCAAGACTGCAAGCATTGCACTCGCCAGGAAGAAAAGGACTCTATTGCCATACAACGAACAAGAGTTGAACCCATCGGCGGCTGGAGTAACGAGGAAATCAGGAATGCGCAGCAAGAAGATTTGGACATCGAACCCATTCTTGCATGGAAAGAACATGAAGAGAAACCAGAATGGGGAGACATTTCTGATAGAAGTCCTACCCTCAAAGCCTATTGGGCACAATGGAATTCCCTTCATGTGCAGGAAGGTTTGCTCAAACGAAGATGGGAATCCTCAGATGGCAAAACCTATGTGATGCAGCTTGTTGTACCCCGGACAAAGGTTAATGACATTCTACGTGAGATGCATGATGGATCTTCTGGAGGCCATTTGGGTATCAACAAAACTCTGGAGAAAATTCGAGAACGTTTCTACTGGCTGCATGCAAAAGATGATGTAGAAAAATGGTGCAGAAAATGCGTCACTTGTGCAGCCACCAAGGGACCAGGCAGAAAACTACAGAGTAAGATGCAACAGTACAACGTTGGAGCACCTTTTGAAAGAATTGCCATCGATATTGCAGGCCCATTTCCTGAGTCTAACAGTGGAAACCGATTCATTCTTGTTGTCATGGATTACTTCAGCAAGTGGCCTGAGGCGTTTGCCATTCCAAACCAAGAAGCGAAGACAGTTGTAGATCAGATTGTGTACAATTGGGTCAGCAGGTTCGGTGTTCCTATGGAGCTCCATTCTGACCAAGGAAGAAACTTCGAATCCAAAATCTTTCAAGAGGTCTGTTCGCTCCTTGGCATCAAGAAGACGAGAACAACACCACTTCATCCGCAGTCTGACGGAATGGTTGAACGTTTCAACAGGACTCTCAAAGAACACCTTTCCAAAGTAGTAGGTGACTTCCAACGAGACTGGGACCAACATATTCCTCTATTTTTAATGGCATACCGAAATGCGGTGCACAGCACAACTGGTCACACTCCATCAGAAATTGTATTCGGTACAAATATCCGGTTGCCTAGCGAAATTAAATTCGGATGTCCAACGGGCGAAAAACGAAATGAAGAGGAATACGTGGATTGCCTCAAGGAAAAACTGACTGACATCCATGACAGGACAAGGACTAAAATAAAGCTAGCTAGTGACCGAATGAAAACACGTTATGATGCAAACATCACAACGAAACCTTTCCATGAGGGAGATCTAGTGTGGCTGTATAATCCTCATCGACAAAAGGGACTGTCACCAAAACTTCAACAAAACTGGGAAGGACCTTACCGTGTTGTTACAAGGATCAATGATGTGGTTTATCGAATTCAGCGAGGTCTAAGAGGCAAGCCAAAAGTTGTTCACATTGACCGGCTATACCGCTACAGTGGAGAAGATGGTGAAGAAATTGTTCGGGGCGAACAATCTTAGGAGGAGGGCAATGTAACGTGTTACACAAATAATTAAAGGGTGCTGAATATTTTCATCTCTTGAGGTAAACGCCATCTACCTGTTCGGTACATCTAATAAATCTCTACACCTACTACATTACCTACTCTACACTGTACTACATTGCCTACTCGATATTGTTCTAGCAAGTTCAAGAACCTTCCATGAGCCAAGCATTTCTGTATAAAAGAGGAAGCGGATGCGGACCGACATTCAGTTTGAATATGAAATCAGTTGTGTACAAGTCGGTAATTTGAAAGTGATAAAGTGTGAATTTAAAATAAAGAAAGTAAAAGGAAATAAAGAGTGTTTTGAAATATTAAGTGGAATTAAAAGTAAAAAGACGTAAAGTGAGTTGTATTAAAACGGAAATAAGTTTTATTTAATAAAACGAACCTAGATAAAACTTAACAATATAATATACAGTACATAGGTAGTAATTATAGACACCTATTAATTACCATTCATTAACGTTTTTAATTAAACTTGGCAGCTACTGTTTAAAATGGCGAACGTGGAGTCCTTTAAAATGAAATGTTAATACAAACACAAAGTCTTCTCCAATTTTGAAGCCTCCAAATTAATAATAATTATTTACATATCTCTTCCATCTCTGGTAATTTAAACAAAAAAAAAACCTTTAAGTACCGCGAGACAAGTTAAACTGATGCAATCCGAAGCAATTTTTTTGCACAAACTGACCATATTTTGGTATTTACTCGCATAGGACAGGTATTATATTTATAAACACACTACACAGCTTTTGAGTTCATTTTATTTATGTTTCTTTTTTAACGATCATTAATCTTTCGAAGTCAACGAAAAAAAAAATTGAGCTGTCAGATTAATTAAGGTAGGTACCTCGGAGGAAAATAACAATATTGGACCAGTCCTTTGTTGTTGTTTTTCCTGGATTTTTTTATCCTTGCCCGAACAGTTTTGATGGTGGATTTTTGGCTTTTTCCTTTTCAAACTAACAGTGGTGTCGTATTGAAAAATCGAATTTTACAATTGACTGAGTCTTTCACATGTCCGGATTGCTGGCTGGAACTGGATGTGCTATGCCCATCAGGAACAAAAATTACCTTTCTGATGCGTGATGTATGAGATGGATTCCTGAGCGTATAATATACGCTAGCTGTTGTGTTTGTACAATCGTTATGATGATGATGTGAATTTTGTTGTTTAACAAGGAATACAGAGGGCGTGTGCATCACTCAAAGTGAAATTATTGAACGTATATCTGCGGTACTTTTACGAATCCGGGCATTTGTGTGGCTTTCATTTTTTTTTTATTTTTATTTTTTTTATTCTTAATGAAAGAATATAATATGTTATTATATGCAGATGCATACATATGTACCTATCATACAAATTAATGCACTAAATTTGTATGATAGGTACATATGTATGCATCTGCATATAATAACATATTATATTCTTTCATTAAGAATGCAAATTATTCGTTTTATTGGTGCCGATGCGGATGCTTTGTGAGGGATTTTGTGTTGTGGCAGATTGATTGCTGGTTAAATGGAATGAGAACGACATGCCCTTTTCATTATAGTTAGTTTAATATAGAGAGTGCTGTTTTAGTGTGGTTTGTTTGATACTCAGCACTAATGGGCTTTTAGAGTTGGAATTTCGATATTTTTTGGTGGGAATAGATATAGTTTTATATGAATTGAAGTTAAAAACACTTACTTTTTTCAGAGTGCAGTTTAGTTTATAATGTGTATATAGAAACTTGCTAACTCTTTCAAGTCCTGCATGATGAGCAAAATAAAATAATAAATATTTTTCAAATATATATGAGATTATAAATAATAGACCAGCACAGACAGATGTAAAGTAGGTCGGTATAGGTAACTATAATTGGTGTTCAAAAGAAGTGATTCCGGAAACAAGTTGTTGTTGGATCATTTAAACACATCTCAATTTGTGGTGTGCACTACTGAAAAATTTATCCCGGGGAACGATTAATTTAAAAGTATCCAACAATACTTACACCACCTTTTAATAATTCTATCGTATTTTACAAGACATTCAGTTTGATATTTGTGAATGAACTTTCATGAACGAATTTCCTGAACATTGCTGATTTTTTTGAAAATGACACTTAAAATAACAGCTTATTTTTTAAAGTAATTATGGCATTGTCTATTATGTACACATAGATTTCGATAAGTTTCGTTAAGAATAAGCTATTTTATTCCGAGTTGCTTTTGACACGTGTAAATTTGACAGATTTTGGGTAGGACTATAATGAGCACATGAGATACTGTCAACTAAGTGTCAAAATTAAACGAACTGTAAGTGGCTTTTCAACTTTTTTTTTCGGAGTGTCAAATGTTCAAAATTGTCAAATATGCCTATGTAAGTGCGATTGAGATCGTGCACCTACAACTATGACATTAGCTTTCTTTTGCTTTTCGCTATAATGAATAGGCTTTAATGCTTTAAAGAATATTACACTCTCAAATACATTTTTTATTTCAATCCATTCATAAAAATGCGGATCGCTGATACAACGCGAATTTATTATTCTGCCAAAATTACGTGAAAGATAAACTCACCTGAAAGTTTTAATAAAAGTTTGACTGGGTTGGGTATAGGAATTCACGAAGCTGAATGATCATACCGCTACTTAATACCCGTATTTAAAAACCTTTTTTTCACACTCTTTAAACAAATTTCTTAACACAATTCTCCAACCCAAGAGAACAATTTATTCAGAGCGTGCATTCTTGTTATACGTCAATCATCAGTGACCTTTTTTTTTTGTAGTTATCAACACTTTTGTTTACATATAAGTAAATACAAAACAAAACGAAAAAAAAAACAATTGAAGGAACCATTCTAACCCCCCATCAAGGTACCTAACACGATTTTATACAATCGTTGTTTAGTTTCCACTATTTTTGAGTTCAATCAAATTGATAACCTGATGATGTTGAAACACTTTTATTTAAATTTTATAAGTTCATTCGACATTCTTTTAAAGTGATTTTGCATGGGCACACACTGTTGCATTAGCAATCAGCTCCTCAATCTGATGGCGAACAGCAAAATTCAATTAAATACAACTGGACCCAATGGATGGGTTATATTTATATGGTCGCTTCTCATATACAGTACGTCTTCAATAAAACCAACTTATCGATAAAAGTAATACTTAAAAATCCTAACATTATTGACTCAGTTATTCCAAATTTCCAAGATGTTATCCGAACTTTTGTAGTATGATTTTTCATTTAAACTATCTTAACCTCTGAGATTAAATTTTGTACTTCTTAAATCAGTAAAAAAACTTTTCAATTACTGTTTGCTTCGAATAAGAGCTTATTTTTGTATACTCAAATACCTATACATAATAGATACATAAGTATGAATTTGTCTGCTCGACTTTTCAAAAATCAATTTTTTCATCGATTATTGCAACTTGCAACAACCTCTAAACTTACACAACTTCTTGAATTCGTTTTAAATGGTTTCTTTTATCGAGGTCCTACTGTTGAGTGTACGCGCTAAAGCTATACGATGACTTTTCTGGAATGATGTGCTTAAAGGGATCAAATTTTAAAGTCGATCAGCAGTGCGGTGCTCACATTCCACTTTCTTAAGAACGTTCCCCTTTAGAGAACGCAGCAGCGCATCAGTAAAAAAAAAAGAACAGACTCTCCATGGTGTAATTAATTCTGCAAAAAATGTGCGCACAAAAGTCAATTAACTTTGAGGAAGAATTACTCGTTCATCTTGAAAACAAGAAATATTTTTTGTTTTTGTTTAAAGAGATTCCAATTGAGTTAAATCGACGAGAAGCTGAGGAAGAGATGAAAGATTGTAAAATCCATTAGCGGGTCAGTGCAAAAAGGAGTATCTGTTGAATACATTTTCCAAGAATCATATATGTACTGTACATAGAATTATTTTTGCCACAAAGTAATTTTATTTCTGAATCAGGTTTACAAGATGATGATGTTTTAAGTTCATGATGAAATTTAAATGATTTTGTTTGTCAAAGATATAGTTGTTTGAAATTACCAACTATTTCTATACTCTTAGAATTCACTTCCAAAAGTTCTACCAGAATAAACATATAAGAAATATTTCTATGGGTGGTACTTCAGACGATTGAATTTAGAAGAATGCAAATCATCTGAATAAATCTGGACTGGAAGAAGTGCTTCTAGAATTGTATATTTCAGTATAGGAAAGTTCTAAGAAGGTTTAATATGTTACTTCAATAATGCAGTACGAAGGATATTATTAACTTCAAGTTTACTCTAAAAATATTTCTGAAAGAACTTCCAAGAAGTTGTTTTTATGAAATTAATACTTCTATAGTATGAACTTCTAAGTTAATTGTGTAAGATGCTATTCCATAAATATAACTCAAAGCATTTCATGAACAAGGTAATCTTGAATCTTTTATATTAGTATAGATACTTTTCGAATTACATCTTTTATATTAGTATAGATACTTTTCGAATTACATCCCAGAAATGCTTCTAGAAGTCCCGAATTACATTGAAGAAATGCTTCTGGAAGTCCCTTCAAAAAGTATTTCTAAAAATAAATACTTCTATAGAATAAACTTCTGGAAACAATTTGTAAGATGTTATTCTTGAAATACCGGATGAAGCTTCTTATGGACACTATCCTCCACTTTTGTATTCTAAAAGTCCTTATGGAATTATTTTCTCTTACTTAACTCAACTATTTGGACAAAAGTGAGACGCAAGACTTCAGTGTAATTTCGTGTTTAATGTTTATTACGATCTTTTAGTTTTTTAGTTAGTTAAGGACCATTGCAATTTACAAAACAATATACACCTAAACAGTAACGAAACAAATAGAAATCCTTTTTTAATGGAGTTTCTTTCAATCTTCGATCATACTATCAATCCATGGCAAATATTTAGCGATATAAGTGAAAACAGCAGGTTTAGATTTATCGCAGCTTGGCGAAAATATAGAAAACATTCCGATAAGTTCACTCTTATCTGGCCATCCCACAACCAAACCGCTTCCAAAGTCAGAGTCGCATGGAGTATTAGAACTTTTCCTCCATTTTTCAATGCAAATTTGTGTGTACTCATCGAATTTACTTCCATCTTCGAGTAATTTCTTACAAACATTGTTGTCCAATACTTTAAACATGCCATACTTCAGATTGCCATCTTCGTTTCTAAAACTTCGAGGTTTCCTTACTGCTGGAGTTGGAAGCGGTGATCTAAATGAAGTTGCAGTAGAAATTGATGGTCTCTGTGTACTGAGGGCTGCCCTTCTCGTGCTCCAATATGATGTGCTGGTATTAAAGGGCATTCCAGTTGTTGATTTGCTAGGTACACTTACAGCGCTTTCATTGAAACCCGGCATTACGACGAACCGATTGTGTAGCTCTTCAATAGATGATCTTGAAATATTTACTGGCATAATAGTTTCAGAAAAGATTAACATCATTGGCAGCCTTACCAAGGCAAGATCATCAAAATTTGTTGGGTAGGCATAAACTTGATCACTATTCACTTTGCATGTAAAATATTCGGCGGTATCGTTGTTTTGGTTTTTCTTTCCAAAATGTAACTCTAGACGTTGGTTGTCCTTGATGCACTCGGCTGATGTGAGAATCCATTGAGCGTTAAGGATTGAACCGCCACACTTATGTTCGGATTGAAGGGGAATTATGTAGACGTGATGTGGAAACCGACGTATGTCGTCAACATCTTGACCACCGGAGAGCCTTGCTTTTGGATCAGCAATACCCGTTGTAATGTTTGTAGCAAATACAAGAAAGATAATTACTTTAAAAAACATTTTCAAAACTATACAAAGAACCTTATTTGGCTGTCTTATTTATACTTCTGAAAACATAGTGGCTTTTTTTTTTTTTTTTTTTTTAAGATAATTAAAAAGTGTATGAATTAATTTGGCTTAGATATCAAAGGCATGTGCATCTTTTAAACAGCAATAACAAGTTTTAATCAATACGAAAAGATGTCGAACAACACCGAAATGCTTTATCAACTTACGAAAGTATTTTAGAATAATCTTGAGATAACACAGTGAGAGATAAATGCAAAAATTCTACTATTTGGAAAAGAATGTCCATTCACGTTCCAACCACATGGCCAACATCAGTCAAAAAACAAACGTTGCGGCAATCAAATCGTAATAGAAATCATCTTCATAATTTTATTGCTCCCATTCTTGACGCAGCAAAATGCTGGCTACTTGGCTTGTGTTGAGGGTATTGCTGAACAACTCTGTTGGTTGCACCCACACACTATCCAACATGCATAGCCAAGCATGCCTCAGACAACTATGTTGGCAGCAACAACACACGTTTCAACATGATGACAGAGCCATTTGACAATTACATTTTTGAAGATGCTCGCCCAACATATTCGATCGGGTGTGGTGTGGAGTGGGAGTCTTTAATGCGATTATCGAACAAAATTCTTGTTGTTTGTATTTTTTTAATGTTGGTACAAATGACACGTTCGAAGGGGTATGTTCCTACATTTGTGGAGAGTTTCAGACTTTGATATTGTTTTAAGTTACCCAAGAACATACTGAAATCTGGAATAAAATCGAAGGTTTTTGGAAAATTTGACGTTTTCCAAATCTTAATTCGATAGATGCGTTTTTGATGTTTTGGGAAATTTGATCTAAATTTTCTATAACTTATTTTTTTGAGAGCAAAACTAAGCAATACATCAAATTGCCTCTGTTTTGCTCCTTGTCACTTTCTGATTTGGCAGTTTTGTACGAATCAAATTTTGACGTTTTCGGAGTTTTGGTACGAACTGTCATCAACGAGCAATAAATTTACCACTTTCTAGTTTGACAGATTTTCATAAATTCCATTTTTACATATGCTCTTTATTCAGTGCGAAATGTTATCAGAGGCAATAGATATGACTAGTGTCCGACCGAAACTTCGGCTTCGGCTTCGGCTTCTTCCACATTCGGCTAAAAAAACTACAATCGGCTAAACCTTCGGCTTTGGCCAAAATTGACCGGAGTTTTGGCCGAAGCCGAAGGTTTATTTTTTGGTTGTCGTGCGTCGTTGTAGGCACTAAAAAAAATTCAAATTCGTTTTTCGTAAAACGTAGAACCGTTATGAATGCACAAATGACGGCAACCTTCGTCGGAAAAACATATAAAATGCTAGGACTGTTGGAAAATACACCATAGCAAAGGAGAATACTGGATTCTATTGAAAAATAGAAATGGTCACCAAAAATGCGAGATTGAAGACATAAACAAGTGTTAAAATTTCACCAGAAGGTAAAACCAGAACATCTCAATCATATATAAGACGCAACGGATGCTTACAACAACGAAAATGACAAACGTGATTTTAGTCGAAGCTTAGATGGGACATACAAAATAATAATTCAATTATAGATTCCCACCGAAGACCGAAGTGGAACTGGAACATAAGTCCATAGTTCCGATGGAATGGACTATGTAGAGCAAACAGACAACATTAGGGTGCAACAACAAGTTTGCCGACACCACCGTTTCTATACTGTGCAACAGAATTCTCCCAGGATGCTAGCTCGGAACAATGGTACCCAACGTAAAGCCATTCTTGATAGCTAGGCCCCACGTTGGGCGCCATTGTTGCGAACACCTCTAATACAGTAGTAGCAAAGCCGTGGAAAGACAACCATGTTGCTGCTGCTACTACTGGTACCAAAGTAATCCTCTGGAAACTTGGCTCGCAACATTATTTAGCTTTAAGGTAAATCTCGGAACAAAAAATAAATTAAGATGGTTCATGGAGGCACCCTCCATGTTTCTTTCCAATAATTGCTCTTCTCTAACTTCATGCTATTTACCGTACCATCGGTCCTATCAACCTTACCTAAACTAAAGAAACGAATTTGTCAAAAAACTATTATCACTGGAAAAAAAATCAAAACGTTCAGTCTGGTTTGACAATCCAACACTGTGAAAGTTCAATGTTCCGTAAAGTTAATTTCAATAAACATTTAACTAGTCAATGAATCGAAAGTATTGATTATAAAAACTATTAATACATTATTTATGGTTTAATATTATATTTGCGTTGTAGGTTTAATCTACATTGTTCATATCCATTGATAAAAATCTTAAACAAAAAATAACATTCATTCATGAATGAAGAAATGACTTTGATCTATTTTTGTAGATAATTTTGATAAATCCAATTAAAAACCCCCTTGATAAACTTAACACCCAACCATAACAACCAAAAAGGTTAAAATTCTTTTTTTTAAAGATTAGATAAGATAAGTTTGGAGTTGTGATTCAACGGGGCGGAAATAAATCAAATCCAACAAATTATTTCATTCAAGTGGATTACTTTTTTATTGTCTTTCAAATAGGGAACTTTTTTTTAAAGTATATCTACATACGTACCTGCTTATCTGACAACTACATACATTCATAGCTAAATATAAAACGTGAGATACTCACGAAAAGAATGCCAAAATAATAAACCATCTCACCAGCGTTTATTATCCCATTCTTTCGAATTTATTTTCGGGGTTTCTGAATAAATTTTTTATGAACGTATGTAGCCATATTGTATCTGCATGTGTAAAAAGATACATAAATCTCCATTTGAGTAAGGAAGGCATATATAATTAAACGATCTCCGTTCCTGCACGCAGGTATACAAAAATAAGATAAGTGCTTGCAGAACGCCACTCAAGGCTTAATTTCGTAATTATTTTTCACTCTTTTGTGTGTGATGCGATGCGTCTTCACGGAAAGGACAGACGTTTCAAGCAAAAAAAAATCCTGATTATGACTTTGGTGGTAGAAAAAGAATCATATAATCTTCTACAAGTTTCAGTCAGCCTAATTACCTACCTGGGTGCGCTCTGCTCCCCAGTGTCAGCTCCTCTCATATCGTACATATAGAATATTTGTTCGGTCTCGCCTGTGAGACCCGAGACCATCTCATCAACGTAATTTTTGTTATAGGTACTCTTGTAGGTATGTCCTTAGGAAAACGTGTCTGCTAAACCCTGGAGGAGCATCATCATCATCATCATCATCATCATTATCATCATCATCACGATGAAGCAAGCCAGCCACGCCAGACATTCTTTCTTCGGATGAAATCGATTTGCCATGCTTCTCAGAGCCGAAGCAAGCAGGACTGCAGGAGGCAGAGAAGACTCATCTCAGGAGTAATAATCGTAAAAAAAAAAAAATATTTTTTTTTCTACTCATATGTGTCGGCAAAAATGTGTGTGCGCCTTGAATACGAAATTCGCATCAACTTTGCAAAGCAAAAGAGAAAAAGCATGAAGCCATTTTCTGGGGAGCATTTACGAGTGTGCTGAGCTTTTGTTTATTGATGAATGAGGGTTTTTTTTCTTTATAAAATAAATTTTCTTTACGAATCGGTGGAAAAATTAATTAGCAATAGTGATGAGAGTTTTTTTTTGTTCTTGACCAGGAGCAATGGTGTGAGGTGATTTGTGGTAAATGGCTTGAATATCAATTCAATATGTAAGGTACTGCCCTTTACTACCTATACTTTCCAGGCAAGGTTCAGTATTTTGTGATTTGCTAAGAATTTTAGGGTCACAGTACCATGATTGAATATTTCTTATGTTGGATTAATTTATTAATGTATGCAACTTGTTGAAGTTTCATATACATGTGTAGAAATTTGTCGTAAATTCGTTACATGTAATGACAACTTTGGCAACGTGATATTTCTCCAGGTTATTTTAAATATTTACGAAAACTGTAGTATATAAAATTTTGTTACAAACTGCATGTTTGTGGTTCATCACAACTTACCCGATAAGTCCCTACCTTTTTCTACTAAAATTGTATCCGAATCACATACTTACTTTACTTTACTTATACTTTAGCTCGCTCTATATAGTGATATGACTCTCCAGACGGCACGATCTCTATAGCATTACCTTCTCAAGCACAATATTAAAGCAGCTACATGAAAGTGCATCTCCTTGTCGTACCCCTCTAGTGGTGTTGAAGGTTTCAGTACAATTTTGACGGAGCAGCAAGCATTCTCCAAAGTCATCCGTCATCCTAATAAGTCTTTTCAGTTTGGCAGGGATATTAAAACTAGACATGTAGCGATACAATTCTTCTCTATTCACACTATCATATCATAAGCAGCTTTGAAATCGATAAATAGATGATGAGTATCGATATTAAATTCTTGGGTCTTCCCCAGGATCTGGCCCAAAGTGAACTTCGATTTCCCCGCTCTAAGCCGCATTGGAAGGGGCCAGTATGATTCTCAGTATAAGAGGCTTGAGACGTTCACATAACACACCAGATAGAATCTTATAGGCGACGTTTAATAGGCTTATGCCTCTGTAGTTGTTGCAGAGTAGGCGATCTCCTTTTTATCGATCGGGCATATGGTACTTAGATTCCAATCGCCGGACATGCTATCCTCAAACCAAATTTAAGAGATTAGCTGGTGCATGTTTCTAACCGGATCATCTCCAGCGTATTTTAAAAGCTGCGCTTGAAGATCATCCGCGCCATCAGCAGGTTTGTTTGATTTGAGTCTGGAGATGGCTTTTCTCATTTGATCGGGTACTTGAAACTCCTGGTCATCATCTAGAAGGGTTGACTGGTGTTGTTCGGGACTTGGGAACAACAAGTCGCCATTAAGCAGTTGGTTAAAATAGCCTCGCTTAACATATCGACTGCGGTGTAATGACATAAGATCCGCGGACATAATGTCCATGGACATTTTTATTTGGCATTCAAATCATTAGGAAAAGCTTAACAATAAATTGCCAAACAAAAAATAGCAAAAGAACAAAATCCAAAATAAGTTTATTGAAATGTTGACTGCAAATTTATAAAAAAAAATGAATAGAAAACAAAACATAAATGGCCAATTAAGGAGAAACAAAGAAATTCCAAATGAATTTCGCTAATTAACATTGAACTGATTTTGAGTGGGTGCTTCTTTAAAGATTTTTAGGTCAATGAACCTTATGACTGTTTTGTACTTGGACCTTATGACTAATTCCTATCGATTTTAATGCCCATGGACATTGTGTCCATTTGAAGCAGCCATAATGTCTTTTTTTTTTTTAATTTCTTGTTTCAAAATCAAATCTCCTAAAACACAAAAATTTCACTTCGCCTAAAATATTGGGTGGTCTGACGTTATGTCAAATCGCACAAAAATCATTAAATTTCGAATTTTTCTATGCGAAAAATCGCCCAAAAACAAATAGCTCAAAACCTAAAAATTGATAATTATCAAAAATAGTTAAAATAGTCAATAGTTAAAATAATCAATTCTTCAGATATAACTTACGGCGATTTTCCATTATTCTAATATTGATAAGTCATGATGTCTCTATTTGTAATGATAATGATTTTAATAACTTTATTAAACAGAGTTTTGCCCGCATCGGTGGTGAAAGAGGGGCGGTGCAGACGGCGAGGGTATCGCGGTGGCGTTTTTTAACAAGTTACGTATTTATGGGGTGGCATGCGAGTTTGGGTATATGCAAAGTTTATAAATAAAAACCCCAAACACGCACACACCCCAAATCCTATAGTAGGTCCAGGCAGGGAGGTTGCAAGCGGGCAGAATGCCCTCCATGCATTGCTCGCTTTTTTTATTAAATAATTTGGCAAATGAAACACAAATATTTTTGACGTTGTGTAAATCGCAATTTGTGCGATATGTCGCTACGCCACATTTACTGACTTGTCGTTCTCATTTTTAGGCGATATTCATTATTTTTTTGGGGTTTTTTGAAAATATTTGTTTATGCTGTCTTGCATTTGTCAAGTTCGCCAGAAAATGTGACGATTCGCATATATTTGACGAAAACATTTTGGGTGATTTTTAATAAAAAAAATAAGTATTTTGGGCGATTTTGTATCTATATTTCTTGGCCAATCTGTCATTATGAAAAATCACCCAAATAGTATAAAATGAAGAATGCTCCAAGAACATTTTTAGGTGATTCTTCATTTTTCAGTTTTGGGCGATTTTTTGCATAGCCGTCAAAATAACCAAATTAAATGGAAGTTTTGTTAGATTTGTGCCCCGTGGCGTTTTACTTTGTGACATTTTTAGTTTTGGGCGATTTGACATACATCCTAAACGCTTATATATGTCAGCTTTACAACTTCATTGTCCAGTGTATCAGATTTAATTCACATCACTTTATTTGAACCTGGTTTTCAGCGGCCCGTGTATCATATTTGATGCAAAATCAAAAGTTATTAATAGTATCAATATAAAGAGGACAAGGTGTTTTAATCAAAAAAAACAGTGGTCTTGTATGTTTTGACCTGTTATGATTCATGGGACTCTGAAAACCAGATACAAATTGATTGATGTCGATGTGGCGTCAAAAGTGTTTAAGTTTATTAAGTTACAGTTCATTTAATTTGATTAGAATGCAGGTCATCATGACCCAATGTCTTATGATCTATAGACACGAAAAAATCATTGTGAATTGGTATGTTTGATGTATACGATCCTTCAAACATGAAAGTGTTGTGATCTAAATATATTATTTACCCCCAACAATTATTGAGAAATGGAAACATATCCTATACAAATAAAAATTCAAATACCTAGACTGCAAAACAACATTACATATTATTCATTTCACCCGTAATAATACCATCGAAACGAAACACATATTCCCATCAATTTGAAAGACTCGCGCAAAAATTTGTTGAAAAAAATCCAAATCTACAAAAACAGAAAAAAAAAAACAAAAAACTACAAAACCTGTGAAAATATGTGGAATTCGCCATTTCGTCTGCTGATATACAAGTTTCTATAGAATATTGTGTTCCATCCAGAATATACATACTTCTCTTTGGATATGATATTCGCTTCCAGGTACAAATCTGTCTCTCAAAATGAAAAAGTAACAATGGGCACAAAAAAAAAAAAAAAACATCCCATTATTGTTTGAATGATGAAACAAAAAAAATATATACCTACACATATTGCCTCAGATATAAAGTAAAGGATTTATTAAAACTGGTATAAAGCCCTACATATGAAGCGAACAGCGATTTTGCTTTGCAGAGTTCTACTCCTCAGCACACAAAGTTTTTTGGAGATTATTTTTGTTTTGGTTTATATGTTGACATACTAAAAATAAACACAACAAACCTTTTTGACATTTAATTTCAAAGTGATATGGTGGTTTCGATAAAGTTAAATAAAAATTCATAGAATTCCAGAAAAAAAAAAAAAAAAAAGAAATCTGAGGTTGGCAAAAAGGGGGCTTTGGTTTCAATAAAAAATAAAAGTAAGATTATGTATTGAAATCACAGTATCGTTTTTAGTATGACTGCATTAAGCGATGTAGGGTTCTTCAAATAGATTTGAAATGTAACTTCAACTAACAGAAGCGAAAAATATAGATAATAGATCACAATAAAAACATTTGTATGGATAATGTAAAATGAGCCAAGTTACGCTGAACAAAAAAAAAAAGACTTGTTAACAACAAGTCAGTGATGAAAATTGGTGAGGTCTAAAGTATGCTAAGTTCAAAGCTTCCGTAGACTTAAAAAAAAAAACATTTTAAGTGAATTAATCTGTGTTCATAAAATATAATTTGTTTTTATATGAGTGTTACACTCCACAAGTATTCATTGTCCCATGAAGTGGTTGCAATTGTTTTTAGTGGCACTGACATCCGAAGAACCGAAGAACCAATTTTCATGACAATGACTGACTTGGAGGGTTCGTCACTTCCTCGAAAGAAACCGTGCTCCAGGAAAAAGATTAGGTGTACTCAGGGTTTGAACCCAGAACCGGCTTTATAGTCCGACACTACCTACGCCGTGGATCATATTTCCACGCCAGAAATCTTAAAATTAAAACAGGGAAACTGTCTCTTACAAATAAGAAACAAATCAAGAATATCCACTTGACTTGTTAAGGTCGTTTGGATTAGGCGATAATTTGTAGTTCTTGTCCAGACCTGTAAAACTAGCATATACAAAATTATTGTTTGAGAGCGATAAATAAATAGGCTTTTGTATTACTCGTTTTAAAACTATCCTTTTCTTACTTTACTTAAATAGCGCTTACACTCCAGGATGGAATACAGCCACATCAAACAACCTCGTTCAGCCATCAGCCGTCTCCCTCCATGTGGTACACCTAGTTAGTTGAGGGCGTTTTCGATCTTAAATGTTTGGGATGCTTACGGAATCTTGTAAAGACTTTACCCAAACCTATGAGTGAAAGAGTGTAAGATGCTGACGTCACAAGTGAAAATTACGTCACAAGTGAAACAACAACAAAGTGAAAATGCCAAAGTGTAGTAATCTTGTATTCTTTCATTCATTATCACTTTATCAGGAGTAAAGACAAAGACTCGACGTACCCCAGCCATCTTACTGGCTGAACACAAAAGACTGCTGCAACTGTAACCGGAGCTGGAGCAGGAACAGATGTCAAAATGTGTCGTAGGTCTCGTTTTTGGAATGCCCATAATGGAGCTGCACAGCTTTCTCACATTTTGCATCAGTTGATTAAAGTTTGATTGGAAAATTATCAAAAGAAACACAATTAAATTCACTTAAAATTACTTCTTTTCTTTATTTTTACTGATTAATTTGTTGTCATTGCACACTGAAGACAGCTTTAAAATTGATGGTGACCTGAAATAACAATGACATGTCATTTTTCACAAGGACGACATTCATAACTTGTGTCATTTTGGCTTGTTTTCTTTAAAATATTGTGCTAGTGTTTTTCGATTAAAATCGTTAAAATTTTAAATAATAAATATTAAATAATTCTAAATATACTGATTAAAAGAAAAAAGGACAAACAAAAATATTATGGAGATGGCTTTCATTCATTTATTTCGTTTCTTTATTTAATTTTTTTTGTTTAAGCACCCGAAAAAAGCACAAAGCACGATGAAAAAGATTTTAAACTCCTTTAACATTTAAAGGCAGCCATTTTACATTCAAAAACATACTGTGATCGTGAGCTACAATGACAACAATGACATAGAATGACAAGGCAGACATTTCTGTCATGTACTTGCTGGGACAATCGTCATTGCAAGCACAAGCTCACCAAAAAAATTCTCATTGTGCCCCATGAGCCATGACAGGGTGATTACACTGTCATGGAAAATTGTCATTGCAAGGACAGAAAAATGATTGTCATTGTGGTTGTCATTGTAGCTGTCCTTACAAGGACAACATGTTACAATGCCGACACGACATTACAACTTTAGGACAAATAACTACTTCATTATGACGTCAGACTGTCACTGCAAGGACACTTTCAATGACCGTCTAATACTAGCTTAAAGCTTTGTTAGGAGATAGAAAAAGAGTTGGACATTGTATTGCTGATTGTTAACAAAATACTGAATGGGGTTATGGTTTAAAATCAAAAACAAAATATACTAAAACAAACATTTTTATTTTAAAGCTAATCAAGATTACATAATAGTCCAGTCAAACGGTAGTTTCACGTTACAAAAAATATACATATTGATTTTTTTTTCGAATTCTATGTTTTTTGGGTCGCTGAATCCGAATCTGTAAAAATCCAATAAAATTTCCTGGTGCGTTTTGAGATATCCGCAAAAAACCGCGGAAAAGAAATGGAAAATTATGTTCAAATTTCAACGCACTCTAACGGGCTAACGGTTCGGCTGAGAAATAAACAATATAGATAAATTTTGTAGGAAATTTAATGGTCTTTAATTTTGTTTGTGGTAAAATTTCAAACGCACCAGTAAATTTTGTTGGATTTCTTCAAATTCAGATTCAGCGACCCAAAAAACATAGAATTCGAAAAAAAAAAAATCCATTTGTATATTTTTTTTAACATGAAGGTGATTTTAACTATGCTTTTACTGGATTAATATAATATTTATTTTTACAATCTCGCAGGACTTCTATATGGTACAACGGCTATAACACTGTCAATCCATGGTAAATATTCGGCAACGTTCGTATAAACTGCAGGATTTGAACTGTTGCAATCATTTAATAAAACAGAGAAGATTCCAACTAATTCAGTTTTAGCTGGCCATCCGGTTAGTAGACCATTACCATAATCCCAACATGGATTGCTATCAGTATTTGTATTTACCCAATTTTCGGTGCAGACCTGCGAAAACTCATCGAACTCAGTATTCAAACTCTTACATCTTTTATTTGGAAGGATTCGAAACATTCCATAAGTTAACTGTTGAGACTGATCGAAAAAAGGAAGACTTCTTGATACAATTCTAGATTGTATTGGTTCTTCTGATCCTATTGTATACAGATCACTGGAGGTTGTCGAAGGTAAAGTAGATTCAATAGTTGATGAAATTTCAATTGTTGGTGTGTCATCAGCAGTATAAGTTGATGTTGTATCAGTACTTGTTAAAGCATCAGTTGACCAATCAGGAGCCGACGTTGTCGTAGTAGTAGTAGTTGTTGGTGGTGGTGGTGTTGTTGTTGGTGGTGGTGTTGTTGTTGGTGTTGTTGTTGTTGTTGTTGGTGGTGGTGTTTCTGTTGTTGTTGGTATTGCTGATGTTGTAGTTCTTTGTATATCAAAGCCTGGCATCACGGCAAACTTGTTCTTCAATTGACTAACAGAATTCGATGAAATGCTCACTGGTTGAAGAGTATCAGAGAAGACCAATAATATTGGCAATTGAACCAAAGCAATATCATAATAAAAAGTCGGATGCATGTAAATCTTATCTCTATTCACAACGACTGTAAACGAACCATTGCGTGAAAAGTAATAGAGTCTCTCAAAATGAAGTTGCATTTGATTACTTCCGTCAACACATAAAGCTGACGTTAATATCCATTGCGCGTTTAAAATCGATCCACCACATAAGCGATTTTGTCCGTTCCAATTGCGATCTGTCTCGATTGTTACATGATGCGGGAATCTTTTTAACGTATCAACTGCTTGACCATTTACTAATCTTGAAGAAATAATAGACTGTGATTCTGCTCTGATAGCGATAGTGATTAAAATTGTAACAAAGCCTAAGACGTAGGACATTATAATTCTCGAGAAATAACGTCGATCAACTAAGGTCTAGGGTGTGAAAAACAACTTTTATATTGCATGTTTTTTTTTCTGTCTTATCTTAAATGATTTGCAATTGGATACTGATTTGAAAATTGCGCAAATTTATATATCAACTACAATGGTTTACTCAGCTTATAATTAAGATTACACTTGAAGATTATAAGCATGACGAATATTAAATAAAGTTAACATTTAACAGTCTCTTCTTGCTGTAACTGTATGATTTCTGTTTTGGTTTTGAATTAATCCAATGATATTAAAAATGAAAAATTGACACTATAAATAAAAAAGAATTTAGTACCTAATGTTTTCCAAGTCAGTACACGATATAATGTAACATATTCAAATTGTTCATATACATATTTGACGGTGATGCTTTCTTTTTATAAATTGACTTTTTTGGCGCCTTGGTGAACCTCGCCTCGTCGCTTAAAATCATATATTCGGCCAAAATTGGAGTCAATTTTTTTTTTAAATAAGCGTTCTCTATATGGTTATTATTCATTAATTTTAAGCTCCTGACCTGAGTCAATTTGATCTGGTACGAGTGAAGGCACTTAGTCTGACGCAAAATTCCCCAAGCTACGATATTCTCGGCTGATTTGACGTTTTGTTGAAGTTGGACGTGCTGTTTGGTCGTGTTTCTCCATGGTTATTTGACAACAGTGTCTTAATAAAATCTCAAACTATAAAGAGTATGCTACTGTTGAAACTTAACGAATTGTTTCGTCATGTTCAAAATATTTTTGTTTCAACTTCTTTCATTCGTGTTTATGGCTAATTTAATGCAAACCCGTAGTCTTTTTAAATAAGTATGCCATTTCGATTATTTTTCCGGCCAGATCTGTCAATTTTACATAACATGTACCAGAGCGATTCCGAATAGAATACGTCGTTGAGTTACAAAATTAACGAAAATCGTAAACGTGTTCATTATCCAATGATATGTTTGTTGGTTCAGTAATATAGAGATATTTGACAGATGGACATGGTCTGATTGTTCATGAGCATGACATTTTGAATTTTTAAAATTAATTAATTAAATTTTTTAAATTAATTAAAGCTGCAGAAAATACTTGCTGGTTCGTACCGAATACAATTTCCATGCATGTGAACATAACGTCAAAATTAACGAATACTCCTTCATTCTTTGGGTTGTTTTTTCACTCTCATGTAAATAGTCATTTGATTCATTGGAATGAAATTTCAAATCCATTTTTTTTTTTGTATATGTAAGTCATTTTTAACTACAAATTTTAATTTCAACTTTTTCATATGAAATAATTTTCTTAGAAAGTCATATAAGAGTACCAACACCAACATGACTATAAATGTCAAACCAATAGTCGAAAGCAAACGGAAGCTAATGTCTATTTATTATATGTCAATATGTGTCAAGTTTAAGTAAAAAAAATGTCACATTTCAAATTTATATTCACACTTTGGAGCGCTCGTACGGAAGCAAAAGTGAACGAAAACTGAACGAATCTGAGCAATCTGCGGATTTATGATGATATTATATAATTTTCTTGTATTCCGTTAGTTTGGTATGATATCGTATACCGTAAACGCCCTTTCTTCTATCATGGTTGAGCCTAAAGAAGCGACAAAAGTTTCGTCGCTGTTTGTAGGCCTGTCTGCTATAGTAGAATACATACATACACAGTAGAATAAAAGCATCAACCAACTTCTTTGGACTAACAAACAAGAATTCTTAAAAATTCCTTCAAAATATAGTGGAAATTATAATTATAATTATATTTTCAAAGCATAAAAACGAATATCCGGAAATAGTGGCAAATAAATTGTCGCATAAAAAACTCTTAGGCAGACACTAGTTTTTCTTTTCGCGATTTCTGTGTGGGAGTTTTTTTTATTTGGGATGAATTTTGTTTGCTCTACTGTGCATAAATTTTTTATTAGAGAATATCTTCAACACTCATGTTCTTAGCAATTCATTAGCTCTTAGTTCAATAAACAATTGATTAAAAGTGGAAGTAACTACTCGAAAACGAATCTCTTCTTCTATTCATACTGTCTTTCATCCAAAAGAATCCCCTAAAAAATAAATTTTAATTCCAATGTAAACATATTTGTTTTGATATTATAAAAACGCAACAAATAGACTGTGGTAAATTCAAATTACAAGTTGTGAAATCATTTGATGATGGTGTGCATCTCAGTTTATTTAATTTGTTTATTGTTTTATTATAAAAAAATAAACAACATAAATTTGTCAGTCGAATTCAAAAGAATCGCAGATAGATAAAAATGTGTATTGCCGCATGATAAGACCTTTTATCACTGCAACTTCCAATTGAGCGATAAACCCTAAACGAAATTCGTGTATAAATACGAGAGCAAAGTTGTGGACAAGACACATAGTATTAGAAAATTTGTAAAGTCAAGTAAAATGGCCAGTTTAAAGTACTTCCTCGTTATTTTGGTGATTTTAAGCATTGCCACGGTTGCATTTTCAAATGCCATTGAACCAAGAATGGTTAATGGCGCTGTGGTTGACACTATGCAGCGATTCGCTCATCATGTGACCATTGAACCAATCAACAGCTCTAATGAAAGAAATTTATGCGGAGGATCGATTATAAGTAAAAACTGGATTTTGACATCATTACGCTGTGTGGAGGGCAGTTCAAGCTTAAAGTTGCTCTTTAAAAGACTGCACAGGAATGACAGCGCTGGATCGTTTGGCATTGAAATGAATAACGACCCAGACAACGTGAAAGGCTATCCCACGTTATCCGATGACATTGCATTGGTAAGAATACCAGTCGATTTGATCTTCTCCAATACTATCAAAGATATATACATATCTAAAACACCTGTGAGTCAGTTGCAAAATAAATTGGCAGTTTTGCCAGGATTCAATTCTGATAATATAGAATCGGATACCCTTACATATTCTATGTTGAATATTGTTTCCAACGACGTGTGCAAGAGTTCCTTCAAGTATGGTGTTTTTGACGAATACAATCAGATATGTACCACAACATGGGGTAACTATAAGAACGCACCTTGCTTGTCAGAATCTGGAAGTGGCTTGATTGTTAATTGGCCAGCGGAACCAACAATAATTGGAATTTTTTCCGGTTCATCAAATGATTGCGATAGTTCCAGTCCTTCGGCATACACAAATATTCAGAAGTACACCGCCTGGATAGAAAGCGTAACTTCATCACAAGCCGCTTAAATACACGATTATATAATTTATCTTTGTTCCGAAGAATCTGTTTGATTTTATTTCAATAAATACATATACAAGAGCATGCCAAACATTAAATTTAATTTTATTTTTGATTTTTGAAAATCTATATATTGTGAAGTAGGATGAAGGAGTTTTCGTTTTTTCGGTATATCGATGACATCATGATCTTATCTTATAATCGAGTTTTTGATTTCGTTCGATGCAAACTCCTATATCTTTAAAAGTTTGACATGATCCGAAAATTATAGTAATTTTATACTGTCTGTTTGTTGATCCTTTTTCATTCTATGGAAATTTTCTCAGCTGAATACTGCAAGTATTGAATATCATAGGTTAATTACTTGGGGTACCATAGCTCGCTTAGAAGAAAATTCCTATATACATATTCCTACGAGATTGTCAGCATTACTGGTCCGAAACTCTTTGTCCATTACTGGACCGTATGAACTCCATATAGTGGTCAAAGGTAAAAAAGTGTGGTGTTAGTCAAGCTTATCTGGAAATCCAACCGAAAGGCACGGGTTTATATATCAACAAAGGAGTCTTTGTTAGCATGAGTTCAACTTTCAAAGTACTGGTTGTATGTGTCGAACTCCTGGCTTCTTTTTCTTTTCCGACAATCTTATATCTTGAAACTCATTGCACCGCCTACCTAAAGATCTTCTTGAAGATTTTGAAGTAGTGCTCGTTGTGGCTGGATGGTTGAAGATGATTCGTCAATTACTCGTTTGTCTGTTCAGCTCGTGTATCGAGATGCTGACTGTAAACCATCATAAACGTCTAAAGCTCCGCTCACGCTCTCCGAACTTCAAAGACGATTTTTGGCTCAACATCAATATGAGCAAACTGGAATTAGTATGGGTAAGCGTATAGGCCTCTATCGTTTTATGGGTAGAGATGACTAGGTGAGGCGAATGAAATTTCTAGGAGTATATGCTTATTGACTTTTGAAAGTTTGGATATTTATGGGAATCTCCCATAAATTCAATCTAAAAAACGAGGCATGTGCGCATGTTGTAAGTCATCATCACCTTCTACCAGCAAAGTTTCAAGAACAGCTCCTATACGGGGGCATCTAGGGAACACATCCCTTATTCAATTACAAATTGAGATTGACCCCAATATTTTTCACAATTTCGCCCAACACACTTAATGACTTCTGGATATGCCAAGACACCTGGGAGCAAATTACACATAGTAGAACAATCAAAATTAGAACCAAAGGTGATATAAACGCTCACCAAAAATGTGTTCTAGATCAGAACGAGTAAAGTGCAGGTTAGCTGAGTAGACAGTACAGCGGTGCATGAGCTTGAAACTTCATAAGGGAAAAACAAAGTTTTCTAGGGAGTTCAAATACAGAGTCATTGTCAAGATGTCAAGTTACCGAAAAAGGCAACATCAATGACTTTAAAATAACTGCGATGTGGTTGATAGTAAAAATCATTCTCGAGGGAATAAAGTCTAAGACCTATAGTCTTCACTCAAGAGGGAGCAAGCAGGATTCCGCAATGAGCAATCACATGACGTCCATTACATTAATACTCTTCGAATCACCTCTGACTCTTTGTCTCGTCTGTCTTCCCAAACATCGGAGTTTGATTCAAACTTTAAATATGTGCTACTTGTAAAAGGTGGAAATGCTCCGCCAATATCTTAAGTAGGCTACAAAGTTTCGTTAATCGTTACCTGCGATAAATGCTGAAAATCGGGTGAGCAAAATCTGTTCAACAATGTGACTCAGGTCAGGAATGAAGAAAGGCTTCGTTAATCGTTGCCTGGATAAGTAAGCGAAGACAAATTAGCAATTGAGTGTTTCGAATAGGACCCTTGTTGTTATGCGAGTTGGTAAGCCAAATACACCATTGAGGTTAGCGACTGTAACGGAATATCAGACCAAGGATTTTGATAGGAGATGGAAGGATCTTCTATTTTTATATACATATAGCAGTTTCCGGAATCTTAGGGAACTCTATAGGACTCTTAAATGTATTCATTAAAAAAATCATATTTTTTTTACTGTTTGAATGATGTCACATTTTTTTAATTTTAAAATGTTCAAATAATCATACATTTTTCAAACTCCCACTTTTCAATTAATTTTCGAAGAAAATAACCCAAACGCTTCCCTTCAGTTTATCCATCCCTAAAATGAGTTATTAAATAATTTAAATCCTTATTCATATATAAATTCTGATATTTAATTTTTGTTTTCATTCTAAAGGTCATAAAGTTTGCTCAAAAGAAAATGAACAAAAAAAATGAAATCGTGAATGTATTCAGCATCGAATAGTAAAATATTTCATATGTACATTCTGTTCTGACCAATGCAAATTGAGTCTGTCTCCTCGAACCTATCCAAGGATATGTCATGTGTACATTCATATACATACATATGTGACTACAAATGACTATACACACAATATAAATAAATGTGTATGCAGAACAGCTCTAAATGTTCATAATGTTCTGGAATGTCCACTGTCCAGACTATCCATTTGGAGCTCATAGGTATACACAAAGGACTCTAAAGCACACATTTAAACATATATTCGTATAAATAAAGTGCACACTTGAAAGTCATAAAAGCAAATATTGGCATTGTGCAAATAAATGGAGAAGAATCGTTTGACAGAAAAATAAAAAAAAAGAAAAAATAAAAAAACAAGGATAATAACAAAAATAAAAAAAATCTAAAATGTCCAGATGAGTGAAAAATGCATAAATACTTATGTCCTTTCATACATTTATTGTATGAATGCAATATGCATGTGATACTAAAAAGAAAAAAATATTATAAAAAAAGGACTTCGATGTGGGAGAGCATAGGACGTGGCTTCATTTATAACAAAGATGTTTAATAAAACAAATATTTGAATTTATTTTTGATTTGTTTGCGTATTTGGGAAAAACCTTTAAGCATGATGGCACTGTGGGACTTATTCATAATAGATTGGGAATCATAATCAAAAAATTACAAAAGGAAAACACTTTATTATCTCTTCTCCCAAAATCTGATTAAAATTCCAATCAACAATCTTAGTTTAGTAAAAACATCAATTTTACAGACGCAGATGTAAAATCGATGTGTACGATTTATGCCCATAGTCATACCAAAATTTCACACAGTATTTTGAAATTCTCATATTTCCTTGTTCATGAATTTGCTCAGTTAAATGCATAATTGTTTTTTGCTCAGATTGAGCTTAGTACATTTTAAGACTGTTGGCTGAATTAACTACACTATATTTTCTACATCATTAACTACGCGTAGTAAATTTAATAAACTACACCCCTTATTTACTATAATTTGTTACGTCTTCAAAATCATGTAGTTAATACAGAAAAACAACAATTTATCATACAAATATTTATTATTTATTTAAAATTTATTTTTATTGCATCGATATTACCAAACGTGTTCCGTTTTACGTACAATTTCTACTTAAATATCGATGCAATATAATACTTAAATCAATAACTTAACATTAAAATTCAAACATCCAACTTTAAAGTGACACTAAAATGACAGCTGACAGATAATATGACAGTTGAAACTACGTCTGCTACAATTTGTTTCATATACTACATTAACTACTTAAACTACGTAGCAAATGTAACAAATGTAGTTTTTCTAAAAAGTTACAGTTCGGTCATCACTTACATATCATAATATATACAGATATAAATTGTATTATTACACGACCCATATACAAGAGAATTACACGAAACCGGAACCCCTCTTACAAACAAAAAACACAGTTAAGAAACTGGAAGATGGAAACTCTTTCGCTCTTAATTCCTTATATGAACGTGTGTGCAAAGTTGAAGTGCCTTTTATATGCATATTCCTTATATGTACTGGGAAAAGTAATGCAGCATGTATGTATAAGGCTCAGGAAAGCGAACAGGCACGTTCGGGTGTCTAGGTAATTCTCTTGTCTATGAAAATACCCATGGTGAGCTCGAATCCCTCTTGCCAAACATTGTGGAAATATAACGATCGAAATTTATAAGTCAACCAATTTTTCATTTAATTTTCGATGATGCTTCATCAATAGTTTTGGAAACAGCAAATATAAATAAAAACAGCCATTAAATTGTACATTTATCAAAAATTTCCCAGAGCATGGCACGGAAGTTCGAGTGGATCTCGGACATCAGTGACGTGAGAAAACCCTGTATAAAATCATCCGATATTTTGTAAGTGGCCTATTACACCTTGGCTGTTGAGGCACCCATCTTTTTACGCGTTCCTCTTTAAAAAATATTCGGTGAAGATGAGGATAGCCATAGCACTATTACACATAGTGGCTTTAGAGTCGTGAATCAAATTAGACATTCGTCTTTTCTATTCAAACCGCACAAGAGCATCTTTTATGCAAATCTGACTCTAGACCCGAAGAACTTACTTTAAATAAAAAGCTATCACCAAAATCCCTAAACTTAAGGAGCAAAAACTACACGGATCACTTGAAGTTTTTGTTTTTCACTTTATCATCACAATTAATATACGGATTCGCTCTTCTGTTTTTTTTTCTCTTTCAATTGAATCCATAATTTTATAATTGCTTCATGAAAAGGACTCCGTTCCAATATTAAATTAACAACACCACTAAAGCGTGAAATCATCATTAAATCTTCATGTGATGAGATGATAGAAAAGAGAGTAACCATAATTATTTCCTTCAAGTGTTCGTCTATACGACGTTTCTTCGTCGCGCCGAAGTTCTCGTTACTCCTTGTCATCATGGTTATTATAGTCGTCGTCATCGTTACCATCATCATCATCATCATCGTCCTTCATCCTGATTCCTGGTGGCCAAGAGTATAATATTTCTGCAAATTGAGACGATGAATGAAAAGCCAGCTCATTTCTGGAGTGCAACGTTGAATGCGTCCTTATAGAAAATGTACGTATACAAAATGTGTACCTATGTGAATTTAATTTATATATATATACTTACTTACTATATTTATTATTTACGTTGTATTTGTTGGTTTGCGTTTGAGAATTGTTTTCAACGCAACAGCAATTTATTGCACCCTTATATTTACAGTGTAAATCATGAATGCAACATAGTGCAAGGCACTTTGTGTCTTGTAATGCTTGAACTTATTCTAAAGGCCATGTATCGTTCTTATAAAAAAATTGAATTTTCATTCAAAACTGATATTTTGGTGAAGAGCTCAGAAATAAATTTTCACCATAGTGTTCGTAAATCTGTCTGTCTGGCTAAAAAGATTTTATGTTTTTGTAAAATCAAAAATAGCGTAAATCGCTTTTTTTAAATTTTGCCACAAATTGAAAACACCTTAACCGATTTTATTAAAACTCTTGCGAGAACTTTTGGTTAAACGTTCAAAAAGGTTAATTTTCAAATACTTTCCTTCTTTCAGCATTTTCAAATTATAATCTTATTTGTTACTCCACAAAAGCAAGTTTGTGCAACTCCAGTTATGTATTTAATTTTTGTTGCTCTGTATGAATGTATAGCATGTATGATATAAAACCGTCTCATTAAGGGCGAATTCATTTTTGCATGCAGGGGTTTTCTATACCTACATGAATAACACAGTGAATGTCATGCAGTCTTTTGTTCAAATAACTATATTATTATATTTATTACAGGTTATACATTATTATTATGTAATTAATTTGTAACTTTTATTTTATTTGATTTATTTGCAGTAATTGGAAGTATAAATGCTGAAACATCCAGATTTGTGACGCTTCCACAGGCTCAGACAGTGATTGAAGGTGATTCGGTTGTATTCACATGTCATGCGACTCCAGTTGGAGGAATGGATTATTCTTGGACACATAATGGTAAATCATCAGTTGTTTTTTTATTTACATAATAAATAATGTTAATACAAATTTTGCGAAATATCATAATTAATTTATCATTTTTTGACGGGTTAAAGCCTTTGTCGCCATTCAAGTATAACATGAATTGAATGTACCTGATTTTTATTTTTACTAGCGACTCATAAACCGGCGTTGCTCAGGCTTATTTTTTGCTGTTGATCCAATCGCTACCAAACTTCATAGGACCCACTGAGCTTTTTTGGAAGATTGTTAAAACATTTAATCGAATTATGTCCTACAATTTTAAAGTCTATAAGGAACATACGTACACTATACACACATAGATTTTTATATAACATTAGCTACCCATAAGCCGGCGTTGCTCGGCCGTATACTTTTTTTTTGTTGATCCGATCGCTACCTACAAAATTTTACATGATTTTCTTCTGGCTTATCTGAAGATCGCCTACAAAATTTATATAAATCAGTCCAGCGTTAGAAAGAAGATACCTAAAAAATTCAGTTTTGCACTTTAGTATAGAGATCTGAACATTACACGGTACTGGACACACAATTCTGGAGGCTCTGTTCCGCAGTGAAAGTATTGCATTTGCTGATATCGTTAAAGTGTAGTTATCTCAATTTAATAACAAAGAAATAAAATAAATAATGATACAATTTCAATTTTTTTTTTGTTAAAAATATTTAACCAAGTAGAAAACTCAACATGAGTTTATTTTAAGTGGACTTTTCTGAATAATTATTCAAAATTAAAGCGTTAAGCGGCCTATAGTCCAAGAAAACCAATTTAATATTTTATTTATATATAACGTATGTTAATCTACATTAGCGTTCTTCTGATTGATTCAAAAAATAAGTCATCTTACCCCCATCGACCATCTGGCAATTGACAAGATTTTTGGTAGCTAAAACAAAAATGGCGCCTAACCTTGGGCCGTCCAACAATGTCGGCCAATGTGTGGCCATATGTAAACTTTATTTTATATCTTTATGTCACATGAAATTTTTGTTAGGTGGCAAGGAGCTGTCAAGCTTAGGTTTAGAACGAAAAGCAGGCGCCCGTCAAAAATGAACCAAATAACTCTTTCTTGAAACCAAACTCACCACAAGGCTACCCAACCTGGGGTCAGACCAACTTTATTTTATATTTCAAATATAACCTTAAGTTATATCAAGCTTCTATATCCCAAAATAGAATTCCGTGAAAATATGCCTCTGAAACATGGCTATGACTGAAAATTCTTGGTAACTTCTTTTAGTTATGTTTCGCTTCTACTGTACCAACATGAGGCCATCCAACCCTTTTCATATATTTTTTGGCGTAAATCTGGAAGTGATTAACGTACCTTAGCAACGACAAGCATGCAGGCGTCCTTCTAATCAAATGGCGCCCAACGTAGGACCATATCAAAAAAGCTAATCGTTGCTGCTGGCTCTGTACCAAAGCAACTGCCACCTGCCCTTGGAAATATGTATTAGCTTATAAAACTATATCAATACCCATAAACAGTTTGTAGCAGAACATTCATGAGCAATTTTAATTGCGCTTAATTTCCTCATGATACATAAAACACTTTGATAACACCCTATTTTCCATATCCTTCTTAAATCGTCCTCAATCTTTTGCATTCATATTTTTTTTTTGTATCCTGAATCCTGATGTACTGTTGTATTGTTAAACTTCATCTCCGTTTTTAGCGTGATAATGATAACACTAGAGTTGAAGTACACACATAGGTAGGACCTTATGCCTCACTTTGAGGGTGCGAACAAGAAGACACTCAACAAGCCTCGTAATATGTCATCTTACTCTCCATTTGCGTGTATTTTGTCTTTTTTGTGTTTTTTGTTATCTCGTTCTTCTAGCTTGCAATTTCTCAACTTGAAGCATGACAAAACGCGAACAAAAATCTCCCCGAGGATATATTTTGATTCCTTCCACATACCTATATGAATATTTATAAATTTGAAATATATATACATTATTATTATGTATGAAAAGTGTCTATTTATCATTTTTGCATACTACTCTTAGATGCTCGCTGCACTCTCTAACAATGGAACTTTTCTTTTCCATTTCAGGTCATGCCATTCAGAACTCCACTCGTGTACGTCAAGTTGGCTCCAATCTGCATGTGAATAATGTTGTCAAGGATGTAGATGGCGGAGACTATGCTTGCATAGCTACGACTGACTCAAGTGGAGCACGTCAGGCTTCGCCACCAGCTCGTCTAAACATCATATGTAAGTAGTAGAGAGTTATTTTTTTTTTAATTTTCCTTTTTATTTAAATGTATATATGTGTTGGAATTTTTACATTTCATAACAAGGAGGGTGGGTGGTTCAGGGATGGGGATGATTTGTATGCGCGTTATGCAAATAAGTCTACATTTTTTCACAACTGCTGTTAATTTATTTCACGCTAGAAAACAATTTTCCAGAAATGAGTTTCTTAAATCTTCAAGTCATATAAGAGACGGGTATACAGCTGCTGCGGTTTTTAATTTGAACGCATAAACATAACTTTTTGGCGAAGGAATGTCTTTCTAAATTATTTTGTATAAGCGATTTGTTTGGGATGAAAAAAGGAAGACTTTTAATTGGTAAGCAGATTCAAATTGTGAAGTTAAGCTTCAGGAAAGAAGTTGGTAAAGTGGTGGTTTTAAAGTTAGTAATTAGTTATAAAAAGTTTGGGAAACTAATGCTTTTGTTTTTGTTTTCTTTCATATAGTTATTTTATTTGAAAAAAAAAACACACACTATGCGGAACAACACATAATTTCGCTGTCGATGTTTTTTCGCTAAGTACTAAGTTGTCTGAAGTTTACATGAAAAGTTTCGGATTAGTTTAAAAAAGACATTTTTATCGATTTTGAGGTGCTCTTTCGTCTTTCCGAATTTCCACTTTGCCACCTCCTATCTTTAACGCTTTTGTCGAATGAAAAAAATGGCGACCAAAGACAGTGTTTTGGCAATATCTTTTTTAATTTCAATTTCAACTGCAAAATCCACTCCTGCACTTGCTATATTTGTTTATTTAACCTTAACCGAAATTTATTTTGTTAATTTGGCTCTAATAAATATTATGCGCTCCCACTGTAAGTGTTGCAGGGAAAGGAAATGAATTTGCTGCGCTTATAAGCTGAAACCATTTGTCGTACAAAAAAGATTCGTAGACAATTTCCTATAAAGGTTTAGATTTTAAATTGACTTTTTTGACCTAAAATTAATATGAAAGAAGATATTGCCAAAAATCTGTTTTTGGTCGCCATTTTTTTTTAAAGTGGTGTGGGTGCCTCTAGCTACAAATATATGAGGTGGCGAAGTGAAAATTTGAAAAGAGCATCTCGAAATCTATAAAAAAATAAATAGATTTCGCTTAATTTAAGTGAAGAAAGTGTAAATTGGCTTTATTGCCCACCTTGGCTCTTTTTTGGAAGTTGACCCTATTTAACGGTTAGGTTATTTCACGGTTAGGTACATCTGTTTTCTGAGACGAGCGATTCGACAGTTTGAACGGTAAATTTAAACGCTATAAAGATGAATAATACTTAATTGAAAGATTAATTTCAAGTAATGAGCCTTTTAACAGACTAAATCGTTCTTGCAATTTGATGCGACTAGATAATTTTATCTAAGGAAAAAAGACGAAATTCGAATGTCTAGTTTGACTAACCAAAAACAATTGAGCACTTGATCTGTCAAATAAAGCCAATTTTCTGGATATTAATAACATTTGTCTTTGGTTTATTTTCGTTTAAAACCGTGGTTTTTCACTTTTCACAAAAAATAATTCTTTCCAACTTGATTTTAGACTGAATTTCAGCAATTTCAATTTATTTTTTGTCTCGGCAAATTATTTCTTGACATATACATACCTTTTGCAATCGTATATTACTACCCAAGAAGAAAAAGAAAGACAATTCGTAAATAAAGCTGTCTTGACTGGGTTGACTGCAACAGAGATAGCAAGCAGTATTACCATACATTGATTTCATAAAATATTTCAATTCCGAAAACGTCTCTTTTGAAAATTTTAATTTTTTGCCGTAGTTTTTGCAATAAATTATTGCCAGTGAAGACTCGGTGTAAAATCGGACGGAGGAAATTCAAAGATGGCTGCGTCCTTGAACAGATTTTGCAACAATTACTCCATTCATTCCAAATAGGGCATTTTATTTTTGACAACAAAGTAAACAAATCACTAGCCATAATATACCTATACATGAAAATGACGTATGTGATTTAGTGAAATTAATTTGAAATTGAAATTAGTAAATTAAAAAAAAAGAAATTCCGTATACATATGTAGCCCAAACAACATTTATGAAATTTTTTGACGCAGTAAGGTTCCACTGATGTAGTAGAATATAGTACCTAGAATATAAAATCATCAATTTCATATGGCGTAACTCCGCCATTTTGTAACTTGAGTTGTGTCGATTTGCATTGCATCTCTACTTTAAAATGGTTATAAACAAATTTATAGAGAATTAAATTCTACATTTTATCTGGAAATTTTGTATAAGCGAACCATTGTATATATAGTATATATATATATATATATTCCCTCCAGATGCACTCTAAAGGTGTTAAAAACTCTATCTTTATTTAAATATTTCCATTTTGCCTTTAAATATATTTTAATGAAGAAGATACAACTCTTCACCTGCATAAAATCCAATTAAAATGTTCCCATTAACCTATAATACATTTATCTTCCAGTATTCAATTCAACAATCTTTCCCTTTATCTTTTACCCATGGTAAGATGCACTTATGTGAACCTTAACGCAGATATAAAAAAGTAAGTTGCCGCACTAAGAAATAAGTTTCACCAGCATTGTTAAGAAATAAACTTAATTAATTCAAAGTGTCATTTCATCTTAGAGCAAAAAGCTAGAAAAAAGGGCACGACTTGGTTGCACACACTTGCTCTAGCGGTTAAGGTAGAGTTTCTATGGAGTTTTAAACGGATATTGTGAAACTTATATTCTTATCTTCTTATTTAGTCGATTTGTAAGATAAAATCTAAAAAAATACTTATAACTGATAGGTCACGGGAAAGGAACAAAATGTTTCTATCCCATAATCGTTGGAAACTTTATGGGAACCATTATTTGATTTTTTAGGCCATGCGCTTAGCTTCCCTTACAATTGACTTGTTTTAAAGGGGTTTCCAATAGCAACGGTTCGATGTTAACAAATTGTTACGGCCATAGCAACTCAAAAGGGCTTTTTAGATATATACAACAACCACATAACTCTTTCTCGTTCGCACAACAAACGTCAAAAGCGTCAGTTTACGGATGACATAATTAAAAAGGCCGCATTTTCAGGCAGAAAAGTGTCATTTTAATCTGACGTCTTAAAAAATTTGGCAAAATTTCTCTTCGTGGTCGTGGACAGATACCGCCAAAACAACATGACCGCCTGTCAATGCACACCGTCCCCATTGGAAAATCATTTCATCCAGACAGACGCAGAATTTTCTGATCTGATTTTTCAACTGTCATCTATCATCATATAATGTCACTTTTGATTGTTACCTATACCAATTTATTGTTTTCTTAAATAATGCATAAAACATAGTGCCTTAAATCGCAAGCAAAAACTACAACCTGACGATCCTAAGATGCATTTCATCTGCAACATCTTTGATATGTTTCGTCCTTTGTTCTGCCATTTAATGTCAAGTAATTATTTTCACTATCGACACATTATAATGTGTATCTACTCATGAGGGTGTTTTTCTTCACCCTTTGTCAAACCTAACCACTGCCATATGGTTCAATATAATAGTGTATAGGGTTGGTTGGTGGAATTAATACGATCCGCACATGCAGGGTGCTTCTTCTTTTACGAGATCCTTAATACAATTTAATCAGATTTTACTTTTGTTTTTCACTGATAATTTTGTGTTTCTATTTTATTGTATAATTCTGTTTCTGCTACTTCCACTATAGACTTTCTGTGAAACCATAAAATCACAAACACACTCTCGCAAATAAACCAAGGGGAAAAAAAGGCAACCCTTCAAACAGAATCAACACCAACAACCCCCCCTGAAGGCTTTTGATAGCTAGAACCATAAAAATGAGATTTACCCGTGGAATTGGATATTTCTGTGAAAATGCTGAGGGAGAGATTCATTTTGAGAAATAATACCACTGTGATGTTTCGTTGTTCCTCATCGTTCTGATGTATAGAAATGACGAGTCAAAGTGGGTTTTGTTGTGATGCTATGCTTGGATGGGTGGTGATGTGATGTGACGATGATGATGATGAGTTTTGTCCTGCGCTTGAAATACAAAGATATCTACAATAGACGAATACATTTCGACGGAAGGATTTTTGGGTTACGGTGTAATAAAGTAACAAAAAATCGTAAAAATTCTAATGGAAAACAGTAAAAAAAAAAACAGAAAGCATTTTATGTTTCCACTTTTAACGACTGCAATCTGTGTGCGTTGCAATAGCAATACAACTGCTACAGTGTGGACAAAAAGTGTCGTTATCTCGGAGTTGTTTTTTTCTTTTTTGTATAGTTTTATGTTAAAGCAAATCATAAAATTTTTTGGGAAAATTTTATCTTTGGTTTGGATGAGTCTAGCTAGACGTTTTATGGTTTATAGTGAGGATATTCTTATGGTCTTTATGCCAGGCAAGCATTTTATGTTGATGACACTAAGAAAAGGAAGTAATTTATAAAATAAATGAAAAAATAAAAATAAAAGTGTTTGCTTGGGCTTACATAGAGTTTATCTTATGAAACTTTTTTATTTATTTTTCATCAAAACTAAATTTAGGAAATTTAAGGTTCTAAGAAAAATATGTTGAGTAATTATTTTGTTATGTTTAGATAAACGGTAGGTGAGATATTCGTTTAAAAACCGTTTCCGTTTCCTCGAAACTTTTAACTGTTTTTTGACATAAACTTTTTATAATATTTATGTGAGTCAAAGTTGTAGAAATTATTTTTTCGTTACAAAACTAAAAAAAAGGAAATTATTCTACGACCAATATAAATCTAACGCGTTTTTAGAAAAAAAAAAATTACACGGACTTTTCCGTACGTGAATACGTGTGAACAGAAAATGCAAAATTTTAAGAAATTTAAGAATGTATTGTTTAGCCAAATTTGACAGTCCCATTTAAAATGTAAATGAAAGTATGTACTTACGCAAATGTTCTAATTATTTATTATTCTATATGGAGTCTCTAAGGGCCAGTTGTACAATTGTGGTTCAAATTTTTAAACCACTGATTTCCATAGATAATCTGTCAAAATCGGTGGGTTAAAAACTTGAACCACGATTGTACAACTGGTGCTAAGAGTGCTCCATACATGTAAAATTTGCTTGCGTTTGCATCCGACTATTACAAATGGTCGACTCAAGGAATTGACGGCACTTAAGGGAACTTGAAGTAGAATTATGACATTAGCTTTTGTTTTCGACTATTATACATATAGTTGGGCCTTTATACGGTCAGTGAAACGACGTCAGTCATCGTACACATATAATATGTCATCAGTCAAAATAGGATTTTTTTTTTTTTGATTTTTCGTCAAAAAAAAAATGCACGCATGCAGCCTTGTTTTTACAAACACTATATAATATTATAGATTGATGTCAAACGACTGACCTTGTAAAGTTCGCTTAAGCTTCGTGTTTCTCTTTTAAACTCCAACATTACGACAACAACTTTAGCTGTCATCGAAAATATTTTAATTATGACTTTTGACATTGACAAAACATACAAAAGGTTTAAGTGTGCGTTTGCATTACTTTACAAAATTATTATGTCTTCATTGAAAAACCCTTAACATAAAAATCTAAAAAATATTTCCTTTGAATATTTCATAACTAAGTATTTCTTGTTTCATTTTATTGTATCCATTTTATATAAAAAAAAATTGGTTCAGCAAAGTATGTCCCTAGTTGTAGTAGCAATTTGCTTTCATTCATTATGAAGATATTGCATAACTTATATCGCAATGCAATCATATTAATTGCTAGAAACACTCCTTTGTTTTCCTTCTTTTTTTTAATGTTCTTCCACTTTCAAACAAATACATATCTACGCATTCCTATATCCACTCCATCTTGCTTCGCTTTCAATATCCGTAAATATTGCATATCAGCTGTCAATGCATCCATCAACGTTCTGCCAACACTGTGTCGAATGGCCATTTATTTTCACTAGCGGCATTGGAACATAACGAAATATATCTACTCTCGTGTAGATACTGTCTGGAATGGAATTCCACTTCTGATCCAAAGGCATATCGCATCACTTGAGTAGAAAACCATACATTTTCCATTCGCATGCATTCACATTACCAGTTTTCAAACATACCATCAGGAGGGGGGACACTTCGACTGCGATTCCATCTCCGCTTCGACTAATGTACTGTGAAGTAGGATGGTGATTGTATCTCTCTTTATTCATTGGATGTATACATTTCATCAGTCAAGAGCTTCAGTATTTTTTTTTTTGTATTCTTATTTTGAGGAAATCAAAAAAGGTTGTGCTAGCACAGCAAAAGTAAAAAATCAACTTCAACGAAGGATGGGTGGTCATTCACTTGCCATAAATATTACTATCACCATTGCAAACCGTCACTTCGCTTCACCGTCGCCCGCACATGTCCCTTATATTTTGTTCAAATCATCTGGAGAATTCTTTTTGGCAACAAACATAGAATAATGCCGGTGATTGCAAACGATTTGCGGAGGCGGAGTTGGAGCGGACCAAGATGATCTATAACAATCTTTTGTAATTTGTCAAAGGAAATGCAAAAAACGAAAAATTAATTATGTCTGTCGCGCGGGAAAACAAAACTCCGCGCGGTAAGACGACAACACGCTGCGCTCCTCCGTCACGCCATTCTTTTCTGCATTCGGCTTCATTGAGCCGCATGAATGCAAAAAAAGAGCCAGGAAGTCGCAAAAGTTAAAACCAAATGAAAATGCGATAAGATGAAAGGAGTTCTTTAGTGAAGTTGGCAAGTTGGGAGAACCGATGACAGAGTAGTATGGCGGTGGTGTGGTGCCATGAAGAAGTGCACAGTAATAGCAATGACGGGTGCATTGCTGTGTGAACCAATTCGCTGATGGATGTTATAGGTACGCGCAATGTCTGGCATCAGTTTGTGTTTGGATGCGTTAAATAAATCGTGGTCATGAATCTTGCAAAGCGACTTGTCGTCGTCGACGTCGAAATGTTTAGGTGAGACTTTGCATAAAATGTAAATGGACTAATCCGTAGCATATGCCTGAACGACTGCTAGAAAAGTTTCAACGGGTTAACATCAAACAGCTTGTTTTCTGCAAGCATTTTGCTAAGATGTATTTATCCAATAAAAAATGTTTATTTCTGTAATGTTAAATTTAAAACTCAAAAATTTTCTGATACCATCTGTGAACAAGTGTTGGCGGAAATATATTTTTTTTTTCTATAGCCAAAAAAATTACTGTAATGTGAATTAAACAGAGCCCTCTAGTTCAATGGTCTTAATTTGTCTGGAACTGCGTTGGCGTCCAGAAAAAGACTTGACGAAAACTCAAAACTCTCGTCGAGTCGAGTATTCATGCCAAACTCTTTTTTTGTGCAAAAGTTTTTTTTAGAAATAAGTTCGCGCACATATATTTTCTTTCGGTGCATCCAAAGTGCTAAGCCACATTGGGCAAGTGCACAGCAACTTGATTCAAAACGTAAGAGATAGGAAATGAATGATTTTACATAAAATGGAAAGAGATTGGTTATAAAATAAAACAATGGACGATGCTCATAAAATTTTAAGAAACTCGTGCAAGTTTCGTTCTCATTGACAGAAAATTTCATTTGTATTTCATCGCTAGAACTGGAATATTTATAGTTTATTTTGTTTCTTTATTCGCCAGCCCATCTCTTTCCCTCTTCTTGAAACTAATTCTCTCTCCTTTCTATTCCTTTTCTCTCAAATTTCTTGGATCAAGTTGTGAGTTTTTTCTCGTGTGTCGTGTCTAACCACCAAGTGAAGTGTGCAGTGGCACTTGCCTAAATGTGGCCAGGCACAAAGTCTGGGTTAGGTCTCAAAGATCCGTTACTTCGTAAAACCTGAAAGAAAGCAGTTTGGATAGCCTTGCGAACGAGTGCTTGCTCGGAAAGAGAACTAAAAACCTATTGGCGTCTGTTCATAGTTGCGTGTTGTTCTAGTCTCAGAGTCTCAGCCTTGCCGTTTGAACACAAACTGTATAGTGTAGAACTGTTGCGACGAGAACTCCTTGCTGAATTTTACACTCTGCAAAAATCAAAATGACGAATTATTATTCCGTTAAAATAAGTCGCCGGTATTCGACTAACTTAATATGTGTATGTGTTCCATGTACATATATTGCCGACTTGCATTCTGCACCTACTTACTTCACAAATATCAAAAAACTTGACCTATCAGCTAATATGGCTTACATTTCAACGTGTGTCCAAAACAAAGAAACATACATTAAGAAACATTGTTTAAAAAAACGTTTCAGAAATGTTTTGGAAATGTTCATTTTGGTGTGGTCGCTTAAAAAAAAACTTTTTTGAATTGTTTCTAGTTTCACATTTTGTCAATCAAGTGACGTTTTCCGATTTTCACAACAATAAACACTTAATATTTTTTTTGCGTAACTTGCGAATTGCGAAACACTGAATGTTTTTCATCGCAAACGGGAAACAGAGAAACATTTCAGAATCTTTTCAGAAATATTTACAAAGCATCCAGAACAAAAAAGAATGTTTTCTTATTTTAATAAATGTTTCTGAAATATTTGTTAAATGTTTCTAAAATGCTTCTTTCGTCTGTAGGTTGGACACACCTTCAGAAACAATTATTAAAAAATGTCTGACAAAATTTTAGAATACTTAACATTTCTGATATGTTTTAAAAATGTTTCACTATTTCCAATCCGCGATGAGAAACTTTCAATGTTTCGCAAGTGAAACCTTAAGAAAGTTAATTGCTTATTTTTGTAAAAAGTCTTAACATGTCCCGTGGATGACAAAATATAAAACACTAAACATTTCAGAAGCATTTACACAAAAAAAAAAATTATAAAATGGTTTCGAAATGTTTTTCTTAAAGATATGATACGAAACATTAAAATTTTGGATTCTTCCCGATTATATGTCCTTGCGTATGTTCTTTTTTGTCAGCGTCATTAAACAAAATGATGCTAAATACAGATTTGAAAGTGAAATCCACCTTACAGGCCTATGAAGCCAGTGTGAGTAAGTCGACCCAGTAACGGCGGAAGAGAAATGTCAAAAACTGCCCCTCTATCATCTCTTATCAACTCTATCTCAACGACTGACAAAGTGACAACGCAAACGCAAAAAAACTCACCAACCAAACGTGAATGGACGTGGTGTATCTTTTAGATATGACGGTGGTAGCGGCGCGGCGGTTATGGCTCGTTCTAGCTTTATTTTCACATGTAATTCGATCAGACTTTGAGCAAACTACATGCAGAGTATCTTGTATCTATATCTAAAGCTAAAAACGACCACAAAACTCCAACTTTTGTTCCGTCTATACACGTTGCCGCGTATAGATAATGTGAGTATTTTTTTTATAGTATACCTATTAGATTCTCTGTTGTGGTGAACAATGTTCACTATGGTGGTGCGGAAAATATAGTACGCGCTTATAGAAATAGGTGCAGATACTGCATGCATAGTTGGTGACGGTGAGATTGTTTCATGTCAGATAGTGTGTCAGTTGTGCGGGCCCTAAAGGGATTTGCATTAGAGTGTTGTTCCGCCTCTAGTTCTTCATATATGTAGATGATAGTATAGAAATTGCAGATTAAACGATTGTAAACCGGCAAGCAAAATAAGTAAACAAACGTAAAAATCTAAATGACACAAAGATAGCGACAACAATCGAAGCCTCGGAGTTGGGTATAGAAGTACGTGCAGGAGAACGGAATAAGCCTTCAAGAGTTTGTGTGTAGATCTTGTTGGATGGGGGGGAAGATGTTCTTTAAATATTTTATGCGTTGGATACTCTTACTTATGTATATGCTATATAGAACTCAATTTACGACTCATGCATTGGTGTTCTGCAGGTATATTTTGTTTAAATGGATCCCACAAAGTTGTTGGGTCAGGCATGGATTAAAAAAGTGTACATTTGATATGAGTTTGTTAGGTTGAGTTAAACCAGGAACATAGATGGAATAGTCCAGAGGGGTAATTAGGTTGCCATATAGACTTACAGTGAAAGCCCTATAATTCGAAGGATTTCATGTCTTGCCAGAGTTCCATCTAATTTAAAATAATTCGTGGTTTTTCGTGCTATTTTGGTGATCGATTTCTGGTCTTCTCAAATCTTTCTGATTAATTTTCTGATTGTTATACGCCACCTTCTTTTTGGTTAATTTTCCCAGCCTATTTGAAAATCAATTCATATCCATTAGCTTTTGATGGTCTTCAACCAATACATGACAGTATGACGCATGTTTGACGGAAATCCATGATTCTAGAAAACAGTGGTCTGTGAAGCATTGTTTATTTATATGCCTCTGTCTTTGAGCGGCACTAATTTTACTAAATGTACATTCAATTCAATGCATTCAGTTTGTACCGTTTTTCAAACGTCCATGTTTCACATCTGATTCAAAAACATGATTTCACATTAGGTGTTTTAGTGTGCTCATACAAAGTGATTGAAACATTTCCCGACGCGCAATAGGTACTTCTTTTTCAGTTTTTTGTCTTAATCCGAAAACTCAGAATTAAAAATTGATTCGTCTGGCTCGTTAGATCCAGAATCTGTCAAAGTGGTTATATAATGCTGTTTTTTAGTTGTGTTTTTCTTTGCCCACATTTTCACTTCGACCGATTAACTTTGAAAAAATCAATTTCAAAAGCATACATACATAAATTGCTAACAATCATTGTTGAATGTCTACTTCATTTCTTTGATAAGAGGATTTTTAGATATATAATTTCTTAAACCACTACCAGTTCGTAATTTTCGGTAACGGGCCGAATATATTTTTGTTCTTATAAAATAATACGTAAGTAGGTCTACTGACATTCAGGGATGGGAATCTTAAAAACAAAAACCACGTCATTTATTAAAATTTTCTCTTGTTGCAAAAAAAAATGTCTTCCGCACAGACAAATAAAATATGTTTTAAAATAACCTTTAAAGCTAAAAAAACCATATCCCTAAATTTTAAGTTAAACCCCCAAGCAAGCAACTACTTGCACATAAAATACATAATGTATATTGTTGAGGTGAAGAAGATTTCAAAAAGCCACAACAGTTTGGTCTGCTGGAAGAAAATAATAATGTCTTTGCATAATAACGTAAGCAATTTTTCCACACAAAACAATTTCAAAGATAGAGTAATTCTAATTTTATTTGTTTCAAACGAATGAAGGTAGGTATATAGAACATACTTTGGAGGACCCAAAAGGCCCTAAGAACCTTACCCCAGCAACAATCAAAATGCAATTTTGAACACTGCTGGCACGTTTGCAATTTACCTTGCTTCGTAAATTTATATGCATCAAGGATTTTTGCAATATTCTATTCAGCCATGTTTACACTGCCTTGACTCGACGGCTCCCTATTTCTTGCTCAATTACTAATTCTTGGAGTAATACAATGTTCCAGCAAGAAATAAACATAAAGAGGAACAACAACAACAAAAAATAAAATACTAAAGATGAAAACATAAAAACACAAAAAAAAAGTGGAAATAAACAATAAAATGTGAGGAGAAATAAGAAAATGCTATTGTCATTGTTGTTCTGGAATTGAAAGGAGTCCAGATAAAAAAGAAAGAAACAAAAAATAAAAACTAAGATTGGGGACAACGACTATACGATCTGGTTTTCTGGTCCTCCTCCCTGCTTCCAATATATAAGTGTATGCCTACAATCCTACATGAACCAAAAGGGAAATATAAATACATATAGATGGGACAGCAGAAGGAAACATGGAATCGTTATGCCGCATTAGACAAGGTATAGCTTTTAAGTTTTGCGGCATGCACAACATGATGGCAGGACAGGACAATCAAGGAAAATTTATTTTGGCTTTGAATATTTTTGGTGCCCTATTATGTTGCAAAAGTTAGTCTTGGATTTTAGGGAAATTAAGTTTTTTTTCAAAATATTTCGTTTTATAATAATCTTTCTTTAAATGAGTCGCTTCCATTATTTTCTTCTTCAGTAATGATAATGAGTTTTTTCTTAATTAAAAAATACAGTTTAAGGTAATTAAAGTATAGGCTTAATGTTTTTTACTTTTTAATTTATAGAATACAATAATCAGTCTCTGATAAGTCGCCACATCGTATAAATTAGAATTTTAATTGTTTGTCTTTTTTTTCTTATTGAGGAATCTTTTTTAAGATTATAGAGCTGTAACAAATATTAGTCGAAAAGTACCATAATTTGGTATGCGCGGTAAAGCTTGGAATTCTAGTTTACCAAGTAACTTAGCTTAAGAGGTTTTACAAATATACGAGAATGTCAAGAACAACTGTAATTGTTTTAAACAAGCTTGTAAAAGCTTGACCAATTTAATTTAACAACGGCAAACATTAAGAGAAAATATACTACAATTTCAAAAAGGCAGCAAAAATATTTAGTAATTTGTAAAAATATGTACGAAGTGAAACTTTGTCTTCTACTCTTAAGTTTGTATTTGATGACCCTTTTGGGAAAAGCTCACAAGGAAAGCTTATATGTGTATAGCGCATTTTGTGCTAACTCTAGTATTGTGACTCCTTCTTTGGTTGATAGCAAGCAAACTGGTTGTATTGTATAAAGCTTTTGAATTCTTACAAATCGTCGGCTAAAGATGCACACCTCGTAAATTATTTTTTGTAAAATGTGCAGAGCAGTGATTTCTAATATGCAATTTACTAGCATTTGTTTTTTTTTTTGACATATTATCTAATATTTCCTTTTATACCATTCGATTAATTTTTTGCGCCCTATAAAAACTTATAGTAACAAAACTTTGGTAAAACGACAACTTACCATTATTTTGGTACTTGTGAGGTTTTCTTCTTCCAAAATCAAAAGTAATCAAGGATTAAGCTAGTTTTCTTTAAACGTATTCGCAAATTTAATAGTTTTTTTTAAGTTTATTATTTTGAAAAGTGATTTTTATAATACCAAAAAAACGGAAAAGAGTTGCCAGAGCAACTCAAATATAATGCACTACTGGGACTTGCTCTTGTAGCAAACTGTGGGACTACAAAAATTAAAATTTATTAAATTCTGAAGGTGGTTACCAAAGTTAGGATTTTTTTCAGAACTTTGGAGGGCTGTATCTCTGGTTTCCAGCCATTTCCGGTAGCCATAATTCTCATTCATTAGTAAAATAGTAAGGGATATTGAAGCAATAATTAGACAAACATTCAGGCGCGCCAAAATAATAACATAAAATCGGTCGCTAGCCTTTTTCAAATTAATTTTAAGCGAGATTTTAAGTGGTTATCAAAATTATTTTGTCCATCGGAAAATTGCATTCTTGATGCCGTTTTTCTCACAAATGCTCCACTTTGGACTGCACGATTCTGACACAAGATGGTATATTTCAATTTGCGAGGGTTGCATCTTTAAAAGTAAACTATGTGTTAATCCAGTGCCCTATCTATCTACCTACCATTCGTTCACATCCGTTCTGTCGTTGGGGCAGAAAATTTTAATAAACAAATCTTCCGGCATTAAAAATTTGTATGTAGTCTTTTTCAATATACAAATCTACAAAATAAATTCTGGTATGTGCCACAGGGCTCTGTTTTTTCACCAACTACTCTCTTCTTTATTAACTATCTTTTCCTGAAACTTCTAATTCTAGATTCACAACAAAAAAGAGCATGAGCCAGTGTCGAAAACATGCGAAAAGTTAACAATCGCTAAGAAAACGAGAGGACGGTCTTGCAACTCCTAGAATAGAACAAACAAATGCAACGACCAGTAGCATTTAGTGGGCCCGTCCAGAAATTCAGTTATTTCAAACTGAGAGGCTTGCCTACGCTACATTCCTCGCTACATTCATACGGTATTTATAACCTATAAATTCAATCTTTCGATCCAATTTGATCTTAAGCCAGGATCAAAACCTCAACTGGGATGCTATTCAATTTTCAAATCCACTTATGTAAACGTGGTATCTAATCATTTTTTCAATGAATCGATTTAAGGCAGAACCATAATAGAAGAATTAGTACGTACGGTGCCGTACAAAATAAGCGAGAACAAGGAATTTGTATAGTGCGAATATAGTGTCGTATTGCTCAGTTTCGGCAAGTTTTCGTTCACTTTTGCCTCCGTACGTAAAGAGCGCTCCAGAGCGCAGTTTAAGTACGTAAATCTGACAGCCAGCCAAATACATGTGAAATTGGCTTGCGTGTGCGTTCGACCATTATGGTCGACTGAAGGTAATGGCGGCACTTAAGGAAACTTGACGTAGAATTATGTCATTAGCTTTCGTTTGCTTACGACTATTATGGTTGGCCCTTTAGTATAAGTAAGCAATTTAATGTTAAAAATCTTTGACATCACACAAAGAGAACTGTCAAATTAAAGGTTTTCTGAACCAAACTGTGTTTTAAATGTGTTACAATTATTTTTCTTTTTTTTTTTTGATGTCAGATACAAAATGTAAAAAAGCATTGTTAAGTAAAATTTACCCTTTTTTAAATTCATGAACACAAATGGCCAAAGAAATACTCACACATGTAAAATATTAGACTTTGACAGAATGACGGTGGTGTACCTACTATACCGACTACCGTTATTTTAGTAATCTCTCCTTCGTTCGTTTTATTTCCATCGCCGGAAAACTCATAAAATTTTACGATGAAAAACATTAAAGAGGGCGCTTGCATAGCAACTGAACAACAACCTCGAATATAAAACCGACTGACTGGCACGAGACTTCTACTTCTGCAAGACTTTCCATTCAACAAAGCGCCTGGTAAATTGCCGGCATTTTGGTCTTAGCCAGGAGGGTGTATGTTTCAAATCCACAATAAAAGATCCCCTTTATTCCTGCCACCCACACTCTATAGCTTAGTCCTCACTGTATTTGTGTACGTAGGTATAAGTAAACCAAAAACTCTGATGTTTAAGTCCTCTTCTCGAGAATACACATAATAACATACATATATAGAAATAGAAAGAACAAAAAAACATTACGATTCTCTACTTGGGTTGACTTGAATACAAGTTAAAGGCAGAACAGACGAACGAAGCGTTAAAATTGAATGTTTGACGAAATCGTACCGAATTTTATGGATGAAACGTGCTAGGACCGTAAATTTTCACTTTGCCAAGCGAAAAAGAGAAAAAAAAACAACCAACGAAAACGAAACAAACAAAAATAAAAGACTACCCTCTGATTGTATCATCTAAACACCTATAATACGCTTTGTGCCTCATCATCTAGAATTTACATTTAGCATTTTTGCTCAATTGAACACAGGGTGGTTTGACTAAACAAAACTTCCGATTGTTTCTGTAATTTATTGCTTAAATCATAAAGAACTTCTCAGCTGAATATAATGGCATCATCTTAACTACTTTGCAGCCCAATAAAACAGAAACTTTACATATACGACCACATATATGAGTACTATATAACGAACGAAGGAAAACGTCATTTGATGTCATACATAACTCTACGTCAAGTTTCCTTACATGCCGACTCCACGAGCAATAATTTCTCTCAGGATGTGTATCCTGCAATGATAAATATTCAATGGAGTCGCGTTGTTCCTCGTTATGTTGAGATATCAGATATCTCTCTCTAAGATTTGGTCTTGACGAAGATGTCTGATATAAATTTTATAGATGAGTTTTTTTTTTTCCTTTTTCTATAAGTAGATGGCATTTTATCTCATAGCTGCAAAAAAAATAAAATTACATAAAAATCATTTCTTTAAAAACAAAATATACTATATGAGTGTGCAAAAAAATATCGAAAGAAATTTGTCGTTTATCTCTCTTTCATCAATGAAACGTCAAGACATGAATTGCCCAGCAAAGAAAAAAGAAATGCTCTGATATAGATATCAGAGATCTAATTATGCGATACAGATATCAAGTGGAGTCGGTGCGGAGTGTTAGGTGCCATCAATTCCTTTTAAATCGGATACGAACGCAAGAAACTGTCACATATACATATTTGGCCAACTTTCATATTTTCGAAGTAAACTGCCTTATGGAGCGTTATTTTTGTCCGTAAGCAAAACTTATCAAAACTTGACGAAACAAAGTAATCCGCTATAGACGGGGGAAAGTATATCGTTTCCGTCGTTTTACGTCGTTAGATGAGTAATATTTCTTATGAAAAGGGTATTTCTTTGGGCGTACCATATGTATGTATGCATATATAAATATTACGTCAATAACTTAAGAATATAAAATCGTTAAAATGTTCGCCGCGGCTTCTCTGAGTGGCTCTACGTCCGAAATGTTCAATTTTCCTGAGTTTGACCGATGACATGAATAATGTTGGCTTTGAGGGTCAGGCTAAATCCGGTGCTGCCGCCGTCCTGTTGAAACTGCATGACATTGGTGTCCATATCACCGAATTTAGACCAAAAGAAGTTGATAATCATTGACAATTAGCGCTTGTCGCTGACAGTGATTGCCTATGGTCATCAAAGTTGTTCTCAAAGAAATATAAACCGATTAGGCGCCAGCCCATAATCTACACCAACGGTGACTTTGTCGGGATACTTTGGACGCTCTTCAATCACATACATATGTAGATTTGTACCATCCTGAATTTGAAAATTTCGTTTTTTGACGTTTTTTTGATAGGAATCATCGTTGAAACTGATTTTTCCACAGAAATGGGATTAGATTCCTAAACTGGCGTCCCACTTTTATATACATAGTGTTGAACGCTATAACTCTCTATGTTAATTTGGCAGGATATCAGGCTCTATTTATGACAGTCAATTTGACATATGTTTGTATAGCTTCAGCAGTATGGCCGCAATGATCTATCAAAATTCGGAAGTTCCTATTGGCAGACTTTTTAAATATAGAACTATTTGCATGGATCGATAAACTCCTCTAGCATCTAACACTTCTTTTTCATTTTGCAATATCAAAAAATCTGTGATTCTTCTCGAGCTCAAAATGACAATGTTTCATACAAGACAAATATAGAAACACCCTGTATGTCAATTTCATCCGGATATCTACTGCCATGCAAGAACAGAAAAAAGGAATTCTCAAAAAAAGTTCACGATGGAAAAATGCTAAAAATGTGGAAGAATTTCTCTCAAAATAGCATCCGTGTCGTTCCAGAGAAAGCAGTAAACTTAGCCAATTATGTTTTAAGACTTTCTTAGACTCTGTGACTCCGATAAACATATTTAGAAGTGAAGTGTGTGTGTGTGTGTGTGTGTTTTTCTTTTTTATCACTGTTGGCTGTGAGTGTATACATTTAACGACCTTGCAAGTTATGCTTTTCAAATGGAAATTTGTTAAAAAAAAATTATTTCGATAGGGCTCTGTCGATTTGCCATAAAACATATTACATTGAAAGTGACATACACATGACAGACATATTAGGGCTTGGGTGATATAATAATATATTGTGGCATTTTGTGATATTTTGTTGACATTTTTTATGACTGAAAGTTTAGCATTGACGACAGAGTGCTATAAAATATTGATGAAGGACTCCAAAGTTGGTTTGCTCGAAGCAATTTATGGTTTATGAGTTTTGAATCTTACAAGGCTAATCAAAAAGCTTTGATTGACAAATAGGTTTGTGTGTGTGAGATAGCACAAAAGTATAAGGGGATAACTTGATGATGTTTGACAATAAATAATAAGTACCTTTGGGAGTGTTTTGTGAAAGAAGTGAAATACGGATAGAAGATATTGTTAAAAAGTTGATGAAATGGTTGAAGATTTTTTTCGTCTTCTTCATAATAAAACCGGAATTCTACGGAGTGTCTGTATTGTTCTGTAAGCGTTTTTATTTTCTAAGCAAAAAGAACACTTTAAAAAATGTTCTTTAGAAAAATAAAATTCACTGTAATTTTTTTTTACAAAATTAACCGATTTTCTACATTTTATTTACTATTGTCTTATCTGGAACTTCACTTATAAGAACAACTGTAAAAATTAAGAATCGTCATAACAGATAGTATTGTAACACAGTCCAATAAATTTTCAAGAAAAATACATTAAAATATTTTAACCGAAGTCATTACTGTTAGGATACTTTAGTGAAGGACTCTTCAAAGTTTTCAACTTTTGTATCTTTGTTTTAATGTCAAAAGTTGTTACCCTTCAAATATTATACCTACTTCAGATTTATCTATATAGCTATAACTTGCTAATATTGCGAATAATTTTCAAGTGGTCTCCTCATCATAGATTTGTAAACAAACAGTATCTTCAGGAAGAGCGACAAGCCAACACAAAAGCAAAACAAAAGTTTCGGTTTTGTCATTCCACCTCTTGTACTGCTGCTGCTGCTGCTGCTGCTGCTGCTGCTATTAAAACACCACCCTTCAGGTTTAACAATAATGAGGATGGTTTTATGTACGCGATGTACCTATAGTGAGGATATCCCGCTATATATAGTCATGTAAATTGTGACTGTATTTACCCTCATTTAAAGGTCATTGATTGTTTGAGTGATTAATCAGTGAATATTTATACACAACGTGCTGCCGTTGTTGGTTTGGCGGGAGGGATGAAGATGAAGTTGTTGTTGCGTTGTTAGCTGTTCGGTTGGTTGGTGCTATGAGATGAGATGAGTTGTTGAGTATTGAAGGGGTTGCTGTTGGTATTCGCTCAAAGAGTCAACTTCAAGCAACCCTGTAATTTAGCCATTACAAGCACCAGGCCTTTTGTCATTTTCTCAATTTGATTACACTTTGAAAAGTTTTCTGGAGAGTTTATTAGCAGTTTGGTTTAGCTATTTATTCATTGATAAATATGGGCTTAGGGATCGAAATTGCTTGGAAGAAATTTAAATATTTTTTAACTTTTTTGGTATTACAAAATCTTGATACTTATCTAATGATTAGAAAGATATTTAGATTTAAAGATGTTATTTGTAGGTTGTTTAATCAAGATAATAATTCATATAAACAAACAACCTTGTTTTTGTGCACCTTCTTTTTATTGTGTCTAGATGTGATTTGTTCCTTTTTTTATTTTGTGACGTTTTGGAGTAAAATGCCAACGTTTTTTTACACTAACTGACATTTTGCCCACTTAAGTGGCATAGGGTAAATCCGGGCAGTATGGCCCACCTAACTTCAATTCCCAATAACTTTATCTCGGACATTTTTTTTTACTTCAAGTAACAATACTTATTTAATTTATGAAAAACGAAACATAAATAAATTAAATTCAAACAACAATTCAACTTTTTTAACAGAAACAAAAATTATCAAAAAAAAAGCTTAAAAAAAATATGGTGGAACGCTTTTTTCTGGTTTGAACTTCCGCACTATGCATGCAGTTTAAATGCAGTAGGTCAGAATTTATGATATCTCGCCACAAAGGAAGCAATCCATTCCACTATTTATGTTGTTATACTGTAATCTTTACCCAAAACCGGAGCAAATACTTTTTCCGAGGTATTTGGTCCTTAGACTCGTCATCTAGATGGATTTGAAAATTTCTCTTCCTTTAATGCCGTCGATAAGTTTAAGCGGCGATTCATATTATTTTTTCTTTTGTTTTGCGACTTAAACTGTTTACTTTAAAAAATTGATATAACCTAATTCAATTGATCATGCTATAATTTTACATGATAATTTCATAAGAGCATTATGGCTCATTTGCGCCATAATGCCCGAACAGCATGTGCGCCATATTGCACTCAAAACACATTTTCGCAAAAAAATTAAAAAAAAATGAATTTTCGTCGAAAACTGGGGACATGTTTACAGAACGAAACATGTCCCCAGTTTTAATGTTCACACCAAACACGTGCGCTGTATACTTACCGAGGTACACAAAGTCAAAAACAAAATTTGGTTTGTTTCCTTGTTTTTTTCCACAAAAGTAGTCGTATCGACATCAGATTATGATTTGTGCTTTATTGCCGAAGACCTAAGTTTTTGCATCATTTCCATTGTTGTTAGAGTATTAGAAGTGTGGTATTTCAGAGGTACGCCATAATGCCCAAACTTACCCTATCTATTACCCCCATTAATTATATTGACTGTGTTCAATGTTTCAGTTGTCAAAAATGGATGCACGAGGAATCCAGTTCAAAGTGTAACTGGAATTTAACCCCATCAGCAATGGCATACTCCACACACATGTGGGTAAAATACTAGAGAATAGGTATACTCAATATACTCATGTCAAATAATAATCAAAATCGTTAGAACCGCTTTTGAAAAAACAAGATTTTTTATAACCGTTATATGGCGCAGGTACCATTATTTTTAGACCTAGAATTCCAATTCCAAAAACCCCTCTTAACATTTCAAAAATTTTGTTTTGCACGAATTCATAATTTGCCTTACAAATTAAAAGTATTGCGAAAGTCTTTAAGAGTCCTTTTACGAACAAGCTTTTAAGAAAAACAAATTTTTGAGTGGTTCAGCAGAGGGGAGTACGAGTTGGTTGTGGGTTGCACTTGAAGGAATTCTCATTGAAAATGAGCCTTGATGCTTTACAATTTCTTTCAAAGGCTGATGTACTATAGAACCTATGGTTTGTGTGTCTGCCTGTCTTTTCCCATTTGAATTTGACCAAAATTGTGAAAATTTTCAAAATATCTATTGTTTGAAAAGCCCAAAAAAACCGATCAAGTCACAAATGCAATATATCAAAATCTAAAAATCCAACCAAATTTTTGTATCTCACTCTTACTTTAATAAAGGAGAGAGACATAAGCCCCATGGGCGTCAACATAAATCGATTTGAATGTTCACAAGATTGATGGACAGTTTAACAAAATTACTTGGAATTTATATGGTTCCGTTCACCAACAATTATACAGTAATCAATATTGGGAAAGCTACAGAATCCCGAGAAAAAAAACATATTTCCTCCAAAAAATTAAAATACGTAGGTACAGTTACCAACTTTTTTTATATCGATCAATCGATTTACTAAACCAAACATAAAATTGGTACTAAGTAATTCTGGATTTTCAAATTCGAGATTTTGTAATTCGGGATTTCGTAGCCAACCCATCAATATTATCACGAATTCGGAAAACAAAAATTTAATGAAAAGTAATTTTGTAACATTAGTTCATTATTTTTCTTCGAATAATATTTCTTAATAAAATTTTACCCAATTATATATGTGACAGCGATTTCAAGACTTTATTTAATTAAGTCATTGCATTTGTGTGTATTAAAGTTAAAAAATTGTAAACAACATCTTAAAAGCGGTAAGGTCAATAGAAACCGCTCTGTTGTTTGTCTTTTCTGTCAATCTTTGTTCAAACAAAAAACAAGACAATAAGTCTTACTTCCCTTTAACCCACCACAATATCAACACTTCTTTGCAAACAACTTTTTATAAATTGTCGAAAGCACTAGGTAAACATTTAAATCATTCACTCACTCATCACTCAGTTAATTTGCTGCATTCACTTAATTTACAATCTTTCTCATAATCAAGAATGAAAAAGGAATCGACTTTATCAGCCCTTCCTCGTTCTCGAATACTATATGAGACGAGGGTTTGATACATGTGGTTATCTTAGTTAAATAAGCAAAAGTATCTAGATAAATTATCTACCATGCTTTGAGAATAAAAAAAAACAAATTTAAAATTACATTTTCTTTTATTACACCGGGTGTGTTGGCTTCAATCAAATGTTTGTCTTAAATCACAAACATTGAACATCGACTAAGACGACGACACGGCGAACTTCGGTCGGTCGCTGACATCGCTGTGCGTCGTCGTTGGTGGTGCGGCAGCTCTGTTGCATGTTATTTTTAAAATAGCACCGCGAGCTAAAACCATCGGTAATGCAAAGGAAAAGTAAACAATATCGCGTAGACCCCAGTCAAGCTAAGAAGTCGAAGAAAATTGGACAAATATACGATTTTGTCAGTCGTTGCCTTCTTTAGCCGATATGCCAGCGATGCGTGCATTTAACTTTAGTTCATTGCCGCTAGGGCCGGCAAAGATCATACAAAGCACCTTCTTTCAAATGTGAAGAAGAGTCATGTGTTATGCGCTCCCTCTCTCGTGTGTTTATCTATCGAAAATGCACTTTTTACTTGTTTTTTTTTAGAACCAAACAAATAAAAACTTATATATTTTGTTTACTTTTCGTGTGAAAGCAATAATCCATATTAATTTATCTGTTAGCTCTTGTTCAACGCAGCAGCTTAAGGTGACGATGATGAAAACATATACTCAAGTTGATAGGAAGAAAAAAAATTAAAAACATTCAACCGCAACAGTGTAAACAGGAGCTTTATTTTCAATTTGTTTCTTATAAAAAATATACTGAATTTCTTATAAAGGGTTTATGAACTTAAAGCATGTATGGGTGGGGTTTCGATTATATCTACGTACCTGTATGAGGTTTTCCAAAAAGGATTTCCGAACTGTGACAGGTGATTGCCGCCATATTTTTGAAGTCTTGCCAAATAAACATCGATAGTTTTAATGTCAACAACATCTGAAAATAATAAACATGAAAGTGGGTCTCCTAAGAAGTTGAACCCAATTTTCATCGAAAAATGATTTAATTTCTGAATGAATATGTTCATCAACTAACAAAATTTTCTAAAAGTCCAACCAGTAGTTGGAACCAAAACCAAGTTAATGTCATTATTCTACGTCAAGTTTTCTTAAGTGCTGTAGATTCCATGAATTGGTAATAAAGTCCATTGTCTAATAAAAACGCAAATAAATTTCACATGTATTTGGCTGGCTGTTAAATTTACTTATGTATAACTCGCCATGTAGCGATCTTTACGTACAAAAGTGAACAACTTTGTAACGAACGTGAACAATGTGGCACTATGGGCGTACTACATTATTTTCTGGTATTCAAATAGTATCGTGCGACTCTGTACGAACCTTTTCGATTATTATAAGGGCCCAACTCATAGAACGCGTTGCGAGGGTTGCTTCGTCACTTTCAACTGGGTACAATATTAAGTACACAGGTTCTTATGAGAATCATAAGCAAATCGCTGCACGAAACACGTTCTATGGGTTTGGCCCTGTATGGTTGAGCTTTAATTAAGGAAAATCAAAATCCACACGAGATTCACCAAATTTTAATTCATCTAGCTATAGAGACACTGTTTGAAGTGGATTTTGGGTTGGAGGCACCTTCAGTACATTCTTCTTTGAGAACGGCGAACACTATCGTCCGATGATCAATAATTTCTGTTGGCCCTAATTTTATAATATGGAGACCGACGACATGTGGTTTCAATAGGACTTTGTGACACCACAATGGACATTTTACATGAGCGATATCCGAACATAGATGTCGCACTCGGAGGCGATTTGAATTGACTAACAGGTTCGAGCGATTTAACCTCGTTAGACTTCTTTTAGTGGAGTTTTATTAAGTCACTGATCTATGCTAACTCACTGCCCTGAAAACGAACATAGGTTATCAATACCATTGGTCCAATTCAGCCTGATTTATGCACCACAGTTATGGAAAAATGGACGTTTGGGAAGCGCTCCACCCTGCGTGAAATGAACACTTGCTTAATTAGTTGGCGCTACTGGAAGCGGAGTGCTCTACTGCCTTACTTAATAATATGCTTCTTCAGCCATCCGATTCCTGGCTTACTGGCTCTAATTTCGTATTTCAAGTACAGGCGGAGATATTTTTTTTTAAATTTAGTGGCACTGACAGCTCCGAAGAACCATGGTCTAGTGAATTAACCTCTCAACCAATCCTTTTGTGTGCGTTGTTAGTTCTACAGAATAGAAGGGGACCTACAATTTTACATCGAGTCCGCTTCTGCTATGCTTCTGCATCATACTGCAGAAGGGGAATGACTTTTTTTCGCGGACCACAATTTTTCCCAATATCAGTTTATGCTTTTGTTATTCTTGTTATATTTAATAAAAATAGTTAAATGTGTAGAAGTCAATGGGTCATGAATGACCAAAAATGCTTGCATACGTCTGCGTTCAATTATACTCTGAATTGTTTAATTTTTATTTACTTCACAATGGAATGTGCACTCAACAGCTCAACCAATATCTTGGCAAAGTTTATTGTCCTTCATTCCGAAAAGCGTATAGAAATAAAAATAAGTAAAAAAAACTGTTCTATATAAAATTAATAAAAAAAAGAACCGAAAGAATCCTTTAGTTTTGCTGGAATAGTATGGAAATCTACTGCAAGAAACCAAAAAAATTAAAAAAAGGAAAGGAAAAATATGCACAGAAAAGGTGGAATGCGCAGCGGATACGATTATGGGCATCTGAAAGTAAGGAAAAAAAAAAACATATTCAAATCGCAAAATGTACAGTGAATCACGGAAGGAGCGATAAACGCTTTTTGAACTAAATCCAAGTCCATATGCAAAGCACGTCGAACGTTGACTGCATGGATGCATAAGTGACTCATGGTTCTGCCCTTAAGGCATCTTTAGATCTTAAGCTGGATGCAAGTGCATACAAGATACACATTTACTGTGTGTGGCGGTAAGGAATCTTACATCAGTAAGATATTAATCTTATTGTCGGCGTGTAGTCACTCTAGTAGGATAAAGCAACTTAAAATATATCTAACTATATAATATGATGTATAGATATAAAGTCTTAACCCAACTAACCATTCTTAACTCAGTTGCTTATATAGTTGGAGTTATGTGAGTGAGTACTCCTTTATGTCGAGAATGGCTTTATAGTGGCAGAAACAGAGGATGGTGGTGGCACCGGTTCAACTTTGCTATATGCAAATGCATTAAGTGCATTTTATTGCCGCATAACGCATTAAAGCTGACTATCATTAACATTGCTCGTTCGTGTACTATAATGTTTGTATCTGCGCAGAGTAAAGTAAATAGATACAAGTATATCTATATATAAATTTGTATGGTCATGCAGCAGACATACTTATATAATCGTGCACATTGATTGCACTCAGTTTAGGTCTTCAAATATGGATTATATCCTCTGCAATTCGATGCAGAAGAGATATAAATTTGTGCAAACGTCCAAATGCATTCTTTTGGTTCGAAGCATAATGACATTCATTGTTTTGATCGATGACAGTTTAAAAAGTACAGAAAGGCAGAAGATATAGCATCTTCATATATATATACCTAGTGTGTGAATGTTTTACTTTTGATTTATGGACGATCATCAGCCTTTGGCACGGTAATGTTTTTAAAATGAATCGGTTGCAGAAATTATTCCGAGACTTATCTGGCCGAGAACTGGATATCTGAAACTAAACTCTACGAAATGAAAAAATAAATGTATATTGTGGACAATATATACGTTAGGTATAGATGCCTGTACATAAATAGAATATTTAGAATACAATTACATATGTATATACAGACACCTGCATTAATAAATCTAATGTTTTACTAATTTTGACTTAGGTGGTCTAGAGTACTTTAATTTAATCAAATCAAAAAGTACTGAAATGCATTTCATTTCATTTTTTAACATGCCAAATGCAAGCAAACAGCGTTCCAGTGTTTGGATTCAATTGTGTCTATCTATTCCACATACGGAAGTAGCCGAAAAACTATATCATTGCAATTTAAATTTAACTATAACTATCTATATCAAGGGGTTTGTTCGTAAAGTTGCAGGGCGTTTAGCAAAAATATTGGCTTATATTCTATTGGCTACGGAAATTCTAAATTCTAGTAATAATTTGAAATTAATTAGACGTTTGTTTATTATTTGAAGCATCTTTCATTGAATAAAGATTTGTTCAAATTTCTTCTCTTATTCTACTGATTTACTTCCTTTTTATTGAAAAAAAAGGTGTTTACAGATCAAAATTTCAATTCGAATTCAATATCACATTTTAAGGGGGTCGTTGTTGACAATCGATTGAGGCAATGCTGTGGACATTGCTGTTCAATCGTAAAATTTGCCATTGCGGTTTGCATATTTTCGCAAGTCCATATAGAATTTTCGAAAAAAAAATGACATTGGGGACTAGCCCACTACCCACGAAATTTGACCTTTCCATATAACATTCCGGTAGTTGTTCTTGTAATACACAAGCACAACTATGTGCAGTCACTATAGTTCACGTAACCTAGCTAAAGCTTTTGAAACAAGATTTACGCAAAGAAAAATAATATTGACACTCTTTAAAAATGTAAATTTAAACCATCTGAAAGGACGAGTTATAATTAAACTTTTGAAAAACATGCATGCAACATCTAACTCTAGCACTTTTCTCTATTTCAAAGCAACTTACAAATCGAATTTGCATTTTCAACGCTCGTTGATGCAATTTTCACCTTCAATGTTATTACATAAATCATGATGTGTGTACTGTCGTTCTCACCTACATAAATCAAAGGATTCACATTGTATTACTTGACGTGCGAATGGAAATTCCACGTGAGAAAACAGCATACGTCAAGATGAAAGATACTGTCAACCAACTGCTTTCCTTTATTCCGAAGCTCATCCCGTACCGAACCTCGCCATTATACCTGGGTACATTGCTATAAAGAGGTGCCGACTCTTGTCGCTGCACAGATCTTTGCCGTTTGAATGACAGGATGTGCACAGTGCACACTGTTGCTTTAGAATTCGTGGTGCATCTCTTCAGCACACACTCTCTCTCTCTTTCTCTGTATGGAACATTTTTATTTGAATAATAGCCATCAAAGGATTAAAGCAAGGATGCCGGCGGAACCGAAGGAGATGAAGAACTTCAATGGTGCTACAACACTGTGTTGCAGATAGGTGTTAAAAGCTAAAATGGTAAAAAGAAAAGCGCGAGATGTTCATATACGATATCCTTTTCCGCTTTACTTTTTCTTCTTTTTTAATATATTTGCTTTTTTTGTTTGTCGGTTAAATTTTTTTTTTATTTTTTAAAACCTCGAAAAAGAGTTTCGATGGGGTGTGAAATTTCTTTTGTCAATTGCATATCCTTGGCTTTTGTTAAAAGGTGTTAAAACATGACTTTTATGTGTGTGCTTTTTTATCTCAAGGGGTAAATTCACGCCTATAATTCTTTTATCTTATACATATTGCATTTTTGTTTTCTTTGTATTTTTTTTTGCGGGAACATGTTCTTGCATTAAGTCACAGTTATTTGTTGGAGGTTGGATTATGTTGGCGGTATTTGAAGTGTTTGAGTTTGGAAAATATTTGTATAATCAAGAAAAAATATTAACAAGCATTTTATCTTGGACAGGGCTGGACTAACACGCGGAGTCAGGGGGCTCTCGCAGTCAATAATACCAAATGTTAATTGCAGTTGTTTTCTGTCGGCTATGAAAGAACTGCAAAAGATACATATTTGATAAATTACAGATAAAAAGTTTTGACTTTAAACTTAAAACCAGTGCATTTTTTGTTTGATCAGTCAAGTCACTGTAACCGTGTTATTTACCCGATGATACTTCAAAATTAAATGTCGCACCGACTGGCATCGACCTTAAATGGTTGTAATGATAAGTAGTAGAAACCTATCCGATGATCACTAATAACCACCTGCCGTTGCCTCTTCAGTTATGTATTGTTTCAATCTCTTCGACTCAAGTCGAATTGACATACAGATAGAAAACATATGTAACTTAAACGTTTGACTTTATTTACTCTTTCAAAAGAGTTATGTCCATTTATAAGACGCATGTGTAAATCAGCGAAAACAAACAGTCACATGGTATTGCCTTTAATGGACAATACGCATTTCGTTGAGTTTCTTAATGCATGAGGTACGCATGAGGTGTGAATCGCTCTTATACATATGTAAATTTGACAGCTGTGGGCAATTATGACCGACCGAAAAAACTTTAAAATGAAAAGTTTGCATAAATTATCCATCACCATAACAATACAAGGTGGCTCTAAAATCATTACCGCATCGTAAGATGCTATAAGTTTTGCAAACATCAAAGTAAAATTGACATTTTCTGCCACAGCAAATGTATAGTATGTTCTGATTGGGTAATGTATTAATTCACAAAAGATTTGTTTACTTCACAAAAATTAATGTTGATTTGACATTTGCCGCCATTTACAAAAATTATAGCATCTTCCAAAAGATTGATGACTCATGACTTTGGTGGCTACTTTTATATAAAGGAAGTAGTAGAATACAATAAATTCATTATGTCTATATAAAGCGGATTGCTATGCTTCGTCAAGTTTCGATTAGTTTGACTTACAAACGTAAAGTACGTTCCATAGTACAGCTTACATTATGTACGTAAACTTGACTGTCGGGCATATTATTTGAAAGTTTTTTGCGTTCGTATACGTTTTGACTTATGAGCGACTTAAACTTGACGTCGAATATTGACGTAGTTTGCCCCTCAGAGCTGGATTTACTGTATTGAAAGGTTTTTCACAAAAACATAAAAAACAAAACTTAACGAAACATTTCTTTTTAACTCCACCTTTATCAGATGTTACAAAAGGATTAAAGTTAATTGTTTACGTGGTCGTCTATGAAACCGTTTCATTCGTCTCTAAAAACCTCCACACAATTTGGATGTTTTTTTTTTAGTAACTCGAGGGGTGCCACTTTGCTGCAAGTGCAGTAGATCTACTGCACTTTTAGCCAGTTAAAAAATCTACTGCCACAAAAAGAAATCTACTGCATGTTTTTTCAATTAAATTTGCCGAATGTTTCCATACAGAATTCAGACTTTTTTTTTTAATTTGCCTCATTTCGTGTCACTTATGTCATTATTTTTCAACTAAAGGGTATCTTTTGTGTCTGTGCATCTGTATTTCAAAAGATTTTCTGTATTTGAATTACGTTGTTTCGCAATTTCTTGCCACAAAAAGTTGAACTTCGCGATTTTTTCAAAAATAAAAATCTACTGCTGAATAGTCCAATCTACTGCACTTTTTTTAAGTCAGGCGGTAACGCTGACTGGAGTACTCGAACTTCCTCCGAAGTCCCAATAGACCCACCCCCTTCCCTTACCATATACACATTGACACCGTGTCTTTTATGTTGATAGTTTGTTTTATCCCTATTCGTGTTTCAACAGTAATATGATCATTCACCTAAACTTTCACTATCAAAAACCTCCAAAAAGAACTTCCGTGGTTTCCTGTTTTCTAAAATATTTATTACTTTACTATAATCAATGCATCAAGTCATACGGGGGACAATGTAGGTACATCCGAAGTTTGGTTGAACAAGCTCAGTTTTTTGTTTGCTCCAATCCTCCTCCTTTATGGGCCGCAATGTTACGGAAGAATGCCCAATAGAAATTAAATTGGATAGTCACGAATTGAAACGCGATTTTTTTTAAGTTCAAACGTTGAGGAATTATACCCTGTAGCTATTCATTTTATTTCCATTGAAAGGATTTTTGTCAACTAAAGTCGCTTCTATATGTTGTGTTTTTGGTTGTGGAGAAAAGCGTGGTTCATTATTGTGGATATATTATATATCTATAGGTATAAGTTATGTATGTTGGATTATTTAAGTACCAAAAAAGGGTTGCTAACACTGAATAAGGCAATTTTAGAAATTGCGCACAAGTTTTGTTTTTAAAGGGTTTTTTGTTTTCATTTTGTAATGGAGAGGAGTAAACTTTGAACGTGTGTTGCGGTGTGCTTTTGAAATACGATATTAGAAACTTTGTTGGTGCTCCTTGCCCTCCGAGGAGAAAAGTTAAAATAATTAAAATAACATTTGCCTTAAACAAATAAGGTATATAATGTTTCGTGTACAGTAGAAGTTCTGCTGCAGGGTAAAATAACTTTAACAGAAATGTTTTTTTTTTTTTAAATGTTGTTCGTATTATCGAATTGAGGAAGTGTTTTTTTATGCAATTCTTACAGATTCTTCATATGTTCTGTTTATCTTAAAGACAAAAATCAAACTAATGAAGCTTGCTTGAACTCTGAACTCTGAAAATAGTTCTCACAGGTGAAAACTTTTGATATGTTTTTCTTAAAGTATCTGACCCCGTACCCATCATTTATGAATTATGATGCAAACGTATAAAATCGCATTTGTTTGTCCATTCGTTAATTTTCAGTTGCTCTCATATATAAAGAGCTGGCGACATTTTTTTGAAAGTTAATAACATAACTTATTGGATTTAATTCAGACCATAAAAGTTTAAACATTGATCTTATTTCATGAAATCCTTTCTTTAAAAAGGTAACCAACTTTAGAACTTGTCTTCCACATTTAAAAACAATACCGTTTTGTTCCCATGTTAAAATGGAAAAAACATTTTCGTAAAAACCACTTTGTCTTCTAGTCTAAAAATACCTATAGGATATCTTTCTGACTATTGGACTCATAGGATGAAAGTTTTCATATTTGCTGAACAATTTTTATAATTAAACCCAGAAATGGTGCTTAGTCATTTTTTCTAAAAAATCTCAATAAATGGCTTTAGTTGTTTTGTGCCGGAAATTTTACTTTGGGGTCGTTTGCCAGCCAAACCGTGGACATCTGACCAGAAATATAGTTCCCACGACCTGGTTTGACATTTTTCCATTTCTACAACGTGTGAGCCATATAAATCGTTCCAGTGATTGCTCAAATACCCATGGATTAAAATGCGTCTATACCGAAATTCTTAGCTACCGGTGGAAATTTAAAATTAAACTTAGCTTCCGGTCAAAATTTGAAATCAAAATTATGTTTTTCCGGTTCGGATTTCAGTTAGGCTTAATTTAAGCATTTGGTTGGGTGCTTATCTCTGCTTAGCATAGCATTTCCGCAAACAAATAATAATAACATCGCCATGTAACATAGACCAAAAAACATCCTATAGAGATAGAGAGGATAGCTAATGTCATATTACGGAATATAAGTGAAACGATAAATAACGGTTCAAGTCTCCACTACTCTCCACTCTCTTTTCGCACACAATTTAACTAACACGGACATTAATTTGGACGTTTCTATTTCGTTCGTGTTTTATTTTGTATGGTTATTATTATTATAAAATGGATTTCCGTTCTTTGTATTTGTTTTTTTTTTTTTTGTGTTTCGAAAAACATTTTTTTTTTACAAATGGTAAAACTATACATAAAAATTTGTCCGATACCGTTTCGTTAACATTTCTTCTGTATTTTTGGAGACGACGTTAAATGTTGTTTCACTTTAGCTGCGTAATAGACTTTAACGCTGCTGAAGTTAAACGAAATATTGCGTCTGTGTCGTCTCCAAAAAACAAATATACGCAGGAGGTGAGTTAAAAAAACAAAATTCTAGTTTGGCATTCAAACCACAAATTAAAACACCAGAATTTCATATTTTATCAAAATTTATTTGAACCTAATGTCTAAAATGTTTCATAAAAAAAATCTTCTACAGTTAATTTGTGAAATTCAATCTGAATTCCTTTATAAACTCTAATCACGTCGGAACACTCCTGAAAAATCATTAATGTTGTGTGTCCTTATTGTTTGCCTTCTAAAAAAATCATTAATTTCCATTAGAAGGATTTATTCATGAAGTACTTAATGAAACCCAAAATAAGGATCCCTATTCAATGATTAAAATTATTTTATTATCTTTTTACGGACTAGGTATTTTCGCAGTAATCAAAAAAATAAAATAAAATAAGGAAAGGCTTAACAGAGTTTAATCTTTAGCAACATTAAAGGATACAAATTATAAATTTATTAGTTACCATTAAATCTTTCTTACTGGAATCAAACCTACCTTTCATTTATTCTTACCAAGATTTAGATCTACTTTATACGTATTTCAGAAACAATAAAAAAATAATTATTTTTTGCGTTAAATCAAATTGCTATTTTGGAAATTATTATTAATACAGGGTGCTCCAAAACGTATCATCTTATCGGATAGTGCTATAACTTTTACAAATGACGGTACCTGTCAGTTTTGTTTTAATATTTGTGAACATAAAAAACGCGTTATGTAGGAAAAAAATTTTTTTATGAGTTTGGTTAGACGACTAGCCATTTCAAAAATCAACCCGTCTTAAGTCGCCACTAGTTCTTGTAGAGACTAAAGCAGTCCTCAAAGAGAATGTGCCAGGAAGTCTGGTAGTGTTCATTCTGCGGTAGCTGAAGATGTCGCTACTCTGATTAGCATAAAAGTTTGGGCGACAATAGTCATATTGAAAGATTTTTTCTTTTTTTCTCGCCTAATAGCAGGTGATTTGCAGTGTCTGGCAATTTCGTCCAATTCGACTCAAGATTTATTCATTTGCATTTAATTTAAAATCACAGGTCTGTGGTTATGAGCCACAGAGCTCAAAAACAGCTTTCGAAAAATCTGACTCAAGATTGCCAAATGTCATGCGTGAAGAAGATCTCAAGTTATTATCAACAATGCAGACAACTTGACAAATATCATATCTTCAATAAATATTTTTAAAAATCTAGACGGTCTAAATAAACTTTTTAAATAATTATTCGTTTTATTAAAAATATATACCTATATTAGGTTTATCAAAACAACAAGAGTGTGTACTTTCGGGCCACCCTATAGTTGCTACAAAATATTTTACGAGACGTTTTTGTATCTTTATGACCATGTCGAATACAAATATAAACAAGTAGGTCCCTGTCCCAAAGTCTTCAAAAAATAAATATTGCAGGGTATCTAATGATGCGTTATATGTCATCAATGATTTAAGATTTAAACAAAAAAAAATGCTTCAAAATATATTTTCAACAAAGACGACCGACGCGACGTGCACCTCCTATATAACTCCTTCACCCTTTTTCTGCTTTTTGTTTCGCCTTTTTTCCTGCAGACAGAATTAATCGGCGACAAAAAGTCAAACAAAGGACGAAAAATCTATACCCGGGGGAAAAGTTAATGCTTTCCAAAAAATTAAAACAATTCAAAAGGGGGGAAGATTGTGTACAAATGCTCCATCGCGGACTTTAGGGAGGAAAATAATAACGACATTGAAAAAGTTTCATCTATAAGTGGATTTTCGTGAGGATGATGTTGGATAATTTTTTTTTTTGTTGCAGGGATAATAATAATTTTGGTGTGCTTTCAGTTTTATTTACTTTGTTCTAAAGGATTTTGGTGAAGAGATTATTGCTTTAAATGAAAGATGGGATTTGTTAAAGGATTTTAATTTGGTTGATTTTATTGGAACAATTTAGTTAATATAGAATTTTATAAAAAAACTTTTAAAGTTTTTCAATCATCGAAATTAATATTTAACAGGATTAACAAAACAACGCTCATTTCCAAATGTTCTACTCTTAGAAATAGCTCCCTTTCCAGACCAAAAATGTTAATTCCTAAAAAGACTTAACAATAACAGTCCGTCAACTTCTCATTCAAGACATGTGTCTTACCAGCTGTTTCCCATCAGAAGAAAAAGTGTTTTTCTCTTTATTCAAGGATATCATGAAAATTAGTTAGAACTGGCGAGGTTTGTGTACCTTTTCCTGAAATCATTGCTTTGTGCGTTATTTTGATATCATAACTCATGTTATCTAATTTTGTTTTGCTATATGTGGTTCCTTAACCGCCAATCCTTATAAACTGGAGGTATAACTATCAGTAGAAAACAAAATAAAAAAAATCGTGCTGTAGGTACCTTCTTTTCCTGGATCATCCGAAAATGTTGTTTCTTCGTTTTTCCTTTAAGCGGCCTTAACACTTCCAGGCATTTGACATCAATCTGTAATATAGTGTTTTTAAAAATAAGCCTGTATGCGTCCTCTGTCCTCTGACTGACCGTGTAAAGGTCGCTTTAGGTAAAAATTTATCTGCAGTCGTTTTTAAATGTACGGTTCATATTTTTTATAAAAATTTGTAGTTCTAAATTCCAAGATTCTTTAAAACAAATTTTTGCCAACAATTTTTTCCCTCAAAGTAATTTGACACTGACGTATTCCTAGAGTGCCCTATTTGGGTAACGTGTTTATTTGACAGATGGGAAGTGAAGGTTTCATTCGGTTCTTATATTTGGTTCATTTTTTTCCTTCCATTATAGTTAGTTGTTTAGATTCCCCATACCCTTGTTTTAATGTAAGCCTCTATCCCACAACCAACCTGCTGCCGTGGGTAAATATAACTCAAGGCATTACCCAAAGTTATGGGATAGATGCACGTATTAACATTGGGAAATGGGATACTGTGGTAAACAGCACACTAAAGCGATTCTAACAAGGTCAGTCAGAGGATATCAGTCATCTACACATGTAATCAGTCATCATGCAAAATCAAAAGAGTTTTGATTTTTCGTCAAACAAATGCACGCATACAGACTTGTTATTACAAACACTATATTACAGATTGATGTCAAATGACTGGCCGTGTAAAGGTGTAAAGGTCGCTTAGAACTCGTTTTTTTATGTCTTTTGGCAGCAGTTGGTTTTGAGTGTTCAAAAATACATCGGTTACTCGGATATCGATATATACAACAATCATTTTCTCATGGCTAGCCCCCAAAGCAAGCATTGTTTTCCCACAGAAAACTTTATTTTTTCTTCATTCGTATTTAAAGCTGCCCAATGGTGAAAATCGATGTTGACAGTCTGTGACGGCCATGTTGTTTTCTGTTGTTTATTATTCAGTCACTGATGCCAAAACAGAGTGGCAAGTTGCACGATTGGCAGCACTGACCGCAGCTTAGCCGCCACAGACAGTCAACCTCAACTCTTCCTATTGGAAAACAACGAGGTCCAGTTATTCGGGTCTAAAAGCTGAACGCATGACCCAAAAAAAAAAACATAAAGTGTGGTCAACTTTTGGGGCTAAGAAAAATTTTTTTTATATTTTTTTCAATAGGGACGGGTTGATGTTGATAGTCTCTCAAGACCTTGTTGTTTTCTAACGTTTTTTAAATATATTTTTATTATTCACCCAGCTCATGCCAAATCACCATGAAAAGTTACATACGACTAAGCAAAAATGGCCGCATATCATAAGATTTCTTTATAATTTTAGCATATAAAGCATTTAAGCTATCAATAAATTTCAATTACAAGTTCCTTAAAAGAATTCAATACAACATCTCGATTTATAAAAAAAAACTTATATAAACATTTAAATTTACCAACTGTTTTCGTAGAGAAAATAATTCTTTTAAAAAGCGGAACAAACACACCTTCATTACCTTACACACTATAGACATCCTCAAAGACTTTTCTTAAATAAACCTTTTTCATCTTTCTTTCTCCCGACCGACACGGTGAAATGTCGAAAGGAAATATGGGCAAACGGGTTTCATTTACATCACTTCTATACATCTATACATAGAAAATATTATTCAAAACAAAATCTTTCAACAACCATCCTTTGCCAACGTTTAATCAATGTAAATTGGGGTTGATGTAATCATGGAACAGAAGCAGAAAGGAAGTTTAACACACAAAATGGCTGCTTCCGTTCTACCCTCCCCAACATGATTATTTTTGCTTTTCAGTTAATTTGAAAACTTTCACCCGCACCAACATTGATTAGTATCTCTTTCTTTTCATGATTCGTTTTTTTTTGTATTTTCTTTCCAGGGATACAAACAGCCAATGTTCAATTACTGACCAACCGCAAGGAAGAAGTAATCTTGAAATGCCATGTCGAGGGCACAGGCCAAATGGAAATTGAATGGTTCCGTAATAGTGAAAAATTAACTTCAATTCAAAATGACCATCTGGATGGGAATCGTCTGCTTATTAAAAGTCCATCCGTCTATGATAATGGACTCTATCGATGTGTTGCATCGAATCCAGCTGGTCGGGCAATGAGCAAAAAAGGATACGTCCTCAAGTGGGCTGGCACTGATTCGCAATCGGGGTCTGGATGCATTCCACGTTTTGCCGAAGGGAAAAAAGGCCAAAAATTGATGGATAAATCGTCGAAAAATGTTTTTTTGTGTCGTGGCAAGCGAGGTGATAAATCCGCCAAGGCTACCGTCTCCGATGTTAGCTTCAGTGAGCAGCCATCCGGGAAACAGGTAGCCAAGGAGAATGATGCTGTTGAGCTACCGTGCACGTATCAAATGCCTGAGAAGTACCGAAGTACAATGGTTCAATTGAGATGGCGAAAAGACGGTAAAGTATTCCGTCAAACAGATCTGGGTGTCTCGACTTCAACGACAGCCGAACCGAACATGGAATCAATGCTCCGTGAAGACTTCCGGATTACTCTGAACCGTGCCAATGGCTCCTTGATGTTTTCCTCTGTTATAGCCAGCGATGCGGGACAATACTTTTGTCAGATTTACATCGAAGGACATAGTCCGATATCTTCGGAAACTGGCGAATTGGTTGTTATAGAGCAGTTGAAGTTTGCCCCACAGCCAACATCAAAGAATTTGGAACTGGGATCAGTGGGTAAGGTTCATTGCAAAGCGCAGGGAACCCCAACACCACAAGTCAAATGGATGAGGGTGAGTTATATTTCTCTCTTTAAAAATAAACTCGTTGTGTCAATTTCTTTAGTATCCCTTGGCACTCTTGGCAGTCAATTACGTGTCCACGAAAAAAGACCGTCCCCAAGGATAAATTCCGACTGGGGATTTAGAAAATTTAATTTAAACTGTACACCAAACTTTCCCAATCCTTCTTCCTCTATTCTAAGAAATAACTTAAGCAAATTTCTGCATAAAATGATGCTAAAAAGAACACAATTTGTTGGGATTGTTGACCCAGTCCTTATATTTAAAAAAAAAAAAAATTGGCAAGGAGTTCGATGAAAAGGTTTTCAGTCTCGATATAGGGAAAAACTTCTCAAGAGATATAAGAATTTTTTTTTTTGTAAATATGGACGCAACGTTGTTTCTTATGGAGTCGTCGTCGCCGTCGGTTGGGCAAGAAAAATTCTTTAGTTTATTTTTCGTTTCCTTTTTTTTATTTTCTGTTATGGACATTGTCCACTAGCCCAGCTGAACAATATATGTCAGGACAAGACGTTAGGCTGGTTGTGATACCCAAATCAAATAAAGTAAATCTTTGCCAAGTTATTGCACACCCCATTTAATTTTATTTTATAGATACTTTTTTCGTTCTTTCTTTCTGTTAAAGGACTTAAAAGCTTTTGTAGAATTTGTTTGGAGTTTTATTAAAATTGTTAAAAAAGAAGAAAAAATAACAGAAAGGGTTTGATAATGTTCTCAAAACTGTTTCTTTTTTATGTAAATTTTTGTCGTATTCGAGCTTCATCATTGGAAATTGAATAAAAAGGGTTATTGGTGCATTTCTTTTTTTTGAAAGGAGAAAGAAGAAATTGAACTCAGTTTTCATAAAGGATATCTCCTTTAGGTACTTCCTGATTTTTTCATTAGCTTATTTTGCGATAAGAGTTTTCATATGACTTCTTTGAAAGTTGATTTACATGGCATCAAAAGATGAACCAGATGATCAAAGTTTAAGTTACTTTTCCGCCTTTATATCTCTGTTTGGTTGAATTCTTGCACTCTAGTATTTATTAGTATATTATATATTTAGTATTATTTATTTAACAAGAAACCTTTTTCTTCTTCTTCTTCTTCTTCTTTTTCTTCTATTTCTTCTTTATGTATGGAATATATATCGTTCAAATGACCGCCGAGGTTTCTATGTTTTTCGCGCATTTTCCACGACTCCGGTGCATAAATCAGGCTGAGTTTGGACGTTAGCTCGACTTTGAGGGCCGCTGTGGATTATAGCTTATTCACATAGACCTGCTACTTCAGAATACTCCACAAGAAAAAGTCTAACGGGGTCTACTCGCATGGTCTCGGTGCTGCCATTTCACGACCTATAGCGTCAGCTCTCGACGTTGATTGTCTAGCCAACGTTGTTTTCAAGGAAATATGGACCGATGCCCGAAATTGACACCAAACAGTGACTTTTTCGGTATGCATTAGCCGCTCTTGGATCTTATGTGGATTGGTATTGTCCCGAATTAGACAATTTTTTTTTTGACAGGAGACAAACTTGGTCAAAACAAATTTATCATTTGCACATGTTGTTGCTCGCTAGAACTCTTCATGTTAATTTGTCAACACAGACTCTTTAAATGACAACAGCCAATTTGACAGCTTCAATTATATAGCCGCAATTGGAAGACCCTTTAAGTTCTAAGCAAGATTGAAAGATCCTTTTGCATAACAAACAGGTCTGTTGCAACAGATGATGCAAATTGTTCTGCAATGCATAAAAACACATCATTTGTATGTTAAGGAATTCAGCCTTTATATCAAGTGCTCGGAGCTCTTGCTTATGGTGGCTCCATAGTCAGCGAAAACTTTTTGGCCACTATCCACCATGCGATATTAGCTTCAAACTATCCTCTATATAATTTCTTAGTCAAAGTTGAACACAGTTTTATAATCTTCTTCTTGTAAAATGAAATAAAAAAATATCACAAACTATTTGAAAATCTAATTTTATAAAACTTTCCAATGTTGGCAACTCTGATTGTGAGATAAATCAATAATAAAACTAATTCATAAAACTATCAAACTAACAATTCAATTATTATATCGGAAACAAAAAGTTGCACAAAATAAATCGCAAACTTTATTCTTTCACGTTCATTTCATCCCCTCGCACAAATCCGATTCTGCTGACTATAACATGCGAATTCATTGTTGTCTGTCTGAATTTACACAGAGCCATAGAAAGACATCTGCACAATTTATTTTCCTCTCCTCGTAAAGTTTCCCATTGCTGTTGTAGCTGCCTCTATAAATTGTTATCCTCCTCTAAACTTTACATGAAATGTTGCTCCTCGACTCCTCGTTCAATTGAAATGCTAAAATTTTTATTAGAAACGCGCGATCCCAATGTTGGAATATTATTTGCCTAACTATTGTGCACAAATTTTCGGAATGTTTACCTAGGGCCGTCCAACTTGCCTATTTGCATTTTTCATCATATAGTTTGCCCGCACCCATAGAGCTTAGTTTTGTCTATATCGATGCAGCAGCATTGCCAATGGATGCAACTTACTCGTAGTTCTGCACAAAAAATAATACAAAAAAAAAACTTATCCCACCATGCAACTAAATCAAATACGGAAAACTGAGGCATGCATCCAGAAGCTTGATGCTGTCTGACGCACCGTGTGTTCTGGAATCTCATTGGACAACACAAAGTTTCAATTCGACGGTGTGAATTTACTTTGTAATAAGTAGACTAGATAACTTTGTGGGAGAGGTTTTGAAAATACACGGAGGAACAACAACCATCATATCATCGTTCCACGCTACCATATTGACGATGAAAATCTTGTTTGGATTTTGTGTTCATATTGCGCGGATGGAGTGAATACGGGAAAGGCATTGAATTTATGATTTAACTAATATTGTGTAGTGTGTGGATCAACCCAATCTACATACCTATACAACATATCACAGTTTTGTATCGATAGAGAATATAGTATGCATTTGCTTTTAAATGAAATTGAATTTTGAAAATAGACAAATTTGAGGATGATGATTAATGTTTGCTTTTAATATTGGCAAAAATGTTCGGTGAATTTTGTACTTTTGCAAATTTTACTTATGAAAGTTTGATGAGTTTCAAATGATTGCTAAAAACGCAGATGGTAACTTGTTTATTCGGATTGAATACCTACAAACTTCAGTTAATAGTTATCCGTATAACTTTGGTTTTGTTACATCAATTATCATATTGATAATTCTCTTTTTTTTCTGTCAATGTTTAAAAACAACAACTCTGCTACTTCTCCGCTTTACTTAAAGATATGATTGTGGATTGTTCCATGCCTGAGAAGGCCCATGGGTGCCATTATGCATGGAATATAACATTACCGAAATTCAAGCCAATTTGACAGATACAACAATATGGCTGCAATCATCTGTCAAAGTTCGGAAATGCCTATTGGATGACCCTTTACATAAGAGTACCGGTACCGGTGTTGGATGACCCTTTACATAAGAGTACCGGTACCAGCTGAAATGCTCGTGCTGCATTTTGATCGCGATTATTTTTTTGAAGTTGAGCTTTACTACTTCATTTTAGCTTGTGGTAATGTCGTGTTGGAAATTTACGAGAGGATGCAGTATGGAATGCTTTAGAACTTCTTAAGTCTTCTTAGAACCAGTTCTTCCAAAATCTCTCTCGTATACAGTTAGCTGATTCTGCTCCATTTATTCTTATTGGCTGGCAATTGGTTGGTGGGTTTCTCCTTCTTTGGCTTATTTGCTAGACTTGCTAGTTTTTTCATCCGTTTGACGTCTCGATGAGGGGCTTTTTCTCTTTCGGTTAAAGAGTTGCTTTCGTCTCCCGACAGGACGATCATTTCCTTCTCTTGTTTTACAAAACATCTGTTTTAGACAAATATATTAGAATTTCTGTCCAAATTCTCTATGTCTTTGTCTATGTCTAAAAAAACTTTTAAATATTTACTGCAAGAAGACTGCTAATTAAATTCATCCTCTATTCTTGTACAAATAATATTGCCCAAAAAATCGTTCAATACTACAATCTCATGTCACTCTTCTTGCACTCAAACAAATGCATTATTGTAATTTCCCAAGATTCAATTTTAATGGAATTAATTAGACTTCATTGTTAAAAGGCAAAAAAATCTGTTTCATTTGCATCATTATCTTCTGTTATCCGCTCTCAAGTGTTTCCAACAGAAATAAAAAAAAAATTTATTCTTCCCCAGGATTGCATGAGCTTAATTACAAGTTTAACAAAACTTTCAAAACTACATAAGTATCCCATAATAATGATACCCTATTCAAGAAGTTTAACAAAAATAAACTTCCTTTTCTTCTTATTCCCCATAGAAACTTCGATAATCCTTAATTCCTATCTCACTTCCTTGCTGTATCCCATCTCCCTCTTGAGGCACATTAAACATTCAACATTCAACGACCGTCATCGCTCTGTTTCACACAAAACTTTTCAAAACTATAATTTTGTTTTTGTTTGTTTGTTTCCATTGCAGGACTTTTCGGATCAATTGCCCGAGACAATTGATGACATTAACGGTACGTTGATATTTAAAAATGTATCCGCTGAGAATCGTGGCAACTACACCTGCATGGCTAGTAATACTCAAGGACAAATAAATGCCACTGTTAGTATAGCCGTGGTTGTGGCACCCAAGTTTTCTGTTCGTCCCGAAGCCGAAGGACTAATTCAAGCTACAGAAATGGGTGTCGCCAGTATCCATTGTCAGGCTATAGGTGATCCAAAACCAACTATTCAATGGGACAAGGACTTGAAATATCTAAGTGAGAATAACACGGATAAGAATCGATTCAAGTTTTTGGAGAATGGAACTCTGGAAATCAGTGAGGTACATTTAGATGATGAGGGACGGTATGGATGCACAATTGGTAACAGCGCTGGTCTGAAACGCAAAGAGGTTCGATTTGTCGTAAAAGGTGATTTTTTTCAGATTTTTTAAGTTTCAAGTCAGAATTTTAATTAGGCATACTTATTTATTCATTGCAGCTGTTGAGGGTTTTGCTACCGAAGAATCTTCCGATGGTTTCCTTATTACCCGGGCGGTACTCATAACAATGTCAGTGGCCTTTGCTTATATAATTCTCGTTGTTGGACTCATGCTGTGGTGTCGTTATCGACGACAAGCTCGCAAAGCACGTTTAACCGAAGCTGGTAAAGACAACATCGAAACCGGAGAAGTAAATAACAAAATGGCCGAAATCGAACCATGTCTACCGGAAAATGGAAAATCTGAAAAAAATGCCAAAACTAAAAAAATGAATGGCAACAATAATCCACGAGGCAGTGGAAATGAGGCACAAAAAAGTGACGACACTATATCGAGTGTAAATTCTAAAGGCTCCAAGAAGTCACACGCCTTCGATCAATTAGCTCTGCCTAGGTCTAGTTTATCCGAACTCATTCAAATTGGTCGTGGAGAATTCGGTGATGTTTTCGTGGGCAAAATAAAATCTTCACTAATAAAAATCAATGAAGCAAGTGAAAAGGACACAGATGAGCGACAGAGTGGAACTCCTCCGAATATGGAAAAAAGACGTTCGAAAACTTCAATGGATGACATCGAGGAAATCAGAGAAGAACAAGAATCGAGCACAGAAGTTTCAGATGAATATAAATTGATTTTAGTAAAGGCATTGAATAAAATCAAGGACGAAACCGCCTGTCAGGAATTTAAGAGGCAAATCGAAATGTTTCGGGCGATATCACATAAGGGCGTTGTTAAGCTGTTTGGCTTGTGTCGTGAGAAGGATCCACACTATTTGGTGCTGGAATATACTGATTGGGTGCGTTGGAACATTAATTTTTTGTTCGCTTTTGTGTAAAATTGTTTTCAATTCCAATATAAAGTTATCCTTCTTTCCTACACATTTTCCAACACTTCTACTCGATTTTTTTTTATATTTCTATATTATTCTTGTCCTTCCAGGGTGATTTGAAGCAATTTCTTTTGGCCACAGCTGGCAAGGCAAATACAGCAACGACTGCGTCTGGACAAAATGGAACAAATGGCGCAGTTGCTGGTTCAATACCACCCCTTAAGACTGGACAAATTCTAGCTGTAGCATATCAAATTGCCCGGGGAATGGATGCAATTTATCGTGCACGTTACATTCACAAGTAAGTCTCGATGTAATCAAGTATAATTTTGTCGTTGTGCATATTAATTTGTTTTGTATATTAAAAAAAAATGGGGAAATAAATTAAATGTCCATTAATCGATTTATTATTTGGTTTCTCTTTTTTTAGGGATTTAGCTACCCGCAATTGTATAATCTCAAGTGATTTTATTGTTAAAGTTTCATATCCAGCATTGTCGAAGGATAAATACAATCGGGAATATTTTAAACATCGAAATACATTACTTCCAGTACGTTGGTTAGCACCTGAATGCATCCAAGAGGATGAGTTTACAACGAAGAGTGATATCTATGCCTATGGGGTTGTTGTCTGGGAGCTGTTCAATCAGGCAACAAAACTGCCATTCGAAGAACTAAGCAATGAAGAATATTTGCAAAAGAGTTCTGGCGGGAGTTTGAAATGGGAGGTAGCTGAAGGAACCCCAGAGGCTCTCAAAGAAATTATGGTGAGTGCATTTTTCAATTTTTTGTTTATCAATTTATTTGGGAATTATGCTTTGTTTGAAAGGAATTCATTTTATATTATGTATTTATAAATTGAGTAGACTATAGGAATCTAAGGTCAATGGTCTTTAATGTGGTTGTGTGTTGGTACATAATTTTGAATTATTTGTTTGTGTGTGTTTAGATTTCACCAACATTCGTGGCTTAAGAAAGAATACGCCCAAAGATGGAATATAATTCTCATGTTTGGTCGGGAATAACAATAACATATTTGCAGTTACTGGACTGAATTTCAAAATAGAGCGATAAAACTTATAGGAGACTGTTCCATAACTGAAACATTCGTTTCCCTGGAAAATAGTCAAATTTAATCTTTCTTTATTTTATCGTTCCTTTATAAAAAATGGTCCATAGTGAAATAGCCAATTGCGTTCCTCCCCTTAAACAATTCCGCCGTAATACTCGCTTCGCTCATCAGTTTCCCGAAGAGCCAAACTTCTGACGTATACTGTAAAGTAAAGTAAAGTAGTATAGAGGTTCTTTCTTTAGCCGTACTACTCGAATGTGAAAATCTTTACCTCACTCGATTTTCCCTCATCATTATGATGCCTAGGCATTCAAGATCAATATACATCTCCTCCTTCACCCTCTCCACATTTCCTAAACGACCGCGCTGTGTTAAATAAAACATTATAAAGGCAGCTGGATTGTAAAGGTTTTACTTCGTCTTAAGACCGATTATATTGTCCGCATATCCTTTAGCAGTTCGGTCAAATATCTTACAAGTGTTTCATCAACCTTGAAGACAGAATATGTGTAACTATTAATCTTCTTTTATTTATTTTTTTATAGGCATCCTGTTGGAATCAGAATCCAAAAGACCGTCCCTCATTCAGTCAGCTTTGTACGGCACTCAGCAAAGCAATGCAATCCAGTGATAACTAATTATAGACTATGTAAGTTTTATTGTGTTTATCATTTAAGCATTGTAATTATAAAAAAAAATCGAAATAATATAAGAAAAACAAAATATGATGTATATTTTTTATTTAATATTATATAATTATTTATTTACCATTTAAATTTACGCAATTCACCAGTTTTAGTTTATTTTTGTTAAATTTAAGTTAAATTAAGAAAAAAAATATTAAAGCAGCTACCCACCCATGACAAAGAACTGAACAAAATAAAATAATAAACAAACTCATGATTTTTATACGTACACATAATAATTTATACAAAAAAAAAAAACAAATTCTAGCTACAAGTCATTGCCAATCTTTAAGAAGACAATTTTTTAATTGCTTGAATTATATTAAAAATAATTATTTAAAACAAAAAAAAAGTCCAACGTGCTTCTTGTAAGAAAACAGAAAACTTAAAGGGTGAAAAATATACAGAAAAAGTTTTTAGCTCATAGATTTGTAGATTATGTATGCTAATAATAATTTGTTTTTTTTTTATAAAAAAAAAGACTAGCTATGTCTTAATACAAAATCTGTCTTACCAATTTTTTTTTTGTTTAAATTTAAGAAAATTTATATTAAAAATAAATACATAGATAATATTTTAAATCTAAAAAAAAAAAAATATTAAAATAGAACTATACGTAAATATATGATTTATTTAATTTTAATCGTATAATGCCATTGCCAAGAGAAATATAAAAAGTCTTCGTATGATAATTATTATAATTAAAAAAAAAATAGAATTCTATAATAAAAGTAAGCAATGTAATATATGAGAAAATTTACATATATAAGTATTTAACTTTGTAGTTTTTTTTATTTTATTTTAAGATAAAATAACTTGTTTTCTTATTATTAATTTTAAATAATTTTACTTAAAATCTGAAAATGTAAAGAGCAGTTTAAAACAATTTAACTGTGGTTTATTGTACATCATTTCAATAAATTAATTAAAACAAATTTAATACGAAATCTTTTAATTTATTGGCTGGTTTTCCATAGGTTCTCGGGTTTACTTACTACAAAATTGTTGCTTCACAATATTATTTTACCCAAAAATAAAGGACACGACTGGGTCCATTTTTTTTATAAAAAAAATATTTTGAAATATATTTTTTTTAATCTTTTGAAAGCAAATTTATGGAATAAGAAAAAAAATTATATGAAAAACATCACAGTCGGTAAAAATTCAATTGCATATAATTTAATTAAAATTGAATTTTTCGAGAAAATTTTAATTATCGGTCTTAAAAAAAAAATTTAAAATATCCTTTTTCAATTTTTTTTTTTGCAGTATTATTCAAATTTAGCAGTAGTCTTAGAAAATTTATTTTGGTCAAAATCGTAGCAGCCGTTTGAAATTGGCCCAACCGTTAAGGGGTCGATACAGACAGACAGACAGAATTGTCGAACCTACTTATTTCGTCTTCTCTATCATCGTAATTTCATGTTTAATTGTTATTTCAAAAACTTTTTTTTTTACAAATGCATATAACTTGCCTCATAGTAGTTAAAATTGTATGGAAATTGTTTTTGTAAAATTTGGCCGATATTTTATAATTTTTGCGCTTAATTATTCCAACCAATGTCTTGCATGCATAATTGGTTAATTATCGCCCAAAAACATTTCTTCAGCAAGTAATGCTACAATTTGTTTATACTGTCCTAAATATGTATGCAGAAAATTTTGTTGCCTACATAGTATAATGCGGCATGTAAAAAGATCAAAATTTCTTTATGCATGGGAGGATGGTTAATAGTGAAAACAGAAAATGCAATTTTTTAAATTTAGTAACACATTCCCACTTGCATGATGGGAATCCTTACACGGTCAGTCAGAGGACGTCAGTCATTTACACATATATAGTCATCAGGCAAAATCAAAAGGGTTTTGATTTTTCATCAAACAAATGCACACATACAGACTTATTTTTACGAACACTATAATACAGATTGATGTCAAATCAATGACAGTGTAATGGTCGCTTTAAGTTTACCAAAAAAATCGTTAAAGTGGTTTTTAAGTAGATTTATTTATTTTTACACTACTTAGAAGGAGTAGAAAGATAGGAAAGAATTGTTTTTTGACAATGGATTGAGAAGAGCTAGTTGATTTCTATTTTTTAATGGGCGACGTCCAGCATAAGCTGGTAGGTATGCTGAAAAAAATGCATGTAACCGTGCTAGTATAGAACCAGCGACATAAAGTTTAACAGCACTCTATAGTCCCTTGCTCATGAGACCCAACCAGCGAATTGCGAATAGTGAATGGTCGCGGATTTTGACATTTTATTCACATGAAAAGTCGCCGGCAACTGTGATTCGTTGATACGCAAACAGATAAATCAAATAAATTGTGGATTGTGGTCGATTTTGTGGATTGTGAATCCTCGTTTGACAGTTCACTGAATGGTGTTGGTCGCGGACAAAATATTGAAATTAACAATTTTCTATAATTTAAACTAATTTATGTGGTGTTTGGTGTTAATATTTGTAAAAAAATGGATCGTTTATAAACTTTATCAATAAGTGAAATCTAAAATAAATCGATATTTGCTTCTGAAATTGGCTCAAACTATTTAATCACATTCACTGCCATTTTCCAAAAATTGAATTTACAAAAAAATAAACTAAAAAATTAATTAAAATTAAAATTAAGCACCTTTGCTAAATGTTGGTACTGAAATTAGATGAAGTTGGTTAAAATCGATTAAACCGTTCACGACGTAGCACAAGAAAAAAATAACGGTTCTACGGGAGGTACCGTTATTTTTCTAGCTAAAAAAGTTCCCATTTTTCTTCTTAGGAATGGTCTACAAAGCTTATACATATCAAATTTAAAGCAAATCAGTTCAGCCGTTTAGGCTGCAGGTACTGATATACAAACAGACTGACAGACAGGAAGACAGGATTTCCAGACCTACTCTTTTTATTTCGCTATCATGGTGAGATCATGTTTGATTGTTATTTCAAAACTTTTTTTTGGTTTGAATGCATAAATTGCCTTATAGTACCTACCTATAATAGCAAGAAAAAACTATACATCGGTACTTAATATGGATTTTTAACGGGCCATATATAAATATACTCATAATTAAATAGCCAACTTGTTTACAAACATTCAATGGGAAAAATATTAATAGGTTTATCTTATTAGTATCCTAAATATGTATATGAATTTTGGAAATCTATCTTAAGATTTTATGATAGATTCATAAAATTTTCTTTTTTCACTCTATTTACGCTATGCATTTTAGTTTCGGTAACAAAATGAAAATAAAAAATTTTTCGTGCCACCGCACCGTGCCGCCACGGAGAAATTTTTGGGTCAATTGAACACCATTGTGCTACATTGGTAACGCTGCTTAGAGCACACTTGGACTTGACATCCTGAGGTTCTACACTCAGTGTCAGTGCCCTGCTCAGAGGTAAACACGAAAAACGCCTTATGTATTTTTAAAATAAGAATATTAGGTTTTTGTGTACTAATTTATTCTATGTTCAAATCAAAATGCAACAAACTTAAAACTGATAAAAAAAATTACTTTTTACTGTAGGCATCCATTTTTCAATAAAAAAATAAAAATCGAGAACCAAAAACTTTCGTTATTTTCATTATTTTAAAGACAATTGCAATTTATATGTAAATTTAATGAAACATTTTGTATACATTCTGAAACTAAAGCTTGGATCAATACAAAATTCAGACAGATGACTTCCTCATTACAAATTTAAAAAGTTTACATTACTAGGAAATTGCATTTCCAGAATCCTGAATCCCATAAAACTTAAGCACATCCAATATCATCATACCTTCTTAATGGCTTTAGAAAATATTATAAAAGACAAACTTTTTCTGTTTAAAACCCGTAAATTCAAATAAATTAAAGAAAACTTCGACTTATGGTTTAAGTTGTTAATGGAGCATTCCAAAGAATGCGGTCAATGCAACCCACAAACTACACAAATTTAAACAATAAAATAGAACGAAACTTTTTGTAAATTTGTTCAACTATACAACAGGAAAAAATTACTCACGAAATGATGAGATAAAAACTCGGATGAGAACAGCATGATAGTTCCGTAATGACAGCTTGTAACGAGGATACAAAATTCCTTACAATAATTTAATTGATTATCTAAGAAAAACAAAAACACTCGCCGTATATAGTGACATCCTTGCTGCGGAACGACAAGATTCAATTTAAATATCGTGTTTTATCAAATTTCGCAAAATCATCTCTATGATGATGGAAAGTATATCCAACCGCAGTATGGAAGTGACATTTTCGCACGCACTTCTTCATTAAGTAGGTTTAAAGATATTTACTGATTTGTAAGGCAATCACGTAGGCAATTTGTTATGAATACCAAAGTTGGAAACGGATGAAGTATGTATTCTTAAGCAGGCGGCTATGCCAACAGAATTTGTCTTTTGCTTCAGCGTTTTTGACGCTTGGTTTAACTTCGTTCAACGCAAGGAGCATACTTATAATGCTTTAGTATTTATTTTATTTACTTTTTTTTTTGGCAAAATTGAGAAAATAAAATATATTCGCACGTGATTGTGGTAAGCATTTTTATTTTAAAATAAATAAAATGTTTTCATCATTCAACTAGAATATTTTATTTTTGATGAGTTGGTTGTGTTTTATTTTTAAAGGAGCATATTTTGCTGAAGTGTAAATTGGAATAAAGGTCATACGAAACCGTGCAAGCAATTTTGGGTTTAAATTAGAAGATATCTTCTTTCTAGTGATTGTTTAATCTTTTGAGGTGAATAGGTTTTTTGTTACTTTTACGAACACATATAATTGGACAGTTTTTAATGCCTATATACCAGGGATTCCCTAAGTGTGTGTCTCTCATTTTGCCATTCTTTGCTCAAGACAAGTATTGGTTTCGTGAAAAAAGAGTTTCAGGTTTTAATAAAAAATGACATTGCGGTCCGTCAGTATGTCTGTGCTTATGTGTGGATCTGGATATGCGGATGAGCGTATCTACGAATGTGCGGCTTGATGTGCCTCGATCTGTGGCTTAGCGCTTGGTCGGATTTTCTTCAGACTTTGTGTGTAGTACGTTTTTCACTAGAGTGGAAATTCGGTTTTAGTGTTTCCAAACGGAGATTTGGTATTAACTGATTCTTTTTTTACTATTTGACCATAAATTGATAACGGCTGAACCGATTTCATATAAATTTAATATGGGATGTAAGATTTTCCTAATCCCATAGTTTGCTACAAGAGCAAGTTCGTGCGACTCAATCGTCCATTTTATTTTATTTGCATTTTTTTTTTTCAGATTTCAATAGCTATGAAATGTTCTGTAATTAGTCGTTCGGATTCTACCAAAAATTGTAGGTCCTCTCCAATCCTGGTAGAGCTAACAACGCACACAAAATTAGTTGAGAGTGTAAATCACTAGGTCGTGGTTCTTCGGAGCTGTCAGTGGCACTAAATTTATTTTTTAATTTTTAAACAACAAACTGCTGGTCAAAAATTACCCAAATAAAAAAGCGTGAAAATAGGTGGGTGAAGTGATAATTTTGCGAGTTAAATAAAAATGAAAATTCGCGGAATAAAAATGGCGAGTTGAAGAAAATTAATTGTGACGGCGAAGTAATGATTTGGAAAATAATTTTTTGTCGAAATGTTAGGTCCCCTTTTTATTTTAAAACACTCATAAAACACATTTTTTCTAGAGTTGAGAGACCTTTACACGGTCAGTCATTTGACATCAATCTGTAATATAATGTTTGTGAAAATAGGTCTGTATGCGCGCATTTGTTTGACGAAAAATCAAAACCCCTTTTGATTTTGCCTGATGATGACTGACGTCTTCTGTCTGACCGTGTAAAGGTCGCTTTAAACACATCTATCTTCATTTAGAAAAGGGCGCCGCAAAAAAAAAATGACATTCTGTAAAAGGAATCGCGGGTATAAAAAGATTGGAAACCCCTGGCATACTTATTCTTTCAAAAGCTGAAATTACTAGATTTATATAATAATATAACTATGCTTATTCTCATTATCTCACCTCGTTAAGGGAATCTCACCTCGTTTTAAGGAATCAAGATGTTTTCGAATACACCGAAGTAGATGTCGCTAAATGAGCATATCGAGTAATTATTATTGCCCTAATTCCCTGTAACGAAAAACACTCAAACCGAACCGAACAAAATCCTTCTGCATACATTTGTATTTATTTTTCTTCATTTCTCTTGCTTTTTAACTCAAGAATAATATTGTTAAAAGAGTAAAAAAGCAAGTCTATAGTAATGACATCTCACGGGAAGTATTTGAAACTTTCTTTTAAAAAATATGATTCCTCTAAGTGTATAAACACTATAATGGTTCGCAAATGGTTTGGTTGTTATAGTTGCTTCTTGGTATCGGTCCTAAATCATTGTATATAAATTTCTATAGTACAACCATGGAGCAGCGCCATCTAAAGAAAGTTGTTAACTGCACATTTGGAGGTTCTTACATTTACTAAGTGTCTATTCTGTTACCCTAACAATAGTCGTCTACGAAACAAATTAATAATATATAATGTATTTTATTGGCTCTAAAATCCATATTTCCTTGACAAGAGTCGTAAACAAAACAAAAATAATATATGTTTACGACTGTTGTCAGGGTTACAGAATAGACAACTATTAAATGCACGAACCTAAAAATGTGTTTATCACACGTTACTCAAGATGGCCAGGCGGTGATTATTCAGCATGAAAATACTATAGAAATGTATATACAATGCTGCCAACATAAAACAAATTCGAAGAAGCCGTTTTGAAATTTTAGTAGGACAACTTATATGTATAAACTTATTTTCGATTCTACAAATAAGTAACATTTTTTAAAATGTTTCACACATATATAATATATGTATAGGTATAATATTTAGATACTGGTTCCACAAGTGGGTTTCAATTTACCAAAACATTTTATATATGATAACATCAAAGTAAAAAAGACTAAATGATTGCTTTAACTTAATCAATTATTTTAATAAACATTTATTTTGTTGGTAAGGAGAAACTGTTTGACCAATTATTTCATGAGCTCTAAAGCTTTGAATATCATCATAAGAAAAGAACACTAATTATAATAATGGAGTCTTATCCCTTCAACATCATTAAATTCTTCTGCATTTTTCTTTAAATTAAAACCAATATTTAGTTTAAATTCTCTAACGCTCAGTCAACTTTAAAACATTACATTCAACATTATGCAATTAAAATAATCACATCGTAGCTGCATTTTCTTTCTTTTCATTCCTTTAGTATTATGTAACTTAAACTAAAGCTCATATCTACTCTACCTCACCATTATAGGTTTAGGTATTATAGCAGTGGCAGCCATGCATCTTCATACTTGAATAAAAAAAAGCATTTCATATGCCAATATAATCTAGCTGCACTACCATAGGGGACACCTGAAGCACGACAACATATTTAATATTTTAAGTATTGTCAAGGATAACATCTTATCCAAGAGTGAAACCAAATTGCACCTTCTTCACTTTTTACCATTGCCATATTATCCTGTGCTATGGATTCCATTTGAATAGAAAAGATACATAAAATTCTTAAGAAGAATGCAGAACTGGTATAATATACAGTACGATATACCATCAGCAGATAGGCGATAGGAATAGAAAGATACACAGTAGAGCACATCAACATGATGATGGAAGTGCAGTATTTTGTCATGCTGGGGGGAAACTGTGGGTTTTTTTTATAGAATATATCACCCAGTAATGAGGGTTGAAAGTTACTTGGAGTGGACACTTTAAATCCAACAGTGCTTTTGAGAGTGTGCTGTATTCAAGGTAGATGATGGTGATTTTCCATTCACAATTTTTTCCTCTTAAAGCCTATAGAAAGTTATAGAGTTTATTTACAGGGTAGCATTTGTTGAATAGATAGAGGGCCCTCAAAGTTTCATTCATACAAACAACCTTTTTTTTTAATTTTAAGACTATCAGCAGTTAATTTAAGAATGGATGTTGAGTGAAAAAATTCATTTAGTTGTGTTTTGCACTAATACTTCCAGGATGAACTAAGACATTAATCAAAAAGTCCTTTTCTAACAACAACCAGTCGGTCACAACAAGTTTTGATGGTCGTTCTCTACATCTCAACCTTAGAGAGCGGGTATGCTCCGACTTAGCTGAATAGCCCAGAAGCTCATCGTTGAAACTTCTCCTGAAATCCCAAGAAAATGTTTTTTCTTAACCATGTGCAAGCTAAAACTGCTTCATACTCATATAACATGATTAAGGTCATTCTACAAGTTTCCTTGTTTTTCTAAGAGAAGATCGTAGTAAGAGCTCTAAAATTATCTCTTAAATACTTTCTAAGCCCAAAGACACAGCGATTTAAAAGGGTAATTCTTCGTCTTGTAACTGCAATTATATCATATACCATAACAGCTTGATTAATTCCTGATAGCTGGCCATATAAACTTAAATCTTCTGTCTGTCCGTACTATAATCTAATAGGTGACTCTTTTCCTTATGATTTAATCTATGTCTTCAGTAAATGAGATATTGATGCATTAGAGCTCATCATCCATGAAACTTATAATAACATATGTATGTAGTACGTTTCCCTTTCCAGTAAGGAAGCGGAAGACCAAAGTGTGTACATCCATGACCTTCCAGCTTCAAAGAGCTCGACCAAAAGTTCCCATTTCGGAAATAACCAACCTGATCAAATCGCAAATCAAGTCTTTAATAAGTCAATAATCCTATTCGGCCTGAAACCAACAAGTTGACAAATACGCCCCTGTACTGTGTGCATTTGGAGAATGCGTTGGATGCTATAAAATTTCTAAAGGAATGAGGAATATGGCTGTATATATTCAAACCAAGTTGATCGTTCTTCTTATTCAGCATTAAATGGAAGGCACAACAAGGAAGAAGTTATGTTGATATGCTGATGATGATGTTATAGGATTTTGTTGGTTGGTTTAACTTTGGGTCGGTTTTACTACACTTAGGTATATACAGTATATACGCCTGGACGGGTTTCTACATTCTAGGACCAACTTGATGTTACCCGGTGCATAAATCCTCAATATGAACTGGAAAATGTGAGAAAAGATGTCTATTATGTTGTTGTTTACATATATTTTTTTTGTATTTTTTCCTTTCTTCATTTTGTATCATATTGAAAATACGTTGGACTTTTAGAGTTATGGTTGGAACTTATTGGCATTATTAGCAGCAAGTTTATTTTATAAATAAATTTGTTTGTGGATATGTATTTTTTTTTATAGAAATTTGTAGTGGAATATAGCAAAAGAATTACAAGCAAATTTGAATAGTTGGAAGTTTAAGTATGCAGCTAGATTTTTTTAGTGAATTCAAAAGGTTGTTATATTGCTTGCTATCAAACTTATAGATATAAGAACGATGTAAGACTATAGTCTGCATTTTGTAAAGAAGAATTTAAATCAAGCATAAACTTTAATTCAATCAATATGCATATTATTGGTCTTATTTTTTACCATTCAAGCTTAATTAAATATATTCAAACATACAAGTTTGCGCTTATATAAGCATTTGATTTTTTTACCTATGAAAATGAAGGTTCATGCTTAAGTTTTGTTTGCCTCTTATGCTTCAGTTTAGACTTGGAGCAGGGAAGAGCTATTGGTGGGATGAAAATTTAAGGGTTGGAACTCGGCGGAAGGAAGGTTCAATTATTTTAAATAAACCATTGTATCGAACATAATTCAAGTTTAGATTATAGCTTCAGTTAAAACTTTAATTGACCGTGCGGATACATAGTTGACTACTTATCGTGCGCATAAAAGCGCATGCGAATGCGACTAGGTTCATTTTGTTTGTAATGGACTATATAGTTATCATGACGGTCGAGCGATAAATTTGTGATACTACTAAGCTTCGATAAAATAGCGCTAGCGTCTCTGTACTCTGTATGAAATCGTTTCATGAGGTTCTCTGCAGACGCTAGGGCTCAAACTTAAAAAGAATAAACTAAGAAAAAACATTACTTACAACAAGTGAACAAACCGAAAAATTAACCCAACAAATTAAATTGTACATTCGTGATTTAAGACAAAACAAAAATTCTTTTTTTTCAAAATCAACATTAACATATTTTTACTATTTATTTTCTTTAACAAATTAATATAATTTAACTTAAAAATAATAGGTATGCATTGATCAAGTCCATTTTTTGTTAAATTTAAATCTAAAATAAATTATATATATTTTTTAAAGAAGTCATAATTTATTAAATTTCTTATAAAGAGTTTCAATTTGTATTTTTATTTAAAAATTTTATTTAATATTAGATAGATCTGGCTATCATAGAAAGATATAATAAAAATTTCATCCAAGATTACGAAATAGGTAAATATTAAAATTTTTACAACATTAGATAAAAGACAAACATTTTAGCTCAATATAAACATGAAAATAATTATTTAAAAATTTATTTGATCAAAGAGTTAAAGGTAAATAAAAAATATAATAAATGCTATCAATTATAACAGTTAGTAAAAAAACAAAGAAAACTTTCTTTGAAAGCTCCCGCTATATTTTTGACTAGACTTACACTGTGAAAATAATTTGTACGAAAATAAAATTTAATAAAAATAAAATCAAAACATAAACGAGCAATTGCAAATTTGATTGAATTAATTATTTAAAGAACTATTATTTAAAAATTTAGCAATCAATAGTAAAATAAATGATGTAGTTAGAAAAATGCTTCCAGGTATCGAACGTCTTATTGGCAGATTTGGATCTCGTTCTCGTTGTCTGAATATTTCCATGTCGGTTTCGTATGTCTCGAAATTGTTCCAGTTGAGACACTTTTTTACTGCATAATCCCATCGACAGTAAAGTAATTCCCGACCTAAAGATTTAAAATTATAAAAGTGATAATTCAAGTATTTTGAAAACTTACGATTCGGCGCAGTTGTGGGATGAAAAACATCATATGGTGGTGTGAACATTGTTTGAGCATTATTTATCGAAATTATCTTTAAAGTAATTCCAGCTGCAATCATAGTTCCTAGACATGGAGATGAGGTAGTTTGAGGTCGCTCTTAACATAAAAAAAAATTTAAATTGTCTCTTATGGTAAACGTAAAATTTAATATCACCTATAGCACTTCCAATAATATCTGCCATGAACTGCATGAATTGATTATTTTCAGAGAAATCTCCGCCAACAATAAGCTTTGGTGGTTGATCCCATGTAGGAGTGTCTTTGCGGAATGATTCTAAAATTTCATGAACTTGAAATCCGGTTGATTCGTATGCCGCTTGAGTGATATTCTCGGCTGTTGTATGACTATTTAATCCTAAAATGATGCCTCTAGCATCATAGCGCCAATATGGCGCATAAAGTCCATTGAAGGCCGGTACAAAAATAATTTCACTTCGTTTGGAAGTTGTTCCATTTTCATTTAAGCTATTCAACATTGTCGACGAACATGATGAGGAAATCATTGAATTATCACCAAGAAAATTACTCAGTACTTCAGCTACATTTCCATTCTGATTGATTTCTGTATTTATTCTAAGCTGATCTTTAAGCCATGTCACCGATGATCCAGCATTGGAAACAGCACCTTCTAAGGCGTAGAATGTATTTTCTTTTGCGCCTAATTTAAAAGCTACACTACTGAGGAGTCCATTATTTGAGTCTATAACTTCTTGACCGGTGTTGAGAAGAACAAAACAACTGTCTTCTATGGTACATACACACTGGCCAACTTTGGTACACAGTTGTCCGAGAAGAGCTGCCGGCTGATCTCCCATACACTGAAATATTAAAAAAAAACAATTTTCATGATTCTTTACAATAGGTTAAGACTAGGATTATAAGTGTCTTGTTAAGGCACACTTTAGATGTTCGAGAGACTGGCAAGTCTCAAGTCGCAAGATGCGACATCTCTGATAGTTTCTTAACAATAAATGATGACGGCATATGACTTTTCTGGAGATATCCACATAATTCTAATAATCTATTTAGCTCTAAATTTGCAATTTTCATATGATAGCAATTAAAAAATATATTGAATGTATTTGATGAGGTGATGAGAACGAATATTGATTCAAAAAACTTGAAGAAAATCATGCACTCTTTGAACATTAACAATTATTTATAAATTACTTACGCTAGCAATAGGCAATCCATTGAGTGGTCCATCAACCACGAATCCATACGTTTCAGAATTCGAAAGAATCTCTGGTAAAAGATTCATTGGAATTTTAAAGAATTCACATAATTTAGGTTCCCATTTCAGTGTATGCACATTCATGAGCATTGTGTACCCGGCATTTGTAACATCAGTGGCATGAACTCCACTTATTACACCTCCGCTAAGATTCTAATTTAAAAACTTTGTAATGCAAACATCAATATACCGTTAAATAATAATCTTACCCATATTATCCATGAATCTAAAGTTCCAAAGAGACATTTATTCTCATCTACACTCTTTTTAACAGATGGTAAATTTTGCATTAACCATTTTATTTTTAAGGAACTGAAACACGTACTCAAGGGCAAACCACATACAGCTTTCAGATGATTGATTTTACCCTTGACATTGTGAAGAATCGATTTTAATGTCAACGATGTCCTATTGTCTGCCCAACCTACAAAACATATTGATCATTATACAAAATGATGTCATATAACAAATCTGGTCGGTTGACTAACCGATGGCATTATGTAATGGGATTCCAGTTCCTTTGTCCCAAAGAACGGTTGTGCCACGCTGTGTGCAGACTCCTAAGCCAGCAATATCTTGAGGATTTATTTCTAATATTATTAAGTTCTTACATGCTGTCTGTGGAAAAGGAAAATAATTGATTTATCGATTGATTTTTTTTTTTACTGAATTCTCAGACCTCTATGCAATGTTTGGTGCATTTCCATATGTCTATGGGATCATATTCTATCCATCCGGGATTTGGGGTATATTGTTTCAATTTAAGTTCATGAAATGTAAGAACTTCGGCGTTTCGAGAAGAATAAACCTTTATAGAGAAAACTGTTTTAAAAAATGTTTTTATAGTTTTATTATTGAAGATAACTTACTAAAAATTTACAGATATCATTTGAGACATATATTACACCTATTAGTGGTCCGAAACGGCCGAAGCTTGCCATTAATGGGGATTGCATTGCTGCTGGAATTTCATTTGATTTTGGTTGCGTAAATGTGTTTTTGAAATTTTTGGGTGAAACTTTTTTGGTTGTATATTTTTTTCTTTTTTGAAATGACAGATGATTTTTGTTGCAGATGTGACATATGAGTGAGTTTTGTTTGATTTGTTCGACGAGCACTTTACTGGTAAAATAGGGTGCAACATAAAAATTACCGACACCGACAGTCGCATCGCAACAACAGATAGGGTAATCGGAGTGATAAAATCTGTTATGAACTGTCGAAAAATTCGAATAAAAAGGTCCATGACATCAAACACAAATAAATTAATTTTTAAAAATTGTAATATCATTTATTACCTATTATTTCATTAGGTGCTTATTTTAACTGCTAGACAAAATTAAAAACTATTCATCAACACAAAGACTGAAAAGAGATGTTTTTTTTCTGTGCGACAAATTAAAACGTTTCTTGATTTCACGTTTGTTAACTAAAAAGTCTATCAAAAATATTACTTGTGAATTCGTGTCAGAGAAAGACGTCATTTTCGTAAAATTGGTTATAAATTCTAACAATCATATTATAATACCTTCTTACATAAACTGCAACCATTGGGAAAGAGACTTCGGATCACTAATCGATTTTTTAGAACGCAACAATGTGGATAATGTTATGATTATTGGTGACCTAAACGCAAGAATGGGAGATGAAGCAGGCAAGGAAAATATATATCTGTCTAGCAAGAGGAGGATGAATGTCACTAATGCATTTTTTCGAAGTGCTGAGTGAGCCTTATTCTGATCACATGCCAATAACTGTTGAATGTAATCTATATTTTGCACCTCAAGTTAAGTCTAGGATACTCAAACTTCCCCCAACACTGCTATATTCAAAATGAGAGGAGAACTAGTAAGACTAAACTTTATGCCGCATCGTGAAGATTTGCTTGTGATTTGTAGTCTCTGTAATCTAGCAGTGAGAGAAGACGTCATTTCGTAGGAATTTGTCCTATCCTGAAAGAAATAAGAAGAAATTTTCTTGGAAGTGATGCGAAAACGGAAAGAGAAGTGCTAGCAATTCTTAATTGCGAAGGAGATATAACCCAGCCTTATAACTTTTATAGAAATGCAATGTAGATTAAAAATGTTAAATGACCGTCACAACTTTGCACAAATCACACTTGTATATGTTTTTCTTTTATTATTTATAAATTAATTTGATTATTAAAGATTACCTATTTACTGTAAACTAATGTCAATCGGGCAGATGGCTTTTAGCCATGCTTAAGGATTTTTTTTAAAGTAACCTTTGTAAATTGTACTCTTGAAATAAGATAATAAATCAAATCTATCCTATCTATCTACAATTTAAGTTATTAGATCACTTTTACAACAAGAATTGTTTGAAAGTTCACAGATAAAACTAAAATTTTTTTTTCAATGTTTATGTTTTGAAACAAATTGAAACATCGCGTTTGTTAACTTTGTAGCAATTTCTTCACACTCTGAGAGAATTTTCTCATTCTTACAAACACAGCTATTTACAGTCCACTTAAATATTTTATTAAGTGATTATTGGTAAGGCCGTCTGTATGCGAGCCGTACATTTCTAATAGGACTGTCAAATTTGGGTAAACAATACATTCCTAAAATTTTTCATATAGCTGTTCACACGTAGTCACGTATAGAAAAGCTCATTGTAAATTTGAGTATGGCGTGGTGAGTACTCGTCTCGTAATTACACAGGTCCTCAATTGAGGACACCTTGTGGAATTTTTGTGAAGTGAGACAGTTGTACGACGCGAGTTTTTTGCATTTTATAGAAGAAAATAGCATCCATAAATTATTATTAATGCTTCTATTTGTTTTCTTTTCTAAGAATTTGTTTTCTAAATCTATGGCAGTCAGGCAGATAATGAACAAAATGGGAAAAAACTTTAAGCACGTCGTTTTTCATGACTTATTGCCGTGGGTATTCGGGGCGTAGTTGATTAAATTGGCTTCACTTACAAACCGGCATTTTTATCAATCGAACAGAACTTTATCACTGGCCAATAAACATCGCCCGCAGGACATCACTCATATTTTTGAATGACACTTCTTGTTCTAGGACTAAAATTTTCACAAGAAAAAAGGAAGACATTTTTAGTTGTGAAGTGAAAGGATTATTTGTTTTAAAATAATTTGGGCGATTCTTGATTGTTTTTTTAAAAATCGACTTTTTTAAACATTACCATCATGTCTATCCTAGATTACAATTATAACGGTTCTACACTAACATTTGGTAAATATAAACAAAACAATTTTTCGATGATGATCAAAGAAATTATCCAAATTTTACTTGGAATACACACAAAGATGACCGATTAATCGATTTGGTCAGAGCACATCCAGCCATTTATGATGTAAATGATATCAATTATAGAAGGAATAGTGCTCGTCAGGAAATTTGGCATAAAATATCTCGAATGCTTGGCGCTTCATGTAAGATTTCTTTATATAACATAAATTAGCTACCATGTTACCAAGAGTTTTGTTTTATATTTTCAGCAAAAATATGCCAAGTCAAATGGAAGAACATACGCTACAATTATTTACAAGAAGTTAAAAATCCAAAGAACCCAAACATACGCAGAAGAAGGTTAACACGAGATTTATCATTTTTAAAATCTACAGCGTTTACATACAAGAAAAGAGGGTAAGTTTATTGAAAATGTTAATAAATGATTGTTAAACAACAATAGCATTTTATGCAAAGAAAGTACAACAATAATTTAAGACTTGATTATTCATCGGAACCTATTCAATTCAGTAACAGTATTTTTATTTTTCGGATATCCGGTTTTGCGGTTATAATGCTTATACCTACTTGCAAAATATAAAAAAAAAACTTTCTGCTTATACTCATAACGATTTTGAACAGAACTTTATACTTTTTGAGTAGAAGAATATCCTTCTAAAGCTGAGTCATTAACAAACTCAACGGTAGTGAGTACGATATGATAATAAAATCTGTAAATGACGGAACCGCAGGAATCTTTTTCTTGGATGCATCCGATGGAACTAGTAAAATATTTTGTATTTCATTGATTTCATAGATTGATTCGTTCACTAAGTAAAGCATAATCGTTTCTACACTGTTAGAAGGCGTGCGAACGGCTCATTCCGCATTTAAACTAACAATAATTAGACATGTATATAACAGAAATATCAGCAAGGACGAAAGGGCGTACTAAAGAGAATTGGAGGCATTACATCGAACGCAATGTGAATCAGAGCATCTTCAGACTTGCGTTGATTCCTCTAACTCTATAAAAAAAACTATAAATTGAAAAATCTTTCAGTTTCTAACATACAAAAATAAGGTGTATGAAAGTAAAATAAATCCAAGTAACTGTAATCTCCCCAGAAAAAAAATATTCGTGAACAAATGTCTCAAACGAAACAATTTAGTTTTGCCAAAACCTCCACGAAGTCTCAAAATCTCCAGTGTTCATACACATAACCACAATCCACATGCCCATGTCAAAGAAACGTTGCGTGTAAATAATGAGGTTTAACAAAATAAGACGGCAAGTAAGTTACTTCCATCTCAGCTGATAAAAGATACTACTATTATATCAGCAGTATTTTCGCAATCTTTAGATATTTGAAAAATTTACGTTTTGCTTTAAGTGAACATTGTTGAAATTTCCATTATTCTTTATGATAGATACATATATAAAAATATTCTGTTACATAAATTACTCTAACCGTTGTGCAATTTATTTTCAGAGAGAGAAAATCATCAGATACTGGGTACATCTATCGACCAGAAAACCAAGATGATTTCTATGAAATAGTTATGGTCGAACCGAGTGAAGATGAATCAACAGCCGGAATGTCATCATCTACTTGTATCGTAGACGACGAAATTGATATTAAACCAACAATAGTAGGTGATTCTGATTCAACTAAAGTTACAGCCTCCGATGAGACCGTACCCACACCCACCAAAAGTCCGGATATTAATGAAGTGGCAACATCATCTGTATCCGACTTTAGATCGAATACATCGCAAAGAGATGAAGATTGGATACAAAGATCACGAAGAGAACAAGACAGAGCTGCTCCAGATGCCATAGAAATGTACTGCTTATCACTCGCCGATTCATTGCGAGCCATGTCTCGAAGTGAAAGGGAACGAGTTAAATTTGAATTTGCAAATATTCTTAAAGATGCTCAATACCAAGATAACTGTTAAATTTTTTAAATATTTTACAATCTCATACTATACATTTATTATTTATTATTGTTTAATTTTAAAGTACTTCTTAGGATTTGAACAATAAGCAAATAATTTAAACTAATTTTATGCGTAAGAATGTAATTAATGTGCTTTTTAATTATAAAAATCAAAAGACTTTCTATTGATCTCAAAATAAAAATAAACTCTAAATGCAAAAGGAATTATTTGATTTAACAAATCCTTTAGAATAATTTAAAATACGTAATTTGTTTGGTATTATTGTCCGATAATTAATTTAATGTAAATAAAATATTAATGCAATAATTTCACAGTTTTTTAATTAAAAATATATAAAACGAAAGAAATATCGAATTGAAAACGACTGGCTTCTGTTGTTTTCTTTGTCGCTCGTTTTTTACGACAAACAACAACGGTAGTCGTCATGATAGAAAAACTTTATTTTTTTTTAATTTTTAGAATATTAGCTACCCATAGCCCCGCGTTGCTCGGCCGTATTCTATTTTTCCTGTTTGTCCGATCGCTATCAAAATTCCCAGGATCCCCTTCTTGGCTAATCGGAAACGGCCCAGCCGTTTTGGAGTTCATAAAGAACCAGATTCTGTATAAAAAAACGATCAAACGTTTTCGTCTGTGCGAACGATTTCCATAGGAACTGGTCAGAAAATCATGAACCCCTTCCAAAATAGTTCAGTCCCATTGGTTGTAATTTATTAATACCCCACGCTCACATGCTACGTTACTCTATTGACTATCTTCGGTTTATCTGATTTCGTAGTATTCACACCGCAGCGAAGTGAAATCCTCAAGAGATGTTGTAAAGGAGCTTAACTACGAAACCGCGCTTTAAGAATGAAATTACACCACAATAAATGCCACCCGAGCATCGTCAAGTCTACGAAACTATTAATTTTAAGAAATTTAACGAATCTTAAATACACGATTCCTGCAGGATAATTAAAAGCTGTATAAAAACCGCCTATGTCCTTTTCTTCCCCTATATTTTCATGTAATAAAAAAAGATCAAAAATCTGAAAAACATAATCTTAGATGCCAGAGACAGGGAGATTAATTTTAGTAGAGGCCGTAGTACATCCTGGGAGGTCATAGAAAGTAAAGTAAGTCACATTTTTCTTAAATAAATTTGAACTCCAATACTCTTCTGTTTAATCTAGACTTGAAGCTCGTTAACGTTAAGACAAGAGCGAAGCATAACCTTGCAAACGTTAACTTAGTGAAGATCAGAAGTGGAGTTCAAATCGGCATCGCCTCCTACACTAACAGAGATAAAAACTCGGCCACTCTTGATTTTTGCTATGACGCGTTTGTTATTTCCCCACTTAGTGCCTGTTTCCATTTGAATAAAAAACATGAATGCCGTGGCTGTAATGAACAATTAATGCCGTGGCTGCACAAAAAAAAACTTTCATTTGAATGAAAGTCGTTTTCAATTCGATATCTCCTTTATGAACCCTTAGAGTTGTTCAATTTTTTAATTCGAAAATACAAAACGAAGGATGAAATGAAAAAAAATATATAATACAAAACTTCATTTTCAATAATAACAAAATCGTATCGTATTCCATAATCAGGCACTAGGTCTGTCTGTGTTAATTTGCGGTTGTCTAACTAACAAGATACAGCTTAAACAGTTTGGCAGATTTTCTTCACTTTCTTTGTGGCACTTGATATTTAAACAATCGTTTAATTATGGGTACTAAACAACTTGATCTGACTTTTAAGCCTTTTTTTACAGTTTTCGACTTTAACCATAATTTTGTACAATTTTTTTGTAGTCCCATAGTTTTCTGACAGCAAGTTCGTGCGACCAAAATAGTTCAGTCCCATTGGTTGTAATTTATTAATACCTCACGCTCACATGCTACGTTACTCTATTGACCATTTTCGGTTTATCTGATTTCGAAGTATTCACACCGCAGCGAAGTGAAATCCTCAAGAGATGTTGTAAAGGAGCTTAACTACGATACCGCGCTTTAAGAATGAAATTACACCACAATAAATGCCTCCCGAGCATCGTCAAGTCTACGAAACTATTAATTTTAAGAAATTTAACGAATCTTAAATACACGATTCCTGCAGGATAATTAAAAGCTGTATAAAAAACCGCCTATGTCCTTTTCTTCCCCTATATTTTCATGTAATAAAAAAAGATCAAAAATCTGAAAAACATAATCTTAGATGCCAGAGACAGGGAGATTAATTTTAGTAGAGGCCGTAGTACATCCTGGGAGGTCATAGAAAGTAAAGTAAGTCACATTTTTCTTAAATAAATTTAAACTCCAATACTCTTCTGTTTAATCTAGACTTGAAGCTCGTTAACGTTAAGACAAGAGCGAAGCATAACCTTGCAAACGTTAACTTAAGTGAAGATCAGAAGTGGAGTTCAAATAGGCATCGCCTCCTACACTTACAGAGATAAAAACTCGGCCACTCTTGATTTTTGCTATGACGCGTTTGTTATTTCCCCACTTAGTGCCTGCTTCCATTTGAATAAAAAACATGAATGCCGTGGCTGTAATGAACAATTAATGCAGTGGCTGCACAAAAAAAAACTTTCATTTGAATGAAAGTCGTTTTCAATTCGATATCTCCTTTATGAACCCTTAGAGTTGTTCAATTTTTTAATTCGAGGGGAATCCTCGTAATACTTCCAATTAACTGCGGATTTCCACGAAAATACAAAACGAAGGATGAAATGAAAAAAATTATATAATACAAAACTTCATTTTCAATAATAACAAAATCGTATCGTATTCCATAATTAGGCACTAGGTCTGTCTGTGTTAATTTGCGGTTGTCTAATTAACAAGATACAGCTTAAACAGTTTGGCAGATTTTCTTCACTTTCTTTGTGGCACTTGATATTTAAACAATCGTTTAATTATGGGTACTAAACAACTTGATCTGACTTTTAAGCCTTTTTTTAGTTTTCGACTTTAACCATAATTTTGTACATTTGTGCATTTTATTTCCTTTAATAAAAATAAAACAAGTAAAATTCCATTTAACATCAAGTTATATGTATTTAATAATTGTGTTTTTTTTTGTAGGCTTTTAATTTTTTTGTTAATGATAAAATAAAATTTTACAAAAGAAAAACAATAAAAACTATATTATTATATAAAAATTTAATTTTGTATTTTTTGTTTTGTTTTCTTCTTCAATATTAACATTTATTTTATATTTTTTTATTTATCCTAGAATTGTTTCTTTTAATTTTATACTCTTTTTCATCACCTTTCGCCAAAATGAGAACATAGCTTTATTTAATTTTGTTTATCATCTCCAGGTTTAAAAAAAAAAAACAAAAATAATAATTCAAATACGACATTACAATAGTAATAGATTTGTTGATTATTTTTAGACATCGATTACGATTATTTTTAGTTTTATTTGTAGAGAAAATAAATTCATTTATTATTTTGCATAGTCGCCAATATTTAAGCATATATGTATGTATGTGTAAGTAGGTAAGTTAATTATTATTTTATTTTTTTTGTAAAATTCCTGAAATTGCACAATTAAAACCTGTATTTTGTTTAATAAGTTTTGCATCTTGATGGGATGCATCAAGCTTTTGCATTGTTTTTTTTTATTATTAATAACTATGAATAGAATTTCAAAGAACAGAAATTTTAATGAAAAATAATACATTTTTTTTAACAAAAACAAAAATTTAAACTTGGCAGTGATCAGAATTACTATATTTAGATTTTCACAATCAAAGATTAAGAGTAAGTTTCTTTATTTCACATTTTTTAATCTTTTCTCTTTTTGTATCTTTGCTCTCATTTTGTGCCAGACTTTTTTAAAGCCAAAATAACTATTTTATATAATATAACTACATCGACATAAGACTAATATTTAATATTATATCTAACATTTATGAGGGAAATGCCCGAATGATTTGAAACATATACGTAAAAGGGTGAGTTTTGAAAGTGAAAGCTCCTTACGTTTCCCATTCGATTAAATACTGGGTGTGTCCACTGATGATAAGACGTTTCGCTCGAATGGTAAACTTTTCGCCGTTCTCAATGCGGTTTGCCGCACCAAAGTATTTGTTCACCGATAGCTTTAGATCGGTTAGTGGCACAGCATTCTGGGACTGAGATGGGGCCGGCGGTTGTGTGGAGCCTGTGTATGAATTTGAACTTGAGGAACTGGAAATGGAATTTCGTCGGCTGTTATGGGGTGAATTTTTTTCGGGACGCTTTCGTAGACGTCGACCATGTGTTGCAACTGTTACGGAAGGTACACTATCAAAGCTAGATGATGTGTTATTGGGTGAAGTTGATGGTTGAGATAATGGTGTTGGTAATTTACTGGCTATTGTTGTGTTTACTGATTCGGGTATTGGAGCTCGGATTGGAAAGAAGTTAGTTGGAATTTGATTTAGAGTTGTTGTACTTATGACCTAAATGAATAAAAAATACAATTTATTAAATACAAGTGTAGCCAAAGGTATTCCAAAAATTAATATTTAACGTATAAATCATACAAATAAAGTTATTGTTATTTTTTTTCTTATAATTAATAATTAATTAACACACACGTGAATATTAATAAAAGCCGCTGAGCAAAATTGTGGATTTTTCAATAAGTCCAAAGTTAAAAAATTATAAACCTATGAGCAGATCGTGTTAATGCTGATTTACTTATTGTAGCTATGTGGGACGAGATTCGAAACTATGCAAAGACAGGTAAGAATTAGAGATATTCAAGATACTTAGGACAATATCACACATTTAAGGCGAAAACAAGTGTCAAGTAATAAGTTCAGAGCTGTGTAAAATAATGAACAAATTAATGGTACAAATTCTATATAGTAATGTGAAAATTCATTGAAAACAAATTCAATCAAGTAGAAGACTTAGCATCTACTTAACAACCGAGCGAAGCGCTATTTTTCTTACCCGTTAACGCTTTATTTTTGTAAAATCACTAAAGCCATTGTCGAACAGCAAATGTTGACGACGGATTATCAACTGGGAGGATAAAAGGATATGTCTTTTTTGCGCTGCTCAACGATGTAAATGTGAATCTTTGATTTATTAATGCTCGTAGATGCAAGGGGTTTTTACAACAGCTTCCAACAAGTACATACAAAAATAAGAACCGAATTTTGCTGTCACTAGTAGAGGCTAACCTATATCAGAGACTAGAAAGGAATGGTCTTCATTAGAGATCATTTGATAAGTTAAATGAAATATTGACCGTCCGACTTTTGTGATAAATGATGTTCTGATTATAGAAGCAACCTAGTGAATTAGAATCCAAAGGCCGCTTTAGATTGATCACATACTGAAGAAGCAAAATGACAACATAATAATGTAACTTTTCAACATCTAAATCAATAGCATCAAGAATTCCAATAGAATAGTAAAGGAGTCCCGAAACTCTAAAAAAAAAAACAGTGGAATGGAAGTCACTCCAGCCATTCTTAACAAAGGCTAAATTGCCTGGATAAAATTTGATCATTCCTCAAAAGGATAAATGTTCACGTTGATTTAACAGTTTACAAGGATGCTATTAACGTTTGTTGTAATAGTCAAATTACTGAGAACTAGTACTCTGAAGTTGATTCAAGTTTTTTTCGAAACCATTGACGTAATCGAAAATTTGTTACAAGAACTTAATCGTTCTCAATCTCGATAATTTCAGCTGTCAAATAAATAAATATTACCTAGTCGTTTTTCTTACAAATTTTAAATCGATGTTTCAACATAGCCATATTCGTTAGAGGTAGCATAACGGTTGGCAGACCGAGAAACGCAAATGGATTGGTGCTGCCAAAAAGGAGATCAGGTCTGAAAGACCATAAAGTGTCGAAAGAAACCTTAATTAAGTTTTTAAAAATGAAACTGATGGCGAAGGAAACATTGGTTTTTAAAAGGTGCGTTTTGTGACACGTAAGACGTTCCTTTTTGGCATATCTTAGCATATTATGGCCACCTACCAACGTCGATACTGACTTTCTGTCATTTTGCGTTATAGCCTTTGTTCTGTTTTTGTCATAATGCGGCCATAGTTTTCTAGCCACCTGACAGGTATGTAGAGTGGCCCATCTTGAGTTTGCTCTTGAAGGTATTTCTCATATTACCTTAAGTTTGAGGACCATATGACCCAGTCAAGCAGTGCCATGAACGTAAAAGAATGAATGCGGTGTTAAAACATGATTATGCCATTCATAAATAATAATATTTTAAGTATTTTAAAACAGTCCAAGTCCAAGATGATAATTCTTTGGTCAGTTCTTTGTAGCTGATGGATTTAGCCGTGTAGGCGGGCTATGACAACTACGGGAACCATGTTTTTCTCTCAAATTTATTGATCTCACAGGCGAACTGGCCCTACCCTAAGCCATCCAGCAACCTGCCTATAAGGGTTTCTTAGCAAAGAAAGCCATAATCGTAGCTAACAGCCTTGGTATAAAGCCTGGTGGGGGGAATGAGCCATTGGTGAGGCATCTGAAGATCACTTGTTTTTTTATGGAAATTGGAAACAAAGGGACTAACTAAAAAGTAGCATATATACTCGAAACTTAAAATAAAATACCCGTTCACATCCTTCTCAGGCTGACAAACAGATCAAAGAACTATGTAAACCACCGTCGCAACCAGAATCAAAGCCGTGCAGGCAGACTATGGTGGCTTCTTTTTTTTTCGCTACAGAGGCTGATGCAAGAAAGTATCTGTAGGACAAATTATGAGCGACAAAAACACACTCTAAACGTGTAAAATGTAGGTGGAGTTGTTATTCAAGTCATCCAAGGTGCAGACTCTACTTTTTTAATTCGTTTTTTGTCATCGGATTCCGTGCGTTAATTTAAAATATATTTGTTTACATTAAACAAATCTTAAACCAAACAATCAAACTTAAGCAATATATTTACTATAAACTTTATTAATATAATTCATTAACAGAACTTACCTCAAAATTAGATGATACTAATCTGGTTCGCCGTCGCCGAACTTCCTGATTTGGCCCGATCATTATATCTTTGGCACTCAGTCTTCTTTTAATCGTACGTACTAGCCTCGGCTGTCCAGCAGCTTTGGCAATATCATTATTACTAATGTTCGGGAATAGCCCTGAACTTTTTAATGCTGCTATTTTTGAATTAAGATCTAAAGTACTCGTGAATATACTATTGCTTCCAAAACTGACACTCTTTTTAGTATAATTGCCGTTATTTTTTGAAGCGTTAGCCGATGTATTCGTGGCAGTTTTATCACTTTTTTTCGGAGTAATAATTCGAAATGGATTATTTAAACCGAGGAAATTTTTCGGCGGTGGTATTATGAGATCGAGTGTACCACGACTACTGCTCGAGTTCTCGTCTGAAGATGAATCACAGATGTTGCGAGGTAAATCATTTGATTTTTCAGAATCTTTATAGCCTTTGGATAAAGTAAATGCTTTTCGTTTATGACTACTTTTTTTATCTTGAGGTCTTATTATTGATGATTCTTCTTGTATGTCTTTCTTTTCTTTTGTTTCTTTTTCTTCTATAGGTTCTGGAATTGCTATTAGTGGGGAATTTTCTTTGGGAAGATTCTGATCGATAAGTAATGTTAAGGGGTCTGTTAAATCTTGCATAATTGTAGATTCATTTTTTACTTGTTCTAGTATTTGTTTAATTGGAATTTCATCATCCGAATTAAATGTATCATCATCGTCATCAAGTTTACGTTTTAAATTTATTTTAGTATTCTCTGTTGGTTGTAAATCTTTTTCAATTGATTTGCTCGTAGGTCTACAAAAAAGAAAATTGAAAATTTTTATTAAATTGACAAAAAAAAAAAAAAACTGTCAGTGTTGGACATACTCATTTTTATTCTTCACATTCTCTTCTTCATCTTCAATTTCTGTATCCACCTCCATTTCTTCTTCTTCATTATGCGGCAGGATATTTAATTTTAGTTTCTCTTTAATAAACTGATCACAAAGAACTTCATTCTTTTGAATATCAACAGTACGACCTTGAGGTGGTTTTGTGGCACGTAAACTCCAAACTGCGTATTCTCTTTTAGATTCCTTACCACAAAGAAATAACTTTGGATTGTTCTGTAGGGTTTTTAGTATTTCATCTTTGAATTCATTATCTGTTAGATCGAGTTTCTGTAAATTTAAAATGTATTAAATATAAACTAATAATTAAATAATGAATATCTATTATACCGATTTTGACAATTGTAATATTTCTCTCTTTTCCAAAGCGAATGGAAAGATTTCCTTTTGAAGATGATGATATTTGTGGAAATTTTTTGATAATGAAAGATTGTAAAGCAGAAGATGTACTAATTCCACCCATTCGATTTCAATTCGCCGAAGAAATTCTTTACCATTGTTACATAATAAACAACCAAACAAGTAAAAACTGTAAATAAAAAATATTTTTAGAATCACAAGTATAAAATGTTTAAATATGTATTTTTGTCTATTAAAAAAAACTTTATTCTAATTGCTTATATGCAAGATAAGCCTCGTTAAAAAAAAAAAACTAGACCTTTTCTATAAATCAATGTATTTTAGCAACTTCGAGAAGTTAACTCCACTCCACAAGGTATTATCTCCCTTGTTTTGCCTTCTGGTTGTAGGCATGATCTTATGTTTAACCTAAGTGCCGCTATTTTAAAATAATATACGTTTATTATCAGGTTTCTAAAGGGCTAACTATAATAGACGAAAGCTAATGTCAGAAATGGACGAAACGCTCCCTTGCTATACTTAAAATTAACACGATACATATTATCGATGGACACGCATGAAAGTATCTGTCAGAATAATATATTTGTATATTTATAGTTTTATGAATTGAATTTCAAAATAAATTAACAAATCAAGGAAAAATCATTATACATATGTATTATTTTATTATGTGGAACTTCCATAAGTCAAATTTTGAAAATGTCTCTTTTTCTCTCATGAAGAAAAAGAAAAATTCCAGTTACAGAAACTTTAAGTTATAGAACAATATAAGAAATAAATTGAATACACAAAGTTCTAAATAAAAATTCGATTAATAGAGAAATTCGACTTAAAGAAGTTCGAGTTATGGAAGTCAATACAGTCAATATACTCGAACAATAACAAATCACAGCTAAAAAAAAAAATAACAAATTCAATAAGCTGTCAAATTTTCGTACGTTAAATTCGAACGAGAGCGCAGTGTACGTCCGTAAGCAAAAATTATCGAAATTTGACGAAACAGCGCATTCCGCTATTTTGGGCTTGTTTTCGCTCAGTTAAGTACATAGCCGTCCGCACCGTTACGTCTATCTTAGTTTTGCCTTTAGCTTGGTAGTAAACAGAAAAATAACAGGGTTATTCCACCATTCAGTGGTATAGTGTAGCGAAAGAATACATTATTTAAATTCCAAAAAAGAAATAAATCATTGTCATAATTTTTAATGTTTTCACATGTGGTGGCGTTAAAAAAAAAAACTAGCACCCCTCACAGATGGCTTACTCTACAAATTATATTTAAAATATGTACTTACACATCGCCCCTAAAGATTGACTGTAGACTTTGAGACTCCACACAGTCCGCATGAAACCATTGCCTACATTTACAACATTGTATCATTTTGTTATCAAATTGACCGCTCTTGCCGCAGTAGCAATAGGTTTTCTCTTTATTTACACGATGTTTTTCATCCCAAGTCAATTTGTCCAGCTGCAGAATAAACATAAAGACAATAAATAAATAATTTAAGTTAGACTGTTAATATTCATAAAACTGTACGAACTACAGAAAAGTGAATGTGTATGAGATTTCGACAGTCAATAGACGTGCAAAGACGTACACAGAAAATTACAAGAGGTGAAAAGGATAATTTAGCGTGGGTATTTAAATTTATTTGTGCTAAAAAAATATAAAGATTTTTCTAAATCGGACTAGTCGCTGTTATCGACCAATAAAATAAAATAAAAAAAAAGTTAAAATGTTTACTAAATTGGTGTCGTAATAAAAAATAAATGTTTTCCAAAAAAACCAATAAAGATGGTAATTTACACAATTTTTTTTTTATATATAGAGCACCTACATAACTTATCAGATTGAGAAATTAACAAAACAGCTCCTAGGTAACCTTCAGCCAATTGGCCAATACAGGAACCACAGACAATCGGCGTATAACAGCCAATGGAACACATACAAAGAAGTTTCTAAGAGGAGACGAGACAATGGGAAACCAACAGCATTTGAAAAAAGCTAGAAAATACGAATTAAAAGAATCGGCAACATTACAACATGATCAGTCATGCCTCCAACGTCTTAGAGGCCATCTTTCGTAAATACTCAAAATTGCATGCCATCATATTATTAGTCAATAAAAACAATTGCTGAAGATGGCATGCAAGTGCCGAAATGCATCCAAATTGTATGCTTGTTTTTTTTTTATTTTCTTGAGAAATTAAAAAAAAGTAAATAAAGTACCGTCCTACAAGTTAAAATAAAGTGAAGTCATTAAGGCGGTGACTTAATTTCTAATTTTTATTAATTTATTATTTATGTAGATAATCTCTTTTTAAATGGGGATTCCTCAGAAAATTCGAGTTGTCGAGGGTTGACTGTATGAAATATGTTTTGTGAAAGACAATCGCCAAACCCTTGAAAGACAAGTAGTCATGCTCATTTTTATTTCTTTTGTTTATCTTTGAGATATTTCAAATGAATTTTAAACGGAAGACTAGTTTTCAAATATGAGTATTTTGAGTGTCAAATTTATTATTGTCGACGAAACCATGACAGGAGAACCTTAAAGTATGAATAATAAAGAACTCTTTTTTTGAAAGCTTACCCGATACGGAAGCTGCTTCAAGACATTTTTGGTTTTCATTTTTTTTAAAGTCCTTTTCATCGACAGCTCTTCCGACGAAAATTTCATCGGTTTCGCACATCTGCAAATTGAAAGAACTACTTATAATCACCACTTAATAAAAATACACTATTGTTTTACCTCTTGCACAACCATTGATTTGGTGACACTTCAACGGTGCACTGTCGATGATATCCCCTTCCGCATCGGTCACAAATTTCAACAACATCCTTATCATTGTCACTTTTGCAAGTCAAACATCTAGGTTGCTCTTTGCATCGAACATCATCGCTTAGTTTTTTCAATTCATAAAAATTTGACCAATAATCAGTTTTATCGTCAAACTCCAATAAATATTGTTGCCTGCGTTTGTTTACAATCGTGCCCAGATAATAGCGTCCATCGCGACGCTTTACCAAAACATCTTCACCAATTTCAAAAGATTGTATAGCAATATCTTCAAGACTAACAGACTTTTCCATTTCGACTTCTTGCTCTTCTGTTTCTTGGTCTTCAGTTTCCTGCACGAGGACTGGATTATCAAGCTCCATCGATATTAATTCACTGTGACAATGTGTTGAAGTAGTTGAATCAGGCTCATCGATATGCATGTCGATCATGTTGCCATGATCCATTTGTTTCATCATTGGAGCACATGTGTCTATAATCGTCGTTTTCTGATTCACAATTGGTGGGATAATGGGACTATGGAGAGGTCCACTTGGCATTGTGGTTAATGCTGTTGTTGGTATTGATGTTGCGTCTCCATAGTGGTTGTTAATGCATATATTTATTCTATCTAACACTACAGTCGAGGTATTTGTTTGTGGCCCTGATGATGGCCTCGTCGTCACTAGGGGATTTGGCATTTTTATTACTGGATTTGATGGAGACGATGATGGGGGATGCTGCATAGCCATAGTCGGCATTGCAGTTGGCAGCGGCAATTGTGCTGGCGGATGGTGCAAATGATGAAGATTATGGTATTGGTGCGGTTGTTTATCACTGTTCAAGTTGAAGTTTGTCTGTTCTAGGGAAGCTAGTTTATTGCCACAACCGTCATTGATGTTGTTGTTGTTATTATTGGCATGGTTATTATTGTTGTTATTACTGTTATGTGTTACTATTCTTATGGAACTATTACTGAAACTATTTACTCCTGAGATTGTTGATGACTCATCTGGTCCAAAATTATTTGTTATTAGAATTGTACCCGGCGTCTGCCCTACCAATTGAGTTGAATAGAACGCTGTTGGATTTGAAGCTGGAGCATAATAGGCCGCAGCTGATTTGTTTTCCAAAATCAATCCACTTTCTGACGTCGTAACGCCTGGGTAAGTGGCTATAGCTGTTGCCCCATTATGATTAAGATAATCGAGAGTGGCAGCAGTAAGATTGTGTTGCAAACCGTTACCAAATGCTGTTGTGCTTGTATTGGACATCATTTGGGACGGTTCTTCGTTTGGCAGTTCTGTAAAGAAAAAAAAATCACAATTTTAACCAAAAACGAACAATAGAAGAACTGAAGGCGTCATGTTGAACTCATAAAATATAAATGCGCCGGCGGATTAGTGACGACGCATAAATAAAAACAACACTTTGAGTGTTCAAGCACACACACACAAATATTTTGGTTCTCTCTTAAAATCAAAACAATATTCAATTCTTTGTTTTTGTGTGTTGTTAAAAAAAAATCAAAACAACTTTATTTCTTTTTTTTTTAGCTGAGCTGTATTTGCATGAAAAATACTGTCTGTATGATTGGGAGAATGTTCTATTTTCAGGAACGTAACTAATTACAGAACAAAGTTTTATGATCTGTGAATAAATATCGAGCAATAAGCTAAACGAGTTCGCGGCTTAAGAAAATCTCTTTTTATTGCTTCGGGATTTTATTATTTTAGAAGAAAAGGAATTATGCAAGCATAGTTCAAGAGGAAAATGTAAGCATGTGTACAAAATAAAACACATATCTGTAGGGTTTGGGTCAAATATCATAACACATGCGTTTTATTTTATTTTATTTCGAATAGTTAAATTGGTAGGGAATCCCACAAGCAGATCACTAGATGAGGGGTGAAGTGGGAGAATCGGGATCATTCACATCGTCGGAGAAGAAGAAGTAGCTTAGTTTTATTGACGAAATAATTTATTCATTGTGATTTACAACCCTGTCTGTCATACAAGAATAGGAATGCTTTTTCTACTTATAAAATGTTTAAAATTATTATGAGGCTCAGAAAGATTTCACAATCTGGCGGTGGTCGATTGACATCGTTATGTGTTAGAGCGCATGTTTTTTCTTCCTTTTTTTTTTAAATCAACAAACCAGAGCAATTTGGATGATTGATATATATATACTTGGCTTTCAATAAGTTCGGCCAGGTCGAGCTGAGTTTTAATACATTAAATCCAGTTTTATTTTATAGCTGACAATTTCGCTGATTTGTTAATCGACGAATTTAATAAGAATAATTAGGTTATTATACCTTGTGCCCGACGGTAATTATCATAGTTTATAAAAAAATGAAACATACGTCTCACAATGATCATAGATGTGTACGAGTAAGAAAAAAACAAAGATGTAAAAAAAAACAATATGTAACTTTTGTCAGTTTTTCAAATGGCAAATATTGTTATATAAACGCTTGATAGTTCGAAATCAATTTTCTTTCTTGATGCCGCAAATTGTGCTTAAACTGTTTGCAGAATTTTTCGATTTTCCAATGCTTTTTTCCTTTCTTTTTTCAAATTCAGAAACTTAAAGAAAGTGCAAATAAGAACAAATATTGAAAAAAAAAAACACTTTTCAATTCGTTTTGCTTCGTTTCAGGTTACACAAATTAAATTTTTAGCATGTTTTGTTTTCTCTTGTTGACAAAAAGAAGAAATGTGAAAGTTACTGGAACTTAAAAACTGTCGCGTATTGTACATTTAACCACCCAAAACCATTCCATTTCGTTTTGTCGGACAAATGAGATTTAAGACTGAGATAAAGAATTTCGCATACCACCCATAAACTCATATTTTAAAACTGCTAACACATTTAATACTTTCTTCATTGAAAGTGTAAGGGAGATAAATCACAACGTTCCAGCTATTTCTTACTCTGATTTTATACAAATAATAAATAATAGTTGACATATTATGTAGGTAACTAACTAGAGAAAAAAATTGATTGATTTAAAAAATAAAATAAGAAAAAAAATTAAAATAAGACTCCGTGTGTCTCCGTCATAAATACATTGATATCAAGAATCTGTCCATAATGCTTCCCTGTTTTATTGCTCCGATTCCGGATTACCAATAAAAAAGACTATAAGTTTTTAAGGGCTAAACAGAAACAAGTACATGTTTACAATTATGAATGCTAGTAGATATTTATTACAGACAAATGCACAGCTGTTATTATAGTATCATGATCTTTGAAAATAGGATGTAGAAAACTAGCTAATAAATTTTTGTTTTAGTTTTTTTTTTTTTTTAAACAAAAATTTAGTTTAAACATGAAAAGTTCTTTTTCATACCAACATTAACAAATGTCAAACTAACTTTAAAATTGCCGGTCGTCCACCAAAGTTTATCACTCAATGAGCAGATTCCCAGACTTTGCTTTACAATAACCGCACCAAACTGCGAAGAATTGCCCTACATCACAGTCGAAGAACTCAGTGCAGCATCGGTAAAAAAAAAAAATTAAAAAAGATAAGCGGTTCTGCCATGCGGGACATCTGAGTTCTTGAAAAAAAATAATTGGAGACATCGGGCTAATAGGGCCACGGTTCTCATTTCCAAACTTGTCAGCGGCGACTTAATACCTAATAATTGGAGGGAAATTTCCTTCTTCCTATTTACAAGGTGAAGGGATACTCATAACTACGATGTCTTCTATCAAACTGACATAAAGATTGACCATAAAGAATGTTTATAGTAAATAATACGGCTATACGTCGACGGTTAGGTTTGTTTTGGTTAAATCAACCAAAGTTCCATTCTATACAATGACTCCTCAAGCGATTGGCATGCTGTTTGTTGATTTGACCGACAACCACGAGATCTGATATGAGTCCTAAGTCCTAAGGGAACGAAGAATTCCAGAATCTATTTGCAAATGACCATAGTTATCCACTACACCATTGCGTAAGCGTAGGGTGCTTTGGTGAGAATTATGCCATCTTCAGTGGCAAAAAAACGCAAAAGTACCTACACCTACAACTTGATTTAATTGTCTAGGGGCTTACCCGTAGAACGCGTTGCATACTGAGTGCAATATTAAATACACAGGTTCTTGTGAGTACCCTTGTATATAATATTGCAATCCGTTGAAAGCGACAACTCAATGCATGCAATGCCTTTTCAGTTGAACGAATTTCTAATTTCGTTCACATTGAAATTCTACGTGTTCATCACTTATGAAGCTTCTAGCATTTGCAAAATCTCCTGACCTGGTCCATTGGCTGAATCAAAGACGTGCAATGTGGTGGCAGATATCTCACTATTATATTTGAAGATTAGATTCAAGTTTTCACGTCTGGATGATCTGGACAGTCATCCAAGAACAATAAAACTTTAGAATTCTTCTCAACATTAGTTTTTTCTAGGTGCTCTTTTACTTCTGGAACAAAACTTGTGTTAAACCATTCAATGAATAGTTGTCGGGTTATCGAACATCGTTTGTTGGCTTTGTAAATAACTGGAAGCTGCATAACTCTTTTTAAACTTCTGGGATGAGCACTCTTACCTACCACCATCAAATTGCATTTATGAGTTCCTGCTGCATTGGAACAAACCAGTACAGTTACCCGTGCCATTGAATCTTTATATCCGCCAACTGAATTTTCATCATTGAACGCCAGAGTGTTATCTGTCATACTCTTCCAAAAAACAATTGTTTCATCGACATTGTAAATTTGCTCATTTGTAAAATTTTCTCTCTCAATCAGTTCAGAAAGTTCATCTACAAAAAGCGTAGCCCACTTGTAGTCAGTAGTTTCTTTTAAGTTGAGCCCATGGATTTCATGAGGTTTTTTGAATTTTCTCAGGCAGGTGCAAGAGTATTTACATTTGGAAACTTTGTTTAGTTTGGCAACAAAAAAATTAGCCTTTTCTATTATCATCTCCCCCTGAAATCGGGCCTCTTAAAGGTCTTTGGTGACACAACCATTCGTAAGTTGCTATGTCGATTTTGGGATTATCATATGGTTTGAGAGTTGTTCGATTTTCCAATACTTTGCTCTTACAACTTTCCTCCACAAATTTCAAAACTTTTTCCCGTTTTTTTTATTATTCAATGGATTCTCGATCAAATAAAAAAACTTTTTTTCTTACCAATGAAAATACACGTAAATCTGTCATACCTAACTCTTTCAAATTATGGAGAAAAACATAATAACAAGTTGCCCTACACGTTGGGCGTTGTGGCTAGATGATTACGTTCAATATTATGTTTATGTATCTACAACATTTGTTCTCAATTCCAGAATCTCTTTATCATTTCAATCAAATCAAGAAGGGAGTACAAAAAGGGCATCTATCGAAGGCACTTCAAAGTACATTCATCTATTTATAAAACAAGTATGTATGGCCTTCGAGTGAACAAAAAAAAAGTTGAAACTGATGGTGATGGACGTCGACGTGCACTATCGAACCTAGCTTTTGAATGAGTACGGAACTAATACTACCCGCATATTCGTATCACTTTCCTATTGCATCTACGAGACATTCAGTATTTTCTTCAACACATTTAATGATTAATTTAGGACTGAATGACACTTTTCATTTAAGAATACTAAAATGCCGACAATTTAAATGTTAGAAATTCGGAGATTTCCAATGCACATATCATTATGTTGATCTTAAAACAATATAATAAAGTAAAAAATTAAGCTTAAAATTATACTTCTGTTGGTATATTTTATCCGTTAGCACTTCGGAATTTCAGTGTTTTTTTTTTTAATTTTAGTTTGAAAATATATAGAATTTTCATCGAATTCGCTTGAAGAACAGAAACATAAAACCAAACCAAAAGAAGAAAAAAAACTAGAATCGCGCGTTGGTTTCGTGGAACAGGTATCATATTTTTAGATAATTTAACAACAGTTTTTGTTTCCAAAAATTATTTACCTTCAAAATAAATACTCTGATGACTGAATTGAACTAATTTTCGAGTTGATATTTGGTTAAAATAATTGGAAAAAGAATAAATATATTTTTTAATTTGAACGGACAGCCATTTTTCTACTGTGTATTGTATGGTCGTTTTTTCGTTGTCGCTTTCCACGATTATATCGTCTAAAAGGATTGGTATAAATTCAGCTGTTTTTTTATTTTCCAATAGAAGCTGTTTGTTTTGTAATTTGATTCATACTATTAGGTGTGTTTTTATAAAAAAAAATATTAATCGAACGAATCAAAAGTGTTTTGACATTGACGTATTAGGTATGGACCGCCAGTAGCCAACTTCACGCGTGTTCCAACATAACTAGGGGCGCCATCAACTACTAGCAGGGAATCTGCGTAGCAGTGATATGATTTTTTTTAATTAATTATTTACTATTGAAATATTTTGGTGGAAATTATTATCAAACTACTTTTATTTTACAAAACACATCCACTCCTTATGCCATGAGTTACTTACAGATGAATATATTATCGTTTTCATTTAAATTCTAATGGCGAAATTAGAACACGTATTTAACACTAAAAGATGATGGCGTTTTTAGGCTGTTTTAAGATGGAACAACTTTTCTTGGCTGTTTGTATGAAAATTTCAACCGACTGGCGGTCCATATCTAGTACGTCAATGTGTTTTGATATTTCGTCAGTGTCGCCGCGACACGGCAAACTTGCAGCGTTTTTGTCACTGTCGTGGTTACTAAATCTTTTTGTAATCAGACAAAAAGAGTTTAAAATTAACTAATTAGGATAAATAAACGATATAAAAAAGGTAAATTATGTGATTAATAGAAATTGAGTTGAAAAAAATTTATATTGTATGGAATTGTCGCACTATCGTTGTCGCGTTGGTGTGGTCATACTTGCGTTTCCTCTGTCGCGGTGACTGCGCAGATGCTGTCGCTGTCGCGGTGTCGCGTTGCGCGAAAATTGTGAATTGTGTATTATTAAACTTTTTAGTGCCGGAAATTTCAAATTTCACAGGAAAAAAAGACAAAATTCTTTTACAAGATTTTGAGTTTGACAGTTTGAAAAAAGTGCGATACATAATTTCAATCTGTGATCCACGTAGTGTGAGCTGTCATTTGTTTTTTACAAACATAGATTACGAGAAAATCTCGCCATAATCTAAATGCAAAAGAAATTCTTCTGAAACAAACATACCTTTCAGTATTGTGTGTGAATTTTGCCCTCAAAACAAAACAAATCTAGTTTTTTTCCATGTCGATTCTTTTGCCGTTCATTTTATAAAATAAAATAAAAGAAATTCTAAAAGCAAACAAATAATTGAAGAATGGCGAAAAAGAAAGTAACAAAGTTACTCCAACGTCAAACAACACGGCATCGGTAAACAAAATACCCTTGCCCAACTTTCAAAATTGCAGAGTTTTAACTTTGTATGCATGCCCGTGCATTTCAAATGGGACTGCCAAATTTGGCTAAACCGTACACGTATTCACGTATAGAAAAGCTCGTGTAATTTTTTTTTTCTACGGGAGGAGACGGAGGAGTACAAATTGATGAGCTGTGGCTCAATCATAGAATAATAAGGGCCAGTTGTACAATCGTGGTTCAAGGTGGTTCAAATTTTTAAACCAATGATTTCCACAGATAATCTGCCAAAATCGGTGGGTTAAAAATTTGAACCACGATTGTACAACTGGTCCTAAATAAATAGAATATCATCTATCATCTCAGGAGGCTCCACCCACTTTTGCCTACAAACTTTCAAAACTGCAGAGATTTTCTCTATGCGTGCCCGTGCATTTCAAATGGGACTGTCAAATTTGGCTAGACCATACATTCTTACAATTTTGCATTTTGCTGTTCGCACGTATTAATGCACAGAAAAGCACTTGTATTTTTTTTTCTACGGGAGGAGACGGAGGAGTACAATTTGATAACCTGTGATACAATTTGATAACATTGGATGAACCGAGCAAACGTCCCTAATAGCCTATTCACACCGAAAACGAAATCTAGATTTCGAGCAAAAAGTTCAAAATCTCTTCAAAATCAAGTAGATTTCCCATACATTTGCAGATTTCAAAATCTAGTAGATTACGACGAAATCTCCTCAAAATCTAGTTGCAAATGAAAATTGTTTAAAACAAACACACCTTTAAAATATTCAGCGAAATGCTGACTAGACTTGACGGCTGCTGTAAAAAAAAAACAAAACAAAACTTTTGTGTTTGTCAAGGTTTACCGTTGCGTCTGGTAAGTTTTCATTTTATTTTATAAGTAAAATAAATAAATTTATAATTCTGATTGTTTTCTGGCAGAAAAAAATGGAACAAAAAAAAAAAGAAAGAAGAATTGGTGCCTGGATGATGAGGAATACCTGGTGGAGTTGTGGGGTGAAAAAATTCACGAACTCCGTGGAAGCCGAAAAATCGACCATATTCTAAAAGAATAATAATAATCATAAATAATAATCATACGAAATGCTGTAGCCCTAAAACAGGAACATTACCTTTGTCCACAGCAATCTCTATCGGTTGCGTTTCTCTACGGCCTTCATTATGATCGCTCTTTCCTTTTGAAGTTGTAATAGTTCCAAAATTAAGAGATTTCTTTTTTTTTTTGTATCGGACTGCACTTATCAAATAATTAAGATTATTAATTAAATCCGTATTTTGAATTAAAATTAACTGGAATTTTTCTTCGTTCATTTTTTGGCTAGTTGAAATTTTTTTGCAACAATTCAATATTTGAAATTTTTTAAGAAATTGACAGAAACGTCAAACAAAATCTTGTTTATGTGCGGTGTGAACAGCTCAACTAGATTACGAAATCTCTTTGCTCGAAATCTAGATTTCGATGTCAGTGTGAATAGGCTATAAAAGAAGAACTCGGTCGCTCCTTAAATATTCAAATCAAACAAGTCTATGCACACTTATGTGTATGACAAGGTTGTCAAAAAAAATCGTTTACCGCGTATGTTTTTGCTTGCGCAATTTAATAAATATAATAAACATTAAATTATTCTAAGCACGGTTAAAATAAAACATTTCAAATGTTTTCTCTGGCAAAGATAACTCACCCACCTACTGGCGTAGAATTTGCAATAAATTGTCGCTTCTTCAACAGCACCGATGAAAACTTGGTCACCGCCGGTACAAACATCCTCAAAGTCTATCGCATGTTTCCTGATGTTGATCCAGCGATTCGGGCAAAAAACATCGAGATTCATAATCCAAAAATGAAACTGGAATGTCTTGCTTCCTATACACTCAATGGTAATGTTATGTCTCTTGAAAAGGTTACTCTATCTGGTTCTCTGCGAGATGCACTTTTGGTTAGCTTTAAAGAAGCCAAGTTATCTGTGTTGCAATATGACCCAGATACATCCGCATTGAAGACGCTTTCATTGCATTACTTTGAAGAGGACGATATAAAAGCGGGATGGACTGGAAGACATTTTATTCCAACAGTCCGAGTGGATCCGGACAACAGATGCGCGGTAATGTTGGCTTACAGCAAACAATTGATTGTTCTGCCTTTCCGGAAAGACAACAGCTTAGACGAAATTGAGTTGCCCGATGTGAAGCCAATCAAGAAGACCCCAACTCAATTGATTTCAAGGACCCCCATTTTGGCTTCATACCTAATTTCTTTAAAGGATCTAGAAGAAAAAATTGACAATGTCGTGGATATCCAGTTTTTATTTGGTTATTATGAACCAACACTGCTGATTCTTTATGAGCCCGTCAAGACATTTCCTGGACGTACTGCAGTCCGCTCAGACACCTGCGTAATGGTAGCGATATCTCTAAACATTCAACAGCGAGTTCATCCGGTTATCTGGACAGTTACGGGTCTGCCTTTCGATTGCTTTCGACTAATGGCTATTCAAAAGCCAATTGGTGGCTGTTTGGTTGCATCTGCCAACGCATTGATGTACTTGAACCAAAGTGTTCCACCATACGGTGTGAGTTTGAACAGCATTGCTGATAACAGCACCACATTTCCACTTAAGCCCCAAGACGGTGTTAAAATAACACTTGACACGGCGAAGTTTGTCTTTATTGATACCGACAAGATTGTCATCTCCTTGAAAGGCGGAGAACTTTATGTTCTGACTCTTTGCGTTGACTCAATGCGGAGTGTGAGAAATTTCCATTTCAACAAAGCGGCTGCCAGTGTTCTGACCAGTTGCATATGCGTTTGCCAAGAGGAATATCTTTTTCTGGGATCCCGTTTGGGCAATTCCTTACTCCTTCACTTTACCGAAGAAGATCAAAGCACTGTCATCACAATTGATGATACTGAGGTAGAAAAAGAGAAGGAATCTCCAAAAAAGCGATCGGAAGATGAAGAGCTTGAAGTGTATGGATCCGGAATAAAAACCTCTGTACAGCTGCGTAAATTTATCTTTGAAGTTTGCGATAGCATCTTGAATGCTGGACCTATTGGTGCTATGTGTGTTGGCGAACGAGTTGAAATAGAAGAAGAAACCCCCCATCGATTGGCTGAACACGTCGCTGATGTTAAGATGGAAATAGTTTGTGCCAGTGGATATGGCAAGAATGGAGCACTTTGCGTCATGGTTGGGACATTATTCCCACAAATTATCACAAGCTTCGAGTTACAAGGATGCTTCCAAGTGTGGACAGTATTTGATGATCCGAACAAAAAAGCCCAAGGATTAGCTGATCATCATGATTTCATGATCCTCAGTCAGAAAACAAGTACATTGGTTCTGGAGACAGGCGATGAAATCAATGAAATTGAAAACTCTGGATTCAGTGTCAACCAACCGACTATCTTTGTTGGTAATTTGGGTAACAACCGTTTTATCATACAAGTTACAACAAGAAATGTAAGACTATTGCAGGGCAGTCGATTGATTCAAAATGTTCCTATTGATGTAGGATCTCCAATGGTTGAGGTCTCCTTGGCCGATCCATATGTATGCATCCGGGTGCTAAGTGGACAAGTAATCACATTGGCCTTGAGAGAAACTAAAGGTACTCCAAGATTGGCCATCAACAAGAACACAATTAGCACCGTTCCAGCTGTGGTGTCGATTTCTGCTCTAAAGGATATTTCTGGCTTATTTACATCCAAATGCGAGGATGTTATGAATTTAACCGGATCGGGTTCATCACTCTATGGCAGCGGCTTCGGTTACATGAAGGCTGAACCGAGCATGAAAACTGAAGATGAAGAAGAAATGCTTTACGGAGAATCTGGCAATGTCTTGAAAATGAAGAATCTTGCAGATTTGGCAAAGAAATCACGTTCGAAAAACAGTGACTGGTGGAGAAGACTTCTTACTCAATCGAAACCAACTTATTGGCTTTTGGTATCTCGAGATAATGGAAATTTAGAGATATACTCAATGCCTGACTTAAAGTTAATGTATTTAATTACAAATGTTGGCAACGGAGCAGATGTTCTTACAGATTCAATGGAATTTGTCCCAATGCCGCTTCATCACGGAGAAAATAGCAAAACTGGAATTCTGCTCAATTGCATGCCACAGAATTTGAATGTTCCAGTGCCAATAGAGATTTTAGTGGTTCCACTCGGACATCAAGGTAACCGACCAGTCCTACTGATTCGAACACGCCTCGAAATAATGGTTTATCAAGTCTTTAGATACAATAAAGGACATCTTAAGATTCGTTTTAAGAAAATACATAGCATCAACCAAATTGACACTACTGAAAAAATGATCGAAGACGTTGATGAACATGATCCGTTTCATTTACATGATGAGTATGTTAACAAAATGCATTATTTTGCCAACGTTGCCGGATTAAATGGAGTTGCTATTTCTGGAATCAATCCTTGTTTCCTTTTTCTGACCATAAAGGGAGAATTGCGCGTCCATAAATTTTATGGAAATGCAACAATCAAAAGTTTTGCTCCATTCAATAATATCAACTGTCCAAATGGATTCTTGTTCTTTGACAATTCGTTTAATTTGAAAATTGCAGTCTTGCCTAATTATCTGACATTTGATGCTCCATGGCCGATTCGAAAGGTTCCCATACGTTGCACACCTCGGCAGATTGTCTATCATAGGGAAAACCGTGTCTACTGTGTCGTCACACAAACAGAAGAGGTGACTAACAAATATTATCGATTTAACGGTGAAGATAAAGAGTTGACTGAGGAGAATAAAGGTGAACGATTTATTTATCCAACCAGATCCAAGTTTAGTGTTGTTCTGATATCGCCAAATACCTGGGAAATGGTACCGGATGCCTCGATTGATCTAGAAGAATGGGAACATGTGACGGCTTTTAAAATTGTATCACTGGCTTACGAAGGTACACGGTCTGGTTTAAAGGAGTACCTTTCCATAGGAACGAATTTCAATTACAGCGAGGATATAACATCTCGAGGAAATATCTACATCTATGACATAATTGAGGTGGTTCCTGAACCAGGTAAGCCTTTGACAAAATTCAAATTGAAGGAAATCTTCAAGAAAGAACAAAAAGGACCAGTATCTGCTATAGCTGATGTTCTTGGTTTCCTCATAACTGCCCTTGGTCAAAAGATATATCTGTGGCAGCTTAAGGATGAAGATCTAATTGGTGTGGCTTTCATCGATACTCACATCTATGTACATCGCATAATTTGCGTCAAGTCATTGATCCTCATTGCCGATGTCTACAAATCGATCAGTATCCTTCGTTTTCAAGATGAATATCGAACTTTGTCACTTGTTTCTAGAGATCTTCAGCCTCTCGAAGTCTATGATATTGAATTTGTTGTTGACAGTACTAATTTAGGATTTTTTGTAACCGATGCTGACGAAAACTTCACAGTCTACATGTATCAACCAGAATCACGTGAATCCTTCGGAGGACAAAAACTTATTCGCAAAGCAGATTTCCATTTGGGACAGAAAGTCAACACAATGTTTCGAGTGCAATGTCATCAGAAAGGTCCACATCAACGATATCCGTTCCTTTTTGAAAACAAACACATGATTATTTTTGGAACATTAGACGGTGGAATTGGCTACTGTTTGCCCCTGCCAGAGAAGACCTACAGGCGATTGTTTATGTTGCAAAATGTTCTGCTAACACATAAGGAGCATCTAGCTGGACTGAATCCTAAGGACTTCCGAACGCTGAAGAGTTCAAGAAAAATTGCAACGAATCCATGCCGATGTATTGTTGATGGGGAACTCATTTGGTCATACTTCTCGTTACCCCATACAGATAAGCAGGAGGTGGCAAAGAAAATCGGTACCAAAATCGAAGATCTCTATTCGGAACTTATAGATATCGATAGAGTGACTAATATATTTTAAAATTCCCAATGAAATAAATTATGTGTTTTAGATTCTAAAGAGATTGGTTTGAATTTTCTTTGACTTCAATGTTTTTTTTTTGGTAACTTTGTGTTAAACTGTTCTTATAATGGTTATCTGCTACTTGATTAACTTCAGATTATTTCTAAGAACTTTTCTTGCAGCTTGACGGTGTCAGATTTATAAAGATAAACTTAGGAGTAGTTCAAACAAGCTGCAAGGTAAATTCCATTCATATGAGTCTACGATAAACTATCTTTTGTAATTTTGGCTGTTTATTTGTATTACTCCTGGTTACCACTACACATACTTTGTGGAAGTTGTTAGAATATTTGTTGTGTCGCCATGACTTCTTTCAATTTAATATAATCCTCCTTTTTCCACACTTATCAAACAAATTGAAAATATGTGTCCTCATATAGTTTTATGTTTTTTAAAATAAATATCAATACTTTTCTACAAAAATGGAAACTCAGTTGCTAGCAAATTCTAGCACCCTAGCCTTAGCTGATAACTGCAATACTGATTGTAAGTAAAATTTGTATCCTTTATAACAATATTGAAGACGGTATTTTTTTTTTTTTTTTTTTTTTCAAGGCGATATATCTGCAGAAAATCTAGCTGTAGCTGAATGTGTTCTCAGAATTATTGAGAATGGAATTGAAAAAATTCAAATTGCTATCTTAATTCCTGAATTTTTAGAAAATCAAGACTTATTGATACAATGTATGGGAAAATCGCAATTAAGGAAATGCATTCAATACTATGAAGATTACATTAGTCAATCCGAGATGGTAAGTTGATTAATTTCATTAATTTAAATAAAACTTTGTTCAATTTGGTTTTATTAGATACAAGATAGTGATCATCAACACTTGAATATTTCCCTTATTGAATTGATTGATTTATTTTGTGAAATTAAAATTATAAAAGAAATTTTACCAGAGTATATTTCAAATATACCTGCAGAGTATAAAGAACTTTTAAATGCTTTAAGACAATTAAAAACAATCACTGAAGTCCGGTTAAAGACAACTGCAGTTGTTGAGATGCAGAGAGAAAAAAATATTCATCGAATTTATCAGGATAATGAAAACACTGTTAGGAATCTTTCAAGTAAGTATATTTTTAAAACTCAAATTTGTTCAACACACCTACTTTTTTATTTTGGTCCTAATCCCGTGAATGTTGCCAATTTAATTTAAAGCATGATGATCATTACCAAAAACATAACCTCCATATTTAAAGAACTAGTAAGCCATCATATCATGCTATTTGATGGGTTTAAAACTTTTCCAGCTAAGTCTACCTCTTTTGTTCTTCATTGTAGTTGCAGTTTTCTCTGGCTGATGTGGTTTTATGCTGCAGTTCTGTTACCCTTTTCAGGCGTACGCGTTTGTCTTCATTTCATGGGTTCTTTCTCAGACGTGGTTGATAGTTTACAGTGGTTTCAACTGTTTTTGTTATGATATCGTGATACTGGGACCACTGGTCAGTATGTATATAGTAGGTAGATGTTCAGTGGAGAGCTTCTCGCTCAGGTGCCTTTTGTAGTCTTTGGCAATTTGTTTTGTTTTCTTAGGTGCGGTTCGCACTCTCTTTTCGTTAGAGAACCAGGCAGCAACGAGGATATGGGCTACTATACTTCTCGGAAATTGCAAATAAACAAAATGCATTCCTATTCATATTATTTTTCCTTATAACAAATGCATCAAATTCATTCCAAAATTTTATTTAAAAGAACTAAAAAAGCAACTTCATGACCAAGAAATAAATTTGCGCTGGAAACTAGCTGCTAAACAAGCTCTAATTAAGAAATACGAAGAAGATTTAGCAACCAAAAAATGGGAAAACAATTTAAAAATTAAACAGGAAACGTGAGTAGTTCTTCTGTGTTCTTTTTCAGTGAAAAATAAACAGGTACATATTATATATGTGTTTCCCACAGACTAAGATCTAGCCACAAAATTAGAGAATTTCACACAAAGAGTTTGCTCAAACAAGAACAGTTAATCGAAGATGTAGAAAAAGCTCAAACAACTTTTGAAAAAGGTCTAAAGACTAATTTAAAAATAGAAAAGGATATAAAGGATGAGAAGTAAGTATGTAAAGCAATATGTTTCTGTGTTAAGTTTATTTTGTTTAATACAATTCTAGAAACAAACTACTGCTTCAACTACAAGGACTGATAAAAAAATATGACCAAAACATTGGTGATAAAATTCAAGAAAATTCTGATCTTCAAGAAGCCTACGATGATCAACGACGAAATTTTGCTGAATTTTTAATTGAATTCCGTCGTCAAGAGGATGAATACAATGCGCTAGCTCAGTTTAAATTAGATGAAGAAACCGCCGAATTCCAACGGAAACTTCTATTATTTATGACTACAAGAGCGGCAAAAACTGTGCAACGGTACTGGCGAAAATATATCAAAACTAAAAAGAAGTCATCTAAGGGCAAAGGAAAAGGCAAAAAGAATAAGAAAAAATAGAGTACCTACTTTGCTGTAAAACAAAAATTAAATTTCACCAAAGGAACAATTATGAAAGAAAATTTAAAAAGTATAAATTATTTTTATTTGTTTTTCAGTTTGCGCGTGTGTGGTATCAAAAAACTTTCAATTTAATTTAGTTTTTCATTTTTTAAATAAAAAAAAAAAACGGGAAAAAAATGTTCTGAATCCAAAAATACGACATTATCCATCTTTAGTTACGTTTTTGTTTATGTTTTAAATAAATAATTTGTTAAAAATCCCACAGACTCAATCAAGATTATAAGTGCATTTAATTTTTTTTTAGTTAAATTTGAAAATAAACTACATAAATTAGCGGTAAGTTAAGTGATTTTTACACTGTTTAATTATAACAATTAGCCTTACCATGGTATCCATTCAGACCATTCAGAAGAATTAAATTATCATAGATAAAATCGAAGCTTCGAAAATGAAACATATAGATCGGAACGGATACCACGATACATACAAAATTGGTATAAATCTTAGAAAATTCCTCTATGATTGTACATATAACATTATAGTTCAGCCGTACATAACTTAAAAAAACTTATTACAATTGTTTAAACTCGTACTCGTGTAAATAAGTCACTCGTGTGAATGTTCTGAAAAATGTATAGTATGCACCTACTTATAAAAAACTCTGAACGTGTATAGTAAATTTGACAACGTGCGTAAGGTGTACTGGGAACGTCGGTCGGCGATCATAAGGCCGGGGTTTCTAAACTGCTGCGGTAGTACTTCAATGTAAAGCATTCTGAAGTGCAGAATTTTTGTTGTGATGACGTAAAATGGTATAACGTTTGTTTGCAACAAATGATGTATTGCAGTAGAAAGGTAGAGCTGCAACGCATAGTAAAAGCATTATTTGCTAAAGATGGTAATTTTTCCATAATTTTTTTCTCAAAATGGTGCAAAAATTCAAACAAACAACGGATGTATCTTATATCAAGAAAATTGCTGTGGCTCCTGTGTGCCCCTGAAATGTACCAATATATCCCGTGATTAAAGTAGTTTGATATAAATTCCATTTGGTACTTAAAAAATAAATAATTTTTTTTGATTTCATATTTGATGAACTATCTCAGGCCCTTCGTCCACTTGAGCAACGCAACGCAACTCAAAAGCAAATCCTGGGGTCAGAGGTCAGATTCTGTATTAAAAAAACGATCAAAACCTTCTCTCGATTTCTTAAACAAATAGAGTTTGATCGCCAAGGCAATCGCCAGTACAATCGTGGTTCAAGTCTTTAACCCACCAATTTTGGCAGATTAGGGCCAGTTGTACAATCGTGATTTAAATTTTTAAACCACTAATTTCCATAGCAAATCTGTCAAAATCGGTGAGTTAAAAACTTTAACTGGCCCTTAGGCCCAGTTGTACAATAGTGGTTCAACGTGGTTCAAATTTGTGGTTCAAAGTGGTTCACATTTTTAAACCACTGATTTCCATAGATAATCTCCCAAAATCAGTGGGTTAAAAACTTTAACCACGATTATACAACTGGTCCTTATATTCATGAATATGAAAAAAGAATTTATCGGGTGTTCAAGGCAAGGGAAGTGCGAGTTGCCTGAGGATGTGCTGCAGAAAAAACATTTGAGTTTCGAGTAGACAAGTTTTAAAACTGTCAAAAACAAATTGAATTTACTTGATATCGTGCAAAGTAACTTTTTCAATACATAGTCTCTTGAAATAAAATAAACTGTAATTTTTTATACAAAAAACAGAATTTTCACTTATTTTTATATTCACAACACAAATAAATTCTCATCCACATGACCGACCATCACACCTCGCTTTTTCACCACCAACTTTCCATTTTTCCAATATATTTCTCGAAACAAAATCGAACACAACGAAGCAAATTCACCAATCGCTCGTTCATTTTCAATCTACCCTCAAACGAGTCGAGTAGGGTCCGTTTTGGTGGGCGGTCGTGCTGAAGTTACACGACTTTTCACATTTTTGTGACAAAAAAAAAATTATAAAAAAATATAAAAAAAATTTAAAAATATTACAAAAAACCCAAAACAAAAAAAATTGTAAAAGTAGCAAAAATCGAGCAGTGTTGAAAAAAGAAAAAAAAAACGTGAGTGGTTGTTGTATTTATATATCATCTATCCAAAGTGTACATACGAACTTTTACCTACTCCAAAAGAAAAAAAAAAAACTTATTCGCTTTAACTGTAACTGACGTAGACACATTTTTCATCGATGTCGATGTTGAAAAAAAGAATCTCAAAAAATGTTCTAGAAGAAAGTTAAATGGCAAAGTGATTTTTTTTTCTTATCGTTGCTTGCTGCAGTTTTTTTGTGTAGATATTAAAAAGTAACAAAAAACTAATCTAATCCTAAGCTAAACTAACCAAAAATTCCAAAAATAAAATTAAAAAAAAAACTTGTTCAAATAATTAAAATGAATTCAACAGGACCCAATTATCAAATGGCTTCCCTATACGTTGGAGACCTGCACCAGGATGTGAATGAGGCTGGCCTCTTTGAAAAGTTTTCTTCTGCTGGTCCCGTGCTATCGATCCGTGTGTGCCGCGATGTGATTACACGACGCTCTCTGGGATATGCTTACGTTAATTTTGCCCAACCAGCTGATGGTAAGTAAATGCATTTAACATTTTTTTAAAAAAAATATTTTCAAAAAATTATTGAAACAGAAATATAGAGAAATTATTTTTGGTAACACGTGGTCATTTTTGGTGTATATCGTTTTCGGTTTCCATTTTCGAGGCTATGGAAAAATTGCGTCCATTTTTATTAATATTTCGTCAAGTTTTTTCGTCCGTCAAGTGGCCATCTTTTTTTCCAAGACGAAGAAAATTCTATAATTCCACGATTCCAGTTAGAAAGATAAATTATATGTTTGTCCTTTTTGTTTGCATGCAACTGCGCCGGGTTGCGTTTATTTTTTTTTTTTTTGCAGATAAACATGATTGTTTTGTTTTCAAAGTTGAAATGATGGATGCCATGACAACGTGGCTATTTATTTTTCGTTATTTCATTTGTTCTAAATTTTCAGAAGTGAACAATTTTCTCGGAAAAGCAATAGTTTTTGATGTGCTTGCTTTATCACTGCGAAATAAATTTCATGAAACAGATTATGTTTTTGGCACATTACCCATAAGTCCATGACACGAATATCGGCAACTACCGGTCATCTACTTGACGTACAAAACCAAAACTTTATATTTTTAATTTCGTTGTGCTGTCAGTATGATTTTTTTTTTCGCTTTTCACATCAAGGGTGGATCAAATCCACAAAAATGACATTTACATATCTATTATAATATTCAAGTAGGTACGTCGTTTCAATTGAACACCGTAGCGCATTAACCAGTTCAGAGTAATCGTGTTTTGCTCCAAAATCAGTACGATACAATATAATAAAGTAAACAAGTTTATTTGAACAATAAAATGAGAAGTTACTTTTTTTGCGCTTCATAACCTTTATTATTTTTGCAGTAGGTTTGTAGGTACCTAATGCATTTTCAAGGACAAAAATAAAATTTGTCTCTTTATCCATCAAATTCCTTGGTGTCCTTATGTACGCAGGTACTAAACAAAAAGAATATGAAAAGGACGTTCTCTAAAATTAATTTTTTTCGCAACTCCTCAAATTTAAATACATAAATAACTTTCGTTTCTCGTTCTTGAAAACACATCTGCTAAATATGGCATTTTCCATTGTTGTATTTACCATCATTGCACAGAGAATAATATTTCTTTGTGTTGGTACCTACTGCCTCGCAAAAATATATCAGAAAGTCAAAGGTATGTAAACGGGTTTTGGAAAATAAAAATAAAGCAACAATTAGCTAAGTACATATATATATATATGTACCTAGTATGTATATACATTGTATATATATGTAAAATTAGTCACACAAAAAAGGGACTGATAAATTAGGTAACCTATGACAAATAAATTAAATTTTGAACAACAAATTACATAACTAAGGTGTTGTTATATTTTTGTTCAATTCATTTTGACGTTTGTTTTGTTGAAATGGGTTATTTAAAAAAAAAAAACAAAATTTAACAAATTATGTTTTCTTTTTTAATGTCTCCCGTATAAAATGAAAGTTGTATCATGCTCTGCTTTTAGCTGCCTTAATTTGATAAGGAAAATTATTAGTCATATTATCTCATCTCATATCACGTGTGATAATCAATCTGGAACTCTGCCAACGGTGGGTGTGGCCACCACCCACTGTCTATTTCCCCCATCTAGTCGGAAGGTGGCTTGGGGGTGATGTTGTCCACTTGGAGTTACTTCATTTTCTCAAAAACTAAGCAGTATATGAACCTCACCTCCCTTAAATGAAAGCTGCGATTTTTTTATATAATTTAATTTTTCTTTATTGGTTGGCTTAGTAATTTTTTTTAAACGTATTTAAGTCAATAAAGTACATATTGTGAAATATGAGTTTAACATCATTTTCTCGTAAACCATAAGCAGTATACCAACCTCATTATAGTATATGAAGCTCCTCTTTGCAAGAATGAAACTGTCAACTCATAGTTATCCTCACTTTTCCACCGGGCCAAATACACCCTAATATCAGGCCAAAGTCACCCCGTCATATGCCTTTTTTTGTATAAAAAAATTAAAATAAATTGTTTCAAAAATTGTAACAAATGTAGAATGTGTAGAAATCGATTTGCATAATAATGCTTTTATTGGAGTTTAATTCATTTTGCAATACTATTACTGCAACATGTTGAAACCTTGCAAAATTTTATGGTGTTTTATTTATTTTTAAGGAAAATACTTTGTTAATTTTCTTTACTTTTTAATATTAGTATTTAAAAAAAGTTTCGTAGGTATTTAGAAAAAAGTTTGAAAATGATAACACAACTCCTTCACATATAAAATAAATTTTGAAAAAGTGTCTATTCAAAAGCCAAAGTCATCCTGCAGGCCAAAGACACCCCCAGTTCACGGTACATTGGCCAGTGAAGTGAAAGTTATTTTTTATTGTGGATTATTTTATATTTTGTATGGGGCCAGTGAAGCGTCTTGTACCTACAGACAGAAAGTGGCCATGTAAGTGCCGACGGATTCATCCTTCCCCTGTGAATGACTGTTAATATCTTATAGGAAAAAACCATCGTACCTACCTAGTACCGGTAGGGGTCCGCCTTGAGTTCCTTCCAACTCGTGAAATCTTTCGTGACCACCAATAATCACATCAGCGCTTTTCCATTAAAAGGCTCTGAAGCACAATATGAGAAGATGGTTTTCTGAAACATTAGTAGCCAATTCGAAGTTTTCTACGGTTTTCCAAGAAAGATTTCACTGCGTTTTGAATTTTTGACATTGATCTGATAAAACCAGTTGACTTTATTTTTCTTTCTGAAGTCATCAATTTAACCATAAACAGAGATTATTCAACTTTTGTGTGGAATTCAAATTACTAACAATCACTTTCAGTATTTAAGACGAATATTTATTACTTCGTTGATGTGTGTTATTGAAAAAAAAAAACGAAAAATAAATTCTTTGTCACTGTCGCATTGAGTTGTGTGGTTTTTATATTAAAAGAGTATTAAACTTTCCCCTTGAGACTTTTTTCTTGTTCTTCCCCTCATGACGGCAGTGAGGGAAAAACCTACATTATTATGTATACTAATGTATAATTATATAGATGTATACATCAGAATTAACAGCAGAATACTCTTTACTAATCTTACAAATATGCGGTAAACCCGTTAAGCCACCGTCACATAAAATACATATATTTATATGGATGCATCGTTACTCGATTTACACTTTCACTTTTCATCATTTGTTTTATCTGTCCCAATGTTTAAATGATGAAAGTGGCGTTTTTTTTTATAGTCGCAAGAAGAGACATGCATTAAGTATGAGAAAGGTCTATGGACTGTTGGAATGTTTTGTGAATAATAAATAAGTTGTGTGCTAGCTCCATGGTCAATAATAAAAAAAGTCTAGCAAAGTAAACTGAACCAAGTAACCCACTGATCGATTTAAAACTTTGCATGAGTCAATTGAAATTCTTCATGGTTGATAATGAATCTGAGACGCGCTTGGAATTATGTTATTGGATGTACCTACTTATAGTTGATTGGCGACTTCTTTTTTCTCGTGAAAGTTGTTTGTTCATTTTGTTAGTAGCCTTGTGCATACAATTAAAAAAAAAATAATCCAAGGTCGTTATGCATACAAACTTGTTTACCATGCATTGGAACGTATGAAGTTCCATAATATGTAGTTCCATCCTACATATATGAAATTTTGTGGAATTCAATATTTTGTAGTTTTTAACAAGATCTTGTAAAATTTTTATTTCGTTGTTCAGATGCATCCGGAGATAGTATGCGCCACGTGTAGTCAATTTTTGAACTCAAACCGAAATGCCTTGTCAATATAATATGTAATATCAATTTAATAATCTACTTGTTTTTTTTTTTTTTAAACAAGTTCAATGACATATACCTTATTTTTGTGCCGACCGTTTAACTACCCTTAATACAAAACAGCTTCATCATCATCATCGGCTCGACAACCGGGGTCCGGTCCTGGCCTCCTTCAACAAGTCTCTCCACCTATCCCGGTCTCGAGCCGACGCCATCCAGTTGCGCACCCCAAGGCTCCGGGCGTCCTGGTCTACGCCATCTCTCCAGCGCAAGCATGGTCTACCACGCTGTCGTCTGCCATAGAATGTACCACAAAGAACTTTCCGAGCAGGTTCCTCTTCGCTCATGCGAGCTAGGTGCCCTGCCCACCGAAGTCTACCGAGCCTAATTTTTTTCACTATATCTGCTTCAAGGTAGATTGCGTACAATTCATGATTGTACCGTCTCCGGAATCGTCCTTCCTCACATATGGGGCCAACAATTCTCCTTAAGACTTTTCTCTCGAACGCGGCTAAGAGATCAGAGTGCCTTTTGCTAAGCACCCAAGTCTCGGATCCATATGTGAGTACTGGCAGAACCATGGTCCTGTACAGCAGTAGTTTTGAAGTTATGGTGAGATTTCTGGATTTGAAGAGCTTTGACAGACTGTAGTAGGCTCTGTTGGATTTGAGAAGCCGCCCGCGTATTTCTTCTTCTATATTGTTATCGGCTGCTACTATTGACCCAAGGTATTTAAAGGATTGCACCACTTCAAATTCGTGCTCCGCTACCTTGATTGTTTGACCAACTGTTCCTCTCGCATTCGACGCCACCATGTACTTTGTTTTACCTTCACTAATGTGCAGCCCCAGATTTTGTGCCGCCTGCTCGATCTGGATGAAGGAATCGTGTACAGCTTGCTCGGTTCTTCCGATGATGTCGATGTCGTCTGCGTAAGCCAGTATCTGGCTGGACCTGTTGACGATGGTCCCTCTTGTTGCCGTGCCAGAGTCACGGATTGCTTTCTCCAACGCCAGGTTGAAGAGGAGGCAGGCCAAACCATCCCCTTGTCGGAGTCCATTAAAGATGTTGATTGGTCTGGATAGCAATCCGGCTATTTTTACTTGGCTTGTTACGTTGGTCAACCTACATAGTCGTGTCAATTTATTTGGGATGCCGAATTCTCTCATGGCTTTGTAAAGTTCTACCCTGGCTATGCTATCATAGGCGGCCTTAAAGTCTATAAACAGGTGGTATGTTGGGATGTTAAATTCTAGACATTTTTCCATCGCCTGCCTAAGGGTAAAGATCTGATCAGTTGTTGATTTGCCTGGAATGAAACCACACTGATATTGTCCGATGATGGTTTTAGCGTATGGGGTTATCCGGTCTTGTAGGATAGAGGAGAGTATCTTATAGGCGGTACTCAACAACGTGATACCTCTATAGTTGCTGCACGTTGTGACATCTCCTTTCTTATGTATGGGGCATATTATACCTTTTCGCCAGTCTTCTGGCATTTCTTCACGCTCCCACACGTGCACTATAATATCATGAATTGCCTGACGTAGAGCTGGCCCACCGTGTTGAAATAATTCGGCTGGTATACCATCAGCTCCCGGGGCTTTGTTTTTCTTTAGCCGGTCTATAGCCTTCTCAACCTCTTCTATGCTTGGTGACGGCAACATAGGGTATTCGTCTTGAAGCAGTGGAGCCTCCACTTCTGCAGTGAGTTGACCATTTAGCAATTCATTAAAGTACACTTCCCATCGCTCCAGTATGCTTTGTGGATCGGTGATCAGATTTCCCTCTCCGTCCTTGCAGTATGTGCAGCGTGGTGTGTACTGCGTCATGTTTCGGATGGATTGGTAGAACTTCCGCGCCTGGTGCTGACCTCGCTCTCGGCTTTTTTCTATTTCACAGATTAAGTTCTTCTCCCAGGCTGATTTTTTCTGTCTGTGAAGCCGTTTTTCTATTCTTCTGAGCTCTTTATATTCTTCTTCGCGTGCCCGCGTTCTATGAGATTGCTGCATTGCTCGGTACGCAACATTCTTACGTTCAGTCGCTAGCTTGCATTCATCATCAAACCAGTCGTTCCGATTTCTACGACTGCTGCCTAAGATGGAGTTGGCAGTACTAATGACAGTATTCTTAAGGCGTGTCCACTTCTCATCTACGCCCAGCATACTGGCCCCAGGACTTACTCTCCCTAAATCAAGCGATTCTAGGGCGAGTCCTAACGCATTACCAAAGGTGTTACTGGCATTTTCATTGCGCAGGGCAGCCGTGTTGATTCGAACTTGATCGGCGGATGCAATACGTCTTCGCAAGGCAATCCGCCCTCGGAAGACCATACCAACAAGATAGTGATCCGAGTCGATATTGGCGCCTCGGTACGTTCGTACCGTCATCAAGTTCGAGTAGTGGCGACGGTCTATCAACACGTGGTCTATTTGGTTACGAGTGACTCCATCAGGTGATACCCAGGTGGCTTTGTAGATATCTTTTCGCGGGAACCTGGTACTCGCAACGACCATGTTTTTCGATGCTGCCAATTCTAAGACTCGAAGTCCATTGTCATTAGTGTTCTCATGCAAACTATGGGTGCCTGCGTAATGCCTGAATACCGGCTCCCGACCTATTTTTGCGTTCAAATCCCCAAGGATGATTTTTACGTCATACCTTGGACAGGCATTGAGGGTCCTCTCGACTTGTTCGTAGTAAGTCTCTTTTTCTTCGTCTGAGGACTCCTCCGTAGGTCCGTGAACGTTAATGAGGCTAATGTTCGTAAATTTGCCTCGCACGCGAAGGGTGCATAGCCTTTCGCTTATAGCGTTAAAGCCGATGATGGTAGACTTCATTTTTTCGCTGACTAGGAAGCCTACCCCGAGCACATGGTGTTTTGTATGACAGCTGTAGTATACGTCATATTCTTTCTTCTGTAAAACACCATTCCCTGTCCATCTGATTTCTTGTAGTGCTGTTATGTCAGCTCTATATTTTGACAGGGCATCGGCTAGCTGCTGAGCAGCTCGAGCTCTATAGAGCGATCGTACGTTCCATAAGAAAATTCGTAAATCGTTTTGCCGTTTTCGTTGCGTTGGTTGTCGTCGTGAGATCAGTCCGTTTCCGAGGCTTGTTGTCGGGTTCGTAATTCTAAAATTTTACGGAACAGGGAATTAACCTGTTGCCAACCTGAGGAACTAGCCTGATCATATTAGCCAAACCTTTTTTAAAAGGCTTGTTACTAGCGGCCGCCGCAAAGAGGCTATGATCACACTTCCACCAGTCCCGAATAGTTACGGCACGTGCATGTTTTCATATGCTACATGTTATTCCCCCTATTCGTCTGATGGCTGACCGCCATCAACAGCTTATTAACCATTAATTCTACAATGTTAACAAATCATGTTCTATTAAAATTGACGGCTGTTAAAACAATAAGCAAAGCTATTGATAAAAATATTTGCTACATTATTTAAAAATATATTCTTTATTCACAAGTTCTAATAATCTATTGGTCGATTGATGTATATTCTATTCCTCGATTAATATTTATGACTGTAAGAAAAAGTATTTGAACATATTGTGCTTATTGAACTCCAATTTGATTGGGAGAATCCAATTTAATGTAAAATTTTGAATTTAAATACCATAATATATTCAAACTTCGTAATTAAGTTCGATATTGGACGTATTTTTTTTGTGTGTGATGATAAATTTATATAATTAATGGTGTTAGGACAATGTTTGTAATTGTTCCAAAACCATTAATTATATAAATTTATCATCACACAGAAATATGGTTGGTTTGAACACATAAATTCTCTTTGGTTTGTGTTGCTCATGTAAAGCCATACACATTAATAATCTTTGATCATGAAACTTTACACTTATGTGCCGCTTATCTCCATCTTATGATTGTAAAAAAATCATAAAAAACGTTGGCATTGAAAATGCAAGTACTGAAACTTTGCAATAAGATCAGTGAAATTAAAACTTTGGAAATTAAATGACGGAAAATGTTCCATGGTGGATATTTTGCAATAAATTTTAAAAAATGTTTGGCGTTTTATCGGTCACGCTACAACATTATGTGTTACATTCCTTTTTTTGTCTTATTGTTATAATGATAAGATAAGGTTCCACCGTATGATTCATTTGTGTATCAATTTGATTGCAACTGAGTGCATTATGTAATTAATGATATTTTACAAGTCTTAAGTAATAAACAGTCGGTAGGTACTTATTTATACCAACAAAGGAGAACGTATAATAAGAATTTAAGTACCTAAAGTCAAATTGTATAAGCAATTTACTATCTTCAATAACGCTTATGATTCCTCTCCTTGACCTTCCTTAATATTTTAACAACCAAAGCTGATCTACATTGTTATATTAATGTTGATTGATTGAAGAGGTGGGAGACCGAAATCGTAATACCGTCGGAGAAATTAATTAAAAACAATTCAAACATTTTCTATTCTATTTAGATTCGTGGCTGTAAAATTAATGCGCTCAACTTCGCCGTAATTTTTGTAATTACTTCGTTACCGGAAGTAGTTGTGTTAGATTTCTTAAATAAATAATATTTGCTTCTTTGTCGCTACTTTTCAACAAATTAGATATATACAGCCTTCTACCCATTAATCGATGGATGCATTTTCTATTCCTTGATTAAGATTAATGTCTGTAAAATCAATTCACTCAACTTACCGTGCTTTCCGAAACTATTTCGTAAGCAGAAGTAGTTGTGTTACAATTAAATTAATAATGTTTGTTTATTTGTCGGAATCGTAGTACCATCGGAAAAATGAAAACGAAAACAAAAACAAAGTTTTTTTATTCTTGATTAATAACTGTAAAATTAATTCAATCAACTTATTGTGCTTTTCGAATCTATTTCCTTAGCAGAAGTAGTGCTACAATTACGAAGAAGTTACTTTTCATTAAATTAAAAAATTGCAGCCTACTACAGTATTATACACAACCTTTAATACTCTGAAAACAAACGTTGTTAAAATCTTCGCTGGTCACGAAGGTTCCTTTGTTCGGACGAACTGCTAAGAATTGAAACGCACTCTTCTTGGTTAATAATTGAATGGTTTATTCTCTATAAAATAATAATATTTAATATAATATATATTTAACAATATGTAAGTATCTTACTATTTTTAGCAGCTTCCTCGTGACTACTTATAAGTTCGAACAAAACAATATCAATGAAAAGCTATTTTTATATTTTTCTCTTCTAATAATTCAATGCAAACATGATTTGTAAATTAATGAATATCAAAGTAGTTTCTCAACAAGTAAACAATTATTTTAAAAATGTAAATGCAAAAATAATATCTAAAACTAAGTTTATAAAAAGTGTTTTTTTTTTTTTGACAGAGTGTATTGTCTAGGACGTTCTTAACTTTTTAACAAACGTTTTACTGTTAACTAATTCAGTTGTATGGTAATTGACGTCTACTCCATAAAAAAGTTTGTTTATTTCCGCCAATATTTGTGTGATGTACTAAACAAATTTATATACAAAACTACCCGATTCGCGTCTCCTTATTCTATGATTATGAGTTATTCTTATGACCCATACTTTGGAAAACATTTTTCTAAAACGTATCACCCTTTCATGGATGAAAGGGTGATATTTTATAAAGAAACATATTTGAATTGCATAAATATGTATTAGTTTTACAATTTCTATACATGATAAAAACACCAAAAATGATATTGTGAATATACAGCTTAACACCCATTGGTTGATCAATTTATACATTGTTTTGAATTGACTAAGATTCATAGCTGTTACATTAAATAGCGCGACTTACCGTGTTTCTTGAAATTATTTCGATTAACAGAAGTAGATGTGCAACATTTAACTATCTTTAGCTTCTATAAATACCATTGATTCGTAAAATAAAAAAAATGTTTCTTTTACTTCAGCTGAACGTGCTCTTGACACAATGAATTTTGACTTGATCAGAAATCGCCCAATCCGCATTATGTGGTCTCAGAGAGATCCATCTCTTCGGCGTTCCGGTGTTGGCAATGTATTTATCAAAAATTTAGATAAAAGCATCGACAATAAAGCCATCTACGATACATTCTCCGCTTTTGGTAATATCCTCAGCTGCAAAGTCGCTGTCGACGAGAAAAACAACTCAAAGGGATACGGTTTCGTACACTTTGAGACAGAAGAAGCTGCCAATATGTCTATCGAAAAAGTAAACGGCATGTTGTTGGCTGCCAAGAAAGTCTATGTAGGCAAATTCATTCCACATAAGGAACGCGAGAAGGAATTGGGCGAGAAGGCCAAACTATTCACAAACGTTTATGTGAAGAACTTTGGCGAAGATTTCGATGATGAGAAGTTGAAAGAATTGTTTGAACCATTCGGAAAGATCACAAGTCATAAGGTTGTTAGTGTTAATAAGAGTTTTTAATTGATCAAAGTTTTTTTTCAATATTATTCTTAATATATTTTTAGGTTATGACTAAAGAAGATGGCAAAGGCAAAGGTTTTGGTTTTGTTGCATTTGAAACGACTGAAGCTGCTGAGGCCGCTGTTACTGCTCTCAACGGCAAAGAAATGACCGACGGAAAGAATTTGTATGTCGCTCGTGCCCAAAAGAAGGCTGAACGTCAAATGGAATTGCGTCGCAAATTCGAAGAGCTCAAGAAGAAACGCCATGAATCCGTATATGGCGTCAATTTGTACGTCAAGAATCTTGATGACAGCATCGATGATGAACGTCTTCGCAAAGAATTCTCTCTGTACGGCACCATCACATCAGCCAAGGTGATGACCGACGAAGATGGCCGTTCCAAAGGATTCGGATTTGTTTGCTTTATTTCGCCAAACGAAGCCACATGCGCAGTTACAGAGCTCAACGGACGTGTTGTTGGCTCGAAGCCATTGTACGTTGCTTTGGCTCAACGCAAGGAAGATCGTAAAGCTCACCTTGCATCACAATACATGCGTCACATGTCTGGCATGCGTATGCAACAGATTGGCCAAATCTTCCAGCCCAACGCTGCTGGTGGATTCTTTGTGCCAACCATGGCTCCTAACCAAAGATTCTTTGGTCCACAAGTCACCACCCCAATGCGCAACACTCCACGCTGGGCACCACAAGTTCGCCCGGCTGCTGTTGGACAAGGAGTTGCTCAAGGAGCAGCTGCCGCTGCTGGTGGCTTCCAAAATGCTGCTATGGCAGCATCGACAGCTCAATTCAGGCCACAAGGAGCCCGCGGAGCTCCACAAGCTGTACAAGGCGCTCACGCTGCAGCAACCGCAAGTGCATTGAGAAATACTGGTGCACGAGCTATTACTGGCCAACAAGCTGTTTCTGCAAACATTCAGATGGCAGCTCCTATTGCCACAGGACCACAACCACGTGCTCCTAATTATAAATACACAGCAAACATGCGCAATCCCCCAGCACAGCAAGTACAAGCTCAAGCTGCTGTACAACAGATGCATCCAAAAGGTAAGTTTGAGATTTTTCTTTTATTATTTTTTGTTAGATTTCTGAAAAATCATGTAGTAGAAGTAGTTGTGTTACAATTCATGACTGTAAAATGAATGCACTCAACTTACCGTGCTTCTCGAATCTATTTTAGCAAAAGTAGTTGTGTTGCAATTAAATTAACAATGTTTGTTTATTTGTCAGAATCGTAGTACCGTCGGAAAAATGAAAACGAAAACAAAGTACTTCTCATCAAACTAAAACTATACAGCCACCCATTGATCGATGGATGCATTTTCTATTCCTTGATTAAGATTAATGGCTGTAAAATCAATTCACTCAACTTACCGTGCTTTCCGAAACAATTTCCTAAGCAGAAGTAGTTGTGTTACAATTAAATTAATAATGTTTTTTTATTTGTCGGAATCGTAGTACCATCAGAAAAATGAAAACGATAACAAAATCAAAGTACTTCTCATCAAACTAAGACTATACAGCCACCCATTGATCGATGGATGCATTTTCTATTCCTTGATTAAGATTAATGGCTGTAAAATCAATTCTCTCAACTTACCGTGCTTTCCGAAACTATTTCCTAAGCAGAAGTAGTTGTGTTACAATTAAATTAGTAATGTTTGTTTATTTGTCGGAATCGTAGTTCCATCAGAAAAATGAAAACGAAAACAAAGTACTTCTCATCAAACTAAAACTATACAGCCACCCATTGATCGATGGATGCATTTTCTATTCCTTGATTAAGATTAATGGCTGTAAAATCAATTCACTCAACTTACCGTGCTTTCCGAAACTATTTCCTAAGCAGAAGTAGTTGTGTTACAATTAAATTAGTAATGTTTGTTTATTTGTCGGAATCGTAGTACCATCAGAAAAATGAAAACGAAAACAAAATCAAAGTACTTCTCATCAAACTAAAACTATACAGCCACCCATTGATCGATGGATGCATTTTCTATTCCTTGATTAAGATTAATGGCTGTAAAATCAATTCACTCAACTTACCGTGCTTTTCGAAACTATTTCCTAAGCAGAAGTAGTTGTGTTACAATTAAATTAGTAATGTTTGTTTATTTGTCGGAATCGTAGTTCCATCAGAAAAATGAAAACGAAAACAAATTACTTCTCATCAAACTAAAACTATACAGCCACCCATTGATCGATGGATGCATTTTCTATTCCTTGATTAAGATTAATGGCTGTAAAATCAATTCACTCAACTTACCGTGCTTTCCGAAACTATTTCCTAAGCAGAAGTAGTTGTGTTACAATTAAATTATTAATGTGTGTTTATTTGTCGGAATCGTAGTACCGTCGGAAAAATGAAAACGAAAACAAAATCAAAGTACTTCTCATCAAACTAAAACTATACAGCCACCCATTGATCGATGGATGCATTTTCTATTCCTTGATTAAGATTAATGGCTGTAAAATCAATTCACTCAACTTACCGTGCTTTCCGAAACTATTTCCTAAGCAGAAGTAGTTGTGTTACAATTAAATTAGTAATGTTTGTTTATTTGTCGGAATCGTAGTTCCATCAGAAAAATGAAAACGAAAACAAAGTACTTCTCATCAAACTAAAACTATACAGCCACCCATTGATCGATGGATGCATTTTCTATTCCTTGATTAAGATTAATGGCTGTAAAATCAATTCACTCAACTTACCGTGCTTTCCGAAACTATTTCCTAAGCAGAAGTAGTTGTGTTACAATTAAATTATTAATGTGTGTTTATTTGTCGGAATCGTAGTACCGTCGGAAAAATGAAAACGAAAACAAAATCAAAGTACTTCTCATCAAACTAAAACTATACAGCCTTCTACCCATTGATCGATGGATGCATTTTCTATTCCTTGATTAAGATTCATGGCTGTAAAATTAAGCACTCAACTTACCATGCTTCCGAACCTATTTCGTAAGCAGAAGTAGTTGTGTTACAATTAAAATAATAATGTTTGCTCTTTTCTCGTTGTTGCTAGTTTATGAATTAATTATATCGTTCAAGTTAGTTTAAAACAGTACCGGCGGCAGGCGTTACCATTTAGTCGCTACAATTGCACATAAATAATCGTCTGTTTCTGCAAGATATTTGACGCTTAGTTTTCCACAAGGGTGGGTACGATGTTGAAAGTCTGCCAAGTAACACAATTTAGCATGTCGGCAGAGATTGTCAATATCGATAAAATATAGAAGTCACTTATGAAAAACCATTTATGTATACCTATAAATATTAGCTACATACCCACTCAATTGCATGTTTTCTGATGTAAATTTTATTTTTGTTTCAGGACAAGAGAAACTTATTGCTTCCCTTTTGGCTAATGCTGCTCCTCAGGATCAAAAACAAATCTTGGGTGAACGTCTGTATCCATTGATCGAGCGTATGTATCCTTCATTGGCTGGTAAAATAACCGGAATGTTATTGGAGATTGAAAACTCCGAGCTTTTGCACATGCTGGAGGACAACGAAGCCCTCAAGGCCAAGGTCGAAGAAGCAGTTGCTGTTTTGCAAGTTCACCGTGTCAAGGACCAACAAAACTAAAGCAACTTAAATTAAACTTTCTATATATACAACAACAACAAAACTCGTTTAAAACCAACTTATCATCAACAACTACCAACAACCTGCAAGGAAAAAAAGTAGCAATCTATTAAAACCATAACACCATACACAAGTCGTGTCACTCACACGTCACATAATAACCCTCTCAGCGTTTTTAAATTGTGTTTTTACTTAAGTGTTTTTTTTTTAGTTTTTTAATTCAATGCGAACATCTGAGCTCTCAAAAAAGTTATGAAACAATCAAGCAACTGAAAAGCGAATACGAATATCATTAATTTTGATAGAAAATGATTTATTTCAAAAAAAAAGGTTTTTTTTATTATCTAATAAACTTAAAGAAATCTTTCACGTGTGCTCGCAGGTTTTAAAGAAAGAAGATTTTGCCGATTTTTTAAATTCATTTCGAATTGGATGGAAGACGCAGCAGTTCCGCTGATAATAAGTTTTCCTTGTTTTTTAAGGCAAATTATGCCTTACGTTGTATCAATTGCTGAATAAATTTTTATTTTTGCATTTAGTTGTTAAAAAACTTAATTTACTTCCAACGCTGCACCACGTTGATTAGTATTTCTCGTTTTTTTTTTTTTTTTTAATGTTTATTAGAGCTGTTAGTTGCTTTTTGTTTCTATTCATTTTCACATAACCTGAATTTTCCCCTCAAAAAGAAGAAAAAATCTTATATACTAAAAAAGCAAAAATACAATAAAAATGGAAAACATAAAAATGAAACAAAAAATCGAAAATTTATTAAAAAAAGAAAAAAAGAAAAAAACTTCTTACAAAAGTAAAAATAAATGAAAATGAAAAAAAAATTGTAAAACGAAACAAAAAATTAAAAAATTTACAAAACAAATAATGGAATACCTAGAAAAAAAAACACCTTGAGAAACGGAAATAAATTATTCAAGAAGATGAAAAAAAATGGTTATTATTGTCGTCGTAAAAAAAAGAGATATTTGATTTTGCTACTTTAAAACAAAAAACTTCAACAAAAAAGAAAATACATAAAAACTTTAAAAAATCCTCAAAAAAATCGTAAAATCGAGTAAAAAATAAAAAAGAAAAAAATGTTTAAAACACACTGTTGTCGAAAACAAGAAAAATTATATAAAAATGTAAAATATAAAAAAAAACATGAAAAACAATTATTGCGTTCGCGACAAAAAAAAATTTCATACAAAAAAGCTAAAACAAAGATAAAGTAAATAATATGGGGTTTCCAATAGGGACATGTCAGGTTGGCAGTATTTTGCTCTTTTACACAATTGAGCAGCACGTCCAAATGATAAAACTTTGTTAGTTTGTGACGCCCATTTAACGGCATTTCAAAGTTGACATTCTTCCAAGGTTTTGTGGAAAAATTTGAGATTATCGACCAACACCCATATTGTCAAAATACCAGCCCTTATTGGAAATACCGGTACAAAAAAATTGCAAAAAATGAACACACAAAAAATATTGACTAAAATAATATTGATAAAAAAAAAATAATACCAAAATCATTTTTCCCACACAGAATATGATTTTTGACTTGCTTTCTTGCGAACCCACATTCAAGAGGGAATCTAATTTTGATACCCTGTGGTTTTCGCCTTTCTTATTATTTTCTTTCGTTCAAATTTTGTTTAATTTTTTTTTTTTTGTATTCTTTGTTCAACTTTCCTTCATTCCGAATCATCACACTGAATTGAAAACAAATCTTGTGCCTGTAATGTTGCGTGTGGGAAGAAAGGCTAACAATAATTAATTCAATTTATTTATTTTTTTCCTTAAATTGTTATTTGTGATGAGAATGAAAAACAAAACAAAATATGTTGATTTTCAATATAATTACAATAAATGGCCAGCAAAAATATCTCCATTGAAATTATTTTCTTTTTATTATTTTCCTCAGCATTCGATATTATGTGATTTAAGTTCCGTTATTGTTTGCGAGATTAAAATTTACTTACTAGCCATTAATGAAAATCACAGGAGATATAATAAATAATTTTCTACAAATTCACATATTTTTTTTAAAACAAGATAAAAATAAAAAAAAAATACAAAAAAATATAAAAACATTTTTTTTTACTCCGAAGCGGAAATTTCCAGGAAACAACATTGGAAAAAAATTAAATTGTTAAATTGTTTTGAATTTGTTCAGTTTCTAATTTTAATATGCATTTTAATTTATAATTGTAATGATATTTGATTTGTCAAAATGAAATAAAAACTAAATATAAATATTATCTACAAATATCTTACTTATCATTATTGAAAACAATACATACATATATCAAAAATGTAGAAACAAAAATAATAAAATAAATTATAATTCCATACTGTACAAGAAATTTGAAATAAATGCACTTCCACTTCGGTTAAAATATAGACTTTTTATTCTTCTAAATTATTATTTGTCTTAAAGAGTCTCAAGGAGCTCTTTTTTCATCAAGTATTTATTTCGTTTATTTTGTAATACAGTGGTCTAATTAGGGATTATGAAGCGAATCGTTCTCTTTCTACAAGTCATGTTTCACCGAGTTTAAAATGCTGCAATCTATTAAAACTGTAGCAGATCACAATTTATTTTGATTTTATGACTCTCACAAGTTGTAATTATGGGGGAGAATCTGAAAAACTCTCAAAATCAAATTCACCTCTTGTTATTACTTGTGACTTGTGAGGTATCAGTGATGTTGGGGATCGAGAATCGGGCTGTTAGCCAACAAATTATTGTTTTATTTGTTATCCGAATACGTTTAGATACATATAAATATATGTGTTTTTATTTCGATGCTCTATTAATTTTTAAATTTTGAATTTCAGTCTGTTTTTATAAAGCTGTCTCTGGAAGTTTAGCTAATTTCAGCTCTAGACACTGCTAATTAAATATGAACAAATGATCTACTTCATCTCGAATTGTCTTGTGGTTATCTTCGAATTCAAATTATTTGCTCCGCAAAATATGATTTGGCAATATTTTATGTTTATTACTTTTTATTTGACAACGAAGAATGTAAAATTAAAACTTGCACATGATACGGATGCAGCCTCAACTGCAGATGCACTGAATAAGTTGGTGCAAGATTTTGATAACTTAAGAAACAGTTTAGACTCTATAGACTCAAAACTGAAAACTTTACAAATAACGCTGGAACAAAAGTCCACTCTCGATGATAGCAATTGTTTAGCTCGTGATGTTGTGGACGCAAAACCGTCGTTTTAACCTGGCTGAAGAAAAACTAAACGAATTGGGTTATAACCAAAAAAATATCTACATCTACATACATAAAAATGTAAACAACAAAGGTCGATAGCTTATACGAAATTTTTCGTTAAAAATTGAGATTCGCAATACCAATTCAAATTTTCGATGTTCGACAATCGACAAAAGTCGTTTATCGATAGAAGAACGCCACTCGCAACAAGGGCCTTAGGTTGTTTTTTTCAATGCGGTTTTAAATGAAATTCGTTCCAGTGGTAGTAGCGATCCTATTAAAGTAATGGAGTTGATTGATTCTTTGGAAGCAGTTGTTTAAAAAAAAAAAAAAATAAAGCGTTGAAGTCTAAACCCAAAGTGCTAATCGAAAATGCCATTGAGGATATAAATGACTTAGGAGGTGGACATTTTTTTTACTGCTTTGTATGAATTTCGTTCGTTTCAAATGATGTAAATGCATCGAGTCGCAGATAATGGTTTAGTAGTTGTTTCTGCGAGTAGGATTCTAGACAAAAACATTAGTCAGAAACATATACCTCAAGTTATAACGGGTCTGAAAGCAATATTCAATCGATTTCTGGTAACTTGAACAATCATGCCACTCTAAATCTTGGGATTTCACTTAAGGGGACTGAAAAAAAGAGAGAAGTTCATAACACTTGGTCTGGAGCTTTTGAGCAACTTTCAACCTGTGCGAGGAATCTATTCTGTCAAACGAGAGTTTGTTTTTGGAATAAAGGACGTGGACAGTACTTGTGTATATGTAGGTAGTACATCGATAAGCTATGATGAAAACAGACGAAGTATTTATACTTGGCATCCAGGTGGAGTTAAACCGGTTTTACTATTTAATGCTAAAAGAATTGATGATTTATTTTAAAAACGAAGAACATTTCGATGAGTATTTATGTATATTCAGTTGCTAGATTTTCATAGGATATGCGATATATGGATTCCGGAACAGATGCACAAAGTGCGTGGGAAATTGAACTGGGATGGTTACTATTGTTATATTAAAACTACTTTCTACAATGAACATATCTTTACACCAATGATAAAATATGACCAGGATAATAATTATGTTAATACAGTGAAACCTGGTACCTTGGTAAGAAATCAAGAATTTCAGTGGCATAAGGAGCTGTGATAAGACTGATACACTAAAATCTATGTCTAATTGAATAATGAATTATTATTCTTCAATTTTTTCTAAAATGCAATGAACAAATTTAATTAATTACATATGTAATTGTTTTCTTTCTATTCATAAGTCTGATCGCGAAAAAAAAGAACGTATACGACACAGTGACTAAAAATTTGATTGTATCTGTTGGCAATACTTTTCATTCAATAACTTTTCAATATAAAACTATTTTTTTTTATTTATTTATTAACACTAAGCTAAATGTCTAGCTCATAAGGATAGATAATACAAAAATTACAAATAGTCCAGTGGGCCGATTAGGGAATACGAAGCGAGTCTTTTTTGGTGGCGAATATGTAGTTTGGCATTGTTGTTTTCGCTTTCGTCTCTTTCGTTTTATATTTTCCATAGTTTTTTTTTTTGGCGGAGTAGTGTATTGACAGCGAATGTTTTTTGGTTAATGTTTTGTTGCATTAAAATAAATAAAAATGTGAGTTTGACTAGTTAAATATATTTTTTGGATCTAAAACTTAAGAGATAAACAATAAATTATTTCATAAACAATGTGTAGGTAACAAATACCTCAACACACGACATCACTAACAATGAGAACATGAAAGAGCCAATAAAACTAATACTGAAGCTACTTTTCTCATAAATAGTGGAGAAAATTAAACAAATATTCAACACACAACACAATATACATGTCTTTTTAAAAATATTTTGATTTTATTTCGAAGTAAATGACAAAAAATTGCACCTACTCCCGGCCTCGATGATGTAGTGACCTGTCAATTGAGTGGAACGATTGGAAGGATTCGCTTCGTATTCAATAAATAAAGTGAGGCGAGTCGAAAATAAGATATCGAATTGAAAACGACTCGCTTCGTATTCCCTAATCGGGCCACAGGAAAACGGGGAATCGACTGTGCATTTTGTGCTCTCAGTGAGATTTTTTTTATATGTGTTTTTAGAGGTGCTTCCTGAGTATAAATTTTTTTTTTTGCGGAATCCAGATCCGCGTACTAAGGGGCGCCGCCATTTTGCAAAGAGTTTTGACCTAATTTTCTCGAAAACGGTAAGTCTGACAAAAAACATACCGAACACAAATTTGTAGAAAATAAAATTTCTTTTTTTTTTACATACACTTTTTTAATGTATATTTAATATATCAAAAGTTATAAGCAAATAAAAATCAGTGTTTTACATGCTTAGTATTCGGAGTCAGGGAACTGTTTTGTTTTTCATATTACATCATAAAAAATTCAAGGTCAAAGTGGTAGACAAGTTTATATCAAACAAATCTTTGTTTTTACTTTTTTTATTTAGAGCATTTCAAACAGAAAATGGTAAAAGACTTCTTTGTTATTTCAGAATAAAAACAATTGTTAAAATAAAAATAATTTGTATGAAAATAACAAAGAAATCTTGTACCATTTTCTGTTAAAAATTAAATGTTGGTTAGGAACAATGATAGACTTGACATAAAAACATAGCGATTCATAAAGTTCAAAAAGTTTTGGAAAGTTTTGGAATAAATGACATTTAGCAAAGGGTCTGTAATTCTGAATAAGATCTGTTCGCCCTTTTTTATGTAGTGGAATGATAAACGATTTTTTTCCATAAGATTGGAAATTCACAAGTGATAATTGAAAAGTTAAAAAAAAATAGATAATGGAAGCGGCGCAATTTTTTTTGAATATAGAAGCAGGTATAACATCTGGTCCAGGTATCCAACTTTCGTCCACATTAAATATAAATTTCATTATATCGTCAGTATTAGCATTGTATATAAATTTCTATAGTACAATCATGGAGCAGCGCCATCTAAAGAAAGTTGTGAACCGCACATTTGGAGGTTCTTACATTTACTAAGTGTCTATTCTGTTACCCTAACAATAGTCGTCAACAAAACAAATTAACAATATTTAATGTATTTTATTGGCTCTAAAATCCATATTTCTAAGACAAGAGTCGTAAACAAAACAAAAATCATATATGTTTACGACTGTTGTTAGGGTAACAGAATAGACACCTAGTAAATGCACGAACCTAAAAATGTGTTACTCACAACTTTCTTAAGACGGCCAGGCGATTTTTATTCAGCATGAAAATACTATAGAAATGTATATACAATGGTATTAGTTCGGAAATTCATATGAGTCAGAAAAGAATAAGATTTTAAGTTTGACCATCCTCGTCAAAGTTATCACAGTTGGAAGTATCACATCACAATATATACCTTTTATCACAGTTAGAAGTATCACACTTTAAAGTATCACAGTTGATGGTATCAGTACGGTTGTAGGCTGTTTTGAAGAAATCTGTTGTTACCTAGGGCCATGACTAGAAATATCATATGACTTGAGAGCAGATGGATAAGGACCTCAACTCCTCTTATTATTAATAAATTTCCAAAACTGTTTTGGGTCTACTTTAAGATTTCTTTGCACCTTCTGTAAGTATTTAAGATGTTTTAAAATGGTGATTTTATTAAAATTATCTCTTGCCTCACAATATTCAATGTAGTCAGTTTATTAAGCATTCTAAATCACTGCCGTACCAACCGGGAAATAACTCGATAATGCCCGAAATACGTGCTGGCAGGCAAATGTATTGTTATCAGCTTCCTAAAGACCACTAACATCTTAACATTAATACCATCTTGTTTTCTTGATTAATTTTCAAATGTTAACTGTAAAATTTAAAAGTAACAAAACCAAGGAGGAAGGTGTAACATATTTTTTTTATTTAATCTGTAAAACAAAATGTCATTGCTCATTTATTGATTAGTTAAGCTTTATGTATACATCATAATTTTTAATCAATAAACATAGAACATCTACATTAATGATTCGTTTTAAAAATTTATTACTTCATCATCATTATCATCATTATCGTCTTCAAAAAGTGAAATAATCTTTTCATGATCATCATAGTTCGCCTTCGTTTTACGATTATTATGAAAATTGGCATTATGCTCCTCCAAAGAAGCTACCGATTCAAATACTGTATTACACGTATTACATCTTGCACTGATTTTTATACTCATCAAAGGAAATGAGTCGTTACCATGATTCGGAGATTTTTTTCTAGATGGTTGTTGAAATTGGAGCATTGATGCATTTTTAAGCTTTTCAAAGAAATTTGATCTTTCATCACTAGCTGTGTTTCCTAAATTGATTTGTGATTCTTCAAATGTAGCCTTAGATGTATTGATTGAAATAAAGTTAGAATTATTTCCATTTGATGGACCATCAATTAGGTTGAGGATGTTTGAGAATTTTCCTCCAGGCTTATTTAGACTATCACTCTCATCAGTTGTTGTTGATGTTACATTTTGGCCAATGAGTTTTTTACCACAAATTTTATCAGTACTTCTTTCTGGAGTACTTTTTCTAAATGAATTATTCCTAAAAAAATCTAAATAAGGATCATTTGGCTTACTGCTTGTTTCCTCTGGAACGATAAGGGATTCAACATCTTGCTTAAGAATGCTAGCCAAGGATTTTTTCCTTTCGATTACAGTTTTGTTGCCTTCCTGTGCAAACTTTTCAGTTGGTTCATCAGAATTGGCACCTGATGATATCTCTGCAGTAGAATTTTTTCCATCGCTCTCCAGACGCTTTTTGGCTTCTCCATTGACTAACAAATCGGGAAGAAGAATTTCGCCACATGAAGATTTCAACCATTGGCATGTTTTGCGCAAACAAAATATCATTCTCCGAATGAATTCATGTGGAGACACAGCCTTACTGCGACGAATATCTAGCAGGCGATTGATCTCTTCAATAAAGAGGAGAAACTTATATTCAATGCACATTTCCATGTGCTCTTTGTATGATTCTTCAAACATAAAACGGCGAAAGCATGCTCGACACTTTCGCTCCTTGCATGTTTCTGGAATATTAATTGTTATATTTGATTCCTTTAGTTCGTCCAAATCCATCACGTCGTCTTCCTCAAAGTTCTTTTCCTTATAGGAAAAAAAATTCTTTTTTTGTTCGAGAGCTTCATTTTCATCACTGGAAGCAGTTTGAAATTCCTCTCCCAGTGGGTCACTATTTGTATTGTTCATTTCATCAAATATTGCAGCTAGATTATTATTACCTGCTGGTCTTCGATGAAATGGCTTCTGATGAGCTAAACGCTTAATTTTGCGTGCGGATGAATTTGTATCTTTGTCAAAAAGAAGATTCAAGTAGGTCATCGCTAAGACTTCTTCATTTTCATCTATAGGATTAGCTAAGTCATCAATATCCAAGTTCCTATTATTGGTTCTTTGTTTAGCTTCTTTATTGTCATTTAATTGCAAAAGTTTCTTCATGCAATCGTCATTTTTTGTTATTTTGGAACTTTGGTTGTTCAATATGTTCACGAGAGTATTCGTGTCAGTCTTTCGTTCTTCACTATAAATGAGGTCATTGGCAGTGATGAGAACACTTGCTTTATCATCATAGGAGTCTCCTCTTATGTTTGCTACACGTTTGCGAATTGAATTCTTAGACCTTCCACTTAAAGTTGCCACAGCTTTTAAACTTATAGCGTTGTTTATGGCTTGTTGGCGAAATGTTGCAGCATGTTTTAAATATGATATGCACAGCGCACACATTTTTTGGGGTAGGCCATCATCTTCGTTGACCTAAATTGGAAGAAATATGTTTTTTTTTATATTATGTACTTATGTACTTAATAAAACAATATGTTACCGATAGACCAGTAGTCTGTTCTAATAATTTGTGTATTGGTTCCTGCCATAAAAGGAACTCGTTTGGATTGGCATGCAAATATGATGGGATAATTGTGAAAATATCATAGTCTCCTCTACTTGAACATAAGCGACAAATGTTATCCCACATACTTAGGATATTTTTTTTTATCTTATATAACTATTGATTAATATGTCATTGTACAAAAATACAATTTTATAAAAAAAAAATAAATAAATCTAGTTAAACAAATAAAATTACAGACAAAATTACAAAAAACGACACAAAAAACACGAAACAATTTTTTGCAACCTAGTCCACTCAGCTGTGCTGTGGAGTGCGGCTGTATAGTGTATAGCGCCATCGCAGTTTCGCACGTAGGGATGAACGGTGAAGACAGACAAATGATTTAATAAAAAGAGACAAATATATAAATGGACCAAATGGACGTATACAGTGCAAAACATTATTATATTTAGCAATCACGGCTACTACACGTCGGCTCTTGTCACAGCTCTTTTTACGAATTGAAAGAGAGAAGAACACCAACATGGGAGAATAGTATATGAACACCATAAACCACCACCATGTATCATTAATTTATTATTAATAGATTTATGTAAATCATTCTTGTGTCATGGTGTGTCATGGTCAGTCGCGAACAGAGTAGCCACTAAAGTTACTTACGTGTAAATAATTAAAAGAAAATATACCTATTAACATCTTAACTTGTGTTTTGTAATAATAATCGTATTTACTTGGAAGTTAAATATTCGGTGAGGCTAGCCCTATAAGACCCTGATAAGACCAATCCTTTTTCCGTACGTTTCGTTAAACGTCTTTTTGACATTTTTGGTGAGGAGGAAAGAAGTTACGAAAGCACGTATGAAAATTTTAAGACTTTTTCTGGTTGAACTTTGACGTTTCTTGTTTGACGAACAGCAGAAAAGAAAAACGGCAAAAAGAGTCGCAGAAAGTTCGGACCAAGGTTGATCTCTTCTCTCACTGTTATACCCTCTGATCTAATCCGGATCAATTTTGCTTCGTAAAATAGTGTGCTATTACACCATGATTCCAGAGTCATGACTCTTTTTCGAAACACGTTAGAACAAAAGAGATAAAAAATCGAAAAGACCATCTTTTGCTCTTACGTAATTTGAAAAAGAATCATGGACTCCAGAATCATGGTGTAATAGCACACATATACATGCAAACAAACAACAACAAAATACCCCAGCCATTGACGTACTAGATATGGGTCGCTGGTAGCCAACTTCACGCGTGTTTCAACATAACTGCCAGCGCTTCGTATTTACTGCGGTAAAGTATGGCGAAAAAAATTATAAGAAGATATTCCCGATAATAAAACAAAACTTTTGATGCTTTTGATGACAAACACGAGGAAGTAATTATCAATGACGATTTTATTTGAGAAAAAAGCAATAAATGCCAAAAATCCGTACAATCAGTGTTAATGAAATAATTAGTACACCATATTACCGCTGTAAAAACCAAGTGCATAGCAGCGCATTTAGTTGGAACAAGTTTTAGGCAGCGTTTGTATGGAAAATTTAACCGACTGGCGGTCCATATATACTACGTCAAAGACAACAGCTATTATGTTTCTTGATTTTCACGCATAGTGTACTATTACAACCTGCTACCTAAGGCTCGGCTCCTTAGACTTATTCCTCTTTAAAAAAATATTCGGTGAGGTTCACGCATCACGCTATTACACTGTCTTTCAGAGAGTCATGACTCAAATTTTACAATCTTCTTTTCCCTCTTTTCTACCCACAGCGCAAAACCGAAAAGCGAAAAGGAATGAAGCGAGATAGAAAAATAAGGAACAAGAGAAAGGATAATGCAAAATGAGTCACAGAAAATTCGGACCGAGGCTCATCGTCACCTGATTTTTGTCTCATTGTTTTTCTCTTTCGCACTAAATTGTGTTCAGAATGAGGCGAGCTTTCTGTAGCAAGGTGTAATAGGACACATACAGAGTTAAATGTCTGCAGTTTTGAAAGTTTGTAGGCAAACGTGGGTGGAGAATCCTGAGATGATGTTCTATTTATTTATTATTCTAGGGGAAAAGGCCATTTACCGAAATTTCAAACCAAGCATATAGAAGACACAAAAATCCATAAAAAAAATAATCGGCTAACAATTATGAGCGTACCATAGTTAAAAAGCACTATATGTTGTATATTCGACTTTTTCACACCTTAAAGGTATCAAGGTTATGGTGGATTTACACGTCTCTGCACCTGCAGAACGACAGAAAACTAAAAAGAGACAGATGTACATCTTAAACCCTAAAGACGAAAAGAGTACACAGATACTATCTGTTTTGATTTCCTATAACAAGTTGCTGTCAAAATAATTAATGCTTGTACGCACCACAATGTTCTAAGAAATATTCTTTCGCATTTTGTTTTCACATTATCAATTAAAATTTGATTGAAAATATATAATTGTAGTTCATAAATAGGTTTACTTCTTTTTACGTATTTATTTCACGAAAATATTCAAGTTTCAAACTTAATATATCAAAAATTATTTAAAATGTCTTGGTGCTACATTAAATAGCCATTAGTAAATTATGGATGCAGAAGAAGTTGTTCATCTTAACCTATAATTTCTAATCTTTACCTATAATCTTTACTCATAATTTATGTATGAAGATCTCTGCACTTTCGTCTTCCCTCTCTGCCAAACAAGCAAAGTTTTCCATTGCGTTTCTTCTTTCTCCCTTTAGTTTTCTGCGTTGTGCAGGTGCAGAGACATGTAAATCCATCGTAGATGCACTTGGTTTGACAGCTTCGCTAAAATGGCTTTTAACGTCAAACTGACATAAGTTGTGCAGAAATGTGTACATTTCGAAACTTCTGGAACAGCGCCAATTTTCCACAAAAGTTTTCTTGAACAATTTATGAACACTCAAACACTGATCAGGGCTACCAACCGTATGATAATCATGCTACATGTAGGATAATCATAGGGCTGGTATGATGTATGATTGTAAACCATTATCATACGCAAAATGTATGATAATTTTCGTATTTGGCAAAAAGCACTTAAATTTCCAATCTCCTATAAAAAATCTATTATGTAACGAAAAAAGTATTAATTTTGTTAAAATACTGAAACTTGTCATCACTTATCAATCTAGTACTTAAAACAGTTCGATAATGTCAGCATTTCAGCACTTCAGCAAACTTCTTTAAAACTGAAACAGCTCCCATACTCACAGCACTATGAAATTAAATGAGTATAGGTTGTAGTGAACACACCAACGCACTGTACACAAACAAATACTTCACTTTCTTGCTCAGACGTTCTACATCTACATCTATTTCAACTCTGTGCATAAACTCCATAGCGTTGCCAAATACAGGACAAAATCATGCCTTACATGAAAAACAGAATATATGCGTTTTATTCAGTAAAATTATGCCTCACATATTTTTATTTAAATTCTTGTGAAAAAAATCAAAATTTAAATACATTAATAGGGGAGAGTACGATAACTTTGGCGCCAAGAATTGATAACGGTTTTTTGTAGAACAGTTTAATACAAGCATTTTTTACTATGGGTGGGATCTCCCTCCGTTTGGGCGGGAGGGGCAATTTTATAAAAACAGTGCCAAAAATTTAAAACAAATATTAAAAAATAACGCTAATACTTACAACTAAGTTTTATATCTTTTTTTAAAGCCAATACTTTTTTCTATTAGATGTTTTTTAAATCAAGTGAAACCTATGCATAGTCTTTGAAAAAACGGACTTTCAACTCAAAAATTGCGAAAAAAAGTTAAAAAAAAACTGAAGTGTTTCAAAACTGTAAAATAAAATAGTACTTTTTTTATTAATTTCAAATCATAAACTGAAAACAAAATGATTTTATGTTTACTGGTTTTTGAGAAAATGGAAAATTACTAAAACTACTTTCTTATAAGAGTTTTCTTCTTTTTTTTTTGGTATACGGTGAATGTTGTACGTAGGTTCGTTTTTGTAATGATGCTTGGGCATCTTTAAATGCAACAGAAACTTTGCATACACCCAACCTCGCACCCACCCCACCTCGCAACCACCCCAAATCCTATAGTGTGTCTAAGCAGGGGGGTTGCATACCTCACTGTTTATACGCTTTAGTAATTTTCCATTTTCTCAAAAACCAGAAAACATAAAATCATTTTGTTTTCAGTTTATGATTTAAAATTAATATGAGCAACGAATTTTATAAAAAAAAGTAGTATTTTGTTTTACAGTTTTGAAAAATCACACTTCAAAGTTTTATTTTACCTTTTTTTTTTTGCAATTTTTGAGTTTAAAGTCCGTTTTTTCAAAGACTATGCATAGGTTTTACTTGATTTAAAAAGCATCTAATAAAAAAAGGTATTAGCTTTAAAAAAAGATATAAAACTTAGTTGTAAGTAGTACCGTTATTTTTTAATATTTGTTTTAAATTTTTAGCACTGTTTTTATAAAATTGCCCCTCCCGCCCAAACGGAGGGAGATAGACCCCCCCACCCATAGTAAAAAATGCTTGTATTGAACTGTTCTATAAAAAACCGTTATCAATTCTTGGCGTCAAAGTTATCGTACTCGTGCCCATTAATAGTGAAAATGTATAGGTATATCACAAAAAAAAAACCTCACATCATATGTGGATGCCTAGGATCATTGATAGTTATTTCAATTACAATTAACATTTACAATAAAAGGTAATTTACGAAGCAGTTGAGAATGCAACACAAAAATGTAATATTCCCATGGAAATTATAGTTGGGTTCGGTTCGGATGGTTGCAATAGTATATGATGGGTGATAATAATTTCGTTAAATCAAGATTTGAAATAAGTTGTAAAGGAATTTATGTAGCTAAGTGTATATGCCATTCATGTGCGATTTGCGCAAGTGAAGCTACCAAAATGTTGCCGCGTAGATGCGAGGATCTTCCTCGTGATATATATAGCTTTTTTAAAAATAGTGCTAAGAGGAAAGCAATTTTTATTAAATTTCAAAAGTTTCTGGACTTAGATCCACATTCCATACTAAGACCCGCACAACACGCTGGCTGTCATTGCACCAAGTTGTTCACAGGATTTTGGAGCAGTGGGAAGCACTTGTACTTTTTTTTTAAAAATCTTTTAAGTGCTGATAGAGTCTTACAAAATTTGCAGGATCCACAAGTAAAACTGTTTTTTCTATTTTTAGACTGGGTTCTATCCAAACTCAATGCGCTTAATGCTTTTTTCCAGTCGGAAAAATGCATTATAACCACTGCTCATGAAAATATGTGTTCAGTATATAAACAACTTCTTTCCTCCTTTCTGGAAAGCCGTTACATCAACAGTTGCAACTTGAGCGACATTGATCCGAATTCGTCCTCATATCAACTATCTGACAGCCAGATTTATTTAGGTTCATTAGTCTTAGAGGAAATACAGACAATTTTAAGTAAGCACATTATTCCTCAATCAGAACTAAAAAGAAGAGACCTACAAATGATTTCCGATGTTAAAGACCGCTGCCGCAAATTTTTACAAGTTGCTTGTTATCGACTTCGGCAAAGGTACGATTTTTCAGACAAAGTCTTGCAAAGCTTGCACATTTTTACCCCAAAAAACGCCATTGATTATTCAACGAGAACCACTTATCTATCATTACTGTTTTATATAAAACTACTGCCTCGATGCGCAGAAATTGGAATAAGCAACCAAGTTTTAGACGACGAATGGCGTATTTTACCTTATTGCAAACTACCAGAGAATATATTAATAGAAACTGAAGCAGATGTGTTTTGGAGTAACCTAAGGGAGTACAAAAACGAAAACGACGAAAACCTTTTTCAAAATTTATCCGAATTCGTGCTTAACATACTATGCTAATGCTGAGTGTGAGCGAATTTTTAGTCATGTGGGCTTAATAAAAACCAAGCTCAGAAATGGTTTAAATAATAATTCAGTCACGCATATTCTTCTCGCAAAAGAACATATGAAATCTTGTGGCGGTTGCACACAATTTACTCCTAGTTCCTCAATGATTCGAAAGCTTAACATTACTATGTACGATCAGGAAAAAGATTTTCAAAATGATGACATTGTAATTCTACTAAAAGTGAACACTAAAAAATAAAACAAATTAGATGTCATGAAATGACGCGCAGTGCCGTGCCGATTTAAACTTTTCTAGCAGCTGTGAAACTGCACTTAAGCGGCACTATACGCGGTAAAGTTGTCAGATTATTCAGATTATCAACTTTGTCGCTTCCACTGCCGCCAGTGCTGTTACATCATACGATTGCATTCAAAGAATATTTTATGTTGTTGCGCAGTGTAGTGTAGTTTTGCTGATGTAGTTAAGTGCCGCTAGGTGCCGCCTTACCTTCAAAACAAGAATATTGGTTGCGTATGATAATTTTCTCTCTGGTATGATAGAAACGAGCAAATTGTATGATTACTCGTTCACAAGAATATGGTAGCACTGACACTGATAAAACTCGAAATTTTTGTTGAAAAAAAGAAATAACAGAATAGGGATACATATCAATTCCGATTTCGCGATTTCGATTATTTTGATATAGGCACAATTGGTTTGCTAAAATCACTAAACCATTATTTTTATTCTATGCTATGACGAAGTCTTCTTTCGACTAAAAAGCGCCTGACGCCCTGATCACAATCCGCATCGGAAAAAAATTTCAGAACTTTACGTTGACATCACATCACCCTTCGAAGAGAAGGATGGCTCAACTTAAGAAAGCATTCGACGAACTCCTCGAGTGCATTTATGATATGCGATATAAGTTGAATTACACAAAAAAAAAAAAAAGGTAGTTTTTAGATCGATAGGCGTAGAATTCAACGCCGACAACACTTTATTTAATTTAAATAACTGCTGGACATTTGCGGTGAAGAAATATGTCAACATATTTAGGTAGCGAACTTATTTTAATTCATCTGCAGGGTGAGACACCCCATACAACTTAAACAAAGACGATCAAATTTGTCCATCCAGTCGAGGAACATGAAAATCAGCGGTTTCCAAACAGCCGTAAAAAGTTGGTGGATATTAATAGGTACCAAGTACTAGCAAAACTATTCAATGCAGTGGCAGATGACTTGGTAAGGAGCCTGCACCAACTTATCTTAAAACTTTGGTCAAATGAAAGTTTAAAAAACCTTAGTTAGTTATATTGTGTTATCGCCACGATCGTCCTTTTAGGTAAGTAAGAAATGTTTACACTCTATAGATTATGGAACACAAGAATCATTGATCAATAAACAACATCTCTACCGATCTTAGAATAGCGTGAATAGAGATGAATTATAAATAGCCATGTGGGTTCGTTTTCGTTCGCTTGTTCAGAATGAGATGGAAAATGTTGAAAGGCTGCAGTCGGTTATTTTGGTGAACCCAGTACGTATCAAAAGAGCGGGGTCCTTTGTCAAAAAGTAAAAATACAGTGAATGAGGTGGCTGGGACAAATGAAGCGGTGGCTGGCACATTTTCAAAGCACCAAAATGACGAGTTTTTGGTTCTACCTCTCATGGTGTTTGCAGCGGACCAAGACGCCTACTAAGGTGATGCAAGGGAGTACAACGATTAATACGTAGCTTTGGAAAAGGTATCAAGCAAACATAAACCACACACAAAATATAAATTTGGTAAACTTGATTAAAAAGGATAAAACGTCAGGCTAATAATTCTTTTTCTGACGATTCTCTTTTTTAAAGTCCAATGAATTCTACAACATATAAAGGCAGCGGACATGTCTTGTGTTATTAAGTCCTTTTAAAAAAATTCAAATTAAATTGCTTTTCTTCTTATGAATAATCCCTGAAATTCAAAGAAAATAAAAAAGTCGTTTTTATTTATTTTTACTGTTTAGAATTATTTTAATTTTAATTTCATGTGTATCATTTATAATATTTCTAACCACTACAATAATTTTTAATAGGCTTTCTTAAATGATCGGCAACTTAAATTTGGGTCATATTTTGTATATAATACCTAACAGCATAAAATATAGTAAATTTTTAAATGAATAGTTGCACATACATGTACAGTACAAATTTAGTTGCATTAAGTATATGCTTCTAAATATAATATTTAAATTATCACTAGTACGTAGAAACAGTTTAGTTTATTTTTTTTTATTATTATTATTAGCAAGATATAGAATATATTTATGGGGATGTATCTTTATTAATATGTTTGAATTGGATTTCATCCCCGGCAAGCTCGTTTCTTGAATGTTCGCAAATCTCTATCGCTTAAGGTCTCGCATTTGAAGCAGTCGTCTGCAAGCAAGCGAGAAAGAATATACATTTATATAATGTATATTGTATAAAATACTATATTGTAGATCATTTTGTTTTTATCTAAGCTGCGACCCATTCAATTACATTGCTTCGCCAAAGGACACCAAATTTTTTTTTCGTCAAAAAATATATAAAAAAAGAAAATTACAAAACAAAACAAAAATAAAAACAACAAAATAGTTATACAATTTGTCTGTGATTTTTTTTTCGACCACAGATGAGTTTTCAAAAGATTTATCTAGCAATAATTAACTCACCCTTATTCGAACTTTTTCGTTTCTTGGGTATGCTACGCTTTCGTCTTTTTGCCCCAACAACATCCTCGTTGCTTACTAAACATGGTGGCAAAGAAACGGTTTTAGGGTGAAGTATTTTATTTTTAACCTTTTTGGTTGTTTTACGTGTTCTTTTAGGGCTAAATAACATTGCATGATCGCTGCATGTAGTATTGATTTCATCTTCACTATTTACATTGGAAGAATTATTTGAACTGCGATCAGTGCTTGAGCCGCGATCGCTACGATTAATTTTTTTTCTTCGACTTGCAACTCTAGCAAGCACTGTTGGTTTTGCTCCTCTCTTCATTTTAACTACTTCTGGTTGATGATTAGTATTTATGGAGATGTTATTTGAATTAATGCTACTACATGACGATTCATCTGTTGTGAAATCGCCAGTACTTCCAGTCTTAATGAGACAACGCTTAGTACGACGTTGTTTCTTATTTTCAGTTATGGATGTGTTGTTAGTTGTTAGATGCGTCGCGTTGGAGTTTGTTCCACGCTTTGTACTAGTTGTATTTGACATTGATGGCGTTGTGGTTGGTGTTGTAATGGTCTTTAGACCAGCCTTTGTTCGGGTAGATCTGGCGGAAGGTGCTCCTGCACCAGTAACCTTATTATTTCTATCGTTGCAATTTACACTCATTCTCATCACTGTCGATTCATCAATAATAGGCAATAAATTTCTCTTTCTCAATTTATTCATTGCAATAGGTTCATCATCATCAGAACTACCCTCTTCTTCTGAATACGCATCAATGCGATCTTTGAGTTTCAGTCGGTTTTGTATTTCCAAAATTGCGTACGTCGGCTTGCCTTCATATCGAATCAATGGAGTTTCAACAATAGGCTCTCGATCAAATTCCTTTTCAGCACGATCTCTAGCTATCTGATCGGGATCCTGCGAAAGTATTTCAGTCCATGAGAATTTCTTCCGTGAGGTTTTTTTCTTGGCAGATTTTGAACGCAGATTTTTAGGTGATACTCGATTTGATAATGTGCTCTCATGGAATGGCATGATAACGTTTAAATTTTTCATAATACTCTTAATGTTCTTTGTTTCGATAACATTATTGTTTTCGATTTCTTCTTTAACTCTGACTGAGGTTTTGATTAGTTCTTCGGTGACCAAATGGATATCATTGGCATCGTATCCTAGAGCAATATATTCTCGTATAAATATACGTCGACATTTCTCATAATCTGGTCGTTCATGGTATGCTAATTGGCCTACATATTGCAAATAATCGCCCAAATATTTAGGAACTTGTTTGCCGTAGATGTGTTTCATCATTTCTTTTACATCTTTCATCAGATACTCTTTGACCCAGTGTACTTTTTCATTTTGATGTTGGGCAGCTGCATCTCGCCATGGTAAATATCCTTGTGACCAGTAAACCAAATTATATCCCAAACATTCTAGATCACTGCGTCGTGAATGTGCCCCCATGTGGGCATCTCGCGATGTGAATTCCAAAGTTCCATCGTGTGCTCGGCGTTGATCCATTATAAAAGGACGATGGATACCTCTGTCTATAAATTTTGATGCTAAACCAAAATCTATTAAAAATAAACGTTCTTCTGTAATAACATCGTCATCATCATCGTTACAATTGTTGGAATTCTCCTCCTCATCGTCTGAATCTTCATCACTCGATAATGATAAAAATTTAGTTTGTTTTAATGCGGAAGTTCTACTTTGGCGATGACTTGTTGAGTTTTGAACGTCTGTAGCGTCTTTGGAATTATCTTCGTTGAAGAACTCAGAATAACTAATCCGTTTTGCTGGTCTCAAATAGTGGGATTTAACCATTTCATCATAGATTGAATTTCTTTTGTCACGTCTACACGAACGCACCTATACAGCAAATTTTTTATTATAACAAAATATTATTAAAAGAATTCATATATAGGTAAATATGTGTGTAAGTATATGCCTCCTAAAACAACATCAAACACTTTAAACTTACAGGATTTGATCCACTATATTGGATTGAAGCTTTGTGGCGATTTTTTTTGTTAACTGGCGTCTTGTACATATCTTGTTCCTGCTCCTCATCATCATCATCTTCATCTTCTTCAAATTCATCTTCATTTGAGCTATTACCACTGTCGCCATCACTATATTCGCTTCCACTAGAAGTCTTTACTTTCTCTTCTTCATTTTCTTCTTCTCCCTGTTCATTTATATCATTTGTTCTAACGCGTGTTAAATGACTCTTGCGATAGGTACAATTTGATATCATTAAATTTTGCGCTTTAATATCATTGTGACAGTAACCCTTGCTGTGTAAATGCTGAAGAACATCTAGGATTTGAAGTGCTAATGTTAGCACTGACTTTTGAGTTATACGTCTGTTCTTAATTAATGAATGCAAATCTCGATCGAAACGTTTAATCACAAGAAATCGATATCGAGTATCGCCAAAATAGTGAGAACCAGACGCTATGTATTCTGGCATTCCGGGTGGCAGTGGATCAACTCCTTTAACCGAAAATGTTATATAAAATGTGTTGTTGTTGTGGTAATTGTTATTAATCAAACTTACCATTTTTCTTTGCCGTATTTAGGAGACAATGAATTTCTACAAATAAAGGACCATTGGAGTGCGGTTCAATTTTGACAACATATTCGGCATTGTCGCTTGTCACTGGTACTGACACATTATCTGAAGCTAAAAATATTTCTCCAAAGTTGCCTTTACCTGTAAAATTGATTTATTTTAAAATAAAGATCATAACCAAATTTGTAGACGATATTATTATGGTATTTCAGAATGGATGGTCAAAAGTGGAAAAAGAAAACTCCGATAACTCAAACTGCTATCATCCACAAAAAAGTTCGACTTATCAAGACTTCCGAGTTATCCAAATTTAATACCCATAGATTATTACTTATTCAGTTCATCATTATTTTTTGAAGTGAAACTTCTCTAGTTGGACTAAAAAACAATATAATATAACGAAATTTATTGGTCGACCTTCGGGTTCTCGGTAGATTTCGGTTTGTTCGGGTCTTGCTATTGACGAGATTCACGAGAAACACACAACAAAATGCACAAGCAAAAATAAAAGCATAGAGAACGAAAGAAATGACAAAATGCTACATTTATTGAAAAACTACGTTTGTTACTTTTGATAACCAACTGAGGTTGAGGTAGTTAGTTAGTTAAATGTAGTTTAAGTAATAAAATTAGGTACACTATGCAAACTATCAAAATGAATTGGATTTTCAGTTCTATTCTACTACCAAAGTAAATTACCAAAAAATTAAAAAATCAGCATTATTTTAAAGAAAATTACTATTTTGTCCACTTTTACCCCGCGAATTTAATCGCATAGGAGTCAAGACTACCTCACGTAAACTACTCTGCCATCAGTTTTATCTGGTTGATTTTCTTTTTTACTTTCCCGAAAAAATCTTCTTTGAAGAGAACTTGCAATAGGGGATGTTGAAATGTTGATTATGCTTTTTCCGACTGACAAAATCCCAACAACCAAAATTTCGAATTTAAATCTCGAGAACAAAATTGCGACAATCAAAATCCCGAGTTCAAAATCTGGATTGAAAAAATCCCGACAGACAAAATTACATTTTAATACCAAGAAAAGTATTAATACACTAATAATTTCGAGGGAAAATAAAAACGTCGGGATTTTCATTTTGTAGGTACTGTTTGGGATTTTTTACAATCGTTTTTTTTAGTTGTGATTTCGTCAGTTGCGATTGGATTGGACTTATCTCAAAGCTTTACCCGCCCCCTGTCTGTTGTTTTCCCACGAGGTTATCGAGGTACAAAATTGAACAAATGTTAATAAGCCATCTTTGAACAACATCTTTAAGTACCCAAACTACATGTCGACTGGATTAGTACACCAATAATTACTTTAGGGAAAACCTTACTAAATAAAAATACCATTACAATTAATTTATTAATATCATAAATTATACACGAAAAACTCTAAAGGCATAGAGATTGGGTGTTGATAGGTGTAACAAATTGCTTTCCTTTACGAAAAGTTTTTTCATTCATTATCTTTGTAAGTATAACACTTATGAAAACACCCAAATCTAACAACAGCAATTATGTATGTCTTGACTTTCAAACAGGAAATTTGAGGCTGGCCTGGTGAGTACTCTTCCGATGTTTATAATTTGAAGCTGCCTCATGACAATACTCTCTCCTCACCCCTTTCGCAAACGAACTCTTGTGAGTCCGGACTCAAATTACCCATTCTAAACAAGCTCCAAGTGTGGTTCTCTGGCATTATTTCAAACCTACTACAACCATCCAACAAACTAATATAAATGTTCTAAAGAAGTGTTCATATGAGAGCGACCAACGAACAATGATTTTCTTTTAGTCAAGAAATTAATTGTGAAAATTGTTCCCAATTGTTCGTTCATTCGTTAGTTGTTCTCATATGAACACTACTTTAGTGTTCCATTAAAGTTGTTATGGTCTCAAATTTTTGCACAAAATCTTTCAAAAGTAAAAAAATATGTAAAGTGATGTGCTGTTTCCTTTTAAATAAAACCATAATGTAGTTTATACTTTGTATTAGTTCAGGCTTCAGACAATAAAGAGGATGCATGAAGAAAAAAAAATGTTTTATTTTCCAGAGAAGAATCTGAAGAGTTTATATAAAATAATAGGATGGAAGGGTGTTTTTATCGGGATGATAATGTTTATTTTAGCATTGAAATTGCCTTAAATTTGTTATAAATTCTAATATTATCTTGATTTATTTTTCATTACACAAACAATTCTCACTAGGTAGGTACCTACATATGTAGTACCTACCAAAACAAATGTTTCAGTTAAAAATCAATGAAATCAAGTGATTTTTAACATCGGTAGGTATTATAGTGGTAATATGGTTCCTTACTCAGAGTGGACTTTTTATCAAACGCAATACTGTCACCATGCACAAAATGTACAATGCACAAACGTACATAAAAATTATTTACGCTAATCAATATTTTATTTTTTTAGTTTGGTAGGTAGGTACGTTCTTTGTTATTAAAACACCATCAAGATAAAAACTTTTCCCAAGTAGTTTAGATAATTTACCTATAGGTTTTCCAATTCTCCATCGCTTCGTCGTCAGATCGTGAAGTATAATCCCATTGACGACACTTGGCCTAAGATGATAGACTGGCTTCGGGGAGTCATCGAACGATGCATTCAAAGAAGCAAGATGTTTAAGCTTAGTTTCTGGCAGCGGTGTCTTTGGTGAAGAGGATGTTTCTTCTACCCACTTTTGCTGGTCGCTCTTAGTATCCTGCTGATAATCATTACATACCCGTTTTCGTTTCCTTACCCCGTTAGCAGCTGGAGTTTGTTGTTCGGCAGCTATGCGTTTGCCCATAATGGAAATCTTGCATCAACTTTTGTTATTTAAGCAAACATCAAAGTTTACAATAATAATTGTCGATTGGTGAAACACACTACAAAATAGAAACAAAGAAACAAGAATTAAATACGGAAGCAAACGCAATTAATTATATTTTCCCCCATTTTAGAAATTGCAACTTTTTTGTTTCTCTTTTTTTTTTCAAGGTGTAGACACCGTTTATACAAAAGTTCGAACATTTTTTTTTAATAAAATTTTTCACAACTTATAATTAACTCCATGTTATTTGAATCATGCTAAATAAGATTTACAATATTTTATTTGAATTTTCTTTTCTTCTGGATCGTATGTATAGATTTATTGGTTTTTCTTTTAAAACTTTTGAGCAGGTACACATTTTGTACTGAAGGAAGATTTTTTTTTCATTCACTGAAACCATTGATTGTGCACCGACTTCTTTATTATTATTACCTGCTAATTTTTTAATTGTATGAATAGAAACTTAATAATCACATGATAAAATCAATAAACTTATATATTAATTTCTTTTAGAAGGTGAATTTTCATTGAATAACTTTTGAAAGGAAAAAATCTTGTCTTCTCGCGAAGCAGCCGAAAATTTGGCTTTCTTTTCAGTTTTTTTCACAGAGCTAGTGCAAGATAGCCCATCTCATATGCTCGCACAAGCAAATTTCGGGTGAAATGAAACGGAAAACGGAACACTTTTATATGAATGGAACTTGTATGTATGCTTGCTGTCCCTGTCGTTTGTTTGGGTTAAGTAATTTTTGTTTAAAATGTCAATAGTCGTTCTGGTTGCACATTTTACCTGTTTTGTTTTTGGAATGAGATTTTTAGTTTTATCAGTTGGCAGTAATGATTTATTTTTCTTAAAAATGTATATATAGTTTACCTTGTCTGGCTTTCAACGATGTGAATTAAAATTAATTGTAAACTGCTTATTTGCACAAGTGATGTTTATTCTTAAAGAATAAATAATATTATATTGTTATAGTTGAAAAGTAAATGTATATTGTTAAGAGATTGATACACGCCGTGAAATTGTAAGTAAATTTTCATGAAAGAAGAAAGAGCGAAATGTAAATTTATTTGTTCATTTGACCAAATATTGATTTTTTGTTCGTTCCGTTTTCTATTGTTTCAGAGTTTTAATAGTAGTACTGTTTGACTTATATTTTTTCGAAGTGTTCCAATACAAAATAAGGCAGTGTAATCGTTGGGTTAAAGCATGTTCGTTTTGTTTTTATCTCCCATCGATTCGAACTTATTTGCCGGAATCCACCGAGATCTAAAGACTGCTTTTAAATGTTACAACTCTTGCTTTGCAAATAGCGTTTATTCGTTTTTTTGCCCTTCTAGTCGCATTCCCTTTTAACCGTTTCAACTATTTATAATTGATTACAATCCTTTTGATTTCATATTCACAAGTTAACAAATTCATACAAAACACTCGCAAGCACCAAAAAATCCCATAGGCCGTGTTTAGACTGGCACATTAGAGACTGGACTGATGAGAGTTCGTGGGCGAGAGGGATGAGGGGTTAGTACTCTCGTAAGGCAGAATCAAATTATAAACATGGGAAGCGTGAGTACTGCTCCAATTCTAAATTTAAGTTTTTTCCCATTTTTTTCATTATCTGCTTGACTGCCGATGTATTAACATCACTGTATTTTCATAATTAAGCTAAATACAGAGTGATAGAATATGAATTCTAAAAAAGTAACAAACAGAAGCATTAATAATAATTTATGAGTGTTATTTTCTTTTATAAAATGCAAATAAATCGCTTCGTACAACTGTCTCACTTCACAAAAATTCCACCCGCTTGAAGTGAGGCGTCCTCAATTGAGGACCTGTGAAATCACGAGAGTACTCACCACGCCGGACTCAAATTTCCTAGTCTAAACACGGTCTATGGTGTATTCAACTCGAGCGAGTCCATCATCCATCTTCAAAGACTACATACGTTGTTCTCCTAATGGCACACACAAGCGAGTGACAAATAAACGAATTGCACGCAGGAGTTTTTTTTCGCTTAAAAGCAGTCAACGCTTTGACTCCTTCTAAATTAAGCAACTCCTGCGTGCAACTACTCGTTAGTTTTTCACTCGTTCATTTGAGCTTGTGGGACAGAAACGTATGTGGTGGCCGGGGAAGACGGAGTCGCTCGGACAGCTCGTGTTGCACATACTATCGGTCTGTATAATGAAGGAAATCATCGATATTAACGAGACCGGTCATTTGAAAAAGATAGAATTTTATATTCAGACCAAATTCATAGTAGGGTTGAAGAATTCGTTATGAATTGTCTAGCCTGCCGTCTCTAGTTACGTATTCCAAAAGGTTGGAAATACTCTTCTTCTGGATCACTGAATCGAAGGCCGTTGGAGGTCCGCTTATTATTAATGACTGAACCAAAGACGAGGTCTGTTTACGAACCTCGCGAGTGAATTAACATAAAATAACACTCAAGGTGTATTCAAATATTACTTGATTACGTAGGGAAGAGCATATCCAATAGTTCCCTTATATCTAAAACATTGTCAGCAGAGATGATTTATCCAATTTCATCACTCAATTCAATTATTTAATTTTTCATCTTCATCGTCTTCCCTACTGAACGCAGTTTATAAATTCAGGCACGATTTTTATGTGAGCTTAGGAACCTGCAGAAAGATCCTGCCCCACCATAGAGCTAACGCCGTGCGATCGCAAACAAAAGGTCGGATAAAGATCAACCAACATCCTCGGTGCCCACCTGACCAACCTACATAACAAAATCGCTAAAGTATGACACACATATGCTCTGATAATAAAACCACATAATAAGTATCATTTAAAATGATATCGATTGAAGAATTATTTTAAAGTACACCAGTTAATCTTTAATTTTATTAATCTATGATGGGCTCAAGAGTGTCGGTGTTGATGCGCTCTACATTACCCAGTCAATTAATCGTTAAAAACGAAGTTTTTTTTACTAGATAATTTCGTTGTGTAGCACTTATGGTTCGTCTTTATGTCATCTCCGTCAGAAGCTATGTTTTTTTTTGTAAAAACAAACAGGACCATAAAACTTTCGGAGGATGTTTGTCTTGAATAGGTTAGGTACATCAATAGAATTTTCATCCAAGTAAATGTTTTCACTCAAGTCCTCCAGAACCATAAATGCATGCAAAAGAATTAGTTTTAAAAATATTTAAACCGCGCTTCAAACTGCGACTTCTTGTCTTTAAAAGTTCCGTTTTATTTTGAAATTTTTAAACGCCATTTCATAATACCTACAGTAACTTTACATTTGCTTGATCTCTGTTTATAATAAACACGCGAATAAAAAACACAATTTTCAAGAATGGCAAATAGTATTAAAATGTTCCTTTGTTAGATATATGTAGTTTTAGAGGTTATCAGTACAATTCGCAGAATTGAGCAACAAATTTACTTATGTTATATCGCTCCTACAGGAATTAATCTTTTGACCTTAACCAAAATTAATATGTGTTAGAAAAAAACTTGAAATATGTGGAAAGCATGAAACTCAGTTTTAGTAAACTTGGTTATTTAGTCATATAATTTATTCAATTTAATGGTTCTTTATCCATTCCTCGCGTTCCTCTCGCTCCCTGATGACTTCCTTCAGGTACGGTTCCAAGTATTTGGTATCTTCTTCATATTTCGTCCATTGTTCTTTAGGAAGAATTGTTTTAGTGAGCGATAAGTTCAAAGCTCTAATCATGCGATAGTTCCGCTCATCATAGATATGACGAGGCAACCGTCTGATTGCTTCTTTGACATCTTCATTTTCATAAAGGCAATCATCTCGGTGGAGACCTTTTGAACAAAAAGAAAGAAAACATTTATTTTAAATCTAAATTGCAATATTCTACTCATTACCATATTGATTAAATCCAGATAGATTGTAAGCCCATTTTCCAAGGTTTGCTGTAACACAAAGATTATGTAAGATTTTTTCTTCGACAATTCTTTTAATAATTGAATTTTTGTAATTACTAGATTTAATAGTTTTGATCTTTTATTAATAATGTATATATACTTACAAAATACAAGAGGTCCTTTTCTTGCTATGTATCCAGACATTTTTGCAAAGATTTGCCCCGAAAAATAATTAATCGAAACGAAAATGCTGGAAAATTGAAAAAGAACTCTTGTCAATCAACTGTCAGTGTCAGTTGTGTACAGCGTTTCCAACACTTCACAAAAAAAACAAATAAACGTAATGTCAAAGTTAAGAAGACTAGAAAAGTCAAAGTGCGGTACCTGGTGGCCAGAAAAAATACATTTTGAAAACATACGAAACTGTTTGCCATAAGAAACACGATTTTTAACGATAGTAATGGCCAGTTTCTCCAAACACTTTTAAACATTTATTGGCATGTTAAATGAAAGAGACTCATGTGTGGTGAATAAAAATCCGGCGTTGGCATCAAGTTTCCTCATTTTTAAAAATTCACCTCCTAATGTTGGGGCACACTATTTTAAGTTAAAATGCCAATTAATTTTATTATTCCGTTAACTAAAATGCTTTTAGGTGTATTTTGGTGAAACTGGGCATAAAACTAGTTATTAATGAATTAAAATTGTTTCAGTTAAAAAAAAAGAAAAGTACATAGATATGTGTAAAATATGAATTAGTTGTTTCAATTGATTGCATTCTTCCTGCTGATCATTTAAGCCCAAACACCATTAAATATAATTTTCAACAAATAATATTACGCATACATATGTATTATTGTGTGTGTGAAAATTATTGTTTCTTTTATTTTTTGCTTGTTTTTTCAATAATACAAGTAAAATACTAAAATAAATTGTACATAGCTAATAAACACCACAGAGACACAATCAAAAAAACCTTCAATTTTCCTAATCAAAATCATAAAATGCGATATAGTGACAAGAAAAAGTAACATTTCAACAAATCGTCACGTGAGTTATATTTGTCTGCACCATTTTGACCGAAAATGTTCTCCAAACACTTTTAAATATTTATTGGGTTGTTAAATCTTAATGGCATTTTGGAATTGCACCAACCAGTTTTCCCAGACTTTTGTTACATTTTTTTCCTGCGACTTTTTTCCCCCTAAATCTCGAAATAAAATCCCATTTTTTCTCCCTACATAGTTTTGTGTTAGTTTTGTTTAAAAAATAAATAACGTTTTATCTTTATAAAAAGAATACTATATTATTAGTAGCATAAATTTGTTCACATAATCTTAAATGATCACATAATCATAATGAAAGTACTTAGGGGAAAAAGGAATAAGTCCACTCAAAACATACTAAACTGATAATAAATAAATAAATAAATCAAATGAAACACTTTTGTATTTTATTCTCTGACATTAAAAACAGTCTTCATTGGTTAAATTTTGAAAAAATTGACTTATGCTGTTTTCCTCTTTTTCAAGGCTTGTCCCTTTTTTCTCCATTTTTCAATAAAAAGTTGGCAAAAATGGTGCTTTTCCCCGCAATCTGGGGACACTGGCACCAACCATTTTCAGTTTTAAAAGGGCCAATAAACTAAAGTCCCATTTTGTTCCAAATAATTAAATAATTTTTTGCAACTGGGCGTAAAAGTTCTGCAAAGTTTGATAAAATTAAATACAGTATATGACGGATATAACAAATTAAACAAATCCAAAGAATTTCTTTCTTATATCCGTGCTTTTTTAAAAAGAATTATTAATATAAGAAAAAATGTGCGTGCATTGTGTTTTGGAATGTCTGTCTTATAAGCGAAGCGTGTTTTTCTTATATGAGACTTTCTTATATCCGTCATCTATGTACTGCAATACAAATAAAATGACGACTGGGTCTCACGAACTTGCTCTTGTAGCAAAATATGGGACTACAAAAAAAATAATATATAAAGTAATGTTGAAAGGCGAAAACTATCAAAAAATGGCCTAAACGTGAAATCAAGTTGTATGGTAGCTATTATAAAACAGTCGTTTAGTCAAAAACTTTAAATGGCATCTTGTGTTAAATTTCAAAATTAAGTGGTAGACCAAATTTTAATTCAATCTGTTAAGCCGTTATCAAGTTATGGCCATCCGTTAACACCGAATCTCCGTTACGTGAGAAACCTGAAATGCAGTTATACTAACAGTGCTGCAAATATAACGTTCACAAAATTTTATCAAAATCGTTGGAGCCGTTTTCGAGCAAATTTATATAAACTAAAACCGTTCTAAGGCAGGTACCCGTTATAGCCGGGCTAAAACAAAAATTAAAATGTATCCTCCAGGAAATCACCAAAAAGTGCTAAAGACCAAGTTTGAAGAAAATCCATCTAACCGTTTAGACTGTAGCTCGGTGAACAGACAACCGCACATCCGCACAGACAGACTGACGGACGGCATGACGAAACCTACTTTTTTGGGTTTCTCTATCATCGTAATGTCAGGTTTGATTAAATTCTCGATTTGTTTTTTACACGAAACCAATACTTGTCCTATTAAGCAAGTAAAAATTGGAGAGAAGTTTTTTCTGAAAAGTTGTTTTTTTTTAACTATATTTTTTTTTCAAAAAAAAAAACCCGATTGATTTTTTATAACATTCTATATTAGTTCTTTGTTGTCGGCGTTGAAAAGTCGACGAAATTTTGAAAGAGCTAAATAAATCGTTTCTAAAAGTGCAAATATTTCGTACAAACAGGGTAATTAGCATGCCCCGGTTTAATCGATTTTAACCTAACATTAGTTTTTTGAAAGATCTATTTGAATTGATAAAGTTTCAATACCAAATTTTGCAAAAGCGATTATTTTTTGATTGGGGCTTAAATCTGTGTAAAAAGTAGTTTTAACGCTTCTTATTCATATATGATTTTGTTATTTTGATATTTAAAAAATTACTGAATTTAAATTAAATTTTGTAGCAACTTGACACAGTTCGTGAGTCGTTTTTATCAAGCCCCTTTTGAACACTGAAAGCGCTCGCTGGCTGAAACACGCACACAGCGAATAGTCTTATCTCCTATTAATTTTAAAGCTCTTTTCTGGACTCTATCCAGGAGATTCAAATAAGTTATAGGAATTCTAGCCCTTATGAGAATTGTACTCTAGTTTTGGACGAATGTATACCTTATAAATGACAGCCAGATAAATGGGAGAAATTAATTTCTTGCATCGTCGTCATAAGAAACCTAAGCATTTCGCAGCGTTTTTGGCGATGTCAAATATTATGGTCATTCCACAGAAAGTAGTTATTAAAACACGCATACAAAGAATGGAAAGCTTTTCAGTTTCCTCTAAACAAGTACCACTCATAGATAGTAGCATTGGGTTATGTAAAGCTTAAGCGACAGAAGACAGCATTGAGTTTTTGAAGCATTAACTTCCACAAGGTTGTAGATTATATTCCCAAGGACAATGCTGTTAAGATAGGAAAAATAAGGAAAAAGTTTCGCATTTTTTAGGGAATCCACTGATCCGGACTTATTTTATGAACCATGATCAACTTGGCTTTCTAAACTGAAAATACTGCACCAAACCATATTCGAGAGACTTTCTTACCGAGACTGCAGCTGGCAATGACTGATATCCACACTATCCTCGGCGATCAATTCATGTTAGATCGTTAAGTTAATCATTATATTGGACGAATGATCTATGACTTAAAAAAGGGGATAAAAAGCGCTTCATGGCCATGCATCGTTCACCAAAATATTTAAGAGAGAGACTCAACGAACAGAAATTGACTTTGAATATTAATATTCGTGTAAAAGTACAAAATGATAAATCCGCTGAAGGTTTTGCTAAACAATTATTGAAAATTAGAAACGGGGCAGTGCGGCAATAGAACGTATTCCCAACAAACTTGTCTCTGACATCACCATCAGTTACTGGATTCAAAACAAAATACAAGGCGAGACGACATCGATACTCCAATGAATCGAATCAATACAAAATTGTTAGCTATTAAGGCCCATTTTGTTCAGTATAGGGTTAAATTCGAGTTATCTAACACAGTAATAAATTTAACTCTCGTTTTACAGGTTGAAATTTAAAAAATAATGCTGAAAGCTTTATGTTATGTTTTATTGATGTCGACATCGACATTGTTTTTTTTTTTACAAAATGCACCTAAATCACTTTAAGTTTTTATATTGAAAAAAAATCAAATGTATATTCATATCCGAAATATCAATAAACTACGGCTTTGCAACGGTATCAAACTTTCAGTGAAAATACAATAAAATACAATGAATAATATTATCGAGCCTTAAATTTTAAAAGGAAAATTTAAAGAAGGATATGAACTGTTGCCTTGCCCCCATATGATTATGAAAGATATTCTATTCTCACATAGACTATTGTATGTGAAACTATTTGATTATTGGTGTACACATCAGACGTAAATACTAAAAATAAAAAAAAAATCCATCAAGCGATTTATACTTGGCTTTGCAACGCATGTCGGGTACAGCTAGTTATTAAGTAAAAATTGATTTATTCGAAAAGGATTATAAATAGTTTAAAATTTATCTCCTTTTCTATAAACATTTTTCTGTACCTCCCTACTATTATTTTGCGGTTTGAGTTTTTATAAAATATAAGTTCTATAATGTTTTTTTTTTCGTATTTCTCGTTTGCATTTTAATTTACTGTGCTAAATCATTAGGTAACTTGTCAGAAGAGCAAGTTTTTGCGACTCAGTCTTTAAGTTCTTTATATTTTAATTGATACCAAGGCAAAAATGTAAATGCGGCACAGTCTTGCTTATTATAAGCAATACTATTTAGGAAACTGTTTGAAACGTTTCAGCGGTAACACGGACTGTTTCCAATAAGAAACTGTCTCATTAAGAATCTATTTCTATAGTCCGTTTATTTCTCTACTTGCTACTTTGTATTGAATTTATTTAAAATAGCAATTTCAAAAATTTCCATTGAATAACATTCACACTCTACTCTGATGATCCCCAAGTCGTGATCTTGATCAACCCCTTTTCTCATGAACTGAGAATCAATTTGATTAAACTATATTTTGTTTGAATATTTGTTGTCAACGAAGTTAACCGATATCTTCTCTCACTAAAACTCTCGAAAGAACCTTTTCATCTCTGTTTGTGATATTCTATTTGTATTTTCGTCCAAATATATTGAGATTTTAAATAAATTACTTTATTTTTAGAACTCGTTAATGTGAAAAAATAATCATAAGAATTGCTGTGATCACGGATGACCTTGAGAGAAAGCTATAGATCATTAACTCCACCGGGTGTTTGAAACTTATAAATACATATACCTATAGTTCATGTATTTATCAATTAAATGCATTTCATTTAAATTACTTTAACAAAGAAATATTTTTTTAAAATTGGCTAGACAAACAATTCATGAAAATCATATGCCTTTACTTTAACAAAAACCTAAAAATAGAACCTAAAAGTACATAGTACAAGTTCCCTTAATCAAGACTTTTTGAACTATATGTATATGTATGATTTTAGAGCTTAGACAGCATGCGATATTGCTATTCGTCCAAATCAAATAAACAAGTTTTTTTTTCTTAATGTTTTTGTTTTCAATTTCAAGCATGGTTTATAGCGGTCTTATTATAAGTGAATAGATTACGCTCAGAGCTGTGTATTTTGTATAAAGTAATTTAAATCAATGTGTATATACATGTATGAAGGTACATAATATAATCACAAAAAAACGTACTGGAAAACTACATTTCTGAGATTCGTGAGAGAAATTTGTGTAATTCATGTTTCAGGTTTGATGATGACAGTACTTATAATTCCTGGATAACGACTTAAACCAAAGAATCATTAAAAAACTACAATCGAAATAAGACCTTCGGTGGCGGCGTGTTTTATTGCGAATAAAGCTTAGATATAGGTTATAAAATCTTATTCAGCATTTTCAGTTCACATTTTGTAAACGCATTGGCAAGCATTGTTTAAAATTTATTTATTTAGCTTAAACCATGGACTTCCTTAGTATAGTAATAGCAACTTAAAATGATTTTATTTTATCATGAAGATCAACAAGTTAAAAAAGTTTTACAATTAATTTAATAATCTGTTTAAAGGCATCTATACCTGTCTACTCTGTGTATGTCCAGTAGTCTGACAGGCGCCTTTTTCAACAGTTTTCTTATTAAACACTACCTGGGTGGATTTTAACTCCCTTTCTGTAATCCAGTCGTTGCCCCGCTTAGGCCTAAGGTGATGTCCAGGAGCGGTAGAGAGCTATTTCGTGTATTTGTAGGTACGCGAAAATAGGTGAATTTTAGGTTCTAGGCAGTCTTTTCATTTTAATACGTTGCCTTAGCCATCTGCCTGTTCATAAAAATACATAAAAAAGTCATGCTGAAAATAAAATAAAAGGCACGACTGTGTCGCACAAACTTGCTCTTGTAGTCTTTTTTTTATGTGGAATTATTTCTAAAATTCTTTCCATTCGTTAAAAAACATCTTTCAATTTGTGTATACCTATGAAATATTTTTTTTTTAATTCTAATTAAAAAAATTAGTAAAATAATTGAAAAAATAAAAAAAAATAAAATATTATTAAATACATTGATAACCAACCAGAGTTTTCCAAGAAAATCGTGGTGTGCCAGTAATTTTTAAATATTAAAGTATATGTATTTAACTTTTTTTCAAAATCAGGTCCAGTTTTCAAAAAATCGATATTTTCCAAACAACTTTTTTAAATTTTTTTTTTGAAAATTTTGTAGAATGCCAGCTTAGCTAAATAATAATTTTCATCCGGAAAATAAATTTCAAAAAAGTTTCATGAATCGGTTTTCAAAATATTCAATTTTCAAAAAAAAAAAAAATTGTTTAATTAATATAATTTTTTTAAGAAACGTCATTAAAAATCAAGTACGCCGTTATTGTTTGGCTTTCTGGTCTTCTTAGAAAAAATATTTTGTTAAAATTCACTAGTCGTTAACGAGAAAGTCAAAATTAAAAAAAAAACCTTATAAGGCTGGTGCCGTTTTCGAGAAAAACAAGATTTTTCACAACCTTTATATGGCAAGTACCGTTAGGTTTAGGCCGAGAACAAAAATTTAAAAACATCCCTGACTGTCACCCTAAAAATTCTATAAACCGAGTTTAAAGAATATGGTTCCAAACGTTTAGTCTGCAGGTGCGAATGACAGACTGACAGACTGACAGACTGACAGACTGACAGACTGACAGACTGACAAACTGACAGACTGACAGACTGACAGACTGACAGATTGAAAGACTGACAGACTGACAGACTGACAGACTGACAGACTGACAGACTGACAGACTGACAGACTGACAGACTGACAGACTGACAGACTGACAGACTGACAGACTGACAGACTGACAGACTGACAGACTGACAGACTGACAGACTGACAGACAGACACACAGACAGAATTGCCAGACCCACTTTTTCGACTTCGCTATCACCGTGATGTCATGTTTGATTGTTATCTAAAAATTCATAACTTGCCTTATAGTTACGATGACCATATTTTTCAAACCCAAACCCGGGACGGAAGAAAATAAAGTTACCAGAGGCAGAATCATAACTCAAATAATTTATGTATGCGTATGTGCGAATTTGCGATTGTCTTTTCACTGGGTCTATAGCCTAAATGCTTTGAGGGATTTTCTTCAATTGTGAAGTACTTCGTGGGTAGTATTTTTTGGTTTTGGACGACGAATTTGATTTACCTCCCATTAAACAGTGTTAGTTTTTCCAATTGTTCTCGAAAATGGCTACAATGTTTAAATAATATACTTAATATTAAAAACGAATATACAAAATACGGACAAATACGGGACTGAATATTGAATACGGGACATTGTACGTAATGTATTTCCTAAATAAAAACCCGGGACAGGCTATTCAAATACAGGATTGTCCCGGGAAATACGGACGAATGGTCACCGAACTTATAGTACCTACATATAATCGAAAAAATGTAGATCGATTTTTTCAAAGAGTTCGAGAACTAGAGATGATTGAGGGTTGCTCCAAACCCGTCACAAAATCTTTAACACTCTATTTTATTGGTAATATTTAGCAAAAAATATAAGTTGACAATTATTAGGCTAGTTATTGTTTTAAACTATTTTAAATTATAAAACTAAAATGTGTATTTTAGCTACAAAGTATGGCTAATTTTTATAAAAAAACAAAACTAGGTATAATACGTTGTCAAAAAATTGTTCTATGTGTTTCCATCGACTGAACATCAGTGGCAACACCCTTATCAGTGTAACCAGTTCAACAAAAAAACAAAATAAAAAGAGGCATTAAGACAAGAAGCAAATAAAATAAGTAAACTTGTTGTCGTTTTCTGAGGAGAAGTTTTATTTTCAATTCTAATCATTTCATGTTGTCTTGTCTGTATATTTTCACGCAGTGCTCGTCCACAACGACTCAGTAACAAACAATCTGTTCACCTTGGTGGAAGTGTATAGTCGCTCTCTCTGTGCGTTTCATTGGAATCGTGTTTTCGTTTTGGATTTCTTCTATAATATTTTAACAACTCGTCGTCAGTGGTGGATGATATTTGTCACGTCAATCGTATTCTTTGTATTATAATTCACGGAATCTTTTTACCTGGATCTCTGGAACAACTGAAAAAATATAAAATAGGGAACTATTTTATATGAATTATTTTATACTCGTTGGATGGGTATCAAAGGAATGAATAATAAAAATATCAGCAAAGATTGCTTAGGTCTTCGTTTGCGAGTCAACGGCCTGCATCAAACCTGGAAGTGGCTGCACCAAACCATTGCCCTCCACGAATACCTCATCTCCGTCACTTCGGCCGATTCTGCAAGAACAAAAGAACAATATTTTGCAAATTTTTAGATTAGAAAGTACTAAATTAGTACTAAAAACACCTTACATAGAAAAAATACACTAATTATTGAATGCCTGGCATTGCTCTGAATTTGCTTTAAGTTACCCCCCATATACATATAAGAAATTGCTTTATAGATACTTTTATACAAACAAACGACTTGTGCGCCGTTGTATTAGTGAGTGTTCATTTTTTGTAGATTATCAAGTGAAACAAAAATTTAAAAAAAAGATACAAAAACAATAAAACGATAAAAACGAACATAACCTACAAAAACTAAAATCAAATTAATTAATTACATAAAATAAGTTAAAATTTCTGTACTTCAATAACAGTTGTTCACTGCCATTTTGAAAGTGTTATTCTATAATAGTGCATAATCAGTTATTTTGTAGTAGAGTAAAAGAGAAGATAATCAAAGAAGGCAATAGGGTAAACCACGAGAAAATACAATAAAAAAAAAAACAACAACAAAACGGATCGAACAAAACATAATATAAAAATTTAACCGAATTGCAAAAAACTCATACAGAGTTGCTAATTGCATTGTTTTGAGTGATAAGAATAAGGAAATAAAAACTATCACTATCTATCACTATGCTGATGCATATTGGAGGAAGGGTTTCTACCCAGATGAGATGTTTTCTGAGTTTCAGACAACAGAGTGATAACGTTGTGCGCAAGTGCTTTCTATCATCGTCAAGCAGTACAACAACAACGTCGACTACTGATAACAACACTCAAAAAACATCTGATGGAAGTACCAATAAGGTTAAGAAGATTCCAGATTCGGAGATAAAGAAATCGGTCTTTATATCACAATCGTCTGATATATTTACCAATTTGGCATTAGAAGATTGGTTGTATAAGAATTTTGATTTTACTAATCATCATGTATTGATGTTGTGGGCTAATAATCCATGTGTTGTTATTGGGCGTCATCAGAATCCATTTACCGAATCTAATGTCTCGAAATTGCTTGATAAAGGTATTGTACTGGCAAGGAGGAATAGTGGAGGTGGTGCAGTCTACCATGATAAAGGAAATTTAAATTGTACATTCTTTACGCCGCGGGAGCGTTACAATCGGAAATATAATTTGAGTATTTTAACAAGGGCACTGTTTCGTGAATGGGCTATCAAGTCGGAAATAAACAACAGGGATGACATCATTATAAGTGGGAAAAAGGTAAACATAGATCATTTTCTATCTTCTATATAATATGTTAACAGGTGCGAATGTGTGTTGTATGAAGTATCTTATTATTGATTGGAAGTGGATGAGAATAGCTACCACTTATTATTCGTGATGATGCACTGAAATATTTGTAAATCTTTGATTCTATAATAGTTTTTCTTTTGTATCTAGATTAGACCAACAGAATATTTATTTCTTTATAGCTTAATTCTACATATTGTGATTAAAAGTATTTAATGTTTCTATTTGTATTCATATTTGAGAACTTACTAATAATAATTTTGACGGTTTAACGAATTTGTTAAGTGGCGCCCAGGACACGGACCTTACACAATACTACACTCTACAGCGATGCATTTACTTATAAGATCACGTTAGTTTAACAAATGTTTATTTTGTTTGTAAGGTCTTGACTTGTTCCCCTAGTTGTAGTTAAATTTTAAGTAAAAAAATGGTATGGACGATGAAGCTGCTGCGCGGCGGCGTTTCTGAGAGATTAGTTTTTTATTATAACAGACTAGTTCGTCATTTACTCACGTGAGTAACTTTCGTGAGCTAAACTTTCATATACCATTGAGTTTATATACACCATAGAAGAATCAAGATGGTTTCAAACTAATCAAAGTAGATGTCTCTAAATGAGAATATCGAGTAATTATTATTGCTCTGAATTCCTGTAACAAAAACTACTCAAACCGAACAGAATAATTTTATTCTGCATACATTTGTATAAGTTTTTCTTTATTTCTCTTAACTTTTAACTCAAGAGTAATTGCTACAAGAGTAAAAAAAGACAAGTCGATAGTAACGACATCCTACGAGCAGTAATTGTTGAAACTTACACATGATTTCTCTATGTGTATAAACTCAATGCTAATACCTAATACTGGTTTTTCTAAGGCCTTAACACAAAAAAAAAAAATTTCAGTTGCGAGTAATAAAATGAAAATCTCAATTAGACGTTAAAATACACGTTATGTCTGTGAGGATGTGCAAATGTGCGTATGTGCGTATGTGAACTACAGTCGAAACGTGTTTTCAATTTTTATCATACGTCTGAAAATAACGGTATATACCCATACCTGCCATGTACTTAATCTTAACATACAATCCCAATTTCTCTCAAAAAAATACGATCGCTGGTTTATTGCCGAAATTTGTTGGTTTTGTTTGTATTTTACGAAAATTGATATTCATATAGTCGTGTTTGCGACCAAAATATTTACGTCATTTGATAACGAAAATTATTACTTTTATTATGATCTACCACTCTCTCACTCTCCCAGCACGTGTCATAACTAATCCGAAAGTCTGTTAACCCTCCAGTAGTGTGTGTGCAAAAGTGTGTTCGAGCGACCCCAGTCGTGCATTTTATTTCCCCTTTTGAGTCAAACTTTTGGACATAGCGCACGTTGAAAACAAAAGTGTCACTAAACAAAAAACCTAGTTTTGAGATATGGCCGTTTAAAGATTTGGACTTAATTCAATTGTCGTTAACTCGCAGAAAAAATATTAAAATGGTGTGTTACTTTGCCACAATATAGTATAGTTCTCTTCTTATAAAATGGCATTTTAAGATTACAAAAAAAAAATCATGTGTATTTAGAAAACAATTGTTTTTTGAAAAAGTTCGGTATAGTGACACGTATGTAGTTATAAATTAAATTTTATTATTGTTAGAACGGCTCTAAACTAATATGACTGTTAAAAACTAAATGTTTTTTACGGTTAGAACAAGAAAAATATTGAAAAATGGTTTTAAACAAAAAGTGTCTGTTAAATAATTTCACTGAACATAAAATCACTGTTTTTTTTTAGGAGAAAACCGACGATAAACGAATTATGACATTAAAGAATTCAGTTTTCAGTATCATAAAAACTCTTAACTTAAAAATTAATCGCCATTGTGCAAAAAGTGTCATTTTATCTTTTAGCAATTGAGTGATTTGCGTTAAGCTTAAAAATGGCACTAGCGACCTCCTGTGGAAAATAGACAAAGTATAAAACGAATATCTTCACAAAAGATGGGTGGTATAACTTTAAAGTGTTAAATTTTGTATAGTGCCACTTTTGTTTTCAACGTGCGATAGGTGGGATCAAAAATGAATTAAGTCATGCACTCAAAAAATTTCGGGTGTATTACTAACTGCCGTATTTATATAGTTACCATTCGTCCGCCGTTTTAAATGATCCACTTTTCCCCCTTTTTATCTCAAGCAAGCAGCGCACGCCAAAGTTGAAGTTGAGTGAACTACACGTACAGCTACAGCTACAGCTTCAGCTACACATTCTGGGCGAATTATAGGATTGGCGTTGTCTCTACCTTGACAGTGCTGCAAGCTTCAGCTAAAGCTACAACTACAGCATTCTGTTTAAGCAGTTAAAGCAATATTTTCACACTACTCATTTTTTCTATTTTTCATTTTCTTATAGCGTTTATCATTTACTAAGAAATGCGCTCTTTCCTTGAAAAGATTTGCTCTTATTGCGTTTTTGATGTTTCATTTAAATGAAAAGAGTGGAAAAAGATCAAATATCAACAAGAAAGATGCGATCTCGCAAACTTGGAAGATTTGATTTGAATGCACTCACATTATATGGACATGATGTTGAAATCATTATTGTTGCTGTGTGTTATGTTTTAAGACAGATTGATTAGGTTTTCATAACCTATTAATCTATTTATGGATGCGGACAATAAACAAAACTATTCAGGTATATCGTTCACACACCCTATGTGTGCACAGATGCCACACTACAGAAAAAACCGAAAATTATGTTTCATTTAAAAGAACGCTAAGAAAAGAGTTTTCAAAAAAGCTGTGAAAGCTTTTATCATACACGTATATTATGTCAATACTTGATACATCCATTTTCTTCATTCAAGAAACGTTTTCAACTTTAATTCAGTTGTTTTCTATGTTACTATCACTATACGTGGTTTATTTTTTGCAATTATGTTTGCTACCCAATGACCCTTCAACCACTTGACGGATTTGGATGAAATTCGGTAGATAGATGCACGAGGCACTGAATATTTGTATGCCAGAAAAACACAAGCAATCGAGAAATTCGTAAATTGTACGATTATTATTGTACCATTTACCTTCTTTGTTAATTATAGGTATAGTTCAATTTGTATTTAAAGAAGGAGTTAGTATAGAGGGCAATCTTTTAGGAAATTATTCTTAAGTAAATAAATAAATAAAGTGCACGACTGGGTCGCACTTTATTCAAAATTTTTGCAAATTTTTGATTTTTTTAGTAGTTCTAATATAACTGTATTTCAGATTTTTGGCTAAAAATGCACATAACAGAGATTTGGTATTAACGGTTTTTTTTTAACAAATTTGGTCATAAATTAATAACGGCTGAACCGATTTCATTTTAAATTTGGTATGGTATTTAGTCTAAATGTTCAACGCAAGATGGCGTTTAAAGTTTTTGCTGTAACAGCCATTTATAGATAGTTAGTATACAACTTGATGCCATTTATAGATAGGTAGTTAGTATGCAACTTGATCATACATTTAGGCCAGACAAAATTTCCGCACACACTTTTTTCGTCATTTCTATCATCGTAAATGTCATGTTTGATTGTTATCTTAAAACTTTTTTTTTGCACGAATGCATAGCTTGCCTTATAAAGGGTGTTTTTTTTAGAGGTATAGAACTTTAAATTGCAATAAAACAACGATGGAATATTCGATTGACATGATTTTTTATTTATTCGAAAGATAATCTTGTGGCATAACATTTTATATATGATTTCTGGCATATGACTGCTACGGCTGGATCGGATGTAGTCCAATCTGGACGTCCAATTTTCCATGACTTTTTTCAACATTTTTGGCCGTATATCGGCAATAACACGGCGAATGTTATCTTCCAAATGGTCAAGCGTTTGTGGCTTATCCGCATAGACCAATGACTTTACATAACCCCACAGAAAATAGTCTAGCGGTGTTAAATCACAAGATCTTGGAGACCAATTCACAGGTCCAAAACGTGAAATTAGGCGGTCACCAAACGTGTCTTTCAATAAATCGATTGTGTCACGAGCTGTGTTGCGCCGTCTTGTTGGAACCACAGCTCCTGGACATCATGATTGTTCAATTCAGGAATGAAAAAGTTAGTAATCATGTCTCTATACCGAACACCATTGACTGTAACGTTGTGGCCATCATCCTTTTTGAAGAAGTACGGACCAATGATTCCACCAGCCCATAAAGCGTACCAAACAGTCAGTTTTTCTGGATGTAACGGTGTTTCGACATACACTTAAGGGTTAGCTTCACTCCAAATGCGGCAGTTTTGTTTGTTGACGTAGCCATTCAACCAGAAGTGCGCTTCATCGTTAAACAAAATTCGCTTATGAAAATCGGGAACAACGCCCATCTCGTTTTGGGCCCATTCGACACGATTTGCAAGCGTTGTTCAGGCGTGTGTCTATTCATGATGAATTGCCAAACCAAACTGAGAATAAATCACTTGACAGCCGTTAAATCGGTCGCCGTCTTGAAAAGAAATGCCAACTTAATGTTCTATACCTCGAAAAAAAACACCCGTTAGTATTTACCAATCTAAAAGTGGTTTAGATTGAGATGATGAGTAATGGTCGGGTAACAAAAACAAACAGTTTTTTTTTAATTTAAAAAGCGTTTATCTATTCATTTTTGTGATTGCAGATCTTACTTGGTCTGACGTTTATGAAAACACCAGACAGACATTTTTTTTTTAAATTGTATTTTTGTTAAATTTGAAGGGGAAATTTTATTTTTCAATTTTAAGGCAAATTATCCAACAAAGTTGGTTTTGATTGGTATTTGGTAATGAAGCTAATTAATTATGGAATTTTTCTTTTTGAGCTAAACTCACCAAATATTTATACTTTTTATTTCAATGAACTTTTATGATAATAAATTAAAAAAAAAAAAAAATTTAAAACAATAACAAATTATTGTTTTTGGTTTGTGATGTATAAGTGAAAGATTTTCACGAAAACAAAGGTTAGTGGCCTTTACATCATTGGATGCGTTTCGCCCAAATAGGTATATATACACGGTGGGCTTATCAATAAGATGCCGTGTACCTATTTTTCTTAGACGCATGATTTGTTTTGGTCGATGGAAGAGACCTTATTAAACAAATTTGCAATTACTGCTGTTAATTATATTGTTGGGAACCTTGTTTAAGGTTATGCACCAACTTAAAAGAAAGATTACCCGTGGCCAGGCTTTACAAGAAATTAAAAAAAATTTAAAACAATAACAAATTATTGTTTTTGGTTTGTGATGTATAAGTGAAAGATTTTCACGAAAACAAAGGTTAGTGGCCTTTACATCATTGGATGCGTTTCGCCCAAATAGGTATATATACACGGTGGGCTTATCAATAAGATGCCGTGTACCTATTTTTCTTAGACGCATGATTTGTTTTGGTCGATGGAAGAGACCTTATTAAACAAATTTGCAATTACTGCTGTTAATTATATTGTTGGGAACCTTGTTTAAGGTTATGCACCAACTTAAAAGAAAGATTACCCGTGGCCAGGCTTTACAAGAAATTAAAAAAAAATTTAAAACAATAACAAATTATTGTTTTTGGTTTGTGATGTATAAGTGAAAGATTTTCACGAAAACAAAGGTTAGTGGCCTTTACATCATTGGATGCGTTTCGCCCAAATAGGTATATATACACGGTGGGCTTATCAATAAGATGCCGTGTACCTATTTTTCTTAGACGCATGATTTGTTTTGGTCGATGGAAGAGACCTTATTAAACAAATTTGCAATTACTGCTGTTAATTATATTGTTGGGAACCTTGTTTAAGGTTATGCACCAACTTAAAAGAAAGATTACCCGTGGCCAGGCTTTACAAGAAATTAAAAAAAAAAAAAATTTAAAACAATAACAAATTATTGTTTTTGGTTTGTGATGTATAAGTGAAAGATTTTCACGAAAACAAAGGTTAGTGGCCTTTACATCATTGGATGCGTTTCGCCCAAATATGATAATGTTTATGATAATGCTACGTGAATTTTGCTCAAATTGAGTTATTGTTTTTAATACAAAAATTGTATAATTCTTTACCTTCATTTCAATACCAATTATGTTGAAAAAGGAAATTTTCAATGATGAGTTTTTTCATTGATAGCTATAACTGGCCCCTAAGTACCGTATATACTTTTATTACAGCTGTTTGACATTACAAACAGATATTCAATAGTTTATTTTGTTAAAATCTCCGACTTTTTTCGTGATATCAGTGTGGTCAAATTGTGTTGGATGTATGTATAATGAAGCTCTACACAACTATTGCATGTTTATCAGTTGGTTACCCTTAAAATAGACACGTTCGCAATACCTGTATTAATTGATTGATTGTATCTATTGATTCTTAATAAATGTCTTTAACCTAAACTTTATTTTTTTATTTATTTTTTTTAGATATCAGGAACTGCTGCTAAGCTAGGCCACCCCAATGCGTATCACCACTGTACACTTTTAGTGAACTCCAACAAACTACACCTAAGTGAGGCCTTAGTTCGTGAAGAAGTAAGTCAATTCAAATGAATGACTCTTAAAATGCATTATGCATTCTTATCAATTAACTTTGTTTACGTAAACTCTTTGTTGTCTGCTTGGTTATTTATAATATTAATTTTTTGTGATTTTTTTTTATAAAAAAGGCCAATTACATAAGCAAAGCGACTGCATCTGTTCGATCACCCATTAAGAATCTGAATGATGTTAATCGAGCTGTTAATGTTCCACAACTCTTATCAGCTGTTGGTTATGAATTTCTTCGTACAAATGCTACTGAATTAACCGATGGTGGACAAGAGCAAACAATGAAACAACAAGGATTTCAACTTGTCAATCCAACTGAAAAATGGTTTCCAGGAATAAATGAGATTCGTGATTTATTTGGATCTTGGGATTGGTGCTATGGACATACACCTAAATTTCAAGTTGAAAAAGAAATTAATCTTAAAGTTGATGAAAAGGAACACAAGATGATTTTACGTATTGATGTTGAAAAGGTTTGTTTGAAAAATATTTGTCGTTGATTGAATTTGAAATAATGTATTTTGGTTATAGGGACTTATGTCTGAAATTAACCTTACTATGCCCACTAATGAAGTTGTTCCAATTGTTTCTGAACTTAAGGACAAGCCATACAACGAATACAACCTTCAGGGTATCATTGGAGCCTTAAAAATGGTATCAACTGATAATGTTAAACAAGCAATGAATGGATTTTGACGTCTTAAGATTTGAAATGTTTTTTTTTTTTTATTTTTTGATGTGTGTTTTACAAAGTTTTTTTGGTTTTTATTTTTAACAATATTTGATTTTTAAAATACTCTTTGTGCCTTAAAACTTTTCTAAAAAAAATTATAAATTTATACCAAATTAATATTTTGTGAACAAATTAATTTTCCCTTTTTACACTCAAGATTACACGGCCACACATATGTTTTAGTTTATTAAATAATTTTTTTTATTTTGAATTTAATGTTTAGCCTAGAATTTATTAAAAATGTATTCAAACTATTTGTTACATAACCGTTAATCATAAAAGATTTTTTGAAATAAATTTATTAACAAAAAAAATACCCGCACGTTTGTTTTTGCTTCCTTTTTTTGTGCTGTCTTTTTCAACGTCTTGCTTCGAGACTTTATTTTATGAAATCAGTATGTCTACGATGTAGCATCATTTCTGGGAAGTGAATTTATTACACAAACTAAAAATAATCTACTTCCACTCCAGCTCCAGATGCTGAGGCCCAATGTAATTGATATAAAAAAAATAAAGTGGGAATGGGAACGTGTGATGAGAAATTACATCAGATGTATATAAAGTTAGGTATAGTATCTACACTCCAACAGTGTGCGCATTTCTATTGAAGCTTTCTCACTACCTACACCTTATTTTAAAAGACGACAGGCCCAACACTCCTCGACCTGCTGAGATAATCAAAATACAATTTACCACACAAGAAAGAAAACAAGTAAAAATATCTGACATTATCCAAAATGTCTTATTTAATTACGATGAATTCCATTCTTGCACAATGACAAGCCGGGTAAATGTCACACTGATATGGCATCAGTTATATTCCAAAGCATCTTCTCAATGCATTCGTTTTCATATGGCACACCTGGCAATGAAGACGAACAAATTCCAATAATTGCGAATATAGTTAGTCTTAGTCCCCCAGTTAGATCGAAAAGTTCATAGGTGTCATCTTATCTCTCATAATCTCTTTTTTTTCTATTTGCATTGACTTTTCGAAATGGTAAGTATATTCTTTTCAAAGGTGAATCTTAATGATGACTCGTCTTCGGTTACTTTTTGTCCATATGTAGCGTGATCTCTCATGACCTGATTACATACCACTTATTAATAGTATACACGTGATGTTATTTTTCTTGCTTTAGAATTCCTTTGCTAAAAAAAACTTCGATATAATATAAAACTAATAATGATGAGCTTTGATATTATTTTTAAATTGCATCCTATACAATTACAGCGCTGCTAAGTATGTTGAACTATAATAAATTCTGACCTTTGCATATTTTACTAACAATACTGTATAAGTTTGGTTGTAAAGCTTTGAAAACGGCATTCATTGGATTTGTGGATAAGTTTGTATTTCAGTGTTACTTTTATTAAGCTTAGCTTAGCACCCACCATTTAAATGGAAAACAAGTTTAACCACCAATACACTTACTAACCTACAGACTTCTTCAGCTCGATTGGTTAAAGCCATGCAGATACAACTTGGTTGCCAACACTTTTTATTTATGAAAAACAAGTGATAGAAATAAAAAAAAATAACGGCTAAAAATGGGCTTTTAATATGAAGTTATGTAAGGGTGGTCGACTTTGAAATGGAATAACACTAGCCGTGTGATATGATGTAAATCTGTATGTTTTGTATCAATTATGATATCGTTTACTTAGTCAGGAGCGGCTTCGCACGTTGACAATAATGCGTAAAGTTTGATTTTCAAAGACCTGCGGCTTTAGAATACCAATACCACACACAAAAATCAATGCAAAAAGATTCAATTTTAATATAAAGGGTCTTCTAATAGGGATTTTCGAGCTTTGACAAGCCTTTGCGGCCATATTGTTGAAGCTACATCTGTTGAATGGGCTGTCATTTATAGAATTATAATTGGGCTTATATGCACTGCGACCTTAAGATCTATTATTCCCTCATCTATAGAACCTGTCTATCCAAATTAAAATGTTCAACAACAACATATATGTACATATGATAAAATTATTTCATAAAAGTGGATCTCTTGTTTGAGGAAATTGGACCTCATTTCGGTAGAAAAAATCCTTTTCAGCGACGAGTCCTATTCATTTAGAAGAATATAAGTACCTCTATATAAAATTGTTGAATTTGAACATTTTGTTAGTTTACTTATATTTCTTTGAGAACGACGTTAAGCGCAAACGCTTCTATACAGGGTGAGTCATGAGCAATGCGACAAAATGCTAGGGCGTGTAGGTTGCGTTGAGACAAGAAAAAAATCGTACGGGAGGGGGGGTCTATTCCCCTCCGTTTAGCCGGGAGGGGCAATTTTCGAAAAAACTGACTTAAAATGGGAAAAAATTATTTAAAATCAATGGCTTCATTCACAATGCTGTGCGATACGTTTTTGAAAAGCCAATAACTTTTTCTTTCATTCTGTGTTTAAATAAATCTATTCTAAGAAATAGTTTTTGAAATATTAATTTTCAAAGTCAAAATTTTGAAAAAAAAAATTGAAAAAAAAATTTCAAATTCATTTTTTTCAAAATTTTACGTAATTAAGTGCTAATTTTAATTTCAAAATTCAATGCTGTTATTAATTTTAAGTCTAAATAAGAAAACCAGATGCAAAAATTTTATGTCGTTCTCAAGAAATTAAAAAAAAACCAAAACCACCTTTTTCTAAGAAAAACATTTATTTTTATTGTAACGAAGCAATTTATTTATTTATTTAGCATTAATCTTAGTTTTTTTACTTTTTTTTTAATTGGAGTTTTATGAGAACGTAATAAAATTAAATAGTATTGGAATAACCCTGGATTAATATTATTTTCATTGATAACTTCTGAAAACTGACCTGTCAATATTTTTGCCTTGGCCTGCCCGCAGCCCATGGGTTCTACCTGTTATGGGGACAATAGGGACAATAAAACCGCATTTTTTTTAATGAAAAAAAAAGAAAATTGCAACGCAAGATAAATAAAAAGCATTGCAGTTTTGCTTAGTAATTATTTCAAATTTGAATATTAACTCATTAACACGTAACGATGTCAAGCTCATACACCGAGAAGAATTAACGGACATGCATTTCTGCTACGGTTTAGCTAATGGTCGAAGTCGTGAAGCCGAAAGACTGTACGTTGAAGGATATCCCGATAGGAGGTGTCCCCATCATAGCACGTTTCCAAGAATCCACCGACGTCTAAGAGATCATGGAGTGCTGGAGCATCGAAGAAGCGAAAGGCCAGTTTCTGATGAGTCAAGAATCTTAGATGAAAGAATTCTGGATTTAGTCCGAAATAATCTCTCCGTCAGTACAAGAAGGATATCCACTATGCTTGGAGTGTCCCAATCTAGAGCATGTCGAGTACTTCGGGCGGAAAATTTACACCCGTACCACTTTATGCCTGTTCAGGAACACAGGTGAGAAGCTTACAGGTGAGAAACTGGCTGGATGATCATTTAAGTGACCGTTGGATCGGAAGAAGGGGCCCCACGGAATGGCCGCCTAGGTCACCAGATTTAACTCCCCTAGATTTCTATGCATGGGGATTTATGAAGAATTATGTTTACGAAGTGGAAATAGTATCATTCGAACAACTGAAGGAACGAATTGAAGTCGCTGGAGTCAAATTGCAGGAAAATTTGTCAAGCATAAACTTATGAGATATAATCTATGCCTTCTAAACAATGGAGATCATATCGAGAATTTTTTATAAGTACTTCCAATAAAAAACATAGTAAAAATAAAAGGAATAAAAAAAACTAAAAAAACTAAGATTAATGCTTCTTAAATTGCTTCGTTACAATAAAAATAAATGTTTTTCTTAGAAAAAGGTGGTTTTGGTTTTTTTTTAATTTCTTGAGAACGACATAAAATTTTTGCATCCGGTTTTCTTATTTAGACTTAAAATTAATAACAGCATTGAATTTTGAAATTAAAATTAGCACTTAATTACGTAAAATTTTGAAAAAAATGAATTTGAAATTTTTTTTTTCAATTTTTTTTTTCAAAATTTTGACTTTGAAAATTAATATTTCAAAAACTATTTCTTAGAATAGATTTATTTAAGCACAGAATGAAAGAAAAAGTTATTGGCTTTTCAAAAACGTATCGCACAGCATTGTGAATGAAGCCATTGATTTTAAATAATTTTTTCCCATTTTAAGTCAGTTTTTTCGAAAATTGCCCCTCCCGGCTAAACGGAGGGGAATAGACCCCCCCCTCCCATACGATTTTTTTCTTGTCTCAACGCAACCTACACGCCCTAGCATTTTGTCGCATTGCTCATGACTCACCCTGTATACATATATATGTAGGTCGGATTACCAACTTATTTTGACCTGAATTGGATGACATGGACACCAACGGAATGTTATTTCAACAGCACCGGGGCTACGTCCCAGAGCTCACTCCACATTGGAAATAATAATGAGCGATTCGTAGGCATATGGCAATCTCACGTAGAGGTGATCTCGCCACATATCGTATATGATTTGAACCTGTTAGACTTTTTCTCAAAGGACGCAGGTCTATGCAAATAAGTCACAAGCTACAGCTTATCTTAAAACCAATTAGCCATGCCATCGGGTTAAATTCTACTTTTGTGAATCGTATTCGTGTACCGCACTTAAACATGCAGGGTACGACAGTTCTTCGCATTATTTTCTTTATTAACAACAATTTAATGCCAGCAGTAAAATAAATTGTAATATCATAAATGCATTTCAGTTTAAAAACAAATCAATGAAAATATTCTAATGTAGTTATATGATGTATATTCATTATATTTTGGTTCATAAAAAAAAAAAAAAGTATACGCCCTAGTGTCCCGCATAGAATTTATTTTGAATTAATCAACTATTGATTAATTTCCCCTACTTCCTGATAACCATCCAGTTTTAAAAAAATGTTGTATCTATTTTAAGTGAATTATTAATAACAATTTATTTATCACTTTTATAAGGACCATTTGTACAATCGTGGTTCAAGTTTTTAACTCACCGATTTTGACAGATAAGCTATGGAAATCAGTGGTTTAATTTAATTTGAGCCACGTTGAAACATGATTGTACAACTGGCCCTAAGCAACTATAGCTGGGGATCAATACCCGATCTGTGAAACTGTGAAGTGATACAAAAAGTATAATTTCAATTGTGATAAACAGCTGTCAATGTGAGTACTAAAAAGTACTAAATGATACACCCAGAGAAAAAACAACGTTCAATCAAAGAAAAACACTTTGATTTAAGCAGATTTAAAAAAGAAATTAGCTTCGAATACGAATGTTTTAAAACCGAAGTTTGAGACAAAAAAATAAATATCTATTGACCCCTGGGTGGGCTATTTAGTGTTTTAGTCAAACTATTTAAACAAAATATGTCATCAGATTCAAACAAATGAAATGTAAATAAGAAAAACTCTAGCAGTTTCTCTTTAAACCCAGTTGGCAATATTGTAAATATCTGCAGGTTAAAGTCTCTAAAAGTTTTACTCTTTTTCTTTTTTCGATGCCATATAACCATTTATAAGCCATTGCTGTTTCAGCTTTACTATACTTTAGTGCGTCAAAGCTTCAAATTCAATGGATAGTTATTTTTTTAACTATACAAATTTGCACCACAACATACAGATGGAAGTGTATAGTGTATCGATGATGCACTTTGCACGAGTCAACCATTCCGAACGGCAGCGATCGAGTCTTTGGCTCTAGATCCAAAGATCTTGTTGGATAAACGTACGAATTCCAATTTACTCTTGCATAGTATTCCAAAGTAGTTGGGTGTTTTTTTTTTTGTTTGTTTTATTTTTTTTGTTTGTTGTTTGACTTTTTTATACGCACGGAAAATAAATAAAATATATTAAACTTAACTCGATCGAAATAAGTATGCAAGACGCCCGCTTGCTTTCATTTAAAAATCGAAATTAAAAAAAAAATAATCGTCTTAGTAGTGGAAATAAAATTTAAATCTCCATTATAATAAAATAATTAAAAAATTAAGTTTATCCGAAATGTATAAAGACAACTATTTCTTCATATGCGGCCATATTATAGTATGAAGGATAAATTATTTCGTTTTTGTTAAAGACAAGCAGTACCCGCATCATATACATAAGTGCGATCACGTAATACCGTGCGGAAAGGTCATTTTTTGTAGTTTTCTATGAATTTGTCTGCCAATCTTAGTTCATTTGAAAACACAATTTATAAGAATCAGCGGTTAATAACTGTCGAAATTTTCGAAATACCAAAACGTCAACACAAACTTAATGAGCAATTAATCAAAAGAATGTTACGCCCATAAAAACACGACTATGAACATATTCATGGTTGTAATCCTTTCGGTTTGGTTATAAAATAGTGTGTTACACCTTATAATATTTTGATTCGGTAGTGCATTAAAGTAGGTAGTTGAATCATCATATAGAAAGAGATCTTAAGATTTGGTTTAGGAGGTGGGTGCAAAGATTGCATAATAATTTTATTTTAAACGCATCGTTACTGACTTTTTTTTTAATTAAATTACCTACAAAATTAAAAGTGTATAGATATACATATATACAAGATGAAGTATTGCACAAATTCCAATTGCTAAGTTTTATTTGATTGCTAATGCCTTGAGAATCATTATATAGAATGAGTTAAGTACTAACTTATGAAAATATAATAATTTGGATTAAAATGTAAGCCAACAGTTAAATGACAGTTGGAAAACTTGTTTTTAACGGTGATTGATGGGTTGCATTTGAATTCGAAAGGAATGCTACCAAAATGCGTTCCAGTTTAGCGTTGTCTGGTATTTTGAGCTTGATTTAACAAATAGATAAATTATTTATTTTTAGATTTTCATTAATGACTTAATTTTTTTTCTAACTAAACAATATGTGTGCTCTCTTTCTGTACAAAATTAATAACTTTAAATAAAACATGTATTAAATGCGAACATGAAAATTTTCATTGTTAGGTTTGAAGATCAACTATTAAAAATAATAATATAACTATAGCATTAAGGATTATAAAGTCACGAGCTATAAAATTCACTCTTCTTCAATTAATTCTCATGAATTAAAAAAAAAAAAAAAAAAATGTCAGTGCCACAACATAAACAACAACAATCTGAACATGAATATGGACAAAACCTCAGCCAAGATATTCAACTACAAGTGATCATAAAAGAAAATGAGAGTAGTTTACGTAGAACAAAGGCTAGTAAGACATCACCTGTACTTGCTGCATCCATGATTAAAAAACCTGTAATAAGAGCACAAGACTTACCCGATGACAACACCACAATAAATGGCAACGGCCAATATGGAAAAATAAATCTAAATCAGCGCAGAGACTTCCGTATAGAGCAGCAGAGGCATGATGAAAACGTGAGTAGAATGATATTGTTTTTTTTTTGTTTTTTTTGTCTACTAACCATTTTATAGTTATAACTTCAAACGATGTTCATAAAACATTTAAGGAAATTGTGTAAGCACAATTATTATTTTTATACAAACTACTTTTGTTGTATTTTTTGATTGGGACATTTGTTGAAGGGGTTATTAGAAAATTTGGAAATGTATAATTTCAATAAAATAGAATAAAATATAGAAGTTAGTTCCAATTAACTTATTTCTTTATAGAGTATTAACTGAAAAGTCTTCACTATTTGATTTAGAGTCTTCTTTTCCGATTTATTAATATCTTATAGTATTTTTTACGTGAAGGATTCTTCGGACCTTGTCCAACATATTGTGAACCGTGTGTAAGCGCTGAACGAATAACTGCTGTGTAGAGATTTCTCTTCAGCTAAAGGGAGAATTTATAGGTCACAGAAGACGTCAGAGTTCTTACGCCATTTTATCAACCCTACGCTTACGCAATGGTTGATGTCGTTATCACAAGATGCTTCGATTTGAATCTTATTTACATACACACCCGAGATATTTAAACTTTTTGCACTTGGAAAGCCAGTACGGTTAAAATAAATGTTCGAAATAGACCTGAGTGGATCAAAAAATGGGCAGTATAATTATTCTCTTTTTTTGGCAATTTTTTGTTACGCATTTCCCTCAAAAACGTTCACCCATAAATGAAACATTCATACCATGCTAATTTACTTTCGGTTCCCTTACCATATTCAAGTAGTTAATCAAGAACTGTAAATAAAAAGAAAAGAACTCAAGACTTGTTTGTAGTACACCAACTTCGATTGAAAAATGTTTTGTGACGCCTCCAGTGCAGGCGTTTTGACTGGCTCGTACATAATCATAATCATACATCGTACATAATCATGATCATAATCATGATCATACCGGCAATTTTTAAGATAAAAACCTTTGTTAACTTCAGCATGTCGAAGTCCCTGAAAAGAATGGTTTGCACTATCAGCCGGTGCAGATATATTTTGCAAATCTTCAAGTTGGGCACTTTCTTCTTTGCTTATTTCTCTCAAGTCTGAAAGCCGTTTTTTCCGAGACATCCCTGCCTTTGCTTTATCACTCTATCATTATGTTTCCATGTCGGAACAGAATTATGGTAGTGCTCTTTTACAATCATCGTAATGACATCCTTGATTGATATCTCAAAACTTTTTTCTGCACGACAGAAAAACTTCGCTTATAAGTAGTTCCTTATAACAACAATTAAAAACTACACGCAACTCTCATGCAACGTCTTTTTATATTGGATTTTAATATTTTTATACCAGATTTCGTCTGTATTGAAGTGCCGTAAACGCCATTTTTACAAGAAGTATTTTTTTAATTTTTTTTACACAGTATCTGTTTGTAAATCCTCTTGGAATAGTTGTTATCAGAAACCTTCCGCATGTTTTACATTTTTGTTCAAAATGAGTTTGCTGATACGCCACCAAAATCAACAGTTTCTTTTTGGTCCATAAACGTACGTCAAAAAATCGAAAACATACGGCATTTCAATACTAAAAACGTAATATAAACTCCTTGGGAAATTTGACGTATGTGCCAACCATTTTTCGTTAACGTCAAATATCTCACCAATTAGAAGCGATAGGAACAAACAGATAACAGATTTGAAAAGAGCGCACCCGAAAACTTAAGACTGCATACCCTGTTCAAAAAATGCAATTTATAGTTTAGTTTGATCGACTTTAACCGCTCCGGCCGATGATCTCCTACATTCCTGCAACTCTAGAGTTTACGCATTCACGCGCGCTGTTAGTAAAACTTCATTGGTTATTGTGTATTTTGAACTCTAGTTATTGAAAAGAATCAATTTAATATGAGTAAATAAAAAACAAAGTTAAGAACAATTGCAGCATTATTGTTTCGTTCTAATTTTTAAGTGCTTAATTTCAGAAAATAATGGCTTTATCGATTATATTTTCTCTACTATACCGTTAGAATTTCTCTTGAAGTTCTAATGTAGTATTTTGTATTGGGCAATTAACATTCTTTCTTGTTCACTAAATTTTTGTATTCTCATAATATGGTAGAAATTTGAGTACTACTTCTCGAAAATGCTTGCTTCTATCCTTATGACTTGCAGTGTATATGCATGCCGCCTTGTAGCACATTATGTAAAAAGGCAGTGGCGCTAAGTCGCCACAAAACAGCTGCTGAAACCATAAAACTCTATTATAAATATTTGTATTTGTCAACACTCTCTCTCACCTACTTCATTATTGAAATAATAAACATTCCTTGCATTCTCTTGTATTCATAACACAACATTAAGATAAATATAAATAGGTATATAGGTAACAACATATTTCAGTTCGACACTTTTGTTGTTCCAAATCTAAATTCAATCAATTTCTCCTGAAAATAACGAATTTCTTTCCACTTAAACCAAATTATGCTAGCATAATTATTATTATTGGTATTAATTATAATATCAAATATGTATATTATAATGAATATATTGTTATAGTTTTTATTTTGTCTCAAGTAATATGCAAACGAAGATAGATAAGGCTGAAAGCCTTATGTTACCAATTAATGGTCGAAGTTTGTTGGTATTTTCTAATTTTTTAATCGATTTCTTATCGATTGGAATGTTGGATTGGAGGTGTCGATAAAGATACACCATTAACTAATTTCTGTCACTTATCTCACACTATGTTTTTTTGTTTTTTGTTTTTTTTTTGAAGAAATATGATGCTGGTTTTATATTTGACTTAATCACCCCCACATAACGGACAGTGGAGCTTATCGAATCAATGAAGGTGGTTATTATGAGACGAACCAATAAAACGGTTGGAGGATTTTTTTGTTTTAATTTATTTCTTCTTTTCCGTCGATGTTTTGATCTCGAATATGGGATCAAAAGCCTCGCACTTCACCACTTCATTGCAGATCTGCTTGTGAAATTCATTGAGTTTACCTCAGAAACATGACAAAATTTTACATTTTCTTTCATTGCTAAAAGATGACTACTCTCCAGGCCCAGATGGCATTCCTCCAATTATACTAAAAAAATGTAGCTCCATTATAGCTTTTCCTCTTCAACTTCTTTTCGAGCTATCCCTTAAGTCGGGGAAATTTCCCAGTGTATGGAAAAAATCATTTATTACACCCGTTTTTAAAAAGGGTAGTAAGTCTGACATAAAGAACTACAGACCGATTGCCAAACTCTCTTGTATTCTAAAGCTATTTGAGCAAGTGGTTTGTAATAGTATGACGTTTTTCTGCAAAAATATTATCTGTAATCAACAACATGGATTTATGCAGAGGCGGTCAACGGTAACGAACCTTCTAACGTTTTTACACAAGTGCTCCAATGCTTTGGAAAACGGACAGGAACTAGATTGCATTTATACCGACTTTTCAAAAGCTTTTGACCAACTTTCCCACGACATTATAATTTTTAAACTTAAGGCCTTTGGATTTCCTGCTGGATTTATTGATTGGATATATTCTTATCTTCGAAATAGATCCTACCAGGTGAAATTCAGAAAAACATTTTCAAACCCTTTTACTGCCAACTCTGGAGTACCACAAGGAAGTCATTTAGGTCCCATTCTTTTTATTCTTGCTATTAATGATGTAACATCATGCATTCGCAATAGTGAAATTCTGGTTTTTGCTGACGATATGAAGATTTTTAAATCTATATGCTCAAGCGGTGATCGTATGAATCTGCAAGCCGACATTGATAGCTTTTGTACTTGGTGCAGCAAGAATGGATTAAACCTTAACCCAGCGAAATGTCAAACTATGACTTTTTCAAAGAAACGAGTACCAATCATATTTGACTATAATATTTCACAACATACATTGTGCCGTGTTGTTAGTTTTAAAGATCTTGGAATCGTCTTCAATCCAAGTCTAGATTTCACAGAGCACATCAACTCTCTTGTTAAAAAGGCTAACTCAATGTTAGGTTTTGTAAAAAGATGGTCCAAAGAGTTTCAAGACCCTTATGTTACCCTATCTTTATACAATTGTTTTGTTCGTCCGCATCTGGAATACGCATCGCAGGTATGGACTCCGTTCTATGATGTTCATAGATCTAGGATAGAGGCAGTTCAGCATAATTTTGTTCGTTTTGCTTTAAAAGGTCTTCCCTGGACAGATCCTTATAACCTTCCACCTTATGAACACCGAATTCAGCTTCTACACATTCAGTCCTTGTTACAGAGGCGTGTAAATAACGATATAGTTTTTATCCACCAACTTCTTTCGGGCGCATTAGATGCACCTGATCTACTTACTTGTGTTGGACTCAATTATCGTGGGGGTGCTCACCATCTGCGTAGCCTTGAGCTCCTACATTGTCCACACCATCGGACTAATTACGGTATGAATGAGCCGCTTACCCGCATGTGCAGGCTTTTCAATTTAAATTCTAAAATTATTGATTTTAATGACAATAAAATAAATCTTAAAAATGTACTTAAAACCAGTGCTCCACGCTTTTAGTTCATGTTTAATGTATTTTGTATTGTTAAAATATATGTTTTATTGTATTATAGTGCTTGTGTTATTGTAGTTATTTGTTTTACATTACTAACAACTAACACCAGCACTAAGTGATGAGCCAGTGGAACACATATAATGTGTTGGCAAATCTTTGTTCATAAGCTGAAGCTTGCTCTAAGCTCCTTATGAACAGGATCTGATAGTGTAAAAAAATTCCAGAGGAGGCCAACTTAATTCTGATGTCGTTGCATTTGTTTTTTTTTTCAGGAGTTCTTAAGACTTGCATCTGTTTTGCGAATGAAGCGGAACGGTGTTTGATAGTGCCTTTTGTACGGAATTCTCAGCGTTTCTCCTTAGTATACCTGACATTAAGGTATACCAGTCGAGTTTTTCGTTTTACTTTTGATTCGATCAAGATTTGTCACTCCTGCTGTCATGCAAAGCATCTTTATCTTCAGAGCTTCTCTTAACTCAAGGGACATTTTGATTTTATCGGTTACAGAACATAACAGTGTTTGCACGTTACCATCCTACACTTATGTACTTTATGTTTATGCTGTCGTCATCACAGGAAGGTTTGGTATTGATCAAGATATTTAAATTTTTCTCACTTGGAAAGCATGAGTGGATCGGGCAGCATAATTATTGTATCTTTTTGGCGCGGCCCTTATCTTAATTCGACGGCCCTTATTTCACTCACCCATGTCAATATGTTGATATTTTACTTGCTCTATAGGTACACTATAAGGCAAGTCTTGGATTCATGCAAAAAAAAAGTTTTGAGATAACAATCAAATATGATACATTATACGATGATAGAGAAGACGAAAAAAGTGAGTCCCGCAATTCTGTCTGTCTGTTTGTCTGTCTGTATAGGCACCTACAGCCTAAACGGGTGGACCGATTTACTTCAAATTTGGTATGTATGGTTTTTAGGGTAATACGCCCAGACTGTTTGAGTAGTTAACATACTAAAAGTCCTGATCCCTGGGAGGTTATCCGGAGGAGGGCGAGGAGTATGAAGCCCCCCAAAAACGGGCTTTTGGGGACTTACGCTTATACCACGGAAATAATGAGTCGTAGCGATTTTTTTTAAAAATAAACAAAAGCCCATTAAATTTTGTACAATTTTTGTTATGATCACTTTTTTCCAAATATCAACCGTTTCCGAGATACACGCATCGCAAGGGAGAACAATTACAAAAACAAGTGTTTTTCTTTATATTTTTCATCAAGCATTCCATCGTTATAAGTGTGCCTCAATATTTTTTTTCTAGATGTTTTCACAAACAACTTTTGAAGATTAAATTAGTCGGATTAAAGAACAACATAAACTTAATACTTACAAAGTAATATAATTACAGACATTTTGCTACAATTGCCAACAATACTGTTTTATTATTTTTTATTTTTGTTTATTTCTTTTTTCAAGCCCTATGGATATGTTCCAGGCGTGACTCATCATCCTCCTACAAGTTTTCTTGCTTCGGAAAAGACAGAAAAGACAATAAAATGCTGGGATTCAATATATTTAGGTGAAACCATAAGTAATTTCATATCATCGGACAAACAATTAGAACGTTCATGGAAATACCTAAAATGGCCATTACTGTTATTTCTTCTCTGTATTTTCTTGGGTTTCATAACATATACCTGTGTCAATAGTAGAAATTCAAAAACTATAAAATCTAATTGTGTAAATTTAAGTACGAATTCCGGTTGCCTATTGGATGCTAATGAAACAGAAAATAAAAGTGATATAAGTTCTAATTTAGACAATGAAAAGATTTTAAATTCTATTTCACAAACTGAAATATCATTTCAAAATGATAATCAAGAAGAAGAAAGTTATGAAAAAGAAGAAGAAAAAGAAGTGGAAAAAGAAGAAGCTTCTGAAGCTGTCCTTACAGGATCAACAACTCTTCTGAGACCGGTTATTGTACCACATTTAATACACTCCAGTTATAGGGACAAGAATTATTTAGAAAAAGGATCCAAGAATGACTATACTATTATAGAGAGAAAACCAAGTCAAAAGTACGGAGATGATATACCCAATTCAAGAATTCAAAGTCCTTATGGCCAAGGAAGTTTAATAGAATCTATACCTAATTCAAGGTCGCAAAATCCTTATGTCCAAAAGAGTTTGGAAAAAGATTTAAAGAACAAAACGGAAGGAATGAAAGTTATTGGATTCACTTCTGGACATCAAAATAATTTCGGAATTCCCATTGAAGAAGATGAGAGGATGTTAAGACTGTTAAATGATGAACTTAGTAAACTGGAAAAACAAACGGTAAGCTTTAAAAAAAAAAACATAAATAAAAAAACAAATTTATAGTTTTTTGTGTTAAGTCATATTTTAAACTTTTAACATTCTGTACAATTAAATATAGGAGCATATTAATATTGAAGGTCGAACTGAAAGCTCTTTGATAGTATCACCAACGGTTCCACAAATCCTGCATGAAGTCCCAGAATATATTACTCCAAGCAGCAGACCATTTGAAGAAATTCAATGCCAATCTACATCACTGCCAATGTGTCGAGGAATTCTTCAGTACGATTTAACGTCTTCCAATGCGAAAAGTTTGTTTTTGAATTCAGCAGAATTGGAAGTTTTCGAAACACTTATATCGTCCAACTGCTCTGCTAGGGCCATTGAATTTGTTTGCTCAAGTCTTGAGCCAGAGTGCCGTCCCACACAAATTGGTATTCTTCAGCCATGTAAAAGGATTTGTAAATGTAAATTAGAAAATATATTTCATCACACACAATTATTGATCAATATTTTTCTTTTTAGCCATTTTAGAATCCTGTTCCAGTTTAATTGCTAGTTCGGACATTCTAACATATACTTTCGATTGTGATAAATATCCAGACTCCTATGATCGTAATATTTGCGAAGATCCAACGCGAAGAAGTGATTGCTATGACAATGAATATAAATGTGAAGACTTATCGTGTATTCCCAACCAATGGCAATGTGATAATATTAAGGATTGCAGCGAAGGAGAAGACGAATTGGGTTGCCTTGTTTGTAGCCCCGAAGAGTTTCGTTGCAAATCAAATGAGAAATGCCTATCGGATGATTATAGATGTGACAATAATGAAGATTGTGACGATGGTTCTGATGAGCGTGATTGTTTTTCGGAAAGTGATGAAGAAGATTCAGAACAATATCCGAGAATCTTCTCATATGCTAGTTTCCTTCTGCCAAACTATACGGTTGAAAATAGCTTTACAGCTATTGCTGACGAAGATCGTTTAGCTGCAGGAAGTGAACTCAACGAATCGTTGTCAACAGCTAGTGGAAATAACATTTTACGTGGAATTACAAGTCTGGGGGAAATCAAAAGCGGCATAGTAAACATATCCCATATTTTAGGTATGATTTTAAGCTTAGCGTTTTTTATGAGTTTCAGAATCAATGGTTTGTGGTTCTATACGTAGAGATACAATAGTTTTGTTTTTTTATGATAAAACTGTTTACTTTTCAGTTATTAGTTGTTTTTGAAATAACCGTTTTATTAAAGGCCCATTAAAAATTCCTTAAAAAAACGGCAAACATCGCGAAATCTACTTTTTCAGCTTGCATGTAATTGTTATGTCGGATGCTATGACATAAAACCATATTTCGAAAATCGCCTTTGTACCGAAAATCGGATGATTATTTTTTATTGTTGTTCTAAAAATTATCTACACATGTTGCTTTATTTTAAAGATATCGAAAAAAACCATTCAAAACAGGTCACTATCTTTATCATGATTAAAAACAATATTAACTTTTAAAATATCTTTCCAATTATAGCAAACTTCCAGGATAGTAAGGAAATTATGATGACAAGTGATTCGGAAAATAAGATGAAAATTTCCCATAACAGTAGTAATGTGAGCGAATTGAATACAAATGAAAGTAATATTAAACTACCGACACCACCTCCTTCATGTTCAGGAAACGAGCTAAGATGTGTGAGCGGAAAATGCATAACAGTTGATCAGCTTTGTGATAAGGTAGGTAGAAGTTAACATGAAAATTTGACGGAATAAAAGACATTTCTTTTGTATTAAATTAAAGGTAATGGATTGCCCTGATGGTGAAGATGAACTTATGTGTTCATATGAAGAACGTCCAAAGCCTAAGAAGCCTTAAGAAATATTATTAAAAATTGGTGCTGATACAAATATAGATAAGAATAATAGTTACTAACTTTATATTTTTGAGTACAATGCACACCTTATAGTTAAAGTGTGTATCATTAGAAGAAAATTTTGTACTACATGTAAATAGCTAGGAACGTTTTTAATATAACATTATAATATCATCTATGTACATAGACATTATTATCTTTGCATTTGAATATATTTTATTAGTTATTTAAAATTGACATACATCATAAAAGTGTTTTATTGCTGGTAACTGGTATTGCTAGTAAGTAGGTGATCGATTCACTAGTTGTATGATCCCTGGACCATGAACCCTATCCAATTTTACTTACGTACAGAATTGTAAAATAGGGTTGAGCTGGTACTTCACAGCACAGAAAAGGTTTTATACTTTCGAATTTTTCTTTTCTAAATGTGATTTTAAAATTGAATATTTTTCCAACATAGAAGTTTTTGTAAAACGAAATTGACAAAACAAAACTGAAGAAGTGTGGAAGGTTTTCCAACGCGCACCTGGAACTTATCTTATAGACAGTCCCAACATATAGTACCGTGCAGTCACACATTCAGTTGGCTGCTTTTCCGATAAACAATAATGGTAAGATTATGTTTTTAATGTTTTGAACAATATTTTACGTATTTATTTCGTTTGTATTAATAGAAAAGAAAAAAACTGTTCGTAAACTGAACGCTGCCATCTGGCGGTTTCTATGTGCGTAACTATACTCTGCTCATGTACTCGTGGTTGAGATCATGTGTAGATAGTAGTACTTGATTCCTACTCATGATTCATGAATACTTTTCCACCTTAACCACACGGCTAATATAACTGCATTTTAGGTTCTTGGCTAAAAATGCAAAAAAAAAAGAGATTTGGTGTTAACGGTTTTTTGCAAATTTTACCATAAATTGATAACGGCTAATAAGATTTAATTTAATATGACACTTAAGTTAATTATTTATACAAAATGCCATTTAAAGTTTTTGGCTAACCAAACGTTTAATGTAAGCTTCAATACAACTTGATCTCACGTTTTGGTAATTTCTTCATATTTGTTGAAATTCAAAATAAATTAAAAACTGTAAACTATATGTACATTTTCACAGTTTGATACAAGAACAAATTCATGCGACCGAGTAGTGCATTTCATTTTGAAAGCACTGTAGGCGGATTTTCCTAAAAAAAAAAACTAAACTTAAGAGCATCCGCAAAATTAGAAGTCTTTTTTTTAATATATAATTTTGTATATGAATTAATTCATATACAAAATCACCCTTTATTTTATGATAGGAAACAAAACCGTCAAACAAGTGTAAATAATGATATTTTAGTACACCTAATGTCGTACATTTTTTATTCATTGAGAAATCCAAAATTGTTATCAGGCTGATAACCAATAACTTCATTAAAATAGCTACCTGTCTGTTTAACTAAGATGGAAAAAAAATTACCATAAAAACAATCTATGACCGAGTTCCAGAAAAAAATGCAGACATCCTTGACTTACAAAGTGCATCCGCTATTAAAAAACATCCTGCAATTATTAATATTTAAAAACAAACATGGAATATTTTACATACAAATTTATTAGTTTTTATTACGACGTATATACTGCTAATAAATACAATATTAAAAAATCTACTGTCCATGCATTATTTGACATGGCTTTGCTTGTGCGCCTCGTGTATAAAAAAAATTATAAAAATTTTGTAAATTTCAATAAGGCACTTTTACAATTTGTAAAAATTACAATACAAATAAATAATTTTCTTTTAATTGAGTGCTACATTTACCAAATTTGTATTTCCTAAACAACCAGTGTAGTATATAACAACATTGGCAAAGCACCAAATTTGTACATATAAAAAAAATAAAAACAGCTATGAGTTTCAAAATACAATGGCGGAATGAAAAATATCCTTTGTTAAAATATTAATAAATATATATATATATATATTTAAAAACAAAACATTTATAAATAAAATTATCAAAAATTTGGCACTTTTGTGCAGCTTAAATGCATATCCATATAACCTGATATACAAATATAGACGCGCGAGTTAATACCATATTGGTAAAACAAAACAAATAATAATTATACATATATAAAATATAAATCTTAACTAATGTGTGTTGATTTAATCAATTCAACAAGATTCTGATAATCGGGATCATTTGCAAAGAAATCAGTTAAATAGTGAAATGTTGGACGGTCCTTGGGTTTATAATTCCAGCAGTTTTCCATAATTTTAAATACATTATCTGGGCATTTAGATGGTTTTTGTAAACGTTGCCCACTTTCAATTAATTCAATTGCATCAACTCCCCTTATATCACCATATGGAGGTTCTCCCAAAGAAAACATTTCCCACAATGTCACCCCGAAGGACCAAACATCACTAGCATGAGAAAAATAACCATTGTTGTAGCTTTCGGGAGCATACCTGATGAGAAAATGTGTTATGTATGTAATTTAAATAAAAACAAAAGTTGAAATGTATGTTCTGTGATTTACCATTTAATTGGCCATTTTCCGCCTTGAGTTGCCTGGTAACAATCTTTATCCTTTCCCATTGCTCGCGAAAGTCCGAAATCACTTATTTTAGCTTGATTTCTTGATGCAAGCAAAATGTTTCTAGCAGCCAAATCTCTATGAACGAAATGCTGCGATTCTAAATAATTCATACCTGTGGATTTTGAAATTCGATTTGTTATAATAATTTTATTTGTTTTTAACAACTTTTACAATAATAAATATATTGGGTTTCAAAAAATATTACTTATAGATTACCGTTCCAATTATTCAGCGTGAAAGGAAACCTTCTAAAATCGATCAGACCCTATCGTCATTGACTTCCTGCACTCTTTCGGCGCCAACAAATGAGCGAGTCAAAAGTATTTTATTTTTATAACGTACAGTCATATTTGCAGTCTACGTGTTATTAGATGCAGAGGAAGCAGTGCATTACATCTATTATTCATGCGAAGCGTCTTTCTCTCTACTATCATAAATTTACAGTTGTCCTACATGGTTATTTGCATTCAGGGCCTTACAAACAACTGCTTTGTGGAGCTTTCTTTTCAGCCTAGGCCGCATTTACGGCCACATAAAATGGCGGAGTCTTGAGTCTGGCAGAAAAGTCTTCATCACAAGATGCTTCGCTATACGTATTGATTATAGATCATTCAAAAATGTTGTACTTTGAAAGTAATAATCTTTTAAATAAATGTCCGGAATAGGCCTGAGAAGATAAGGAAATTGGAAGCATAAATATTCTGTTTTTTTCGCTGTTAAGGCGAGATTCGTGAGCCATCCAAAAACCATTGGTCTTATTTTTGAGAACTTTGGAGGTATGTCTGGCCCAATCCCTTGTTTTAGTTTTTTCCCATTACACTAGATTTTTCGATTGTTATGCAGTTAGGTGTGGCTATTGCAAACTGAATATTATTATCCCAAGACGTTCCCTTACAATCGCGAATGAAGAGAGAAAGGCCTTAATACTCCTAAAACAAACAAATGTGACAACACCAGTATTCGATTGGCCTTATATATTGTATGGTCCATTAGTAGTATCGAAAAAGAAGTGAACCTGCTGATATGGAATCTGCGGGATCCCTTGTGGCCTAATACTACCTCATGTCGTTTCATTAAAAGACATTCGTAGTTGGAGTGAGTCTTTAAAATTTTTATATTAAAACTTAAATAAGGAAAACAAATAATCACTTACCGCAAGCAATTTGTGACGCCCATATTTTCAGTTCACAGTTGGGATTTATCTTTGAAGCATTTTCAATTATAAAATGTAACATTGATCCCAAAGGAACCATCTCCTGAACCATCATTAAACTCTTTCCTTTCGAAATGCCTATCAATTGAACAATACAGTGATGCTTGAGTCTTATCATTACAGATGCTTCACGTAAAAATTCTTGTTTATTACTGCGACATTGTTCGTCGCGAAGTGTTTTTATAGCAATTTGAATCTTAGAAATTGGATTCTTTCTCATCAAATAACCTTTATACACAGAACCGAATTCACCTTCTCCAATTATATGTTCAAGCTCTAGACATTCATTGGGTATGAAATAATTTAATTTAGCTCGACTATTTTCAGACATTGCAGATGCTGAACTTATTTGTCGATCGAGTAAACCATTAAATTCACTATCATTACTTGTTGTTGACATAACCGAATCTAATCTTTCAGGATGTTTTGAAAATTCACGAAGCTCTGCAGCTGATTCTTCAAGAAGTTTTGTAGTTTCTTTCGATGATGGAATATCTATGAATTTTCGAATATCTTCTGTTGGCACATATCCTTCTGAATTTAATATTGGAAATGTTCTAAAAAAAAAAAAATATTACTAAAAACTAATTTAAGAAAGTTAAATTGCATACTTCATGTTTATTGGAGGTGGAGCATCGACAAAGTAATCACTTTCTTCTTCTCCACGTTCACGATCGATTAGTACATCGGTTTTTGTAAAATACTCAATTTCTTCTTCAGTCTTCGAATTGACACCTTCTGTTGTTGGCATTTCATGGGCATTCTCTTTAGTTTTTTGTGTGTCCTGCACAACTGAATTATTTTGCGGCACGTTGTAGAGAGAATCGTTATTTGCAGTTGGTAGAACGGGTGGGTGAAGAAAATCAGTCGAAAAAGATAAATTGTTAATTATAGCTTCAGCTTTCTGCAAATCATCAGCAACATTATTTTTCTTTTTTGATTCCTTTTGTAATTTTTCTTGTTCGGCCTTCGAAGGTGATTTTATTTTTACTTTCCTTAAACTTTTCATGCCATCAATTATAACATTTCTCTTAGCCGGTTTAAGGCTTCTAAATATAAGCATATCTCGCTTTTCTTTGGGCTTTTTCGGACTTGCTCCAAGCATGATGCAATCATCGTTTTCAAAAAGTCCAACACGATTCATGGCATCATCTCCGGGATGGCTAACATTTGGGCTACACAGAGAAAGTTGTTGTTGCATGATGTTTTTTTTTGACATAGCTTTAGGCATTGTAGAGAAAAGCGGTAATGGAGGTTTGGGTTTAGGTGGAACAGGGTGTTTTAAATTAATTGGCAGCCCATCAGAGAACAAACTAAAATGTTCCACCAAATGTTCCAATGATAGCAAAAATGGACCTTCATCAATATACAAGTGGTTTTGCTAAAAAAAATAAACATGTAAAATATATGCAAATAATAAATTCAGTTATAACATACCGATTGTTGTATAAGAAAATTCTTGGGTGTATTATTTTGACACAACATTGTTAGGACGTAACCATGCCGAGTCGAACTTCGAATTAAAAATGTTCCCGATTTGTCTTTAGTGGATGAGACATCTGAAATACTCGATTCTGTGGTACTGGAGGTTGCTTCTTCTTGGTCGATCTTATCATTATTTAAATTTATTTGTGCAGCGTATTCTAACAATACTTTAATAGCCTCTTGTCGTTCTAACGTTCCATGGTACCATTGATGTCTGAATGTGGTGGCTGGTGGTGGTTGATAGTTGGCAAGGAATTCAACAACCTCAGTTCGATTCATTTCTTTTGCTAAATCAATCGGAAACTCTCCAGACTCAGTGCGTGGCAAATGAGGTGCATGCGCGGCTATTAATTCTTTGACAGCGTCAATGTTACCATGACGTGCAGCATCATGTAGTGGCACATACCCACTGTTGATATTACGAACTTGTATATTTGCTTTGGCTAAAATAAGGGTTCGAACAAAGGATGCTGATTTTGTACGACAGGCATACTAAAATGTAAGACAATTTTTAGATCAAGTGCTTCAATTAAAAACACAAACTATTCTAACTTACATGCAAAGGAGTATTTCCAGTGCTATCCATGCAATTAACATTCACATTGGCGTTTAGAAGCAATTTTAAAATGTCCTCGCTACTATGAAGTGCAGCTAAATGAACTGCAGTCTGGCCATCCTGATTCTTTGCATCAACATTTCTATAGCCACATTTTAATAATTCTGATACTACCGTCTGATTTGTTTCTTTTGTTGCCCGGTGTAAGAGATTTGTTGTTCCATGACTCCTCGAGTCATTAGGTGGCAGATCTTTTTTTACCAAACGTGTGAGCTTGGTAACCAGACCATTTGCAGATTCTCTATAATAGTCAACGAGTGAGTCCAATCCGTGCATAATTTTTATTTTATCATCAATAGAAAAGAAGGCATCTTCTCCATGTCTGCGAATTTGGTAGTGGCATGCATCTCCCTTAAAGTAAATTTTAGAGATTTTTGTTTTCAATAAGGTTTAAATTGGACTTACCTTATACAAGACTGATAATACAAAATCACCAAGAGCTGTATTGCTCTCCCTGACTAGGAAATCTCCATCTTCTCGGGTTTCTGAAAAAAACAAAAGGGTTGGGTTTTCATAAAATAGTATTAGGATCGTTTTTTTTTTTAATATCAAACAGAAAAAACGCACCTTCTTTGAGAATTTCTTCTGCCCGTTCTCTCGTTATTTTTCCATGAAACCAAAATAAGTTTTCGTCTCTACTCATGGCAATTAAATTTTTTTATATCATTTGTATAATAATTTTTTATTAATTTTTAACAGCAATAGCGATACTTGTAATTCATTTAGAATCGATTTGGTTTGGAAAGTTTTACAAATAAGTAACAAGCACTAAACAAAAAGACATTTAAAAACAATTGCAAGAAATCAGTTTTTTTTATTGAAAACAATTAACAAAGAAATAAAAAAATTAAATTCAACTCTTTCATTTCATAGAAAAACAAGAAGTGACAATTTTTGACAAAATATGTCAACATTCAACAAAGTATAAGATTTACGTTGATTGATTTCGCATCTTTGTACACCATTTTTATAGAAATACGTCATTGAATAGTTTTTTTCACATAGGAAGAAGAAGGTAAGATATATTTCTTGGACTACTTACTCTTGCTGACAAATATCTTCCACTGACGTCATAAGTTATTGACAGTGAAGCTAACAGCTAAAACTGTTATACTGAAAGATGTGTTCGATTTAGTTTGAGATAGAAATAAGGGCCGTTTATATTTCAGGAGCGCTCACAACATTTCAGTAGCCTAGCCACAGAAAAAATAGTGTAAAATAAAAACGATCGATTTTTATTTCTAATAATCAAATATAGTAACAGCTTAAATAAAAATCTTCACATTTTAGGAAAATGGTATCTTTTTTGTTTAATGTGTGAAGATTTTTATTTAAGCCCTAAATTTGATTATTAGTATAGGCAGCTGTCTCTATCTCTGCTCCTTGCTTTTTGACATTTGACAAAAAAAAAAAAAAACAAAACATTAAAATGCCGGAAGCTAAATTGGCGTTTTACGCTACACCATTTTGGACATGCTTGCTACTTATTTGAGCTACTTTGCTTTGGAAGTGCTACAAGCTACTGCTCATATGACCTTACACACTGGCTCCACTGGTTATGAACGCTGCTCTAATTTTGAGCACGCCATGAGAACAACCAATGGAGTTTGAAAAATCCATGCCCAATCGGGCGACATGTTGTACAAATCCATTTTTTAGACAAGACATGAGCTCTGTTTAAAATTTGGACATGAATTTTGACGTTTCGTATATGTGAGTTGCTTTTTGCAGAATTTTTGTTGTATATGTGCAATTTCTTCAGGTGTTTGTCATTCTATTTTATTTTGAATGTACTTCAGTATCTTTTGATATAAGAAACGATGGAAAGGGACGCATGTTTTTTTACTCGTTGTTGAACAACAAGACATAATTTGCCCACAGACCGAATGATAATTGGATAGTGGATTAGATTGCTGTTGAGTTGTTGGGCATCGGCATGGCCAGTGTGTTACTAATACTAATAAGTGTTTTCAGCGTTTTCTAAAAACACGGTCGTGTGGTATGTGCTTGGTAGAAATTAAGTTGATAAAAAATTGATGTTGTATGTAACAGTCGCTCTGTCGCTTTCACGGTGTCGTCTTGGCTTGGGGCATCCCTTACCTTGTACGTTTCAATAGAATTTTTAATAAAAATAAGAGTTTTCGCTCTTTAAAATATTGAAAATCTGGGGGTTTGCTCTAGAGTGGTCCCTGCCGCGTGTCCAGTTATTCTCTTATCGGTGATACTGCTGCATCTACATCATTCTGTACAGCTAATAAAGGTTCGCTCTAACGTACAAAATAGAAAGTGGCAACTCGTTGGTGTATAACAGAATTTATCAGACTGGCATATTTGCCGGCCATTATCGAATATTTTTTCTGATTAATTGGAAAGTAGTGTGTGGTTCGGTTCGTGATTTTTTCTTGTTCCATTTTAATTTAATTTATTATAATTACATTAATAAGAATGGAGGTAAGTTATAAAAATAGATGTATTAATTCGTTCATACAAACATTCTCATTTAAAATATAGATTGAAGTTTTAAGTGCTGCTAATTCCAAATCTTATGGATTTTGCCGAGTCAACCCAACCATTAGCATCTGTGAGTTGCGCTCTGCCATACACGACCAACTAGCGAAAACACCAGAGGCCGATCGTCAATCACTGCGACTCGATTCAAGGGGCAAAGGTCTAAAGGACACCGACACTTTGCAAGGTTTGGGATTGCGAACAGGCGACAAAGTCTACATTAAAGATTTGGGACCTCAAATCGGTTGGAAGACTGTATTTTTATCTGAATATGCTGGCCCTTTGATTGTGTATCTCATCGTTTATACGAGACCATCAATTCTTTATGGAAGCGCTACCAGTGCCCCAATTAGTTTGACAACGCAGTAAGTTTAATAAAAGAAATCACTTTCCCTCGATTTGGTTAGACTAACCATTCCACTTTGGCTGACCTCTTCATTTAACTCGCCTCGATGGTGATAATGACGTCTCTCCCAAGTTCGTCCGATACAAATGTGAATATTTAAAACAAATTTAAGCATAAATTAACTCGACTTTGGATTCATTAATGTAAATAAGTGTATTTCGTTGATTTTTGATGAATACATAATGGAGCTGCGACAACGATGAGTTTATATAAGAAATATTTGAATGAGTTGGACAAATATTTATCTATAAATAGACTGATCGAACATTCCCTTCATATTTTTACCTTAAAATTAATATTTTATTTTATAGCATTGCAGCGGGTTGTTACACCTTACATTATGCTAAGCGCTTGCTGGAAACAATCTTCGTTCATCGATTCTCTCACAACACTATGCCGATAAGGAATTTGTTCAAAAATTGCTCATACTACTGGGGCTTTACTGCCTATGTTGCTTATCATATTAATCACCCTCTTTTTACTTCACCATGCATGTGTCAGGTGTTTGGTGGACTCGCAGCATTTTTGGTAAGAAATCATACGATTTTGATAACACATAATCAATCTACTAAAAACAAAATGTTATCTAGTTGTGCGAGATTGGTAATTTGTCGGTGCACATTGCTTTGAGGAATCTCCGTCCGCCTGGAACTAAAGTGCGAAGAATTCCTGTTGCTGACTCGAACCCATTGACAAAATTGTTTAAGTAAAGTTTAAACTTTTAAAATCTTTGTAAAAGTTTGATTTTATGATTTTAATTATTTTTAGCCTCGTTTCCTGCCCTAATTATACCTATGAGATCGGTGCATGGATTTCATTTTCTATTATGACGTCATGCCTTCCAGCTATGCTATTTGCAGTTGCTGGAGCTTATCAAATGACACTATGGGGACTTGGCAAGCATAGGAATTACAAGAAAGAATTTAAAGACTACCCCAAGAATCGTAGGGCCATTTTTCCGTTTTTGTTGTAAATTTACAAAGAAATTATTTTTTTTTTTTTTTTTGCTGAATCTTTTAAAATATGCATTTGAATGGTGTTGAGAAGATGTTAGTACGTAGTTATTACATTCTGGTTTTATTGGTTTTGTAATTTGCAATTCTTAGGAACAAATAGAAATAGAAAGTTAAGATAAAAGAATTAACTTTAAGCCTTTTGAAGGGAATAAATAAAATAAAAATACAAATGAGTTTTTCAACTAGAAAGTGTACCTAGTACCTACGCCCTTTTTTGGATATGGGTTTGCTGTGAGAGAACGTATTATTTGATACTTTAGCATATGCCACTACAGAGGAGAAAGACGACGATACCAAAGAAATATTATATGAGCTCTTTATCAAAGTTCATGAGTTATGCATATGTCTGTGTATCAAACGTGAAATTTAAACCTAGCAGATTTCGCAGGCAAAATTTGAAAAGAATCATACATGCAAACAACAACACGAGATCCAGCTTTGCTTCTAGATCTTGCAAAATTCCAATCCGTACCTGAACAGAAGTGATAATAGAATACGGATTATTCTTGACTTGGAAATTCCTTCGATTAGTTTTGAATAAAAAAGTTTTTGGAAAAAAAAGAAAAAAATTTTTTTCAAAAAATTCTTTTTTTTTCGAAATAGTTTGGTTCTATATTTATCAGGGCATTGCAAGACTATTTGAATATCAAACTTCATCAACATGGGTGAAAAAAAAATTACGAGATAGTCGGTATAAGAAAACGATTCTATGAAAGGTACCGTTTAAAAGTTTTTTTCAACAAATCACTCATGCGATATTTTAACAAAAGAGATCGTATTTTTTGAGAAAATTTGGATTTTTAATAAATTGATTTTCTGGAACCATCTCGGCTAAAGCCAAGAGTACCTATCTCTGCATTGCAAGAGATAAGGCTCTGTTGTTTGCCCTAGAATCTAGATCTTAAGAAAAACGAAGAGAAAAACTCAATTCATGAGGCCAGGAAACCTTTCAAAAATATAAAAAATTGTACATTCATAATATATAAATTATTATCATCTTTCACTTTTTATGTAATTAATAAGTTTAATTTTAAACACATTTATACTAAGCTCGTTTTTATTTCGACCGGAAGGCGATTAAAGCTATAAAATCTCATATACATCAATGAATCATGAGTGCTGCTTCTGATACATCTCTATTTGGTCTGAAATTTGGTTGTTTCGTAAATTATATGGTTGTACGTCACCAACGTTTAATATATTATTTTGAAGGTATTCAGAAACCATATTGTTTTTCATTTTAAATATAAAAACCATTGCACTACATTTTAGCTTCTGTCTCACACTCATCCAATTGAGCACCTCTAACATAACTCTTATCGGTGTATAGATATTTACTCTCAAAATAACTTGCATAGCTTTATTGCAGTGACCGCAGCTGATTTAGTACCTTTTGTTTGCATGCATACAATAAGATTGAACAATAATTAAAGTGAGGAAATAATAGCATTGTACAAAAGTAAAGAACTCTCAATTGTCAACTCACGCCTGTTTCTTTTCAAAAATCCAACTTTAGCAATTTTAGCACACACACTTTTACCGTGGTCTTTAAAATTTAGCTTAGAGTTCAATACAACACCGAGATATTTAAAACTTTCTACACATTCAATACTGACTCCATCCATACATATTAGTATTAGTTTATTCACATTGAACTTCATACATTTTGTCTTTTTTATTCATTTGAAGCCAATTGCTCACACTATTCAAGTCATAATCTAAACACTGTAATAAATGTCTTGTATTTTGTCCACTCAACGCATCATCCGCAAACAACACAATTTTACAAAATTTCAATACACCTTTTGTATCATTTATATACAAAAGAAAAAGTAACACTCACAACACTGATCCTTGAGGAACCCCAAAATCTACACTCAATGCATTAGATATGGAATTTCCATTAATGAAATTGAATTTTTTCGATTTGGATAAAATTTCCAATGTGTAAGTTTTTGTCAACGATGAAGTCTTTCATCTGAAAAAATGGAAAAAAGCTTTTAAACGGTACCTCCCATAGAACCGTTATTTTATACCGACTAGCTCGCCAATTCACTAATTTTGATATACATACCTATATATATTTTTTTTATTTGATTTGATTTTTTAAAATAATTTTTTTTCCAAGAAACTGTTCAAATGAATTTCCCAATCGTTAGAACATAAGTAACTTGCACACAAGAGAAAGTTCGTGGTTTCAGTATTGTCCTTTATTTTTTTTGGGATTTTGAATAAGTAAATAAACCTAAGAAAATAAATTTGTATAGAAAGACACTTATTGTAATGTTTTATTAAGCAAAATGTTATAACTTTTTTTATTTTGCATAAGTTTATTGTTTCAGTATGTTTTTTTTTCTTCAAACAAATGTAAGGGTATAACAACTGGTTAGGGGAGTTAATTACAACGTTATACATAACATAATAATTTAGTACTGGTAATAATATTTCATAATAAATGATTAAAAAATAAAATAAAAATTGAACTCTAACATAATAACTTAAAATTTATGACTTTTAGTAGGGCTTAAATTATAAATTATTTAAGTAATAAAAAAAAGTAACTTTAATTCTTAAATTGATTAGTAAATTTGTTATTCATTTCTTGTTTTTGTTTCGAATATTTCGACGGACAACACATTTATTTCAATCAAACGAGCAAACTGGCGATTTCACTCGTGTAAGGGAAATAAATGTGTGAATCTCTCTTTACTTTAAATATTACATATACAATAATTATATGTAAGAAAATGTATAAAAAACGATTACAATGAATTACCTTAATAAGTTTTTTTTTAAATATTTTTTTTTATGCAATGGAATTATCTAATAATAATATTATATACAACATAGGCATATTTTTTTTTTGTTTTAAATTCATGAATGTTTTGCTTTGTCTTTTCTGTTTTTTTTTGTTTTCAATCTTATGTAGTTTCGTTAGTAAATTATTAAGATAAATTAGCGCAATCATGGAATTTTACCAGATATCTATTTACTAATGTGTTTTTTTTTGTAAAAAAAAATAATGTAGCGGCATTTTAATTCAAATCAAAACCAATTTGAATAAGATACTGAGAATATAAATTAAGTCGGCGAAAGGTGAATTTGAATTTTGAAAAAAAAACTTAAATATGCAATCACTTGCATTTTGTTATTTGAGCTTTTTGTTTTAAGTAATTGAATAATTGTTTTTATTGCATTCAAAGTCTAAATGGTTCTCGCTGATTTATTGGGGTTGTACCACGGGATTTTCGTGCTTCGGCGGCGGCTCTTGCACTTGCAGATGTTGGATCTGTTGCTGATCCTTTTCTTGGCGTCTGCATTCCCGATGGTGTTGAACTGCCACTGAGATTTTTCCTAAAGTGTCAGAAATACAGATTAGATTTATTTCTATATGAACGATAAAAAGAACAACATCAAAACACTCAAAAGTCATCCAATTTGCTTTTGTTAATTTTTTTCTATAGACAAATTGAATAATGTAATTTGTATCATGCTAATTTTATGGTTTGGTTAAAAAAAAATGCAAAGTAATGATTTAGTTTAAATTTTATTGTTTTAATTTATTAAATAAAAAATAATTTAAAAAAAAATGTCTTTAAAAACGCAGTCGTTAATTTATTTAAATATATTTTTTAGATAGAAAACATTTAATTGTGAATAAATAAGGGTAATTTATGCAGGCATTCATTAACATAGAGATTAAAAACTCGAAATTTTTTTTGAGCATCTATTGTCTTTTGGGACTTTTAGTTGCATAAAATCGGATTTCGCAGCCTATTGGACTTAACCGATATTGCTTAGACGAGGAATATAAGATTAAGCCTAGAGTGTTTGATTTTAAATCGAAAAGAAGAAATTGCTGGAACTTGCTTTTGTGCATACAAAGTGGTTTAAAGTGCAAATATAAAAAATGTAACAGATGACACATGTAAAATTGACTATAATGTCGTTTTTGGTTGGTCGACCAGAAGAGTCCGGAAGCATCCAGAAGGCTTGTGAAAGAATGACAGTTCCTCTCCTGGAAACAAGAGATGTTTCTTCTGAATTTCAATTCAAAATCAAAACTAGAAGCACTCACACATTCATGTTTTTAAGTTCAACATTGATCTAGTCTAGAGTTCACTTATGTCAAATTCGAGTGGTTTCACTGTTAAGAGGAGGGAAATATGAATCCAATGGATCATTAAAAACACTCCCTTTTTCAATTGTGCACGTGGTAGTTGACCAAAGATTGTTTACATTTATTTTTTTGTTACCTTAAACGAAGCAACAACGAGTTAAAAAGTGTTTTTTTTTCAATATTTGTTCCTCATTTACACTTATTATTTAAGTTCTTGATATATAAAAAAGAAATGAAAACACACTGCGCGTTTTGTTTTATATGGCTTTGACCATAATTATGATCGATGTAAACAATAAATATGTGGTAGTAAATTGTGACAGCACTCCCAACACTCCCAATTCAAATGGGAGTGCTAATTTGCCTTTAATTAGCACTCCCAAACATCACTCCGAACAGCCAATCGACCAATTTAGGAAGGTTTTTTTGACATTATAAATCAGTTCTGCATGAAAACCGTACAAATGGCGTAGTGATCAAAATAAAAATTTCACTTTTAAGTTTATTTTGCAGTACCTACTTACTGCAACAAATTTATTTTACAATTGAATGAAATAAACATGTTTGAATGAAAAAAATATTCTTGAGGAAAATATTGAAACTAAGTGACATATGTTTAGCTCTGGAGTTTTTTAGATATTTTTAGATACATATGTTGTATATGCAGTCATCTATATGTATGCAAATCTTGAAAAAAATCGTTTGATGCTTCTTCTCACGTGAATGAGAATAGGATTCTGGAACTTGCTTCATATAAAGGATGGCTTATATCAAAACGATGTACCGTAAGCGTCAATTAGGCTATTATTATTTTATTGAGTAGGACCTGTGATTTTCATCTTAACTTTTAATGATTTTGACTGCATCACAAAGGATTCTTTGATTTCTGTATATACTGACGATAACAAAAAGTTTATACATTTCCTCTCCTAACGACTCTTATATTCTAAAACAGGATCTAAACAGATATTCCCCATGGTGCCAAAAGAATTGTCTGCAATACTTATAACGTATATAATTTTTTAATATTCAGACAGTAAAAGTATTGATTCACTGTGTTATCTGGGAGTAGTGATAAGGAACTTAATTTTAGATCTTCCATCACCACATCTATTAATAGAAATAACTCTGCACATGGTTTTGTCAAGCGGCGCCGGAGGTCAAAAGAATTTTCAGATCAATAACTATGGAAGAAATTAACGAATGACCCGCTACATACTTCTAACAGTATCCAAAATTTGTTTGACTTCGACTGCAGAAAACTCTATTAGAAGAACTCAGAAAAAGGTTAACGTTCTACATTGCGTCTCTGGTACACAATACTACTATTAAAGTTAATGTAAACCTTAGACGTCAATCTATCGGGGAAGGGAGGGGGTCCAGCTCCCTCTCTATGCGTGTGTTTGTTGCTTAATTAATTCATATAGTTCCCAGTGCATTCTGAGCAGGTGTTCTAGCAGCAAAGAAAGCGCGCAGAGTGACTATGATGATGTCAATACCGTTGGGCGATATTACAATTTTGTTTATAGCCGTGCAGGATGAAAAGCAATTTCTGATCTTAAAATAAAGGTTAAGACTGTCAAAAGATGTCGTGAAAAGCTTAACTGCACAGTTTAAGACTAGGCTGGATCCGCGGTCACATGGGAACCATTGGAAACGAAAGGGTCAACGAGTTGGAAAGAAAATGCTTAACACTTAGCCAGTATCTCTCAGAATATAATGTCAATAAGTAACACAAGATGGGTCAGTCTGAACCTCTGTGAGAAGGCTAACAATCTATGTTCACAATACAAACAAAATAAAATGAATGCATTTTTTCGAAAATATCGAAATCAATATTGGCATTAGTACATGTTTTGACTGACAACTACTGAGCTCGACCTGGGAAAACGACTCAACTGAGAACGACCTGTGCAGAGGATGCAATAAATTGCCCTTGGTTTTGAATAAACCCAATGGTTAAAAGCCTTATAACGAAATTATGATGGATCTAATCTATAAGGGGAAAACCTCAAGTGGGCATAAAAATGAAGTAATTTTTTTTAAGCTGTAAGTGGATTTAAGCTGAATCTTCTCTATCAACCCGAAAACCTATCCTAAGCTACATTAATCCCGTATTGTTTGGAGTCTCCTAATTCAAAATAAAAATTAATGGCAAAATCCAAAAGTGTTCCCTTTCAAGAAAACATGAACGATCGATTATGAATATTTACGAATGAGAAATGAAGGATTTGTGAACATAGTGTGTATTCTTTTTTTGTCTTTCGTATGTACACCACTTTCAAACAAAAAAAAAAAAAACAAGACATATATTTTATCAATGCACAACAAACAATATTTAAGCAAATTCAAAACTCATTCGCATTGAAAAACAAAATTATATAATAAGTGTGGATAAGGGAAAAAGAATAAAAACAGAAAACAGAACAAATAAACATCGATTTCACACTTCTCGAATTTAAGTACTTGCGTTATTCTTTACCCCAAACTGCTTAAATTTATACTGTTTGTTGTTGAACTAGAATTACTGGATGGCGAGGGAAATGACTTGTCTGTCGATACCTGCCTTATTGGAATCCTTGAAGGAGGCCGGCTTTAATAATGTTTATAGAATATTTAAAATAAAATATTAAATGTTATTTGATTGATATTGATGAATGGATAAATGTATTTTCTAATTTAAATACGTAAAGAAAATAAGTAAGAATATGATTAACAAAAATAATAAACAAAAGCAAAAATAATGTAAATTAAGTATTAATATGATTAAATAAAAATAAATAAATGCACTTGTTGTTTTTACCTATATCGGATGCCAAAGCCGGTTAATGTTGGTATACTAGAGGATCTACTCATTCCACCATTGCTGTGATCGTGTTTTATAATTCATTGTTAGAATTGTTTAGTATTTGTTTTTATTGTTTATTTTGATCAAGTTGTTATTTTGTGTTTTGTTAAATTCAATTGATCATTATTATAGTTTTTTTTTTTTTTTATTTTATTTTTGCAATGGAATCGTTGTTAATTCGTGCATTAATATTAGAAATGCGGAGATACATAACATAAAATAAGAAAATTAAATATTTAAGTAAATAATTCATAAAATGTTTGGTTTTCTAATTAAAATTAAGTATTAAGAACAAAAAAATAAAAACTGTGAAGGTATGTCAACTAATAAAAAATTAATTAAATAGAAGTGCAGATTTTGATTGAAATTACCTTGTTGGAGCGGGACTTGCTGATCCGGAGGCAGTTTTACGTGTAAGAGTAGATGTACCATTCGTTCTCGATGTCGCTGGTGTCACTGAGAGTCTTGACGGACGTTTTGCAGTTGAAGTAGGGGTGGATGCTGCTACTGGCTGTCTGCGCTGTGGAATGCGTGATGGGGTTGTTTCGTCTAAATACAAAAAAAAAAAAAAAAAAAAACACGAGTTAAAACTCTGCTAATAAACATTTATTTTTTCAATTATATACCTGTGCTATCTAATGATAACGTTGACCCGTGTCTTGATGGGGGCTTTGATCCTTGTCGACTTGCCGGTCTTGAGTTTGGCTTTGATCCTGCCCTTGAACCTCCAGGAGTCATACCCGTTCGAGGTGCATAAGAAACTTTTCTTGATGGGGTGTATCTTCCAGATGGTCCAGTGAGACCGCCTTCATTATCACTAAGTGAATCTGGAGTCGAAGCCGACAGCGATGATCTTGAGGGTCGTGACATTGGTATTGAGCGGATAGATCGCTCTCGAACCTAAATTTTTACCATTTCCACAGTTAATTATTTGTCGGTTTTGTATTAAATTTATGAGAGAAAATGTAACAAAAAGTGAAATGGAATCGATGATAAAAAAATGTTTCTTTCTCTGTTTTTGTTTTGTAAAAATCGCAAACTTACCCAATGCGTGGAAGGATGACAATGTGGTGCATGTGGACTTAAAGGCACAGAACGACTATTGTTACTGCGCACAAAAACTGTGCCACCTGCTCCCATATGCAATGGGAATGCACAAGGAATTTGCTCTTGAGCACGTAGTCGTTCAAAGATTGGCATTAGTTCGGCCAAGTGTTCGTCGGCTACATCATATACAAATTATCACGAAATACAACACCATTTAAAATAAACCGAATTTATTTAAAATACGAAATTTAACACACAAAGACTATGATCATTTAATTTTGATTTGGAAAAAAATATTGCAACATTATTTAAGGGATTTTTTGTTTTGTTTTGTTTTGATTTAACGGAAAATAATATGAAGTCTTTCATTTTCAATGAATAATGTAAGAGGCACATCCTTTTTTTTTAGTTTTTAGCATTTTTTTTGTGAGATCCACATGTGAGAAAGGCAAAAAAAATATGACAAAAACCTCCAATCAGAAATCCCGTTTATGAAATAACACTGAACAAGGTGCTTTGTACAACTTAAAAAATACCAAATGATTTTTGAAAATATGATACAGCTTGAGTTTTATTTTTGTTTTCATTTTGTTTACTTAAAACTTAAAAAAAAAAAATTGCATCTAGCAGAAAATTCTCAAATAAAAACCTTTACATCATGCTTTAAAATAAAAAAAATAAATAAAAGAAAAACGATATGTATATAACAACATCACACCACACATCATCATCAAAACATCAGTAGTTATGTCTTTTAGCCTTTCAGAGCAGAGCTTCGAGACTGTGAGGGGGGATTTAGCTAACACAATACTTACCAAAATCTGTTGGGCAAATTTAATGCCTTGGGATCACATTCTGTGCCGATCCTTTGAAATTTTAAGAACCACAAAGGACGAACAAAGAATTTGGAGCAAAAGTTTTACAAAAAAAACGGCCCAAATTTATATGTTAATGACTTTGATAAAAAAAAAAAACCAAATAGGTTTCGAAAATGATTGTCTTTAAACTTTATGAGCAAAATGCGTAATTAGGAGGAGGGTTTTACCTTCATGATGGGACCTTGGCCGCTCATGTATGCGGGTGTACCAGATCCATTAGGGGTGGTAGAAGTTGGTGTTGATCGACGCGGTGTAAATGCCGCCATGCTCTGTGATACTCCATCGGCCAAAATAAATTGCTCGCGCAGCTCAATGTTAGTGCGTCCCTTAGCTATTTTTCAATCGATTATTGATATTAATATCAATCAAGTTTATTGTTTTATTTTGTTTTAATTTGGATATTTTATGGCGGGATTGTTTTTTTGAAGATAGATGGCACATTTAAGTGGAATTGGTTTGGCAAAGCAGTCGATATCAGCAAAAATGCAATACGGTTTTTGGGTACCGTTTATAAAGTGTTGCCGAAGAAAGCGTGGTAAAATAATAATTGAGGATAATAAAAAAAAAACATAATAAGAAAACAGAAAACAACATTAGGATACAAAATCCAAATTAGTTTTTTTTTAAAACAACAAAAGTTAAATTCTTTCTAAAAAAAGCATTATCGGGTGTAGTAATAAAAAAAACAACGCAAACATAAAATTTCTACTTAAATCATATTTGAGAATTTGATTTGCATTCTACTTTTTTTTTTTTAATTAACAAGCAAATTAAGTTGGTTAAACAAAAATTAAGCGGATGTTATAAATAAATGAACAACAAGATATAAAAAACGCAATATGTTTAAAGCTTGATGGGTTTATGAGACATTTCATTAATATATGTTTTATGGAATAAATGTGTAGATTAATATTCGATTAAAGAAACTTAAAGATTTTTAACTTTATGACAAATTGCTGAATATAGATTCCAGAACAACAATTGTTATTTTGGCTTTTCTCATACCTTTAAGCCATTATAGGTATCTTAAAATTAACCAAATTCTTAAACGCAAGATTTGCAGAGCAAAATAAATACAAAACGCAAGATTTGCAGAAAAAAGAACTGCGCAACAATATTTTGACATTTGTTAAAATGTGTCTGCAATTGTTTTTGTGCAAAAAGAAACGGCTGATTGCGTTTTGGAATAGTCTGCTTAGCAAGAGTATTTATGTAGGCGTTTAGGAACTGTTTTCTTAGCATATTTTGGGCAAGATTTGCTTTTAGGAATTCACCCATTCTTTATATATCCAGTAGTGCTACATGCATGTTGTTTAGCGAGAGGCCATAAGACTTTTGGAAAAAAGCAATGCAACAACACGACATCAGCACTGTTGTTTTAGACACGTAACACATAAACCGATTAATTAAGGGATTAAGTCAATAGGCCTTGGTGTCGTCATGAAGCTGTCTTGCTGAATGAAACAAAAACAACCTGAACAAACATAAAGTTATTAGGGAGGAAATATGGCCCCCATTATGAATAGCGAATCGAACGTTCGCCTGAAAGCGAACGATGCAGAAATCTAAGATTTATCAATATTATCGACGTTTCAATAGAGAAACGCCTCTTTTCGTCAAAATGATTTCAAAAACTTTCGCTTTAAGTCGAATGTTCGAATTTCGAATCTTAATGGGAGCCTATAACTGTTTTAATGCGGTCGAGCTCAGTAAAATTATCTCATGCAAGTGCAGGATGACTTCATAAAAGTCAAACTAACTAAGAACTGGATTATCGACGTTCATACTCAGATTTTCGATTGAATGTATCTAGTTTTCTTTTTGTAATAGGAAATCAAAAAATTAAGGCAATTTTTTTTTCTTGTCATATGTTAATGTTTATGAACGACGTTTAAACAACGAAAGCCCTTCTTGATGACATCACGAAGGGCATCTGCGTTATGCGCAGATTATTAAAGGTACAAAAAGCCGTACTCCGCACTTCTGTCTCTGAAGCTACTAGTTCGATCCTCGTGCAGATTTATGTAGGTTCATTAACATCAATTTATAAGTCAACAAAGTTGTCATAACAGTGTTATGTTCCTAATTTGAAGGTCTTGGAATCTCCTAATACTTTAAGAATATTATAACTTACAAATTTTTTGCTTAACAAATTAAATAATAATAATGGATAGAAATACGAGACCCGATTCCGCAAGGGTGAGAATGCTATCACATTCTGCTTCCGCAGAGCGTTTGAGTTTTTCAAGTAATTTTTGACAAATTGGTTGCGCACATTTGAATCAATTTTTGTAGCCAATTCTTGACCGGAATCTCGTAAAGAGGCATACGGTCGTAAGTATAAGTTTTGACTACAGTTTAAATAAAAAAAGGTAAATCGACTTAGCTAATATAAACAACATCTTATCAATATTTACATTCAGCTTGCTGTTGTATGGCCATAATTTGATCAAAAGTAAATTTATGTAAAACACAACACGCTTCGTGTTGTTTTGGATCATTCGGATTTGGAATCGGTAGAACTAACGATACTAAAGGTTCCAAAAATCCATGATGATAATGATGATGACAATGATTATGAGTGAGATTACACAAAAGACATGCATTATTAGATAATTTTACAGAAAAATCAATTCAATAAACACACGACAGTCGATCAGTATTTTGTTTTAAATAATGAAAAAAAAAACATAAAATATATATATGTACATACATACATATATGTATTATTTCGATATAAAATCAAAAATATAATATTAAATTTTGAAATGGAATAAAAACGATATAAAATTATATTTTTTTATTTAAATTTTAATTTGACGAACCGTTCGTTGGAGCGTGAAAATAGAAATATTAAAAAATTTATTATAAAATGGACTAAAATGTATATATATCGTTTTTAAAACAAAATAATTCTCATATTTCTCTGTAAAATTCTTACAACTGATAACATAGATATTTTACTTAAGAACATTTTTTTGTTTTTTTTAGTGATCAAGCGCTTATTTTGTTGTGCAAGCACCTACTTCGAATTATGTATGTATAACTAGATCCAGATATTATGTATTATTGTAGACTAGCACACCTTCTTACACATAATGTTGGTTTTTATGATATAAAGCATGAGTGAAATGGATTTTTTTTTATTTGAAAGTTTTACTTGAACCCCATAACAGCTCAATAAAATGTTAATTGCATTGAATATAATGAAATAACGCACTTGTGATGATTATTAACTAATCTATGCATGTGTTTTAATTTTGTAAGAAATTCGTTTTTTTTGTTTAATAATTTCGTTAGGACAATATTATTAGAATATGCTATAATATTAATTTTCTTTTTTTAATTTATTAAATGACCATTTCCTTTGGTTGATTAATATTGTTTAACTATTTTATTTACTAAATTATTTTGTTTGATTACTTACCTCGACAAGGATCATTCTTTTGCAAGAACTCATCTAATGCTACCCAACCACCTCCAACGCGCACCATCACAGTGCTGCGAAGGATGCGGACGAGTCGTAGTTTCTGCGAATCGCCAAACTAAACGAAAATCATAAAGTAAAAAGATTAAATTTATCCTTAGCTAAGTTTTTGTATGCATATATAAATAACTTACCCTGTACTTGCCTTCGCCGACTTGGAAAACACGGAACTTCTGCCGACATGTGCAAAGCATTACCAAACGTTTAACTTCGTCATGAATCTTATCAGAGTCATTTGCTGGTTTACGCTCCTGCCAGTCTGGCCGAAGTGCCGCAATAAATTCTTGCCAATCAATGAGTCCTTCTCCGTTGCGATCGAATAAATCTGCTACCGCACCCATTTCCATTCGGGATGTGTCAAATTCTTAAAAAAATAATATTCAATCAATACTAGGATAAGGAATACATTTTGGAGACTAGTAATAACTTACTGGTGCTAAGGATTCCATCGATAAACACCTCACGCGGTATTAAACCATTATTATCCTTATCCATTTTTCTGAAGAGATCTGTTAACCTTGATTTTTTGTGGTTCATGTATTTTAGGAACTGGAAAGATAGAAACTTGTAAAAACATACTTAGTGCCTTTTTAAATTAAACATACCCTCTTTCTCCAATCGTCCCAGCTAAAGCGACGAACTCGTTCAACATCTTGTAAGTAAACGAGATGTTCGTGTAGGCGGCGTTGTCTTTCCCACGCCAATAACCACACATGACGCCACTTATCCCATAGAAGTTTCGCTCTTGGAGAGCGGAATTCCGCTTCAGGCACATGACTAATAAATACATTTTTTTAAATTTAATTTTTTTTTAATAAAAAAAATATAAATTTAGTACACAAATTTATATAAACCATTTAATATTGATGTAAGAAAACTTTCTACAGCAAAATGATAAAAACAAACTCGACATTGACTTAGGTTAAGATTTTTTTTTTAATAGTTCATACCACTTTATTGACATGCCCTTACCTTGGAGAAAATCTTGGACCGTAGTGAGGCAAACGATCTCTATCGGGTGTCTCACGACTCGGTGTGACACGACTAATGGTAATTCGAATTCAAAGCACACAACACACAAATTACATGAAACAAAATAGAAAAAAAAAAATAATATGAAACAGAAATCATGAAATCAAAAATTTTAAAACGAAAAAAGAAAAATTAACTTCCAAGAAATATGGAAGTTAATTTTCATGCATTTTTATTAAGTTAAGCAGCCGATTATTAATATTTTAATATATATGTACGAGTAAAATTGATAATGTACTAACCTTTGCTTGCGAACATTGAGACCTTGATCGCGGGATCCCTTGAAGCTGTGGAAATAAAATGTTTAATTAGTCAAACTGGACAAATAATAAAACAAAATAATTAGATGTTGTTTTAATGAGTGGAACAGAGAAGCAGATAAGCAGAGTAAGAGATATTGACAGAGATTTCATAAGAAATCTACATTTGAATGCTTGAAAGAGTTAATAGTAGGAACATATAAACAGATAAATAGTATTTATAGTATAAAAGCATATATTAGAGTAAAACAAACTAACACAACAGGTTTGTTTTAAAATTTTTACAGCGTCAAATCTTCACATAATGACATAATGTCAAATTAAAAAAAAACTGGATTGGTTTGATTTCGAAAAAGATGAGATTTTTTTCTTAAAATATAATATGTATATAATTAATGATTTTTTTCTGATGAATGATGTCGTTGTATATTAGTATGATAAGTTGACTTCTTTAAAATTAGACCTTCAGCTTCCCATAAATAAAGAAAACTCAATACTAGTGGTGCTGATTTTTTCTAAGTTAAAATCTCGTTGGAGTCATTTAATGAAAAGATCATGATGTTACTTATAGTTTTATTATTAAGTTTAAAAAGTGAGTTGCAACTCTATTACAGTAAATTATATAATGTTGTTAAATAAACTAAGAAAATTAATTTTAGTGTTTAGTTTTGAATTTCAACTCATCATATCCATAACCATATGAGTTGGTTAGACCTCCAACTTAACTGTATGAAAATGAAAGCTGCGTTCGTTTAGTTTTCCAAACTGCCTTACTTAAAGTTATTTTAGTACAATTTAACGTCTAGTTGACATTAAGATGCGACAGAATTTGCCAGCTTTGAAATAAAACGAACACAATTGAAATGAAGCTATATTAAGAGTGTCCCAAAATTTCACGCAAGAAGTATTTTGATAGAATACACAGGTTTTTAATTAAAAAATGTTGTATAAATTAGCATATTAGGTTAATAGCTTCAACGGTCTTGCAAACGCACTCGTTTTTCTTAAAATTCCACGATTATTTTGAATAAATTTGGCTGAATTTGGTTTTGAGTAAGTTGACATCACTCACAAATTTAAATCGCATGATCTAGGTGTCCGATTCCGATCACCGAAACGGGACATTATCTCACCTTGAAATGATCAGTAAATGAATTGATTCTCTGTACGACATGTGGCGATATCATCTCATCTAAACCAAACGTCTTTCACATCCATATCTTGTTCCCGGTAATTTATCTAATATAGAACGGTTCGGTGTTTCCTCCACCCCAAAATCTGCTCTGTGAATGCATTCCATGATGAATGAGTCTCGTCGCTTTAGACTTTGGTTACAAAAATCTTCATAATTTTCAAAATATTGGTAGCTATCAGAACTGGTTCTTCATGCAGCGTTCCATTTTAATCAACCCTTTACAGTCAGCTGTCACGCTGGATTTACCACTAAAAAATCTTGCCTGAATTTTGGGACACCCTTTACAACATCGATTTGACACTGCTTTGACAATAATTTTAACTTGTTAATTGCTTTGCGGATGTTAAAACAAACTATATTAATCTTAATATTAAAGAAAATGGGCAGTCGTTTAGTATGTTATACATATTTTGGATTTGTTTGGTTTTTAGTTAAAACGAACCTTTGCCGTCTCAATGCGCCGGCATCTGGAGATTGTTCGCGCAGATCGTGTGTTGATCCTCGACTATTTTTATTTAACCCATACAAACATTTATAACAAACAAATATTTTCAATTTTATGTGTGAATTGATATAATCCAGGTTGATTGTGTTCAAGGTAGAAAAGAGTGCAGTGAAACACATTATAATGTCGACAGAAGAGTTCACAGAAATAAGAAATAAATATAATAAAATAAAAATATAGTAAATAAAAAATATACAGAAGAAATTAAAAAAAAACGACCCAATATTATCAAATAAATTTTAAGTTAAATCCCACTTCTGAATTCAATGTATTTGTACTTACACTGGAGTTTTTGCATTTCGTGACATTTTGCGAACATCTCGGCTTCCAGGAGGCAGTTGCTTTGGTTTGCAAGCCCTGTCTACCTCAAGCTGACGACGTGCTGTATTTTCCATGAATTCTTTGTGATCTTCGATTAGTTTCTCTAATGGAGGAATTTCTTCTGGCAGTGGTTCCCGCTCCAGATCTAATCAAGTGAAAAAAGTAAATATTTGCAATTGTATCACACACTCAAATTAGTATCTTACTTAACAAAGTAGATTCGAGTCCATTCAACCATGCCAAGAGATCTTCGATGTTTTCATCCAAGTCCTTAAGTGATTGCAAATGTTGTTCAAGTTTTGCTTCACGGTTAACGGCCCACTGGGAAATTTCATCCCAGCGAGTTTGAATTATTTGTAGCCAATTCTTGATGATTGGAATGGCATCCGGATAGGCCTTGTCAATAATCTCTTGGGCAAGTTGGAACGTTTCTGTCTTCTGTACATCACGTTTTCTTAAGTCCTTCATAAATTCAGTGTGAATTTCCATTAGATCTCGTGCGATCTTTTCATCATCGGGTGGATTCTTCGCATAGCGAAGTTTGTTTTCTGCATGATCCAGCCAGTCGAAAAGTGCTTGCACTCCGGTGTTAAGACGTTCGGCATCTTTCAATGCTTGTCTCAAACGATCACCACGCTTAGATGTTGAAGACTTTACATCATCCCAAAGTGATTGCAGTTCATCAAGAGACCTGGTGATATCTGCGTTGCTTGGTGATTTCTCCAAATCACGTCCAGACTTCATGACACCTTGCATTTGGGCTTGTCTTTTGAGGATATCTTGTTCCAAGTGCTTATGATGATCACATAATCCACTTACAGTTTCAAAGTCACCGTGAACAGGTCCATTGTCGGATAAGCGAGATTTGGTCTTCTTTAACCAATCTAATAGTTCTTGCAGAGCATCAGAGAACTGTCCAGATAGCAATAAAGCCTCTTCTAGTTTCCTCTGACGATCTACACTCTTAGACCAAACTCTAGTCCATGTTTCTTTCAATTCAATAAGCATCTTATTTAAGACAACTTCATCTGATTTTGGAGCCCTGTCCATGAGATTCTTTCCAGCACGCATTGTTCCATCGTACTGTTGTTGTTTTCCATTTAATTGACGATGTGTGTCCTTAAGTTTTAGAATGTGTTTCTTGATTTTTTGTGGATCCTTTGATGTAGCAGCTTCTTCGGTTAACCGGTCAAGTACTTCTTCAACTTCTTGCAGCCATTGAAGCATGCCAGTCCATGCGTCATTAAATTCACGAGCCTCCTTGTAACCGTGATCAAGAGCTCGAGTGCGTTCAGCTGCTTTGCTAACAACGCGCTCCCACCGATGTTGTACAGAAACAAGGAGATTCTTGATTAAAATGACGTCTTGTTTTTGACTAAAGTACTTGAGGTGTGTGCCCTTTTTGTCTAGGAGAAGCATAGCTTCGCGATGAGTACTAACATCTTTTTGAAGTATTTTATGTTCTTCAATTTGAGTCTGAATGGTTTCTAAAACTCTCGACACTGCCGAAGCATTACCGAGTTGTTTCTCGGCTTGAGTAAGCCATTCAACAAATGCTTGTAGAGTATCATGGAACTCTGTAGCTTCTTTAAGAGCGATTTCGAGTTTAATTTTCTTATCAGAAGCACGTGATATCACAGCATCCCATCGTTGTTTGAGTGTGCGCAGAGTATGCTGAAGATTACTAGATGGTACTTTCATTTGATTTTGACGTTTGATGTAATCTTGGCCTTGGGCTTGAATAGTTTCCACTTTGGCACGATTTTCTTCTAATTCATTGTAAATTTCCATGAATCTCTCAAGTTGTTCAGTAGCTGTCTCTGGAAGTCCACCAACTGGTTTACTTGTTCCGATAACCCCGTCTACATCGCCCAACCAACCCAAGATGTCCTGGACTTCAGCAATATAACCTTGAGCCTCTCGCAGCGCTTCCTCCAATTCGTGTTGGCGATCTGAAGATTTTTGAATTAAAGAACGCCATTCATCGTTGAGTTTACGAAGTTTTTCTTGGGTCGCAGAAGCTTCAATAGAACCCTTTTCAGATTCTATTAGACGTCGTCCGGCATCAATTAAAGTATCAACAGAACTCTGATGAGCTTGAATGTCGTTGGCAAGGACCTTTAACTTCGCAAGTTCAACTTCAAGTAGTTGTGGATCGCCGGGGATCTAAAAAATTATTCAAAAATTATTATTTTTGAAACCTTATATTTCAAAGCAAATTCAATATTTTACCGGTTTGAGTTGATCCAAAGTTTTGTCTGTCTTGTCAATCCATACAAGCAACTCATTGAGTGCATGTTGGAATTGTCCAAGATGTAAGAGTGCATGTTCCAATTGCTTTTGGCGCTCAACCATGCCACGTAAAAGATTCTCCCATCGGCGGTTGACTGTCGCCAATGGCTCTTTAATCGATGCTGCTTGTTCTGGAGATGTTCTATCCGTTAATTCTGATGCTTGTCTGTTGAAATTTGTTTTTGTTACTTATTGTTCTTTTGATAAAAAAAAATTAGTTTTTAAAGGTGTTCTCAAAGCATCACAATAATTAAAAACACAAGTAACAGCATAAAAGTCAAAACTCATGCAAAAAAACACTAACTCTTTAATAATATGAAAAGCAAAGATTTTTCAATGATTTCGATTAAAGCAGTGGCATTGGGTTTTTACAGCTAATAATTTACAAGATCAACTTTCGACTGCTTCAACTTCTAAAGTTAGTACTCCGCTAACTACAAGTTTTTATGTAAATAGAAAAATCCATAGATTGCAATGGGCCAAAGGTTCTCAAAAACGAGATATTTTTAAGCAATATTGACATTAAAAATTGTTTGGAGTGAGAGATGCTTGGAATCAGAATGCAGTTTAAAACAAGAAGTATTCAATCGTAAAATTGCAAACTAAGCTTAAAACGGTTCGTTCAAATGATTAATAATTGAGTAACTAAAGTCAGAGAAAACACAGCGTGTAAAAAAAATAAAAAGAAAAGGAAAGGCTGCATGCCCACAAAAAGAGACTATATTTGTTTGATTTTCTAGGTAAGAAGGTATGGTCAAAATCTGAATTATTAACCGAACAAGTGAGCAACCTTGAAATAGTTTATTATTTACTGAGATACATAATGCTCGTGTCTACAAAACAGAATTTTTGCATTACAAATTAATCGGGTTCCAAAGAAGAACTGAATCAAAAAGGTCGACACAACCGTGTAGTAAAAATATTGTGTATTTAAATGAAAACACCCTGTTTTAAACAAAAATATTGTGTAAAAGAAGAATAACATAGACTATTCTTGCAAAAGGAAAACTCAAACACGAGTTATGATTATGAATCTAAATATTAATGCGCATTTTTAACAATACAAAATGTTCTGGTGTCAAAGAGCATGATAGTTCAAGGTTTAAAATCCACTTCTCAATGTTAATGTTCATAAGCTGCTAATTTGATTTAGAAAGAAAAACCTATTTAAAAAAAAGCACTCGGTAAAATATCATGCAACCAAGTAACAATCAACAAATCTATGAGTATCAATGAATAATTTTATAAATATAATTCTTGCCTTTCCAGAGATCTGTTGCAGGTGATATTATATTTGATTGATTGAAATTATTTGTGAATCGTTTGAGAGCAAAATAAAGAATTAAAATAAATGTGTATGGAAATATTATGTAAATAGTAAAAAAAAAAATAGAAATATACACCATACCTGTTTAGTGCTTCAACTTCGACCATATGCGGATCTACTTCGTCCTTGAAACGCTTCAACTGTTCAATTTGTTTCTTAACGGCATCAATATCGGAACCTACTGGTCCCAAGCCACCAAAGCGTTCTTCTGCTTTGGTTAAGAATTTTAAGAGATTTTGTAGCGTTTCATGGAATTCCATTGCTTTCTCCATGGCATCGATAAGATTTTCTTCACGTCTAGCATATAGGGCAGTGATGTTATCCCAAGCATTGTCCAAGTCCTCGATGTGTTTCTTTACCTCAGGTTTGTCTGGTTCTCCACATAGGGACATCAGATTGTTGCCTGTACGACGAACTTCTTCGACCTCTGGTTTAGTTTGGTCGATTTCATGACGAATCTCTTGCAATGCAACTTGTTGTTTCTTAATATCTTGTGGTTGGGCAGCTGCAGGTTCTTGAGAAGAAAGAGTTTCTTCTAAGTCTTTCAAAGTTTTCATAATAGCATTAAGCTGCTTCCAGAACTTTTCAGCAACCTTAAGCACATCTTCCAGAGAATTTCCACGTTTCTTTGTGGCTTGTTGGACATCATTCCACAAGTTGTTGAGTTTCTCTAATTTCTTCTTGATATCACGAACCGCTGGATCAGACTTGTTGCCTGCCTTTGCAATTACATCATTGGCTGCTCGTTGGACGGCTGCAAATGCTTCAGTGCGTTTATCTAAATCGTCTGCAATAGCTGAATTATCATCGATTTGTTCACGGATCTTTTGTGGCAAAGCAGATACTGCATCAAGATGATTGACTTGCTCGACAGTGTTGGCTAATGCACGAAGCATGCCCTCAAGTTTGTCAGAGAACTGACTCGATTCTTGAAGGGCATTTTCTAGAGCCTGCTGACGTTCACGTAGCTCTGATTTGAGTGCAGCATATCGAGAGTTATCTGAATCTAATATTTCATTTATTTTGGAACCGTCATCTTCAGAAACAATTGCTCCTAGAGCTTCACCAGTCTTATTTAGTTTATCTAAAAGTGGTTTGTGTTCAGCAATAGATTGAACAAGGCGTTCATTTTTGTCTTGCTGAGCAGCAATTTGATCTGGCCTTAAAGCGGGCATACTCAACATTGAAATTTGTTGTTCCATGTCATCAAGCCACACAACCAAACCAGTATGTGAGTCAGCGAAGTGTTCGGATAGAGGAAGAGCTTGTTCTAGTACACTAAGACGTTCACCACATAACTGAACAACTGTGTCAACAACTTCTTTAAGATCTTCAAGCTTCTCCCGAAGGACTGATGTGTTTTCGTTTTGTGGGGATTCACGAAGGACTTTCTTTGCACCGGCTGTAACATCTCGGACTCGTCCTTTTTGACTTGAAATATCATCATTAATCGATCTGTGCTCTTGGAGCTGGGTTCGTACTAATTTTGGTTCCATGGCAGGAAGTTCGGCTTCACGCAGACTAGCATCCATATCTCTAAACCATTCGAGAAGTTCGTCAATATCTCCAGTGACTTCTTTCGCACGCTGGTTGCTTAAATGTAAACGTTCGGCCTTCCGTTGAATTTGTTCAACAATGGAGTCGAAACGACGATTGTCTCTTGTTACCAAACTTTCAATTGTTGCGGCTCCTTCTCCAGGAGAGATTTGACACAATTGAGGTCCAACTAGATTAACTGTATCCAGGATTGGTCGCATGTCAGCAAGTTCAGCTTCCAACCTTAAGATATCATTTTGGCGAGGTTCACTTGTAGATAGTGCACTTTCGGCTCCCTGCATCCAGTCAATTAGGCGGTTATGGGAATCATGGAATTGCTGCACAAGAGGTAAAGCATTTTGAGCGTTCTTTAAATGATCTCCACCTTTGTTGGTAAGTTCACCATAGCGACGCTGAAGTGAATCAAGTTTGTCTTTTAGTTGAAGAGCCTCATCGTTCGAAATGTGTTTCATAAGCTCGGAACCAGCGTCTACCGTTGATTCTACATTTGGAGCATGATTTGCAATGCTCTCGTTCAACTCTAACAGATGATCCATTTGTTCCAATAGTTTTTCCGTATGAACAGGCACAACTCTGAATCGCTGAAGCTGCTTTTCCATATTTTCCATCCAGGCAACCAAATCTTGATAGGTAAGAACAAGATGACGCAGTCCTTGTCTTGATTCGGCTAGAAGCTGACCAACATTATCACTAGCATCAACCAGTGTTGTATACCTTTCGGTGATGACGCGAACTTTCTCTCCCAAACCAACAGCTTCTTCATCACTGACCAAGTGCATAAGTTGTCCGGCAACATCAGCCAATTCGGAGAAGTCAGGTTTCTTAGTCATGATCTCATCATGTAAATGTGCATGCTCACGAATTCTTTGCTGAATTTTTTCTTCATCGGTAGGTACAAGTTCCATATTTTTAATAGCCCTTTCTGAATTATCCAACCACTGATTTAGGGGAGTAAATTTGTCATGGAAATGCTTGGCAACTTCCATTGCTTGCTCAAGGTCTTCTTCACGTTGCTGAGCAGAATCAGTCAAGGCATCGAAACGGGTCATAAGTTCTTTCAATTGTCTTTCAATTCCCGCCTTTTCTGAGGAATCACAGTTTCCAGCAACCTCTTGTCCCAGATTGAATAATGAGGACATAGAATTTTGACGATCTAGAAGCATTTTCTTCAGGAACTTCTGTTCTTGTAGCTGAGCTTTTACTACCTTATAGTCGGCACTTGGTGGTTTCTGATTGGCAACCATTTCTTCGGTATCACCCAACCATTTGGATAGCCCGTCGAGTGCTTCTTGAAACTTTCCTGATTGCAACAGAGCTACGTCCAAGCGTCGATCACGTTCATTCAAACGCTCCTTCAAATCGTTCCAACGATCGTTCAATTTTTCCAAATCTTTCTCAACAGCATTTGTAGAAACACCGCTCGAAGCAGACCTAACAAGATCTCTGCCACATTGGTTGACTTCATCCACATTGTGACTCAATGGTTCAACATTTCGATCCCGGAAACGCCTGAAGTCTTCTTGTTGGACTCTGATTTGTTCAAGTTCTGAACTAACTGGCTTCATTCTCTTTAGCTCATCACTGATATCTTTGATTTCATCCAAAACACCCGACTGTATATCGTAGAATTTCGTCAAATCCTTTAGAGCAACTTGCAAAGCATCTTCATGGTCTCGAGTACGATTTTCCAAGCGACCAAGATTTTTCTTCAAAGAAGCAACCTGTTCTCTTGTCTGAACAGTATCCGGAGAAAATCCAGAATCGACCAAAACTTCACTCGCACGTTCAACTGCTCCCAATTGATCAGCCATACGATCTAATTTATCTTGAATACCTGTTACTTCATCTATTTGAATTTGCACCACCTTGATTTCGCGAGCAGGTGGGGAAAGATTCTCAACGACATTTTCAAGTTCAGTTAGATCGATTCCCAAGTTCTTAACTTGTTCATTGAATTGCGAAACAGCAGTTGCTGCCGATTGAAGTTCACCACAACGATCATTCAAACGTGACAGAAGCTCAGAGATTCTATCGTCGACGCCATCAACTTCATCTGTTAAGTGGCCAGCATCACCACCAGCAGCTCGAGCTTCTGATGAAATGTCTTTAGCCATAGCACGTAGTGATTGCAATGGTTTTTTGAGGTTGGTGACTTCTTCCTTGATAGCCTTAACACGATCAAGAAGTTTGGCATCTTTGGCGGCGCCACCCAATGCATCATGAGCAGCTAAACGGTCTTCACAACGTCCAACAGAGTGATCAAGATTCCTTAGTTCATCATTGAAGTCACCCAAGCGACGAGAGCATGTCTCGATTTCTTGAGCTCTCAAAAGAAGATCGTTGTTTAGCTTCTCCCATCGTTCTTTCATATCATGTAGTTCACCCTTGATTGGATCCTTGTCGGCATCGCAACTGGCAAGGAATGTGTCACCCAATCCTTTGGTGTTCTCGTACTCTCCAGTTTTCTTCCAAACCTCACTACGGAATGCTTGCAAGTCACGAAGCCTAAGCTCCAATTGCGCCTTGTTTAGAACCCCAGGTCTAAGATCAGCTAATTTGTCTTCAGCACCACGTAACCAAGATAAGAATATTTCTGAACTTTGTGAATATTTTTTGCAGTGTTCCATACAAGTCTGAAGACGAGTGTGACGATCAACGGCATCACGGCGCAATTTGTCCCATTGTTGTTGAATGCGTTCCAGATCACGTTGCACACCACGGTCTTGGGTTGCTCCAGGGCGGCTGTTCAGGTCCTTGCCCTTATTGATCAGCATGATAACTTCATGTTCACGAGCCATAACCTCACGGTAAATGGGTTCATGAGTGTCGATTTGATGTTGCAGGGTTGGCTTGTGGGCTGAAACCAAAAGACGGTCTGTGAGGTTAGCCAATTCTCCTGACAACCATCCCAGTGTTTTTGAACAGCTTTCGGCAAATTGGCGGCCATCCCTAAGTGCTGACTCGGTTTCGGCTTTTTTGGTGTCCAACTTCTTTTGCAGGGCTTGATATTGTTTCTCTAGAGCAGCAACACGGCCATTGACATCTGCTCGCGAGGCAGGATCTCCCAAGATATTGCACAAAGCCGCAGCTGATTGTTCGGCATCAGCCAATAGTGGTCTTTGACCTTCAAGTTGTCTTTCGAGGTTCTCAATTTTACGCAGATTCTCCTGTGAATCACCGTCAAGCGGCAGAGCATCCAAATTATCACTAATATTAACCAATGCTTCGCGTAAACGACCAATAGCAGCATCGAACTCCTTGCTACTATCTGCTGCACCACCAAGACTGTTGGCGCGTTCATCTAAACGTCCAACAAGATCATCCCATTTGCTCTGAACTTCGTTGAGTTTTTTCGCTACGGCCTGGCCTTCTGGTGATGATTCCTTAAGATGATCCAGAACTTCATGTCCGATTTCTGTCAAATGACTTAGTTGTGGCTGCTGCGAACGGAATTCCTCGCGTAATACCTGAACTTGTTGAACCTGGCTTTGAACCATTCTTGGGTCTGATGAAATTGGACCAAGTACTGTCAACATACGTTCCTTGCTGTTCAGCCAATTCTTTAAGCTATCATGTGTGTCCAGGAAGTCACGCAATTGTTCAGAGAAGTTAATGCGGCTCTTGCAGAGGTCATTGATGTTTCTCCACTTCTCGACAATGTTATCGTGCTCTTGACGCAGCTGCTCAGCTCCAGGGACATCAGGTTTGCGACGCAATAGATCTTTAATTTGAGCTTTGGTTGAATCCAAAAGACTTTGTTTTTCATACATGTCCTCGAGGATCTTACGGGCTTGCTTGGTACTTCTTTCTGCTTCTTCTTTATTAGCAATAGAATCTTTGGGTACTTGTCGTTGAATTCTGTCCAGGAATGATGATAAGTTCTTAAGACTTTCATTGTGTTTTCTTATTTCATCAGTCAAGCTATCTAGTTCATTTTGACGATCATTCAAACGAACGCCAATAAGACCGTAACGGTTATTAATTTCACTAAGTTGTTGTTGAATCGGTGATAGTTCGGAAAGCTGGAATCCATCCTGAGAAGATCTGCGGCTACCAAATCCACTGGATCCAGGTGATAGTGGCGACAGAACACCTCCCTTAGTTGGACTTGGACTCCTAGCATCTCCAGACATTCGCCGAAGTGGACTAACCCGTTTAATGGGACTGTATGCAGAACGTTTACGTCCTGGACTTTCTGGACGAATAAGCGCATCGTATTGAGCACCCAAATCGTTGACTTTATCAATGGTTGATGCATAGTCTTTGTAGTCTTTGACTATGGGTTTAAGTTCTTCAACTTGTTGACGGATGATATCAAGATCAACTGCAACTGGAGCCAATGCATTTGTCCTGGCTTCGATGCTTGCCAACCACGATAGAACTTGATCTTTTAAGTTTTCGTAAGCAATCTGTTGTTCTGCCTTTTGCTTGGAAAGCTTTGCTTTTTCTTCTAGGTTTAAGTCTAAGTTACGCCACTGTGATTCAAGTGCCTTGACACGATCTCTAACGACTCCGGTGTCAGTGACATCACGCAGACTAATCAATTCTTTACCATCGCGTACACAATTATCAAACAAAGGACTAATTTTATCTTTCCTGCGTGAAAGTTCGATCATCCTGCGAGCTAGATCTTCTGTTCCTAGTAGGCTTAATTCTCTGCTATCCAGAGATTCTTGCAGAGTAACCACCTCTTGTTCGACATTTGTAGTTTCATCATTAAACTTGTTAAGCTGTAGGAAAGTATCATCTAGGAAATCTCCTCGTTTGCTAACCTTATCAAGGAGTTTCTCAAACTTAACCGTAACATCGTTTAGTTTGATTTCAACCTTCTTCGCAATGCGTGCATTAGATGCAGTGGTCATTAAATGGTGAGCTGAAGAAGCTACACTATCAATGCTAGCTTGATGAGATAGAAGATCAGCTAGAAGAGCTTTGTGCTCACGAACTTGTTCTTGTAGACGTTCTTTTATCAGAGATGCTGGACGGAATTGTAACTTAAACTTGTCCTCAGCTTGATTCACCCATCCAACTAGGCTATCCAAAGCATCTTGAACACCTTGTGATTGTACCAAAGCCGTGTCGAGAAGCTTACAATGATCACCCAAAGCTTGTAAAAGTTGATTATACTTGTCTACAACTTCTTCAACTGGCATCTCCAAAGCATTAACTTCTGTTGGACTTAATTGACCTCCTAGTGATCGCAACAAAGCAGATAATGATTGTTGTGCGTTTTCAACTAATCTTCCTTGGGACATAAATTCATTATGCAAGGCCTTGGCTTCATTCATCTGTTCCTGCACTGTCTGTGGATCAGCACCAACTGGATCGTTGAGAATTTTCGATGCACGTGGTTGCACGTTTCGCAGCCAGTCCTTTGCCTTCTCCAAAGCATCTTGGTATTCTCGTTGACGGCCACCTAAACCAGAAAGACGATCCGACAAAGCATTCACACGATGCAAAAGATCCTTGTACTGAGCCGAAACCAATGATACTTCTTGACGAATTGGACTCTCAGCACTCGATAATGGTTCTACGTGAGGTAATCTTTCAGGCAATGTTGTTCGGAAATCATTCAGAACAACCAAGAATTCCTTGCTTTCATCGACAAACTTTTGAGCAGCCATTGTGATGAATCTCAAATCAGCTTGATGACCAATAACATCACTTACAAACTCTCGAATAGAATCTGATTGACTTGAAAGTCGAGCCAAATCAGATAATGATCTTTCTTTGTCTTCGAGTGTTCTTCTAGCTGATTGTAGCCAACTAGAAAACACTTCTAGCTCAGTACGCAATTTATGCAATTCATCGCGGCCAGATTCTAAACGTTTCAACAAACGTTGTGTACGATCGCTGGCACGATCAACACGAGACCTGAGTTCTCGACCAGAATTTTCTAAAGTTGTAACTTCAGGAGCTGAGAGAACATCGCCGCCGGTAAGTACAATTTGGCGAATTTGTTCAAGACATGATGATACTGGTCTGGATTGATTTTCAATTTCATCCTTGATTTGCTGTTAAAAATAAAAAGAAAAACAAGTAATTAGTAACGAATATTGTTTTTTTTTTTAATAATAAATTAGCGCGCACTCAAGGGATTATGTTTACCATTGTAATGTTTATAATTTATTATTATACACAACACGAGCATATAGGTAATCAAGTTCGAAACCTACCTTTAGTAAATTGATTTGATTACGAAGTTCATCGATTTTTTCCTTAGGTCCTCCAACACGTGCAATTTTAGTTTCCACTGTGGCAACCCATTTAAGCAGCTCATTGACATTTTCTTCGCACAAATTGAATTTCTCGAATACAGCTTGCTAAATTTTGTAAAATAATTACCAAGAAAAAAAAATTAGAAATAAGTATAAAATAAATTATGATTATCAAATACAAGAGGGTTTGGGGTGAATTTTTGTTTAAAGGGAGAAGGAGGACTAAAATGTATAGTACAAAAAATATTTCGAGTCAAATTTTTGGATGAATTCTGTTTTGATGTATTTTTGAAAAAAAAAATTATTTGTTTTATTTATAAAGAAAAAATAAACACAAAATATAAATTAAAAACATGCAAAAATAAAAAATAAATAAGCATGCAAATAAAAAAATAAATATAAAGCAAAAAGCAGTTAAATAATAATAACAGCACCAACAACCTATTGCAATTTTTTTTAATTAACAAAAAAAATACATTCAACATTCTCTACGAAACAACAGAAAATAAACCTGAAAACAAGATTGAAAAAATTATTAGAGCTGAAAAAAGATCAAAAAATAAAATTGCATAACAAAAAGAGAAAATACATAGGAGAGAAAAATAAAAAAACAAAAAAAAAAAACAATAATAAAATTTTAAACTATGAAAGAAAAATAAAATAAATTGACACATTTACCTTTTCCATTGAAATGTTTTGTAATTATTATTATTTTTTTTTAAATTTAAATAACACTTTAAAATATTTCATTTCCATTAGGTGTATAAAAAAGGAAATTAAATTAAATCACACAACACACACGCGCCATTTCCTTGATGATCATTTTAACAGCAAAGAGGAATATGATCGCATGCGATTTTTTTTTTGTCATATCAAACTAAAACTATAAAAGATGCATTGATGAATGGGTTTAGTTAAGGAATTGGTGGATACGGATGGATGACAATTTTTTTTTTGGAAGGAAATATTAATTAGGAAAATACAATGACTAATGAGATTTGAAGAAAGCCATTCTTAGGCGCATAAATGCCGAAGCCATTAGTGATGAAAACGTACGACACATTAAGCCAGTAACGCTTCGCGAACAACTTAATCGATATTGATTGAATAAAATGTAGCATGAGAGCATTTTTTGTCTCCCATAAAGATTGATGAAAGGGATGAGTGTATGTACTTCTTTATTTTTTTTTTGTTTTTATTATTAATATGGTCACACAATGTCACGTCAATATTATTTACCCCATAGATGAAAAAGTTTTTTTAGATTTAATAAAAATAACGGAAACTTTGAATATGCTGCTACAGGGTGGTGCATGAAAAAAAAATGCATTTTAAAAATTTATAATTCTAGTACAACAAATGTTTTAATTTTAAACTCCATCAATTTATTATTGAAAGATTGAATGAAACAAAATCTTTTCTTTTTTTTTGCGCCATGTTGCTAAACGAACTTTGAGTGTTCGAATCAGCAGCACCACGGTCTGTGAGTTGTAGGAGTCTTTCCCATATTGTACGAAATAGTTCGTTTAAATTGGAGCCAAGAATTGTTGCAATATAAATGCTAGGTCAAATTCGACTTCTGAAGAAGCAGTTGAATCTGAGGGGTTTGTCACAAGCCAGTGTAGTGATTCAATGATTGCAATATTTCACATGACTTCATATGATTTCAGGTGATTTCAAGCAGCATTTAAATCGATTTAAAAATTTTGTGATTGCATGGATTTCAAATAAAATTACTGATTTCAAATGATTGCACATTAATTCAAGTGATTTCATTATGATTTCAATTCGTGATTTCATTATGGCACTTTTGATTGCATGATTGCAAAAAAAAAAAATTAGTGACTTCAAATATTTTTAATGATTGCAAGAAATCATTTGAAATCGATCACCAAAATTTTTTTTTTCATCACTTGAAAAAGTGATTGCACCTGATTTCAACCTGATTTCAAATGATTGCAAGTATAAGTGGTCAGGTGATTTCATTCATGACAAACCCCTCCGTTGAATCATTCAAAATGCATCTTTTGGAAGAATATTTTGAAAAACAATAAAAAATCATTAAAAATATTTAGAAAATATACAGGAACCAGAATATAAAAATGTCCTATTTTTAATACACAAATTTAAATATCGTTTTTGTTTTCGATTAACTTGACTGACAGCTGAGATCCAAAATATTGTGCCAAATATCTATAAATATGTATGTTCTCAAATCAAGATTTTTCATAGTACCTAAAGGGGTTTCCAATAGGGAAGGGACGGGTCGATGTTGACAGTCTTTGGCGACTATGCTGCGGCTTTAATTGTGTTACTTGCCACAGTGACTTGGGAATTAGTGCCGAAACAACATGAAAACCCTTCTAATGAATAATCAATTTAAGTTTTTATTTATTTTGTGTTATCCCGATGAATTAAAAATAACATGCACTTATTTATTGAAATAATAGACCGATGTCTGTAAATAACAAAACACTATGTATGTGCTCTAAATTCACTAGTAGAAGAGATAAATAAAAGATGCGTGTAATGTTGAACAAATTTCAATATAGCGGCTAACATTCCAAGTTTTTGTTTTTAAGTTGTGCCTAATTTTAACATTAAGAAGCTTAAAATACATTTTATTATAATGGACCACCCTGCATGAACGTTAATTTTCATTTAAAAAGAAATAAATAGATTCCGAAAGTTTCATAAAATGCAAAAAAAAAAATTTAAAAAAAAGTTTTTTATAGCAAAAGAAAATTAATCAAAAAAGAAAATAGTTTCAATCAAAAAACAACACGAAACATGCTTTTGTTTTTGTTAATTATTTCTTTTTGTATTTATGTAAAACAAAACAAAAGGCGAAATATTCGCCAAGTATATATTCAATCGGAAAGATTTTTTTTTTTTTAAATTAATTAATGAAAGAAAATAGTTGTTTTGTGTTTTTTAATGTATGAAAAAAAAGATCAACTCAAAAGTATATAGGAAAAATATGTGACATTGTGATGCAGCATACTGACACTTACCCTTTGTTCGGCCGGAAGAAGATAGCCTTTTTCATTGGCTTTAACAAGATCGTAGGTTATTTTAGGGTCATTTCGATCAATAAGACGACCAGCGATTGGATCGATTAAGCCGCTACTAATACTTGCGATGAGTGGAACGATTTCGCTTGTGCTTGGATCACGTACAACAGTCGATGTAGGATCAATGAGGCCAACAGTTATAGCTTCGGCTATAGTTTGTTTCTTTCTGTTTATTATATCAGGATTTGATTGGAAGGGATCGACGATACATCCTGTTGTTGGATTGTATAGATTAAAGTTGATAGCTTCGATTAGTCCGAATGCACGTTTCGGTGTTACGATTAAACCATTGTCGTATGCCTGTTGCAAAGGACAGAGTTTCGAGGTCTTGGTGTCTAGGACATTGGCTTTATTGGCATCCATAAGACCTTTGCGGAAAGCTTCTGGTAATCGAACCAATTTGCCTTTAGCAATATCCTTTACAAGTGCCGAATCAGGATCAATTACACCCTTGGTGGCTGCATCTCTTAGTGTCAAAACAGTTATTTCTTCTACGGAACTTAAATCCCCATCTGTACTTTGTGATAGTGGTGGTGTATAAGTCAGCATTCCGGTAGATAAATCAAGGCTTTTACTATCGACAGCTTGATCGAATGATATTGGTTCCCGTTGGTATACAGTTAATGATTGATCAAATACAAAGAATAATGCCTTTGGATCGACTAAAGTCTTCTTAAGCAAATCTATTGTACCGTTTTCGATTGCATTTTTCAGTGGAATAAATTTAAATGTTTGATAATCGCGAATAACTGCCTTTTCAGAATCGATAATGCCGTACCTAATTGCTTCGTCAAGAGTCATTTCACGTGGTTTGGTTATAACTACACTTACTGGAGAATGACCTAACAATTCAATACTATCATGACGCTTAACTACTGTCCGTTCAGTAATGGGCTTCTTTACAGTTATTAAAAGTCCTCGTGTAAATGCCACATCAAAGTTGTACGATGTCTTTGATTTGGGATCAAGAACACGTCCTTTCTGAATGTCTATGTCACCATTTTCGATGGCAACATTAAGTGGCACATCAACACCTGTTACCAGGTTTTTGAAAACTGTCGTTGATGGGTCGATAAGACCGTTTTGTATAGCTCCAACTAAGTCAAAGTATTCGCCACTAGTTGGATCTGTGAAGCGTCCTGTTTCTTGTTTAAATAATTTCATTCGAATTGTCAATTCTAAGCTGAGTAGCTTTCGATTTGTCACTATTAAGCCCATTGCTCTAGCTTCTTGGAGATCGATTTTCTTGTCGGGTAAGATATAGCTGCCATCTAGATCATCGATTATTTGTTCGTTAATAGCATTATTCAACCTAACGTACTTTCCTGAATTCGGATGTTTGACCAAACTGGATGACAAGCTAACAATATCTTCTACACAAGCTTCGCGAAGATTCAGCTGTCTACCTGTGACCGGATGAATTACCTGTCTTGACTGAATACTATAGAAACCCATCGATAGCAGTTCGTATAGACCAAAACCTGCACTTTCGATGTCAACTAGTAATCCTAAACTCATAGCCTCACCTAGAGATACGAAAACATTGCTTCCAGGTTCGCGGAAGACTCCTTCACGTCTGTCAACTAGTCCGGCTCGGCATGTTTCGGCCAAAGTAAGCATTTGCTCGTTTTGTTCATCAAAATAGCAAGGCAGCTGAGGATTCACTATGAACTTTCTCATTGCTTCTAACAAAGTAATCCTACGTTCGGTTTTTGGTTCAAGGAGCTTACCTGTTCTATCGTCAAACAATCCCTGATGTATAGCTCTTTGTACACTAATCGGTGCCCTACTATCAGCCAATATTCCCACACTAAATGCATGTTTCAAGGTTATTTTCTGGCTATTGTATGTTAGTCTACCTGTTTTACCATCAATTTCACCAGTAATAGTAGCTTGAGCCAAGTCCAGAGGTTTGTATATTCCTGTCTTCGAATCCCTTATTTGAACACTTTCGCTATCAATAAATTTCTCTTCAACAACCTCAGCAAAGCAAAGCTTATCACCGGTCTTTGGATCTACAAACTTTCCATCTGACTCATCGTAGACATTCTTAACAACTGCCTCAAAAAGTCGTAACGGTTTCTTAACTTCTATTAAAATTCCTCGATCGAAAGCTTCTTTAAAATCAACACGGTTACCTTGTGCATCGAGAACCTGACCCCGTTTACCATCAACAGCACCAGATTCAACTGCCTTTCCAAATGGAACAACACTACCGCTAACATTAACAATAGTCGACTCAGGGTCAAGTATTCCCCTACGAATAGCACCTTCAGTAGAGAGTTTTTCACGTGTAATAGTATTACTAAATTGTCCGGATTTCGGATCGTATAATCCACGATACACGGCATCAGGTAGACTACGTTTACGCTTTTGCGGGATAAGAATTCTATTTTCAAGAGCTTCAATCAAAGTTTGTTTAGCTCCAGAAAATGGATCTACAATCATTCCGCCAATTGGATCAACCAATTTTATTTGTATTGCATCAGCTGTCGAGACAATGGAATTTGTTTTCGGATCAAGAATGACCAATTCGTTGGGGTTAATAAGCTTAGCAGCTATGGTTTCTTCAAGATTCAATGGTTTCTCTTCAATATGGAATAGACCAGTTTGTGGGTCGTAAAGACCTCTTAATAAGGTATCGACTAAGGATAAAGGCTTTTCAGTGCTTATCAAATAGCCCTTAACAAAGGCTTGATCAAGAGTCATACTCGGCTTAGTAAGCTTACCTTTGATCGTATCTATGAGACCATCTTTCGCCGCAATAGTTGCAGAAACAAGAATATCTTTGTCACTGTCTTTAACAAGACACGAATCGAGTTCAACGAATTTCTTATCAACAGCTTTTTGTAAAGTCATTTCTTCAGCTGTTGCAGGATTAAGAACTTTTCCGGTCTTGGGGGAGTAGTATTCCCGTTGCAAAACCTCAATAAGACTCCATGTGACCTCATCAGTTTGAACTAGATTCTTTTCAATACCAACATCAAACGAAATAAGTTCATTTGATTTGGTATCCTTGATTTGTCCAGTCTCCTTGATCACCAACTGATCTTCAATTGCATTATCAAGTGAAAAAGTTTTATTATTAAAAGTATCAACAATAAGCGATATCTTCGGATCAACCAAACCAATTTCAATGGATTTTTGTACATCAACTTGGTTCTGTGATTCACTGTCATAAAGTTTACCAGATTTCGGGTCGTACAGACCTTTACGAACTGCTGCCTCTAAAGAAATTGGCCTCCTTGAACCTGGTACCAAGAAGCCACGTTTAAATGCTTCTTCCATTGAAATTTCTTGAAGCGTTTGAATGTCTATAACAGTGCCGGTTTTAAGATCAACAACTCCCAACTCAATTGCCATACGCAAAGGAATTACTTCACCACTAACTGGATCACGTACCGATATCGACTGTATATCAATTCTGCCGTTATTAATGGCTTCCGCAATGGAACATTGTCGACCATCTTCAAGGAAGACCATCCCTGTTTCGGGATCAATGACATTTTCAATAGGTTCTATTTTTTCTACTTTTGGTTCAACTCGGATTATCCATTCGCGAGCCACACATTCAAAGAAGGGAATTTTCTTGCCAGTTTTCGGATCTACCATGTGACCGGTATGTTTATCTAATAAGGGTCGTTCAAGTGCAACATTCAGAGTTTCATATTCGTTTTTATTGAAATTCTTTACTAAAATTGTTCCCGGATTGAAGACATTCATCTCAAATACAAGAGTTTGGAAGGAGATCTTCTGTCCCGTTGTAGGATCAACAAAGTATTCATTTTCAATGTCGTATACTCCAATTTCACTTAGTCTCTCAGGACTTAAGTTGTCATTGACATCAATAAGATATTTCATCTTTTGCAAGACAACTAAATTCTCGTCTAGGATCTTAATTTCATCTAAGGGACTAAGCTGTTCCTCGTCTAAAAGTTCTTGAACATTTTGTGATTGTCTTTCGCCATCGACTATGATTTTACATTCACTGGGAGAAATCATGCGTTGGGAGATAGCATCACCAATTGGTAGAGTTGTTGGAACAAGAGGGCGTTCTTGTTTAATTTCGACATTAACCTTTTCGGAAACTTCGACTATTGTTTTGGGGTCATTTTTCTCGCTTAGTTTACCGGCAATGTTCTTACATGCATCTGCCACTACCATTCCAGCTAGAATTGGTGCACCAACGACAGCCATTAGACCTGTCTTGGCAGCCCCACCTACTGTTTCTAAAAGATTTCCATCTCTAGCTTTGATCAAATCTGTAGGATCGGGACTTTGTTTTATTGGTGTTACTCTTTGGATTGAAGCGGCATCAATACTGTCATGAGAAAGATTATCTGGCAGTCCATGTGAAGTGGAGTCAATAGTGTGAGTTGTTGTGACTACGGTAATTTGACCAATTTGTTTAGATTCACTAACAATCAGTGAATCGGTCTTAACGTCTGCTAACGCAGCTTGCTTTTCTTGTAGCAAAAATTCTTCAATATTTGTATGGGAAATCTGTTTTTCTGGAGCCATTCCAAGAAGAATATCTTCTTTTGGCGTAGCCTCTTCTCTAGGAAGAGTTGATATCACTTCTTGGGGAAGTTCAGGTGGGCCATGTTTTGGAAGAGGTGGAGCTACTTCCACTTCAGAAATTGGTATAATATCTTGAGGTGTTTCCGGCGAAGACTCTTTAATTGTTATTGTGACTTTCTTTTTGTCAGATTTTTCTGGTTGCTGAAGTATAGGTGAGATTTCTTCTTGTAACGAACTACTCTGCGTTGTTTCTGTTCGGACGGATGTTACTGTAGTAATGACACTACTTGTGGATAAAGTAGGAACTTCTTCCACGTATTCAGTTACACCATTCGCAGCCGGGGTTTCCGGTGTTTCCGGTATACGATCCGATTTTTCATTTGGTAAAGTAATCGAAGAAATATTTATAGTAACTTTTTGAGGATCTATGGAAGGAACATCAGACACTTGAACAGATGAAATAGGAACATTAGTGGTGCTAACTGATTCAGATTCCTGTGATATATTAATAGTTCTTGGTGATTCTGACTTTTCTGGCGCCACCGTAGGCATTTCATAGTTTTCAATAGTAACCGATCCTGTTGGTGAATTTTCTTCAATCACAACTCTCGAAACTGTTTCGTTTGTAACTTTCATGTGTGACTTTTGTACAGTTGTTGATGATGTTACGTATGTTGTTTCTGAACTTTCAGTGACGTATGAAGTTTCTGCTTTCGAAATAGTTATATCTTCAGTTCCATTTTTGATGACTTTTTCTTCGATACGAGGTGCAGGAATTGGAGGAATTGAATCCTTCCTTAGATGCACTTGAGGTTTCTTAGAAGTTTCATCTGGTTTTGCGGTGGCTAAAGTTTTTGGTTTCATATCTTGTTTTGGAATCGCTCCGGTTTGAATAAACTTTTCAGGACTTTCTCTTAAAGGTGATTCTTTCTTTGTCGGTGATGGTGGAAGGAATGTTGTTACTTCAGTCTTTTGCTGAGTTTTTGTGGACTTTTCTGTAACTTTCTTAATAGTATTTGCTATTGCCATCCCAGCTAAAACGGGAGCACCTACAACAGCAAGAAGACCCATCTTTGCGGCATTTGTAATGCTGATAGAAGGACCAGCTTTTTGTTTTACTGCACCAGTTTCTGGATCGATGAAACCATCTCTAACACCATCTTCTAAAGTTTGAACCTTTCCAGATGGAATATCATATACTAATGCCTTCGGATCGACAATACCTTCTTTCATGGCTACATTAAGGCTGACTAAACGACTTGGATTTTTAGGGTCACGGAATTTTTGTGATTTTTCATCGTATATCATTTGGAAATCTGCGACAGTGGTTTTGCTAACTTCTTCGATTGGTTGTGTAGCTTCGACTTCCAATATTCCTTCGCTGATTGCTTGTTGAAGAGGAATTTTTGTTCCTGAATTAGGATCCATATATGTGCCTTCCGCTACATCAACCAAACCCTGTTTAACAGCTTCCAAGAAGTTTTGTTTGATTTGTTTAGTGGCTGTCACATTTTTCGACTCGGTTCCTTCTCGCAGAATTCCTTGTTCTTTTGCTTGTTCGACGGTCATAATTTCACCTGTTTGGATATTTTGAACTTCATTGTTGGAAATCAAGGCGTAACCCTGCATCAATTCAATGGTCTTTGTTGTAACTGTGTGAACTGAAGTTACAGTTTCTGTGACCGAAGTAATTGGTCCAGTCGAATGCGATACAACAAACTCTGGAATAGGCTTGACCGTCAAGATGCCATTTTCAACAGCTTCTTTAATCGATAAAATCTCTCCAGTTTTTGGATGGATCATAGTTTCTTTTTCGGGATCGATTAAGCCTCGTTCTATGGCTTCTTCAATCTGAACGGCATCTGCATGTGGTGGATAAGGTATGGACATGATGAAATTGTCATCAATGGCTTTTTTTATTGTCATCACCTGAGAGTTTGTTGGATGACGTATTTCTTTGTTCTTAATATCAACTAAACCTCTTTTCATCGCGATCGGGAATGTCATACCAGCCGGTGGAATATCCTCTATAAATTTATCATTTTCCCTTCTATCAAAGACTTCTTGATCTAATGCTTGATGAAGACTCATCGGCATTTCTTTGGTTAAAATCACCGATCTGTCATCATCAATTAAACCCTTTTCTATGGCTTTTTCAATGCTTACATCATTTGGCTTTGCTAATTTCGATTGAGAGTCAAGAACTTCACAAATAATAGCTTCTTTCATTGATAGTTGAGCACCAGTTTCAGGATGAACAATTCCAAATCCGGTGTGATCGATTAGACCTTGTTCTTCAAGTTTCGGCACCGACAAACTTGCAGCTAGTGGAATCAGAAGTTGATTTGTTCCTTCTGGATCGAGAACTCCACTTTGAACTGCCTGTTGTAGATTCATAACCGTACCACGCTGTGGATCAATTATTCTTCCCTGACTTCCATCGATAAGACCCAATTCTAAAGCTTCCGAAATGGTCACAATCTCACCTTCAGTGTTGGTGAAATTGGATTTATTTTCAAGAATATTGCACGTGATTTCATCGATGAGTCCTTTTTGAAGAGCATCTTTGGGCTTTATGATCCTCTTACGCATTTTTTGAAGTAGAACAACCTTTGACTCTTTTTCTGGAGTTAAAGATTTATCCCTACTTGCCTGACGTTGGGCACCAAATTGAAAAGCATGCTCTCTTTGTGGACTTTTCGTACTAGGTGTTGAAGTTTTCGAATCAAATGACAACTGATCTCGAGAAACTATACCACGTTCGTAGGCAACTTCTACTGGAATCTGTTCGCCAGTTCGAGGATCAACGACAAAACGCACCGTATGCAATGCACCTTCTGAAGCTACCAATGGAGCTCCCAAAACAATCAAAAGACCCTGTCTAGCTGCTGAAATCGGGTCAACGAACTGACCGGATGCATCCCGAATAGATCCAGTTGTTGGATTTAGAATTCTTCGTTCGATTGCTTGGAACACTGAAATTTGTTCGCGTGTTTGGGGGTCAATTATTTTGACAAGATTTTCATCGACCAGTCCTTGAGTTATGGCGGTAAGGATATTTTCAGTCTGACCGTTTTGAGTAAATATGACTAGAAGAGTCGAGGGATCATAAATAGCACCCGGGGCTATTTGCAATGGTTCAGGACTGAGCACTTCTCGTTTCAAAGTTTTGAGCTCAACAAACTGAGGTGTTTTGTCAGTCAAATGGGATGAAACTTCAACCAAATCTGGTTGGCCATTCTTTTTTGTTATCTTGATTAACCTTTGGTTTGCTTGATTTACACTCATCGCGTATTCCAAGACAATTTTACCAGCAGCAATGGCAGCTTTCATATTCATAGTCTTGTTTCCATCAGTGTAATTACCTGTGCCGTCTAGAACTCTTTTTTCGAAAGCACGATTCGGAGTGATCTTTCTTCCATTCTTTGGGTCAATAATATAGAGAGAACTTTTGTTGATTATTTGCATTTCGATGCATTCCTGGAAACTCACTAGCCTATCAGTTCCTGGAATAAGGAACAATCCAGTTTCTGGGTCGAAATGTTTCTGTGCAATGGCTTCTGATAGCAGCCAACCATCGGGAGGCAGTTCCAGCAGCTGCTTTTCGGTGGAACTTTGATGTTCCAAGATACCCCGCCTTTCGGAATTTATAAAATCTGTAACAACTGTCTTTGAACGTGTATGACTATCCAACGAGGTACTTGTATACATTTTATTGTCAACCACTGGAATTTCAATTGTCTTCTCGTATAACTCTTGGGTTTTCAGATTTATTGGATCTGGTTCAGGAACAATTTGTTTTGTAACTATTGTGATTGTAGATTTGGATTTCTTACGATTTGATTGCTCGGGAATTATTTCAGCATCATTGTCTGGAGCAAGAAGACCATAAATTAAAGCCTGCTGCACTGAGTAAACTTTGTCAGTAGTTGGATCTTTAAATAATTGACGATCTTCATCAATATAGCCCAGTCGGACGGCTTCAGTGAATGTCAATGGAATTTGTTGTGAAGGCTCTTGAGATCCAGCCCTTACGGTTACATATCGCTTGATGGTTTTGGTAACCGTTTCAGTGGTCAAGGTGATATTCAAAAGACTACTGAGAAGTAAGGCCCCTTCTGGTGTTATAAATTTACGTTGTATAGCAGTATCAAGCGCTAGGGGAGCACCTGTCTTTGCATCTAATAAATATCCAGTTTTTGGATCTATAAGCTCGTGGTAGACTAAATCTAGAACTGATAACTCTTTTCCTGTTGCATCATGAACACCCACCCCCCGATTGAACATTTCATATACTTCTGGTCTAACTAAACCCTCCCGGATGCCTATTTCAAGGGTACAGAAATTACCCTTGCCCGAATCTAAAAGGAACTCACCGTTTTTACGACGCAATATATCTTTACTTAAAGCTTCATTAAAACTAACAAAATCACCGCTATACGGATCTTTGAATCCATCAATGTTAAATATAGACTTTTGAGCAACTGAACTTATAAGGCCACGTTCTACCGCCTCCGGTATATTTATCACTTCGCTGGTAACAAAATCACGATATCTTGACTCCGATGGCAGAATGACACCATCAGCAATGGCCTCGGACAAGGTGATGAGGTCACCTTTCTGTTTGGTCACACACTTAAGAGTGTTCTCATCAAGAACACCTGAATGCATTGCTTGCATTATGCTTAGTTTTTCCCTACGCATTGGACTAGTTATACGTCCGTCTTTGTCAAGTAAATTGAAGTCACAGACATCTTTTAAGGTAAAAGGTTTCACTATCAATTGTCTATTCTTTGCTTCGGCAAAAGTCAGTTTTTCCTTGGTCACTTGGTTGACATATCGACCTGTTTTGGCATTTAATATCTCTAGCTTAAGGGCATCATTTAGTGTCACTCTAACATCATTCTTTGCGTCGACTATTTCGCGGACATTAGGATCAATCAACTGATTAGCTATAGCCGAATCAAGTCTAAACTTATCACCGGAATTTCTGTCCGATATCCAGCCACTTGTATCAACTAATCCGTGGGATATGGCGTCCGATAGACAGAGTGCATTCGACTTTATCGTTACCGATTCATGACGAATTAAATAGCCTCTTTCGTAGGCTTCAGCAATGCTTATCGTTTTGCCCGATTTCGAATGATAAAGACCAGTTTTTGCATCAACACTTCCAGCAGAAATGGCATCGGCAATATTTCTTGGACTTTCATCAAGCTCATCTACACTAGCATCATTTCTAGTTACCTTTATTCTTTTTTCGGCCTTTTCATAGCCATTTTCGGCTTCAAGTATCTCCCTTTGTATTACTTCCAATAGCGATAAATCACGTCCATTATAATCCTTTGCGGCACCGGGCTTCAATAGATTGCCAGCCAAATTGCGATCAATAGCACCTCTTCGTACAGCTTCTTCTAAACTTACACGACTTCCATCTGTTAGTAGAATTTCTCCAGTTCTTACATCAAGTATACGCAAATGAATTGCTTCGCCGACTGTTAATATATTACCAGTATGTGGTTCAACAATTCCTGGCATATCGAGGAATTCTCTCGAATCAGTTCCAACATTTTCATTGTTGCGCTGAACTCGTTTAAGGCTGCGAATTTCACTAAATTGCATCGGACTCTGGCCAATGACTTTTGTGGGGCTATTTTCATGACTAGTTGAATAGACGTGGTCTGTGCTGTCGTAAACATTTGTTGACGACGTATTTCGTGTCGTTGTGACTTTAGATGTTGAACTGAACCTTTTTTTATTTAATAGGTTTGTGACAAAATTAGTAAAATAAGAAGAAACAAAATATAAAGAGTGTTAGACTTTATCATTAGGATAATCTTAAAATCTAAAACTTACTTTGTTGCACTGTATGATGTTGTGTAGAAGGATTCTTCATCCTGGGTTGTCAGACCATCGCCAGCTGGTCCGCCCAGGTTGAATTCCACTCTAAATGTTCGCAGAGGTCTTTGCAGACTTTCGGCATAACGCTAAAAAAAGCAATACATTGTTAAGACAGATTTAAAAATACGGAATTTAAGCATTTAAGGATTTGAACAGAATACTTTATCATGGTGTTTATTTAAGCTCCTTATATAACATATTTATTATAAATAATTACATATAATTGTCATGGATTTTCAAAATTAAAGTTACCATTTTAGTAAATGAGAAAAGAGGGAATCCGAATTCTATTACGAAAGACAATTGCATTCCAGGGGGACAAAAACTTTAAATTGTTTTATTTAGGGATCTAAGATATCCGTGCGTTGCTACCGCGGCGCCTAAGTATATAATTTTTCACATTTAAGCTTCTTACATAGAAACCGTGTTTTTTCCCGATAAAAATTCCCAATGTTTGGACCCATTGCTCCATCCATTTATTCGTACTATTTCGATGTGTAAAAAAAAGAGGAACATTTGCGTCCCCCTTTCACATTTTTTTGAATTTGGGGGACAAAATATACCTAATTAGATATTATATTGATGTACAAAAGGCGGACAAATGGTAACCCTATTAAAAATCTAATAAAAATTTAACGCTTCTTAAACTTTGCGGACTTTAAATCAAATGTCATGTTCAGCTAACTCGTGTTAAGACAGATAATTTGAGTCTGAGTACTTAGCATGTCCAATGACAAAATCTAAAAATAAAAAAAGAGATAAGAGGACCAAGGTGATTGCATTGGTTATTTTAATTTTAATTTAATTTTGTATGCAATTGTCAAAATTGTCAAAACACTTTTGACAGTTTATATGTGTAGGATGACTGATCATTTTGATCTTGATTTCAAGAAAAGTAAAGCGGCCAGATAACATAGACTCGAACTCGACCATAGGCTGACATAATATGCCAAATCGGTTGAATTTGGGTTCCTGTAATTGGAGCCTTATGGATTTTCTATGGATATTATATGTACGATGTTCCGTATTTTGAAGCAAACGTATATTTTTCAAATTTGAACAAAATAACGGCAACATTTTATACGAACATTTGAAAAACAAGTTGACCGGAACATAAGCAATTATAGGAACATTAAAATGCCGAAGATGTCATATTTGATTTTCTCGAATTTGATATTCTCTCTCTCTCTCTCTCTTTCTTTCCCTCTCTCCCTCTCTCTCTCTCTCTCTCTCTCTCTCTCTCTCTCTCTCTCACCAACACGTGTATTCCTTTTTTCTTCTATCTTTTTTTTTTTGAAAAAGTCGAACTGCTGAGAGTTGATACTTATAAAATTATCGTTAGAAGAAAGACAAATTATATTATACAGAGTCATTGAGTCAGCGATGATGTGTGTTTATATTTACAATTCTTTAAATTTGTCAATTAGAATAAAATCAAAAATCAATATTTGTACAAGTTTTGGAGAAGCTTCAATCAACACGTTTATTTTGAAATGAAATTCACCTATACTGGCTTAACCAACACTGGCATACCTTGAGAAGTTTTATAAAAATTCTATCTTTTTTAAGGTGCCAAAGCACTCAAAATAATACCTATTGACATTTAAGAAACTTGAAGATTAATGACACGTTAATGACGAATTAATAACGAATTTTGAGAAGAAAATTATGTGTATAGAAAAGTATTTGCTGAAGCTTCATTCAATACACACTAATAACGTTAACATCAATAACAAATTAACATTTATGATTAATCTAATAATAATTGCATCAAATACAAACTAATAAAACGCATTATGGTTTTCTTAAGAATTAAGAAATTGAATACAAACTTGAAACATCATACATATATGAATGTGTTACCTTAACAATGAGTTTTTGAAAGATTCGTTTTGCTTATATAGGTAAGATAATGGTTTTTATATTGAGATACTTTTGAAACGACAACAGAGGTTGTAACTTCACTTTAAACCTGGTTCAGCAAATGATATATGTAGGTATGTATTTCTGGCATCAATTTAGAACTATGTCAATATCGGTGAATAAGCAAATGCGGCTAAACGTTGCCGACGAAAGTAAGGGGACTTAATGGCATAGAATCGGGAAATTGAGACCTCGCTAGAGTAAATAATCAAAAACCGGAAATAACGGAGGACGAAGAATATTTTCTCAAACAAAACATGAATCTCGATGTGAGCAAACTCAAACTTGATTGTCAACATTGTTTAAACGGTGAAGAACCATCAAATCATCTCGTATTTATTTTAGAAATTGTTTTGTATACATTTGTTTTGACGCCACATTATAGTCGTACATTTTATCTTTTTATTTAATTTTAAAATAAATCATTAGCGTGATCTAATTTTCGAAATTTGAAGCGAATCAATTTCGATTTGATATGGTTTATAAGATTCGCTTTGATTTGTTCATTTTAATTAAACAATTGGATGCGAATCCAAAATTGTTGCTTATTTGTTTTAATTTTAATAAAATCTAAAACAAAATATCATTCATCAGTGTCAGGTCAGTGGCAGAGACATCATTTGATTTCCATATAATGCAACAGAATACCCATCTAATTTTATGATTGAATATGATTCGTTAGTCTATTAGGAGTATCCAATAAAAATGGCGGGATTGTAGAGGGCTTGCGTTAGGCGCCATTTTGATAAACGCGTTTTCTGAAATAACTTAAGAATGGCTTATCGAACGAAAAAAATTATTAACAGCTTTTCGATAGAAAGTATGATTTCCTCTTTTCTTCGGGGCCACATTTGTTTAGGTATAACACCTTAGTAAAAGTTTATTTTTTTTTTTTTTTCAAAATTTGAACAAAATTTTTTTTTTTTTTATTTTTAATTTTCAAAATTTTAATAAAAAAATAAATTATTATACGCTATAACTCCTTAAGTGTTATACCTAGAGAAAAAAGTTTTTGGCATAAAAAAAAAAATCATATAATGTATAAAGTGAAAGGGATAACATTTCTATTATTTATGTATGTTCGTTACAAACTATTGTTTTTTACCCAATTATTAAAAACCACTCCATTTAAAACATGACGAATTTCTACACAATACACAATTTTGCATGACTTGAGGTCTAATTATTTTTTAAAGCTGAGCCATTTATAGGGTGAAATGAGGTTAAACAAAAACTTCAATGTACCGATTATATATCTATTAAAAATTAAGTTATAACTTTGAAACTTTTCATATACCGTTTTTAAAGAAATCTCAAAATCAACCGACTGCGCCGTCTTGTACATGTATTTTCAAATGTAATTGTTTTTTTAATTTCATATATTATTAAGCTAAGCGAGAATGCTATGACTTTAACGCAAGTAGAAACGGGGAAAACATTTAAAAAAGTCTATTCGATTTACATATAATAATTATTTTTGTGTTAGAAAGATGACATTAGTCATATGCAAGAGAAATAAAAGGCATCGAAGGAATTAAATGAACTTTATCGCTTTTTATTACCCGAGTAACTCCTCGTGTCTGAGCATTTATTAATTATATAAACAGAGCTCTTAAGCCTATACTACATAAAATCGATTTTTAATTGCTCTATATGTGCGCACAAAAGCCCGCAACGTAAACAACTTCGTGAATTCTTATAATTGTTATATTTAATAAGTAACCTAGGTATTCATGGTGTGCTACTTACTAATTTGGATCACTGATAAAGAAGCTATTCGTCTCGCGTCATTGACCTAAAAGCGGCTATTGGTCTCATTCCGACAAATTACAATTATTTAATCATTTCACGTTCCATATGTATTCAAACACAATATTAGTGAATATAATAAAACAAAACAAACTTAAATAAACATTAAAGAGCCCTAAAAGAAAAACATGTATCTGACCCAAAAACAAATAAATATTTTCTTTTATAGAAGTTAAACTATAAAATTTAAAGTATCTACTATAATATGCTACGTGATAAGGTATTCTGTTCAATACATATAAATATTTTTAAATTTATTATAATAAAAAAAAAAGAAATAATTTGTTTTGAATACATTACCTGAAATTCGTAGGCAAAATCATAATCGTCTGAATTCATTATAAAACGTTATACCACAATCACGAACAAACACAAATAATCAAAAACTTATTTAAATTTTTTTTTTTACAAAGAAAAAATAAAATTTGTTTTAAATCCAAAATAATGCCATATTTGCGTAACAAATTAAATGTTTTTTTTTTTTTAGATTGTTTTCATAAACCATGTGCTGATAAGATTATTCCGACAAAATTTGATAAATATTTATATTTTCTTCTAAAAATATACAAAAATGAAGGAAACACTTTTTTTTATTTTCTATGATGTCAAATTCATGATGACAAACTATACACGCGCTTCGGGGAATTTTGCTACATAAAAATGTATCTGACTGAACTTTTAATATCTCTGCAAGCTACAAGCCGAACAAGTTCTGGTGAAATACTATAATAATTGCTGTTGGATGCTAAATAAACTTGTCTGCTACTGCCTGATGATGGGGAGCAGAAATGGTGACCTAATGTATATTCATTTAACCACCAAAAAAACATGTTTTTATTTTTTAATTAACTTATGATAAACTATCTAAATGGTAAATGTAATTAGTGGTTATAGTATGGAATGCTAAAACTTTAAATGGTTTAAATCAATTAAATAAAGAACAGATTTTTATTAAGGAAATATTGGTTTGTATTTCGCATTGTTCTTTGAAATGAAATAAAAAAAAATTATCTACCGGCATCAGACAAGTAATTATAAATCATTATGGATTGTCTTAAAGTGCTATTATAATTCACTGATTAGATACCGAGTCAACATTCAAGTCTTTCAATTTACAAACAATGAAATCATTTCTGTTTTTGAAAAAAAATAAAACTCATATTTGAATTCAAAATATCAACAATATTTATATGGTTTATTTTTCACACCCTTTGCTAGAGAAACGCTTAAGTAGTAAAGTAAACCAGACTAATAAATAATTATACAAAAAATGTTGTCATCATCATCAAGTGATGATATAATAAAAATGCATTTTTATGTCAAGAGCTTCATTTGTACAGAAAAGTAGGGAAAGTAGATTTTCAAACAAATTCAATTCGGAAATTCTGTGCATAAATTTCGCTAGTCATTCGAAGATTCAAAAGAATAGGGTTTCTAAAAATAGAAACGGCAACGTAGGGCAGGAATTAGAACACGCCTGGTCATTTAATGTAGAAGCAAATACAAGCACTTTTAAAAAAATATTCTACAATATGTGTGTATCAGATGTTTTGAGTGCTCCTAAACTTTCAAGGATTCTCATCATAAAAGCTCATTTTCATATCGATTGCAAAGGACTAAACAGCTGATTTACAAGATTTTCAAATGATTTTTCTATTATTTTAATTAATTTATTTTTTTGAAATAAAACCACTAGCGTTTCTAACCATAAATTGGTTTCAAAACTTTAAATTCAAGGTTACAGTTGGGGAAACAAATTTAATAACATCAGCATTGGAAAGTTTATTTCTCCTTTTTATTCCGTTATATAGGTGAAATTTCGATTTTTCAAAGTAACAAAAATATACACTTTTATCACGCACTCGAATGTAATTCCCACGTCAATCGCTTCGCCGACGACGGATTGATAACAAAATCAATACCGAAATAAAAGAAATACATAAATATCTATAATATTATTTATTTATAAGTGTATAGGTTATGACATCATAAATAATTTTATTCCGGCAAACAATGTGGTTTTAGTGTGAGAATTTTTTGTTAGTTGTTCGCCCTTCAACCGAAATATTATTATTAAAATTCAAGGTCGAGAAGATATTTTGTACACTTTTTCATTCAAAAATTGCCCGTGGATAACTGTCGATTTTTGTTTTTAAATATGGATTGAAAAAAAAGAAACAAATTCAATTACTATCTAAAAGTCAATGTTTGGGGGTTGCGGCTGGAAAAAAAAGCTCATCCCACAGCGACGACCTATTCAAAACTAAACGAATGCCGAAACTTGAATTAACTTTACAGTCTCTCGTTTTGTTGGACTGAGTTGGGATGGGTTGTGCTTTTTTCTTGGTATTACTCAGATTCACTCATTCACCAGCCCTCCCACCAGTTTCACACCAGACTAAAGCAATATAAACCGTTCTGTTTATAGCGCCATTGTATGGTTTTTTTTTTGGGAGGGTTAAAGGGGGATAACAAAAGCTTATATTATGAGTCGCATGGAAAGTTAAAAATCAGAACAATTTGAGAGATACATTATTTGTAAATGTAAATTGCAAAAGCTTTTATTCGTTTGCCGGTTGGATTGCATTGTTATTCTGTATATGTTTATATACGAAACAATAATTCCGTATCTTTCTGTCATGTTTAAGTGTTTCTTTTTGAGAGTAAAAATATAAAAGCCTTAAGGTAATATGAAAATGAATGTCAACAGAAAACAAGGCCAAAACACTAGACAAGTAGTGTAGTGGGTACTCGGTATACTTGGAAACCCAATGAACTGATGTCATCGTAGCACGATTAAGAAAAAAACCATTAGACTTGACTAATTGTGGTTTTTAAAATTGATATATTGGTTGAAATGACAGTTAAGTTAAAGGAGGTTCACCAAAGATCAGAAAACTGTAATTAGAACTGACAACATGAATGGATTACGTTAAGAGTTTCAATGTCATTGAGATTATCAGTTCCTGTTAAGTCCTGTTTTTCAGGAAACCAGCAATTCCGAGCGTGTACATTTATATCATAATAAACGACTCAAAAAAAAAGTACACGATTCGGTCGTACTCGTTAGTTCTTATTTTTGTGTAAAAAAAATTAAAAAACTTTGTGTAAGAAACGTTTCAGAAATGTTTCCCAATTGTTTAAAAAACATTTCAGAAATGTACATAGGGAGTGTTGCAGTCGGTCAATTTTTACATAGGAATATCAGCTGTCCTAGAGTTATACATGTACAAAATTTAAAGGTTTTACCTCAAACGGGAACAAAATAAAAACAACATATAGGATATAGGGGGCGCTTCAGTCTGCCAATTTTTATACTGAAAACTCAGTTATCAGAGACAAAAAACACACAAAATGTTAAAGCTCTAGCTCAATTAGAAGAGAAGTAGAGAGATACAGGTAGAGGGCGCTACAGTCGGTCAATTTTTGCATCGTAATATCAGTACCTAGGCCTACCTTTAGATCAATATACCTACAAAATTTCAAGGCTCTACCTCAATTAGGAAAGAAGTTAGAAAAAGGCACATAGGGGGAGTTACCACCATCTACTTTCAAATTTCAACGAATTTCTCGTATTTTTGATAGCATTTATTTTGTTGGGGCTTTGCTTATGTTATGACATATAATCAAAGGGTGGGATGACATAATGTCCGCGGACATCTGCCATGGTCACTTAATAATCATTTCGCAATTTTAATTTCGCCATTTTTACATTTTTATTTAGTTTCTTGATTGATTAGCTTTTCGAAGTTTTTTTTCGGGTTTTTGAAAAAAGCACACACATAATCAGTCATCAGGCAAAATCAAAATGGTTTTGATTTTTCGTCAAACAAATGCAAACATACAGACTTATTTTTAAAAACAATATATTTCAGACTGATGTCAAATGACTGACCGTGTAAAAGTCGCTTAACATTTAATTTAATAATTCAAATGCAACCACTTTGTTTATATTTCGATCTGCTTGCCTTAAAAAAAAAAACTTCCAGATGGCAACAAAAATGTATAAGCCAAGAATATATTAGTAAAATCTTAAAGAAAATCGAAGAAAAAACCTAGAAAGTTTGATTTCCTTCGTTTTTTACTATTAAAAATGAAAGCCCACTTTTGACAGAATTCTGTGTTAATATTTCTGCTCAAAGAAATTTCTTGACCTGAAATTATAGCAGCATAAACGAATTTCTTTCGGGACCTTTCTCTTCTGTGAAAAATTACGAAATGTGTCTACTGAAACAGGAACTGGAGTAGACCATAATTTTTTTTAGATGTTCGTTGTTTTGGACAACATGTGGAACAGCTTATATTTTTGCGAAATTTTTCTTTGGTGTTGACAAACTTTTCATTTTTTAAAATTAACAATTTGCTCAATTTAAAAAGTTATATTGTAAAAGGGGTCAAAACACCCACCTTTTCAATGAATATTAATGATTGTTGCCTGTATTTTATCTTAAAATTTACCAAAGATGGCTTTCATTATATTTCTAGAATTTAAACATCAATATAAAGTTTCAAGTTATAATTTCTCTTTTTGATTCCCAAAACAAAATCAATTTATTGAAATTTATATAAAGTTGATGAATATTGTCACGCGAAGACCAATTTTAGTACCTCTGTTTTTTTTTTGGAAAATAATAAAATAAAGTGCATAACAAAAGACTAAATTCTTGTCACGCGACAAAAATTATTCAAAACAATTTGACATTGAATGAGCTTTGTTGTTGTTGTTGTTATTTGAATAGATACCAAGTCACTTTTATTTTTATATGATATCATTCATATCAGATTAATTCAACCATCATTAAGTTCGTTCCATTCAGTATAACATAACTACAGAAGTCAACCGTTGAAATATTTTTATCAAATAACAAATGCAAAGATACTTTTTATCAGACAGTTTAGTATGAATCTTGCGTCATTGGCCAGGGTAAAGTGAGCTGTTTAAAAAAAATTATTACCGGGGTCACTATACACAACTACAAATTAATGCAAAGGAGTGGGTAAACTGGTTTCTTTGCTTAGAAGTTACAAATGTATCTTAAAACTAATTCATTCTCGCAAAAAATAAGACAAAACTGTATATAGGTTGGTCTTGGTACCCAAATGACTATAATTGAGTTATTTTTGTTTTCTCACACGTTTTTTTTTTATTTTTTGTCGTTCTAATAACAATGGACAGAACGAGTATTTGGGTGGGCTTTTGGGAAACTTGACGCATGTAGGCATTTATGAGTTCATGTGGACTAATCTGACACGAAAACAAGTTTGGATATAATTTTTGGTTCTAGATTAAAAAAAAGAAGTGTTTTTGTTGTTTTTTGTTTTGTTTTTTTTTTAAATCTTATTATTCGTTCCATCAGTTTTAAAAGATATGACGAGGATATGACATTTATTAGAAACAACAAAACACATTTGATTCAAAGCTATACATAACGATAAGATTAAGAGACTGAAAGTTTGAAAACATTTTAAAATAAACCACGAGAATTTATTAATAATGATTTGATAAAATATATTTGACAGGCGAGTGGTCAATACCTATGTGTACAACAAAAGATGGTTAATAAAACTTCAGATTGCAAAGATATATATATTTTTAACTCAAGCTCATTTAGATTTATCACTTTGGAGGAATCGCCTTAGGTAAGTGATAGAAATTAATTGACTTTCATTTTGGTTTTATCCATTCACACTAAGAATCAACCGTGAAATATCAATTTTCGATGAAACAATCGTTCAATAATAAACGAATGATTCACTCAGAGTGAATGCGAAGTGAAAAATGTAAACGGTTCGTTCGTTTACGATACTCTTTTATAGTCCTATCTGCCCCATCGGGGTATACGTTCAGAAGACAATTTTGTACGAATTTGGAAAATTTCCAATCGATACACTATTCCGATATCCAAATCGGAAAAAACTTCAGATATAACCATACTCTATTGATTTCAGAAATTAAGCCACAGTATTTCTTGTAGATAGTAATGTTTTTAAAATTTCAGAAAGTTTTTCGCAGTATATATGTATATGAAATAAAAGGATACTCCGAACCAACATGACACCGCGACAGCGACAGCAGCAGCCGCAGGCACCGCGACAGAGAGAAATGCAAGTACATATGTCCACACCAACGCGACACCGACAGTGCGACAGTTCCATGTCACTATCAATTTTTTTCAACTCAATTTCTATTAAGCGCATATCTTATTGTTTATTAACCCTAATAGTTGATTTTTTTGTCTGATAACAAACAGACTTACTAACGGCGACAGTAAAAGAAACGCCGTCGACCTCATTTTTAGAAAACGCTGCACGTTTGTCGCCGTCGCGGCGTTACTGTCGCGTTGGTGTGGGCAACCTATAATATGTTGCTGTGTAACTTAAATTTAATCCCAAAAAAATCTCCTGTCGCTGTCTCGGTGTCGCGTTGGTTTGGGGCAGTCTTAAAGCAGCTGATGGCAAATGTCAATTGAGGGCGTAACGGATACCTTAATAAAAATTTGGTAACAATGTTTTATAAAGCCACATGTGAAGGAAAGGTGGTAATAGTGAACACATGCGACATTCTTGCCTTTAGAAAGCGAAATCACTGGTTAGGAACTTCAATAGAACACTACCATAAACGAAACCGCAATGGAGTCAATGCAGTGATGTCTGGGGAAAAACGACCTTCAAAGTTTGTTTAATGTGCCCCTTTTATAAAACAGATGAGAAAGCACCATGTGAAGTTGTCTATAGAGTACAGAGCGTTGCAAGAAAGAAGCAAAGAAGATACTGCCAACTTGAAGTAGAAAGAATGGAGAACATGTACCAGGACTTGGAAGAAATATCTGCACCTGCTGATGGTGCGAATTGTTAACAAAGGTTTTTATTCAATTGTTGCTCAAAGAAGGAGAAATGAGATTTGCTCACCAAAGTTATTAAACAATGCTTACGACGGCTTACTTCTTGAAGAATTTGGTTGACGACAAAATTGTTCATAAATGACGACAGTATTGCAAAAGTCTCTTAAATGAACAGTTTCCCTGAAAAAACTATTCAACAGCCCCCTCAAACTTTGAAGAAGTGCTCACCACATCAAAGAAGTCAGTGCGGCGGTAAAAAACTTCAAGAAGGGAAAAGCAATTGGGCCATATTGGATACCCTTTGAGTTCTAGACAAAGATGGGAGACATCGAGCTAAGATAACACACTGTTCTCATTTACGAAATTATCAGCGGAGACAAATTTCTAACCAGTGGAGGAAAAGTTAATTGTCTTAGTTTATAAATTGAAGGGTTATACGCGAAACTGCGATAATTACCGTTGAACCAAGTCACACACCATAAAGAGGGTTCATATCTGCTGATATGACAGTGAAGTGCTTAAGTGTGTTTTATATTAAATCAGAACGCTCGGAGCTTACTCTGCTCAGAGCTTACTCGACAAGCTCAGGCTCTACTCCGCGCTCTGCTCAGTGCTAAAAAAGAAAAACGTCTACGAATTTTCTAATCTTTTTAGGCTTTTTAATATTTCCAATCGCGGAGCACCTTGTAATGACGATATCAACCATCGCGTAAGCCTTGGGAAGATGTATAATGGCGAGAAAACTCTGTCATATCCGAAAAAAAACGACCCTTAGTCAAAAGGAATGCTGTACGTCTACACTTCAGTTATTAGTCTATTGTCTAACATTACGGTCAGTAATACTTACTTACTTTTCCAAAGTAAGTAAGTATTTTATAGAATTTTTCTAAAAAATATATGATTTTATAAACTTAAAAAAAAAATCAATTCACATTTGAATTTTCTTGGTGTGCTAATGAAACTACAACAACGCAAGGTCGTTCATTTTCAACAATGAACAGCTTTCGTAATTTAAGGTGCGTCAAGGAGTGACTTTTGTTCACTAAATAAGTTTTAACTGGCAATCGACGTTAAGTTGAGATTAACCCTCAACTCTATGCTGGTGATATTTGTTTACTTTAAAACATGGTGGTATGATCAAATGTGTCAATCAATACTTAAAATTAATTAGGAGTCAAAAAGATTCAAAAATATGACAGACAGTGTCTCTTAGAAAAATATTGCATAGTTAGAAGTTGCTTCCACGACGCTACGTAGCACTCACAAATTGTATTTACTTATGAAACAACAGTACAAAAATCTTCTCAATTTAAAAAAAGAAGCTCAATACATAAGTTCATAAACAAGATATTTTGTAAAGTCCAAAGCTTAAGGATCTTACTTCTTAATTTCAAATAATGAATTCAAACGATACTTAGTATTCAAAACAAATCAATAAAATCAATTTTAAATAAAAAAATAAAAGACAAATCCACTCACCAATCCATCGGCTCCATTAACCTCAATTGCAGTCTTGAGTCTCTGTGATAGAGCTTCAAGCAGTCTTTCATATTTATTATTAAGATTGTCCAATTGCTGTGTATAATATATAGTTGCTCCTGGATCTGCATCTGTAGGTCGTAAATCACGTCGTGGTGGCGAAAACGATGGTCTGGCTTCAACAAGCCAATCGATAAAATGTAGACATTTTCCATCGTATATCTTATGTTGTTGTTGATTGTTGAAATTGGTTGGTTATTTTTGTTTAAGGGTTAAATAGTTAGTTATTAGGTTATTGTTTTTATTATTATTTAATATCTAAACTAAAAATGACTAAAAAAATGAATAAATTAAATTTTGTTGGTTAAATTTTTTATTTTATTATATATTTAGTGCTTTTTTTTAAATCATCGTTAAGATTAAAGCATGTTATACTTTTAAATTATAAATATTTTGAAAAGCATTAAATATTATCACATTCACTCAGATCATCATTTATTTTTTGTATTCAAACATTCAAAATTTGCCAAATTGGTATGTGTGTGTGTGTATAGAGTTTTAAAAAAAAATAATATATTTGTTTGATTGTATTTTCTAAAATTACCTTCGCTTCTCGAATAAACCGTCCTCCGGTTAGGTTTACATTTTCGATTTTTGGTTTTCGTTCGATAGCAGCACCAAGGAGGTTCTAATTTAATTTTTTGAAATAGTTTTTGTGATTGTTGTTCATATACATTTTTGTATTTTATGTTTATTGGTGATTTTTGTTTTTTGTTTTTGGTGTGTAGTGTGTTTTTTGGTTTGTTGGTGAAAATACAAAAAGGATTAGACAAAATATATTTTGATTAGTATACTAAATAATGGAATACAAATGGGAGTTTTAAAAAATATACAAATTTTGACAAAAAAAAAACTACGAAATACAACTACAACAATTACTAAAACAATGGGATTTGTTTACTCCTTTTTTAAACTTAATTTGTGATATAAGGAGGGAAATGTGCATTAAGTTTATCTTTACAAAATTTAATTATACATTTTGATTTATAAAAATAATAGCGACACAAATATACTACGGCCATTTCACCAATAGTTTACCCCCAACAAGTAAGGACAAATTGATATCCAAAAAATAACTTTTTACGATTTAAAAAAACAAAACATGAAAATAGCAATTGGCTACCACAATATACATCCAGCACCCTAAGTACTTTTATATTTTGTGTTTAACTTTTCTAAATCAATTAAAATTGTTGAATACAAAATTACAACCCTTGATCGTTATAAATTTTGTATTCCACAAACAAAAAAAAATTTAAAAAATTGGATAAGTCAAAATCTGGTGAAATTTTCAATGAGAAAACTGTACACATTTAAAAACAAATTCCCCGGGTGTATAAACTAAAATCACTCGAAGTGGCAGAGAAAGGAAAAGAAAAACCAATCGAGACAAAACTGAAGACGGGGGGTAGAGCAAAAATACTTACGTCTAGCTCAAGTGCAGAAGCAGCCGTCGGCATTGCTGAAAGCTTTTCAGTCGTGCCATCGACCCATGTTTCTTCAACTTGAATACCAGCCTGAAGATTCTTCAAAAGGCCAATTGCCGTCTCGCATGATCGAAGTCTACAAAAGAGAACAATAAAAAAAACACATTAAAATAAGACGAAGACAATTAAACGACGCATGAATAAGGTGTTTAATTGGAGCGACGACGACGACGATGTCGGTGAATAATAAAATGTAAATTAATGAAGCGTATCATTTCTCACCTTTCAGCTAATTGTGTACACACTGTTATCCACCTGGTATTTAATCGTTCGACATTAGATGTCAACCGCTTCAAGTCACCCAACACCCTCGTTGGAACACCCATACGTCCTAATTGATCAGCAGCATCATTCATCTTATCCATTGCAGGTTGTTGTTGTGAAATAACATCTTGCATATTGGTCAATTGTTTAAATACAATATGCAAGCCTTCAGCTGAAGATGGCAAGTCCAAATGCTTGGCAAGGGCATTTTCTAGCTCTGATATCACATGTTCGTTGTCTTCTAGACCAGCTAGAGATCCTTCGAGCAATTTTAACCGATCACCATGTAAATTACTCTGAGTATTGAGTTCCTTCCATAATTCCAGTAGATTGTCCAGACTCTTTTTGAGTGCAGGTGTTTTAAGAGCAATTGTGCGGAATGTTTCTTGCAAATGCTTTAGCTCTGGATCGAGAATTCGCAAACGACGCTGATAGTCTTCATGAGTTTGGACAGCATGTTCCAAAGAATCCAAATCTCTGGGCAATGGCGATGAAAGGATGTGGTCCAATTCACGGGCCATATCTTCAAGTTTGCCTTTGATGGAAATACATTCTTCGGTAAAGATGCGACTGGCTTGTTTGCTCTCCTCTGTAAAAAAAATTAATACAAAAACAAATAATTATTTATGATGAAAAATAATAAAAAAAAAAAAATATAAAAAACCACCTCGAGCTTTTCGACTTAAAAATAGTTTTTTCATTATTTGATGCTTCTTCGATTGATTCCAAACGATATCTGATCGAAGTTGACATTATTTCAGACCAAAGTAACAAACAAAAAAAACTATTTCTCAGTAATTGAGATAAATTAAATAATTGCCCTAAATCTCCCACTCAATGCTCACCTTCAGCTCTTGCCCGTTTTTCAAATTCGTCAAACAGACGATTAACTTCATCCATTTCACGTCTTAATCGTCTCAATTGTGGATCATTGGGATCGCCTTCACTTAATAATTTATCTGCGTCATCATTTAATGCTCGTCGAATAGCTGTTCTCTGTTCTGGTCCCATTGCTAAAAATTGATCAAAGTCCCAGCCCTTGACTACTTTTATTGTTGCAAATATCATATTTTGACGTAAACGGAGGTGTTTCTTTTGCCATAATGCAACAGAACGATCAAATAATCTCTTCAGACGATCAGCTGCTTCAATGGCTTCTGGATCTGGAGGTGGCAGTAAAAGACAAGCACTTGGTATAGAACCTTCTACACTTCGACTATTTTTCACGCGCCATTTAACACGACCTGAATTATCGATCAAAGTACACGTTTCACCCTTGTCAACATTTACTTGCTGACCTTGGTGTTTGTATGCGCATATTGCTTGCACTTGAGATTGCCTATTTACAGGCTGTTTTCGTTTATTCAACGGCACAATAGTTTGGGCTCGATTTTGTAGCGTTTGCACTGTTTCCCCAAAGGCATTCAACTCCTCGCGCAAGTCTTGCATTCCACGCAGAAGAGCCTCACCTTGATCTAGACCAAAGTCAGACTGTGAATATGTTGTGTTGAGCACTTCATCACGCTTCGTTAACCATTGCTCAGCGTCTTTTATTTCAGTAAAGAAATGATGATATTCAGTTGCGTGCTTCAAATGGACTTCCAAACATAAAGTCAACTGGAGTAACCATGCCCATTGTTGTTGTAACACACTCAAATGTGCTTCGACGCATTTCGATGCGGGGTGTTGTTGAACAAGTAATGTTTCACCACGATCTAAGATCGTTGCAAACTGTAATTCACGTTTCTCCAGTTCAGACATTAGGTTCTACAAAAAATAAATAAATTGATATTAATCATAAATAATGGTACTGTTAACAAAGGGTTCAAAACTTAAAATGTAACACTTGACTATGACCAAATAAAAAATAGCATAAAATCAAAGCTTAGATGGCAGCCACAATATGCACTCACCTCTTCTCCATTGCCATATGTACGCTTGAAAGAAGACTTAAGTATAAAAATATCTTTTCACTTACAGAGATTTAATATTCCGGATACAAAACCCACTGGTTTTATAAAGGAAACTTTTCATTTTTATAAGAACTTGCATTAGAGTGAATCGATTTTAAGTTTTTTTTAATGTTTTTGATGGATGGATGCTACAACACATTTACAAAAAAAATATTTAAGGATAATTTGTATTTACACCTCAAATAATTCACGGCGTTCTTAAGAAATAAAGAAAAACACAGATTTTAACATAAAATCAATCCACTCTACAAAATCTAGCAATGCTTATAATACTTGAACATGCTTTTATCTGATTTACTTATTGCTACGTTCCTGTTTGACAAAAAAAGACCATCGTTAACTCACCTCATAGTATCGATGAACCGATGGCAAGTCCAGGTTTTTATCAGCCCAATCGCGAGTGATTTCAACCTGTTCTTTCTCATTAAGCCATTGAAGTTCAGCTGAAGCTTGCGCTAAGAAGTGCTGCAGTGAGTCTAAATCAGATAGACGCTTGGTGGATGTACTCAGCAACTCAGCATATAGTTTTTGTAGCTGATTCAATCGTTGCTGATACAAGTTCAGCTCGTCACCAGTAAACTTGGTTTGTTGACGTTCGGCTTGTAAAATCTTCGAATGAAATTGATCGATCGTTTTGTGGTCTTGCTGATGGCGCTCAAGTTCTTCTTTTACCGATGCTAGATCAGATCCATAATCGGCAGTAAGTAGTTGTTTCTAATAATAAAAAAAATAAATTAATTAGTTTTGATATACAATAGCAATGTGTTTTCAACTTACCAATTTATTTTGGCACCATTCAGTATATTCTTGCAGGTCACGGAAGTAGGGATTTGTGTCTATTTGTCTAGATTCGACAACCATTCGCGTTTGACGCGTGACAGTTGTTTCATGGACGGGATACTTGAGTCCAGAAAGCTTCTGAACCAAAGTGGAATGGAACGTTGAACGCAACTGCGACCATCGTTGGTGTAATTTTTGAACCTTCTTATGCAAGTCTGCAACCTGTGGATAGCGACCCTCCTTAAGAACTAAACAATCTTGGTTCATATCTTGGATTGGTTCTTCCAAGTGTCGAATTTCTGTTTCCAGAGCTTCGACAATATTCTTTGCATCGACTGGGTGTAATCTTTCGATGCGGCGACTTTCTTCACTAATTCGTGTCTCTAAATCTGTCAATTTCATATCAACATGTTTGATTTCACGTTGAACTTTATCGCCGAGACGTTGCAAACGCTCCAAACGTTCAACTTCTTGCTGAAGTATATGATCACGATCGGCTAAGGCAGTTTGCAAGCGATACCAAACTTTTTCTATTAAATCTGGCCTCGATTCAGGCTCAACTTCAATTTCACCAATACTCTCAAAGTATCGTTCCAGTTCTTGGTAGATCTGAATCAATTTTGTCTTTTCACGCTTTCGAGGTGTCACCTCTTCGGTGCGGAAATGATTGAGATCGCTTAGCAAACGTTTCATTTCAATCAAAGTAGATGGGAATGAACGTTCCTGCAAGTAGGCAGTCTTCTCACGGCACCAATAGATAAATTGCTGCGCCAAATCACGATATTCGTGAACTCGGCGTTGTGATTCCATGTCGAAAAGTGGATGAATTGATGGTGGCTCTGGAAAAACATCGTACAATGAAGATATGTACGTGATCAGAGATTTTTCATCAGGTTCGTTTGTGTCAACATCTATATATAGGAGAAAGAATCAGTTAGTTTATGGTAAATTAAAGTAGAAAAATGTATTATTTACCTTCAGGATCAAGTAGACGTGTAACACCAAATTCTTTTTCGACAATACTGAATGCGGATTCGAGACGTTCTCTTGGACGGTCGGTTCTTGCTTTTCGCCAGTCAAGCAGATCCGGCCGATTTCGATGCACCAAGGCAGAGAACGCCAGTCCATCGCGCCACGAGCCAGTAAAATCATTTACTCGTACGCCTGGATACCGTGCTGTTGAACGTCGCGCCCATCTTAAAAGAGCTTCTCTAGCTGATACATTGTCCTCTTTTCCAACAACAATATCGGAGATCTATTTTAAAAATAAAAAAAGAATTAAGTAATGTTTTTTAATTTGTTTTCTTTAAATCTAGATCCGCCTACGTTTGAAGTTAACCTTCGATGTTTTAAAGTTTATAGACATATACATCTACTTAGTTTCAAGTTTGTTCCAGTTTAACAACCTTGATTTAATACTTGTGTTTCTTCCCACTTAATGGCGTCAAAATTGTGGAAGAAAAGTAATTGTACAGAAAATTTCATATGTACAGAAAACAGTCGTATTTTTTTCTTAACCATCTTTTGCACAATCGACTGAGTTGACGTCATTTGAAATTCCTTTCCGAAAACAAAACCTACCATAAAAGTGAAACATGTGCGGCGATTTTACATTCACATTGATGCAACCAAGTCTCCAGCCTACACAAGACGTAATAATAGTTTTTTTTTATATTGTAATTTCGGAATACAAAGAACGCATTTTATTGATTTATTTCCATTGTTAAATTAATGGAATTTAGGCGTACAATGAAGCTGTATCAAAAGCTTTAAATTTAAATATGTAATTATTGTATAAAAGATTGATGGCGAAATGAGCATATTTTTGTATAAAGTTGTTACGTCCTTGCGGCATTTTTTCACGCTTATTTTAGAGTAGGTACCCTACGGTGGTGGTCAAGTAGTGGTGGCCCAAAGCAGGGACCAAGTTTTATCATGGTTAAACAAATAAAATGTCTTGAGTGTGATTTAAAGGCATAAGGTGATGATGTCACTATATTGAGAAATAAAGTGCTATCCAAATCTGGCACGTATGTTGGTGCTTGACATAACTAGTTTAAAAAAACAACTACAGTGGAGTGGTAAAAAATACGTTTTTTTTTTCGAAGCAAGAATAAAGAAACCAAAGAAAGGTGAAAGGTTCTGCAGAAAACGATTGTTGGACAAGTTGGTTTCATTATAGAAGGACGGCTGGGAAAGGCACCTATAGATTCGGAAAAACACATTCTTTTACATGAAATTAAAGAATTTTAAAATAATGATTAGTTAAAAAGAAATATGCGACTTCAAAATTTTATTTTGAAAAATCAACACCGAAAAGTGTTTATTTTGCATTCTGTTAGCATCATTTTTGTTTCCATCATTAGCAGAGTTTTGCAATAAAATTTTTAAATATAACCGCTTACAAAAATATTTGCCATTGGTTTCAGTACAACCTGAAGGTTTGCTAAAAGAACCTTCAAACCCATGTTTGTAAGAAACATCTCATATTTCAGAAATATTTCTGAATCGAATTGTTTCAGAAATCTTAGCCTTTGTACCTCCTATAAATTGCGGTAAATTTTCGTTTAAACCTTCTACTACGACGGTTGAATTTTGACACTAGCGTGGTGAATAAAATTGGGTAAAATTTACCAGACTAGCGGCTAATCTTTTCAGCTTCGGTTAAATTCAACCATTGGTTATTTCACATGGTAACCACATAACCATAGATTCTGTCTTTTCAACAAAAATTTAACCAACTATATGGTTACCATAGATTACTTTAACCAGCTGAATTGATGGTAAAAGTGGTTAAAATTTGGCGTTTATCAAGATATTTGCAGATGATTGTACCTATTTGTGTTTTTTTTGTTTGCTTGTTATCACAACGGTAAACTGTAAGTGAAAAGATGATGAACATGCACGCAAAAAATGCAAGAATTACTGTGAAACCATATAATATATGTAAGTTCTGGCTAATATAATTGAAAAAAAAATTGATGGTATTAATATTCTTGTTTGTGTATAGGATCTCACGACGAAAAAACATAACTTGTAAAAATAAGGATATAATTGGATAATATGAATTGGATTTGGATTGGGATTGGATTGGGGCGAAATTTTAACTTTGTATACTTCAAATTTGATTTTGTATATAAAATTAATTAACTTGTAAAAAAAAAAACAGTTATTCTCATGGACATTTTTCAAATCTTTGAAAATTTTGACAAAGTAGTGTCTTAAAAAATCTCTTTTAAAGCGATTAAGACACCAAAGGACTTAGATTGATCCCAATTCGAATAATTTTTAGCGTTTTGCCAGTTTATTTTACAGTGAAGTGAAAAATGTCAATACAAAAAAACAATCCGCAGCGGATAAATTTAATATTTGAAATGTGGTACTACTAACCAGTAAACAATATTTCAGAGAAGTTTTGTCAAACACTAAAGAATTGCAAATTGAAAAAAAAAATAAGATAAAATATGGTAAGAACATTTGAAAGAGTTGAATTTTCTTGAGTCAGTCATATGTAATATTGCTTCGTTTGACATTTTTGCGATCTTAATTGATTTTCTGTTTGCATATTTTTTCTTAGAACGCACTCATTTTTAGATTTCACTATTTTCGAAAGCAGTTTCATTTTCTGTGAAACAATAAAGTACACATATCCAAAATATCAAACCAGCAGGAGTGTCAAAAATTAATTGATTATTTTCTACAAACGTCAGAATTTTATTCGTAGAAATTTGTCAAACTATTATTTGTCAAACTCATTGGTTTCTGATGACAGTTCGCCTGATCTCACTGAGTATTTCACAAACGTAGAAATAAGATTCGTACAAATCTGTCAAAAAAGATATCATAACAGATTTTGGTATGCTGAACTATTATTCATGTAAGATTTTTTAACATATCAAACTTTTGTAGAATAAAAGAACTCGCCGAAAAAGCCCAAATGTTGCAAAGAACAAAACTAAAGAAAAAATAAAGTCAATAGACATGAAAAATATTAGGCGGAAATGTCAAACACTAGAAAACTCAAGAAACAACGAAAATATAACGATTTTTCTTAAAGACAACTAGGGATGTTCTGAAATAAATTTTACTCTACAGTTGGTGTTTAGTTTATCAAATAGCACCGACACCACCGAAATGTTACCAACTTCAAGCTGTTGTTTGAAATTTTGCAGATCAAAATGTGTTCATGAGAGGACGAACAATAACATTTTTGTGTAAACTTTATAAAAAAAAAACATTGCATTTTGTAGTGTATGTAAATATAAAGCATTTCTTGTTATTTTTATCGAAATCGGTTGCCTTTGATATAATTAAAATTAAATCAAATAAAGGAAATGTTATAGATTTGAAAAAGTAAAACACCATGTGAAGTTATACATAATATGTCACATTATAAAAGAGATATAGAACGTTGCCCTTAACTGGGTCATTTTTGGTAACCTTCCTCTTTTACCTAATCTATATGTGTTCTTTGATTAATGTGTAGCAGAAAACATACCACTTTACTACAAAAGAAATAAGTTTACTTTCTTTTCGATCACAAATCGTTAACTATAATGCATTATACAAAGTAATCTTGATCTAATATTTTATCTTAGCACATATCTATCTTTACTACAATATCTTGATTAAATAAAAAAAAAAAAACACTTTTTCCCATCCATACGAACTCAACACTCTTCATTAGACAAAATCAAATACCTTTGGACGCTTCGCTTCAATAGCTCGAGGTGCACGATGATATCCAATTTCCGTAGTTCTCACACTTTTGCCCGACGACGACGACGATTGCAACAAATTCTGTGCCTGTTCCTTCTCTTCTGCCCTACTCAATGTTGTCACCTTCCTCACAATATGTGTAGTGATTCGACGATGTCCATCAGGAGCACGTTGTGACAACTTCGTCCTTTCCATACTCGATCCTAGTACCTCCGTTGACATTCGCTTATTCTTTGTAACCGAATGAAAAGAATTAACATCACTTCCAATTGTAGGAATATCACCAGGAAAACGAGCAGCTCCATTATTAAAATTATTTGTTAGGACTAGAGTTCGATCAATTGATGAACTTGACGAAGGAGGTGGATACATTGATCCATTTCCAGCACCAACATCTGGATAATCCCGGATAACAGCTTCGATTGTTTTTTCGTGTTTAACTTCATGTTTGAAACGGATATTTCTGTCATCAATGTTCGTTGTAATAGCTGGTCCTTTACGTAGATTCGATTTCCTTCCGAGACTGGAACTCCGATGATCGGAATTTTCTTGAGTTGCCCTCATAAATACACGACCTCCACCAGGACGGAAATCATCGTCAATTTTATACATAGTTTTCGATTAAATTATTGAATTTGCATAAAAGACGAGCCTTATATGATCTGACTTTGGTGGTGCACCAAAACTGATCTTCTTCCTCTATTTTGTTTCTTTTTATTTACACAAACCACACCGCGACCGTTTTGCGTGTCAATTCTTAAAACTCTTGTCTAATTTTCTACTTTATAAGATAGATAGATATACGTGGTGGATGCCAATTATGGTTCGGTTTGATGTCGCTTCATGAATAAAAAGAAACAAATTAATGATTCTCTAGCGTTTGAACCACAATGAACTCTCTCTGCGACCGGATACGTGTAAACTTCTTAGCTTGGTTTATTTAGATTAAGAAAATGATGGATAGTTAAGATACACAATTTTAATTTGTTAAATATTCGCCAAAAAAGAACAAACAAAAATGATCTTTGTTCGAAAGAATGTTAATATACACGAAAATCGTTCGAAATCGATATACGAATTTCTGCTATCGAATTGTATAGGTATATGTTTTATCAATATCTTTTGACCTTATGATAAGAATGACCAATCACATATGAATGTATTTTGGTTATTTAATTAATAATCACACGAATATCTTCGACACAAACAACAAAAATAAAAAAAAAATAAAAAAAAACACCATTAATTCTTCTCCATGGAGAACAAGTTTTCAAACGAATTTTCCAACCATTACTCAAGTGTTTTCAAGCGTAAACTTCGAAACGGGTAAAATGTTAATGCCATTTACAATAATATCTCGGGTTGGGGGACCTTTGAGCAAGCAACACAATAGGCAGTACGACAGTGCAGATTCAAATGGAACTTATCATTTCCATCTGACTTTTTCAGAACACTATAGATACAAATTGGTAAAATATTTCATCCGACGTCGACGCTAGACGGATTGAATGTATCTATCCTATCTATTAAATTGAAATTGCAATCTTTCTCTATATAGAATCATTTAATTTGTACAATCGGAAAAGTCGCCTTTTTAAGTTTAAATCGAAAAATTAAAAAAAAAAAAAATAAATAAATACACCCAGATTAACTAGGGAGAAACGGAACGTATTCTCGGCGTCTCACAAACAACGACTAACATATGATCACCAGGTTGAATTGGCTTAAAGTCTACCAGGTGTGTCGTTGATGTTGTGTCGAGTTCATTCATTCGTTGGTGGAGTGAAAAATACAACAAAATAAAAAATGTGGTGGCGGTAGCAGAAAATTACCATCAACATTTTAATCTAGCCGGCATGGTTTGTTATTTTTTTTAAAGAATACAAAAAAAGTTATATAGGTTCTATTATGCGCATGGGCTTTCTACTTTAAAATTAAAGCTTTAGCTTAAGTTAGTCCAGTTCACATAAAAATAAAAACAGAGATTGCCCTTAATTATCTTGTATCTAAAATCTCATCGTATCGGTCAGGTGAATATTGCTACAACCTACAGATACAACTATTTTCATTTTAAACGCACTACCTATACACAACACACACCACACAGTCGATGTGGGCTTTTGGCATTTTGTTTAAGGCTTGCTGTATATTCACCACCAACACAGTTTATATATCGTTGTGTATATCAAACAGTGACGGATTTGGAAAATTCCAAAACCCTATAAGCAAAACAGAAAGAATACGAGTGGTGTTTGGAAAAGCTATCCGTAGTGAAGTAGGATTTTCCATGTAAACATCCCACTTTTTATCACTGCCGATTAAATCAAGAGTAAAATCTCACTGCCGAGTGCCGATAGATTTTTGATTTTCATTCGAGTATTGAACGAAATTTTTGTTGTTACATTTTTAGAGGTTGATACGAATAATACTTCTATTTATTTCGATTGGGTATGTTCATAAAGTTATCTTGTTTTGTGTTCCATTGCCTACGAACATACAGAAATCTCGAAACAAATCATCTCATGGTTTTAAGAAAAATCAAAGGTTTTTAAAAAATGTATATATACACGAACTTTATTTTTGGCGTTGTGAATAATTTATGTCATTTTAGTTGAACAAACATTCTCTTTGAATGACAGATTAACACGAATCTAATTTTGACAAATGCGGAGTATTCAGAAAGTTATATATTTGACACTTACTTTTTTGACAGATTCTTACAAAGCGAATTTAGATATTTGCAACATATTCCAGTTATATGACATTATATTGTAGTTTGAAAGATTCTTACAAATCCAATTATGACATTTACTGGGTATTTAGTACGAATTGTCACCGGAGGATTTGACATTTTGTAGTTTGTTCAACCGTTTCGATTTGATCTTACCACATTTTCTTCTAATTTTTTTATAATTTTATACATACCTTCTTTTTCTTTAAAAAAAAATAATATTTTTCATGCATTGTTTTTCTGTTCCATTTCATTATATCTGACAGTTCAGTAGTACAAAAAAAAAACCACAGGTAATGTATAACAAGTTTGTGGATTACAAACACTTTTGATTTCGTGAAAAAAGAGTATACATTTTTGGATACTAAAATCCAGTCATTGCATTTTACAAACAAAATAGAAATATTTGAAATGCTCTTGCTTTGAGAACTATACTCTGCTCATCTGTGGTACCTATGCGTTTTCGGTGAGAATTGATGAGTTAAGAATGGAAAATGTGTGGTTTCAATAGGAAGGTGCACTTAAACTCACAGCTCGTCCGATAATATATCTACATTTTAAAGATTGCATATTTCCGCTTCATCTAATGTCTCGGTTTTGTTATATTAAATGGACTGCAGATCAATAATCCGACAGATCCGGGCTTCTTTCATTTTATCATCTTAAGAAAGCAATGGAAACAACTCAAAGGTTATAATAAACATTAGCTTTTAGAACATGTCCATATAGTTTCCCAAAGTATTTTTCATTATTTCGGAAACACCCTGTATAATAACACCCAGCTATTAAGCTGCGATGTTACGTTGGTGGATAAGAAACTTGCTGTTACAAAGATCTGATTGTAAAGCGACGCCTACGCAACCCCCATGCGAATTATATGTGTTGCACGAGTTACCGGAGTGGAGTACCTTACTGGTACATATTAACCCACGTTTTCAACATTTTTGTGTATAACTTCTAAAATTTCACTAGCTGCTTAAATTATATGACGCCTCAACTTTTTATATTAGTAAATCCAACACTGGCACATAGTAGGCATAACTGCAGCAATGGCTACGGCAGGTGGTGGGAGTACCTGTCTATATAAAAAAACCAACAACAATGCTGGTTGTATAGTTATGGTATCAGATGTCTAAAAAAAGAGTTATTACGCTACACTGACGTTACATTGGCGACACAACACTGAGCTGACAAGTAAAGCAGATTAGTGCGGTCTCTCTTATTAACAAAGTGTCAATGTTTGTGTGTTACCTTAACACGATGACGAGCGACAGCGAGACTAAGCTTTTTTATATTTAATATACTTTTTGCTTTATTTTGTTTGTTTCAACTTAATTATTGCATATTTAATAAACCCCACTATGATAGATATAAAACAATTTTAAAGCGCGAATTTAACAACGACAACGACAATTGTCAGTGTCACAAACGGGGGAACAAGTTTTTTTCTTTAAAGTGTGTTATGATAACCATATTGTGTGAAGTCTTTTGTTTATGCGTCTGATGTCATACCGCGGTTCGCAAGATGTTATATTGACCATCTGTACTGTTGAATACGTTTTTTTTATGGTGGTACCTTCTTGCTAAGGGGAACTTAGCTGTGAGCGAGCGCCATTTGATGATGTTCACTCAAAATAAAGATAAATGTCTTTTCCTGGATACATAGTTTTTTTTTTATTTTATATTTTTCAAGACCATTCTTTGTAGTATTTCTTTAAGGTGAGAAAGACCCTCATATAAAAACCATAAAATTAATAAAACAAAACTACAAGAAAATTAGTAACAGATGACTAAATAGGTATCTTACCTACTAGGAAACCAAACAGTTGAATATTATTTTTTTTATTCAATGCGTAGTGGATACACATTAACACTGCCTGGACAAATTGATGCAAGATCGCTATGACTGCACACACAAAATTACGAGGTTATACAAGGAGTTTGACAGCAATGGAACGGCTGGAAAAGAAAACAGCATTTCTGTTTCTGTTGAATTTTATTGAAGGTATTGACCAAAATTCATATCAACTTTAATTAATAAGTAAAAGAAGAAAAGGAACAATTTCTAGTAAAAAGAAATTGATGGACTGAAAAATAAGGAAACGAAATAGTAATGAAACTGAGAAAACAAGCGATAACCTTCCAAGTAGGCTAAAACATCCAAAGACGATATTCACATAGGACGTTCTCATCCGATGCATTTTGACGTATATATGTAGTGTGAACACAATGGATGCACGAAACCAAACGAAACAAAAAAACAAATAATATGAAATGAGCTTAGATTTTTAGATTAAATTAGATTAGATTTATTAATAATTTTGTTTAAGTTACAATTTTGTTTTACAAAAAATCGGTTAGCATGGCCTTGCCATCTGCCTGACTTAGATGTTTATAATTTTCTTTATATGCTCATGTTAAATTGAAATTTCCAATCAAAAGTGACCGAATTTTGTGAAAACTTTCAAGATATTGGTGCAAAAAGGGAAAAAAATAATAAATAACAAATGTCAGAATAGCAAATGTCAAAATGCACCCATGAGAATTTTAAAAAATCTAAAAATCCGGTCGCAAAACCCTGTCTCTTTCTTACAACGAAGTGGGAAGGGGACAAAACATATAGACGTCAAAATGCGTCGGGTGAGTTCGTCTAATGTGAACACCATCTTTGTATTTCAAAAGATTTGTCCGAATATAATTTTGACATTTGCGAAGTAAATATTTAGTTGTGTTGTATCTTTTTTCATTTCATTCTGTCTGACAATCCAGTAGTACCATATTTCAAATACTGAAACGCGGCTGGGAATTGGGAATTGGAAATTTCTCATTCACTTATAGACCCTGATTAGACCAGTCCTTTTTCCGTACATTTCGTCATAAATCTTTTGACATTTTGGGTGAGGGGTGTAGAAACGAAGGAGGAAAGAAATAACGAAAGGACGTATGAAACTTTTAAGACTTTTTCTGGTTGAACTTTGACGTTTCTTGTTTGACGCCGGAAAGCGAAATTGAATTATTTAGAATATTAAATATTGCAACTGTTTTGATATAAATTTGTTGTAAATGTGAACAACGAATGAAAAGAAACTATTAGCAATGATATTTAACAATAATATTTGTTTTTTTTTAAACAAAAAAAACTACCACCACTTCGCTTTCAAACTTTGCTTTCCGGCGTCAAAATGACGAATGGAAACGAGCAAATATCAACAAACCGTCTAATCACCATAGTACGTAACTGCCAGGAAGACTAAACACGTCACGTACGAAAAAAGGACTGGTATAATCAGGGTCATGGAATGCAAAAAAAAAAAAAACAGGTTATATTACAGCTGTCAATTATGTCTAAAATTTACACCCCAATAGCACTACCTTCAAAGTGTCTTCTCTATTTGTTCAGTTATCACGCATATGAACTTTATTTCAGATAATAAATTAACAAAATATCATGGATATTAATATTTTTGACAACCGCTATAAAAATTTCGCCTTTTTCTACTTAATTTTCCTTCGTTTACGCCTTAAACTACTGTTTTCGTGTATATGTTACCAAGATTCAATTAAGCGCTTAATCTGTCAACAAATTAACAATAATTTTCTTACAAAACCAAACTATAACATTCCATTCTATTCCACGTAAACGGTGATTTCCTTTATTTCCTTAAATAGCAGGAGTGCCACCCAATAAATATTGTGGTGTTATAAAAATTAATAATCATTGCCTTAACTGAACATATACCTACATAAATATTTTAATACGTAGGTACGTATGTACGTAACATATTAAATATTGTGTGTAGGTTAGTTCTCAATGCCTATATCGAATTTGTGACAAGCTGTAGGTTTTGAGTTTGCGTGTTTATTTTGTAACTATTGGTATTTTATGTGTAGGCAGCTTAATAAACCTCCGCTATTTTTATTATTTTTGATTTACTCTACTGTATCTTAATTTTTTGCTATACAGTAAAGTATAATTTGGAAGACAAGTTATTATGGAAATGAGTTGTAGGCGTTGTAGATTTGCAAGCTTGTTTTTTTTTTTTTTTTTAATAAGATAAATTATTCTGGGTCAGGTAATACCTGTCTATTTTTTTGGTACTTTCATTGCAATTAATAACATTTTAACGTGTTTACGAAAAATCAGAAAGTTAAGTGACAATAGATTGAAAGATTAAGATATTTTTCATTCAACAATCAGCCAGGTAGAATTGTGCCCTTGAAAATAACATACCAAACATATAATATTTGTATAGTTATTTTTGTAACTTGTTTACACATGGTAATATGTTTGTTATTTTATTAGATCACAATTCAGGGTCTCCAACCATATGGTCGCGCGATTTTGTTCACCACATGACGTTACAACTTAGCTATTCGTTAAAATATGAATTAATTCGTTAGGTTTGCATATTATTGATTCGACAAACGTATGCTAGTCTAAATATCACATAAATTAGTAATATTATAACGTTCATAGTTTGTCGGATTTATTGGAGCCACTGTGTACCTTGTGTTAATAGCTTTTTTTATTTGTTCTGTATTCACCTTAATGATAAGTTTCCATATGGTTTCTTTAATTTTTCAATAACGACAAATAAAAAAAATTATTACAATTTGTCTGATGTGTAAATGTTAAATGGAATTCGGCCATATAATACTTTGTATCTTTTAATCGGATAATCAACAAGTGTAAAAGGTTGCATGACGGCAAAGCAATCAACATTTTCTGCTTAGATACATTTTTATTTGATTATTATTGTATTGACACCTATACCAATGGAAGTGGGAAGTTTTCGAAAGATGAGCTTTTGATATTCCTCGCTAATTCATGTATTTAGTGTACGTTGAACTAAAAGGAGTTCACAATATGGAATAGCTTTTCGATTTTTTATCATATAATTTGCCTTTGAGACAGAAAACCCCGCTTTGGATGTGAATTCTGTATCAGAAGACGACTAATGTCTAATTCCACCAAAAAAAGGAGTAATAAAACTTATCGGCGGCGGCGGTCGTTTTGAATAATAAGAAAAATATGTGAGAACCCAGATGTGGATCGTGGATTGATTGAAAAAAGAACATATCAATCGAACACTTTTAGCTTCCTCTCTGTCATTTATTTTGGATTTTGAATACTAGATGTTCTTTTATTTTGAAGATGATTTTAAAATATATTTAAATCAAAATGGGGATTTAGTTTATTGGTCCTTTTAAAACTGAAAAAGTTTCGTACAATTAAAAAACGCAATTTAACTTTTAAATTTAACTAACAAATAAATATTTAAAAGTGTTTGGAAATACTGGACATAGGGTCAATTTTTATCTTCACGTTTTTAACTTTCAAGTGGTAAGCGATACGACGATACCAAAGAAGTATTCCAGAGGAGCTTCGGGAATACTTCTTTGGTATCATATGCTTATTTCGTTAAGTTTCGTTAAGCATGAGCTACGCATGAGGTGTGCGATCTCAATCAGTCTTACATAAATATATATTTGACAGCTGCGGGCATTTGACAGTCCGAACAAAAAAATTGTTTTCGACAGTTAGTCATGTAAGTTATTCATTATATTTGTATAAAAATGACGAACAGTTCGTTTAATTTCGACAGAAGGTCATGCTAGCTCATGCTAGCTCATGCGCATTATAGTTTTACATTTAATGCCAGATTGTTTAGTTTCGTTAAGTTTTCTGTCAAAATTTTCTAAGCCGATAAATCTGTAATTGGCAATTTTCTTCTATTTTCTTACATCTAAGTTGGCTGAAGACGAATCATTATGACATTAGTTTCCGCTGGCATTGGTCTATTATTATAGTTATGCCTTACTTTGGATAGCGTAATGTTAATTACGTAATGTAAATTGCATGAAACTGATGCTCTTTAGTTGTCAGTTCACTCAGTTGCCCATATATAACATAATGTGAGGAAGTGAAAGAAAAGGAAAGCAAGGGACGTTTAAGCCACTAAAATCAGTCATCTTCGTAATAAGGGAATTTCCACATTATGTTTTAGAAGTATAAAACAAAAACTTAACGAAACATTTTTACTTCTTCTTAAAACTGAAAAATTAAACCAAATTTCGATCGAAGACTTAAGTGCAAGGCTTATAAATATAAAAGATAATACGAGATATCTTTGGTTTTTATATATGATGAAAGAAAACTCATTACGCTACAGCACCTTAAGTTTAAGTTTCTTTATTTGACAATCAAAACTATTAAGAAGAAATACATTATCGGTACAGCTATCTACCGCCGACAAATATAATGTTCAAATTATTTGCAAACAAAAAATTTTTTTGTAAAAACATGTTATTTGCATCTAATATTTAAATTACTTATCACTTAAAACTCATGTAGATTTTTACGACTTAAATGCTATGATATACAAATTGTTAGTAATAACAGAAATATGTTAAATAATCTATCTGATAAGTTTTGTATCTTGACACTTGACATTAAATTTCAAATAAATTTTGATACAAATGTGAAAGATACAGGGACAAACAACTATTATTAAGTAAGAGACTAGTTTTTAAACAACGCGTTTTTCAAAATGGCGACTAACGCAAACTCCTTACCAATTATTATTGATACTCCTGATAGAGTATAGCGAACCGTATCTAATTATGAAATTGGTTAGGTATTCTGTTATATTATGATGCTATTATATAATCCAAATTTTGTCTCTGAATATGCGCTATAGCTGACAACAAATCCCCGAGAATAACATAAAACTGCTCTTTAGTTTGTAGTTGCTAAATAATCTGAGGAAGTGAAAGAAAAGGAAATGGACAATGACCACTGAAGTCTCACTGTTAAAATGGAGAAAACGATTGCTGTTGTAGCTGCTGCCACTCCAAGCGATTAAATAAAACAATTTTTGCTTAAATGGTCTTCGGCAGACAATTATGCATCAAGATTTAATTTGTTTCTTATTACAAAGTTCAAATGAAAAGCAAACTTATGTAATATCACACACTTGCCGATCCGCAAGACCGCAAGTATGGTTTAAACAAGGTGATTTCAATTGGCAAGTAACCTCAGTCAATATTGAAATTACAACAAAAATTCCTCAATAAGTTAATTTCAAGGAAATCCACATATCGTTATAATTGATATACAAGATTTTCCGAGTTTACGGAGTGTAATTTATCACTCTCGATATAACATAATTTCCCATACAAATACATAATTTTGAAATCATCTAAAACACCTCAACTTCAACTAATGCTTTGTTCCCAGCTAACGAAATTTCGCAATTTCAACAGAATATCCAAAATTACTTCCGAAATTGCACAATTTCCCATACAAATACACAATTTCAAAATCATCTCAAATCAACTCAATTTCAACGCTTTGAAATTACGTTTTATAACAGATTTTATTGTTATACCAATGAATAAAATAAACAGAACTAAACAAAATATGGCTGTTCATCGTCAAAAACAAAAATGGATGGCTCACATAAGCTAGAAAGAGAAAAACATGTATTTTCTCTAATGTTTTTAAATAAAATTGTCAAAGCAAATCATCTTAATTTAGGTGTGAACTCTTTCCGTAATTTTTAATTTGAGGTCTCAAATGGCGCAATTTTGAGCTTGGTGGGAACTCAGTATAAGTTGCTTTGAAATCACGTTTCATTTCAGGTCATTCCAGTAAAACTGAAACAAAATGCGGCATTTCCTCGAAATGTCAAAAAATAATATACATGGCCAGAAAGAGAAAAACATATTTTTTCTCTTATTCTTTTGATTTTAGAAGCAAATCCAATTTACCAACTTACCAACGTCAGATCAAAAGTCACAATTTTTTGACCCACCTCGATCACTCTGTGGTCGGAATGTCATTTTGGATTATCTCTATTAAAATAAAATCTTGTCGGTGAATTGTTTTTTTAATATTATTTTTAAATTTGGGTCACGGCGCGGTTCCTATTTTAATTTTGATTCTTTTTTTTTTATTTCGCGTTTTCTTAAATAGATTAAAAATCTTCTTTTTCGAATTATGTACCACTACTGTCATTTAAAAATTACAAACGACATTTTAATGCAGGCGAAACACTTCAACTTAACTAGAAACAAACTTTTTTCAAAGCTGCTAATGATCCCTTTCAGAAACCTTAACGTAACGGACAAATAATTATGTAAAAAAAAAAACTTACCTGGAAGTGCAATATTATTGTCCAGATTAAACCCAGAGTCAATTTAGGATTGCCATCAACAATATCCTCAGCGCGTATGTTGACCAATTTTATCTTTTTAAATCTTAGAAAGTCGAGTGCCATTTGAGCATTTTGGAGCATATGGAAGCGCATTTTACCCTTTTCTCTTGGCTGGAATAAGAAAAGACAAAAATCAAATTAAAACAATTGAAATTCATTCTTTAAAATTGCCCTGCCCAATAAAAAACCCACACACTTACCAGGTGTTCGCCAGATAGCACCTCCAAGAGAGAAAGTAAATTGTGACCATCACGCAAGTCTTCAAATAGATCCACAACACGACGATCGGCCTAATGCAAGAAAGAGGACAAACATATTGTTAATTCGTTTATAAAATGTTAAGTATACAAGATTTTTTTGTTTTGCTTTCAAACAACAAACAGTGCAAAAAATAAAAAAAACAACAATAAAAAGAAAAAGAAAATTCTGTTTAAAATGGTTTATTAGCATGCAAGATTTGTTTAATTTTATTGCCAAATATAAGCAATTTTAAAGTGTTTCTTAATGATTTTTTTTTAACAAGCAGGGCTATCTATATAAAAAAAAGAAACAATCCATAAAAATTATAACACTCTTCTAATGGGAGAAATGTTTTTTTATAATATTTTTTTTTTATTTCAAAATTCACACAAAAAACCGTAACACAACACTATATTTTTCTACGGACTTACGGACTGCGGACAACAGGGTGATCCATTTACATAAACACAAACATGTAACATTGTGTAAGTCTGTAATGTATAATTTTTGTTTTTGTTTTTTAAGTTTATTTAAACAAATCTTACTACACTGGTTTGAAATTCGGCTTAAGAAATAAATACCCTCATTTAATATTTGAACAAATATATACATGATTTTACAGGGACAAATTACAGAATCATTTAACGGATTGGAAAATGTACGAACAGACATTATTTTTTCTAAATTTATAATAATCCAATTCGAACTATGACTTTTCACTGCTCTTAAGTTTACACAGGGTGATTCAAAATGTATCAATTTATTGGACGATTGTATAGCTTTAGCAAAAATTGACAATTTAGTTTTGATATTTGTGAAGTTAACAGATGCAGAAAACATTTCGAGTCAAGAAACTTTAAAACTTTAACTCTCCAACATTAAACGTGCCTTCACTCACATCAAGCATGGAAATGTTTGAAGCAAGCGTATCAATTAAAATCTTGTAGTTTGCAGTCATGTTATGTAAGCACTTTTTAGACTATGCAATCGCAAGATATTGCTGCAAACTTTATGTGGTAATTGCAATTTTCAGTTCAGTTTCGTTTTTTTTTCTCGGCTGTTTCAAATGAATTAACAAAGAGAATAAAGCAAGCACTTGTATGATATGGTGAAATAATTTGAATTCAAGCAAAATCTTCAAAGGATGATTAAGGATGAGTTATCTGATCGCCCACTGTATCGTTTTGACAATTTGCACGGGTCGGCAAGATCACCGGATTTGACCACACCTCCTTTTTTTTTATTCAATATGTAATTATTTACACTGATGTGGGTTGATAAGAGAAACTAACAAAATAAATCAAATTGTACCCCTTTTTCTCTTTTAGCCGCAATTTTGGTTTCTTGTTTTTTTCCTATCCATGAACATTTATGTACCATGTCTGTTTTAAATACGGGAACAACTGGATAAACTAGCATCATTTAAAACACTTATTAATAAAAAAAATAAAATCTAATTTTAAGACTTATTTTCAAGAAAACTAATTGGTGGATTACGAATGTATAGAAATCAACTTGAACAGAGTAAATAATTGTCTTTACGATGAGTGTGAAAATTTTTTAATCCATTAATTAGTTAACTCGAAAATAAGACTTAAAATTACTGATTATTTTTTATTAATAAGGCAGTTAATGAAGAATATTGCAAAAACAAGGCCACGAACAAGTCCGTCCAAGCAGTTTTCCTAGATGATCACCAAAATTATCTTTGTCTTTTAGATATTGTCGGTTTATATGCGAAATAAAGATATTTCAAAACGTTTGAATAAGGAGTGTTCCGGTTCGAACTATATACAGACTGTCAATAATATCAAGTTTTTAAAACGTCAACTGTCATTCTTAAACAACATATATTTACGAAATGTATCAGTAAACGCTTTAAATCTGATCTGCATTTCGAAGTTAACGGAAGATTTTTGTCAGAAATATAAAACATTGCACTGACATAACATCGTATTAACAAAACATCGCACTAACCGGCACAATTATTATTATAGAGATATTTCGAAAAATCATAACACACTTCTCTATTTCTGTTGTTGTTTCCTTTTTTTATCAGTCTGTTATTTGTAAAACAAATTAACGAAAAAATTGTTTTCAAGAACTTTAACACTTTTTTAAAACTTAAAAATCGACTTTGTTCGATGAGGTCTTGAATTCATGATGAGTCGACCCAGTGGTTCTGTGGTGTGTCGTCTTGAACTCGGGCTGAAGTATAGATCTAGGTTTATTGAAGAAAAATCTATAGGTTAAGGAATAAACTGTTAAATTGAAATCAGTTTTCGTACGGGATGCGCTCTTTCATAGAATTTTATTGAAAAAACAATGGTCGCAATTGGAATAGAATTCTCGGACCGAACCGAATATTGATGGTTTATTTCAAGAGTTGTAGAAAGTTTTGAAGCCCCGACAAAAAGATGATCTAAGTTTTAACTACAGAACGTCGTTAGGAATAACGGGAATGGAATTATTATACATTTGTTTCTGCATTAAAAATCAAATTTGTTTAATAATTTTAATTATGTTATGTATTTTCCAAAATTTCGTGCACACATAAAAAAAGGTTCTAAAGCTAAATATTCACGAAAAAGTTGAGGAACTGGTCCCAAATGTTCAAGGAATTTTCATGTAGAGCAAAGTGAAATTAGCCTTTCTTTGTGAGACTTGCAGCTAATAACTATTTTATCTTACGAAAATAAGTTAAATAAAGGAACAATGTTGTTTCGATTTCAAATATATAATTACTAGTTAGATATGTTATTAATCGTTTGGTGAATTCTACGTCACCCTGACCTAACTTAGTGTAATTGTCGATTACATGGGAGGCAAACATGGCTTCGTGCCCTAGAGAATGGATCAATGAGAGGCATGTGTTCGTTCAATTTCCATAGCAATTCACTAACGCTGTTATACGTTTCCAAATTTTAAGGGTTCAATCGATTAAGAACTTTTTTAATTCAATTAATATTTAAAAAGTTATTTTGATTTTGTTTGCGATCAAAGACCCTAGGCGTCAACATTAGAAGACAACAAGTTTGACCAGTAATTTTTATAAACTCTTTTTAATCCGATAAACACAATGTAAATGAGGGTATTTTAGTCTCAGGCCAGATTTTCATGTTCTTTAAACTAACAAGAACAAATTTCAAATTTAACTACAAAAAAAATGTCTATACCTTTGCATATTTCCAGTGCTGCATGAAATCAAAAAAAAAAAAAATAATGAAGGAAAAAGTTATTATTGAGAAAAGTTGATTACATTTTTGTTTCTATCAACCATACAGACAGCAATAGATTGATTAAATCATCATCGATAAAGTCAACTTACATTAACATTTTTTTTGACACAATCATACAAGACTTATAAACATTGCTAATGTTTTGAGATAAATGTCGTGGGATGTTAAGTTTGATATAAAACATGAAGCATAAAAGGTGGTGACATCATGTCACCCCAAGTATTCTTGCTAAAGAAAACAAGGCCATTTATGTTTTTTACCTTACAACGCTACTGATTATGGTTGACTTAAAGTGTTAAGTTATAACATCTTGCTTTGTTTGGTGATATCACTTAAATTTATTTAAATTGTTGGCATCATTTCATTTGATAGATAATATAAAATACAAAAAGATGTTTAAAAGTGACAAGACCTTTTGTTTTAAATTTTGCGCCAATTTTAAACTGTCATGTTGACATTAAGTATGGTTGCTGTAATTTTTAACAAGTTAAAAGCAAGATACTACTTTTATTTATTGTTATAATGAATACCTATAAGTTCTGTAATCTGACAAAATAAATCCGCTATTTTTGTTTCGATTTTTTGCTTAAAGAGACAAAGTTTTGCTTGGAGGTTGTAATATTTGGCCAGATCTTTTTAACATTTGCGGAGTATCTAGGTTATAAATTTCACACTTTTAAGTTTGACAGATTTGTACAAATCCAACTTTGACATATGCGGAGTATTCAGTTTCTTGAGCAAGCAATACATTTGACACTTTGTAGTTTGACAGATTTATACGAATCTAATTTGCGGAGTATTCAAATTCAATGCGAAATGTCATTAGCAAGAAGGGAACAAATTTGACACTGACAGATTTTTACAAATCCAACTTTGAAATTTGCAGAGTGAGTATTCAGTGCTAAATGTTTTCAGAGGCAATAAATGTGACATTTTTGTAGTTTGACAGATTATCAGACATCATTTTTTTCATTTGTAGAATATCGAGTAGATATACTAACTGTTAAATACGATATCTTTGATGCGGTTTTAAAATCTTCTCTTTGCTATGCTGCTCAAGTTTAGGGTATAAAAGAGTATAAACAAATTGAAAAACCTGCTTCTTTACGAACTAAGGATTAAAGACTGGTGGATGGAAAAGTGACTAAATGTTAGTACTGCTTATGGAGAAGAAGTTAATTTCGACTTAAACAACCTTCAACTTTTAAAGGACCAGTTTTATAAAATTATACAGAAGAAGAAGATTTTGTTCGAAATTTCATGATTGAGCAAAGAAATCTCCTTGTTGTTCAAAGTAAGATGTGAACTACTAGGTCTCAACGGAAGTCCTTACAATTTAAGTTTTAATCAGTTTTGCAGTTTTAGGATATGTTTAATTTTTTGAAGGATACTTTCTGGTTTGGAGAATATGCTTAATTTTTTGTTCCAGAGAGTATAAGAAACGGAAAGTGAAATAAGGTGCTTTCGAGTGAATTCATAATAAATACACAAAATATATATTATATTCTATTTTATTTCGCTGGTGTTATTATATGAGATCTTTTTACAAAAAAACTATTCTTTGAAAAAATTCTTTCTCACTTTGATAAATTTGACAGGTTAAATAAAGTGTCCAGCAGGTGAGTGGAATTTCTCTTTATTCCTTGTTCATCAATGTGTGCGCTAGATTAAATGCATATTTGCTCCATTTACGGCCCATTTAAAATCTACAGGACACTTCTACGTTTAAAATAATGGACTTGATGGAGTAATGTATATGGAAAAACAGAGCGAAATATTTTGTAAGACTGTCAAGCTAATTTTTACTTTGGTATTTATGCAAATAATTTTAAAAGTGCGGGAATACTCAAATGTAAACTGTAGGGATGTTTGCAACTAAGACTGAAAATGTCACGGATGAGCCGTCATCTAATTATTGTTTTTGGGCACCCTGTATATATTCAAAGACAAATATTTTCCCTAAGAACCACCAAGCCTTTATCTTTATCTATATCCAGCAAAATATTCATATCACTTAAAAAAAAAAAAAACAAAGCACTTTATATAAATTCCACATTAGGACAAAACAATTCCCAGCAGGTGTGAACAGAATGCCAGTTTTGTAAATTGATATGCCATTAAAGCATTCACTATTGAATATGGAGATAAGTCTAGATTACTATTAGCCATCAAAAGCTGTCTGATGGCGCATCATTATCCAACAGATCAACCACTTATTATAGAGATAACCACTCAGCGCTGATTATTATTATAATTTTTATTAATACATATATAAGAGTCTATATGATAAAGTAGAATATATTAATTTCTCTAAGTATAGGCTTTATCAATTGATCTGGTATTCAATTCAATTCTTATTTAAAGAGCCGCGCCGCATGTCTAAATTGTCTGGCATCTGACAAACGAGGTTGGCATTAATGAGTTAAATTGTTTAATATTGGAAAATAATCAAATAAGATTTTTTATTAGAAGGTAGGAAAGTGAATGTTACAAATTCCTTAAACAGATACATTTGGAACAAGAAGAAGTTTTTCAAACAATATTTTTGAGTAAAAATATTTTTAAATTTAAGAAGACATTAACCGTGTTTTTTTGGCAAATTATACATAGTGAAGTGGGAAGTTCCTAAAAAAAAAACCATCCGCTGCCGCATCAGCAGCCGCGTTTTTGTATTTGAAATATGGTACGAACTATACTCAACTGTTAGACAATGAAATAAAAAAAAAACAATTCATAAAAGAAGTATTTTCAAATAGAAAACCACATATAAAACTAAAACGGAAAATGTTGAAGAAAATGTGATAATAACAAATCGAAATAGTTGAATTTTAAAACATAATTCATGTTATGTCATGGCAAACTGACATTCTTACAGACGTAATTGCAATTTTGTTATTTTGCAGCAACAAAAATGAACACAAGAGCAAATGGTGTTTCTTCGTAGAATAGATATGTTTTGCACATATGTTATGAATTCTCTCGAGGGTAAACTCTTTTTAAATTCCATTAAAGTTTCTTGAACACAGTTTTTTATTGTCTGTTCTATATTTAGTGGAACCAAAAATTAAGCATATACTTTAAACCCCACAACGTATTAACGATTCAAAATAATAATGGTCTAAGTGCCTTTTGGAAAATATTGAGATTTAACCTTTAAACACATAGTTATGATGTGTACTTGTAAAAAAAAAAATTTTTGCGACAAAAAAAAACTGTTGCCAGTCGATATAACAGCATTTCTTTTTGATATCGTGGATATATTTTCATTAAATTGCAAATTTGTCCACCAAAGTCAAAGTGCACTTACTCCACTAATATTCTGAACGCCTCATTTATATATCTTTGCGATGACAGTTCGCACTAAATAGGTAATTTTCAAATGTCAAGATTTCAGATCTTTCACACTACAATATGTCAAATATATTGCCTCTGATGACAGTTAGCACTAAATACTCTGCAAATGTCCGAATTCGATTTGTGAAGGCCTGTTAAACAATCGTGGTTAAGCCTTAATTTTAATATTTGCAAATTTGGATCTAAAAATCTGTTAGAAGAGTAAGTGTCAAACATTTTTTGCTTGCTGATGACAGCTAGTTCGCTCTCAATATTCCGCAAATGCGAATTTGTCCAACCATAAAGTGACAAAGCTCAAAACTGAGGAAAATATTAAAACAAAAAAGAACTTAAATTTCAGGTTTGACAAGATACTGTTTACTTTTTTTTACTCGAGAATATGTAAAAAATGCAACAAGAGCACATTTTTGGATGAAAATGTCCTTCTATGTATAAATTTTCCAAAAACTTTTGATTTTCCATAAAAATTTTGATAATTTGTTCTGAGATTGTTTGTATGTTTGTGGCCAATCGAACATAAAACAAGATCACACTTTAAAAGCCAGTACAACTTTACGAATATACCCTTGTCGAGATTCAACAATTACAAAAATACTCGAGTGAAAGTCGAAAATTTATCGGCAGTGAGATTTGACTTTTCCTTTTATCGGTAGTGATCCGCAGTGAGATTTTTTTATGAAAATCCAACTTCACTACTGATAGCTTTTCCAAAAAAAAACACGGATATTAAAGAATTGGAATTTAAGAAGAATAATTGGGATTTTCAAATTTAAATTTGGAGTCAATTTTCATTATCAGACTTTTCCAACATTGACAACAATTATATATTTCTGACACAAACCATTCAGAAAATTCGGATCTATGGTAAAACTCATTAGTGAAAAAAAAGTCATTAGTGATGACCTTAGACTAAACACTGTTCAAAAAAAAGGAAAAGGATTGTGAATCGATTCGAAAAGCTGGAAGGTAATGTCGGTAACAAAACAACAACGGATTAGAAGTTTCAGACCAATAGATCATTGCTGATAATAAAAAGAGAGTCGGGAAAACAGAGGCCTGGGGCACACACATAGCGTTTATTTCGTATATTTCAAACCTTAAAAATAACGTAAATGCAATTGGTTGATGGTTAGATGGAGAAGAAAATTCGACCAAGCAAATGATGTTTCCCATTCACTCGGAAAGACACCAGTAAAATAAAAGGATCGGCGAAAAAGTTTACGCAACGGTTTTGCCAGAGTAGAAAAATATCTCTTCAGAAGTTATGAGTCAGTTAATATCCGGGACAGCACATTAGTGCATGTCGATATCTTTAAATAATCGTGGAAGATTTTTCAAATAAAATCTTTTATGCAGTACAGTAGAGGAGGAGTCAGATGTGTGTGTTCGTTTCAATTCTTTGCTGTGGTTAAACCGCTAATTCCTCAATCGTTTTTGACTTTATTGGACTTTGTTTCATGGCAACACCATTTAAACAATATCATCAACTGGACACAGCTATGAAAGTACTCTGAGAAAACAAACTCTCGAAATTCTACCAGAGATCTCGCGGTATTAAAATCTCTGTCAAAATAAAGCAAATTATATTAAAACATTCAACACAAGAGAGCCAAAACAAGACGATGTACTTTTGCTCACCTCAAAGATCGTACGATCTTACTAATCGTTGCTTCTTTGGGCTAAGAAACAAACAAGGAATAAAGCAGCAAAGAAAAAAGAAGAAGCATCACCATCCTGGTCATCTCATACATGATATGGTACAGAAGCATGACGTTTTCTAGAGATATTCGAGAGAAAAGTCCTATAAGTATAATTTATTCACACACTGAGGGATGAACTCGCTTGTCAGAAACTCCATTCTAGCTTAAAAATTCAACCTGAGCCAAATAACCTAATGTTTTTATATCTATCCGGAAGAGTGGAATATGTGATCTCCAGAAATCCAACGTCCGGTTTCCATCAACCATTCAACTCTAACATGGTAAACTAGTACGCCGTACATAACATATAAAAATACAACAAAAGAAAATAAACTTTTCACCTTTCAAAAGCTCAGCACTAAAGATAATCACACGTTTTAACATAATTATCATATTGTCTCAGAATATTGGAAAAACGTGTGTAAATGCAAAATAAACTTCCGGATATAATATTTCATGCCAAACATTTATGTGATAACATTTTTACAATTTTCTTTTAATTTAAATAATGAGAACGCCTACATGAAGCAACTTTAACTGGGTATATTTTTATTTTAACAAAAAATGATATAAGAAAATAGTGTTTCAACAAAAAATTACCTTTTTTAGATGCTTGTTGACCCATTTTGTAAAAGTCTTCTTTTGTATAGCATCGCGTTCATCTGTTTAACAAAAAAAAAGAATACATTTTAAGTGTTAATATATTTTTAATTATTACAAGTTTATCTTATAAAAAGCACTTTGCAAAAAATAATGTAAACTCATGTAAATTTATAATTCAATTAAATCCAACTGCTTTTTATTTGTTGAAGATTTGTCACGTTCACATCAATCATCACATCTGATTCACCATCATGCTTTGTTAGTTCAAAACAATTGTTCTAAATGAAATGCTTATGGCATTTTACATAAGTAAATTGTCAAGTAATTGCACTTATTAAGTTAGAATCTAGTGTAATTGCTTAGAGTATACCCACATTCTATAAACTTCTAATTGTAAGTGTATTGTGGAGCCGCTTGTCAATCAAAAAAAGCAGTTGCGCGTCGTGCAATTTAAACAACAAAATAAAAAAAAAATATGGAGGATAAATGAACGCATCCCACGCTCAAATTAATCAATAATTAATTTTGTTGCGGCTATTAAAATGATACCCAATAAATTAATATATCTTATTTTAGTATTAAGTAAGCCAAACTCATTCAATTATTATTATTTTTATTACCAAAATTATATATCAAACAAATCAGAGCATGGAATTTCCTTAACAAATTATTAATTGGTTCAATTTAGTAATCAAATCATAAACAATCAATATGGCGAACGACATTTCACCACAATTTTTTTATTAAAAAAGGCAGAGTTCAGGCACACAAAGTCAAGGGATCGACTCGTTGTTGGACTGACTGTTTTTTTTTATTTTTTTACGTCACATTATTCAATCAAATTCTATTTTGGGACAAATTAATAAATTGCATCACATGACATCACCAACTTCATCAACGACTTATGAAGAAACATAAAATGTGAGATAGCTTGGGGACTGAAGTTTAGAATCACAACAACAATAAACTTGCCTTTGTGTTGAATTTTTAATAGTTAATGGATTTGAAGTCAAATTAGATGCTGGCAAGCAGTAGCAACAGACCATTTGGTACAAGTTGTGACACTTTTTAATTTAAATCTCCCCGAATAAAGAGAAGTCTGTAAGGCATGAAGCGGACATCACAGCATAAACCAGAGATTTAAATCTAAATTTCAAATTATATACATATATGTATGTGATTTTTTTTTTATAAAATAAATCATGATCATAAACCAGATGCTTCAAGCTGACACGTTCAAAGACTTGACTTATACAGTTTCCTATAAAGATTTGCAATACATTTTATGTTTGATGGACATTGTTGAAGCACTTTTCAAACACAAACAAAGAAAATCTGCATTAAAAAAATAACAAGATAAACACTTGAGTTGACCGTTGAGAGAATCTGATTTACATTTGATTAAAATTCTAAAATTAACATTTGATTAAAATTCTAAAATTGTGGCGGAGAAACAATAAATATTTATGTTTAGGAAGCACATTTAAGAATAAAAATAAAACACTTCAATGTTTTAGCAATGCAATCATTTTCTTCGAAATTCCATAAATGGAATGCTATTCAAAAATATAAATGTCTTTTAAAGGAAGCCCAAACAATGATAATAATAATATTAAAAACAAAAACAAATAAACGTTAACATTAAATTTTTGAACTCATAAACACAATTCAACATTAATAATTATAACCAAAGTAATACATCCTTGGATCCACCAGCAAATTGTACAAATTTAAACAAAAATCATAAATACCCAATGATTTTTAATTGCTTTTGATTTTAATGGGTGTTCTTAATTTTGTATATATCCCTTTTTATTTGTTTATCTTTTTATCGGCAACAAATTTTCAAGACATTTACGTGTAAAGATGAATTCCGGAATGACTAATATTTTTTTGTTTGAACTTTCAAGACAATAGAGGAGAATCCTCAATGGTGATGATGAGAATACAAATATAGACATGATTTAAAATACGAATTTCTTCAAGCGTTTCGTGTTTCTTTGACAAATGGATGATTTATTTTTTGTGATTCATCGCCATCGGATATCAACAGATAACATTTCATTAATTTAACTCTATAATCAATGGGGTAATTGATTTGATTAGTAATGAAGTTCTTAAGAAATAAATGTATTGACAAATACATGATGTTAAATATTCTTAGCGATGCGATTCACGTCTTAATTATGGTGAATGATCTATGACATGCAAGATGTATGATGGCAGAAATAATTAAAGTCTAACTTTAAGACTATTCTTTTTGTTTGGATGAGAAATAAAATGCTTGATAATCTTGTTTTATTAATTTAAAAGATAAAAACTCGTGGCGCTATTGAACTTTGCAAAGCGAAATAATTTTATTGCTTTTGAATGTCAATATTTATGTTTGAATAAGTTAATTCAGTGCGCTGGTGTTAGTAAGTAAAGTAGAAGAAGATATATTAAAAAAAACTTAGGCCCACTTGCACGGAACTTTTTTGACAGTAGTAACCACAGATTTATCCATGCATAGGCACCAGCCATCGATAAAAATATAAATTCGTTGCAAAATCTTAAATATTTATCCACTCGTTTTTCTCTGGATAACTTTTTACATCCGTCAAATAGAATTTGACAAGAAGTTGTTATCGGTGAGGTTTGTATTAGTGTGTGTAGAAAATGTTGTTGTTGTTTTGTGTAGGTTTTCTGTTTCGTTCCTGTTTTTATTTTTTTATCTTTGGTTAGCTGCGTTTTAATTCGTGCAACGCAAAACCAAAAAATAAACAATTATCTATTTAATCCTGGATAGCTAACTGCGATTTTATAATGTATCCTTTGTTTTCGTGCAAGTGGCCCTTTGTGTGCAAAACTGAAGGCGGCTATTCCAAATTAGGTCATGACATAATACATGTTAGTAGAGATACATACATGTTGGTTAGGGGCAGATTCACCCCTGACTGTGGGCTTAAAGAAGAAGTTATTTTCAGTTGTCTTTATTAGAATTCTCTGTTCCAACACATTAACCAAACTTCACACATTAAATATCTTAACTGTCATAAATTATATACATACATATGTATAAGAATGATGAATCTTTCTCCTTTTAATATATTTTGCGCAAATGCAAAAGAAAAACATTCGTAATTCCAACGTATAGTATATGCAGACAAAAAACTCTAGAAAAAGTCCGTCACTAACAACTACGCCAATCCTTTGGTCACGTGCAGAAGACTTAATTTAAATGTTAAAATGATAAAAAAAATCATATTGCACATGTTTATGACGAAAATAAAATAAAATAAAATAAACAAAGAATTCAGAAAAGTCAACAGTTTGAGAGGTTGAGTACCTCATGTACATGTGGATTGGTGTGAGAAATTGGACATGGACACTGATACCTATAGTGATGTATGACCAAGTGCTACTTAGCATGTTTGTTGGAATACGAATTTTACAAGAATTGAATTCTAATTAACTTTTTCCGAAAGTTTTAAAGAACACTGAGTACATACCTGAACATTTTAATTTTGTATGATTAATTAGGTACGTTTTATTTCCTTTTTTGGAACGTCATATAATTTTTTTTATCAATGTCAATGACAATATTAAACTATACTCGCTTTAATATCAGTTTTCGATTTAAATCTCAAAGTTGGTATACCTGCCCTGCCATCATAATATGTCAAAATCGTCGTCCTGTCAAACTTCAAATGTATTTTTGACTAAACATTAACACAATATATTTCTTTTATTTTTTGTTTGTTTTCATTTTCGTCATCCTTATGCTCAATTATTTACTTAAAGGCAACAAAACGAAACAAAATTAAAAAAAAAGTTTAAGAGCGTGTACAATTTTTTTCTACGGGAGGAGACGGAAGATTACAAGTTGATGACCTGTGGTTGGATAAAAATTGATTAAAAGTTGAAAGATAGAAATTACATAAGAAATGCTACGTTGTCAGACGGCTTTAAAGTTCTATGGTAGATCAATTCCCGATCTGTGAATCTATGAAGTGATTAAAACAATTTATCATTTCTTTTTTCACATCAAATTTTCATTTTAGAACTTCATGAACTTCCAATGCGATTCTCGAACTTATTATGATAAACAGCTGTCAATGTGTGTACTAAAAAGTAGTAAATGATACACCAATGGGACAACCACTTTGATTTTAGAAGATTTAAAAAAATATTATCTTCGAATATCTACGAATGTTTTGAAAATTTGAGAACGAAGCATAATTAAATCAAATTTACTCGAGTAAATTATTATTATAAAACGAAAATTAAATACAATCTATTAAATTTTAGTTTGATCTTTGGTTTCTCAGTGTAAGGTCTGTCAGCGCGTTTTCACTGCTCTTCACAGAACGATTTGGCTGTGATAAAATATTTATCATTATGAAAAGTTTTTTAAGTTTATTTTCATTTTTTCACAAATCGGGAATCGAATTTAATGCTAAAGGCGTGATAAAATTTATCATTTCCCATTTTCACAGACCGGGGATTGACCCCCAGATGTCCAGAAAATACATTTTACGTACCACCTCACCTCGGTATATCAGCTTTACTACTCAACCTTTTTCCGCACGATGACATGACAAACTTGGACAAACCCCAGCAACAAATAAAAACAACATCAGACGTTAATATGACAGACATAGATGAAGACAGATGTAAGATTAACGGCTCATCTGGACGAAACTTTTTTTTAGTGAGCTCGTGAGAGGACGACCTTCAGGTCGCGGTAAAGTGAAGATAAAACCTTCAAGTAGTGCTAAAGTAAATTTTGTGTGTTATTAGGGTAATTTTTTAAATTTGGTTATTTTATTTCTCGCGTGAGGGGCAGAAAATATGAAAATGTCCTTTCTCTTTCAAAAAAAATATTGGTTAAAACAGACAAACTATTATTCAGAGCCGGACAATCATTGCTGGCGATTGGGAAATGGATAAACATTTCCCGCGCATATACCCTATAAAACTTTCTGCCGGATATACAAACATCCTGGAAATGGCCAGGTCTTCCTTATTCGTCTTCGGAATTCTATTTATAGACAATATAAAAGTTCTGTGAAATAAGAAGATTAAGGATTGTATATTTTACTGAGTGATCGATCTCAAAGGCAAAATAAGATAACATCAGAAAAATGCAGGAACGGATTATCATGTTATTATGCTAAAACACAAGTCATGTAAACAAACACGGAGACTATGCTGTTGACCAAGGAAACAAAACCAACTTTCACAAAATAGAACTAATATTTGTCTTTAGGAACAGAAATTCAGCTTGACTACCCGTTTAGAATTTTAAAATATCTATATATACTTAGCAAAGAATGAAATTCCGTAGGCTACGTTTCGGTGCCAGCGAATTCAAAAGATTTTCACTCACGCGAAATTGCAAAGTTCTCTAAACTTATTAGAAAGTACGTATTTTCTATATTGTGGTTCCAGTTTACTCGCGCGAACTTAGGGAATTTTAGGGAGTAAAATGTTTCTTAGTTTATTCGCTTACATTCGCTGAGTTCGCGCGAGTTAAATTCGCTGGCACCGGATCCAAAGCCTTGAACAGATATTCAAAACCTCGTCTAAAGTATAGATGCATGGGATAATGTATAGTTGAGAACTCGTATCATAAGACCTCTTAAATGTGGCCTTAAATTTAAAACAACGTGTGAAATTCAATTCAATTCACGACATTACTATGGACCTACATCAGTGTTAAGTTGGTTCTTCTCCATCAATCCCAAAACTTCATTTAACAAATGTTACAAGTACTTATTCCAAAACTTTATCTTTACGTTTATTCCTAACATATTTATTCTTGTGAAACCCAAGCCATATTACTCGTAGGCACCAATATAAGCTATAAGGTCTCAATTACAATCAACAGGTAACTTGGAAGGAAATTGTCTGTGGTTAAGAACAGGAAACCGGATGTAACCAAAAACAAAACAAAATCAGAACCTCAAATGAAGCTATTAGAACGAAATTAAAAACACATAAAACAATTAAATCCTCGCACCAAATATTAAGTATCCAAGGGTTAACTTTCTCCTCATAAAATGCTTTTCATCATCTCCGTCGTCGTCCCCTTCTTCCTCTTAATTTTTAATTAAAACAAAAAAAAAAGCAAGTGTTTTCATTCCAATGACTATGATTGTCTATATAGAAAGGCCAAATAAGTAATATAAATAAACAAGAAAGGGAAAGAAATTTCTCCTTTTCTTCAAAGAAGAGATTGCGCAGCATATACGATCGAGTAGGTCCACAACCAAAGTAAGAAAAAAAAAAATTGCCGTGTGAAACGTGTCACTCGGTCGCATTCCTTGTGAATCGCTCTCGCACCACAGAGGATGAGATGATTGCACGAAGATTGATCACTACTTTGTACCGACCGCACGATCTACACTTGAATCACGTGCTATACGTGCATCCATTCAATCTCATCCATCTAAACAGAGGAAATGTTGATAGATGGAAATATACATTTTCATTGTTGTTTTTACCGTTTTTATTGAAGTTGCTCTATGACGAATGTTGCATATCAAGTACATGCGGGATATAAATGTGAAATCAATCGACTTTTTTGGGTGTTACCCAGGTTTTGTGAGAAAAAACACAAAAAGAAAACAATTTGTTTGAAAGCAAGTTGTACAATACCCTATGTTTAGATTTAACAAAAAAAAAACACGTTCCGAACAGAAATATGATTTTGATAATGTACGGGCAACTAGGAGAATGAGTGTTGAAAAGTATCAAGCACATTGGTTTTGAATGTCACAGTAGGAGGAAAAAATGTGATCCGGATAAATCATTCCACATTCATATGGTGCGGCTAAAGAAAGAATCTCTATACTTCACAGTTCGACGGGATTCGGACTCTTGGTCATACCATGCAAGTATTCGGTTTATTTCAGGATTTTACGGAGCGTTCTTTATAAAATTACAAATAAAACAGACAAGGATACAAGAGACCCCCTAATAAAGGGTGTCCCAAACAAATGTTTTTTTTTTTTAGTATTTTAACTATGAGGCACATTGCCTTTTAAATGTAACAGGTGTTTTTTCGAGGATTTGGAAGCATTCTTCCGATTATTTTTTTTTATATTCGACAATTGTGTCAATGTAGGAATTTAATAAGCTTATTATTTATGCTGCTGTCGAGTTTCAACTCCAGTAAACAGGGTTCTCGGACTGAAAACAAATATGAAGAGATGCGATTGATGTCGTCAGCGAAACAGTTTAAACTATTAGACGTTTTAGACATGAGATCGTTATTAAAGATAAAAAAGAGTGTCGGATACATAGAGGAGCCCTTGGACACGCTTATTTTGTAAATACATATTTATTTAATCCGAATGGACACATTTTTGATAAAAGAACTTGATGCCCAATTCACTAAATGCATTTGACCGTTCACCGCAATAATGTAGTTTTATCTAAAATGATGATAAAATTGATTGAATTACCAATTAACTATTGCTATAAGAAAGTCTTATAGAAGGACGTTAATGCAATCAGTCACTATAGTTATATGGGGAAACAAATTTTTTGAGGACAGGCTGGACAAACTCTATTTTTTTTCTTCTAGTTGGAAAGAGACCAGTAGAATATAAGAGATGAACGTTGTCATTTGTCAACGTGGAAGAACACCTCTTCGGAGCGATGGATGAGATACTATCATGGAGAGTGGACTGGTGTAGAGCTGCCAAAAATTGATCGTGATGTGTTAATGTGTGATCTACATATTTAATCGAAATTTTTGTGGTAGGCATAAGTGAATTTAAATGGATGTATTTAATGGCTCCAATATCGATCAATTCCGAATTAATCTTAAAACCGGATACCCCAATAGGATTATCAAATGACATCTAAATAAAAGAAAATAAAAAAAAAATGATTCCATTACCGAGTGAAAAGCGAAACAAAATTGACATGTAGCTGTCAGAAATTGATTTCTATAAAGAGTCGTATTGCACTGCGGTAATTTTCGTTACGTTATAGTAGGAATGATTGCATCTGACAAGTTAATCCGAAAGTGTATAAGTATATGCCGATGAAAAAATGTTGATAAGGCGATCGTCAGTAATCAAACGTCTTTATTTGGCTCTACTTGCAATAACGACCTAAGCTTTTATATCAAATGTATCAGAGCAGATTCAATTACTCTGACGGATGGGTCATGCAGACCGAAGACCACCAAAATTTTTTGTTTTGTGACAGTTTCATTTCTTTTCGTAAGTCTATTTCAAAGATCGTGTTTATCCGCCATCATCCGTAAACTTTTGACGCTTGAAAATGAATATTCAAGTCAAATTATGACCGAATTATTCCCCGATGTGTCAAAAAGTCATGAAAAATTACATTGTCAAAATCGAGGTCTGCAAAAACCGTTGAGAAAGTTTTGTTCATATTATACTTCATTTATAATAGCCAAATCCAAATAATATATTGAAATAAAAATTATACTTGCGGAACCGCAAAATGGATGACTCTATTCATGTTTTATTTTTCAATACAAAAATTTATGTTTTGTTTTTCAATACGAAAAAGCTGAATAAAATAGAAGACAATTAGGATTTTATTTTTAAGTGGTTTTGACGGAGGGTGTATGAAAAATTGCATTTGAAAATAAATTGTGATTTCCAGATTATTAACATCGTTGGAAGAGGAAAAAATTAAAGTGGTTTCAGTTCTTTCAAATGACAGTTCAAACTTTAAATGGCAAAATTTAGTTAATATGTGGCAAACCAAGAAATGACAAATTCCATCAAACGATGACAACAAATAAAATAAAAAAAAAACTTTTACAAAAAAGTTATTTTGAAATTTTTCTTTGCGGCTTAGAAAAATGCGATTTCAGGACATTAGTTCAATTGACAATTTGAACTCTTTATAAACTTCAAAATATGGCTTTTCTGCTACTTCTCAAGCCACAATTTTTTAAATTCTATCAAAGGGTGGCTACCATTTGAATGGAAATTTGAAAATTTTACATTGTATTTAAAAAGAAAGTGTGGTAACTCCGAGATTTTTAACATCATTGGAAGAAGAAGAAAGAAAGTGGTTTCAGTTCTATCAAATGACAGTTTGAACTATATGTACATGTCAAAAATTAATTAATCGTCTGTTTTGATCAGTAAATATTAAAATTCCAATTTGCATTTGGAAAGAAATTGTAGTTTCATTCAAGATTATCAATATCTTAGGATACAAAAGAAGGAAGGAATTTCAAAATGACAGTTCAAACTATAAATGTCAAAATTAAGTTAATATCATCTGTCAAACAACGAAGTGACAAATTTTATCAAATAATGACAAAGAATAAATTTAAAATTCTTTTCTTAATTAAAAAGCCTTTGATAAAAATTATTTTAAGATTTTACTTTTCGCTAGGAAAAACGGGATTTTAGAGTTTTTGGATGACATTTTTAACGAATATTCTATGCACCCCAAAATATGGTTTGTCCACTAGCTGTCAAGTAAAAAAGTCTCAAATTTTACCAAAGGATGGCTGCGAATTTATTCAATTAAATCAGGAAATTTTAAAATTCTATTTCGCTTTTGGATATACATCCAATGTGTTCCAATTCAAGATCATTAAAATTCTCTGAAGACGAAAGAAAGGGATTTGAGTATTTGCTTTCAAATGACAGTTTTGCCTCGGAAAATGGGTGACAGTTCAAACGAAAACACTATAAATATGGTTTGTCTGCTAGCTGTCAATCTACAAAATTCCAATGTCCACCACTTGAATTTGAAAAGAAAGTGATATCAGTTTATTCTACCTGCCAATTTGCAAATACAACCAAATAATGACTAAGATGTGGTAATTTACTAAAAAAAAAATTGTAAAAAACTAACATTTATGTTTTCACTTTGGAAAAATTTGTTATCAGCTTTCATTTTGATGATGATTAAAAGAAACTAATATTTCATTGTGCTGCAACACTGTCTCAAACAAAAAAAATCCTAAATATTTGCAACTGACACCAATGAATCTTGTAAACATCAATAAAATAGGGTATGATACAAAAACAAAATCTTATAAAAGTAACCCCAACCAAATTCGTAGTATAAATCTGTTTAATCAATATCACTCCTTATACAAATTTACTCTCTTTTTTTTTTTTACTTTGGAGTGAAAGTAAAATCTGATCTCAGACTATATAAGAAAAATTAATTTTCAAAAAGAAATTCCATGCTTCTGTTAATTTTATAAAAATAAAATAAAATCAAAAAAAATCTTACAAAAAAACGCATCACACTTTGTCTAGAGGAGAGAGCGGAGAGCATCGGCAAACAAAATGAGTTTGGATTAACTTACATACAATGTCCCAGTTTTCGACAAAATATTCCCAAATAGTCATGGTACCTTTAAATTGTGTCAAGGCATCCTCATAGCCACCTTGAGGTGTTGTTCCTTGTTTTGCCTTTTTTGCAGGACTGGTTTCATATAATTGTTGGTCATGATGATGATGATGATTATTATTTCCAGGTGATACAGAAGAGATTCGTTGTTGTTGTGATTTTTGTTGTTGGTGATGATATCGACCACTGACAGCACCTCCACTTTTTGTTGGTGGAGATGATGATGGTTCGTAGAGTGCTTCGCGTGGATCAAATCCGAGACGATCTTTATAATATGATTGAGTCGTCATTGTGATTTATTTTTTTTTTATTTCTTTTTACAAGTTACAATGGCACTCTCAATTTTTTTTTTTGCAATATTCTCTTTCACAAACTATCACAATTTTTTTAGTGTTTTATTTATTTTACTTTTGATAAATATACACTTAGAAATGGCACCTTTTATACAATTCAACTTATAAATTTTTCATTTTTATCTTTTTTGTTGTATCTTTTTCTGTTCTCCTTCATTATATTCACTCAAAACAAAACACAACACATGCAAAAGTCGTTTGGCACTATAATAATAAAATTAATAATTCTATGTAAAAACATGACAAGAAAAATAAAATTAAAAATTGTTTTCATTTTCTCTATAAACAAAACATTATAAGGGTGGTTATGTAAAACATTAGGTATATAGGGTGACTTTTCTTGCATCATTATATGTGGCTTAAAATTATGTCACACAAAAGTGCAGAGAACTCACAGATAAACAAATCATTTGAAGCACTATAAAAACTTAGTCAAAATTTAGAAGATATTTGAGGAATGTTTTAACAACAAAAGGTGGCAAAGTGCCAAATTAATTTTATACCGGTCTGGGAGAGCCATCTCAAATCTATGAAATAATTTCAATAGATATTTAAGACAATAAATGCAAATTTATTCGTCACAATATTTATACAAAAATAAAAGATATTTAATGACGAAGATACATCTATATATTGACTGACTGACACCATCTTCCGAAGGGTTATTGAACTATGTGAACAAGACAAAGTCAGCAAAGCCATCATCAGCCAGTTCGTCATAAAGGCAAATTTTATGTGCGGCAGCAGTTCGCGTCTACAACTTTATTTTTGGATCTAAATTAATATGAATGCACACCCCACTCGTAAAAAAAAAAAACAACATTTAAGTCACCGAGTGTGCTGCATCCTCTCTCTCAACAACCAGAAACGCAACACTCCTTCGCAAATGGTATATTTCTTTGATTGGATTCTTGAGAATTTTTTTTTTTTTTTAATACTGGGTGTCTTCTTCAATTACGAACCATTAAGACTCGTTGGTTAAATTCAATAAAACACACAATGCGAACAAGCATAAATCACGCCCAGTATAGTTATAATCAATTTACATTAAGGCACGCACTTAAGTGGATTTCTTAAAGGAAATGACCTTTAAATTGAGGCAAGGACCGTTTCAGAAATTAACAGTGAATTTATTTGATACGATTTAGCACTTGGTTGTTGTAGAAAAAAAAAAACAATCAATTATCATATGAATAACAATATGATAAAAAAACTAACTCAGATAGTCTGTTTATTTATTTTGGATTTCGATAAGTAAAAACCCATGCAATACTGTCTGACTAAGCTTTTTCGTTTCTAACCTAGTAAAGGTAGAAAAGATACACATACAAATTGTATAAGATACTTTTTTTTTTTTATTTGCTTGGATTATTTTTTTTTTTATAATTCTCCTTCATCAAGGCCGACAAATAACTTCAATTCTATGACTATGATTATTAAGATACAACTTCAAATGACTGTTATTCAAATTAATTGCTTTTTGGATATGTTAATTCAAATTTTTTGTATTTTAATATTTTTTGTGTGAAAAAATGTCGTCAAAGGTAGGTTATCACGAGTAAAAAAAAAATAAACCTAGAAGAATACATTCTTATTGTTCTTCATTCAGATACATGTGGCACAATACACAGAGATAACAATTTTACGTTGTTTTATGCCAACCAAACAGGTTGGTGAATGCGTTTTCACTGGATTTTTTTACAATTTTGGTAAGAAAATCTTTTCTAATTAAATTTTTTGGAACACAGAAGTATCTTTTCTATACATCTATTTATCTATTACAACAAATAGTGGTAAAAGTATTTTTTTTTTAAATAATTACAAGTAATGCAAGAAGTTGAAAAAGAGGACCGCTCGATATCGAATTTATAATGGAACTAAACATAACAAAGTGTCTTAATTCAAGAAAACCCAAGTCTACAAATATTATATCTAAAATACACCAAACACACACAGAAAAAAACAACTAATACAATAAAAATAAATACATTCACAACTTGAATTAAAGTAAAGGAACAGCGAAACAAAAAAAAAAATATACAGCAAGTGTATTTGAGAGTATCTGTGTTTGGTTTTAGTTTTGTGGAGAAACCATAAGAAACCAAATGTGAATGAATGGCCTAAGGTTGTAGTTAGACTAGGAGTAGATGTGGAGTAGTGCTAGAGCTAATCCGAATCAAATTGAATACACTTTTTGTGTAAGATAGTTGTGTGAGAAGTGTGTTTTCCTCGGCAACGAAGGTTGTTTTCAAAAAAAAAAAAAAAAAAAAAAAAAAAACAACAACAATAATAAACTATCATCACGAGCAACTTTGCAAATGATTGTGATTTTTGTTTTTTTGTTAAGACGATCTTAAAGCAGCAGTGAGAGAGAGATTGATCAGAACAGGTATGCAAAAGGTACTCGCAATCTTATTTTTATACCCGAGATACATATACAGATGAACCTTATTCTTGTCGCACATACCCACTTATAAAAATTAAAAAAAAAAAAAAAACAGAAGTTGTATCTTTTGAATGGTCTTTTCTCGTCTTGGTCACTATTCGGGAAATTCAACTTTTAACAACTTTGGATGGAATTCAGCACGAATTTTTGCAGATTGTGAATTGGAGAGACCCCTACTCTACCTCTAAATTATAGAGGTTGAGGATGGATGGATGTTTTGGGGGTTTTTGTCGTTTTGATGTTGTAGGAGTATATTTTGTGGTCGTGTATAAGAGTGCACAAAGTGACGTCACATTGGAATAACAATAAATGATGTCATCTTGAATTGTGCAAAAAGAGGTTTATAGAAGTACCTACTTGTATAGATACCTATATACATAAATCAGAAGCAAAGTACAAGTTTTAATTAGGTTGTTATACTGATATCGTGCGGCAGGCTATAACAAAACAGTTTATTGTGTTTTGTAAAGTTTTTTTTTTTTTTAATTAGAAAATAGAAAAATAGCAAATTAATTGATTTTTAATCGATTTAAAGCATCTAAAGCAGAAATGTAGGAACATGTGAAATGATTTTCTATTGCAGTGCAGAATCAGATAATTTGGAAATATGTATGTTTTTTGTTTTAAGTTTTTTTTATCAGATTTCAGAACATAAATTTTGTTTCTTATATTTTTTCTTGAAATATCACAATGATACGGAAGACGAAAAGTGAAGTCTTCTGACTGTCAAATTGCTTGTATTATTACCCTACAGTTCTAATTGAATATCTTACAGAGTTGTTAAAAGTAGTTATTAATAGTTTCACATTGAATTGCCTTTTCGACTTCCTTGTGAACTGTTTAAGTGTTTTTAATTAAATTATGTATTTGATATTTTTTTTAGTTTTGTTTAATTAAAACATTTTTGTTAGTTAACAAAAAAGTGCGTATAGGGCTTCTTGATGAACCAGTTTTCATTGAAAATCTTATACCATTTATTAAAAATAATATAAGTTTTTAATTAGGTCTTTGAAAGACAGTAAGTCTCTATTGAATACAATTATGTACCTAATTGCATAATACTAGCTACAGTAACAGAAACAGAGACTAGATTTTTTTTGCTGGCGCAGTCGGTTGAGGCTAGTTAGTGATTTTCTCAATGGGGTTATCCAGTTGAGAATGGGACACATATTAAAAAAAAACAAAACAATGCTATTTAGCATGGGGAATCAACCCACAGTTTCGAAGTTAGCAACCTTGCACTGAATTATTGCTGCCCGCACTATAAACTTAAGTCCACAATAAAACAATAACAATGGTAGAGCAATATTTGTATTTCTTATTCAATAAATTTTAAAATATACATTAAGAAAGATATGATATTGTTTCGAATAAGGTAAATTAAAGTGGACCAACTTACCCCATTGATGGGTCATGTTGAACCAGGATATGGGGTAAGTTGGAACAGATCCATATTTTTTTTAATTAAGAATTTAAAATAATCAAAACATTTTTAAACAATTTTTAAGAAAAAGTCAATTAAGACCTAATGGGAATTTCATGGAAACTTTTTTCCCTCGGATGTTTTCCCAAATTACATACAGTTCTCCATATTGATTTTTGGATAAAATTTCGCGTGAAAAATTATCTCAATAACCCAAATTATTATAAAAATAGACAAATCTCAGTATTTTCATATACCTAACTTTTCGTCTGTTTCAATTTACCCCACATTAAGTCTAAAAAAAAGATTTCATAATATCTTGAAAATAAGAAAATACTGACTAACTTCAAAAATATGATCTAATAACTATACTCGTACTGATAGGGCTTAATTTTCTCTTAACTGAACTGACATCTCACACTCACGTAAACTTGCAATCGATCCCTGAAACATGGAGTTTCAAAATATTACTAGATAGAATGGACTATTTCATGTAAAAGCTTGTAAAATTTTCAATACCAAACTCGATGTGTTGATGTTTTAATGACGTAAAAAACAAGTTGTACCTCCCTTGCTTTTCAAAAAATGATCTGTATTCTATTGTATAATGCCTTTTACGAAAAAAAAATTACTTGAGCAAAAGGAAATAGATTTCATGCTGTAACAAGTTCAAAACAATAAACAAGTTTTATATGTTTGTTATGAAATCTTCAAATGGAATGTATAGAACAATTCTGGAATTCATATTTTTTTTTTTTTAATTTTTTACTACCCTTATGTAAATAAAACCTTACACAACCTCTAAAAAGAAACGATTGTTCAAGTGTAAATGCGAAGAAAAACCCAACCATCTGTTGTTTGAGAGCAAAATAGTAGACGAAAAAAAAAAAAAAAACGAGTAAACATTGAGAAATGAGTAAGCATGAGAAATGTCATCAAATTGGTATCAGAGCTAACATCCCTTAGCGCAAGTAAAATATATGTAACGACATTATAAAACTATCTCAAGAATATATAAAGAAACTGCGTATATGATAACCTGATCTCTGGCATTCTTCGGTCATATAGGTAAGGAATAAGACTATCAGGGGTGAATAGTTTAATATAAAATGTAAATGAACCTATAAGAACCTATTGGAAATAGCTTGAGATAAAATAATAGCAAACAAATATTTGGATTTCAAAACGATCTGTTTTCAATGTTAACAAACCAATCAAGTTAATAGGAAAATCTGTTTAGGGACAACAAAAATATGACAGCTGGTATCAGACAAACAAGTGTGTTTTAATATCGTTTGGATAAATTATTCAAAACTATTAAAATATTTAATTAATTCGTTAGCAAGATTATACGTAATTCGAAAAACTTTGCGAACAGAAACATTTTAATTTAAAAATAAAACTATACATAATTTAAAATTTTATTTAAATATTTAATTATACTCTACTTAATAAAAATTAATTTGACTATTTTTATTGTTTTTTTAATTTTCTTCACTTACTTAGATAAATTTTAATTTAGATCCGTTATTTAATTCAAATGTGAGATTGTTAGAAGCAGGTTTTTGTGATTGCGAGATTATAAAAGTGGGATTCTAAATTTGCGAATTATCTTTTCCGAGATAAAAAAAAAACGTGATCACATTATTCGAAATTTTAATATGCGGGATATCTATAATGCTTCCATTAAAGCTACAATAAGAAGACATGCACAAAAATCTTCCATTGATTTTCGGATATCAAGAAAATTCAACGAAAATTACCGCAAAGAACGAAAATCAAAATTTTCCTAAAAGAAAACAAGAAGTTAAAAACTTAAAAATCTTGAAGGGATTTTTTTAATTTATTGACATCCTAAGGATCTTACCAAAGATTTTAACAATTTAAGACTTGACAGATAGAAAACAAAATATATTTTGACATATGTAGTGTATAATTACTTTAATATGTCACCGCAAAGTACTAAAACAACCTTTTTCCCAAAAGAAAACAAAAATATAAAATTTAAGTATTTTCCAGAGGTCGTTTTTTGAGTTGAGTTGAGGCTGAGGCATGTCGAGCACGCTCTGAGCAGAATGCTCCGATGCACTAAGTCGTCTTTCTTCAGTTTCATGCAAAATCAAATTCTTAAAAGAACTGTTGAATTAATTTTCTGCTGAATAATGACAACTCCTTTGACTTGAGAAAATAAATTAATTAAGCACTTGTTCTTGTGCAAGAGATCCTATTAATTTCCAAATGTATGGCAACACCGTATGAATGACAAGACATGAACAGAAACATTGAAATCAATGCTCTGGCGGTGAGAATTGAAATTACATTTTGGATCACGATAATTGAACCCGATAGAACACAGGATCTTGTTGTGTTTGTGGGTAAACTGATGATCCATATGGTTCATCTCAGATAATAAAACACGGATAATGTTATTCTGGTTATGTGAAAAAGTAAATCGCATAAATTTAAATAAATTGCTCGAATTTTTCAAAACAATTATTATCGAGCGGATAAAGACAAAGAATCGAGTTCATACTCAAGACTCATTAGCCGGGGTCACAGTTTGGTCAATCGTGTGTCTCAATATAGGAACTCCAAGCGCATCGTGCTCTAGAAGATTGCGGAATTTTCGTTGGAGGCCCTTTCAAACATTTAGCCATTTAGACTATACCGATGACATATGTTTATGTTGAAGATTTGTTTGCTACAAATTAAATACGTCATCCCCAAAATATTAATTTGGCAGTGAAGTGAGCCCTGCCTACCACTTTATATTCTTAAAGGATCAAATACAATGGAAAATTAAAAATCTTTACTGTCAGTTTAGTTATTTTTGAATAAATTGCACGACAAATCTACGACGAAAAAATAAGAAAATTGTTTAAGTTATCCTTTTTAATTTTCAATTGGATTCTGGGTTATTTATAAAAAATTCCTGCGACATTTTTTTAGTCACACAACAAATTCACGAGAATTAATCCAATAGATAAACTTTTGAAATTTCAAAATGGTAGTTCTAATTCTAAAGCGACCTTTACCCGGTCAGTCAGAGGACGCCAGTCATCTACACATATAATCAGTCATCAGGCAAAATCAAAAGGGTTTTGATTTTTCGTCAAACAAATGCACGCATACAGACTTATTTTTACAAACACTAAATTACAGATTGATGTCAAATGACTGACCGTGTAAAGGTAGCTTAACTGATGGACATTTGACATGTCCGTCAAGCAAGCACTACCACTTTGAAGTTTCAATTTTCAAAAATTTAACTATTGTATTGTTACTAGATGCTCTTCCTCTTGTGACAAGCTGTCAAAGTCCTCAATAGCTCAATACAAAAAATTAAATAATAGGCGGCTGGATCGCAAGATAAATTTAAAATACAAGCTAGAAATATGAAAAAATACATTTCTTGTAAGTTTTAGGGAGACTATGATATTAAAATCGTAATATCAGTGAAAGTTCAAAAAAAAAAAAAAAATGCTATGGTTTGTTTAATAGTCAAAGTAAATATGAATTCTTTTTTTTTTTTTTAATTTTGATAACATTTCTTACACTGCTGTTTGAAGAAAATCATGCAATTTATCAGAATAAAAGTCGAAACAAAAAAATGTATTTGCCCTTAGCCTTAGTCATTCATGGTCACTAACTTATTATATCATTTGACGTTTAAATAATAATGGGAATTTTTCTCACGACAAATGTATTTTTATTTTGCTTTCAACAAATTGATAAAACAAAAACATTTGGTTGCAATGTGTTTCAGTAAATTTGCAAGGTCAGCCAGATATACAATTTCTTTATAAATTGTTCTACTTTAAGTTTTATCGACGAAACATTTTAGTGATAATGAGTTTTTTCCTAAATACTCTTCAGTGGTCATACGAAAATGTATTTTGTCAAATCATTATTAAGAAACAACATTTTTTGATCAGGTGTGTTTCCAAAAAAAACATTTTTTTTTGAGAGTTTCGTCTTGTGTTGTTACGTTTTGTTTCCCATTTTAATCCTATTATTGAATATCAATTATATCAGACATTTTGTCTGATTGATCGTATGTAGAAATTGTACACTTTCATACTTGATCTCTTTTCAATTTGTAAAACAATAAAACTGACAAAACACCTCCGACGCGGGTTGTTATCTAAAATTTGCGTTCAACCGTTGACAATAGTTTGATTGAAAGCTTGTCAGTTAAAATATTTGATTGCAATTTCAAGTTAGTAACTCATATAATCATGCATATATATGTATGTATGTCATGATATGTTGCAAAAATATATAGGATTACGCCTACGAAGTCTGGTATAACTTATTTAAAAACGTTTGGGCGTTTATTCAAGCAAATGCTTCAACTTGACAGAGCGATAGACGACTTAACACAAATAATACTCTATAGCTCAATATAGTCAAATATTTTTTTTTGTTTCAACTAGGTAGGTACCTGTGATGATGATGTGTATCTTTCTGCAGAAGGAGATTAATTTCATCAGATAGGTATATATATAGAAAACAACTTTATTTTAGCGACTCATTTTAAGTGACCGGATTTGGCAGAAAATATTACATACTTTATTACTTAGGCGTACTAGTTTAGTTTGAAAAAAAAGGTAGGTAGGCAAACGCCGACGTTTTAACGCCTACGAACTGGTATACGGTTGTATTACCTAATAAGACCGACAACGACGACAACGATGAATAAGATCGTTACTTTCCATTTGCTTTATCGATTGGATGTCTCATGCCATGCATTGTTCTTGCGTGACTTGTTGTATCTTTATATTTAATTTAATGAATGAATTTCTACTTTGACTTGAAACGGAAAAGATGCGTAACATTCATAGTAATTCATATTACGTGTGTCACATAAATCTGAGAGAAGTGACCATACATTTAAGTTGAGTCATGGAGACTACCTTAATCCGAATTAATGTATAAAAAAGTCCTTGAGTATATTTTTTTTGTGTAAAACTTAAATGCGTGCTTGAATACTGTCAAAGTAAGTACGTACTCATTCATCTAATTACATAATTCATTAAAATGTGTGCCTTAATCCGAATCATTATAACAAAAAATAAATTAAGGTTGGTATATGGTGGTGATTACTTAACCTTAAGTGGATTTTTGTCTCATTGAAATTGTAGTACTGTCTTGTTTATGTTTGTCTTTGCGGGGACACTTCTTATTATAGTCCATTAAAGTTGAGCAAATAATTTGTGTCTTTCTTGAGACAGATTGATTGTTATCTTTGAAATGGCCTCACTGTGCATGTCATTTAAAATCAATTTTTCTGTTTTTTTTTTTTTTAACTATAGGTATGCATCTTCTACAATTTTAAACAAATATATTTCAAAACTGCTTTTTGATTGCTTTTCACTTTATAATTGACATTTTGTTAAGTTGTACAGTTTTCTGTACCAGAGAGAGATTAATGATACTTGATGTCGGTTAGGTTTAATGTCAAAGAGTATCTATAAATATGGGTTCGATTCAGTGTCATGTTTTATTTAAATTGAACAGATTTTTTTACAAAAAAAAAAAATAATGGATTTAAACTTACATGCATGAATAAGCTTTTTGAAGTACTTTGCAGTTTCTAAGCGGGTTCGCATATTGTGTTGGTTGATTTTGTAAAATCAACTCGATAAAAAACTACAATATTCTAATAGAACAAGGATCTTCAGAAAAAAATCGATTTTCTGCAAATATTTGCAGTTAAAATTACGAAAAATATTTCGATACTTGTTTAAACAAAATTAGCAAGCATATAAGGTTTGTAAAATGTATTTACAACTTTATAAAAAAAAATTGCATCACTTAAAATTTATTTGTTCACATTTGCTGCAAAACAATTGAATATTTTTTCTGCAGGTATTTTTTTATTGCAATTTTTGAGTATTTTGCTTTTGGCATCACTGTCTGAAACATTGAAACTTTGTTTTAGTTGTTTTTTTTTTTCACAAAATAATCTTTTTAACAGCAAATAATTTTTTTATACTGCAAATGTTTTTGTTTGCAGAAAACTGTGAATTCTTCATTTATTAACGCTCATTTTACATTATTTTACAATGAATTAAATGTTTGCTGTAAGCAGTTAAAATGACATCTAAGTCAAAAGCTAAAAAAGATGACAAGTCGGAATCCTTGCAGAATTCGCTCATAAGACCATCAAATATAACTACCACTGCAGCCTCTTAAAATTGTTCTTCCTCTTCTTAACGATCTAATGACTAGAACAAGATAAATAATTTGCGTGAAATATTGTAGCAAATGGTAAACAAAATATATAAACAAAATATATTCAAAATTCAAAATTTTTGCGCAGTTCTCTTGTTTGTAGCAAACTATTTATTCTTTTGCTCGTATACAGGCTAGTATTGTTGCATGTAATGTTTTTTTTAGCGAATTTGATTGCTCGTTTCAGCGTATCTTTCAAGAAACCAAAGAAGAATCAGCTCATTGGTTCAGCAAATCTAACCGCAGCTTATTTTAATTTTGCACCTACTGTTTTAAGAAGAAAAAATATTTGCAATTCGTGTGAAATATTAAAGCAAGATACAAACAAAGCTAATTTTCTTAAAATCATTTGTTTGGAGCAAACTGTCTATTCTTCTGGCAATATTTGATTGCAACCGATATTTTACATTGAATTTGACTATTTTTCTGTGCGCAACATTTCTCTAAGTCAAAAGTTAGCCATCCGAAATAACTGAAGGATTTGATCATACATCCAAAAATTTAACAGTAATCTAGTTTAACCTTTTATCTTCATTTTATCAGTTTCAGGAATAAAAAACGTTTCGCAAATGGCAAACAAAGTGTGTAAACTAAAATAACTTGTTTACATGACTTGTTGCTGCAAATGTTTTTGTTTGCAGCAAATTGATTATTCTTCTATTTATACACACACATATATTGATGAAAGCAATATTTTGCAAAGAATTTGATTGTTTGTCTGCACGCGGCTTAAGATAAACTAAAGTCAAAAAATAAATTTAAAATTCTGCAGAAAGTCCAGCAAATCTTTTTTTAACGCTTTTAGTATAACAAAGAAGGTTTGTGATTTACGTCTTATATTGCAACTAATGGTAAATCGAATAATAAAAAAAAAAACAAGCAAACAAAGCTAACTTGTAAACATCACGTGTAAAATGGTTGCAGGAAATGCTTTTGTTTGCAGCAAAATGTTACTTTTTCTATTTAAAGGCGCACACTCGTTCGTTTTTCCGCAGTTAAAAGAAATGTATTTGAATTAATTTGCTGAAAATTAATTTTCTGTTTATAAATACAAATATTGTTGAACGAAATATTTAGCATTTATTGATGCAGCTAAAGAAAAATGTAACTCAAAATATCTTAATTTTTCGCCTAATTTATAATGGGTTCAGGGAAAAAATAACTATAGCGATCTGAGTGTAATATTGAAGCAAATGGAAAATAAAAATTACAAAAAAAGCTAGGTATTCACATCACAAGCAACAATGTTGTTGCAAACGCTTTTGTTCGCAGCAAACTGTTGTATTTTCCATTCATAAAAGTAAATTTTGTAAGAAGCATTTTTTTTACAGCGTTCGTTTTTTCTGCAATGTTAGAGAATTGTATTGTAATTAATTTGCTCAAATTAACAGCACATCATAGCTACTTGAACTCGTCAAAAATATTTCGGCATGCATTATTGTCTAAAAAAAAGTTATTTTTTTTTCAATTTCAATGTGAAGGTATGAATGGAGAATCTTCCCACAGATGATGTGTTTCACTTATACGTACGATGTCAGGAAGAACAATTGAAAACTTCTTTAGGTAAGCAACATTATTACTCAAACAATTATAATGAAAGAACATTAAATCGCTGAATAAAAGTTTATATTGCCACATATTTTGTTTACTTTTTCAACGTAGAGTTGTCAAAAACACGATCTTCGACTAAGTATACTTTAAAACAATAAATGTCAAGATATGAATATAATCGTAACCGAAATATGGTTTCACAATTTATTGTTTCGTATGACAAGTGGCACCAACCAACCACATCTGTATCCCTTTTGAAGTCATGGGAACAAATAACAAAATAAACATCTGCTGTTCTTCTGAACAATACCCCTTTTAAATAAAAAAGATCTAGGAGTTGGCCAGACGGCACCATAAAGTAGTAATACTACATTTAAAATATAAAATGGTATATGCTAAAGAAAATGCATGGGGGTAACCCAAGTCAAAATACAGTTGTATTTATATTTTGTTGAGGTTAACTGAAAATATCTTTACTTTTACTTTACTGTTCATTAATTGTTGTGTGTAAGTCAAAATAACTTTTTTATTGGTGGAATGTTCACATCTCTCGCTGTCAACCTGGCATGCAGTGTAATCTATTTAGTTTTGCATTTAATTGCACTCTTTTGCTCTCATTAATATTTAATTGTAGGTGTAAATTTGCGTTCTCCTGCATTCTTTGTAGCTTTCAGACTTAGATTTTGCAGTCATTTTTATACATTTGCCATAATTTGTATTATCTTCCACTTTTTCGCTTTTATGTACTTTTTTGCAGACTTTCGTTTAAGTTTAGTTGGTATAGGTAAGGTATACAATATTTTGCAGTTATTTGCAGTCTTCGCTTTTTAGATTGTTTTAGAGAGGTCAATTCTATGGATAATTTTCGGTCCTGTATGCATAAACGGTGAGTAAAGGAGAAGATTGAAATAAACTTTGCGGAATTAACCAGGACAAAAAATCTACCTACACCTACAGTCATAACAGTAGAGGTCGACAAATAAAAAGAGATGGATAAGAGAAGCAGATGGACCATGATGCTTCGGACCGGATATTTTTCAAAACGAAAACAGCGACTTAGTGGAGCAGAGAAGTTGAAAAGAATTTCAACCGATTTGGCGTGTGAAACTGAAGACAACTAATTAAGCTAGAGATCGACTGACTGACGAAGACTACTTTAAGTAAGTAACAAAGTAAATTAACTAAACCAAAAATTGTCTATAGGACACAATCTTTTTTTCGAAAATACAAATATAAAATAATTTTTTAATAAATTTAATTTTACTCTCTTTAAGTATTTAGTTAATCTATAGATCTACGGAAATTTACAACTTGGAGATCTTTAAAAGTATTTTTATCTTTTAGCTCATATTCTTCTTTCGTTTTTTTTAACAGAAAATTAAAAAAATACAAAAAGAAAGAGCCTCACGTTGAGCGCCAACTTAAAAAAAAATATTTGCTATTATGGTTCGACTCTATTTGAAAATGGAACCAGTTCGAAATTAAAGAAAATGATATCTAGTGTATTTGAAACTTGAAAATATTTCATCAACGAATTTGTTTGTTCTAACCTGTAAAATCTTGGGCCAAACAATTATTTTAAAAAAAAATATCTATCAACGCATTTGTGTGTAGTAACTTGTTGAATCTTTTTTGAAGCAGTTTAAAAAAAGATATAATTGGCTAGTTATTTTCTGCCTCTCTGTTTTTTTAGTTTTTATTTTTTGGGGAAACTCAAATTTTGACCAACAAGAGACCCACGTTGGGCGCCATCTGTAAATAATGTATTTGCGTATATGTAGCTAATACGGATTAACAAATCTATTTAAAAATTGCAACACTATTTTTAAATTAAGGAGAATGAAAGTATTTTTTGTATTGAGATTTTTAAAAAAGGTATCAAACTATTCTCTTTAAAACTTGAAGAGATCTTATCAACGCATTCATTTGTTTTAAAAGAATATATCTGTTTTTAATTTTACTTTTTAAAAGAAATTTTAATTTTGACGAACAAGAGCCCCACGTTGGGCGCCATCTGTTGAAAATATATTTGCGTAAATGTAGCTCATACGAATCGACGTATCTATTTGTAAATTGAAACTTTTTTATTAAATTATAAAGACAATAGCACACAAATACCAATGTAATTTTTTGTTTGTTAAGAAAACAGTTTCTTTTTTGAACGGATCCATTTTTTATATGTTTTTAAGGGTTTGACGTTACAATGGTTTCAATGCTAACATATTTAAAACCATGCCTTACTTTCGCAAAAGCTATACAAATGGTGTTTTAACTATGGCATCCAAAATGAGCTATTAAATTGCAATTTAACTATTTCTTCTAAAAAGGTAACACAAAAATTAATGCAAAAATAGTTACATCTTATAAACTATAATGAATGAGTTCTTTGGTTATTTTTCATTCTCTGTAGAAATTTGTTTTTTGGCAAAATGTGTGTAGGAAGTTTATTCACTGTGCCTACACATGCACTACCTTTCTTGAAATATTCAAGTCTCGTATTCTCTGATTAAGTAGCTATCAATTTATAACTTCCACCATATGTGCAATTTTCCAATTAAATTTATTGACTTGCAATACAACTTATAAACTATAAATAATAAAATGATACGATAAGAGATAAATTAATGAAAAAGATGCTGCAATTTCGTTTTGACCTCTTATTGGAGGGTTAATCACAAGACAAAACAAATACTAACAAAAGTTCAGTAACATTGTTTAAACAAAATAAAACTCGTTAACAATATTATGTTTGTTTGTGTTAAATATTTATGAGTAAGTTAAATATTTATAGAATTGCACATGAGTGTGCCAGCTCTAATGGTTCAAAGTACCTACTTCTTAATGACCTCATAACCTAAACGTCTGTTTCATTATAATCCACCATACAAACAGCAACCCCAGCTTTATTGGCGAGGAGCAGAGAATGAGCGAAAGATAAAGCGAAAAAATCAATTTCACACCCTACATTGATACCTAACTGCATGAATGCATATGTATATTTTTTTTTTTTTCCTGTTCTGTCAATAAAAAAAAAGAAACAGGAATTTATAAAATTTAAGAAGAACAAAATAAAAAATATAAAAGCTCAACGACATTCCAGGCGAAGCCTGATTCTGATTCACATGATGCAACGCCAACTAAAAAAAAAAAAACTCCAACCATTCGAACATATTTGCATAAGGCAAGCTTAAAGAGAGCTCCCTTTGTAGATGATGTGGATGACGTTATATTGATTTAACGAGAATTAAGTATGACATCAACAACCAGCAGCTGCTGACTCTCGATATATTTTTGCACGAATTTAGTTTTAAATTGAATTAAAGCTTTAACATCATAACTATATAGAAACTGTGAGTTGGATGTTAATTGATTCCAAGGACCTGCGCTGCTTAAGCACGATTTTAACTTTCGATTATGATGTGTTGTTTAGAATATTTAATTTATTTATCTTTTTGCACAAAATATGAAAACAATTTTTTTTTTCTGATAATTTGTTAAATTAATTATTTTTTTTATTTTTTTGTATCTTAAACAAACCGAACCGAATTATTTTAGTGATACACTTGACTTCGCGTAGGTAGACCTAATAGGAATTAACTGTTTAGGTATTTTTTCTGCGTCATTCGCAAAAGCCAACTTCTACCGCCCATGTACAAACCAGTTTCGTTACTAAACATATTTAACTAAAAAAATTCCAATCCAACATCTACCGGAGCAGCAGCAGCAGCAGCAGCGCCCAGAAAACCCACTCTAGTGCTCCATTCTTCTACATAGGCATTTTTATGCTTGCGATATTAAAGGTACCTTCTTATAAGGGGTAAGCTTTGGATTCATAAGAAAATTGATCGAAGTCGAGTTTGAAAACGAAGGTAGAGAAAAATCGGTCAAGTAGTTATTTTTAGCATTTTTTTAGATTTCTTAGAGAACAATAAAATAAAGACAAAATAGAGCCCACGTTGGGCGCCATTCCTACTGCCAAGCAATAATTATATTTGATATTTTCGATATAATTTTTTGCCTTTGCTTTTTTTTTCTTTTTTTTTAAATTTAAATGTTGACATATCTTTTTTGTAAAATGAAAAATTAGTTTGAGATAAAAAAGCAAAAATATCATCGATAACCGTTATAGTGCAGATACAGTTATTTTCAAGCTTACAGTGACCTACAGCAACAAACTCCGTGCGTATTAATCGGCTTGTGTTGAAAATGTATTTGCGTTAATTTGAAAATAATGAGAAAATAGTTTTTTGTTTTCATTTTCAAAATATTTAAATGTTGAAGAGATTAATCAAGGAATTTGTTTGTCTCAACTTATCAAATCATCGGCAAGGAGTTTGTTTTTAAATAAAGATTCGATTGGCTTATTATTTTCGTTTTTTTTTTTTGTTTTTTTTTAAGGAAATTCAAAATTTTGACGACGAAGAGCCCCACGTTGGGCGTCATCTGTTGAAAATATAGCCCGTACAGATCGACATTTAAGTTTTGTTTTGTTAACATTCACGAATAAAATCCCCATGTTGGGCGCCATCTGCTAAAAACGTATTTGCTTGAGTACGCAACGACATATCTTTATTTAAATTAAAAATTATGAAGAAAATATAATTTTCATTTGGATTTTTAAAATATATGCAACTGTTGAAATCAAATCTTCGGTCAAGAAGTTTTTTAAATAATTTTAAATATAACAATTCGATCGACTAATTATTTTTTGCCTTTCGCATTTTTATTTTCTTTTAGAAGAAATTCAAACTTTGACGACAAAGAGTCCCACGTTGGGCGCCGTCTGTTGACAATATAGCCCGAACAGATCGACACTTGTGTTTGTAAATTGGACCAATATTTTAAAATTGTACGAAAAAATATCAGAATTTATTTTCTCTGCAAACAAAAAGATTTTGAAAACAAATAGAAATTTTCGTTTTGGCAAGGAAACTAATTAGTCTAAAGTCAGCGTATAAACGAATCGTCAATCTTTCATGGAGTAAAAGCTATTTCTCGAAAATTGTATACTGTTTGCAAAAAAAATTCAAATTTTAACTTAAATGTTTAAACCCAATAATTGTGCAAGTGTGTCCAACTCATAGGACACTTTACTTTCTTTCAACAACAACGTCTACACATGACAACAAAAAATTTAGTTTTTTTTTTCCTTTTTTGAAAATTAGAAATAACTACTACAGACGTGTGTTGGCGCAAGTCACCGTACTAGTCGTGCGACGAACGGAGAAGCTGGCGACGACGACTAAGACCAAGACTACAACAACTACAATAGTTTTTCTTTTTAGCTCTAAAGATAACTTAGCTATTCTGGCGCTAGGTGGCCCATACTTCGGGAAAACTTAGTGGTATTTCCATTGACTGACCAGTGTATGCCGGGGGATACTTATTTTATTATTATGCTCTCTGACTGACTGTTTGTGTTGTTGTTTTTATTTTGTTATTGATAGTGTGTTGCTGTCGTGGTCAATGCTCAAATAGAAAGTATAATATCTTAAAAGTGGTATATAAGATTGTGGACAACTGAGTAGGTCATCCCCCTTTTAAATGCAACCTGCTTAAGCGCGATGGATGTTGAAGTATTTTAATTTGTTCTACTTATGGGGAATTCATTTGTACGTCTAAAATAATTAGTTGTGTTTGAATCAATTGAATAGACTTTGTTAAAATAGATGTAAGTAAAATTATAAAAAAGTTGTCAGTTTTAAAATGATTTGTAGGAATTTTTTGTGTCATTTGTATTTTCTCAAAATCGTTAGAATTGTTACAGAGGTAGTTAATAAAATCGTTAACGTATGTAACGATTCTAATCGATGTAAAGGTACCAACGCACACAAAAGGATTGATTGAGAAAAATAATTCACTATGCCTTGGCTTTCGTCATGAGGCTGTCGTGCAAAACAATATACATATGTGTACATACGTATATAAAACCTATAACAAGTTTATTTCATTAAAACTCATATGGAGTCACCTAGGACCTTTGGGGAAAGGGATCTAACTTGAACTTCAGATGAAATAATAACGAAAATTTGAGTGAAGAGTCCATTTGAATTTCAGATCAAGGAACTCGAAAATATCGGGGAACGAACCCCACTTGAAACTCAAAGAGAATACGAATACCCATTGAATTGAGTGGAAAAAGAACCCTTTTAATGGGGTAAGACGTAAGAGAGTCCAATTGAAAGTCGAAGAGAACTCACTTGAACTTCAGATAAAATAACAATGAAACGAAGAATAGCCACGATCAGATTAAGTAACCAAGGGGGAGGATATAGGATTGCCTTAAAATTCAAGGAAGTAACCACGGAATATCAGGAAAAGAGTCTACAAGAATCTTAATTCTAGAAGCTCGGGAATGTTGGGTTTACTTGAAATTCCCGATGAAGTAACAGCAAATTGTGATAATATACAACATAATTGAAGCTCTGGAAATACGGGAGAAGAGTTCACTTGAAATTCAGACGAAGTAACCACCTTTTTAGAGAAAATCGCGTAAGAGAGCTGACCTTAGCTCCTGTAACTAATTTGAATCTCCTTGATCGAATTCAGAAAAGAGCCTTAAAAATGATAGGGGACAGGATTATAACGGAAACATTTGTGTCACTTGAACACCGCCGAAATAGCCAGTTGCGTTCCTCCTCTGAAACAATTCAACCGCAATACTCGTACTGCAAGGAATGCCCATCAGTTTACCCTTGAGCCCAACTTCGGACGAACATTTAAGTGCAGTTTCTTTTTTTAGCCGCACTACACGAATGTGGAATGCTTTACCCGGCTCTGTTTTTCCCCTCCATTTTAATCTTCAAGCATTCAAAACCAATGTGCATCGGTATCTCCTTTCGACCCCTATTAAAATTTCCTAAACGCTCGTACTATATGTTAATCATATAAAGGGTATTCATAACCTCTTGAGTGCGTCCAAAAAAAAAACTAAAACTCAGATGTTGCGAGCTGGGAGGCAACTTAAAACTTGAAGCAGGGAAACTGGGAAGTTTAGGTATAGGTAACTAGAAAATATCAGAGAAAGTCAAACAATCGGAAAGAAACTTATTTCAATTCAAAAATAGATTCTGAACAGAACTAGAAACTAGTAGTAAATCGTAAGAATACTAGTAAGGAAAAAAGCCCCAACTAACTATATTTACAAACTTCCGGCAAAAAGAGTGTAGTGTGAAGTATTAAGTTTAAAAGAAATAAGTCATTTTGGTAAAAAGAAAGTGTGAAGCAAGAAGGTTAAAAAAAAATTTATTTTAAATTCTCTAGCGATAATTGGATGTCTTGACTGGTAGTCGAAGATGCTATTGATAATAATTCGGTGGAAAAGAGCTGGCAGTATCAACGAAAATTTTGCAGCGGTTTGACGAGATCGAAGAAGGTGTGAAAATTTACGACTCTTTACTGTTCTAAACGGAGTGTAAGTGTCAAAATTCAAATGAATTTTCGCTGGGCTAAGGAAGAATAACGTGAAGTAATGGAAAGCAATTTTCTCCAATTACACTTGATACTTTTTCGGTAAAAATACAATGTAGTCAAAAAGTATTGAAATAAAAGCCAATAAGCTTTCATCAACTTTTATGCATGCATCTTCACTTTTGCTTCTTTTTTGTTTGTAGAAAGACAGTGTGAAGTAAGAAAGTTAAAGAAAAAAAAATAGGTGATGAGCTCCAATAAGCAATAAATCTTCACTGCTAATTAATCAATTTTTTTTTGTAGAAAGACAGTGGGAAGTTAAAAAGTTAAAGAAACATTTAGGTGATGAGCTCCAATTAGCAATATATCTTCACTGCTATTTAATTAATTTTTTTTTACTTTCGATTATAAGACAAGACATTCGTGAAAAAAAAGTTTTGAGATAACAATCAAACATGACATAACGATGATAGAGAAGACAAAAAAAGTGGGTCCGGAAATTCTATCTGTCTGTCAGTCTGTTTGTAACAGCACCTTCAGCCTAAACGGCAAAACCTATTTGCTTCATATTTGGTATGTAGGGTTTGTGAATCATTCCTTAGAGGAGAAATTTAATTTGTTTTGTCTAATTTTCTATTGATAAAATGCAAAAAAAGAAAATTGCCACGACTATTAAGGGTACCTTTCATATAACCGTTTTAGTACCAAAACTTTGCAAAAATGCTTAGTTTTAATTTTAATTAATTTTTAAATTTAATTTTTTTTTTGTGAATTCAATATTTGGAAAAAAATTATTTTGTGTAAAATAAATGTAAACTATTTAGGACTTAAAACTGTCATACTTAAAAATTGCAAAAAATAAACAGTCAAAGGTTCAAAGGATTTTTGTTGGGTTCAGGAATGAATGATGAAAATCGAAATCTTTTAGACATTTTCATATCGCTACGCTGATGCCCACAAAAAAATTGTTAATCAATGTCAAAAAAAAAAAACAAGGTATTAGTTATCCTCTTGAAACTTCAAACTTCTTAAGATCTCCGACTATATGTGGTCAAAAAAACAAAGCAAACATTTATAGCAAATAAACACCCAATCAAGTGTCAAAAATATCTGAGTGAGGCATTATACTTGTCACGTCATAGTCACCAGATGCTAATTTCTAGTTAAACACTAACCCCACAGGCTAAATCATCATATTGTGTGAATTTCGTGGTAACCTAATTTGACGGATGTGCAAATAACACAAAAACCTTTTTTTCCTTTGTCATGCCATGTTCTGCCTCTCCTTTTAAGATTTGTATGTTAAGTACGTTCCTACGCGTCTGTTTCTTGGGAAGAAACATATATATACGTATCCAATCCATAGAAATAAGCAGCATCATATAATAACGTATGTATGCGGAGTATCTGAAGCGAACAAGAAAAACAACTCAACCCATACATGTGCACAAAATGCAAATGCGATTAAAAAACACCTACTTAGTCCTAGGTCAGTGATATTAGGAATTAATAAAAAAATATATACATATATAAAGAACAGGGTTTGTACATTACGCTCTGTTAGTTGTCTTTTGAAATAATGATGAAGTTTCCAAAATTAGATTCACGTGTTTTTGAGAACATTTATAAGACAAACTGTGAGTAATGTTTGAACATAAATTAAGATACAGTTCTCCTATATTTTATTTGTTCTTCAAGAAAGAATGTTAAAGATATACCCAGAAAATACACAAACTAAACATAATTAGATAAAAGATACAAGAAAAAAAAAACTAAAAAACCGGCCGGTATCTCATAAAATGTTGAAATTATTTATATTGGGTGTCAGGCAAAGTGTGCGGCAAACCAGTGCGCTAAATTCAGAGTTTGCTTTCATTGTCGATCTGGAAAACTCAAACCTAGAGGAACGCATTACAGCGCAGTCATGGTAGCAGATAGGGCATATAAAAAAAAGTAAGCAAATGTAAACCATCTATCCACATCGAGAAATAAACATTTTTTTTGAAAAAAAATGCACATCATGTCTAAGCGCATACATTTGCTCATTTGCACTTCCTGGTTTTACACATTTAGCATTATTATATTTGCAACACATAACGTCGGAGAAGACGTCGAGAAATAATTTATTTGAATTGGGCATTTAAGTAAATGGAATATTATCAAACAATGTTTTGTAATTGATGAAGGGAAAATTGAAATATTTGTCTAGCGTTTTAATTAAAGAGATTGACTTTTATTGATTTGTGATGAAAGTTTTAATTTGAAAATTATTTATACATTCTAAAATAAAACATAAATTTGAGAGTTAAGTCGGATATGAAGTCTTTGTGTGAGCAAGAAATTTTAAGCTTTGTTTTGAAAATCCATAAGAAAGCTTTGTTGAATTGGAAAACTTGATTAGCATACGAAATACATTTTTTGTTTATGCGGCTAGCTTATGAAAATCGATACTTACATTTCCGAATTTTCTCTGAATACAATAAATTAGTATGTAAAGTTTATCAAAGAAAGATACAAAAAAAAAATACAAAGAAAAAAAAACGCCTTTTGGTACTTAAAAATATTTTATGGGTTAACATAGTTAAATATTTATGATTTTGCTTCAAATTAAAAGCTTAATTGATTGATTTGAATGTTTCTTTTTCGAGGTGTTGTTGTTTCTATTTTTACTACTTTTATGAAAAATGTACAGTTGAAAATTAGATGGATTAATATTCGTTATAGAATACGCGACCGGAACCCTCCTTACAGAGCAAACCCTCAAATTTTAGGAAATCGAAAGAGAGGAAACTCGCTTAATTTACTCTTAACTCTTTAACTGTAGAAATGTACCAGGATATTACTACATGGTTAAAAACGGCTGCACTGAGAAAACGTAATACAGCTTTCATTTCCAAATTCAGGATTCAGAGTGTTTAAGTCTCATTCAATTAAATCAATCTATTCAAATAGCCTCCAGGAGTTAGGATTTTGAGTTGCCATTTTCTTAGAATGAACAAAAAAAAATACAATTACATTGGAAAAGTATCAATTTTATACAAAAACAATTTAAATCTGAGACACTGAATTCAAAATGAATGGGATTTAAATCACTGAATGCAAATTAATTCATTGATTTAAAAAACGGAATTCAAAATAAATGGGATTTGAACATGCTGAATTCTGAAATCATTTTTGCATTCTGTGCATTCACTGAATTCAAAATGAATTGGGACTCAACTTTTTGCAGTCTGCATCCAAATTAATGCAATCACCAAATGATTCAACTCTTTTACAAATCTGCAGTCTGCCTGCACAACATGTTTAAAAACGACGCCACTGAGAAAAGTAATTTAGCTTGTAGGGTTAAAGAGAGCGAACCAAAACGTTCGACTGATTATAAAGAAAAGAATGCTAAAAATGCAAAAAAACAAAAAAAAAAAAAAACAATGTAAAGAATGCCTAAATTCGATTTTTGTTCTTGACTGGGAACGATTTTAATGGCTATCTAAAATGGATGACGTCCAATAGCGCTAATAGGTGTTTTGTAGGCCTACACGCTGACACTTATTTCTATTTCTTTTTTCGACACTTACGTCGACTTTTTGTTTGACTGGTGGAAAAGTTATAGGGTGTCAATCGGTGTTAATCGTGGTGTTAAAATCGATCAAAGTAAAGATGTTTTCTTATATTTTCAAATGGCAATTATCCATATTTTTTGGGATACTGTACGCCTACCTATACTTATAAATGCGTGCTTCATGTAAAATTCAACTTTTATTTATGAAAAATTAAAAATGTCTTGTCGTGTTTAATGAACTTTATAACCATGATCAAAATGCAACCCCCGCCTATGAGCAATTTCTGCGCACGGGCCTGATGTACACACTTCTCAAATAAAAATGACTCTTAGGCCAGGCGCGCACTTGCGTATTATTATGATGAGTATTTTCCGAATGCAAATAAGACTATTTCATTCTTTTCCCTACGTTTCGTTTCGTTGGGGTTTTTCCAACTTCTTCAGGGGAGATTAGTTAATCTTAATATTTTAAATGAAACGCGCGCACATGCGACTAAAAAATCGCGAATTTGTCTATATGTAAATATTTGCTACTTTTCATAACTTACAAATATTGCGCGCTTGGCCTTAGAAAATTACGTAGTATGAACTTTTTCTTAAATTATAAATGTAACCCTTTCAGAACCCAGAATATACATTCAAGCTTAAAAAACTAGATTTCAAACGCTTCTTTAATTTATTAAAATTTCAAATTAAATAATCCAAATTCAACATTCAAATTAATTATCCAACATGTTTAATTTAAATTTTATGAAAAGAAACAAATTGTTGTCATTCAAATCAGAAACAACAAACATAAACTAAACTCTAGTCTTGAATTTTCTTAGAAAAATAATAATTTAATTTTAAATTAGAATACAAAAAAAAAAACTTGATTAAAGGTGAACCCTATAAGACACCTATAATTCATGTCTTAATATGGACTTAACACTTGCTTTTACCAATACATGTTCAGCACAAAAAAAAAAAAACTCGAATAATGAACCTATCAGCTATTAATATTCCCAACAGTCATTTAGATGCTGGCGCCCAAAGACGAGAGCAACAGTGTGTTACTCATCGTTCATTCATCAAAAAAAATTTATTTCATTCATTAATTATTTATATATATAAATGTTGAACAATTTATATATGTAGCGAGGCAAAGAGGAAATAAGCCGTTAAAAGCAGCAATGCAATGCCTACCAAGCAGAACCCCCAAGGTCAAGGTAGCAGCAATAAGTTAGATAATACAATAACTTGGGGGCGTGCGTCAATGCTTCACGTATTATGTGAGTTTGTGGACTTTAATTTATAAAAACAGTTAACATTCAAAACATAACAAAAAAAAAAACAATAATAAGGCAAACTCCATAAATGGACATGTACCTACAAAATTCAAAGCGTTTGTTTTCTTAACTTTGTAGAACCATTTAACATTGCACATGATAGATTAATTCGTACTTATCAGCCAAACAGGTCCAAACTCAGCTAATTAACTCCAATTCACAAGTTTTATGAAAGAATAGAGAAACTATCGAACAGCAACACCTTTTCCCCCAATCGACCCACTTATACACCAATTTTAAGCGATGAAAGATAAAAAGTCAATCGTTAGCCATGTAAGTGATTGGAAGCACGCACATTGTTATTGCAATCGTGCTGCCATCTCTGGGAATGTAATAAAAACTTTTTTGATTGAAAACTACATTACCGATAAAAAGTTTGAAAATGAACACACACACACAATTGGTTTAGATATTGGATAAGTGAAGTTAACTTTATTTTCCTGCATTACCTGTCGGTGTGGTGAATTACGTCTTTCGATTTCGATCTTTAGATTTAAATTAAAATAAATTTCTTGTCGACTTACACTAAGTTAGTATTTTAATAGACTTGAAAAGAAAATTAAAAAAAGAAAGATCAATATAAATTTATTAAACAAAAGTTCATCAGCACATTTATATTAATTCTGTAGGTAGTTTTTGGGGGCGTACTTACTTGAAGATTTGAATAGATAAATTATCGTCACTTCTGAGTGGATTAATGTTAAGAATATTTGAGTATATTCTTAACATATATATATATATATCAGAGATAAATTAAGAAGATTGTATCTTTTATATTAAGGGATAGTTTTTTATTTAGCTTTAAATTTTTTTTTTTTTTAGATAGAGACAGACACCTGTTATTGCAAACGTGAAGAAGAAGCATTGAACTTACATATTAGAATTGACCAAATGATAAGTAGGTAAACTAACAAAAGGATTAAAAGTGTAGTTAAGACTCAACCAAGAATCCAATGGATTTTTTATTTATTTCTATTTTGCAGCAAAAAAAAAAAAAAAAAGAATTTTTATCATAAAACACCAGCAGCATTTTATATTATTTTTGAGCAAACAAAAATTGAAGTATTAATATATAACATTTTTTTAGGCACATGGTTTTAGATAATCAATCAATGAAAAAATGGACAGTAAATCATATCATAATGGCTTACGGAAATCACGCCAAAGATTTATGGGAATGTTTTGATGCTGGATTCTTTCTTTCGAAAAACCAAGTTTGTCAAGTTTCATAATTTGAAGTAGGTACTCTAGCAAATAATAATCGTCAAAACGAATAATAATTTTAAGTCTTCTGATTTATTTAGATTTTAGAGAAATGAATTTAATAAAATGAATTCAATAAAAAAAAAGGAAATACGTTTTATTATAACGAAACTTACCACCAAAAATATTCATTTATTTTCGTTATCGATTAGGTAGGTATCTGGCGAGAGATATGCCCGAAATGAAGCGAAATTTTCCGGTGGTTTCTCAATGTACTATTTATTAAAGTATACACACAAGAAAAACAAGGAGGGAGGGGAGGGTTAGAAGTTCCCCTTTTTTGGGCTAACACTAAGATTTACCAGGGAAATGGTTCGTTGAAGAAGAAAATTCTCCGACAATAAGTTTAAGCATTGCATATATACATATATATAAATTTATATACAATGGTTTAAGCTCATACAATTTTCTACAACTATTGTTATGTACACTTTTTCCAATTTTTTTCAACAATACATCGAGAAAAAAATCGGAAATATTTCTAACTCAAAGTGGGAAATAACTTCACCTCAAACAAGTGAAGTTATTTCCCACTAGTGGTGAAGTTATTTCCCATGTGAAGTTATTTCCCATGTGAAGGTTTTTCCCGGTGAAATTATTTCCTGCACCAAAAAAATCATCAAACATTCCGTCATATTGTCTAAACTCTAAACTATCAATCTGGCGGGAACCATAAGAGGAAGTTACATAAATTGAGTTCCATTTAAAAATATTAATCAAAATTGTGTTGTTGAAGACGAAAATAAAAATTAATGGACTGCTGTTCGATCCACTCAAAAAAATAGCAACATAAAAAAATGATTATCAGAAACATGATTCATGATCCATGTAGCTTACCTAATTCTTCATGCATGTCTGATAACAAATGCACCAAACAATACCCGGGAGACTATTCCTCGCAATGACTTAAAGCATTATACCTTTATTGGACAAACAACACGCAATTTTTTTTTATTTGACAGAGAATGAACAAAGCTTTGGTATTGCAGGATTTTCTAACCAGGGTTGTCAGATGTGGCGATTTGATTTGGCGACACGAAAATTTGTTTGGCGACGTTACCCAAAATCGGCGATATTTTTAAGTTTTTGGCGATATAACTTTTTTGAATCGAAATTTGATTTGGCGACACGAAAATTTGTTTGGCGACGTTACCCAAAATCGGCGATATTTTTAAGTTTTTGGATATAAATTTTTTGAATCGAAATAGTAAATTTTTTTTTTTACCAGTATTTTCTTTTTTTTAATTGTTACCTAATCAATTCGACTTTGTTGTTGATTATAGCATTTGTTATGTTTGTATTTCTTTTAACCAAAAACATTGGAATACTTAAGGGAAAATAAAAAATAATAATATTTGCGACCGCACCACCTAGCTACAAAATTAAACAAAGTTCAACTTTTCTGTTTAGTATACTTCAAATAACGAATCAGCTGTTGTTGACGTTTCATATCAAACCAACTAAATTTTTAGTGCAAAAATTCTCGACTAAATTCTTCACTAAATGTCAGCTAAATGTCAACTAACTTTTAAGGGGATCTGGCCAATCAGTGCTCGTCGACTAACTTTTAGTTGGCGCGTAGAACGTACCCACTGTCCACATTTAACATTTTGGAAATGGAAGCCAATTTTAACGGTTATCTCGCTTCCCGAGCTAGATCCGGTTTAACTTTAATAATCAGCTAAAGTTCATTATGTAAATTGTTTTTTTTTATTTTTCTCGAATTTTATTTAAAAAAATTGAATTTGGCGATTTTTTGGCGATTTTTATTTTAGAGTTGGCGATTCCTCCTTTTTAAACCTGACAACCCTGTTTCTAACAGAAAAAATAAGATGGCAATAAATTATTCTTGTAAAGCCACGGTGTAAAAGTACAACTGTTATTCCATTAAAAAAAATTTCAAGACGTTTTTTTATTTTCAAAGTACCTGTACACTGCACAGTGTACATTACCAATCACTTATTGTTATTCATGCTTTTCGAAATACATCAATTCTTTGAAACTCGTATCGTATTCTTTCGCACAAATAGTTTAACCGGCTCCCTGTTATCAAATGGAATATAGCTGACAGCCGGTTCTTTTTGTATGTTCAATGAGAATACAAAAAATTTAACTGATAAATCAATTATATTCCTAATTTACCTTTTTACTTTTCTCAATGAAAAAAAAAAACTTGATTTCCCGAAAAATCAAAACAAAAATATTTAAATCAATAAATATATTTTCAAAATTATTATATACATACGGCGATTTTTAAGTATAAAATAAAATAAATAAACGCGAAATCACTTTGAACAATCTTTTGCAATCGTAAACTTGGTGGATATAGTTCACATTTGCTTTTTGTCAAAAAAAGTGATATAAGTTGAACTGAAAAAGCGGAAATTTGCGTTTTGACAAGGTGCTCACTATAATTTCAACTGATGAGTGTGTGGTGAGCATTAACACGAAACGCCAATTTAAAACTGTAGGTACTTTTTTTAATTTTATTTTATCGTTAATAATTTCAGAAAAAAGCAAATTGTTGTAGTTTCCACAAATCAAGCTGTAGTTTTGACCAATTGCGCTGTAAATTCAACAATTGAGGTGTTCAAAATAATAATGGTCTAAGTGCCTTTTGAAAAAAATTGAGATTTAACCTTTGAACACATAGTTATGATCTTTAGTTGTCAAAAAAAAAGTTGTTAGCGACAAAAACATAATATTACTAGTCGATATGATTGCATTTCTTTTTGATATCGTTGATATATTTTCATTAAACACCAAATTTGTTCTATCAACAATTTGTCTAATTGTACAATCTACAACAAATGCTGTAATTTAAACAATTTGGTTTTGGAATTGACATTTGACAACCATGTCGCTGTTAAATTGACAGCACTGGGTTGTCGGGTCCATTTCGAATGTAAATGCAGTCGAATCAACAGCGATTTTCAACATTTCTACAACAAATTTTGTTAGTGTCATTAGAAAGTTTTAAATATCTAATTATTGAAAGATAAAAAAAAAAAAAACTTGAAAATGTGTCAGTATGGCATGTTTTATCTTGGCTTGTACTATATTTTCCATCACGTGTCTGGAAAACACGTTCACTATAATATTATACATGAAAAGCCGACACAAAGATGCAATTTTACTCTCTTATAAAAAAGATCTAAGCTTTCTTATCAAATCTAAGCAAAGTAGAGCAAAAGCTTCTTTTGCTCTAAAACTAAACGCCAGTGATTGCAAATGTTTTTCTGCGCATGAATATTCTTAGCAATCTATACTTTATTCTTTATCACGTGCCTGGAAAACACAAACCATTAGAAATTAGTATCTATATCTGTATAATAAACATAAAAATACCTAAAAATCGTTGCACTTTAAGTCTTTAATCATAAAGAAACTTTCTTATCAAATCTCATAAGAAAGCTTTAATTATTCTGACTCTCTCAGAGAGTCTGAACAGAGCGCATGTATGTGAATTGTGATTGCAAATAAAAAGAAAGAGCAAGGAAATAGGTATGTATGTTTTTCTTGAGTGTTTTCTTTTTTTGTGAATGAGTTTACAATTTGACAGAAGGTTTGTTTGTTTGCACAAGAAAGAACGATAAAATAGTGGTATATTTGCAACTTGGCGAAGTAAGTATAGACACTTTAATAAAAATGTATCTAAACATGTTTCCTAAACAAAAATGAAAACTTTCAGCTAATTGGATATCATGCTGATAGATATCTACATCAATTGAGCTGGTGTCTGTAGCTAAACAACCGCACCGCAGCCATTGTATCTACGTGTGTTTTCTAACTGGATCAGGTGATAGAAAAAAAAAACACAACACAAATGCACTCGCACATTGCTGCTTATGGAGTAAATCGTGAAATTGTGGTTGTATTGCGTGTTACACTAACCGTGCAGAAATAGTATCTTTTGTTTTTCTTCTTGTTGTAATATTACATTAACTGCGTTTGGTTTGACCCCTCTCTTTTTCTAAGCAACGTAAGGCATGCACCGGCAACTTTATGACTAGGTACGTATCTAGAGATACATAGATACTCATGTTCCATAGTTATAGGCCGGTCGGTGTTGGGTGATTTGATGTAACAACTGTATACATCGCCCAAACAACTTGCATCTGTTTCTTCGCGACTACACTATTAACGTGTATTTTAACCGTTCACGTTACTTTATCCCGGGGCAATGAACTTTTTTTTTCCTCTGCATCGTCGTTCAATTTTTTTTTTTTATTATTCCATCGGACTGAATATTGCAAGTTGAATTGGATTTCCTTCTCTTTTACTCATGTGGCAAATTTTGTTTTTGTTTTCTTTTTTTTATACAAATCTTGCGCATGATTCACTTTGGCACTCTCATCTCATCGTGTAAATATACCTACCTACAGAAGTACAGAATAATAATATAAGGAACTTGTTAAATTGGGATAGGTTCAGGGACAATGCCACATTTTAAAAAGTCAAATGAATGAGATCATGTATTTTTGCTACCCTTATTCATACAAAATTGAAAAAAAAAAAGTGAAATAATGCACACATGTAGAACAAAAAAAGTACATAATGTAAGAATGATGTCACTTGGTTGTATCTAAAGGACAGAAGAAAATTTAATGAATTAAACTCTCACATGAGACGACCAATTATTCTTGGCACGAATATTTTAAAATGTATAAAAAAAATTAAATTAAACTAAATTGCTAAAGAATTATAAAATCGAAAGAGCTAGAGCACGAATAGGCGGGTATTTAATAGATACTTGTTTATCTAGTTTATATAGTTTGGTAGGTAACGCTATAGTTGTGTATCTGACTACAATTAAGATACTTTTTTGTTATGTTATGTTATTGCTTTGAATTGATCAATGACGGAGGAGACTGTCGTGTGCACGTCATATTTTTTTACCATTTAATTGTTGTAAATTAAATTATGGCTTAGTGATTGAATGAATCCATTCAACGATGTGTTTTCTATATTCTTCACAAGATTCAACTTCTTTTATAAACATTTTTCAGAGAACTTTGAATTTTTTCTTTAATTTTTTTTTAAAACAAATGCAAGTGTGGCGACGGAAAAATAAAGAAATAATTTTTACGACAACACATCATAAATATCTAAATATAAACTCTCATTTTAAAAGAACTTTTCTTCTTACAAGCTGGAAGAAAAAATGGTTGCCGTCAAACATGAGCCATCTATCACCAAAATCAGTTTAGTTTCGATGTGAGGTATCTACCAGATTGAAGACTTTTCCTGGATTTTTTCGATATGTTATTCTTGCCTTCGTTTATACTTTCAATGAGTGATATAAATATAAACAAAAGTAAAATTAAAATGAAAATTTTAATATATTTTAAATTAGTTTTCCTGTTTTAGAAATGACACAAAAATAAAGTTTAAAAAAATTGAAGAATCGAGGTGCATTAGGTATCTATCTACCTATTAAGAAATATGTAAAGTTTTGGAAATTTAGACAAGAAAACATTTATTTATTTTATAAAGTTATTCTTATTGACCCTGATTAGACCAGTCCTTTTTCAGTACGTTTTGGTATACGCCTTTTTGGCATATTGGGTGAGGGGTGTAGAAACGAAGGAGCAATGAAGTAACGAAAACACGTATACAAATTTTAAGACTTTTTCTGGTTGAACTTTGACGTTCCTTGTTTGGCGCTGGAAAGCGAAATTTAATTAAATATTTCGACTGTTTTAATATAATTTTGTTAAAAATGAGAACAACAAATGCAAAGAAATTATTAACAATAATGTTTAACAATGATTAACAATATTTTTTTTTAACAAAAAAAAAAATACCACAATTTCGCTTTCCGGCGTCAAAATGACGAATTGAAACGATCAAATAACAACGAACCGTCTAATCACCATAGAACGTACCTGTCAGAAAGACGAAACACGTCGAAATAAAGGACTGGTGTAATCAGGGTGATTATGTGCATTTAATTTCGGAAAGACAAGGAAAATCAAAGTAAGCAGAAAAGTTTTTTGCTTAAATGCAAGTTAACCAAAAAATAATTCCAAAATCGTTAGAGCGGTTTTTAAGTAAATCGATGTTTACTTAATAATTTTTATAAAAAAAATTGTTTACGAATTCGAAAAACGCCAATTTGAAGTGCTACATAGTTTGCAATTATGCACAAAAAATAAAATTTTTTAGACAAGCCGTTTCCCAAATATTGAATTAACAAAAAAAAATAATTTAAAAATTAATTAAAACTAAAACTTAGCAAAATTTTGGTATCAAAGTTTAGATCATCTAGATTTTTTGAAAAAAAAAATCTTTAATTAAAATTGATTAGCCAGTTCACGAAAAAGCTTGCAAAAATTTTGTTTTGTGCAATTTAACAAAAGACAATTAAATAAAAACCATTTCTAATTTTTTTAAAGAAAAACGTTGGAGTTAAGCTTTTCAAAAACCGTTATATTGCAGTTACCGTTATTTTTTAACCTAAAAAAATTTCAATTTATCCTCTTAGGAATAGTCTACAAACGCATACATACCAAATTTAAGGAAAATCGGTTCAGCCGTTTAGGCTTTAGGTGCTGATACATACAGACTGACATACAGACAGACAGAATTTCCAGACCCACTTTTTTCGACTTCGTTACCATCGTAATGACATGTTTGATTGTTATCTCAAATTTTTTTTTTGCACGAATGCATTACATGCCTCATAGTACCTACCTATAATCGCAAGTAAAAATTGCATTTACCTCTGAGTAAACATCAAATTCATAAATGAAACCTTAAAGGAAATAGGACAAAAATTTACCCTCAACACAAACCGCTGCTACGTTTTAGGCCTTAACGGAAACAAATGTGTTGAAAAACCCTCACGAGGCCAACTGATTTGACGATAAAATCTACGATAAAAGTAGTCCGATATAGAAATGATTTATTTTTCTCAGTCGTCTTGTTGATTGAAAAAAAAAACGAAAAAACACCAAATTGACCTTATTTCGTTTTCTAAATTTAAATAAAGCTTAACTCCAAATTCGGTAATCTAAAACCAAGTTGGCGTTATTTCGATCGGCGTAATTCGGTGACGCCGAGTTCCAACGTTTGTTCTTATTTCTCAAACCGATATAAAGCCGAACGAACTCAGCCGTGAAGATATAATCTCATTTAACAAATATGAATATTATTTTGAACCAGATTAAGTCTGGGCTTAAAACATGAGTTTTTGAAATTGTTTTTAATATTCATGTACACTAGACGACTTGTTATATCATTATAACAAAGGATACTTCCCGACACTTTTGAATATATGTATTTTTTAAGCAATTCAGAGTGGTTTATTCTACAGAATCAGGATGTACTCCGTTCAGGGGATCATGTCATTAATTAATTTCGAAAGCGAAAATCGTCAAAACAATGATTTTTACGTATGTAACTCAATCAATACCTATATATTGTTTTCATTGTTTTTTTTTTTTTTTTAGAAAAAGAAAAAGGCAATTGGAATGTTGATTTTCAGCCGTTAACTTTATAAACAACAGCCAATATATGTGCAAAATAAAGTCAGTTATTTTTTTCATTTAAAGGATTTAGATTTAAATGATCACGAGAAAAAGCATTAATCTTTCTCAAAACACACAAACGCTAGCATTGTTTTGACCATAGCGTTTACATATATACGATAATTAACTTCAACGTGTGCAAATCAAAAATAGGTATCTATCTACTTAAAAACGAGATCGTTCAAACGATGATTATTCTTAAAGTAATGTGAAAAATTCAGGTAATTATGTCTAAACAACGCTATGCCATGCACCTAGTTTTGTACGTTTATTGAAAAGCAATATATACTATGGTCATTCAGAAGCCCTATCAAAATAATTATCTATTGTTTTTTTATTTTTATAATTCTATATAAATATAATTAATCAGAAAAAGAAGCCGCTTATAAAAGTTCAACATAGATCGAATTCAAAATCAGATTATAATAAAAGATAAGATTGCGAAATCAATACAAAACAAAACAAAAACAATATTGGTAATCATTTAAAAAAAAACATTATTTTGTTTTTTTTTGTATTTAACCGAGATATTGAAGTTCCACTATATTAAGAATCTACAAACAAAATATATGTATAACTTGGTAATAAAACTAAGAGAGGCGACCGAAAGAAAATGTTATTTTTATCATTGTTTATAATCACAACTTAAAAGCAGCAGAAGATAAGAAGAATACAACTTAAAAGCAGCTGTTCCTTGAAGTATGTACTTTAAGCTACAACAAAAAAAAATATACAAAAAATGCTAAATAGTATGATTCCACAAAACTATAAATAGAATCATCGTCATTCTTTTTTTTTTTATCAAATAGTAAAGCTAATTTATGTAATAAAAACAAACAGTTTATAATCAAGTCACACTATCGGTCACATTCTATCATACATTTATGCATAACAAATATTAATATTTTTACTATAAATATAAAGTGGAGTTTTTTTTTATTTTTTTTTGTTTGGTAAATTAAATATTAATTATTTATTAAACCAAAGAAACTGGTTCATCGAATTACCTAAGCGTCTGTGACAATTTTTTAAGACAAATTAACATTCTTTTCTTGATTTTACAATGACCTTGATGTTTAATGACAAAGAAGAATGAATGGGGGAAGTGTTTAATTTCTGATTAGTGACTACGTCTAATTCTTTTTGGATTTCAATTTAAATTCTTTAAAGACTAAACCAAACGAATAATCATATATATTATGTTATTAATACCCTCACTAAGACAGAATAAAATTTCAATGATTTGATTCAACGTGGATTTGAAAGGAACTTTCAGAAAATAAAGTCAGAGACAAAAAATTCGATTATAATGTCAATGGGACCTTTAACATAAGGTTATTTGAGGATTTAGGTCCCTTATCTAAGCGGACGAAAGTTTGCGGAATTGAATAGGTAAATTATCATGCCTATTACTGAATTCGCAAAATTTCACTCCCCGGAAGTCGGTTGGATCCGCATTCGCATAAAGTTCTATTATTGAATCCGATGAATTAGCTGCATTATCGATCCGCGAACTACTTTTCCATTTTTGAAACTGCATTATCGTGGATGTCAAAAGTTGACATTGAGCGCGTTCAAGTGCACACGAGAAAGACAATCTAAGATACTTTAGTATCGTAAATTATCTAATATCGCAAATTAAACCTTTTTTAATGATTTTAACGACCAATCTTAATCCGTCAGTAATTCAGTAATCACTGGACCGATTTACAAGGTAAATATGCTCTTGGATAGAGGAAATGTCAAATTTGGTCATGGGGACTATATTTCTGGACAGATTTCCACGGTTGGGTCAAAAAACGACACCAAAGTTGTACTTCCGGAACTCGAAATAATAGGACAAAAAAAAATTATTTGTAGTCAAATATTTTTTTTACCGCAAAATGAGAATTTTTTCTGATTTGAACGACCAATCTTAATCCGTCTGTGTTTCAGCAATCACTGGACCAATTTTCAAGGTTCATTTGCTGTTGGATAGAGGGAATGTCAAACTAGGTCAAGTGGACTATATTACTGGACAAATGTCCACGGTTTGGCGAAAAAACGACACCAAAGTTGCACTTCCTAAAAAAAAAAGCATATGATGTTTTCGAAAACGGCCATTATTGTCAATTAATTATTAGACATACTGTAAAAAAATGTATGCGTTTCAACGATCCAAAAATGTTTATTTCTGTTTTAAAAAATTCAGATTTGTTAACTATTTGCTTTTCTTGAATTTTTTTGCATAAAAATCTCTTTCATCCGCACCAATTTTACTGCGGATTTGCATTTCCAACATTTTTATAGAGCGCGGATGCCTTTCGTTTTCAGTAATACCAATTTTATCATTCAGTAATACCAAAATTATATCAGCTTGACGGACATAGCAGATAATAGTCCCAAAAACAAAATAAGATGGTATTATTATAAAAAAATATTTTGAAATCCTATTTTCGGTCAATACGCATTGCGTATTTCATCTTATATTTCAACAACTAAAGAGCAAAAAAATCAAACTAGAGATATACATAAAAATACAGAGAAATATTGACTCAAATACCCGCAGAGGAAATTTTTATTTAGGTTATTTCAACTTCGTGATAAGTTGAAAGTTTTCCAATTGGACAAAAATATGTTTTTATCTGCAAACCTTTTTGATGTATTGCATGATGAGCAATTGATTACAAAATTAGCTTATCTTGAAGACCTTTTCGAAAAGATCATCCAAACTGCTTCATGTATCGTATCGAAGTGCACAGCATTTTTGGATTGATTTTTGGCTTACCTGTGTACAAAAGAACAATGTTAAATGTTTCCAATTTTACATGAATTTTTGCAAGAAAACCTACAAGAACTCAGAGCAGATATTGGGAATGTGATATCTGAACATTTGGTAAGTCTACAAAGATCTTTGTCATATTACTTTCCAAAAACAAATACTGACATCTAATTGAAATTTCTAATGAAATCTCACACACTTAACATAGAGGAAAACATTGCACGAATTTTGGGTTGGTATATTAGAAGTGAGTACCCAGAGCTTGACAAAAATGCTATATTAAATTTGCTCCTTTTTGTCACAACGTATCGTTGTGAAGCAGGTTTTATACTTATACTAAAAATAAATAAAGATCGAGATTTAACGCTGCCCCAAATATGCGGTTTCCACAATGTATTTGGGCTTTTTAAAGGGTCCCGCAGCTTAAAAAATTTAGGAATTGTTCAATTGAACGTAATACCTCCGCAGTTCCACGAATAAATAGAAGAGCGAACTTTATCAGAAATACTTTTGAACTAAATTGATACTTTGAAGTGAACTAATTGGCAGAAGCATATAGTGGCCTGAGTTAGTTCGACTAGTCCAACCGGGGCAAACAGTTAACAAAAAGTCACATAGCCAATGTAAGGTATAAAAACGGGGCAATTTATCACTAATTGCGGTGCTTTGCTAGCAGAATCGCAATTTCTTAATGCTAATCAAATGGAAAAATGCTGTAAACAATCTTGGAATTCAAGAAAATGATCGCATTTGTGATTAATCAATGATGAAATCAAAGTTTACGGAAATGAATAGGTAATGTTAAGTTAGATTAATTGTACAAATGTCAATATACATTAAGTTAAATGTTAGAATTATAAAATTATCTTACATATAAGTAACAAAATGTTAATCTGTTTAAAATTATAAACATTAGTCCATGTGATTTATTATGATGTCGTGAGAAATTACAACCTTTTTCTAATTAAATTGTTAATTTATGCGACATTGACATTGAACTATATATTTCGTCATGATTCAAAAATTGTTAATCAAAGTGGAAAAATAACGGATTCATTACAAATAAATTACTCAATTGAATTCTCTTTTTTTTTTTTTTGTGTATCTTTCTATAATATCAACAATTGTTATAAAGTGATAAACTACGACAACAAGAATAACAAATCACAGCGTGTAACACCAGTAAATATGGAAAAAAAGTGTGCCACTGTCCCATTGGGGCATTTGGGGCAAACCATTTATTGTATTTATGTCTTTTTTTTTTTATTTATTTTTACACTAGAGTGGACGCATACTATAAATAATGAACATTGTAACACGTCGTCGTCATTTTGTGGTGCGTTTATTCAAATTACACAAAAAGGCAGGGCACACGATCGAAAGAACTTCTATAGGAAAAAAAAAGACAAAATTTCGAAACAAAGCACATGCGTTGTATCTCCGGCATTCTAAATGTGTGAATAAGATTTCTTAAATTAGTACCTGCCTGTCTTATTCTTGATGGCCCATTGGAACTCCTCAGCACCCTGTTTCCGCCTAACAGTCAAACAGTCACTAACGAAGTATACTTTTAAAAATAAAGTATGTTTTTCTCAAATTAGCACACACACAGTAGCGCGCATCACCATGTAGATAACTCTAAATCAAAACCATTTGCACAATAAGATTTGTGTTCGAAAATACCGGCCGGCCGACATGGGGTTGGGCATTCCTCTTAAATGGGAAATTGAAGAAAAAAAAAACATTATTTTTACTTTATTAACCAATTTTCCAGATAAAGCAATCGATAGATAAATAAAATGACTTGTTAAAGAGATTGTTAATGAATTTATGCTGAATGTCAATGGTATCCATGAGATACATTTACAATCATTTGTTGCACTCTGGTCTTTTTAAGTGAGAATTTTTAAATCAGATAAACGCCGGCCGGCCGGCAGACCGTTATAATACACACTTATAGCAATATCATATTATGGCTAGCAATTAGACATTGAGCACTTGAAATGGCTGCTGGTGGAATGGCTATAATGGAAAATATTATTTATAGCAATGACGATATTTTTATATCCGTTACTTACATGGACTAGACGTGAATGTTGAGCATACATATGTATATCAGCTAATTAAAATTGAGATAAATAAATAAGCACTTGACACTTTTACATCCAATCAAGGGCAACGGAACATAAAGTATCAATTAGATGGTAATGCTAGTGAACTTTTGCGAGTACCCACCCACGTTATAAAAATAATAGGGTGTTAGTATAATATTCAAATACGTTCATTAAAAAAGTTGGTAATGTAAAGTTCACATTCTTGTATATATAGGTACTTACTTTACTTTATTTACTTATTTGATTTACAACTTAACAATTATCTGAGAGGTTAAATAAATTATCGTCAATTAATTGCAGCATCGAAACTGAAATACTGTGAAGAATTCTATACCAGAAGAAGAAAAGTATTGAAAAACATTTGTTTTGTCTTATGATAAAAAATATCTTATTTAATGTACTTGAAAATTTGTACATGTATTTTGAAGAAACTTTTAAAGAATGAAGGCATCGTAATAACCGACACTACGGCTTCCATACTCGTTGGATACGAAATAATTTTTTTGGAGGCGAAAATGAAGTTTTGTATGACAAACTATTTTTGATTTTATTTCTTTCGTTTTGTATTTTCGTCGAAATCAGCTGTCAATAGGAAGGATTAAAAGGAGTCGCTTTGAATTAAATATTTAAACAACTCTAGATGTAGCAAAAAGCAGATATCGAATTGAAAACGACTCGCTTCGTATTCCCTAATCGGGCGGCTTCCTGGTACGCCGTAGGAAATTTCGGTATTTATGCTATATTGTCTTTGAAATAAAAAAAAAAATATTGAACGTTGAGTGCAACATTTTGGCACCTTTTTTTGGTTTAAAAATTTAAAGTCTGCCGTTTTCCTATTGCGATATGTGTTGTGTGGTTTGTTGTCAGAGTGCTGTTTGGAAGCTGCTGTTGATTTTGATTTAAATCAAGAAACACTGAAATGATGTGGACAACTGCCTTGCATATTTTGAAAATAGACGTAAGATACAGATCCCTCTGTTTTGAGGAAAGTAATACATTCTACAAGATGGTAAATAGATCATTTTCTATGGTTGTGATCATGAACTGACGCAACAGAGTCAAAAACCCCATTTTGAAAACTATTAGGACTGATGTTTTCAACTTAGAAAATAAAGCCACTGATTCGTGATTGTAACGGGAAGCAATTATTTTTTTAGCCTCTGTTAAAATACCTTTATGGTATTTTATGTAACAAATATTTTTTGCACTAGATACCTTTGCACTTGGTACTTTTTAATAAATTTAATTTCGGTTGTCGTCTAATCCATCGATCGAGAATCTCAAGTGCAGTCGTGGATAATGTTCGTCTTTTTATTCGTAAAGGAAAAAATGCCTAGCTAAACTTTTTGGGAGTTTTTGCCTAGGAAGCACGAATCCTCAGTGTTTCATATTAATTTCTAGATTCACTCTACTGTTCTTCGGATGTGGAACTGGAACAACCGTTCTTCTGTCGGCTAAGGGAAAAATTCCAATGTTCTTGTTGGCGAAAAATGCATTAAAATGACGAGCTTTTATTAAAAGCGACATGAAATATTTTTCAATTTCTCGCAAGAGGCAGGGCCCCTGAAAAAAACATTAGCTGCACTCAGGGCTCAAACCCAGATCTCCGGCGTTATAGTCCGACACACTAACCACTACCCCGGGGGGCACTTCACTGGCTAGGATTGGATCAGGATCAAATAATAAAATAATGAACAACAGAGGTACCTGATCTTCTTATTTGCGTATAATCAAAAGATCGAGTCCGCTACCTGCGAGACAGATTTGTTGGAAAACTGAACGATCTATCGCATCAGGTCGCCATGGTAATCATGATAAGATTCATTAAGAGCACAAGCTGATTTGCAACAGATCCAGTCCGAATTAAAGACCACAGCTAGTCAAGGGGACCACCAATGAACCTTTAGCCCCAGTGTACGTTACAACCTTCAGGTTGTGAACAACCCATCAAACCTTAACAAATTTAAACATACGATCGTAACATCGTCGGAAAAGAAGAAGAAGAAGTAATTGTTGTATGTTCGATTACTAATTAATTGTAATTGTGATTGATGGTGTAATCAACTACCGAAATCAAACATTATTTCCCAACTTTTGTTTTCAAGTGACAAACAATGTACGACAAACTTCCGATGAACTACAACAGATAGTCATCTATACATTTCTCACACTATCAGAAACAACTTCAAATGGAACAAAGTACCGTAATGAACTACTTAAACGATACACCCTCTTCAACTTAATTCTTACACAATGCCAACTCAAATATAAGAACAAATGTGAGATCTATTGAAACAAATGTTAGCTTTATTTAGATTACGCACATAATTGTTATAAGTAGGTACTTTTGTTTGCTAAAAAAAAAATTAACACGAAACATACCGCTAGATATTTAAATAAGGTGACGACGACGTCGTCGTCGTTCGCGGTACAGCCTTTTCGTGACTGGAATTTTATAACTTGTTATTTAATTTTTGTCTTTTAAGTATTGAAAAAGAACTGATTCATATCCTACATGTGGGCAGTCGATGACTTGGTAAGCACTTTTGAAGAAGGAAACTAACACGTGGCTGTTGTTTTTTATTAACAGTTTTATGAAACATTGCATGAGAGAGAAATTCTCAAAGTCAAACCAAGAACTATGTTGTGGTAAAATAAAAATAAAAATATATATATAATTGCACTTGACCGCAAATTACGCACATGACCACAGCAAATTCTGACGAAGTTATTTTTATTTATTTTTAGTATTTCTGGTTTTTAAGAGGTTTTCCGGTAAATGTGCATCTAAATTTTCTACGATAGAGAAATTGGTATAATGTTAATAAAATCATTTGGTGTATAACTAACAGCATTTCATGTTTATCTATTTACTTTTTACCACATCGAAAGCAGAGAAATTTCAATTAAAATCAACAAAGTTATAAAGTAGTATAACTAACCTCATTAATGTCAAAGTTGTTTGAGTGAAGATAAAAAAAAAGTTAAATAAATGCGGTTATCAGGTGCAGTTATTTTTATTATCAACGAAACATATATAAGGTATTTCAAAATTATCCAACATTAAATCTTTAAAATAAAAACACATGCATACATTTCTGTAGAAAAAATAAGTTAAAAAACGGTAACATAGTAATAAGAACAACAAGTCTGAAAATTGATAAAGTTTGTCTTTAAAAGTTTTTTTTAACGAATTTTAATGAACTTGAGCGAATTCTGCTTTAAGGCCACATCATAATAGTCGAGACCAAAATGAAGCTAATGTCATAATTCTACGTCAAGTTTCCTTAAGTGCCATCAATTCATTAAGTCGACCATAATGGTCGGATGCAAACGCAAGCAAATTTCACATGTATTTGGCTGGTTGTCAAATTTAGGTACGTAAACTGCGCTATGGATCGCTCTTTACGAACGGAACTAAAATTGAACGAACCTGAGCAATCTGACATTATGGACGCACTAGGTATATATTTGCTTGTATTCGGAAGTTTTCGTACGATCCCGTACGCACTGTTCCGACCATTATGGTTGAGCGTTTAGACTTTCTTCCTCTTAAAACTTAAAATCCTTTTACGATACCTTTTTCTTAGGCAAGTTATGCATTCAAATTTCAATATGATAGGAAATTGCGAATTTCGTTGAGTTTTGTTAAACATGAGCTCTGAATCGCTTTTACATGTGCAATTTGACAGCTGTGGGAATTTGACAGTCCCAAAAAAGACTACGTACTTGCATTAAATTATCCGATTTGTCAATAAATGAATATATGTATGCATTTTTAAAACAAATAAAAGAAACTGTAAACAAGTGTATTTTACATGTTCATAATAGCTTTTCATCATGTTGGTATAAACATGACGAAACATTTCTTTTAATTTTGACAGTTGGTCATGTTAGGTCATGCGCATTATAGTTGTACCTTTAAAGCCAACTCGAACTCCGTAATTATTAGGCCAAGGGTCAACTACCAATAATGGACAAAACCAAGCTAATGTCAAAACCAAACGAAAAGTTGTTTATCTGTCAAATAAACAAAAGAACACGGAAGTAAAAAAAATATGTATTTCAATCAGCTGTCAAGTTTTCGCCCGTAAAACGCGGACGCGAGGTAAATACCTCGGTCTCGATAACCAAATCTTATCGAAACTTGACGAAACAAAGCATTTATGTAAAAATTGCTATTTATTCCTATTCTTGAGCAAACGGTGAATGACATTAAGGCAAATAACATAAGGCTTTCTCAAAAGCTACCAACGAGCTAGAAGAAATGATGAAGATAAGGCGACTGGACATCTTGATGCGTCTATAAACGAAACACTGGAAAAAGTTTCCTTTTTTGGACGTAAAGACGAAGGGTAAATGAACCACAGATCAAATCCAAAGTATAAAAATAAAATATAAAAACGGGAATTTGCATAATGTGTTTTTTGATTCGTAAGCAATATCTTAAGTGATCTAAATTTTACTCAGAAGCTGAAATCTGTAGTGTTTCGTCCAACGTTTTAATATATGATTTATATATGAAGAATTAAAAACAGCACAACAACAGGTGAAAAAACCAATTTGTAAACACTTATTCTTACGTTTTTCATTGCAAATAATTTAGCTAAAAATTTTAATTTAAAAAAATGGGTCAACTTTCCAAGAAAATACTTAAAAATTATCTAAACAGAGATGAGCAATAATTATCATGACTCAAGATTGTTTTAACGTTGAAAACTTTGTTTTGTTTTGTTTCACTTTAATAGTACAATACATGATTAATTAGATTTTTTAATTACAAATAAAAAAAAAAAACAGATATAATTTGCGGGTCAAATCTCTTATGTTAACAGTAAAAGTAAACTCTGTAGGAAAAGAAATGTTTCTTGACCATTTTATAGTTCATTTTCATATAATTGAATTAAGGAACTATTAAACTGTTTTACTAACCACTAGTTTCATAGTGATCGTTTAAACTTAAACAATTTTAGTTTACTGCCTGTAAATTCTAAATTTAAAACTGAAATTTAAGTTTAAACTTTTATTGTATAACTGGACATAAATAAGACTAATTGTCATCAAAAGTAAACAATCTTTAATGCTGATTCATTAAAGAATTAACTGATGCATTTTCAGCAATATTTACGATTTCTTTATGGTGTGTTAACACGTGGATTAACGGGCGTAGTTATAAATTATCACCTAGTAGATGCTATAGTTGTACCCGGTAGTAGTAATATTTCTAATAGGTACCGTATGTATTCGACCAACTACTTTTGGTGATATTTCGGAAAAGATTTCGGAATCTAGATCGAATTTTCAAAATAATATAAATTTTTTTTTTTTTTTTTGTGAACAAATCACTTGAACTTTGCACAACAGAGCGATCTGTAGAAAGTGCCTTCATGGTACAAAAAATATGCAGCTTACAAGTGCGAGTGTTCCAGTGAGTGAAATGGAACGTCAAATTACTCGCCTTACATTTCGGCCGAGTTGGTGTACATGTAGGTAAATTTATCAGTTTGGATAAGTATGTGTAATTTTCTCAACAAACAGTTTCACATATATTCATGGATAAGTAATAAAAATACAAAAAACAAGAATTGACTCTCTTTAATGATACTTTAAGGAAACGTGCCGTGCCGCAAAATGATAGGAAATTGTTGTAAAAATTGTATTTATTTATTCAAATAACTAATTAACTAGTGCATATTAATATACGTAATTTAATATGTATTTGCATGATAATGAAACTTATTCTAAATCAAATATTTTGTCATATAAAAAGTGAGGTTATGAATAGTTTTGATCATTGACGTATTAGGTATGGACCGCCAGTAGCCCACTTCACGCATGTTCTAACATAACTAGGGGCGCCATCAACTACTAGCAGGGAATCTGCGTAGCAGTGATATGATTTCTTTAATTAATTATTTACTATTGAAATATTTTGGTGGAAATTATTATCAAAATACTTTTATTTTACAAAACACATCCACTCCTTATGCCATGAGTTACTTACAGATGAATATATTATCTTTTTTATTTAAATTCTAATGGCGAAATTAGTACACGTATTTAACACTAAAAGATGATGGCGTTTTTAGGCTGGAACAACTTTTCTTGGCTGTTTGTATGAAAATTTCAACCATACTAGTACCGTCAATGTTTTTGATATTCTTTGTTTGACGACGTTGTGGCTGTTCGAAACTATATTCGAAGTTTCTCATCTCGGCAAAACAGCTGAATCGCTTTTGGCAATGAAGTGAGATGAGAAAGTGAGTGAGGCGAGTCATCTGAATAGCTGAATCTCGGCACAGGAGTCTAATGTTTGGCTTTTCCACAGACGCACGGTAAAATAGTTTTAATAAGTATTCGTGCACACATGTTGTCAATCATACAAAAAACCCTTCATGTTTTGCCTTGGACTTCGCAGACTTCGAAAATTGAATCAAATCGTTCGAACCGTTTAGTGACGATACACATAGATGGTTTGTCAGACAGAATTGCCAGACTATTTTCGACTTTTCTAGTATCGCAATGATATGTTTAATACTGTTATCTGAAAACTTTTATTTTACGAGTGAAAAATGTCCTTGTTTTCTATTAAGCGCTTATGTCTTTAAATAAAAATAAAAATATTCTATTGAAACTTGGTGAAGCTTAGCTCTCAGTTATTTCTTTTTAGGACTACATAATCTTTTATATATTATCATTAAGGGTATAAATTCACATTTAATATAAAAAAATAACTTTCCCTCATACGTTTTCATGAACGCCCTATGAAAACTGTTGACGTAAATTGGCATAAATCGTATTATGACGTCACTATCATCTTAAAACTAGACAAAATGGCGATGAAAGATATTGAATGAGCTACTTTGAATTTTTGTTTATCCTTTGTTTTTATATATTTCTTTTTCATTCTCAATTTCTTAATTTTTGAAACATTTTGTAAAACTATTCCCTACTGCAAAACGCTCTTAAAGGGTAAAATTTGCAATTAAATTTTCCCGTCTTCGTGACAACTCGTTTCCGACGGCGGAAAAGTATATCGTTCCCGTCGTTTTACGTCGTTAGAAGAGACCCTTTTTATAAATCCTTCAAAAAAAGAAGCTTTTGTAATTGTAATCTCGATTGTAATCGTTTTAATACATAATTTCTTGTTGCAGTATTATCATGTTATCATTACACAAGTTAACCTGTAATTGTACAAGTTAATCTTTATTATACAAGTTAACCTGTAATTAATTGTTTAAACATTTTCTTTTGCAAAGTGTTTTTATATGAATAATTTAAGTGCTTCGATAATATTATATTGTTTGTATTGTGTATTAAAAAAAAAACTTACCTGCTATTCTTAGAACAGCTCGATCAGCTGGATCCAATTGCAAAATACTTAAGGGTTTGTCCTTAGCCCATTCGCTAAGGCTCTCCCGATCCATCATAATATTCGATGTGCTGCTAGTGGATGCATAAATTCTTCTTTTTTTATTTCGAAAATATTGCGGTGTGGACGCCGTGATTGAAGGTTGATTTAAATTCACTTTTTTTTTGCCCTTCAAACCTTTCTATACGTATGAACTACGTATTTTTGGTTAAATTAGACGCCGGGCGCCAGTTAGGCGTAGATTCTAATTTAAATATTATTATTTATTTATAATACATTTAATTTAAAATCACTATTCATCTTAATTCGTTTTAATTAATAGTATATTTAAGCATACTTAAACGTGTAGAGTATTTAACTTTTCACTGGTATCCATGGGTATCAAATCAAAATATATAAAAATATTTAAACAAATTAAAACAAAAAAAAAAATAGGCGGTCACAGCTTTGTCATAAATGTGTTCATGTTGTTCGATAAATTGTAAACAAAATTGTTCAAGACGAAAAATGATACTAAATATTTGATTCTTTAATGCACGTTTATGTGTCACTTGTCTTCGAATGCGGGATTGAAGCAAGGGAACATAACCAATTGAGCATAGCATTCCACTTTACATTTTGTTCAACTTAAATTCAAGTTGGTGTGCTTGATAATAAACAATAAAAAATAAAGGGGAATGACGAAAATGCTTATTATATTTTCGAGTTGTTGAAAACAATGAAGTGGAAGAATCTGGAAACAATAGCTTCATCCAATATATGACATGAATGAGAGACAGAGTATTATTCCACCTTATATTTCGTATTTGCAGCATCCAGGGATTTCGCATACAAATTTAAAATAATATTGATTCATGTTTTCCAAAAGTATTATATTTACATGGCTGCTCGATTGTTCTATACAGGGTCGTTGAACATCAATCAGAACAGTTCGGAAAAGAAATTGTAACGTTACACACTAAGCAGTTGTAAGGAGTTCGCCAACAGATGGTAGTAATTTTGGTTGTCATAATAATTTATTTATCTCCTCATCATAATTGTGAAAGATGTCAAGTACACTATAAAGCGACTTTGGTAATGCAGTGGCTTACCACAGTGCATATTTGATATTCAATTCTAATATGAAAATAGGTTTTCTGTGACTTTTCCATTAATATATTATTTCAACCCTTATATACATAATAGGTACTGATCAAGTTTAAAGTAGATAAACTAAATATGGCTTTGGATATTTAATCATTATTATAAAAGTGACGTCCATTGCTCGTGATAAGATCAACCAACATTCTCGAGAGAGCAAATGATTAAATACATATATCCAAATGGTATACGTGCTCTCTTATACTACATACATATGTGTGTATATTCGATTTTTACTTAAGTAGAAAAGACTTAACAATCAAAAAATTTAATTTTCCAATAAACTCGCAGAACAAAACTATGCCGAAATTTAGTTAATGTATCACGAACTGTTTTCTCGTTCAATTAAGCTTGCTTTAACCTTGATTAGCATTTATGTAGAGATAAATTTAAATTTAAATGACAGTCAATATTTGTGTTTTGAATTATGAATTTAAATTATTTAGTATAATTTTTGTTATCATATATGTTTAGTAAAATGCTTGCAGATGAAAAATAAATAAAATTAAATTTAAACAACCTGTGCAATCAGTTATGAATTTCAGTCTTCCACACAAAGACACACACTGTATTTCTAAAGATTTTTTGGTTTGAAGAACGAGATCTGTTGTCAACTTCAGAACCAACCTTTTGACAGTGACCCGAGGAAAGCAAAATAACAAATTAGATTACATACAATAAAAACGTAACGGAAATGCTGGAGCACCAAACTGCTTAGCGGAACAGCTAATGCTGCTAAATATGGATTTGACTCGAAATCCTGAATTCCGAAATCTTGATTGACTATTTTTTGACAAAAAAAACTTGAATGCCAGAGCTCCGAATTTGTGTTTATGACCTTCAATATATGTATGTTTGTTATGTGCTTTTTAGTGCTTCTCAGGTTTATCAACAATACTTCGCAATTTAAACTTCTTCTGTCAATCCTGCGTGCACAACTTCGTTCCTCTTTTCATGTTCAGTCGTCTTTTTTATATTTTTCCAAATGTTCATTGAAAGAAATTGATTAACAAACAAAATTTAAAAATGTTTGGAGCTATACTTATAGCATGATATTGTATGAAGGTATGTGTTTTATTTATTTTTCTGTTTTTGTGATTTTTTAAGAAATTTCCTCCCAACAACAGGGGAAATAGACCACTTTTTCAACCACAAACCATCACAGACTCACACTGACTCTGTTCCGCTGTTATAGTTTTCCTCTTTTCAATTTTAGTTTAAAATAGATCCTGCTTCTAGAAAGCGTTGCTGGACGATTTTTACACTCTTGGATGCTACTAGCGCTCGTATTTGCAAAATGTTTATTCGACTTTTTTCGAATCTATTGCGAAACATATTTATTACTAACAAATCTATGGTTAAAACTTGAAAAATCTGTTTTTTTTTTCAATTTAAGGTTAAAATACAATTTGCATACCTCCTATCAAAATAATACTGGCACAACAAAAAATGAGATTTTATTTTTATTGGCTAGCCAATCCAATTTTTTTAAAATAACTGAAGGTAGGTTATGTCGACCAGACCACTGCATATTTTTTTAAGTGAGCCTAGGGATGGGGTTTCTATTTCAGAAAATTGAAAAGGGGTATTTCAGGGTTCATTAGGAGGGACAAATTTGTTCCAGGGGCGACAAAAAGAAAAACTTAAACTTGATCTAGACATTTTAAACTAGCTGAAACCCACGCGTTGTCACGGCGCAGCTCCCAAGAGTATAATTGCTTTAAGTTTAATCCTCTTACAAAGAAACCGCGCGTTTTCCAGGTTGAAAATACCCTATGTACCTACTAGTCTTATGCTCGGTCCATCTACATACCACTCATTCACATGCATTTAGTTGTATGAGTCTTAAAAGCACAACAAACACATTTCCAGTTATTAAACATTTCACATTAAAGGCGCTACCACAGCAACTGTGCATTTTTAATTCAGTGCCTACTACTGAATTTCATCCATATCGGTTAAGTGATTGCGTAATAAACATAGGTACCTACCTGAAAAAACACAATGTTATAGACATAGAAAAATACTGAAGTGATGTCGAACACTTTCCTTGATTGACGAAAGTCTACAATTTACACACTATTATGAAATAGTATGTAGGAATAAAAGAAAATATGTGTAAAAATAAAGACATTTATGTCCCCCTTTCTCATTATTGGTTTTGGGAAAATAATAGTATCTTCACCCTACGTAGGGAAACAAGACCTTAAAGTTTTTCTTAAAGCATATAGATACTTATACGAGTCCTTGGGTCAAGTGACTACTAAAGACATAAGCATCTCAGTCTCGAAAACATACGAAAATGCAATCGCTTGAGGGAAGAGAGGCTTAGAAATACTGGAAACAAACAAATTAAAAGAAATCAGCATTCAGTTCAATCCAAAAACGGGACGCTTGTCTAAGTTTTCTTGTGTTAACAACATAAACAGACCATCAGACGTATCAGTCTTAAATTCATCGGAAAAAAATATAGATAGGTATACAAACACATACCTTTTACAAACTTATCAAAAACAAATGTCATTACTAATCATTAAAATATTTCGAGCTGTGATAAATCTGATCAAAGTTCCATCTGAAACTATAAAGAACTCAATCAGAACAAGAACAGACATAAGTAAATTAATAACTCTCTTAAGTTGTATTTTTACTATGTCAATTGAAGATAAAATCTATTTGTTTGATTAGAAACAAGAATCTCAAATTGGTTCGATACATTTTCTTGGTCATCATGACACATTTAAATGAAATTTCAAGCAGTTCATTTAAAAATTAACTACACAACACATCAGACATTTCTCTATGACCTTGAAACCAACTTGTTTACTTCTTAAAATTATATGTAGGTTGTAAGTTACCCCAAACTATAATAGATTGAATGACACTACCTCCACCATATAAGGATCACCTTACAAAAACACAAAGAACTTCCTTCAACTTGGCCAACATCTACATTGCATAAACAACAATTAAAAAAAAATAAGCTTAGGTTGTGTATAAAATGATGCTATCTGCATAGGAGGTACAGTATATTATATGTACGTACCTACTGTCCTGTCATCCTCATCATATACCTACCTACTTCAAGAACAAAAGAACAAAGAAACTTCCTACCTACAGGGAAGATTAGTTCCCGATGCATGTAGGTATGAAGTTAGGGAAAAAATCTTACACGATAAATCACACTCTGTGAGATAAAAAAAAAGAACAATAATTCTTGGGTAAAAAAAAGTGTAACAAGGTGTGAGAGGAATTCTTATCAGACAATAATAATTATTCATTGTTTAGTAGGTACTTTGGTGTTTGGTACACCAATGGTGAAGGTAAATACAGATTAAATGCAAGAGATGACTGTTTTTGTGGGGAAGAAAAAATAAAATAAAATGACTCAAACTGTGGACTGTGCATGGATGACGAAATTACAATGCCATCAGCAGAGTACCTCCTTCTTCCCTTTAGTAGATCTATGCTCCACTTTTTTGTCTCCTATTCTATGGAACTTTGTATCTCATCATGATTCTGCAGTTTATTCATTTAATTACTTTCACCATGTTGTCACATTTCGCAGTTCTTTTGAAAGCACATAGTGGAACATATAATATGAATCCTAAATCATCAAACTCCCCGGTATCCTCTTCATTCATGAAGCTTTAAAATTATGAACATACTGATAACCGTGGGATTGTTTCTTTTATTTTTTTTTTTGATTCAAACCTGATGACCTAAGTACCAATTTATTATTCATTGTGTAGTTTTAAAAGCCAATTGATCATGTAGTTACTTGTTCCAGCTTCTATTTTTGTGGTTGTTTTGGAAAACATTTCAAAAATGCAAATATGAAGGTAGATACTAAACGTTTATTGAATATCCTCACTGTTTCCCAATTTTTCTTTAAAAACTCTAACACTAATAGGAAACAGAAGTACAATTTTTACAAAAGATACACAACGTTAGTTAAACCGACTTCATTTAAATAAAAAAAAAAACTACTATGTACATATGTAGGTATCATGCTATCATCCTTCTACCGGTCGATAACTGCCCATGTTCTCTCTTTTTACCCAAAAGGAAAAATCAATAAAATGAAACAGAAAAAACCGGAAAACCTTTCCTTTCCTTTGGAAAAGCCAAACCAAAAATAGAGAAGGTATATAAATCGACAACCCTCTGAGGCTTAACCAGGTAAAATCTCACTTGTTTTCGTTCTTATCAATGAAAATTAAGAACCACTAGAAAAAAAAAAACTCAACTAAAAACGTGTACAAACTGCTTATCAGAATAATAATTACGCTACGATGAGCTGTAATTTTTTTTTTAATTTTTATGTAACGCAAAAGCAAAATTTTTCATCTTCCTGGCACCGAAGTGCAGTCTGCAATTATTATATTCGAACGAACACAAAAAAAAAAACACAAACCTGCGCCGCAATACGAAGAAAAGTTATAGAAAACAAGATATTTTGCACAATTTTCATTTCACTGTTGTTTTTTTTTGTGTTGGGTAAAAATAAAACTCTATTTATTCCAATTTAAACTTATAGGAAAGAATTGCACTTACTATACACTAATTTTCTTATTAGTTTTTTTCTTCTATTTTTTTCTCACTAAACACAGCGCGACCGCAATCGATTTTTTATTTTTACGAATTTGAAAAAAATGACAAAGCTACAAACAACTCGAGATGGATGATTGAATTGAACTGAATCGAACTGAACTGATGCACTGTTATCTTTTTGTTGTACATTTTTTTTTTCATATAAAAAATACTTGTTTAAGGGAACTGTTCCATTTGTTTTGAAAGAAATGTGCAATGCAAAATACTGGGTTAACTGTGTAGTAATGTTTGTTTTTTGTATTTGAGGTGGATTTAGAATGTTCCAAACGGCAGGAATCGTCATATTTTATTATTCGTTCTGAATCAAAATATTATTTAAAAATTAATTTTATATCCAAATATTACTATTCTCACTCGTTAAATCGAAATTTAAAAAAAAAATTTGCAAATTGAGTTAAATCATATCAAAAGTACTTTAACAACACACTGCGTCTGCAGCGATCCGTCTGACGGAATTAATAAAAAAAAAACTGAATACGACAACAGCCAGTAGTTGTGATGGACGTTTTTACAACACCGGCAGGTTAGTTCTGGGAATATTTAAATCGGACCAACTGCCCTTATTCCGCTTCTCCACAAGAAAATATCAAATCCCACTTCTCATTCACAAAACAATTTTTTTTATTGAGCAAATTATACCCAGATTCGCTTCGCTTCATTTAATGAAAAACAAGATTGCAATGACCGGATCATGGACTGGATATTATCTGATGACATTTTATAGTTTTCCGACACGGAAACCGAGCGAATGTGATTTGTTTAAAGGGGCAATTTAGCTATCATTGAAAATTATCATTGAACATTTTCTTATGTTTAAGTTGTTTTTAAGAAAAACTCGAATTTATCCTATTTAAACTACATTGTTTAAACACAGTCTAGGAAAAACCTGATTTCAAAAACAACTATGAATGTTTTATAGATGCGATCTAAACAAGTCACTGTAGTTCACTTCATTCACAAATTGCATTATTAACAACGAAATACACGTAAAAAAGAATGTTTTAAAATTATTTTCCCTATTAAAATAATGGCGGGTTTACACATGCATGGATTTACTGGCGCCAGTAGCTAATTTCGCGCCAGTACTTAATTACTTGCATGTGTAAACTTCAACTGGCACTCTAGTAAATCCATGCATGTATGGAAATGAAAACTTGGGAGCATACCAACTTTACTGGCGCCAGTAATATAATTTGATAGGTTTTTCACTGAGCTGACACATGCATGGAATTTTTACAAGGAGATTTCCATTAGGTGTGTAAACTTTCATTGGCGTGAATTAAGTTCTGGCACCAGTAAATCCATGCATGTGTAAACCCACCATAAACCAAACTACACAACTAATAAAAGGCTCGTCTGACAGAAAGAAACAAATGTGTAAATGATTTGAGCGGAAAAAAACAAATTTTTCTTGTCCATGGATCATGATTTTCGGAAAAAAAGCAACAACTATAGTCCGAAAAAAGCGAATGAAGTCAACTTTTTTTTTCCAAGAAATTCGACAAATTCGAGTGTGACCATTGTATTTGTCCCACACAATATGAATCTGTTCGTATGCCTTTGCATTTGACGAAATTGGGAATCCCTGGTGTACTAGCACCTAGGCCACTTTTCTAATGTGTTTCCCCTTAAAAACCTTTCAAACTATTGCCAACATTTATTTAAAAAAGAGTCAAATCGTTGATTCATTCCAAAATATTTAAATTCGTGTTTTGCAGGTAAAAGTGTTCGGTTATTCAACTAGGCATTCTTTCCTCTGCTATGAACTGGCACGACACTACGAAGCCAATTCAAATCAAACAGAACCTCATGTACTGTCAAAAATTTCAATGCGTTCCTATACGTCGTCTTTTTAGCTAATAAATTTGCCATAAATAAAAAATTTCCTCTCTTCATTTTAAAATGAATTCTTTTTGTTTAGTTTAAAAATAAATTGATAATCGTCTATGTCTAATCAATATTTCATTCGATTCTAAGAAAACAAACAATAAAATTCATTGATAAGAATTTGTGTCAATTCTATAAAAAGAAAAAGAAAAAAAAAAAAACAATCCAGTGTTTGTGTCTATATTCACACTGAAAGTGAATTAAAGAAAATTAAAAGTAATCAAACGGAAAAATTTCTTCAGCCAAGTCTCGGGCGAAGTATACTTCTCCTCTACTCCATGGCTTGAATAAAAAAAGATCAAATAAAAAGCACTTGTATGTATTTAAGTTAATTGAAACGATGATTTATGATTACTGAGTGCATTTTCAATCAGTCGGCGACGGGGATAATTTTTTATTATTTCTTTTACTTGCACTCGGGAAAAAAGGATTCCAAACTCAAGGCATATTCTTCTTTTCAGGAAAAAGAACTGATTCTTTGAATTCATTTAAAATTAATTGATAAAATCTCATAAATTAAAAACGAATATGCATTTTTCAATTCCGGATACACAGGAATTCTTTAACGACACAACTGGTTCCACCTACACAGTAAGTTCATACATTCATAATTTGGTTATTGACAAAATTTCACCTTCCAAAATTTTCTACAGGGTTATAATATTCACATAAATGGCAGTTTCCATTGCTGTCTAAGATTCAAACAACTGCACAGCCTTCATGAGCAATTGAAACGCTCATTAGCGGCATCCAGCTCTCCAAATGCTACACTTCCATCATTTCCCCCCAAAAAATTGCTTCCTTTGACAAACAACCAAATCGAAACCAGACGAATAGCTCTCGAACATTATGTACAGATTGTTGGGCAGGACCCAATCATATCAAAATCTGAATTACTACGAACGTTCCTTCTGAGCGCACAACAAGAATCATCGACCATTGATACACGAGAAACAACTATCGATGTTCATTTGATGAATGGATTTCGAATATCTGTAAATTGTTATACAAATGATTACTCACTGAAGGTGCTTTCGAAGGCGTGCCAAAATATTGACTTGCCATGCAGTTATATTAATTATTTTTCGCTATTTTTGATGCGAAAAGATAACGATGGAGGCGTCATTCTTATAAGGAAACTAATGGACTTTGAATCACCTTACATATCACAGCGGATAGCTGAGGATTGCCAAATTGTCATAAGAAAGAGGTAAGTATATAAGTTAGTAACTATATGATCACATTTGATATTTATTTTAACATTTTTATTCGTAAGCAATGTTTGAACAATGTCATTGACCGCATATAGAAAGATTTGATTTGATAATTCAATACACGCTGTTAATTTAAAAGTGGTACATGTCGAATTAAAAATCAATAAGTAAGTTAATCGTACTGGTTTTTTTCTACTTTTGTCAAAACTTCCAAGTCCGTTCACCCACCAAATACTGCAAAATTTTACATTTGAATTGCGTGGTCCCATTTTTTCTTTTATTAGATTTGGTTCATTAGTTTTAGAGCTTTTTAGCCAACAATGCTGTTTATCAAGACGTTTCTACATTTGGATTTAGACTATTGGACAAAACACTTATTATGGTATGAAATACCAGGTTTTTCGTTTGTACCCAATGTTGAAGTAACTAATCGCCAGTCGAATCAGAAAAGTTTTCAAAGATTTTGTACATTTCCATTCGGTTTGTAGAGTAACGCCGTGTCCAGATTGACCACGTGCACTAATTTGCGGGAGATGCGGTGCCCGCACTCATTGCATTTATTTGCGGATCACGAGGAAAGTGTCCAATTACAGTATAATGCACACTGCATACACAACATTATACACACACAGATCTCATCATGTTTGCGAGTTTTTTTTAGTGAAATCATTGTATATAAATTTCTATAGTACAATCATGAAGCAGCGCCATCTAAAGAAAGTTGTGAACCGCACATTTGGAGGTTCTTACATTTACTAAGTGTCTATTCTGTTACCCTAACAATAGTTGTCAACAAAACAAATTAACAATATTTAATGTATTTTATTGGCTCTAAAATCCATATTTCTTTGACAAGAGTCGTAAACAATACAAAAATCATGTATGTTTACGACTGTTAAAGTAACAGAATAGACACCTAGTAAATGCACGAACCTAAAAATGTGTTATTCACAAGTTTCTTAAGATGGCCAGGCGGTGATTATCCAGCATGAAAATACTATAGAAATGTATATACAATGGTGAAATTCACAATCGTATTTGTTACTAACACACTTTCACAAGCATGATGTCATTTTGACCTTTTTGTTTGCCTAGTTATGGTTTATTTCAAAAATAACAACCTTCATCATCTTAGACAAAGTCCTTGACTACTTCGAAGTTATAATTATCCATCACGAATTTTTGCCCAAGTTTTTGGGATTTCACTCCCATTAATAGCATTTATTTATTGTTCAGTTGTCTTCAATAACAGCAAATCTCATTCAGTGGATTTTTACCAACTTTGATAGAGCGTCAAGATTTCTCCATTGTCATCCTGCACAAGTAGACGAGTCTGGAGTTCCTATTTTTTTTTTTTTGCAAAATCTGTTTTGCAGGTGAATTGCTAGATACTCCCTATCAAGTACCCTACTGCTGCTTTCAACAGTTCGGTTGGTAAGCCATCCGCACGAGAAGTATTTTACGATTTAAGATTGGCAATCGCTAACCACACTTCATTAATATCGGATAGACGTAAATTTTGGCCATCATCATCCCAGTTTAATAGAACTAATTGTCTAGTAGCGCAATGTTGCCTATCTTCATCGCCGTTTAGCAGTCTAGAAAAATGTTCTTCCCATTTTTTCAGCACTGACTGTATCTGCTATTATATTCTCACTCTCATTTCATCAGGCTTCCGTTCTAGCCATATAGCCTTTGGTAGATCTTTTCACAACTTGCCAGAACTTTCTAACATCACATTTGACGGTACAGACCTCAATAGACTCTACCGTCTGCTTTTCGGTCTCGCATTTGCTTTCTCAGGAGTAGGCGTGTCTCTGTTCTTTATTTTTGTTGGTCCTTGTCTGCAGCATTGCGTGTTAGGCTTCATTCTGGAGCTGCACGCGCTAAACGGAATTCTTCATCAAACCAGGAGTTTCATTGTGGTCGCCTAATAGAATACATCCGTGGAGGCACTTATTCTGATGTTTTTTTGATTCACTTGCAGTTGTTGCTTGGCTTGTTGAGAGATTAAGAGTTCAGAAAATTATCAATCTCTTGCGATTGTAACTTCGTGACATCAAATCGTTAAACATTATCTACTGGGCGTAGTGGCGTCATGAATATCCGCATACGCACTTGAGATACTTACAAGTTCTGGTCCGAATCAATGCTAGCCCCACGAAATGATTGGACATCCTAGATAATGAAAGCATGTCTATCTACTATCGTAATGATCAATTCGGTTGACGGTTTCTTGATTAGATGACTGCCAAACCCTTTTGTATATCAAGGTGTCGAAAATGAGTGCTTGATATTTATTTATTTATTTCAAATTTTCATGGCTCTTTATAAAACAATCGATAACAATTGGTTGTTGCTTGGAAACAACGATGTCCTTTAAAATTACCGCAAAAAAAAAACGATTGTCGTTTTGATAATCAGATTTTGTTCATCAACTACCACCTTACGCAATTCCACACTAAGAGATAGTTGAACCTTTCTTTTGTTGAATCATCTCTCACTTCCGTAAGAGCTTAATCTGTCTTTGATGTGAATTGTGACCATCCTCAACATCTCATCCTTGCTACGCCCACTCCATCCCATCGCACATCATGGATAGCTGTAATTCGAGTCCTTAGTCTACCCAGAGTTTTCACTAAATGTTCGGCTGCACGTTTTCTATATAATGACAGTACCTGTCATTTGCGGCGGTCTTCAAAATTGAGGCTTGTTACAGTTTTGGAACTTTAGTTTTGTGCGTGGTATAAAAGTTACCCCGACGAAGCACAATCCCCATCCTAGATGATCAGACTCTTAAATAGCTCCAAAATCGAGAGCGGAATAAAATCACTCCTGAAAATAATGAGCTTCGAATATGTGTGAGAAGGTACCAAGTAGTTCGGCCTAAGTGGAACTATAGACGCCACCGTTGATTCAATCTTTACCTAGCAGAGTTGTGAAAGACTGCAGTCAGTTGGTACTGAAGTCAGATAAGTCACAGTCAATTGACTTAACCGTCTACTTTAAAGTTAATATTTTAAGTTAGTTATTTAATTTCTATACTATAGAAGTCTCCAGTCGTTTTGAATATTCTAACTGTGCAGTTTACTTAAGCAGTCACTGACTATTAAGTTAAATGACTGCAGTATTTTTTACTGCTTTCAGTCACTTAAGTCTGGTTAAAGTCAGCTATTAACCACAGTCATCTTTTGCAGTAAGTCAATTGACTGCAGTCTTTTTACTTTAAGTCAATTTTTTTTACTGCTTTATGCCATTAACTATGCAAATCAATATTTCTCTAAGCATACTTGTGCCGAATTCGAAGAAAATCGGCCTAACCGTTAGGACTAAGTGTCAATGCATACAGACAGACAGGATTGTCTGACCTTTTTTTTTGTCTTCTATACTCTATCATAATAATAATAATATCATGTTTGATTGTTATCTCTTAATACCTTAAATTGCAATTAAATAGCATATACTATTAGCATATCTATTAGTATTGATATGCATAGTAAATGTCATAAAGAGCAGTAAAAAAAATAAATAAATAGCAGTCAATTGACTTATAGTAAAATGACTGCAGTCAATTGACTGACTGACTGCAAAAAATGACTGTTGTTCATAGGTGACTTTAACCTGACTTAAGTGACTTAAAACAGTCAAAAAGCACTTCAGTCATTTAATTTAACAGTCAATGACTACTTTAGTTCACTGCCCAGTCAAAATAAATGACTGGTGACTGTTAGTTTTAAAATTAAATTCATTTGGAAAGTCAAAAAAATTTTATAAAAAAGACTTTTTAGTAATTTATCTGAAGTCATGAATTGACTGCTTTTTTTACAACTCTGATATCTAGAGAAATTGTCGTTGCCATTTAATCGTTGAAGAACTTCCGTAGATTCTGCAGAAACTACATTTTTCGAAAGCATTGCTGTAACTTTAATTGTAGTAATAGCCTTTAGACCCACCGTTTACCCAATGGGAGTGTTATTAATTTATTACCTATACTATAATTCGATAATCAAAATAAACAAATGTTTATTTCAGTTATTGGGATCCTTGTTTTGATATACAACTGATGCAAGATAAAATAGCTTTGAATTTACTTTTTATACAAACCGTAAGTGATATCGAAAGAGACTGGATTATAGTTAGTCCTGACGTTAAAAAAGAACTCCGTAATTTACAAGAAAGAGGAAATAAAAAAGAGGTAAGTATACTTTTATTTTTCAAATAAAATAATCATAAATAAAATATTTTCAGTACATTGAGATTGCAAGAAATCTCCCTTCATACGGATGTGTGCAGTTCTCTAGTGCTATAGTTGACTATCCTGAACCTAATAATATAGCAGTTATAACAGTTGGTAATCGAGAGCTAAGCATTAGATCTCATTTAGGTCAGAAAATTCAAGAAACCAAATTTCGTGTTACACGAATGCGTTGCTGGCGAGTAACGACAATTCATAATGTATGTTTTTTTTGGAATCAAATAATTGCATCAATTATTCATTTTTTTTTATTTTTCTTCTCATAATAGAATGAACAAGATAATACATCATCGTTGGATAATTCATCGCAAAGCCTTGAACTGTCTTTTGAGTATCTTATGTCCAAAAATTGCCTAAAGTGGATAACAATTGCTAGTGATCAAGCAATGCTTATATCTGTATGCCTACAAGGTATGGTAGATGAACTTATTCATCAAAAAGATGGAAATCAATATTTATATAAAGTAAGTCATTTATATTTTTTATTGAATCAAAACATATTTTGAAGTAAACATTATTTTTTTTATAGTCTGATAGTGTGCCGTACCAACCAATGTGCTATATCCGAAGAGACGGCAGCCCAAATGAAATTTCTGATTCAAGTTCATCGGACACGCTTTCTAGTTTGGTATGCCAGTTTATAAAATCAAGATTATATTAAAAATTTTCATTCAATATGTTGTCTTTCTTTATCTTTACAGAATAACGACATCGATATGCCAATTCAATCGCAATCAAATTTCCTATCGATGCGACGAAAGATAAAAAATAAAATGTGTACAACTGTGTTTTTCCGCAATGGTCGTGAATCAGTACACAATGAAGCATTCGAGGGCATCGGCGATGATGATCTTTAAGTAATAAGTGCAAATTAGGGGGAATCTCTCCATAAAGACGATGGTGATAAACGAGCAAAGCCATACAAATTGTAAACAAACAAAAATTACAGAGGGACATTTTTAATATTGCTTTTTATTAATGTTATTTAATATAATCAATGGAAAATTATATATACATATATATATGTATATATATACATATATATATAAGTATATACATGCAATGTTTAAACTACATTTTGTTACATTATTTCTTCACATTATTATAAAATATAAATACTTTTTCTAATCTAGATGATTTACAGAGAAAAATAATAATAATAATAATAAACAAAATTATAACAAGTATATTTTATATATAAATAACAGCAGATTTATGCATCTTAAGATTGGTAAGAGGAACAGATAGAACAGGAAAAAAAAGGGAGAACTAATTTAGAGTTTCGTTTCATGCCTACAATATGGCAAGTGAGTAGCTGTGCTCTTTGTAAGACCATAAGTTCTAACTCGAGGTCGATTCGAAAACTGACTAAAATGCCCTGCATCATTAACGCCACTAATTAAATCTAAATTATTCACAGCTATTGATGGCACTTCATTGAGTGGTGTTGAAGTTTTACTATTGGTACTGCCTATTTGAAGTGTTTTCTTAATAATTGGTTGTGGCGGTAGTTGATTATGTTGAATGGGAGCTGCTGCAGCTGCTGTACTGGTGCTTGTTAATATTCGATTTTGACTGCGATTGTGGCCATTGTGATTGTGGAAGTTATTCGGAGCTATTCTTGGATTTGGAGGAGGAACTGCTTTGCATTGAGAGTCATCAGAGTGGGTGTTGGCATCAGATTCATTCTCATCGCCGCTATCAACGTCACCTAAAACATGCAAAGCATTTAACACAAAGTTCAGATATAGGAAAGTTTTTTTTTTCTCTTACCATCACTACTATTGGTGCTTGTAATGAAAGTTTCTGTTTTGATTATTTTTCTAGGTTTATTTCGGCGATAATACTTGAATTCTCTTGGAAGAGTGTACGAACGAGGAAGGGAGACCTTAAATTTTCAAATTCATTGTCATTATGTTGATGTCTTTTAAAAATAAAAAAAAAAAAAAATCTACCTGGCTGTCTATATCGGACGGAGCTCGGTGGCCTCCAGGCTCATTGAGACCAAGGACACTATCGTCTGCAGCAGAAACATCTAGATTTTCGTCTCCACTGCTTACTCGATCTGGGTGTTGTGACCTTCAATAAGATTCTGTTTAAGAAAACAAAAACTGAGGAAGCAAAATAATAATTTACCGATATGGATGTTCCCTTCCAACCCAGTCATAATAAACTCTTGAATTGTCAAGATAATGAGGTGCTAATAGCACTTCAGGGGTCTTCGCTCTTTGATATTGGCGTTGAGAGAATTTAGACAAAAATTCAGCAGCAGCTACTTTTTGCGGCGATATCTGTTGCTGTTGTGTGATTGTTATCGATGGCGTTGGAGGAGTTGATCGACTATCCAACTTCGACCTTGGTGGTGGCAGAACATTATAAGGAAATGGTAAACCTCCTTCTATGCCTCCCTTTGGATTCTCGGCAGTATTGCTGCTATATGTCCCTGAAATTTGTCTTGGATGATTGATTTCATGGAAGATATTCTGTCGATTTAAATGGTCACAATTTCCATTTCCATTTCCATGTTGATTACTGCAGTAATTTTCAAAGAGTATCGGATTCATAGGTACAGTGTGGGGAATTTTCGTTCTAGCATGGACTGCATGTCGTGTAAGGGAATTACTTTCGGCAGCAGACATTTGTGATGATGAAGGAATCGAGGAAGCAACTGGTTTTGGCAATGGACTTTGTTGTTCCAATGCTGGAATATTTATACCACTTAAACCAAACGAGGAATACAATTCATCGGCACAATATTTATTAAGATTATTCATCTCATCGAAGTCACCGAAGCTTTTTTCTAACATTCCTGGATTTACATTGCCCCATTCCATTGCGTCGAGTAAATTTGTATGCTTTTTTGTTCTCGGTATTGGTTGACGGGGCAAAGAAGTACGTCCATCATCACCCGAACTTAATGTATTCGTTGTTGGTCCACCTAGTTTTCCTTGTTTTATTTCTTCTTCAATGATCTTCAATTCGGCGAGTTGTTTTTGTTTTTTCTCCTGCAGTTTTTGATGGATATTTACACGTGAACCAGCACTGCTACCTTCATTTTCACTTGAACCAGCCAACGACCGAGACAGGGGTCTTCGCCAGAAAGGTATTGCCATTGGGCCATTTGTGATAATTGAGCTTACCGAGCCAAGTTGTGGGGTGTATCGTAAATTAGGCGGTGGAATGAATGTTGTTGGTTTCTTTTTCTTTCGTTTTGTTGCAGCACTTTGAGTAAGTAAAAATAACTATTAAATATGTTCCTAAATGAAGAACAAGGGATCACTTACTTTCCAACTGGATTTGTGAATCGACAATTGAAAACTCCAGCAATGGCAGGTTGGCCATTCGCACCATCAACCTTCCGTGCACCTTTTCGATTATTATTGTTGATTTTATTATCATTATCGTTGCAGGGATAACGACCTCCAGATTCCCAGTTTAAACGTCGAACATGGAAGAATCTTTTAAAAATCATAAATCATTTTATTTAACTTTGAAGAAAAAGATAACTGAAAGCAATTACCTGTAATAGAGAAGCATGAATAATATGCCAACGACGAAAGTTCCCAGAATAAGCAAAGGTGTCACATGCCACTGTTCGGTTCTTCTCTCCCATATTCCAGCCAACCAAAGTGACACTAATAGCGCATTCTCAAGAAACATCACAATATAGAAGGTAAACATTTTCTGTCGATGATTGACTTCTTGCAAATTTATATAAGCAAATATATAAACGAATGCTATCAAAGCTGATAGCATGGTTTTACGAACTTTTGAAATTCTTTCACCGTGGAAGACATTTTTGGGTGAAATCAACCATAAAAGCATTGAAAACCAATGCAATATGATAACCAGGAAAACCCAATATTTGTACACAGAAGCATAAACAGTAAGCGATGCAATTCGTGATGTTACTGTTCCTAAACGCCAAATAAACTGGAAGATGACTCCTAACCACGTTAAGACCAAACGATGAACTTTTTGTAAACGAACATTCTTGCTAAAACTGGCAAGGGCCCAACAGACACTGAATAAGGATAACGAAGCCGACACAACATTAAGATCCTTGAATGTTTTTTCTGTTTGTTGTTGAGCCAAACTGGGCTGTTGAGATATGGTGAGTCCGGAAGAATATGTCTTCCCACTTAATGTTTTTAATTTAACTTCAGATCCTTCTGATAGAAACTTACTATCACTTTGGATTGTTATGAGTAGGTACAGTTGCAATAGGAGCATAGGAGCAGCTTCACAAAATCCATGAACCAAACGCAGCATACATAAATCACGAACTTCATGCTTAACACGTCTTAAATTTACAGGCACAAACAGCTTTGCATATCGCCAGAGAACTCCACATTGAATAACATGGACAGCAATTATAGAATATGTCTTAATTCGCATAGCCTTCGTATCTGCACTATCTATGAGGACATCTTTCTTCTCTGGCACTGCCAGTTCTCCATTGTCAGTTGGTGGAGCTGTGTTTGCTGCGACATTTGCTCTCTTCCGCTTCATACTATTCCAATACCATCGAAATGATACGATTTGCGACACAATCAAGGATAACAGAACCATGGAGATTACAATGGTAAAGTAGCCGAAGCGACCACGTTCTAAAAGTGCATATCCCAATACTACATCGAAAACAACATCACAAAAGTATCCAGCCAATGATATCACATTAAAGAGGACATCACAAAGTGGTAAGAATTCTGACATTTTTGTTTTGTTATTTTATATTAATTTCATTTAAATTAAATCCAATCAGTCTTCAGATTTTCTCTCTCAATTTATTGTTCTAACCCAGAAGAATATTATGAGAAGCTTAAATGTAAGATAATCCCACATAACTCTTTAAAATAATGGATTCCGAAATACTTCTTCGCTGATGATGATGACCCATTCTTATTTTATTTCGTTGATATTGCAAAATCGAGTTTGTAATTTGCTCAGCTCTTTTGTTTAGGTTTTTTTCTTTGAAGTGCTGTAGGAAGTTTATTTGTTAAAATTTATTTTTCAAGATTTATATATAGCTCGAAGGTAGCACGAGGAAATTGTTTCATTGGAATGTGATCTGCAGGGAAAATTTGTTAATTTTTTTCTTGTTATTGCATCGCTGATGTTGATGTGTGGGTTTTTTTTTTGATAGTGGCAAACAAAAAAAAAAAAGAGATACCCAATGGAATTTGTTTGATTTCTTATGAATTATTAAAAAAATTGAATAACCAATCTTTGGATTTAATGATGGATGAATTGAGTTATTGGAATAATATAAATTAAATTGGGTTTTTCAAAGAATTTCACTTGTAAGATTAAAAATAAAATTTTATCTGACACTTTACAACACACTCGGATTGAAGAATGGTAAACTGCTGCTGCATATAGTACATAAGCCTAGGTATGTATTCGGTCAGTGGTTTCACATTCCTTAGGTGTATTCTACATCGACAATAAAGTGGTTACGTTCAGGTAGATATAAAGATATAAAAATGAAGATCGTTTTTGAAAGGTATGCTGTCGATCACATTATCGAGTTATAAGAGGAGATCTCGTTGCTAAATAAAATTAATTTTAAGGTAAAATTTGAGAACTTTAAGTTAAGATAGCTTTAAGAACACAATTTGTTTTTTATTTTGTCAACCTCAACTCCGCAGAATATAGAATATCTTAACTAAAGTCTCGCGCGTCACGATCTTGCTTTGTTGTTGCAGGTGTTTATTCTTTTTGTATCTATCTGCTCGAAGATAAGGTGAAGAAAAAGAATATAATGTTATTATTTGCTGACGATAGAGCCATCATAAGAAAAGAACACTTGACATGTATGGGTGGACGTTTTGAATGACAAATGATGAGCATCCCATATGATCAATAGGTATTTAAACACGATGTGATGACATCAACCATCGTGTAAGCGAATAAGGGAGTGGGCGTGTCACAGATCAACTATTCTCCACTCTTAAAAGTGGAATCAAGCCTGTCTCTCCATCCTTGATACAGGGATATAGGTTTCAATTAATGGAAAGGTATACAGTAGACGAGAACTAGAGTAGGCATGTGAGCATAGCTCGTAAGTTTATGGGATGGGATCTTTAGCCTGCCTATCTGGACTACCGTGTTATTACGAGACTATTTAAAAATTACTTTATATACATTTTATTATAAATATTACAAAAGATAAAATAAACTAGAACAAACAATTTTTGGTTAAACAGATGAAATTTTAAGTAAAATAATGCTAAGTTAGTCATGTGGGTAAAAACATGTTTGGAAGCGAATAATGATCATCTAAGCGAGCATACTCTTATTATACGATACCGTTGAGCAACCTCACCCTTCTGTTGGTGAGTAGGCTAAAACTTTAAAACTGTTGTAAATCTTAAACCAAATTGAATTAAAAGACTCTACTTTTAGGAACAAAAGAAATATAAAGTATTTATTAAAACAAAACGTTTAGCTACTACAACAAGAAGATACAAGATACAAGCCAACTTTTATAATGGCTGCTTTACAAGATAAAAACAGGGCTGCCAAATGCTGAACTATAAAGTAGTATTCACAATAAGTAATTACGTATGTGTTCTTTGAATTCCAACACCCCCACTAGAACGCATAAGAATTTTATGTTTGAAGTCCCATAAGTGTTGTGAAGTTCTTCGTTTTTTCTGCGGTTAAAGGTTTGGTCATTATATCAGCAACCATTTTTGTAGTTGGTATATGATGAACTTTGATAGTACCGTTGAGTATTTTGTTGCGGACAAAATGATGTCGAACATCAATGTGTTTTGTTCTGGCATGATATGCATTAGTTGACGCCAGACAGACAGCACTTTAATTATCGCAAAATAACTGAATTGATGATTTCGCATTTGTAGAAAGTTCTTTCTTTAAACTTTGGAGCCACATAGCTTCTTGTACAGCTGAACTCATCGCCATATACTCTGCCTCCGTAGTTGATAGAGCCACTGTTGGTTGTTTTCGCGAACACCAGGATATTGCACCCTGTCCCATAATGAAAACGTATCCTGTGACAGATTTCCTCTCATCGATGTCACTAGCATAGTCCGCATCACAATAGCCACTTATTGTATCAATGTCATCGATTTCCTTCTGATAGCACAGTTTTTTCTCTGCAGAACCTTTCAAATATCGGAGTACTCTCTTTGCGGCTATCCAATGCGCTTTGCCAGGGTTGGCGTTAAATCGACTTAAAAAATTTACTGCGTAACTAATATCAGGTCTTGACACCTGTGCAGCAAACAACAAACTTCCAACAAGTTCTTGGTATGGTATTTTTGACATTTCTTCAGTTTCTTTCTTCGTTTTTGGGCACATCTCCTTGCTCAATTTTTGACTTAGATCCATCGGCGTAGAACATATGTTGGCGTTCGTCAGTCCAAACCGGTCAACAATCTCTCGGATGTAATTCTCCTGATCAATCCAAAGTCGCCCATTCGATCTATCTCTTTTTAATCGAAGTCCAAGAAACGAGTTTGCAACCCCCAAATCTTTCATATGGAACTCGCTCATCAAGGTTGATTTCAGGTGTTTCTTTAATTTAGTATGATTGCCAATTATTAGCATGTCGTCCACGTAAACTGCAATCAGCATTATTTTTCCTTCATCGTGTTTGTAGTAAATACATGGGTCTAGTTTGGATTGAATCATACCAAATTTCTTTAGAACACCATCCAGCTTCATGTTCCATACCCTGGAAGATTGTTTCAAACCATAAATTGATTTCTTTAAACGAAGAACTTTATTAGTTTTTTGAAAACCTTCTGGTGGTGATATATAAATTTCCTCTTCCAGATCTCCTTGGAGAAACGCCGTTACTGCATCCATTTGTTCAATGTCCAGGTCCATTTTAGCAGCCATAGCCAACAAGAAGCGAATTGACTCATACCGCACCACTGGGGAAAATGTTTCTTCGTAGTCAAGACCCTTACGTTGGTTACACCCTCTGGCCACCAATCGTGCTTTATGACTGGTAATTTTTCCATTTGCATCTACTTTGGTCTTGAACACCCACTTTGTACTCAGGCTTTTCTTTCCAGGCGGCAACTCTACTTCTTCCCAAGTTTCGTTTTGTAGTAGCGATCTGTATTCTAATTGGATTGCATTTTTCCACTGCTCGGAATCTGATCTACAAATAGCTTCGATATAACTCTTAGGATCGTTAGTGTCTGCCACCACATACGTTACAAAATCATTGTTTCTTATGGGTTTTGGCGTTCTTTCGGATCTGCGCACAACCTCTGTTGTCGGTGCTACTGTAACTTGCGGAACAAATTCTTCATCAGAGTAAAATGATTCATCTTCTCCACTGTTCGACTCTTCATTAGTTACATTTTCCACGTCGAACAGTTTTACATCATTTTCTATTGTTGTAACACCCGCTTCAGCATTACCGACATCAATGTATTCCGCTTCGTTAGAACTTAGATCCCCCACTGAACACCCTGCATCAGAAGAAAAAATATTAACATAATTTTCTTGGGAACTTACTTGACGAAATTGTTGATCTTGTTCCTCTAAACAAACAACGTCTCTGCTTATAATAAGCTTTTTCTTAACCGGGTCGTATATTCTATATGCCTTTGAGTTTTCACAATAGCCAACAAAAATTCCTTTTTTAGATTTTGGATCTAGCTTCTTCCTCTTCGGACCAGGAACATGCACCATAGCAGTAGACCCAAATACTCTTAGATGACTTATGTTGGGCTTTTTATTTGACCAGACTTCCTCTGCAGTTTTAAAGTTGAGCATTCTACTCGGCGTCCGATTTATCAAATAAGCAGCAGTCAAAACGGCCTCAGCCCAAAAATGTTTTTCCAGGACAGCATCCGCCAACATACACCGAGCCTTCTCCATGATGGTGCGGTTCATACGCTCAGCTTTCCCGTTCTGTTGCGGAGTGTACGGAACTGTGGTTTGATGACGTATGCCACAACTTTTCAAATAAGAAAGCAGTCCTTCGTTGCAATACTCTGTACCATTATCCGTTCTTAGAGTTTTGATTCGTTTTCCAGTCTCGTTCTCGATTTGAAGCTTAAATTCAATAAATTTGTCTTTTACTTCCGATTTTGCTTTGAGTATAAAAACAAACACCATTCGAGAAAAATCATCCAGAAACAACAGAACGTAGCGTGCACCACCCAATGAAGCTTGTTCCATTGGTCCGCACAAATCCGAGTGCACCAACATCAATGCCTCACTAGAACGTGCGTCAGATGTATTGAATGGTTTTCGTGAATGCTTACCTTCAAGACAATTCACACATCGTCCAGTTGGTTTGCCCGAAAAATCCAAACCTGTAACAGCCCCTTGTTGCATTTTCATCATCACGTCATAATTTGCATGACCAAGTCGCCTATGCCATAGCTCACAAGATGCCCGTTGCTCAACTAAATTTGCTGCCGTTTTAACTAAAGGTGGCATATCCAGTTTGTAGAGCCGTTCTTGAACTAAACTCGCAGTTGCAATCAAAACATTGTCTTTATCGTACATGTAGCATCTTTGGTCTTCAAAACATACTTTAATGCCATTCTTCGTCATTTGGCTCACAGACAATAGATTAGCACAAAGATTTGGAATATAAATCACATCTTTGACCGTCACATCTACTGCACTTCCACTTGCAAGCAACTGCATGCGAATATCTCCCTTTGATTCTACGACCAGATTAAAACTGTCTGCAACTGTGACCTCCTCGCTGTTAATTTTTGAAATGTTTTGAAGCCAGTCGTTCCGCATCGTCATGTGTGATGAAGCACCGGAATCAATGAACCATCCTGAACGATCCATTTCTTTCTTGACCGCTGTAAACGACGTGTAAAATACAACTTTTGCTGAGTTACCTTTTTTATCTGCTTTTCGACTCGCTGGTTTGTTTGGACAGTTCCTAGCATAGTGCCCTTGTTGATGACATTCGAAACACTTTAAACCAGATGCGTTCTTCTTCTTCTTCTTCGAATTAACGTTTGAAGTTCCACCATAAAATGCAACTGCATGTGTCTCATCACCACCATCTTCACCTTTTACGTCCTGCAACAACTTTGTCTTAATTGAATCAGCTGTGATTTTTATGCCGGAACTCTCGATTCCCATGATCATGGGTTTATAGTTGTCACCAAGACCAGCCAACAACAATGTCCCAACCCACTCATCGGAAACCACCATACCAATTGCATTGAGCTTGTGAGCCGTCGAGATAACTTTATTCACATAATTCTCAACAGAACCACTTTCCCTCAAATTGGTTGTAATTAGAGTTCTTAAAAGTCCCACACGCCTTGTCAATCCTTTGTCATCAAATGCTGCAGCTAACTTGTCCCAAGCTTCTTTCGCTGTTTTGGCATCCCTCACATGAACGAAATTAATCGGCTCGATCAACAAAATAATTTTTGATTTTGCTTTAGCACACTTCTTTGTGTCCGTCTCGACGTTGATAACACAATCCCAAAGTTCCTCCAGCACAAGATAATTCTCCACAGCGAACTTCCAGTCGTTGTAATTTTCTCTGCCTTTTAATTTTTCGATTCCTGGCAACGAAGAATTCGCCATATTGTTTTTTTCGAAAAATTTTTGTTTTAATTTTATCAAACAATCGTATTATCAATTATAATTTCTTGTCAATCCACAATTATGATTTAAAGATATAAGCGTAGGTTATTCTGGGCCCATAACCTGTTGTAAATCTTAAACCAAATTGAATTAAAAGACTCTACTTTTAGGAACAAAAGAAATATAAAGTATTTATTAAAACAAAACGTTTAGCTACTACAACAAGAAGATACAAGATACAAGCCAACTTTTATAATGGCTGCTTTACAAGATAAAAACAGGGCTGCCAAATGCTGAACTATAAAGTAGTATTCACAATAAGTAATTACGTATGTGTTCTTTGAATTCCAACAAAAACTCACATGCTTCTCAGATGCTCATGACTCCTATCGCCTCTCTGCCACTAATTGAAACTTTGTTTGAAAATTTTGAGTTTAAAAACATCTTCTTATCGGAAGAAAGATTTTAAAGAATATTGACAGATATTCAAATTCAAATTTAATAATTATAATTATGCTTCAGTAAGCATTATAATTATGCTTCAGTAAGATATATATACTATATGTAGGTACATCTTGTGATTAAAAGTCAGCCTTAATTAACAACAAGTCTAACTAAATTGAAAAAAAATAGGTCATAAATATTTTAATCATTTTCTTTGTTTCAATAAAACAGTCATCTTATATTTATTTAGGAAACGATGTCAGGCAAGATGTTACTTGAATTAACAATTACGAATATATGCCCTTAACAATCCAATAAAATCTGTATTAAATTGGGAATTTAAATAAGAATGGAAATAAAATAGAGATGCCCATTTGCCCTGAGTCCATCGATACAAACTAGGTTCTATTTTTAAATTAAGAGTAAATGACGGCATCGGCTACTTAAATATTGTAATTTTAAACAAGCAATTATATAGCATAAAGCAGCGATGGCGATTGCGGATTGCGTTATCGCTGGTTGCGCGCTATATAGATTGACTTTTTTCGGGGCAAACACGTTTGTCAACCAGTTAGCAACAGAATACAATAATTAAGTTATTAAGTAAATACATATTTTATTAATATAGAAACAGAGAAATTATTCACTAATGTTCTGATTTTCGTTTACGATAGCAATACTTTCGTTTTTGAAAAGGAGATGTTGTAAGTTTCGTGTCGTTTTCAATATTCTTGCTGGTTGAATTCGTTACGATTTTGTTTTGCGAATTCAAACTCGCTGATTTCTTCATGAAAACTTTGTTTTATTTGTACGAAAATTAGAATACCTTTTCTAAAAAATTTTTACGAAAATTAAAATACCTTTTCTAAATTCGTCCGCGAAAACCAATCTGTTTACCAATTCCATTTCGTATGAAAACCAGTGATGGGGTGGTTGCCAGAATTATATCCTTTTTTGTATGCTAAATATCCATAATCGACTACTTAATAACAAACCGTTGCGTTTAGGAATTTAGGCCCTGGAGCCGCCCTGGGGTCGCCTTGAAGTCGCCCTCAACTCGCCCTAAAGTAGATCTAGGTATTTTGCTGGGGCGAGTTGAGGTAAACATGCAATTATATGTTTACAATTGAATATTTTATTTTGCTTTTGCAATGCAAAGAAATTAAATTATAGATTTATTTTAATAAAAATAAATAGAAAACATACAAATAAAACAAAATGTAATTGTTTTATGTTTTGGAATGCACCAAAAGCAACAAATATCAATTCTTTCTTTTTTTTTGTCAACAACACAAATTCTACCCTTGTGCGTTTTTTGAGAACCAAAAAAACCCTGTTTTTTTTTTTTGACAGCCCTTGAGGCTGTCAAGAAAACCTTGGTCGATCCTGGGTAAAATTCAACGAACACAACTATTGCTATAGCAGTTCCAAGTTATTGTCTGGGGGGGGGGGGTAATATTTAAAATCACACCACATCTATTATATATCCACAACCCCTCCCTCATGTTGAGCTATTTTTTTTTGTTGTACCTAGGGCAAACTAAAATTATCCTAAATTCATGTATATGAACGATGAATATCATTGGATATACATTTCTATAGTATTTTCATGCTGAATAATCTTAAGAAACTTGTGAATAACACATTTTTAGGTTCGTGCATTTACTAGGTGTCTATTCTGTTACCCTAATAATAGTCGTAAACATACATGATTTTTGTTTTGTTTACGACTCTTAGAGCCAATAAAATACATTAAATATTGTTAACTTGTTTTGTTGACGACTTTTGTTAGGGTAACAGAATAGACACTTAGTAAATGTAAGAACCTCCAAGTGTGCGCTTCACAACTTTCTTTAGATGGCGCTCCTCCATGATTGTACTATAGAAATTTATATACAATGGATGAATATATTTATTGAAATCCACACTGTCATTTGAACTTCCTATAAAATGTGCTTTCACAATAGTGTTATCTTAACATTAGTACCAAAAACATAGAAATTGGGAAATTTTCTATCGAACACCTGTCACGTCAAAACCATGCGAACACACCCATAAAACTGGTATATTATTGCGCCGTCAAAAATGTCAAAAAGCGACCTAAAAATTATACATTTTTGTTTTTGTTGGTATATTTTTAAAACTGCACTTTTGACATCTTCAACAAATCTTTTTTTTTTTTTATTAAATATTTATCTACAAAAATATACAATAAGCCATTTAACTTTGAGACTTTCATTGCATTAAATATTTTTCAGTGATTAAAAGGCAACAAGTTGTAAGTACCAAGTGGTTCACAAACAATAGAAAAACACCCAAGTACCTACTAAATAAATTTCATCGATCTTCCATTCAAGCTTCAAGGTAATCATGGACGATGATGTTATTGTAATTTACGATGAAATCGAAGAGGAACCCGAACAGTTTACAGCTCAAAACTATGAATATATGCTGGCGCAAGCACTTTTAACAAGAGAAGCTATACAAGAAAAGCTGCAAGACCCTAGTGAAAATGCAAACTTTCAATTTATAGGTAGTGCCACTCATAATAATTCGATTTGGGACAATTTTCTGGCCATAACGTATGGTGGAGTCGAGCAGAACTTTTTTAAATGTCATGATTGCAATGAAATCTTTGATAAAGATCCCCAAAAGTCGCTCGGCCAACTAAGGAATCATAAGTGCAAGAAAAATTTGATGGTTAAGAAGGAAAAACCGGAATACCAAGAGCTACCCAATCAGACGCTTAGAAATCCTTCTACTCGCAGAAGCCAAACCAAAAATGACGAAAAACCAAAGCCGCTGACTCGGGAACAACTCAATAAGCTGTATCGCAACCCAAAAGAGAGGCAGTTTCTGGTTACAAAACAAAAATCCAGCTTCAGATGTTTTGCCTGGCAGTGGATGGATTTGGTATTTTATAAAAATCAAAGACAACCATTTGCTCGTTGTAGGTTCTGTGAGATGTTGGTTACCTACTCGAATAAAAATGGCACTTCTTCAATTCGTAAACATGCCCTACGATGTCCTGATATTTTGGCGGCAAAGCATAATATGGGAAAAGAAGGTATTCGTCCACCAAATCTTCAATTAAAAGGTTCCAACAAAATGGAAGAGAACGACGAAGATGATGATGATGATACTTTTTCTGAGGATAGCCCAAGTGAATTGGAGAATTCGCTAATACCAGATGTTGAAATGCACGAAGAACCAATACCAAATCACAAATCCTCCGAAGCCGCTACCGAACAAAAACCATTTGCTATAAGAAAACATAATATCCTTACTTTATCTCATCTGAGAACGTTATACAATGCAAACAAAACATCGAAGTCTTTTTATTTTAGCAAATCAAAAATGAGCGGTGTGAAGAATATGATTTGGAATTGGCTCGAGGTGGTTTTTTATAAAGGTAGGTGGAGTTTTTTTTTCTGTTTTTTATTATTATTATAACGTTAAGTTTTATTGTTTAAAAGATTATTTATATTATCTATATCTATACCAAAATATAATCTTCGCTTTAAAATGATCGCTGAATCTTTCCCTTTTATTTTGTTTGTCAAAAGATTATGCCGATCTTTTTCATAGAATTTTGCCAAATCCTGAAATTGTTAAGAAATCCGATTATCTTTCAAAGAACTATCTAGACAAGTTAACAAATAAAGTTGTGCTTTTCCTAGACATAAATAAAAGGACGTGGCGAGCGGCTACGAATGTTAACTCGTTTATAATCGAATCAAATGGTCCATTTAAATTTGTATCCACAAAAAAGTTATTTGCGAAAGTGTTTCTATACATGAAGATAGCGGTTTTCGGCCAATTGAAGTTTTTCCTAAATCTAGATCTTCGTCTTCCTGCGGTTTTCGCCGATTTGACTATCGGTTTTTGTTTTTGTATTGTTGTATTGAGGTCAACTGAACTGAATGCTTTTAGTTTGTGCTAAACTGGTTTTCTCTGTTTTTTACTTTTGATTATAGGCACTATAAGGCAAGTTATGAATTCGTACAAAAAAAAAAAGCTTTTAGATAACAATCAAACATGACATTACGATGATAGCAAAGTCGAAAAAAGTGGGTTTGGCAAATCTGTCTGTCTCTCATTCGCACCTGCAGCCTAAACGGTTGGACCGATATCCTTTAAACTCGGTATATAGTCAGGGTTTTTTTTTTTGAATTTTTGTTCTATACCTTAAACTAACGGTACCTGCCATACAACGATTATGAAAAAACTCGTTTTTTCGAAAACGGCTCTAACGATTTTGATAAAATTTTACATAAAAGATACGAAATTAAAAGCCTTTTAGATGGCATGAACCATATTTCTTTAGGAACAGTTTCAACGGTACCTGCTAACGTTTTTTTTTTTTAATTTTGACTTTCTCGCTAACGACTGAGTGGATTTTTACAAAATTTTATTTGAAAACTTAGATAGCCAAACAATAATGGCGTACAATGTTTTAATGTCGTTTCTTAAAAAAATTTGATTAATTAACCATTTTTTTTTTTTTTTGAAAACCAATTCATGAATTTTTTTTGAAATTAATTTTTCGGCTGAAAGTTATTGATTAGCTAAAATTGATATTCTCCAAAATTTTCAAACAAATATTTTAAAAAAGTTGTTTAGAAAAAATCAATTTTTTCGAAAATTATGCCTACGATTTTGAAAAAAAAAGTTCAATTTATTGTAATATTTAAAAATCACTGGCATAACACGATTTTCTTGGGAAACTCTGGTTGATTATCAATTAGTTTGCAAAGTTATTTTTTTTTAATTATTTTATAAGTTTTTTTTTTAATTAGGTAGGTAATATACCTATTGAATTTTAAATTAGCTAAAAGAATTTAAAAAATATTTCATAGGTATACACAAATTGAAAGATTTTTTTTAACTGATCAAAAGAATTTTAGAAATAATTCTATTTAAAATAGTGGAAGGTTCTTTCAAGCTCTTAGGTAACTTTACTACAAGTTTGTGCGACCCAGTCGTGCCTTTTATTTCAGAAGTTTTTAGGCTTCCTCTTCAATGCGATTATATTAGAAAGTCGTACCAGCTGAGTTTTCGTTACAAAGAACCTAATGCCGTATGCTTCAGGAGCATAAGACTGCAACAAGATCACTTCATCTTTCTACATTCGAATGTTCTGAGATCGTGCTTCAACTAAAATTCGTAGTAGACGTCTGTCTTCCAACCCTGTGGATTCTATTCTGAGGATTGTTTCGCTATGCTATCGTCTGGTTTCCTCTGTGTATAGCTAATCCAAAGCCATTTTTGTTGCACAATTTCTACTATTCTATTTTTCTTTGGTTATACTCTACACCACAACGCTAGATATGATTTGTGGCCAACGGATCTTAAGAATGTACAACAGACGCCCATTATTAATGAAAGTCTATGACCTGATCGATATGTTGGTAAAGCACTTTCAAGTATCATAGGCAACAGGTATAAACGCAGGTATTTTATGTTTGATTCCAAGTTCCTCAACTTGTTGCATTGTGATATTTGCTCAACGTGCAATTACCATGTTTGACCTCTTCCACTTCTATAGTTTTCTGCTTCTTCTGCTTATAATTGCCAATATAAATATAAATTGGTGACAAAACATCTTCTTGTCTCACTACTTGACGCTACTAAAATTAATCGGTTAGATGTTTTTTCGGTAAAGATTATTTTCTTTGGGCGTATCTCATTTTCGAAATTCACCAAATAAGAAAAGGTATATTTTGGCTTTTGTTTAGTTTCAATAATCTAAATTTTATAAAACAAAATTCATTGGTAAGTAAGCAATATCTTTTCCAATAAGTTATCTTCAAAGGATTTCGCGATTGAGGCTTGAAAACCTTTTTAAGGTAAACAAACATGAGATAGAGCAGTAAATGTAAACACCAACGAATGTTAAAGGATGATTTTCAAAGTGTTCACATGATTAACTACTGCAAATACCAGCTGTGTACCTCTAGAGCGTAGACATGATCCTGCATTTTATCCTTCCTAGATTGTTAGTGGCCATTAATTTCGGGAATACGGACAAAACGGTGATACACTACGCCAGTTATGGCAGTTCACCTCTTACAGTCCCAGGTAGGTTTCATTTCCCTAAACTGAGTCTGTTTATGGAAGCAAAATCATACGTACAGCTGCTTCTTAATCTGGCATCAAATCTAGCTGCTCTGAAGATGAATAGTTTTTCTTATTTCTTTGCGTGTCATAGTTTTTGTCCAATCTTGTGAAATGTAAGATTCCTTCTTTCAGCTTGAATGGTATCTTATCGGTCACAAGATGTTTGAGTTCTCCCGGCATTGCATCCATCTTACGTGATGATTGATTCTGTCACCACAAGATCCTTCATTCAAAGGTAATTAGACTTTTCGGACTTAATAAGATCAGTTTCGTTCAAAGAAATGTTTAGAGAAGAACGGCAAAGATCAGAAAATCAATTGAACAAGTATTTTGTCTTTTGCGTTTATGCTGTAAAACGGTCACCCATACATCGAGTGCTCGATGAAATGATTTCATGCTCGTACAAATCCATGATGATCCCCAAATTTATTTCTCACCAGTTTCGTTTATCACCCTTACAATTGCGGGAAGGTAGGTAACTTTGCCTCTTCTGATTTGGCATTTGGTCACCTTTGAAAAGTAAGGCGCTAAGAATCTTGGGGTTTCTAAACCTGCTAGAAGTGTCGCTAGTTGTTATTTTTTTGTATCTTAAAGAACCGGAATACAGGTTGTTAATGCATTTCTTGATTCATTATTAAAAACATAATATTAATTTAAATGGTTGATAAAAAAATATATTTTTATTTTCACTTCAGATTACAGACAAGATTGCTACAGATGCACCATTTGTGATACATTTGTTAATGGTTTGGATTCAAATCACCTAACTAATCACATTCAAAACCACAACGTTAAATTTAATCAAAATCTAAAAAAAATGCCAATAATTAAAAAAGAAAAACAACCCGAAACATTAACAGAATTAAAACCAAAAGCAAGTTTAAAAAGACAAAGCCTACCAGGAAAAGTCGAATCATATGAAGAATTAATCGAAGAAGAGGCAGATAGCTACGTTGAATCTGTAGCCGATGCAACAAACTTTGTAACTCATAATCTAATAGATTGTGTCATAACAAGTGCTGGGCAATCACTTAGTTTCTTAGAAGATCCAAATTTTCGATTGTTTGCTCAGAGTCTTATAAATTTGGGAGCCAAACATGGCGAAAGAAATGCCAACGATTTCTTACCTACTGCAGAAACAATATTGAAACATAGCATTCCACAAAGAGTGCGCGGTCTTAAAACAGAAATCAAAGAAGTTCTTGCCAATGAACCACACTTTAGCATTAGTGTTGATTTGATAAAAGATGATTCGACCAATTCCAAACCTACTTCCTATTTTACAGTCAAAACGCACATAATCACCGATTGCTTTACTAGCAAATTGTATGTTATGGGAGTTCATGAATTTCCCGATGATACAGCAACTGACGAAGCATTAAAAGAAACTTTTTTAGATATCATGAAAGAATATATAAATATTGATCAATTGCACGAAAGATGCATTGTTGTACTGAACGAAAATAATGTGACATTAACTGAGGCTTTTGCGAATTACACTCGATTACCAAGTATAACTCACAGTTTGGAATCAATTGTTAATCAAGTTCTACAAGTTCAAGATCCGGAGTTGAAAATTTCCAATATTGTTGTAAAAGTACAAGAACTTTTTAATCACATAACAAAAGCTCACAATTATTCTTTAAGCAAAGGTGAATGTCTGCTCGATTTGCTGGAAGAATTCTACGAAATGAATAAACCAATTGAGAAATTATTGAAAATTACCAGACCATGCCAAAGTGATCATAGTGTTCTCTCAGATATTCCCAAACACACAGTTAAAACAATTTTAAATGGATTTGAAGTTATAAAACTGTGTATTGATACAATAAGACAAAACCAAATAACAATAAATGGAATTTTATTGTGGAAGAAAAAGCTAGTTGAACAATATTCACCGGTTCTATTTGAACATCAAATGAATGCCCGTTTAAAATTTCATACTTTGGAAATGATTCAATCAAAATTAATTATTGATGATTCAATCTATAAAATTGCCTTATTTCTTAATCCAAATTTTAAAAATCTCAAATTTTTATCAGAATTGGAACGAAAAGAGGTTTTTAATTCAATTAGAGAAATATTTTTAAAGAAAATAAGCAAAAATAAGAATGAAGAGAAACCTTCTCAAGATGAAGGCGACATAATTGACAAAGAAATCCAAAAATATTTTACTACAAAGAGTTTGGACAATTCCAATGAAGATTTGTTAGAATTTTGGAAGAGAACAACTAATTTTCCAAATCTGAGAACCTTAGCCAGGTATGTGCTAAGTTTGCCTGGTACGTCTGATGGTGTACAGGAGGAAGTATTTCTAAGGGTACATAGATCAATTGCCAGTGGTATTGGAACAGAAGCGGATTTTAACAGCATCATATTTTTAAATAGTAATTATATTGAGGTTTAATTTAATCAAATATTTTTGGTTTGTTAAATTAAAAACAAGAAAATTATAATTATACATTTTATGAAATGTTTTTATATAAGTTAAACTTGTTTCTGTAAATTGAAAATACAAATGTTATTATTAAATTTTGAATGGTTTGTTTTTTTATTTCATTCAAAAGGTATTTAGTGTCGCTATTATGTATTTGTCAGAGCAACTCAAAAAATTCAATAAATTTCTTTTTTAAGTGTTTTTATACTGTTTTTTGAGTAGCGCTGGCAACCCTTTTCCGGCTTGATTATGTTATGGCAGTTATACATTATTATTTTAAACGTTTCAAACTACATTTTAGCAAACAAAAAAAAATTGTGCCAAAATTATATATAGTTCGTCCAGAAAAGATTGTCAGTACGTGTCTTATGGGAGAGCTTTTTTCAAATCAGTGCGACATTCCTATTTTCCAGGGGAACGCAAACATAAAAGTTCATAGGGGTTTGCTTTAAAAGAATGAAGTGCAAAAAGTGATAACAAAAGTGTGAAGTTATAAGTGATAGGTGAAATGTTTAATGTTTTGTGAAAAATGGGTTTGGAAGCGCTAATATAATTGGCAAATAAGACATTTTGTTAGATTTTATTCACCAGATGGTAACGCTGAAACTGTTTCAAAGTAACTTGAAACGATTTATTATGCATATTACGGAATCGCTGCTAGAGCTTTTATTTGCGACAGACTTATGCAGTTCGATGCAGCCGAAATGAGATGCAAACGTCCAATCTTTCCTGTACTGACTCTAGACGAACTATACCATAGTTGGGTTATTTTTCTGCACTTTGAAGGGCTGTATCTTTGGTTTCCGGCCATTTCCGGTAGCCATAATTGTCATTCATTAATGAGTGGCGCTGAAGCAATAACTGGACAACAACTTAGGCGTGCGAAAATAATGTCCCAAAATCGGTCGCAATAGTTTGTCCACAAAAGATTGTCAGTACAGAAAAGAAAGAGCGTTCTGTTGCATTTAAAAAGCCATGTTAATACCAAATACTCACATTTGCTAATTTTTTCTTGAAACTCGAAAGTCATAAAACCTTTGTTCCGGAGAAAATTGAAGTTACACCTTAATGCCTTGTTTCTTAGAAATGCCACTGTTGATTGGATGTAAAAATCCGTCGAATTCACAATAGCTTTTAATATTTCGAGCGAACAGATTTTCGCCAGTGGAAGCATTTTCCGGGCGGACTTCACAATAAGGCTGAACATCTTTTTTGATTTTTATAAATGTCTGCGAATTTGAGGATTCTCTCATTACACTGTTCGCAAGTGGAAAACAATCCAATACTGTCAGTATTTGTTTTTATTTTGTGTAAAATAATTAAATAAACCAATGTATTTCACACGATGGATAGTGAAAGCAGAAATGACCGGGTCAGAGCTAGACGGATTCCGGGGGCTAGCAACATGATGCAACAGATTAGTCGAAATCTGAGAGTGGCGATTTGGAATGTTGGAAGTATGAACGGACGAAGCTACGAGCTGGAAGAAATGATGAAAAGAAGGCGATTGGACATCTTGTGCGTCCAAGAAACAAAATGGCGAAACACTGGAAACAGGGCCCGTTTTCTGGATGTGAAGACGAAATCATACAAGATGTTCTATTACGGGTTGGAACAACGTCGGAACGGTGTCGGTATCATCCTTGCGGAAGAGTTACTTGGAAGCGTCTTGGCTATTTCAAAATCTAGTGACCGTTTGATTTCTATGAAGCTGGTAATACAAGGAAGGGTGTGGAATATTGTCAGTGCTTATGCTCCCTAAACTGGGTGTGAGCAAGCGGAAAAAGATAAGTTCTGGTTAGATTTTCACAACCTCCTTAAGAAAGTCTCGACAGAAGAACTTTTGTTTGTGGGAGGAGATTTGAATGGACATGTCGGGAAGACCAACGAGGACTATGAGGACTGCCATGGTGGCATGGGATACGGCATCAGGGATTCTCCTGGTGAAGACATCCTTAGCATGTGCAGGTCATATGGTCTTATCGTTTTAAACACTATGTTCATCAAACACAGCCGACACCTGGTCACCTTTAGCAGTGGAGGGAATGAAACTCAGATTGACTACCACTTGGTAAACAGTTTCATGAAGCCACATGTCAAGGATTGCAAGGTGATACTAGGAGAAGCGATTACCCAGCAACATCGTCTCCTGGTGACAGAATTTCTCATGGAGACGAAGAGGAAAAACAAACAAGCAGAGACTCCAGGAAGAATCAAGTGGTATAATCTGGACAAGGAAAAGGGAGAAGCTTTTATCACTAAGATGAAAAATGTTCTGTTCCACACCATCAACAGAGCTGGTAATGAAGAATGTGGTGCACAAAATATGTGGAATTCTCTGCAACGAACCTGCCTTCTGAAAGCTAAATCACTGCCAGGCACCGCAAAAGGACACTACCATCAACGGGACAAGGAAACATGGTGGTGGAGCGATGAAGCCAAAGCAGTGGTGACTAGGAAAAAATTAGCTTCCAAAGCTTGGTCAATGTGTCCCTCCCATAACAAAGAGGAAAAAGCACGCCTTGAAGAAGCCTACAGATGCTCCAAGAAAGAAGCAAAAAAGAAGTGTGCCCAACTTAAAGCAGAGAGTACGGAGAGCATGTATCAGAAGTTGGAAGAAATATCTGCACCGGCTGCTGATGCAAACCAGGCCCTTCAGGTACTGCGAAACGTCAACATTAGCAAGGGCGCAACTATCTTTAAAATTGCCGCTCAAAGAAGGAGAAATGCGCTGGAGATCTGCTCACCTAAATTCATAAGCGATGCTCAAGGCCAACTTCTTGTGGATGACGAAAAAATTCTTCACAGATGGCGACAGTATTGCGAAGGACTTTTAAATGAACAGTTCCCCAAAATATACTTTCCAACAGCCGCACCAAACTATGAGGAAGTGCCCGACATTACAGTCGAAGAAGTTAATGCGGCAGTGAAAAGCTCCAAAAAGGGAAAAGCGATTGGGCCAGACGGGATACCCTCTGAGTTCTGGAAAAAGATGGGAGACATCGGGCTCAGATGGCTTACGGCTCTCATCTCCAAATTTTTCAGAGGTGAGCAAATGCCTTATCAATGGAGGGAAAGTTATGTTCTCCCAATTTACAAGGGAAAGGGTGATACGAGGAACTGCGACAATTACCGATCAATCAAGCTGATGTCACATACCATGAAGATCGTTGAGCGGGTGTTGGATGGCCGCCTGCGAAAAATAATACGGCTATCTGATGACCAGTGCGGGTTTGTCTCGGGCAAATCAACCACAGATGCAATCCGGAGTGTAAGAATCAGAATGGAAAAACATCGCGATTCCTCCAACGATTTGCATGCTGTGTTCGTTGATTTTGAAAAGGCGTTCGATCGACAACCACGGGATCTGATATGGATGGCCCTAAGGCAACGAAGAGTTCCAGAAATCTACGTGCAGATGATATGTACGAGCAAGTCAAAACAAAGGTTCACCGAAAATTTCCCAATCGAAGTTGGTGTACACCAAGGAAGCGTCTTGAGCCCATTGCTCTTTATAACAGTGCTTGATTATCTACTTGAAGATAAGGTGAGGGACCCGAAAGTGACTCAGTTATTCTTTGCTGACGATGGAGTCATCATAAGTCAAGATCCTTCATCCTTGCAACGAGCACTGGACGTATGGGTGGACGTTCTGGAGGGAAATGGGTATCGCATAAGCGCCAAAAAGACCGAATACCTTTGCTGCCCATTTTCTGATCCACTCAGGCCTATTCCGGATACTTATTTGAACGGAACTGTGCTTCCCAAGTGCGAAAAGTTCAAATACCTTGGAAATATGATCAATAAGAAAGGAACTTGTGATGACGACGTCAACCATCGCGTAAGCGTAGGGTGGATGAAGTGGCGTGAGAACTCTGCCATCTTCTGTGACCGAAAAATGCCCCCTAAGCTGAAAGGAAAGCTCTACACTGCAGTGGTCCGTCCAGCGCTTACATACGGTTCACAATGTTGGACTATGTACCAGTGGTATGAAAGCAAAATGACGGCAACTGAGATGAAGATGCTTCGCATGACAGCAGGAGTGACAAAGCTTGACCGAATACGGAGTAGAAAGATCCGGAAAAGCCTCCACGTCAAAGAAACCATCGTTCAAAAAATGCAGCACGACAAACTCAGCTGGTACTGTCATGTACTTAGGAGAAACGCTGAGAACCCCGCCCAAAAAGCATTATCGTACAACGTTCCAGTACAATCGCGGAAGAGAGGCAGGCCCAAGAACTCCTAGAGAAAACAAATGCAACGACACCAGCATTCAGTTGGCCTCAGACATGGAACAATCCATAACCGGGAAGCTTGCCGACACTTTCTGAGGTCAACCCGACGAACCCCACAAGCAGATCAGTAGAGAAGCGGTGAAGTGGGAAAGTTATGATCCCACTCGAGATCATAATATCGTCGGAAAAGAAGAAGAAAAAAAAGAAGAGAAGAAGAATAAATTTTCTTTAATTCTTTTCTTTAAACCACTTTTAATTTGCGTTATATCTACTCCGGTTGGGGTTAAATCTTCAATTGTTTACTTAGCCCAAAGAAACATGATTACCAAATTCACTAACCACCTCCTAAGATATACCTATCAATGGATAATAGGATCACAACTCCTCCAATTCCCTATAAATCTGCTTGCGGGGTTCGTCAATTTGAACTCAGAAAACGTCGGCAAGCCTCCTGGTTTTAGTTTATTACATGTCTGAGGACAATTGAATTTTATTGTGAACGTAACTGTGTGATCACTTCTTTAAGTTGTTGCAAAGGTGATCTACTTTTTTGTGTCGGGCAGATGGTTAGACATGCTTTTTTCCGACCAGATAAGTTAATGCAACTAATCAGATACCAAAAAATTATATCTTAATTCTTAAAGGACCAAAATGTTAATTTAAAGAGAGCATTTAGTTTGTATTTTATTTCATTAGTAAAAATAAATTATATTAACAAAAAGAGAAAAACAATTTCAAAGAATATGTTATAACATTAAATGCTTTCTCGCAAATATCCAATTTTCATGATTTTTATTTTTTTTTTATTTTATTTTTTTAAATACATAATTTGTATTCAATTGTTATAGGCTTAGTAAGTATATATCTTCAATTAAATTTACGTGTATTTCCAAACTTTTAGAACTGTATTCTTTTGTTTGTTTCAAATTGTATATAATAATTGAATAATTTCTTTTTTTCTTTATTTATAATAATATCCCTAAATTCTAGAATTCATGTATATATTTATAGCTATTTGTTTGTTTTTTTAAGGTCAAGGAATTCAACATAAGAAAATATTAATAAAAATTCATAATTTTACATGCTTAAAGCATAAAACGATTTAGTATATTTATAGTTCGCTCTAATTGTCAAACAATTCGGTTAAATAATAAAAAAATAATCAAAAGAAATCGAGCTATAAACATTAAAGGGATGGAAGGATTAAAGGGAAAACAAAACAAAATATGAATAAGAAATAACTTCTTATAATATTAAACATTATTGTTGAAGTAATCCAAACAAAAACGTTGCATAATAAATAATTCCTACTGCGACGGTACAACAACGACTGACTGCTTTCCAATAGAATCGCCACACAGGGGATGAGTTTCACCAAAGCCACCAGTACCAGATTCTGAATTATTTGTATCCATTACAACCATATTCTGTGTATTAACATCTGGCACTGCTGGTGATTGTTTAGCGGCTGATGACGGTTCATTGTCCAACAGAGTCGCATTCTAAAATTTGTGAATATAATCAATTAGAAAATATTTGAAAATTGATTTAAATTTTTAGTAAAATTTTATTGAAATGTGTTTGGGATACCTACAGCAGATGATTCATGTGTTCGGGATTTACCAACAACGGACGGATCAGCTACACCTGCTGCTGCTGCTGCTGCTGAGGTGTTGGTGTTGGATCCCTTGTTCGGATCATCACTGGGTGGAGAAGAACTCTTGCGAGTCTGGGGTTGATATGGCGCCCGTTGTACGAACATATTGTCCAAAATGTGGTCAATGTTCTCGACGCTGCCAATTGGAGCATTGGCCGATGACACTGATGTATTAGAACTGTTTGTTTTGGAGTCTTCTTCTTGCTTGCTATCTGCTGTTCGTTTCTTTTCGGATGGTGGTAGAATTGGTATAGCGTTTGTGGGTCTTCTTTGAGGCAAAACAGCTGGTCGAGCAGTCGGTTGCGGTGTAGGAACGAAGTATGTTGTACCCCCAACTGTATTAAAGTTGGGGGTGTAATTGTTATAGTTGGGATAAGTACCTGACGGTGCTGTAGACGGAGTTGGAGGAGCTGCTTGTACATAACCGACACTGCCTGGGGGTACCTGAGCTGGGGTAGAAGCGGCAATTGGCGGCGGCATGACATTCTGGTTGAGAGGTTGCTGCGTTGTGGTCGGGTTAAAGGCAAGTGGAGCTGCTGTAGCCTGCGGCTGGATAAATGCAGTTGGTTGCTGTGTGTACTGTGGTTGTCGTGGTGGAGCTGATGGAGGTGGTGGTGAGCTGTAATCAGGCGATGTTGCTGCGTAATAAGCTGCTGCTGGAGGACCGGTTGATCCCGCAGTGTATTGCTGTGGGATTGTAACGTAAGGTTGTTTTGCAGCTGGTTGCGGCGGTGGTGCACTAGATGGAGGCAAGCTAGACACTTGCAAAGCTTGCATCTGAGCTTGAAGATTCTCTTGATGATAAAGCTGCTGCATCAAGTTAGCCTGCATCATTTGTTGCTCCTGCAACATCAGCTGTTGTGGTGGGTGGACGTTTGTTGCTAATTGTTGTTGATGTTGTTGTTGTTGCTGTTGTTGTTGTTGCTGCTGCTGTTGCTGTTGTTGGGCTTCATGTTGCATTTGCAGCTGCTGTAGAGTATGCTGATCCAAGTGTGGATTACCAGGCACGATTGCTCCAGCACCATCGTGCTGTGTCCTTTGTCTCAGGCTCGAATATCTTTTTGACCGGCCATGTTCTTGTTGATTTACAGCGTGTTGCAACTGCTGTTGTTGTTGCTGTTGCTGCTGGTGCTGCAGTTCGACTAAATTATTTTGTAAAGCATTCTGATTTGGAATTTGAGGACTGTGCTGATTGGCCAAAGTATGCATTTGAACACTACCAACATGACTGGGATCGTTACGATTCTGTGCTTGTTGCAAACGAGCAGATAAATTAGAACTAGGAATAGTCACAGGTCTAGGACTCTGATTGTTATGATTGTTTGTGAATTTTTCATTTATTTCTCGTGGATTATATCCACTAGCACTAGCATTATTGATTTGTTGTTGTTGTTGAGACTTATGCATGGCTTGGCCTTGCTGTTGTTGCTCATAACCATTGTATGGTTGTTGGTTTATAACTTTGACTGTTTGCATGGTTTTGTTATTAGGATTTGAAGATATTTTTTGGAAATTCGATGACTCTACATTTGTTGACGCTTCAACAGCTTGATTATTGACAATTGAACGAGTAATGTTGATGGGTTCTCTGTCTATGTTATTATTATTATTGCCTCGATGTGAATTCATATGATTTGAACGATTCTTGTTCTTAAATTCCATAGCTTGTTGTCTACCACCGGATCGAGCGTGTTTTGGGTTACCTGAATTTCGTCTTGGTTCTTTGTGTTCTCTGTTTGGCATTTGTTGTTGTTGTTGCTGATGGTGGTGTTGTTGTTGATGTTGATGTTGATGTTGTGGTTGTTGTTGTTGTTGTTGTTGTTGTTGTTGTTGTTGTTGTTGTTGTTGTTGTTGTTGTTGTTGTTGTGGTTGTTGCTGCTGCTGTTGCTGCTGCTGTTGCGGCTGCTGTTGTTGTTGTTGTTGTTGCTGTTGTCCTCCCCCTCCTCCAGGAGCCACCACGCGATTTCGATCTTGTTGTTGTCGATCAAAACGGTTTTCTTTTTCATCACGATAGTTTCGAGACTTTCTGGGTTTTTGTCTTTCTTCCAAGGCCGGAAAATCTTCAGGTCGTGGTGGTTTTCTTTGTGCGTTACTCGCCTTGATGTATGCCGTTTCATCTTCCCAATTTCGAGAGTATTTACTAGGACCTCGAGCATAACGACGACGTCTGCGTGCTCTTGGCGGGCCATCCTCATCTCTGATATCGTATCTGAAATTTTGTTGAGTGATATTTTCTAAAGAAGTTTCAAGGTCACAATAACAATAACGAATGACTAGCATTTAAGAAAACTAATTACAAATTCGCTATATTGTTTTTTAGAAATATGTAAATGTTCGCTGAAATGTCTATGGGTTGGGTTGAAGGTTTTCCTATAGTATGGAGTTACTTAGTGTACATAAATTACTACGAAACCTTCAGAGTTCAGGTCTTCAAGAAAGGGATAGAATCAGTATATGGGGTTTCTATTGATGGTTGGGGTTCTGTCCTTAGTTCAGCAACAACCAACTGTGTTGGATATGGAAGGATTCAATGTTGACGACTGAGTACGATTAATGGACAACGAGATTAGGATTTACCCGACTTTTGTTAGAACTGTTCTTAGACTGCGTACAGTCGAGCAAATAAAAGAGGCTCTGTACATAAAGCAGATATTACTGCCATTAAGGAATTGCGGGGGAATGCATGACCGCACTAATGCCTGCAAGGCCGAATATGTTACCGTGGAATCATAATCCCAGCCAGAAACATGTGGTTTTAGATCACGAATGTCTACCATCGACCGAATTGAAAACAACTTCACCGAATGTATCGCTTGGAAAGTCGAATTTTACTCTACGGGGCCAAAATCTTTCAAAGAAGAACAAGGCGAAATCATAACTATGCGTTCCAAAGCATTCAAGGAAGCAGCTTCCGTGGGTTAAGCAAAACAAAGTATTTTTTGTCATCAAGTAATTCACACTTCATCAAAATCTTACTTTTGTTTGCTGTAAATTGGAATTAGAATCCCATCTTTAAAATAAAACGAAAGATTTATTGCTAATCGCTTTGAGCGATCAAGTTTGTGAGGATAATGTTTAACGAAAAAAGTTCAACGACAAGCTTTACCGTGTGTTCCTACGGTGACGGGCTACGGCGGAACAATCACCCAAGTGATAATTTTAACATATTTAAGCCTTTCCCACAAGAATCATGCGTTTTCCGGGCTTAAAATACACTATGTGTTAATTCCATCTAAATACAATTCATTCAAATCCGTTAATGTTAAAAACGACAAAGGGAAAGGTCTTAATAATGGGGGAACCATCCGTCCAGGAAACGCATCATAGTCAAACACCAAGGGTTATGTCAAAACTTCAGCTGACTCTAAGTATTTGTTTATAGGTGGAAAATAGAAAAATTATTGCCTAAATATTTGATACTCCTATTCTGAATGAATAAATTATATTTATTTACCAAATATATATTAATTTCTTTGAATAATTTTGTACCTTACGCAGGTCAATGTGTTGAACAAAAAAAACAATAATCTTACCCATATGCAGATACAAGTTCAGATCGTGATTTAGGTGCTTGGTCTCCTGGAACAAAACGATCATGCGACCAACGGTCCACTCCTGATGCTGGTTGCCATTTTTTCATAGTTTTAGAAGCTTGAGAAATTGTAGTCGGGGAAGCCGACTTATTCTCTCCTCCGACTTCGCTTATCTCAATGACTTGAACCTGGGGGGCTTCTCTGAATTAGGAAAAAAAAAAAAAAAAAACAATTACACAAAATATAAATTAAAATATTTCCTCCTTACGGTTCATCAGCTGTACGATCATCGTGCTCGTAAAATGTTCCCTTCTTAGGAATATATTGTGGATTGCTTCGATCTTCATCTACTTTCTTAGTGTAATCGGTTTGTTCTTGTCCATCACCACGTTGTCTTTCAGCATCAAATTCAGCACTATCGGTTTCGCTGTTTCCGACTTCTTCAACACTTTCATCGTCGTCATCATCCTCTTCATCACCTTCTTCGTCATTATCTTCATCGTCCTCATAATCGTCATGAGTGCCACCTTCCAGATCACTAGCTGTGTCATACTCTGAATCATGATGATGAGAGTTACTAGATTTTTCCTGATTGGGAGATGTTCCCAGCTGAGCGGCTGATGACAAATCATTTACCTTTTTTTGTTTTTAGTGAGAGAGAAAACAATTTGATTTGAAATTGATAAATAATATGAAAAATCTAATTATCTGGAACTTTGAAATGTTATACACATCATGTTAATTGATGTAAACAAAAAATTAATAAAATGATTTTTTGCCAGGGTTTCTTGTTGTCGATTGAATGATAAGAATCATGCGATACAATGAAATTTATTTTCACTACAAACAAATAGATCGGAATTTTTTTTCAACGTTATGAATACAATTGTTTGATGAGGGGTGATGAAGCTAAAGAAACTTACACATGAAAAAAGCCTAGTCGCAAAGCACGATGAACAATAAAAAAAACCGGTCTGTACAGAAACCAGAATAAGAGTGTAATCATTATCAAAAGCGTTCAAGACAACCATTCAATTAAATTCAACTGCTTCTTGGGGATTACACTTTTTTTCTATCCTAAGAACTCGATAACATCTTATAAGGCGGTCATACTGTATGGGTTGTTTACGGGTGAGCCATCTCAATAGTACTCACAAACTATCTTATGTTGTCCGACAACAAGCAAACACTGAAAAAATCTGCTCATCCAGAAATTTGTTAGTGTTTTTACTTTTTACTAGGATAAATTTACAAGAAAGATGCAAAGTTGAAGTGTGCCAATTTAAAGCAGAGAGTACGGAGAGCGTGTATCGGGAGTTCAAAGAAATATCTGCCCCGTCTGCCGAAAAGAACCAGGGGTGGAATCTTGAATAATTGATTATTACATTTTTGGTCGTCAATTGTTATCACATTGAGTTTTCCGTCTACGTAAGGTGATCAGGATAGCAACGACCAATTCAAGTCAATTCAACTTTGTTCAATTTGTCAGTGACATTAGTGGAAAACATTATTGCGCATTTTCAAGTGCAAAATTAAAATTGCTAACCCCTAGTTTTGTTTAAACTTCAGTTTAGCTAAACGTTAAAGGGAGATTACTGCCCCTGTTATGGAACACAACTCAACTTGGTACTTTACCATCATCAGTCATCAAGTCAACTAAACCACTGGACAACTAAACAAATTTTCTTCATACTACCCAAGACAACTGATTTCAGTTGTGTAGATCGATTTTGTCGTCTTTTAGGAGTCGTTTCTGTCAAAGTCATAAACAGCTGTTGAGCATTAAACATGAATTCATTAAATCAAGAGAAGAACGAAAAATAAAAGAAACATTGTTTTATTAATAAATACAAATTAAAAATTGATTGTTTAATTATTTAAACAATGAGAACTTCTTTTGATTTGTTTTTTTGTGAGGAAAAAGCCAACAAAATAGTTTTGTGGTAAAAAAAATAGCACACGTTGACCATAGAATTTTATAATTGTGTTTTTTTTTTCAGTAATGTAATGTACATTATGTACCTAATTACCTAATGTATATTTAAAAAAACATAAGTAAAAAAGAAAAACTATTCAACCTACGAAAATAAAGTGTTTGCCTCGACAGTGTTTTGTATCAAATATTTTTTCAGCAACAAAACAATAAACAATCTATTCAAAACACCTACTTATCTACAAAACAAAAACACAATTTTTAAAGCTTTTTCAAATTCAAATACTAATAAAAATAATAACATATTAGAATCTATTATATTATTTGTATTGTAAAATAACCTAAAATAAACTTCAATTAGTAGGTAGACAACTGTTTGTTTCGATGTTTAAGACAACTCAAATACAACTTAACTCTCTTCCATAATACGAAGAGACAACTGAAAAGACGACCATTTTTTTAATTGACAACTGAATGACAACTTGTTGTCTATTGACAGTCAACTTGTTGTGATCGATAATACCAAATATGAGAATGACAACTAAACCATAATTGAGTTGTCTTCCATAATAGGGAGGGGCATCATTTTTCGTTCAACTCGTTCGGTTTCTCGATAAAATCAAATCAGTTCAGTTGAACGTCGTTTAAATTGATTTTATGAAAAGAAGCTGGAAGCATTTTATCGTTTCCAACTACCTTTCCTTGTCTTCCTTTACTTTCTTTGAAGCAAAGAACACGCGAAACAACAACATATTTTTTTGCTGTTGAAAAACGTGTGAGATTCATTTTATTTATTTTTGTTTTCTGCTCTTCTCATATTTGCAAGAAATATAAAGTTTTCATCGTCGCTGTTATTTGAAATCTCGTTCACAAATCGATTATATTTTAAAAACGCAATTTTTTTTAGTAATTTTTTTTTTAATAAATGGAAGTAATGTTTCGAACGTTGTAAAAAATTTGTCTTGAAATGAAAAGTCACCCGGGGTTTGGTTCCAGAAGCTGAACTGAAGTTTAAACGGCAGAATACTTTCGGTTAATTTAAACTAAAAATTGAACGTAGGTTAAAGGTTTAATCGAAACTGTGAAACCGAATAAATAGTTGAACTGCAGTTCAAACTAAAAGTGCAGTTTAAACTTTGACTGTAAAACTGGAGGTAAGTTTTATTATTATAGTTTAATTACCTATATTAAACTAATGTGTTAAAAAAATAGTTTTCGTTGATTTGATGACTAACAGGTTCACTGTCCCCATACAAAAAATATTTTTTACACCCCTACGTCCACAATGAATCACTTTGATTTTGTATCAAAAAAGATACATTCGACGTGGAGAACGAGGTACAAATTTAACGTGTTAAAATTAAAAAAAACTGTCAGATTGCCACAAAAATACAAAAATAAAAATCAAACGTCAACTTCATGTGAAGATGACAATGTCAATCACAATAATTTTGTGATTGGCTTTTAGCTATCGCTTCGATGATCATTTTACGCAGACCGATTCATTCCATCAGCTGCACCAAACTGCAAAGACATGCAGCACATAAAAGTCGAAGCAAAGCGCAAGTGAAACACTCCAAAAAGGGAAGGCCAGACTGGATTTCTGGAAGACATCAGTTTAAGATGGCTCAAGGTTCTAATCTTCAAACTTATCAGCGGTGACCAAATGCTTGATCAATGGGAGTTGCTTTCTTCAAATTTAGAGGAGGAAGAGTGATACTCGAAACTTGTTGTTTCAAGAGCAATAGGAAGGAAAAAAAGTCAACTTTTCCGATCAAATCTGACAAAATCCAAGCATTTCGACATAAAATATTGATATAAACACACAAGGGCAACTAATGGTTCATTCATAAAAAATAATAAATTCAATGATCTGATAGTTAATCAACTTGTAAATTTGCTGTTTGATTTAAAATTCACAACTTGAAATGATTCCATTTTGTTTTATTATATTATTTATTATTGCAGAAGTAAAATTAAGGCATACAAATCCACAACATTCTCGTATAATTAAAAACTGATATCTTTTTGAGAGTTTATTCAACTAGAATTATTCAAATAGAATTAACAAGGTAGGTACTTAAGGACGAATTAAAGGCAACCCCAGGTTTCTTAAAACAACTAAAATTTTAATCGTAAACGCAAGTTTTCACTACACAAAACATTTTGCGGCATCTCCAAACTAAATGTGAATCCAGTCCAACCTCATGTAATTGGTCAGCAACTATTTTACAATAAAATCGTTGTGAATGCTCTGTTGGTTTCTAGATCATCTTTTCGAATAAAATAATGACTTATGTAGTACCTACATTATGTACATATAGATATCAATATAATCAGTCAGAACAGAAAGTGCTTTCACCTAAAGGTAAATAGCTAAATATCGCCCTAGGTATTGAAAAAAAATTCTTCAAATAATTAAAATTATGCTAAACATGCTTCCCGTACTGCATTAGAATGTTAATATCAGGTTTGCTACCAAAAATGCAACCCGATACACATCCAATTCGATTCCAATAAATATCCATTCTTTCACCTCACGAAATTGAACAAAAAGAAAAGAAGTCATCATCTGCCACTGCCACTTCGGCGTATATTATGGCAATTGGAATCGAGGTCATAATAAAGCAGCCTAATGATTAAACAAGACAGCCACCGCCAAACTTTCATTTTAATTGTGCAGCACTCTCTCGACTTATCGACTCTTCTAATATATACCTACCTACCTATGTGAGATTTGATTTTTATTTTAGCCTACAAATTATTTTTGTGATGTGTAATAAATATTTTGCATATCACCGAGACTAATCAGACAATTATTATTGGTATATATTTTCATGAACAACTTCCTAAAGAAAAGAATGATTGATTATAAAAAATATTTAATTACCTCATTTTTAAGATTTTCATTTGGTATATCAGCAGGGAGAGCAGCAGGAGTAGCATTAGCAGCTATTATAACCGAAGCCGCAGAGTGCTCTGATGAAGCTGGTGGCGCCTGTGATGGCAAATTAGCAACTTCAGCCATTTATTTTATTTGTTTGTTACACGAACTGTTTGTGCAGTTATCTTTTTTGTTATTTTTAATTGCTAGTTAGTCGTTATATTAGTTTTTTCTGGTATTGGAAAATTTTCTTTCTCTAAAAAAAAATAACGCAACCAATTGCGAACTATCACCAAAAAATTCACCGAGAAATGATTTTTTTTTGCTTCACTTTCTTAAGGAGGGAACAAAAAAAAAAATGTTTTTGCATGTGTATGCAAATAACAGGAATTTTTTTCTTTTTCTTTGAAGTTCCTTTCGCAAATGTCAGAATTTTTGCGGTACTGAAAACTCCGTGAGAAATCGAAAAAAATAAACTGTAAAAATGCACCAAGGTATATTATGTATTTTTTTCTTTTTATGAAATACAAAAAGAAATTTACACGAAATAGTAAACTTTAAAGTTTTTGAATATTCACTTTTTTTATTTTATTTTAAACTTTTTGTGGGTATCTCTTGAATAAGTTCAAGATTGATATCGCGGTGCAGTGAAATAGGAATTTTATGGGTCTACTTTTTATTAATTCCAAGATTCCAATAAGAAATCAGAAAAAATGGAAGAAAATATCTATGAAAGAAAAATCCCGTTATTTTTAAAGCGACACCTAGTTGTCAAAAATTATTATACCTCGTCGTGTACATACATTTTCACGTGGGCTGTTACTTATTTAGACGTTGACTTTTAAGTCATGACTCTTTTTGGACTCAATGATTGCGAAAGAGAAAAACAATGAGAACAAAAATCGTCCGACAAGTCCGAATCAGTTGTTTCTCTTCTCCGTTGTTCGTTATTTTAATAATTGATGTCAGGATTTACAAGACCGCCTGATTCTTCATCATTTAAGGATGCCCCCAACCAACGCGACACCACGATAGCGACAGCAGCTGCCGCAGTCACCGCGACTGTGCGACAGTTCCATACAATATCAATTTTTTCAACCCAATTTCTATTAATCACATAATTTAACTATTTTTTATGTTTTTATATCGTGTATTTATCCTAAAGTTAATTTTTAGAATTTTTTGTCTGATTACAAAAAGATCTACTTCCGCGAAATGACCTCGACCGAAAGCGAAGAAAAATAAAACAAATACAAAAAAATACAAATAAGTTTGTGAAAAATTGATTATTGTAATTCCTGACCAACAAGTATCGGGATTATTTTCTGGACCGCCCGTGTTTTACTATTTCCCACACGTTTCACCTCCTTAGCCTTCATGTATGTCGATACGTTCGTGAAAAATTGGTCAATCTAAATCCTGACTATCGCTTCATTTTCTTTCGGTTCTTGAAGAGTGCACAAGTACACAAGTTCATCTTTCCTCGTTTTGCTTAATTATGAAAGCGGCCCTTACACGGTCAGTCAGAGGACGTCAGTCATCTACACATATAATCAGTCATCTGCCAAAATCAAAAGGGTTTTGAGTTTTCGTCAAACAAATGCACGCATACAGACTTATTTTTAATATTTTTACAAACACTATATAACAGATTGATGTCAAATGATTGACCGTGTAAAAGTCGCTTAAAGAAAATAATAATCTTTCGTACCCGTCCATCCAATTACCATGCCTGAACACTGAAGAGAGTCCGAATGCCTGAATCTGATGTCGAATTCCTTTTTTCACTTTAACGCACTTTATTCGCAATTTTTACTTAACAACGAAATTCCCTTTCAATAGATTATTTTAAAATTATTTATGGGGAAAATCCCTTTTACAATAAACCAAGCTACACAGTTAAAAGACTCGTCTGACAGAAGGAATCAAATTTGTAAAGTATGTGTGAAAGTATGTGTGATGCTATCAAATCGAGATTCAAGAAAAGTTGATCTGAGAGGAAAAAAATCAATTTTTTCTTGTCCATGGATCATGATTTTCGGAGAAAAAGCAACTATAGACATGACATAAAAACATAGAATTCGATAGAATAATAGCCAATGTGATCTTGTCTTTATTTTCCACTTAAACCCATTATTAAAAAAATCCTTTTTTTGACATATGAGTAAAACACCCCAATCAACACTGACGGTATAAACAAACCTTCAAATCAAATCTTCGTGAAAAAAAAAATTAGCAAGCTCGAAGATATTTCGATTTCGATCTCCTAATCCTAGATAAATCCATGATCCATCAAATATGGGTCTTCTAACAAATCCATCACTTAATCAAAGAAATAAATTTGGTCGTAGTTTAATAAAACACAACAGAAAAATATGTTTCTTTCTGTACATAGCCGGACTAGCTTGGTTCGTCTGCTTAGGTCATCCGGATTTTAATCATTCCACTTATTTGTCGGAAAACGCCTTATCACCTGGTTTGTATGAAAAAAACATATTTTTACATTTTACTTGATAACTTTTTTCATATATTAAGGTTTGGTATATTCTGAAATAAAGCCTGATTCTGGACGGCTGGCTCAAACCTACTTGGATGAGTTAAAAAAAGAACGAGAAAACCACCGGGCGAATATGCCGTATGCATGGATTCAAGCTAAAATGAAACAAATTGGCTTGGAAACCCACGTTCAGAACTTCACTTTAAATTATCCCTTCGGTGGAGGAAAGGTATTTCAAGGCAAGAATGTATATGGAATACTACGTGCTCCACGGATTGGGTCAACTGAAGGGATTGTGTTCTCAACACCATATAGACCACCTAATTCTGTGCATGTAGACATAACGCCTAGCGTTCCACTTCTACTAGCATTTGCTGAGTTTGCAAGACGTTAGTTTCTTTAAAATACAATTTTGGCGTATATTTTAATCAATTATTAATGCAGGGAAGAATTATTGGGCTAAAGATCTAATATTCCTTGTTACCGATCAAGAGCAATTGGGTGTTCATGCTTGGCTAGAAGCCTACTATGGTGGAGGAATGGGAGACAAGACAGTATTAAACAGTGGTAACTTAGCAGCACGAGCTGGAGCTCTACAAGCTGCACTGAATTTAGAAATACAAGACTTTGATGCAGGTAGAAGTTTTTTCAATAAAATGTTGCATTTTGTTTTATCCTTGATTTTCATAGAATTCATCGACGTCAAGATAGAAGGGCTCAACGGTCAACTTCCTAATCTTGATATGTTCAATTTGGTGCAACGTTTAGCAGTTCGTGAAGGAATCCCATCTGGCTATAAACAAATTCCCAGAAAGAAGCGTAAAGCATCCCAGACCACAGTGAAAGAAAATCTCAAAAACATCCTCGCTATGATTTCAAGTCAGGCAAATGGTGTTCCAACTGGCAACCATGGTCTCTTCCATCAACATCGCATTGAATCACTTACTCTGGAAGCTGTAAAAGGAAGTTCATCAACAAACTCGAACAGTCGAAATATTGCTGCTGCGGTTATTCTGCTAAAAACAGTCGAAGGAATATCCAGGAGTTTAAACAATCTTCTTGAGCGATTCCATCAAAGTTACTTCTTTTATATTCTAGTCCAGAACGATAGATTCATTTCAATCGGGGACTTCATGCCATGTCTGGCACTTATGGCTGGTCCATTATACATAAAAGCATTCTTACTCTGGCTGAGTTTAAATAGTGTCGACGATGAAACTAACGATTCCGAAAAGGAAAACAAGATAAACGAAGAAGAAAACGAACTACCATATATGAAAGTTTTAATTTTCATGGGAATGGTGGCTGTTCTTGGAATTCTAGCCAACCTCCTGCCACAGAACAACTCTCTAGGAAATTTTTTCGCCCAAAATGATATATCTACGCCAGTTGGAATAACGTTCTTCCTTATGTTTGTAACAGTTCTGGGAATTTTTGCGCCATTTTTCATTCGCTTCGATTCTGATGGTTTGGAGTTACTTCATGTTGGGTCACTTTTAACCATGGGATCAGCACTGCTAGTTATTGGCTTATTAAATTTCGCTCTAGGATTTTCCATAGCTGTAGCATGTTGTCCTTTAGCTATTCTCATCGACACTAAACATGGAAATTCGTCCAAGTTTTTCACCACAATTTATACATTCCTATTGAATCCTTTGGTTGTTATTTATTTGCAAGTTTTGATTCTTACAATGTCAACATTCTCGGAACTATCACTTGGTGATGTGTGCCTTAAAGCATTTAACGCATCAATGGATGCAATCACTTATGGATTAGTTGATTCTATTGTAAGTTCATTTATCAATTGTTTCAAAGCACAAAGTATGAAGTTTTATTTTTTTCAGATTTATGGAAACTGGCTGTTTACGACATTGACCATGGTTTGTTTTCCTGTTTGGATTCTGTTTTGGTCACTTAATTTAATTTCCAAAGAGGATGACGCATCCAATACTAAAAAACTTAAAATTAATTAATTTTTTTCATGCACAGTCGTTATTTTGTATTTATGTATTTATTTTTTAAACAGCGATAAATTCCAATATAAAAATTAAATTTAAAAAAAATATTTTTTAGTATTATTACATTATGCATGTCTGACAGAGCTCATGTTTTTAATTAGCTTAAAAACCTCGGTACAATCTAAAAAAAGACATCGAACATTTTTAGAGGCGAGATCATAAGTATATCGCTTGACCAAAACTCAACTTTTCATACCCAACAACTTAAGCTCTCTATCAATTAATGTAACTCTACTGACTTTATCAAATGAAGATAAAAAGATATGGAAGATGAGGCGGGTAATGGAAGATGAGGCGGGTGTCGTATAGTCTGACAAACTAAGTCTCATGTCGTTTTCGGTTAGTAGTTAATTCGGAAGAATTTTCCATGTCTAATGAAGTTATTTTGAATTTTAAAAATATGAATGTGTGAGTACCTTTGATATTCTAAATCAAAATTCAGAAGCATTTTTTTTCTTCTTTTCAAAAGAAAGTTTCCAGCTACTAAAATACTTACGTCATTCAATAACGAAAATTATTAGTCTTGTTATTACCTTCCCTACCATGTGCATTGTGCAATGTGCATGTGTGATAATGAAACCGGATGCATGCCAACCCTCCGGTGGTGGGTATGGCGAGGCGACCATGCACCGTTAAAGTAAAACATCAGCAGATTTCCAGATTGATTATCACATTACGTGTGATATGACATATGAGATAATAATAAGCCTAATAATTTGTTAGCAAATGACGTAAGTATTTTGGTCGCTAGCTCTTAGACTAAAGACAGTTGTTATTCTAGTTGCCATGAGCAAATGGTTTCAGAAGTCTTCTGGATGCTTCCGGAGTCCGGACGCCTCTGGGCGATCAAAGGATCATCTCTCATAAAGATGGCAGAACAGTTAGGCCTATCCTGCTTGTTCAGGACTTATAACTTATTATTTACTAATTATTAGTTGGTTCAATTTATTAGTTAAGTTTGTAATGCATTTAAATTATTATTTTGTTACTTATTATTTTGTCACTTTACCAAACATTGTGTAATTTTTCCTACAGTATTTGTAAACTTTCTTAAATCTAGTTGTTAATTTAATATGTACTTATTTGTATACTTTGTCACTCTTAAATATTACGCTCTGTTAAATTACATTTTGCCCATTGACTTACTAGATATGGACCGCCAGTCGGTTCAAATTTTCATACAAACGGCCAAAAAATGTTGTTATATCTAAAAGCGGCAAAAATACGCCATCATCTTTTAGTGTTAAATACGTGTACTAATTTCGCTTTTAAAATTTAAATAAAACGTCGACATATTCATATGCAAGTGACTCAATGTCATATAGAGTGGATTTGTTTTGTAAAATAAAACTAGTTTGATTACAATTTCCACCTAATTATATTAAACTTAAATGATTAATTAAAACAAGCGTAGCACTGCTACGCACATTCCCTGCTAGTAGTTGATGGCGCCCCTAATTATGTTGGAACTCGCGTGAAGTTGGCTACTGGCGGTCCATATCTAATACGTCAATGATTTTGCCTCTTAAAAATTACTCTCTAATTAAATTTGTTTCTTCTCACTGGAAAACTACGCTCTATCTGTAAAATTATATTTATACCATTCATTAGCCTAACATATTTTTTGCCGTCATTTTTGGACTATTGCTAAACTTAAACCAATAATTGTCCTCTTTCGTATTGGCACCACCACGATGTTTACACCTTCTGTAGGAACATTAATACTTTTTTTCTTAATGGACGTTGCATGAATTTTTTTTTTGTTGAGAAATGTCATATTAGCTTTATTTTTGTTTGTGATATTAAAAAAGTGAAGTATTTATTGGAATACACTGCCCTTATTGACATTTTTGAGGTGCACACTTTTTAAAGCTTATTAACAAAGAACAGTAGGTATGCATACATATCTACTTCTTCCATAGATCCGTTTTTTTTACTTCAGTTTTCTCGTATACGGCTTAATCGATTTTAACTCTTGAAAGGCCTGAATGACTTGATCAAATACCAAACACTTGTAAATATTCTTATTTTTAATCTTAATTATATTTTTAAATAATTTTATGTTTGTAATATTTTTTTATTAAACTTATTCAACTAAATTGTCTGCGTACTTCGATATCGGCTTGAATTTTTACAAAAAGTTGTTTTACGACTTTTAATAAAAATTCATACGATTTTGAAAGAATTTTGTGTGTGTGGCTTGCCACAAAATCAACGTTTTGTGACCCAGTCGTGCTCTTTTTCGTGTAATTACCTAGTTTATATGCGTCTTTGAACCCAGGTTGAACTTTGGTTCAACCTTTTGTGTTGTTGAAAAATATGCGCATAACTTGTAAGAGCAATAAAAATATTTTTTTCTCGAAAACTCAATCTTTTTGCCTTAATGCCTACAAAGCAACGCAAGTATTCTCCTGTCATTTCAACTTTTTCGCACTTAACTCAACTCCTCAAGCTTTCAACTAGTTTGCTTAAACACCTGTGTTGGAATTTCGTGTCAACTAAAACTCGATCTTTCGACTCTACATATAAACTAGGTAAAGGCAAGTCTTTTTGGGGCACCCTGAAAACATTCTTTTATTTGCTACTAGTGAAACAACCAACAACAAGCTGTTTTCATAAAAACTATTTTTGGCAGGAGTTATAGCTTTAATAAAGCCGACCGATCATTAGATTTCTTTTTATAATATCAAGTATTTTATTCGAAAAACACTTTTCATATGATTATCTCGATCGGGGAAATCGAACCCACACGTATGTTTGTACCGTACCGTGAAGAGACACCATCTCCTGCGTTACCGCACTACATAATTCAACCACAGAGGATAGAAGTTGCGTACCTACGTATGTTTAAATTTTGATGTTCCTATCCTAACTTATCATACAACAAACACATATACATACTTCAAATTTAAAATTTTCTTCTTGTTGATTTTCATGATTCTTCATGAAGATTGCATTTAAACTATATTGTTATAGAAATTGTAGCAACATCAGAATTCTAGATTTTTGGTAGTATTGCAGAGCTTGAATCGAATGTTTTCTGCGTTGGCTTACAAAAATAGTTGCTAAGTTCGGACAAAAAATTGCCATGGGGTAAAATTGCACGTCGATATTACGAAAACCTACATACATACATAATTTCTTCTTTTTGTTTCCAGGCTAGCTACGTTTACCTGGAAAATTGTCCAAAGAGATTAGATGCTGTGATATTGAATAATACAAAAAAAAATAATTTAATCACAAGAGTCACCTTAAAATCGTTTTGTTGAATTCCATGCTTCAAAATTTGTGTTTTGCTTGATGAAAAATTAATCAAGGCATCGAATGCAGCGGCAGCAAAAGCAAAACTGCAAAGGGATATGACGGACTTCGGCGACGTTGATGAGTTTTAATCCCCCCCCACCCTTCCACCTACTTTTACTATACATTCTCTTAGCAAAGAGGCCATCGCCACAGTTTTCATTCCTTTACGTTTTTTTTTAATTTTTCACAGATACAGATAGTTTCTATGTTATTTTGTTGTCCTTTGTTGATGTGAATGCACTTTCATTTTAGTCATCATCCTCTTTGAGTTTATTTTTCTTCTTTTTTTAATATTTATATTTTTAAGCTTAAAGCCAGGTCATTAATGTACCACTCCACTTCGACTATTTATCACTATTTTTGTAAGGTTTGGAAGGTATGCTGTTTTCATCAGACGTCCTGAATTTTTTTCTTCAATTATATATCTACCATAATATTTTGTGTTTGTTTTTGAAGCATTTAAATTAATTGAAATTCCAGAATGAAAGTAGTGAATCCCAATTAGGTTTTCATTAATAGAAGCTTAAATTTTATAAATATTTTGTTTAGATTTTTTACATACAAAATATTGTGGTATAGTTTTTTTTTACTGAATGACAAACCAAAGGCAACGTTGCATTTAAAGAAATGAATGGCATGACGAACCCGTCAGAAACTGCTGTTCACAGCTCATTTGGGGCAAGCGGTTAGTATTCCACTAATTGTTGATGGAAAACTAATTGTTTGACCAGTTATGTCACGTCAAGGAAAAATTCTTTAGAAAAATCCCGAAAAAAAATAACTTACGTTGAAATCGGCCAGACAAATTTTAAACCTGGGAAAATTTAGCAGGTTTGCGTTTTTTGCCGTTCGTTTTAAATCCGTCTGTAAAATGTTGCTTATTAATAACAATTTTTAGTTTTTTAATCACAAGTATCCACGGAAGGAAAACCATTTTGTTTTGGAAAGGAAGGGTACGAGTTGACCACACTTGTGCCATTGTATATAAATTTCTATAGTACAACCATGGAGCAGCGCCATCTAAAGAAAGTTGTGAACTGCACATTTGGAGGTTCTTACATTTACTAAGTGTCTATTCTGTTTCCCTAACAATAGTCGTCTACGAAACAAATAAAAAATATATAATGTATTTTATTGGCTCTAAAATCCATATTTCCTTGACAAGAGTCGGAAACAAAACAAAAATCATATACGTTTACGACTGTTGCCAGGGTTACAGAATGGACAACTAGTAAATGCACGAACCTAAAATTGTGTTATTCACAAGTTTCTTAAGATGGCCAGGCGGTGATTATTCAGCATGAAAATACTATAGAAATGTATATACAATGCTTGTGCCCTTAACCATCCATAGCGATTTGCCTAGCTGGGTATAAAAGTAGTGCCTCGTGGCGTATGGTGTTAATGTGTCAGACTATCACTGCTGCGCCGGAGGTCTGGGTTCGAGTCCTGAGTACACCTTATGCACACAAAAAGATTGGTTGAGAGTGTAGCTAAGTCACTAGGCTGTGGTTCTTCAGAGCTGTCGGTGTTAGTAAATTAATTTAATTTATATATTTTTATCTCTTTTGTAGGTAATGTATCCAAATTTTTTTTTTTTTTTTACCTGTCCTTAAAAACGAACCACTAATCGCATAATGTTTCTTCGGTGGTTTCGTTTTTCTTCGAATACCAAACAACAACTGAAACTTCAATATTAGTGCAATAGATACTCTTACTTTACTATCAACTATCAACCCATTCGTAAAATTGTCTCCTCTTATAATTTTTTAAAAGTGTCTTGCATTCGATAAGCACTAATAGTCAAGCGATATAGAGCCCATATATAAATAATAATTGTGCACATTGTGATAAGAATCCAATTTTTACCACTGATAGATAACCACAAAAAAAAAACGATTTTTTAGATATTGGGCCACCTTAAATTCCCGCCCCTTTAGGTGGGCAGTGCAAATTTATAAAAAAAAAATATTAAAAACACAACGGCAACACTTACAATATTGTGCTATATCTTTTTTCAAAGCCAAGACTTCATGCTTTTATTTTGTGTTTAAATTAAGTTTTTAAAATAAGTAAATAGTTTTTGAAAAAAAAATGTCAAACAAAAATTTTGAAATTGTGTGTAATGATGTACTAAATTTTATTTTATTTTTCGGTGCTCTAATTAGTTTTAAGTTAAAAGTTAAAAAACTAGAAGGGTGTAAGTGTTTAAGTTTTTTAATTAAATATTATTGAAAATTACAATCACATTTTTTTGCGAATTCTTATTTCGGTACCTATTTATTATATTCAAAAAGTAAATTTTATCAAAAAGCAAAATGGATTTTTATTTTCTTATCTGAAGAAAATATTACTGCCTATACCAGAAATATGTCTACTTTAAGTTTTGTTAATCTTCTTTTCTTTATTGAGGTCGATTTAATTGTTTGAGAAAGTTTAATTAATGTAAGAAAAAACTTATGATTCGTTAAATAAATATGTAGCAGTATAATAGTGCAAAATTAGAAATATGTATCAAGGTTCAATATGTTAGAAACAAAGGGATAATTATTTACTTTACTCATAGATTACCTATTAATTAAATGCTAATTTTATTAGGCGTGTTTTATTCGTAAGTGTTTAGTCACTTTAGCAAAATTTTGTATAAAAGTGAAGATAAAATCTTGAAATGCCTGGAAATTTTTGGCTGAAATATAATGTCAATACATTTTTTGCTTAAAGGTTGGTGGCTCCTACGACACCTTAAGACATGGACTCCATATACAATGATTATTAATGGTTGTGTTCATTGTGTTTTTCTTTAGGTCCTCGTTTTGCGGAAGAAGTAAGAAGCTTTCAACCTATGAAAGTTGAATAAAAGTTTTGATGATTTTGAAGTTTTCGCTTAAAAACAAATAAAAAATTGATTAAACCAGATCTTTATATAAAACTAGCTGACCCGGTGAACTCCGTATCACCTAGTTCGTTACTTACAACTTTTAATTTGTGATTACTGTGTGCACTATGTACGTTTAAGATGTTTCGTTATTTACTCAAATTTATTCATAACTAAAAAAAAAAAATTGGTAAACAGTCGACTTGACGGGCCATCCCTGCAACTTCCCCCTATTTTTGGACATTAAGTGCATACAATTTTGTGAATTTTAGTGCTTCTGACTTCGCAAAGCTTTTAATTAAAAAAAAACATTATTTTTTGAAATTTAAAATTATAATAAGCTGACTCGGCAAACATTGTTTCGTCATTTATATTATTCCTAGGAAACATTTTTTTAGTTCAATAAAAATAACTATCTACTATGAGTGTGTGAGGATGTACTTATAATCGAAAGCGTTATAAGCAATAAAAGTATGCTTTATTTAGGTTAATGAATTAATATTTATTAAAATAACGACTATATTTTGAATTATAAATTCTGATAGCTATCTAAACATCAAAAATAATTATTTACATTGTTACTATCAATTATGGCAGTTGAAAAAAAAAATTAATCTCTCAGTGTAATAGAGTGTACAATATTCTTGGTTAGTCCGTCTTTAGCCAACACAAACAAACTGGATGGTTTCCCCACGCGAGAACATGCCACATATAGTTGTCCGTGGGAAAAGCATGGTGTTCCCAAATCTAAGCCACATACAGATGACAAACTTTTTTCATAAACGCACAAAAAATTAAGAGCGAATACCTAATTTTAATTAAAACACTTGTAGTTCTTTTTACATTGTTTTCATAGTAAGCTTACATAGTACCTACTGATTTAAGGCAAAATAAGGAGTCACCCTGGAAACTCGTATACAGCTTCATATTGGCGTACTAAAAGTTGTGTGCAAAGGATAATGGCACTGACGGCTCCGAAGAACCACGGCCTAGTGACATACACCCAATCCTTTTGTGTGTGTTGTTAGTTCTACAAAGATTGAAGGGGAAGTACAATATTTCGTTTAAACGAAGGACTAAGATGAGATGCACTTTTCATGACAATTATAGTTTTGGAAAATTTGTCACTTCCTCGCAAGAGACCGGAGCAGGACCCCTAAAAAAACATTAGATGTACTCAGGGCTCGGACCCAGAACTACGAAAAGTTAGTTATTCAATGTCAAAAGTAACAATAACAGCGTGTTTCGCGATTATCTCGGTTTCTCTCAAATAAGTGATGCTGACATCTATTATCAAAATTGTAGAGCATACAATTTGCGACAAATTTCGTAAAAAATATTTTTTTTCATGCCCTCAACTGTTTTGAGATAGAGGGCGGAAACCGTATCGCGCCACTCAGCTATACATACTGTAATGAAAGGTCGTGAGTTAGAAAAAAGTTGTTAATTCGAAATATTGTCCAGGCTGCTAAAGGAGTTAACATACTAAAAGTCCCGACGTCTAGAAGGTGAGCCGTAAAAAGGGAAGGGTCATAAGGGCCCTTTTTTTTATCTTTCGCTTATAGCTTATATTAAATTACAGCTCATAAAATTAACTACAACATTTTGTTATTTGATTTTTTTTTTGAAATCTCAACCGTTTGCGAGCTATGCATCGCTTAAGAGAAAATCCTTACTCAGTGTTTATTTACATGAGATCAATTAATTAACTGAGAGTTAAAACTTTTTTTTGTCAGATTAATAAACTGTAGATAAATAATTATTGCACTGGAAATTAATGATAAATTTACGATGATAGTAAAATTAACATCAGAGTTGCACAGAAAAATTAAAATAATACGTATAACAGTCATTGCTACGATAGATACACAAATAAAACCAAAAGAAATGGCTGAAAAATGAATAGTGAGTGAGAGAGTAGACCGACTTCGTCCTCATTCCTACTCCGTGATGTTTGCTGAATGAGTGGTGACACCTGACGGGGATAACTGATCGATTGATAATTGATCAGTTGTCGACCGGTGAGGGCGGGAGATCAAATTAAATTGGGTTGATCAGAGTAATATGATTTTTTTATTCTAAGTCTGACAAAATAAAAAAAAATCCTTGCAAAATAAATTAAAGTTTTTAATTGACAAATAAAAAATAGGGGTTGATCGTAGAGGGGTGAAAATTAAGGGTTGTATGTATTTTTGTATGCAGTATCATAAAAAAATTAAAAAAAAAAATGTGTCCAAAAAAATAAACAAAAAATTTAGGGGTGGACCACCCTTAACATTTAGGGGGATGAAAAATAGATGTTGTCCGATTCTCCACCCTGGCCGATATGCATGCTTCGGATGACGAAAATCGGTCGAGCCGTTTCGGAGGAGAAAGATTACAAACACCGTGACAGGAGAATTTTATATATACAGGGTGAGTCATGAGCAATGCGACAAAATGCTAGGGCGTGTAGGTTGCGTTGAGACAAGAAAAAAATCGTATGGGAGGGGGGGGTCTATTCCCCTCCGTTTAGCCGGGAGGGGCAATATTCGAAAAAAACTGACTTAAAATGGGAAAAAAATTATTTAAAATCAACGGCTTCATTCACAATGCTGTGCGATACGTTTTTGAAAAGCCAATAACTTTTTCTTTCATTCTGTGTTTAAATAAATCTATTCTAAGAAATAATTTTTGAAATATTAATTTTCAAAGTCAAAATTTTGAAAAAAAAAATTGAAAAAAAAATTTCAAATTCATTTTTTTCAAAATTTTACGTAATTAAGTGCTAATTTTAATTTCAAAATTAAATGCTGTTATTAATTTTTAGTCAAAAACAGAAAACCGGATGTCAAAATGTATCTTAGTTTTTGAGAAATAAAAAAAAAATTAAAAGTAAAACTAGTAAAATAAGTAAAAAGTTAATTCGTTTTTTTTTATTATTTGATTAAAATCGGATGGTATGTAATGAAAAATAAGAAAGGAATAATTCCCTTATTAATAATTGACCTGAGCAGGTCAAATTTGGAAAACCAAAAAAAAAAGTGTTTTTTTTGGAAAAAAATACTTCTAGTTTTTCTTATTTTCTCAAAAACTAAGATACATTTTGGCATCCGGTTTTCTGTTTTTGACTAAAAATTAATAACAGCATTGTATATATAAGATTATATAATTTTAAATTTAATTTGGCAATATTCAAAATAAATAATGATTATTTATCCGGTTTTTGTTTGTTTGTAGTGGAAGGTGGGGTACAAGTTGACCAACTCGGCATTGCCATACTTTGCAGACACATCCATAAAATTATTTGAAACTTCGGCTTGGCATATAGTCAAGAATACCAACTTTGAAATAAAATAAAAAAGTGGATACAAAAGTGAATAAAGCGTTTTATTGGTTCTTTCCATTGCTGACTAACTTAAAATTACCAACAAAACACGACTAATATGTTGTGAACATTACGCGGGACTCTCCCTTTTCTTGCATTTGCAACCTTTTTGACATCCCTTTTGCCAGCCACAATGAATAAGCTCTGCACATGCTTTAGCGGCTTCAAGAATTGTTATCTATTCTGGAAAATGAAGGCCATCATTATACCTAGTCCAAGTCCAACCCTAACTTGTTACAGCAGGTTCAGGGCTTGTATTAGTCTGTCTGTCCCCAGATGTATAGCAACCATGGTATATGGCTCTCTCAGCATGTTGCTTCAGTGCATCTATATATGGGAGGAATTCTTTGCACTGAACTTGTTTTTGAAAAGATTTTTTTTTAGTATTATTCATGTTATTGCTTTTACTTGTACGATCGTGAATATCTCTATCAATCATCGTTTCCTTCACAGTAGCACTCTTCTCTTGCAAAAAAGCCATCGGAAATAAATGGGGCTTATCCCCATACATAACCCACTGGCTCTACACAGCGGTCATCAGACCGATACTAACTTACGGGGTAGCAGTATGGTGGACTGCCCTAGACAAAGTTACATATCGTGACAAATTAAGTAAAGTCCAACGGTCAGCCTGTATGTGTATTAGCGGAGCTCTCCGTTCGACACCTTCAGCTGCTCTTGACATTCTACTTAATCTCATACCACTTGATATTTTTAGCAAACAAACGGCCGCAAGCACAGCCGTTCGTCTCAAAGCCATCTCTCAATGGACCGATAACTCAATTGGTCACTCCATTATTCTGAAAACATTCGGACCAAAATTAAGTCACTCCGACTACTCTATACCCCAGCTAGTTTTTGACAAGAATTTTCAAGTCACCATCCCACCAAGATCCACTTGGGAAAATGAGAGTTTCTTGAAAGATGAATCAGTTCATTTTTACACTGATGGCTCAAAAACTAAAGATGGGGTTGGTGGTGGCGTGTACTCAGACAGACTAAATTTAAGGCTCTCATTCCGTCTACCTGACCATTGTAGTGTGTTCCAAGCGGAAATTCTGGCGATCAAAGAGGTATTATCCTGGTTAAGGGAAAACGTGATATCTGTATCGAATATCCGTATATTTTCAGACAGTCAGGCAGCCCTCAAATCAATCAGTGCTGTTTCCACAAACTCAATAACTGCCCGCGACTGTCGATCATCTCTCATGGAGATGGCAGAACAGTTCAATATTCACCTTTTCTGGGTGCCGGGACACAGAGACATTGAGGGAAACTGCAAAGCCGATGAACTCGCCAGAAATGGAACCCTACTACCGGTTTTACCTAACAAGGTGAATATTGGTATACCTATCGCTACAAGCAAACTCATGCTAAAACTAGATGCCATAGAGAAAACAAATTTAAGATGGACAAACACTACTACCTGCGTAGCGACAAAGCAAATCTGGCCAAAATTAGATCAGAAACGTACTAAATGTTTGTTATCTATGAGCAGATTACATCTTAGCTCCGTAATTGGTGTCATAACCGGACACTGCCTCATAGGAAGACACGCCATAAGACTTGGCGTATTCTCTAATGATTTTTGCAGAAGCTGCATGGACGAGGAGGAGGAGGAGACTATCACCCATCTTCTCTGTTCATGCCCAGCTCTCTCCCAAAGACGTAAATTACACCTGGGTAATTTCTTTTTCGACGATCCAAGCGATATGTCGAACGTTGATATTCTATCTTTACATCGCTTCTTAAGAAGCTCCAACTGGTTTAATTAAAGAAATACTCCCTCGCTCATTTCGTGGTATCACAACGGACCTATCTGTGGTCTAAGTGTGTCAGTAGTCTTCCTGACAGCCACATAAACCTAACCTAACCTAACCTATCGTTTCCTTTGGAATAATTACCGGGGTACACGTAAAATTCTGCAGAGCTTAGTTAAGTCTGGCAGGTACCTACTATATGTTGTCTTGCCCTTCGATACCGAAAACCATTTAAACCATACGTCACATTAGAAACTAGAAACGATCAGTTCAATTTTTATGTGAATGTGAAAGAACGTTAATAATTAAAGAATATAGTTTTGTAAGTGTTTGTAAGTGTTGCCGTTGTTTTTTAATACTTTTTTTTAAGTAATTTTTTTTTATAAATTTGCCCCGCCTACCTTAAAGGGCTGGAATTTGAAGTGGCCCAATGTCTAAAAATCGTTTTTTGTGGTTATCTATCAGTGGTAAACATTTGATGCTTTTATCACAAAATGCACAATCTTTGAGCTATAAGCTGCCCCACAATAAAACTATTATACACTTACAAATTAACAGATATTGAGCATATAGTGACAACTTAAATCTGTTATTCTTCTTTTAAAAAGAAACGAATGGTTGGTTGTAGCATAAATGAGTAGATACCGCATATTCATCAATCTTCATTGCTCATCTTTCTTTTGACAAAAAAGGACCATAATGATACAAAGATAATACAAATGTTGCCAACATCATAACTCATAAGTCAAGTCAAGGATGACAAATTTCGATGATGCGAATATCTTCCATAAAAGGTATTTCACATGAAGCCAACAAGTGTGTGCTCGATTCACACAGCAGTTAATGGATAAGAAACAGAAATGCCAGATAGATAAAGGTATATATATGAATATGAAGTGTAAGACAAAGAATACAATTTGTTTTTGGGTTTTCTATAAAAGGGCTTTAAGAGATTTCTTCCAGATTTGTTAAATTAAATTAATTATCTACACACCTTAATGGTTCTTTATATACAAACGATGTATGTATAATATTTATGACTAATTTGACTTTCACTGCATTGAAAATGAAAACATAAATTGAAAAGTTAATCTCAGCATAAAATAAAATAAAGCAAAACATTATATAGTGACGTATAGTGAGAGAAAATCAGGATATAAAATGCCCAAGTCAAAGTGAAATTAATTTATTTGTACAATCTATTTATGAAGTCCTTTTCCAACTCAAAACCTTCACATACAAGTCCAGTCCACAACCACTATACCCAGTCAGCCAGCATCATCATAGACCAAACACTACCATTCACCAAGCCAAGTAGTGCCAATGCACTGGATAGCATTGTGGCAACCTATTACAGACTATGGCGGTAGATGCTAACTTAACTCACAATCCAAACTCTTACTAAATTATTCCTGTCACCCAAAAACAGTATGCACCAAACTCTAATCGTATGTAGTTTTAGCATCACAAAAATATACAAACAGTGCTGTGCTAAAAAAATATACAAAATCCTTTTTTTTTTTAAGTATCAGGAAAGATACATAAATATTTTTTACTTCCTCAACAGGGCAAGTATTGGTTTCGTCTATAAAAAATCGAAGTTTTAATCAAACCTGACCTTATGATGATAGAGAAGCCCAACAAAGTAGGTTTCGTCATGTCGTCCGTCGGTCTGTCTGTGCGGATGTGCGGTTGTCTGTGCACCGACCTACAGCCTAAACGGTTTGATGGATTTACTTCTCACTTCACATATAGCACTTTTTCGCTATAACGGGTACCTCCCATATAACGGTTTCAGTTTTTAAACATTTTCTCGAAAACAGCTCTAACCATTTTGATAAAACTTTTTGTAGGTTATATCTGGAGAGCGGTTAATATAACTGCATTTCCGGGTTTTTGGCTAAAAATGCACATAACGGATATTCGTTGTTAAAGGTTTTTACAAATTTGGCCATAACTTGATAACGACGGAACCGATTTTATTTAAATTTTAAACAGCACTTAATTTAGATAAGTAACACAAGATGACAACTAAAGTTTTTGGTTAAAAAAAAATTTAATGGTACCTACCATACAACTTGATCTCACGTTTAGGCCATTTTCTGATTTCTTAATCGATTTCTTAAATTGAATTTTTTTCAATCCCATACTTTGCTACACGACCAAGTTCGTAGGACCCAGTCATGCATTTTATTTTAATATAACTCCGTGTATAACGCATTACAATCATTTTCAGGTTGCGTTTGAATTTGACATTTAGTCTTTTAGAAAACTATGGGTAGAAGGATGTCAAATAGAGACTACAGTTTTACACCGAAGAGGTTTGTTAACCAATGTTCATAAACAATGTTTAGGGGCAACTTCTTGTGGAAGACGAATTTACTTTTCAACAGCTGCAACAACGAGATAAAAGTCGAAGATGTCATCAGTGCGGCAAAAAAAACGATTAGGCCAGACGGGGATATCCTCTTTCCTCTTAGTTTTGGAAAAAATGGCATCGAACTTAGATGACTCACGACTCTCATCTCCAAACTAATCAGCAGCGAATACCAAGTGTCAAATCATTGGCGGGAAATTTATCTTCTATACCAAATTTTAAGGGGAAGGGTGAAACCCGAAACTGCGGTAGCTACCGATTAATCAAAGTGGTGTCACACACCATGAAGTTGTTCATGGTCTCGAAAGTGATTCAGTTGTTTTTTGCTGACGATGGAACCATCATTATTTTCGATTATTTATTCGAGCAACGATCACTTGAAGGAAATGGGTATCGAATAAGCGCCAAAAAGACAGAAAACTTATGCTGCCCATTCTGATCTACTCAGGTTTGTTTCGGACATTTATTTCTGCAAAAAGTTTAAATATACCTTGGATCTATGATCAATAACATAGCATCTTGTGATGAAAACATATCATCAACCATATGTAAAAGCGTATGGTTGATCAAGTCACGTGAGACCTCTGCCATCTTCTGCAACCGAAAAATGCCACCTAAGATGAAAGAAAGGCGAAGGATTGCCGACGTTTTCTGAGATCAACCCGAGTTACCCCACCAGCAGATCTGTAGCTGTAATCATGTCCTTCCTCTCCTGTGAACTGCCATTTGTTTCGAAGACCTTGAGAGCTGGATAATTGTTATCTATTCGTTCTATATGCGATAGCTGAATAAACGATCGTAACGATTTCAATTAAATCTCAAAAGCAGTCTAGGAAAACTGAACAAAAAAATCGATACAAATTTTGCCCATCACTGTACATCAACATACTTATACACACATGTTTATTGCAGTAAAACAAGCGCGTATTTTTGAACACATGCATATCCTTAGGAAATTTATCATTCCGATGACGGTGCTGCTCAGCTGCTGTCGTCCATGATAACCATGTTGGTTGGTGACACCCGCGCATTACGGTCCATTTCAGTAGACCAAAAGGGATGTTATAGTACTATGGTGTATCTATAGATGGTCGATGTACTGCAGAACAGTTTTCGTTGTTTATTTTCCATCACACTATACTTTCTACCATATGCATATAGTGTATATATACATAGGCAGTGAAAAATATGGGAGAAAAGGGTCGTTGCCGTCGATGACATTGCATCGTAGCACAACTAAAGTAAGGGCTTTAAAATGCTTTTAATATTAGTTATACGTCAATGTGGATTAGATGCCAATAAGGGGTGAAGAACGCAGAGCTTGGCATCAGTAAAGCATAAAAAGAGGCGCCGCCAATACATTAGGGCAAATGCAATTTGTATATCCTTGCCGCCAGCTTTGAGTGGACATACATCCTATAAAGGGGCGGATGTAGATTTATAGCTTCTTCCTTAGTTTATATAATTGGTTACGAGCAGGTAACAAAGTACCTATCATTATTATCTACAAAATGCGTATCTTTATTTTGTTTCTGAATAATTTATGTAGTTTAAAGTTTTGATGAAAAATAAAAAAAATATAAAGACGTACATAATGTGTGTAATTATAGTATCCACACTTATAAAGTTTACTGCCCGTAAAATATTTAAACGCCTTTCTCTAATTTGCAAAAAAAAAAAACTGTAAAAAAGCTCAACTGAATTCCTTCAAACTGAAATTAGATACATTGCAACTTTTGTTGCACCTAGGCTAGGTATTGTAAGTCAAGGAAAGACACATTAGCTTTAGGGTACCGGATATGGTTTTCGAATGTTCCGAGATCGATCAGCTTTTTTTACCTTCTTTTGAAGGTATCCATGTAATATAAAGAATCGACCTTAAATGTGTTATGGTAACGGGTAGACTATACGCGCACTTAAAACATGACTGAAACGACAGCTTCATGAGGAGGACCAATAACGGCTTATTCTCTCAATTAATTGTTTTGTGTGCGCGTTTGCGTTGCTAGTTCTAAAATAACCGAATCTGAATGGAACTTTCTTTAGACGAATAATATACTTTAACATGATTTGTTAAGAGGCAGTGGAGGTGGAGTACAGACACATTAGCCGCTACTCCACGGGGAACTGACTACGCGCACTTCTGCAGATCAATTTGTCGTGAGTTTCTGCTAACCACGATGTTATGGTAATAAAAGCTTCATATTGTTTTCGGGACTTTTCGAGTAGTAGTTTGCCCCTCACTGAATTCTTCGACTATGATGTCGGGCACTTGTACGTAGTGAGGTAGTGAGATACTTCACCTTTTGTTAGGTGCTAAACTTGATTTTTCCAGAATAAGCATAGCATTTTTCGAAATTGCTCATAACATTTTTTTCGACACTGCCGTGCTCTTGTGATTTGTTTGATCGATTTGTTCCACGCGCTCCCTAAAAGTAGAAAGCACGATTTTAGGAAACCTTTCAGGTGTTATTGTGTCGCTATAGCTTCACTTTAGTGTTAATTGCCTTGATTTTATTGATCCATTAGTCATCTCTTACGACAAGCGGGATCCATTGCTGTAACTTCATCTTCGAGCGAACCACTTTTCCCGAATATACAGTAACACTCCGCAACGCGTTGTGATACCTACACTTAAAAAAAATATTTATTTATAATAAAGTTGTGAAACTTAATTTTAATTTTTTTTAAGTTTAAAATTAATAAAATAATTTGAAATATATAATATATTATATATATATATATATTATTTTTATTTTTATTTAAGATTAAACAAATACACATATTCATATACACCCAACTTGGAGACAAAAAGCTAAAACATATACATATATTCTTAAAACGTTTCTCACAGGGATCTTTGAATAAGTTAATTCATTTTCTTATTACTTTAGCAACTCAAGTCCGGATGGGAATTCGATGGTCAGTAGTAGTGATTAGAAGGTTCTGGCCTATTGGTGCTGCGATCATTGTATGTATATAAATTTCTATAGTACAACCATGGAGCAGCGACATCTAAAAAAGTTGTGAACCGCACATTTGGAGGTTCTTACATTTACTAAGTGTCTATTCTGTTACCCTAACAAAAGTCGTCAACAAAACAAATTAATAATATTTAATGTATTTTATTGGCTCTAAAATCCATATTTCCCTGACAAGAGTCGTAAGCAAAACAAAAATCATATATGTTTACGACTATTATCAGGGTTACAGAATAGACAACTAGTAAATGCACAAACCTAAAAATGTGTTATTCACAAGTTTCTTAAGATGGCCAGGCGGTGATTATTCAGCATGAAAATACTATAGAAATGTATATACAATTCTGCGATGCTAAAAGAGAGGAGCTTTTTTGGGGGTAGAATTGTGTGGGTGGGTTATGATGGGGGAACCTTATGTGTGGGATGCGGGCTCTGAGCGTTGTAGTAAGAATGGGTGCGGCTTGGTTGCACATCCGATTAAGCGGTTCTGTAGCCCAAAATCTTGAAAAAAACGGTGATCTAAAAATGAATGCAAAACAATTTCATATAACAAAGCGGTGGTATCTTATAATGCACGTTTGGAATCCAAAATTAGTGTTCTCTTACTTTTAAAATTCACTTTCGGAACACGAAATTCACTTTTATGTGTTTAAAAATCCACATTCGGAATTCGAAGTTTTCTTTTTTTCGCGTTTAATATCCACGTTTCGAACCCAACGTTTACGATTTTTGTGTTAATTTTACCGAGCATCAATTAAAATTCGCGGACATTCGTTTGGCTATGAGAAAAATCGCCCAAAAACAAACACCCAAAATTAAAAAAATGAAAAATCGCACAAAAAAAAATTCTTGGCGATTCTTTATTATTTGGGTGGTTTTTCATAATTATATATAGATCGCACAAGAAATTTACATACAAAATCGCCCAAAACTGTTATATTTTTTTTTTATGAAAAATCATACAAAATGTTTTTGTAAATAAAAAGTAAATGAAGAATCACCCAACATTTTGGGGCGAACTTTACAAAATGCCCAAAAAAATACTGAATAATAGCTTAAAAATGAGAATGATATGTCAGTAAATGTAGCGTAGCGAAAATGACACAACGCCCAAATATATTTGTGTTGTAAACAAGGCCTCATTTTTTGCCAAATCATTTTATAAAACAAAATGAGGAATGTATGGGGTGCATGCTGCCCCCTGCAATCCCCTTTCCTAGGCCTATAGGTTGCATATTCATACATACCTCACTTCTTTTCTGATTTTGTAAAAACTGCGGACTTGTTTACAACAACAAGTATAAAAATAAAACTTACAGCTGCTACCATTTGCCAGAATTAGGTACACTACCTTTTTCTAGCAGGATAGTAGACTAGCATAAAGTATTTCAATGACTAAAAAACTTAAGACAGAAAATCTGTTTAACAACAAAACTAAAATCATGTTAGTTATTGTATTTTGTTTCATATTATTGTATTATATAAAAAAAAGCACCCTTTACCAAAATTTTAAATTAAATATCAAGCATTCTTACATTTTATTCTAAACTAAAAATATAATGAGAAAAAAGCAATTTGTTCATGCTAAAGGATTAAAAATGACCTCACTTTTTGTAAATGTATAAATATAAATTCAAAGAATCATATCTTTATAGAAAAACTATAAACCCTTTTTAATATTCCATCTATTTTTAAAATGCAATTTGATGTAGTAGATACCTAAAAAAAATTCTTTTTTGTATTCCTTAACCGAGAAGCTGGGTTAGTGCACTTAAGCATAATGTCCAATATACAAATGCATCTTGAATTTCATTTTGAAGTAAGTACAATTACATTCTTGAAAATTCCTTTACCACTGATCCAGAAAATGTTTAAAAACACTTTTACTTCAATAGAAATGTTATACCTAAAGATATAAAAGCAAAGACATTAAAATAGAAAATTCACTTTTTAAATGCCTAGTAGATAGTATTATAGTAATGTGCATTAAATCGCAAATAGAATTGCACTCGGAACTTCTACTATAATAATAACACCCTCATTATATACTTTTTCTAAATAATATAAAAAAAAAAAATGAAAAATTGTGAGAAAAACTTCTCTTACTGTCACTCATAAATACATCAAACCTAAGCTTTATCATTGGAGAGATGGGAAGAGCAAAAGAAGAAGGCTGCATCTGTATGATTTTTTTTTTCGTTTCGCTCAACCATTTGAGATACAATAGTATATTTTAAGGACTTTTTAATTCCGATAAAAGGGTTCGTCGACATGCAGCCCAGTTACCCATAAAAAGGACAAAAGCAGTTTACCATCCTATAACCATATACTATTATTATCAGTTTTCTTATATTTGTATGTATAGGAAATATAGCAGAGAATAATATACATATATGTATGTAATGTATAATACCATCGCCATCATATTATTATACAAAAAGGAACAGAAAAGGACTATGAGGACTCTATGTCTTCCTGACACGGTAAATTAACATAATGGATTTTTTGATGGAACTAGATTGTTGAGCTGGTTGGCTTGCTATACACAACACCATATCGCGCGAATATACAACAAAAGACACAAAAATAAAATAAAAACACTTAAGTAGCTTAAAGTCTAAAGCACACTTCTTTTTTTGTTTGAAATTTAAAACATCATCACAAGGATGTGCGACAGTGACGATATGATGGCAAGGTGGCGTTTATAGTGTTAGCGTTGGCGTATATAATTTTCCCATAAAGGTTGCTTCATCAAAATTCCTATAACTTTGTATATTTTTGAGTGAGCTGAAGAGCCGAGTTTATGTATATTTTTTTATATATTATACAAAATAATATGCAAGTAAAATTTTGTGTAAACTAATTGTGGAATTTTATTAATTAGTCTTAATTTAATATTCATGGCCGAAATTATAAATATTCATTTAACTTAAACAGTTGAAAATTTAAAATTCTAATTAAAATAACTAATTTTCAGCCTAAAATAACGTTTGTTCTACCTTTGTATATATATTTAGCCATAGATAGAGGAATTTTTGTGTTGAGGACAAAATTTATTATTAAGTGATTATATTATATACATATTTTGGTTATTTAATTCTATTGATGATGATAGATGAGGAAAATTTATACGAGAATTTGTGTATCCTAAAGTGTTTGGGGTAATATCACTTATTGATTAATGAATTTTGGCAAAATAAATGCTTTTATAAAGAATCTAGAACCGCAAGTGGTCGATTTAAATTTATCTAACCTTTTACTTGGTTAAATTGAGATTAGGGTTACAAATTTAATAATGTCATTAAGGAGACCACACCGCAAATAGTTGCTTCAAGTTGAAATTATTAAACTAATATTATTTTAAGAGGTTATTCGTTTTCGGAGCATATTCACATAAATTATTTTCTAATATTTAAGTCTGGAGTAGCATAGCCAGTAGGTGTTAATTATTAGTAGTTTCTTTTACTTGCAATAAATTTTTCTATTTAAATGACAAGTTTTGAAGTTTTCCATCTTTACAGCTTGAAACCTTGAAACTTATAATTTTATATAGTGCAGCAAAAAAACATAGAATAAATGTGTCTCACGTTTGGCGCCAATTTATTTTATTAAGAATTCATTGAATTATTGATTCGTACTTAAATATTGCAGTACTTTGATTTTACGAATCCAAAATTAATAAAAACAAAACAAGTTGATTAACAAAACATACAATTATTATTCATGCCTATTACTGAATCCGCAAAATTTTACTCCCCGGGAGTCATTCGCATAAAATTATATTATTGAATGCGATGAATGAGCTGCATTATCGATCCGCGGACTACTTTTCCATTTTTGAAACTGCATTATCGTGGATGTCAAAAGTTGACATTGGGAGCGTTCAAGTACACACGAGAAAAGCAATCTAATATACTTTAGTATCGTAAAATATCTAATATCGCAAATTAAACCTTTTTTAATGATTTTAACGACCAATCATAATCCGTCAGTGTTTCAGCAATCACTAGACCGATTTACAAGGTAAATATGCTGTTGAATTGAGGAAATGTCAAACTTGGTCATGGGGACTATATTTTGGGATAGATTTCCACGGTTTGGCCAAAAAACAACACCAAAGTTGTACTTCCGGAACTCTAAATAATAGGACAAAAAATAATTATTTTGACTAAAATAATTTTTGTACCGCAAAATAAGCCATTTTTATTGATTTTAACGACCAATTTTAATCCGTCTGTGTTTCAGCAATCACTGAACCGATTTTCAAGGTTCATTTGCTGTTGGATAGAGGAAATGTCAAAATGTTTTCCAACATTTGTATGGAGTGCGGATGTGGTGCGGATGCCTTTCGTTTTCAGTAATACCAATTTTACCGACATTTATTCCCGCGAATGGCTTGCGGATTTGCTAACAGCAAATCTACTGAAAGTGAGTAAGACTCCCTCCGCAACTCATTCGTCGGATTCCCTAATAAGGCTGATTATTTATTTAAGCTACAAATTACAATTCTTAGCTGTTAAAGAATAAAATAATATACATAATACAGAAGAGGAGACACGATAATACAATAAGAAGCTGCTGGATTGTTGTGTGCTCCTTCATCCAATTAGCTTAAAAGTGGGTGGTAGGGGGAGGTTAAAAGATAAAGCGAATAATAGATACAAAAAAATAGATTCAATGTTAATAAAAAAAAGAATATAACGCTAATAATTATTGCTAATTTTTGATCACAACGTAAAACTACGTCGCACAGTAACCAAATTGGACTAAAAAGGTAAAAACGAAAAACAAGCAAAGACACTTGTCAATATAAGCTGACAATTTTCGAGAGAAAGATTTTACTAATCATCCGTTGCCTGCACTATGACAAAAAAGACACTGAAAAAAAGGAAAACGACAAGAGACAGCGAACAAACCAACATCTTTTAACTTGACATCAGATATACCTACTCAGTGGCACCTATTCCCGAACATCTCCAGTTCTCGAACTCTTTCTAAAAAATCATTATATTTTCGTTATTTAGGTTTCCCGCTTAAAAGCTAATCCGACATAGAAACTCATTCTCATTTGAAAAAGAAAACTTGAAAATATAACGAAATTTCTTAAATAGTTTGAGAACTGTAAATGTTTAGGAATAGGTGCCACTACCCTACTATCCCGAAAATGATTCGTACTAAATTCAACCTGCCGAAATGTTTGATAAGTAAAGAATTACAAGTGTACCACGACAATCCGCACCAGTACCTAGAAGTAAAGTCACGAGGATCTACTTTACATGAAAACAAAGAAACCTACATTTTCTTATTCCTCACCTAGCTTTCTGACGTCAACAGATCGATAAGGAAGTGACTGTTGCTTTTTCGAAACATATAATATACAATCCCAATTCATTGCCAGATTTTATTCGTATAGGAGACCATATTTCCAACCATATTTGCAAATGTAAATCCTAGATTTTTTAAACAATCTCAAGCATGTTCAGTTTCCAGAATATCACATTCAGCAGATTTATTAGTTAAATATAATATAAATAGAATTAATCTTTCCGTATCATCAAAAAGACTTGTGACTATAACTATCATGCTTCCATTTTCATTTTATGTCTGCAGGCATATGTAGCTCCAGGCTTTATGTCCTTGAAACATTTACTTTTCTCTTTGATAAAATTTTCAAACTTCATTTATTTAGAAGGACCTCTCCATCTTCTTGTATCTTGCATTCACATTTTCACTTTTGCTGCATTCAAATTTTAAATTTCGGGTCTGTTAGCTAATTGCCATAGGTATATACAGCTGCATGAAATCGGTCAAGTTTTCAAATGCTCTTGGATAAGCGTATAGGATTACACAAAACTTTATGTTTCTGAAATCTTATATCTACCTTGTACTCTTAGAAAACTCAATTAAAATTATACTTCTTTGCTGTAATATTTTATTTGTTTTCTCTGACTATTCCCATTATTTTAAATGATTTACAGCTTACGAACTTTTAGAGTGCATCAAATACATTATAAAAAAAAAACAAAGCCAGGTTACATATATCATATTTTCTATATTTCAAATATAAAATATTACCATGTTTGAAAAAAAAAAAAACATAATAGCACTTAAGTTCACAACACCCTGTACAGCTAAATAAATCATTAACATTTTCAACGCAACACACACCAATACAAATAACAAAATGCACTCAATTCATATTTTATTAATAAATATGAATTATCTTATCTATGTCACGAATCAACTGTAAATGCATTATAATCTAAAATTCATTTAACTAATTTGATTATTGTAAATAACAATGGACATTTAATGACGCACTATCAATTGACTTGTGTGGTAATCAGTTTTTCCTCTCCACAGAAATTAATGCAAAAAAAAAAGTTTAAATTATAAATATTTCAATATGCTATGACATATCTCATCCTACTTATCATCCTTTTATGTTTCGAACACTCACATTAACTATTAAAACTTCAAAAAGAAAAAAAAAGTTTGTTTATTTTTTTTCTTTACTCGAAAGACTTCAATGTTTCGCCCATTTTGTCAAATGACACTATCTTGCCCCAGAAATCTGTCCATCCCTTATTGCCCATTATCTTACTGCTATGCAAGGCAGTTTTACACTCTGCTCAAATACTACGACGACCGAATGAATGAACGAAACCAAGAATGAGCAAAAAAAAAAAAAAAAATATAAATAAACATTTTTCGCTGGACACTTCCCTGAACGAAAGTTCATAAATAATTCCAGAGGGTAATATAGACATGAACTTGTGCGAGCGCGGTAAGCGGCTATATCAGCAATAGAACCCCGCAACCAACCCTCTTCTGATGCTTATGCCAGAAGTGAATACCAAAGCTACTTACCCACTCGACAGAAACACTTCAAGCTTGTTAAAAAGTTTCGTCGGAAATACGAATCTTTATCAATGGTACCAGAACGTATTTCAAACTATGTATATATACTGTGGGAAAACTTAGGCACATTATCCTGAACTCGAACCACCACCACACGATATGAAATTTTACATCTTCTTCTTCTACTCGGTCTCCTCTTTTGATTTTAGTTTGTATTGTATTGTAAAAATTTTCTGCATCAACTTTCCACCCCACGAACCGACCAACCAACCAACCAACACGTCCTTTAACAAGGCTTTCGACGTCCTATGCACACACAAGTAAAAGAATCAATGGAGCGTCCAGAGAAAGGATACTCAAGCTGGTACTAGATATTGGGACGTACGTAGCTTACAAAAAAAATAAAAGAAGATATATTCCTCTACAATGCACATCAGTACATCTATCCAGCGATTCCGGGACACCCTTGAAGGTTTTTTTCGATTCTTTTTCTTCACTTGTTTTTTTTTTTATTTTAAAAGGACTCTCAATCGGAAATCTAGAATTGATAGAAAGTTAACCTAAAATGTACACAAAATCCGGACAAAGCCTTTATCTTTCCATATTCTGGCGACTGACAGACAAAAGTATAAAATTTTCAAAACACAAAACTTATATGTATATATAGAGAATCGGATTCGGATATTTCTGATGCTCTTCGATGTTTCAGAAGCTGAAGCTGAGGTTGAAAGAGAGTTCATACCATCATCAGCCAGGACTTTTCAGTATAGCAAAGGAGCCAGCTATAGAGCAAGCACAACCACATAGAACAGTTAAAGCAAATCATAAATACAACATTATGTGGCCATTATGCGATGGTGGTCCTACTTCTGGGTTGCTCCCAATTCGCCTTGTTCTTCTATATGCGAATATATTGAAAATGTCCTTGTGTATATATTTGCCAGGAAAAGAGGACTGAAAGAGACGTTTTCAACTCAACTGGCAGTACTAGTCATGTGCAGTGCCTTAGTTCCAGAAAAGTTCAATAAATTATTTTTACTTTGACAATGTCGGTACTGCCCTGCAATGATCTATCTTTGTTTCGCTACTTTGCGGAATATCTCTCTTCCGCTTTGGATTTTTGTTATATCCTAAAAGGATGATGGTAATGATTTCTGGAGGAAAACATTATATGGAGTGAGGATGAGAAACCCCACTATACATACCAGCCAATTCAGTTCTTTTTTTTTTTATTCTTCTATTCTATTTTGCGTTTTCCAAAACGGCGATGATGATAAAATGGGAAATAAAAGGACTCCTCTCTATGACCTTACACAATGTGGTTGATATACAATCGCACAAAACCATACACACATATAGATGTTCTCGGTACATTTTGATTTTCATCCTTTATAGTTGCTGTTGGGTTTTGGTTTTGTACTCACATATAGAAGAGCCTATTTTGTGATTTCTCATGGATGGGAATCGCTTGAAACTAAAACTTCCATTATTGCTTGGCTATAGTGCTATAGTGTGCCAAAGCTCTGGCATGGTGTAGTAGGTATTTTACGCTTAATCGTCCAGTCCACTTGATATGGAATGAAAATTTACTCGCATAAGAAACTATACTCAATGCATTTTGCGCTTCACGAGTGAAAGTTAATTTTTTTTTTCTTTTTGAACGAAAAAGTTTGAATTCACTTGAGTGTTAATGGGGTGACTTGGTTATATGTGTAGGTTGTTGTATGATTTTATTCCAGAGAATGGGAGTCGAAAGGATTTGGATGATTTGCGTAATAATGTTATAGGTATCCTTTGCACATACTACCTCAATAAAAGTACCTAGGTATGTTTTTGGTTTTATATATGTTATTCATTGTGTATTGACTTATTATATGATCATGCGAAAAACATGTATCTGTGGCCTGTGTTTGTTCATTGAATTAGAATAAATTATTACCTTTGTTGACTTAACTTACGTTTTGTAAATATATTTACAGTAAAACCTGAATATGTGAAGCGTTAAATATTGAGTTATGTTTTTAATGTAGAATTATTTTATTTTTTCACTATCAGATCCTGTTCATAAGGAGCTTAGAGCAAGCTTCAGCTTATGAATAAAGATTTGCCAACACATTATATGTGTTCCACTGGCTCATCACTTAGTGCTGGTGTTAGTTGTTAGTAATGTAAAACAAATCACTACAATAACACAAGCACCATAATACAACAAAACATAACATTTTAACAATACAAAATACATAAAACATGAACTAAAAGCGTGGAGCACTGGTTTTAAGTACATCCTTAAGATATATTTTATTGTCATTGAAATCAATAATTTTAGAATTTAAATTGAAAAGCCTGCACATGGCGTAAGCGGCTCATTCATACCGTAATTAGTCCGATGGTGTGGACAATGTAGGAGCTCAAGGCTACGCTGATGGTGAGCACCCCCACGATAATTGAGTCCAACACAAGTAAGTAGATCAGGTGCATCTAATGCGCCCGAAAGAAGTTGGTGGATAAAAACTATATCGTTATTAACACGCCTCTGTAACAAGGACTGAATGTTTAGAAGCTGAATTCGGTGTTCATAAGGATCTGTTCAGGGAAGACCTTTTGAGGCAAAACGAACAAGATTATGCTGAGCTGCCTCTTTCCTAGATCTATGAACATCATAGAATGGAGTAATTGCCTGCGATGCGTATTCCAGATGCGGACGAAAAAAACAATGTAATAGGGTAACATAAGGGTCTTGAAACTCTTTGGACCATCTTTTTCAAAACCTTACATTGAGTTAGCCTTTTTAACAAGAGAGTTGATGTGCTCTGTGAAATCTAGAGTTGAATTGAAGACGATTCCAAGATCTTTAAAACTAACAACACGGCACAATGTATGTTGTGAAATATTATAGTCAAATATGATTGGTACTCGTTTCTTTGAAAAAGTCATAGTTTGACATTTCGCTGGGTTAAGGTTTAATCCATTCTTGCTGCACCAAGTAAGCTATCAATATCGGCTTGCAGATTCACACGATCACCGCTTGAGCATATAGTTTTAAAAATCTTCATATCGTCAGCAAAAACCAGAATTTCACTATTGCGAATGCATGATGTTACATCATTAATAGCAAGAATAAAAAGAATGGGACCTAAATGACTTCCTTGTGGTACTCCAGAGTTGGCAGTAAAAGGGTTTAAAAATGTTTTTCTGAATTTCACTTTATAGGATCTATTTCGAAGATAAGAATATATCCAATCAATAAATCCAGCAGAAAACCCATAGGCTAAGTTTAAAAATTATAATGTCGTGTGAAAGTTGGTCAATTATGATTTGTTTAAGAGAATCTTAAACCCAACCCTGCCTCTACTTTTCCCCAAAATGTTTGATTACAATATCAATCAAGCTTAGCAGGAATTTTCTTATATAAAATTTCGTCAAAACCGGTTCAGCCGTTCAAAAGCAAATCGGTATCATAAAGTTTCCTTGGAAGGTGCCGTTAATAAGCTTCTCTGAAAAAAAAATGGATGAAAAAGATCAGTGTTGGCAACAAATCGCACTCATATCAGATTTTGTTATTTATTTATTGATTTATCTTAAATAACGTAAATGTAATCATTTAAGTAGTAGTAACAGTATATGGCAAACTAAAAGATTTTAACGATTTTAAATATTTAATTAAATATATTAATCAAATGAGGTTTCATTTCAAAACCAAATATTCAATATTCATACAATTGTTTTTATCCAAATTAATCGTTTTTTTTTTGCCGAGACAAATGAAATTCAAAGAAATAACTTTTATTTTAATTTGTGATTGCAGTATTAATCAAAAGTCTTAAAATATAATATTTCATCAAAATCGGGACAGTTTTTTTTAATGATAATCTGTAAATAAAAAAGTAAATACTAAATCCTTTATGATTGTGTTTGTTAATTATTAGTGCTCCGATGATGTCTCAACTAAGACGAAAAGCCTCAAATTAGTAATTTTAAATAAATAATTTTTAATTTGTAAAAAAACAAGTATTTTATTTACTAGAGCTGTAGAGCTGTGCCCCTTCGGGACAGAAAGGACTTGGTTAAGCAAGTAAAACAATTCTGGTGGTTGGGGGACCACTTTTATATTGATGGTTGACCAAAGTTGTTGCCTTGGCCGACCTACGTATTTTTAGGTAGACTTTATATAGGGCAGTGGTGGCACCAAAAAAAATATAAAAACAAAAAACTGCATTTGTTCTTGTATGCATATGTATAGGTGTGTGTGCAATTGCATAAGCTGCTGCGAAAAAAAAATTGCTGCTGGTGGCTGTTTTAGTTTTAAGTTATTTTAAGTATTTTTAAGTAGTTTTAAGTTATTAACGTATATTCAATACGTATATTTTAGTTTTATTTAGGTTAATTTAGTTGTATTTAGGTAAAGGGTGGTTTTAAATTTTATATAAAAATGTCAAAGAAAAACGAGTTTTTAAGAATTTCTCGTTTAGTTTTAAATAATATTGAATTTTAATATAAGTTAGTCTTTACGCCGAAAGGAATTTTTAAATATAGTTATAGTATAATTTAGAGACGCGGGGCCAGTAAATTAGTTATGTTATTCTGTAAGCTAGTTTTTAAGGTTTTTGTCTAGCATTTAAGTAGTTATAAGTTAAATTGAAAATAAAAATTGAATTAAAAAAAAAAAAAAAAAAAAATACGTACATATTCATTTGGATGCTTTATTAAGACTAATTCTAAAATAACATTCGTAAAAGTAAATACATAATAAAATATGATTCGAATATAGCAGAATAAAAGCGTTCTTTTAAGAATGATACAAGTGCATGAGATCGTAAATGGGTTGCCAGATATATTATTAAATGATCTGTTTATAAGAATAAATAATTAATATTAAGAGATGAATTCTCTTACATAAACATAATAAAACAGAAGAGAAGTGCTAACAAAAATAACTAGCAAAGTTGAATCGAATTGAGAAAATGTATTAAAATTCGACCAAGTCAATTTAATTTGGATTCAATTCTTCATATACGGGATATGTTGTAGTTTTCTTTTTTTACAATTGTTCTGCACAACATCCATAAAACTTACACTCTCAACCAAAATCCTTTTGTATGCATTGTAGGGCATCTACAATTTAATTGCTCACAAGAAGCAGTTTACCAGAAAAAGCTTCTATTTTTTACACCTATTTCCATATTGTATATAAGAATATCTCTATTTTACAGTGATTTAAAAAAAACCATCAGATGAAAAAAAAAATACAAATGCACCCCATTATGTATGGGCGACCTAAGACTAATTTATAGAATATTTTCCTCACTCGGGCGTACACGTCATATTATTATCTACTTATTAGTTTTTCTATAAAATTGTTTTTAAACAAAGTGGCACCGAACCATGCTACATTAGGGAATTCAAATAATTTTTTTAAATTATAGACTGCGTTAATAACATCCAAGCACCTGACAAAAAAATTATTCATTGCGGCCAGAAGGGATCAGCTTAATTATATACATATTTAATAGACTTCAGTTTAGTTTATGTACACATCTTGACATAATTCCTTACAAAAAAAAACTTGGTGCAGTCAGGTCAGGTGACCTTGGACCTAGCGGAAACTAGAATTTCCTGGATTTAATTTGTTTCGGAATTTTCATTGCAGCTGCACCATAACTGCACCTAGCTTAACACAATCCTGCTGAAATGGATACTCCTTCAACATCTTTAAATATCGGTACCAGTGATAATGCACCTTGATGAAACTGCACACTACATACAATGACTCTATATGGCAATTTTGCTTGTTTATAAACAAGCAATTTATCAAGTTATTTTGTCTTCTGCGGACATTTCAGTACTTTTTTGTCAAGAATCCTAGACAAACCGAAATAATTTTTCCTTTATTTTTTAACTAATTTTAAATGACATAATGAAAAACATCACATACATAAATAGAATCAATGAAATTTTTTCACAACAATTTGTGGGCATACAACCGAGTTTCACTGTAGGTAGACTATTTATAACTTTTATTTTAATGTGTGTACAAAATAGTTTCTAACTTTTACCTTTAGTAAAATAAAAAAAAATAAATTTACTGTAATGCTTTTCACCCATTACATTAAAATTTGTGTATAAATATTATGTATAGATTTGTATACGAAACTTTCTAAAATATTGTCTCCATTGCTGTATTTATATTCCGCCGAATTTACTCAATTTATGCGATAAAATATGAAACCTCTTTTGCTGAAATATTTTGATTAATATTGTTTGTGAATTTATGCCACCACAAGGTTTATATTATGTATGTATGTATATTAAATAAAAGTAGATGGGAGTTTTGTTCATTTCACTTTTCTAAATCCTTAAAATAAATTCAAAATGAACGGTTAACCCTTAAGTTCATCCTTTGCTATTTAATATGAGTGCTTTATATTTACATACATACATATAGATATTGTTTTGGAGTTTTCGAGCTTATAACAACGTCTGACTGGTCTAAAGGGTCTACCCTCGAAAACCGTATAGGTTGCGCGTTTTCCCACAAAGCCAACCCAAGGACTGCGAGAATATACCAAGTACCAAGGCCAGGACATAAATTATAGTCCCATCATTGATTTATTGTGTTTTGTTTAGTTCAGTTGACTATGGCTAAAAATGAATAAGAGATATTTTCGAACATTTTTTTGAAATACTCGCTAGAGCTGCGAAAAACATAGATAATTAATGCTTAGATAAATAAAGGTAAAACTTTTCGATTGAAATGATATGTTGTTGGGGGATAAGGACTCTGTGAGTGATGCGAAGAAGGTAGACACAATAATTTGTTTGTTATTTTGAAAAAATCATTTAAGGCTTTTTAAACAGTTGAAATATTTAGTAATTAAGTGTCGTTAATCTTAAATTGCTTAAATCTTTCACATAAATTGAATTGTTCAGTCAAGTGAAGAATGAATAATTGTGCAGAACACTCGAACAGAAATTGGCATGTGAAATAAGATATCTTTGAAAACTTAAAGAAGTTCTTGAAATCATTTGTTTATATTTCCAAGAAAAAGTCTTTAAAAATATTATAAAACTAACAATACGTGAGAATTGATCTTTAGTTATGACCGGAGGTTATATCCTTTTTCTATTTTAATTTTAAATTAGATATATCTGAAATTTGACAGAGGTTGCTATTTCCATAAATAACTAGGAGTTTGCATTCTGAGAGTTGAAAAATTGCATGCTAAACTAAAGAGTCAATTTTATTTATAGCTACTCCCATTGAAGTTTCATTATTTATTTAAACTTTTACGAACAAAAGAGCACAACGAACAAAAATAATCTTATGAAGTTGAACGCAGTTCCTGGGACTGGGTGCTTATAAAAAGATATTCGATGTAAAATAGTCAAAGGAAGAGTGAATTACGAATCTTGGAAGTTTACTTTAAAGAAATTTCCAGAATATGAAAAATTATGGGATTGTGTCAAAGGTACACCAAAAGATCAGATGCTTATTATATATCTTATAAGATTCAAACCAAAATCAAAGTACGCTGAAAATTTTCTTTGGGAAACATTAATTTATGAAAAAAAAAAAATTTGAATCGTTGGAGCGATTGTTAATTTCTTAAAAATATTTTTAGAAAAAAAAATGCACATGCCAGTTTTGAGAACTAGCTGAGCTTTATCTAAAAACTTAGTATCATAAAAATCCATCTTATGGTTCTCAAAATATTAAAAAAAAGTTGTTTTTAAAAGTTAATAAGCAAATTAACAAAAATATTGTTGTTCAAACACATTCAATGAAAATTAACAGAATGGTCAGTAATAAAAACTTACATTCTAGTACAAATAGTACAATATAACAACAATAATAACTTAAATAGTCTGGTATGTTACCTATCTTCCAACCTTCCCCCCTTTGATATATGCTACGAATTGTAGTCTATCAAATTAAGGTTAGGAGAAAATGGAGGCGGAACAAAACAACATACTTAAAGGCGCTTAGAAAAATATTGAAAGCTCCAAATGCGTTTGAAAAAACAAACAAACATAACATCTCGACCTGTGTCGTCAGTGGTCATAAGCGGTGTAATGCGTTGTGCATACGACTTCGAAGACTGAGTAATATCTGAAGGCGTGGGTTCGAATCTCACGAGATGCATGTGAAAAAGTTTTTCACAATAAAATTGGATTAAAGCTCAATACCACTAAAAGGAGACTGATGAAAGGAATTGGCAATCCTTGAAATAGCTATATCTCCAGCCAAAGATAGAAAGAAATGAATAATAATATTCGTAAACGAGTAAATAAAATTCGTTTAAAATTGGTGGTAGCGCCTTTAAGTTGTTGTTGTTGTTCAAACACATTCAATATTTAAGAAAACAAATAAGTATGCCGTCTCGTTAAGATTTGATAAAAAAGTTTTGTTAAACATTTGGTTAAGATCGCTTGATCTGTTATCAAGTTAGCCGAAATTAAAAAAAATACCGTTAAACATATTTTCTCGATAGGTTGATAGGTTATTACGTAAGATATAAATTTGGTTGAAATCATTACAGTCGTTTCCATGAAAAATAAACTTTTCGATAACTGTTATATGACAGGTACTGTTATTTTTATATCTACAATGCCCCACAAAAAAAAGCATATTAAAATAAAACACCACATATACAAAACTTGGAGCAAATTAGCCCAGCCGTTTAGGTTGCAAATTATGATACACACAGACAAATCGACAGACAGACCAGCAGACAGAATTGATGGACGGACTCCTATGTTCGTTTTCTGTTTCATTGTAATTTCATGTTTGATTGTTATCTCAAACAATTTTTTTTTGCACAAATACAAAAATATTTTCCTTATAGTATATAAATTAAATTTTCTTAAGTTCAAATTAAGACTATTTCCTATACAAAAGTTGTCTCCGAAGTTCACTCGTCTCTTTAATAGTTTTTGAAATATGAATTTTAGAAATAAACCAAACAAAAATAAACTATTTCGAGAGGACACAACAAATATAAATAACTTTTTTCAATTTTGACTGCTTTTAATAAATTATTTATAATATTTTGTAAAAAAAAAAACAGTAAATTTTTACTCACCAAAATAAATCATGTTTTGTGTTTGACATCGTCCTGTCGATAATTTGTTTAAGGTTAACCCTTAGTTGATTGGAAAACATTTTTGGGAGAGTTCTATCATGTTTAAATCCAAACCTAGTGAGGTTAACATTTACCTATAATTCATCAAGTCATTCGGGAATTCTATTCGTGTTGGCATAAATAACATATAAAATTATTGACTCCATATGAAATCATAAAATTAAGCTACACTTTATTAAAATTTAAGTATTTTACTTTGTAAGTTAAGATTCTTCTTAAAATTAAATGATTTAAATTTTTAAGGGCCACCCTTTAATTTTGTTCTCTATGCCTTAAATAGGAATTGGGAAACATTTTGGTCATGTTCCATAAAATTTAGGGGTCTCTACTAGTCGACCACATTTACAAGTTTTAAAAAATAATGAAATTCTTGTTTTGGCAAAAAATTCAATTGGTGTAATATATAAAGAAGGAGAGATGGAGACTGATTTTGGGACATTATTAGTTTCCGGCCATTTCTGGTAGCCATAATTGTCATTTATTAATGAGATGCTTTAATAACTGATGGGCAAAAATTCAGGAGCGCCAAAATAATGTCCTAATATCGGTCGCTAGCTCTCTTACTATTAAAGCTGTATTTATTTAGAAAACAGCTAGAGCAAACAAGAAGAAGAGAAAGGGGGTTTAGATATTTCCTATTCACAGTTGCGTTATACGTGAAATCAGTGGCGGCACAAGACAACAAAATTTTATGTGGGCGAGAAAATTTTATTTCGTGAGGCCCTCTGATGGTGCGAGAACTAGGGAAATAAATAAAAAAATCACTTAATATTAAACAGTTTTTTATTAATTAATAAATAAATAACAATGAATAAGTTAAATTCATTAGACAAAAATAAAAAAAGAATTAAAATAAAATTAAAGGAACAGACATTTTCTACTTTTAAATTAGCTAAACTCATTATTGATTATTTCGTAATTTATCTTTGATGCTATATCTGCTTCAATAGATAAAACTGCTAAAGCTGAAAGTCCTTCTCGACCAATAGTATTTCTTAAATAATTTTTTATTCGTTTTAATTTTAAAAAGCTAATAAAAGAAAAGAATGAAAATTACATATAGATTTTTTTGGTTGCTAAACATCATAAAAGTAAAATACCATGATACATAATTTCATGAATAAAAATGTTTGTAGTTCCATAGTTTTCAACAAGAGCAAATTCGTGAGACCCAGTCATGCATTTTATTTTTTTTTCTGTGGACTACAAAACTACAAAAAAAAAAACAAAAAGCGCCAAATACTAATCAAAAAGTAAAAGCGAAAGGAGAAAGTTGTATTCATTTTCACTTTTGGATTAAGTTCAAGTAAGTAAAATAGGTTTGACCTTGCGATTATAGGTACTTTAAGGCAAGGTATGCATTCGTGCAAAAAAAATTGAGATAACAAGCAAAAATGACATAGCGAAGAATAAAATGTCATTTGGAAATGCTCTGCCAAAACTATAATCCAGGTCGCTTTGTAAATCAATATCTGCAGTATAAAAAAAAAATGCGTTGGCAAAAATGCATACCATTGTTAAACAGTGGAGAGACAAAGGAAAAGTGGATGCATTATGGAATGGAAATGACATCAGGTTGGTCATACACTAAAGACATTAAACATTAATATAGCAAAACAATTCTTCAAATGTTATGGTGGATTTACATGTCTCTGCAACTGCAGAAAAGTAAACAGAAAGAGATATACATTTTTAACCCTTAAGAAGAAAAGAGTTCATAGATACCATATCATTTTACATATTATCAAATAAAATATGATTGAAAATATATTCTTGTAGTTGATGAATTGGTTTTTTTCTCTTTTGGGATTAATTTGACGAAAATATACAAGTTTCAAAATTAATATCCCAAAAACTAATAAAAATGGCATGCGGTGCTACAGTAAATAGGCATTACTAAATTATAATTGCAGGCGAAGTTCCTATAATAAAGATGAACATGTTCATCTTTACCTATAATTTTTTAATCTTTACCTATAGGGCCCTATCGTGAATCTCCCTGGGAATTTTATTTCCCTGGAAATATTTTTTTCCCTCGAATAATTTTCTTCGATCGTGAATCTCCCTCGGAACTAATTCCCCCCGAAAAAAGGTAGTGCCAACCGAATAAAAATTATAATTTTTTCGAAAACTATCTTCGAATCGTTTGCAGTGTTATGAGGTTTCAATGACATTATATACTATCGAAAAGTAAAAAAAAACCCTTGTAATTACCACATTTAACAAAAATATCCCAACAAAAATTTTATGTTAAAACTTTGAAATATTTCAAATCCAGGAATTTTTGAAGCAACGATAAATGCGCTCTTACTCTCAAATTTTACGTACACTGTATTTTATAAGAATTCTGACACTACACAACAAAAAAGTACAGCGTGTTTTATATAAAAACCTTTCAGCAGTATTTTAAACGCTGTAAGAATAAAAAAATTCTTGCAACTTTCTAGTTTTACATACCACATTGTATTACTCCTATGTATTCTTCCGGATTACCAAATGAAAACCCTATAATAATCTTGTCTTTCTACATATCAATATGGATTAAATTCTAACATCTATTAACACTGTTTTGAAAGAACACTTCTCGGGAAATAAACTATTTAAGTGAATTGATCCAAAAATTTTGATTAAAAATTAAAAATGCTGGGAATGAGAATTCTTTTACTAATTGAAGAAGAAAATCAAAGAAAGAAAAATGAAGTAAGATGTATCAGAAGAAATTTAAGGGATAGGTCAAATCCGTTGGAGCTACCTCAAGAATTGTAAGTACCTAAAAGTAAACAACGAAGTCAAATTTTGTACTTTTTTCATTTTCTTTTTTTCAGATTTATAAAAAACTACAGAGTGAATAAATGTTTATTCACGTACCTACTCGATATACTTTCTGCTAACATACCGCAACCAAAAAAATCATTCGGCATTCCCAATATTGTCAAACTAAGTGCATGCTTGCGCTTTTTTGCCGAGGGAGGCTATCAGAGGGGTGTGGGCAAAGACCATGAAGCGGGTCTTGCTCAGTCATCTTTTTCTGAAGTTTTATCGTCCTTCTTAAACACCATGGAAGAAATAATTTGCCCAAATTGGATAAAAATCCAAACAACAGAAGAAATGAGGAAAACAAAGTTACATTTTTACAACAAATGTAAACTACCAGGGGTAATTGGGTGCATTGACGGAACCCACGTAAAAATAATCGCACCGCAAAATGCAAAACATCTCTATTTTTTTCCATCCTAGCATTGTGGCGTTTAATTTCTTCAATTTTTTCTTGCTCTTGTTGTTCAGTTTGGATATTGTGTCGTTTAAATTCTTGTAAAATATAATTTTGCTTATCGTTGAGACTATCCAAAGAGCGGTAAATTTTTTTAATGCTTCGGGATGATTCTTCGTAATGATTTTCTAGAAAATCGACAGCTTTCCCTATTTTGTCGCAAATTTCCTTTTGAATATTGAGCTCTTTTTCTAGATAATCTGTTGTCATCGCATTATCTATCCTTTTTTCCCTTTTTCGTGTCGGTTTAGTGGGATTGAGATAGTCATCAGCGGCAGGCTGGGATTCAGTTGGTTGACCACCCATCGGAGGAGACTTTGAAGTACTTTCATCGAGGCCAATAGTTTCCAAAGTTGCTTCAAGAGATGCAGAGTTTTCTTTTCCTTGGCTCTCTATTCGTCTTTTTTTGTTGCAAGAAGGCAATCCAAAAGTAGCTGCATTTGGACAGCCTTCCACCGACTCTCTCATGGAACAAAGAGAAAGGATTGCTTCTTCCAATTTTGAAAACTTGAACTCCTTAAAAGGACCTCCTCCGGTTGCCTTTTTCTTCTTTATGTTTTCGGCGATCTTTCCTCTGACATATTTTTTTTTATCAAGCCAAACCTACATACATGTTTTATAAATATTTTAAGAACAAGGAAGAATATAATTTAAGAATAAAATGAACATACTTTTTTCCACTCAAAAGTTGATTTCGTCGGTGGCCCCAGGCTATTTAGTTTCATCTCAAGTTCCTTCCAAAATTTTTGTAGTTCTTCTTTTTCTCTTGTTGATGTAAAACCATTGGCAATGTCGGGGTTCTCTTCCATTGAACTGATCAAAAGTTCTAGCTGTCTTAGATTAGTTGAGTTTGACCTATATGTACACATGTATGTCAAAACGATTTTTAGATATATTTGTTAAAATTTTAACTATAGACACTTACATTGCTGCGTTTATCTTAAAGTTCCCTGCAAAAATAAAGGGGGACAAAATCTAATAAAATGACAGATACATTTCCAGGGAAATTGTATTCACGATATCAATAATTTGCGCGGGAAAATTTCGAACTTCATTCACGATACCAAATTAATAAAGAAGGGAACAGTTCCCTGGGAAATTTTATTCACGATAGCCCCCATAATCTTTATCCATAATTTATTTATGAAGATGGGTGTGTTCATAAACGTCAGACTAACTAAGATCTGAAATAAAAAAATTGATAAAAAACACATATTTTCTGATGTTTGAAATACTTACAAATAAAAAAACAAACCACTTAAGTGTGTTTTTATTCATTTTTGTTATTTCAGAACTTAGTTAGTCTGACGTTTATGAAAACACCCGATCTCTGCACTTTTGTCTTCCTTCTCTATCAGACAAGCAAAGTTTTTCATTGCGTATTTTCTTTCTCTCTTTAGTTTTCTGCAGTTCTGCATGTGCAGACATATGTAAATCCATCATAATCCGGAGCCGTGAACGACCTGATGGAGAGGCCGACTATGTTCATGAAAGCCCGATCTCAGTAATGTAGAGATCTTGTAGTATGCATGAATGCTTCAGATAAGTTAAAGTTATGGAATCTTCGAGCAGCCCTTTGTTTTCGAAATTAGTAGGCGACGCAAGTTTTATTTTTAATTATTCTTTATTCAAAATATGTATAAGAATAATAATCATAATAATATAAATAATTTAGTTTAAGAATGAGAGCTCTTAGCACCAGCACACAAATATTATTTTGAGTTTTTTTAATTAAAGAATTTTTCCCGACTTGTTTAAATGGCGTCTTATAAGTGAATGTTTTTTTTTGACAACCAACTTGAAGTTTGTTTCAATTTGTCAATTGTAAGGGTGCGTCCCGATTTTAAGTTTAAAGCGTTCAGGTTTTGATGCGATGATTTTATTTAACGCGATTTAATCTCAAAAATATTTAATTTCATTAAATGCGAATCCGCTACAAATTCCTGTTAAAGCAGCCGGAAACAAATAAATATAAATATTTATTTAACAATGACTGTTAAAAACAACATATACAAATGTCAATAGATGTTTATCAAAAAATATATTTGCAATGCATATCTACAACATCCATTTCTAATTAATCAAAAAACTTTTTTCTTTCCATATTTCAATCTTAAGCAAAACCCTGTGTTCGTATTACAAATTTCATTTTAAAACGTTCTATTCAATAAGTATGTTTTTTTTCATTTTTTTCTTGTTTTTTTAATTCTTTTGAAGTAAACATTCTGTTAAAGCAGTAGTGAATAGTTTTACGATTTACTGCACCCAGTTTACTCAATCATAAAAGCTTCCGTCTTCCATCAACGTCATGTCAGAGAGTAATTGACTACAGCTTGCAATGCAACCCAACAACGACTGTTGTATATGCAACCCCCAATGTCCAGTTTATATATGTATGTATATTACCATTACCACCCTTATATAGGTCTCCCAAAAGCGACCTTTTGCACAACCTACCTTAACAGGACAAACAAACACACACCCAGATTCACATTCAGAAATATTTTGCATGCAACAAATACAATTATTCATATTTTTGGCATCTGCAATGTAACAATTTAATGATTAATTTTTTATTTATTTTATTTTATCAGTGATTTATTCATTTACTGCATATTTGCAAAATGGTTATAGCAAGCGAGCTGTTTGGTAACGTTAAATTGTTGAAACTATAGTTAGGTTGGTATATAAAAAGATATGACAAAAAAAAAAAAAAAACACAACTGAAACTCACTCAGGGTGTAAAACTGACCAAAAAATGAACAAAAAGAAAAAATTATAATAAAAATAAAAAAAAAAAAATCATCAGGAATTATTAACGGTACCCTTTTAGTGCTTCGCTGACTATTATGAACACGAAGGCTTTTAACGAGCACCAACATTCATCTGCGGTCTCGCGGTGCATAGTGGAAGGACGCGAAGCAAGAGTTGTGGAGCTTTAAACCATCATATAGCCTGAGCCAGAAAGCCATATCTGATAAAATCAGCATGTACATATCGTTGTACTCGTACCAACCAGAGCACATATGAAAAATAATTTTTTTTACCACAATCATAAAAATTAAAGTGCGCAGTGAACATATCCAGAGGTTGTGTTAACAGTACAACCTTGCCGCGATTCAATTAAAAATTGTAAACGTTCGACATTAGCTGGCAAATAAATTATACCCAGGAAAAAAAAAAAAAAACTATAATAGGACGACGCGGCGACTTCCTGTGCATATAGCGTTACAAAAGGACTCGTCCAACATTGGCATTTACACCCAGAGTCATTTGTACACAAACGAGTAGAAATAGGTCCTAGAAGCCCCCCTCCTTCTTCACTCCACATTTGAGAATCAAAGCACACATCCATTTGAAATGTGATTACGACAAGAGTTGATATAATTGAACACAGGATCCCAGCCAGCAGATGTGTCCAAGCCGCTGTGTTCTTTGCAATTTAAATTAAGCACATGAGGGTGCTGCTGCTGTAGCTGATTCTGATGCTGATGATGCTGATGCTGTACAGCGCTGCATTATGACCAGGCCAATGATAGAGATTCAAAGCCAACATCAGAATCAGTAGCAGCTGATGTGGTCACTGATGCCGTCCTGGCAAAATATTTAAATAAAGTTTTAAATTAACAAATTAATGAAATGTACACAGATTTTGCAAGTTTCAAGTGTCATAAGACTTGCAAAACGTGCGGTGATTAATTTGGCATAACACAGATGAATCCTAAAGAATATATACAAACAAAAACATACACATTCAGAGATATAAAAACAGAACAGACATGGAGTACTCTTAGGGGTGACATTCCATTCGGATATTTGATGAGAACCAGAAAGCATTATAATCGCTACTGATGATATAATGCTGGCTGTCTGTGCAAAATTCATCATGTATATAGTTAAGATTTGTTTGGGGACCGCGATTTAAGAGCTACAAGCCGTTGGTATTTAATCATCTTTTAAGTAAGAAAACGTGATTCGTGTTCTGAATGAAAACCCAAAAATGTTCTAACTATTTTGAGGATATACTATTTTATACTTAAGGATATACCAGGGATGTAGTATGTAAATGAGAGCCTTTAAAGCAATAGGGCGTCCCAAAGATTAAAAAAAAATTGCTCGTTGAGATTTTCCTTTAATTTGTATACAGTAAACCTTCGATAACTGGAACTACTTCTATCATCCATAAAAATAGTTCGACTCATCAAAACTTCGAGTTATCCAAATTTAAATAAATGTTACTGCACTCATAACATAGATATTTGAGATACGTTAAATATGGATATATGAAGGCACATGCATTATATGTGCTATTATTTAGGTCAACATATTTTTCAGAATAGTTCCAACATTTAAAAAATAATGAATGCGAACAGGAATAACAAAAAATTAAGACTAGAGGTGTGTATAATGCCTTCTAAACAAGAATTGCAACGAAACATAAAAAGAAAAGAAAAGTTCCTAAACAAACATTCTCTTTTCGTGATTTTAATTTCCCTAAAAAATTCAACTTATTCAATGAACTTGTAATTTTTTTGTTCGAGATATGAAGAAATGTAATAAATTAAAGATATGAAAGTAAAAATGAATGATAGGTATAACTGCATTTAAGGTTTTTGACTAAAAATTCATATAACGGAGATTTAGTTTTGAAGGTTGTTAAAAATTGGACTATAACTTGATAATGGCTGAATATCTATTATTATTATTATTATATAATCAGCCCAATTCTATATAATTCCCTTGTCCCTATTCTCCGATTCTAAATAAAACACTCCCTGCCTGACATCTTGTTCTCTTTTCCCTTTTCTCTTATTTTAAACAAACTACGAAAATTGTGAAATATTCTCCGAGAAAAAGTGATGATTCTAAATTTCAAAAAAAAGGAAAATATAAACTGACTCCGCACGATTTTATTCCCAAGACATTTGTTGGAGAATTAATAAGGAATATGCTATTTTTTTTGTTTGGCACTAAAATATATTAAAATGAAAATTGCTGTTAGGTCGAAAGTAACAAATAAATCCAATCTTTAAAAATTTTATCAAACTTTATGGAAGTTGGAAGCCAATTACGATAAAAAATGCATGATCACATGATCACACGAACTTGCTCTTGTAGAGCCAGTTGTTCAAACGTGGTTGAGCTTGGTGCAAGTTTTTAACCCACCGATTTCCATAGTTAATCCGCTGCAATCGGTGGGTTAAAAACATGAAACACGAATGTAAGGTCCCTCTAAGGAAATGGGAAATAAACAGTCGACAAACATTCAAAAAATGCATAAATTCTAGATCAGGTTGTGTATATTAGGTTATTAAACGGTTACTTAGCTCTTATGTTGAATGCTTAACTCAAATATAATATCAAATTAAATTAAATCGTTTTACCCGTTATCAATATATGGTCCCATTTCTAAAAACCGTTAACACCAAGTGTCCTGTCCCATATGTGCATCTGCACCCAAAAACCTTAACCGCATACTTTTCGCATCCAAAACAAATAATACAACGTTATTATCTATTGAAAATTGTTAGAACCGTTTTGGCAAACATTTGAAAAAAAAAAAACAAAAACTGCTAAATGGGAGAATAGCCTGGCTAAAACCAAAATTAGAGTTCTTCCTTTAGGTAACCATTAATCTTATCAATAACAACAACTACAGCCGAACTTTCAAAGAAGTCTGTCCAACGGTTAACCCTGAAGTACCTACAAAGTACCTTTATTTGAATTTGAATTTGAATTGAATTTAAATTGGACATATTAACACGTAATTTAATTTTTTTTTCTAATCAATGATGTTTAATGATATAGCTATACCATTCAAGTTGATCTCACGTTTTGGCCATTTTTTGAAAATTTTAACTTTTCTTCAAAATTAAATAAGTTCAAAGTTACTTCAAGAACAAGTTTTTGCGATTCAGTCGTGCACTTTAAAAATTTTATAAATTAAAAATTCAAAAAATCGGATAAAAATCGGCGAAGGTGACATTTCCTTGATCAAAGAGTTTTTAAGATTGTTTCTTTTTTCTGCATAATATGTTTATGGTGTGTGAAACCCAGGAGATCCAAATTTCGGATTTCATTAGTGTTTTCATTAGCGAAGCAAAAAATTTCAAATCGTTTATTTTTTTATAATCATTCATTCCAATGAATTCTTTGATCAAAAACTTTTCATATGATGTTGTTGAAATTTCATGTCATTTCCCGACTCACGCATCGAATTAAGTTCACTTAAAGCTTGTATTTAAAATTTTAAAACTTAACACCAAATAAAAATAACATAGCAACAGTTGCTGTTTTTTTTTATAATTCCAACTTACATCATTGAAACACTTTTCAATGTAATTTTGTAGCATATTTGAGCAATTTTTTTTTCTAAAAACAAAATTGAAAGATAAAAATAGAACAGCAGGGCTGTATCAAAATTCATATCGTTTTTAAATTAAAATTAATGACAAATACTTATTAACTAATAAACGAAAGGATAAATAAAAACGATAAAATCATAAAATTTTTCTAAAAAGTGCTGAATCTATTTATATTTTATTAGCTTTACCGGATCATAATCTGGCTTTCAAGCTTTCAAATTTCAAGATTTCAAATTTTTAGCAGAAATGAGCAGAATGTTCTTAAAATTTTCTTAGAAAAAAGTTTGAAAAAGCAGATATTTCAAAAACTCTTAAGAAAAAATGGCTTCAAAACAAAATGAATCTAAATATTTTTCCCAATTTTTATTAAATGTTAAAAAAATGAAAAATAAATTGTTATAGTTTTTTTTTTTTAAATTCGGATATTGTTTTGTACATTCCTGTTGTCTTCTTATTTTGTATTTAATAGATACAAAGTTAAAGTTAAGCAATTAATTAGAGTTAAAGAACTTCATACATCTATAAATCTTAGTTTATAAAATCGTTGACCAAAGAGTCTGTATTCAAAAATAATCAACATTTAATCCGGGTTATAACATCCCTGTAAAATATTTATGTTTAAAATTGTTCAAGTCATTGCCGAAATCAATCCTTGTTAACCATTGTAATGTTTAATTTTATTTTAAATTCGTGTTTAGTGTTACTTACAAAAAAAAAATTAGAATTAAATGGCAGAAGAACGAACTATAGAATTATATACAAGCATTGCCAGAAATAAAAAAAAACACGGTCTTATCAAAATTGTAGTTGAAATAAATTGAATTTGACAGTAAGCTTTTAGCATCTAAAATAACTGAAAGTAAAAAAATGCTTTACCAAAAAACTAAATAAACCTACAACTCCTTCCTTTAAATACATCCCTGCAAACATAATATAGGATCAGGAAATAGCTCAAGCAGGTTGGGAATGGGATGGAAAAGTTCACTCTTCTATGTAAGTTGCAGATTTAATTCGAACCAACTTACAGATAAGTCACGTTCGTGGTTTTGTATTGATCACGTATTTTTGTGGTTTGTTTAATTCCCGAATCATCCCTTAGCAAGAGGAGGGACTTTATGAAATCGTAAATACTTTCGTGGAATAAGTTAATTGCCACTATACTCGTATAGTTGTTGTCGAATCTCGCATCCCGAATCCTTCAGTATTCGAAACCAAAAAATCTCCATCACTGATTTAAGCAGGTGCTGTACATATACACTTAGATAAGTTTGTATGTACATATATCTGGCTAATTATAAGTATGTATATATATTTTTCGATTATGAGATGTGTACTGTGTAGTATCAGTATCTTTTGTGTTATTTTCATTTGATATGACATGTAAAAGGATCTCCATGTCCCGCATAAATTTATATAGTTATAGTGCAATATTACCTTACAATTAAAAACATTAGCTATGTATGGATATGGTGTATAAATATGTTTTACACCGCAAAGTATAAGGTAAAAGAATGTAAAATGTAGGTTATACTTATATATAGAGACAGAGACAAGCTTTATGTGGCCAAGAGAACCAAAACAACAAAACACCCAGATGGCTGCGCCTTTGTCCTTTACATAATAATAAAAAGGAATCGTCTGCTTTTAGGGATGCAGCATCATGTAGAATATCTTTGGAAAGAAAATGTAGACCTCTTTTATAGGCGATATTCTGTAATACTGTGTTGCTGTTGCTGGCTGTCAAGCAGCCCTAAAGAAATACGGAATTATCATCTTTATTGGGAAATTATACAGCAAGGATGTTGAGATAAGATAAGAAAAGAAGAGATGAAACTCCTTTGCGCTTCAGCAAGGACATCTAAAGTTAAAGCAAGGCAAGCAAACCTATATAGAGTAAGTATACTACACGATTCTAATTAGTTGTGAACCCATTGGGTAAATGAATATATGGCATACACCAAGAGATACATTCAGAGTGTTATTTTGCGCAAAGACGGGGGAAGCGCAACAGTTTCTCTAACCAGCAGAAGAAGCATCCTCAACGATCACGATTCAGGTACGTACGTTACGTATACGACGACGACTAATGGCAATAAAGTTGTGTGCCTCCTTTTTGCCTTCAAGGCTCTATACCAAGTCCAATTGGGGGGGAAAAACTTGAATGGAAGGAAAAGAAAGGAAGGATGAAGATATCTTCATTATTATGGAACAATTCTATTCTGCCGGTTAGTAAGTTAATACTGTTGAGTTGAATTGTAGATTGTAATTTACCTTGGCCTTGTTCACCCATATACATATCTACAACTCTGTATAGTGTAAGGTAAGATATACTTACACAAAGTGAATATATATAGGAATAATATGAAATCAAGATGTTTCTTGTATCTGCGTGTCTATATATTATGCTTTTCCTTCTTGCTTTTGTTATGCGACGGGGATTTTTCGTCCTTATAGTGTGCTTATTGTTGTTGTTATTGTATTGTTAAAGAATTGTTTAGGCTTTATTAAGTAGATATATCTGTGATGTGATGCTATAATCAATATCTTGTTTTGTTGTGCGTATGCGGTCATTAACTATCTTAATGAATTTTTGTTCGACTTTTGAAAGCAATTTGTTATTATATCCACTTTAGTTCCGTACAAATGAAGGATATGATTACGAGATTTAATTGACAGGACTATTTAAGGAGGGCTTTTATATGTTTGGTAGGTATTAATATATTTGCGGTTGTGGATTTTGTGTGATTGTGATGTTTTGAATGTCATTGGTTAATCAGGGAAGTTGTTAACACAATAATCTTATTGATTGAGTTAATGTTGTGTGAACTTCATCGATGATCAATTTGATTTTGGGAACTTGTACGTACGTACGTCGTACTGCTCATGCATTAATTTTGAATAAAAAAAATTCAACGTGTTATTAGAAAAATCAAAAATTTTAACAAATTAAAAAAAAACGCACGACTGGGTCACGAACTTTCTTATGTGGGTTGCCGAAAAAATAAATTAAAATTAGTTAAATTAGCCACTAAAGGTCTTTTAAATTGTTCAAACCGTTATTCATAAAAAACAGTTTAAACGGTACCTGTCATAAATTTATGACGGTTTTTTGTTTAAACTTTGACTTTCTCGTTAACGACTCAGCGAATCTTAACTAAATTTTATTTCTTAAAAGCCCTAGGCTGCCAAACGGTAATGGCATACTTAATTTTTTCAAAACTTTAAAAAAAAATTATATTAATTAAACAAATTTTATTTTTGAAAATCTAATTCCTTTTTTGAAAACTAAGTGATAAATTTTTTTGAAATTTAGTGTGTCGCATGAAAATTATTAATTTGTTAAAATCGACATACTCAGAGTTTTTCATAAATATATTTAATAAAAGTTGTTTGAAAAAAATTATTTTTTTTTTTTCAAAAACTGGAAATTGTTAAATATATTTTAATATCTTTATATTAAAATTACTGCTACACCACGATTTTCTCGGAAAACTCTGGTTTGTTGTAATTTGAATTTAAAAATTATTTATTTATATATTTTTTTTTCAATCACCTATTTATTATTTAATTATTTAAGAGAATTTAAGAAATAATTTCGTGAAAGGTTCTTTTAAGCTCTTTTGTAACATGTTACAAGAGCAGTCGTGCTATTTATTTTTTCTTATATAGGTAAATGAAAAATACGAACAAAATTATATGAATTTTTATTAAAAGTGCTAAACTACTTTTTAAAATGATTCAAGCTAAAATTTGCAAAAAAAAGTCATTTTAAAACCCTTAGAGCGATGAATCGATGTTTACTTAATAATTTTTATAAAAAAGTTTTAAAGTATACGCCAGTTTAAAGAGCGTGTTAAAAAGTTTGCATTTAATTTACTAAAAAATAATTTTTTTAGTCAAGACATTTTCCAATTATAAAATTTACAAGAAAATAAAGTTAAAAATTAATTAAAATTGAAATTAAGCACTTTTGCTAAATTTTGGTTTTGAAACTTGTTTATGTCATCTAGCTTACTAAACAAAATTTTTGGGTTCCATTCACGAGAAAGCTAAAAAAATAACGGTTCTATGAGAGGTACCGTTAATAGGCTTGCTTATTTTTATTTTTTTGCAAATTAACAAAAGGCAAGCAGATAAAAAACACCAGAGAAATCAAAATTGTGCAGTTAGCAGTTCAAAAAATTCTTCAAATTGTTTAATTCTCAGTCCCCTGACATGTCAGAATCGCGTTTTTCAGTTCCTATACTAAACTTTGTCTTCGCATTTCTAATCAGTCTCCTGAAAGATTAAAAATGTCAAGTATATTAAAAATATAAGTGAAGATTCTTCATGCTTGCAGCGAAAACTTGACTTTGGGTGGGCGTTTTGAATGGGTGGACGTTTTTGGGCATCGAAAAAAGTCTGAAGTTGAATAAAGTTGTCTTAGAACGCTGCAATTTTCGTTCTTACTTGAGATCACGAGTTGACGTAAATAAGCAAGCATCATCAGCGTATCGATAACGGAAATTCAGATTTTTCTAGTTCAGCATACCTTTATATTTTATTTTTAGGCAAAAAGCTCATATAAACTATTCCAGCAAGTTAATTTCGTTCAACAAAACTATTATTTTTGTATTTATTCAGAAATGTATTTTTGTTTTTGCAAGATTACAAATTCTATTGAATATATCTTAAGGGTCAACCATAATAGTCGAAACAGTGCGTACGGGATCGTACGAAAATATGCGAATACAAGCAAATTATGTAGTGCACCCATAATGTCGGGTTGCTCAGGTTCGTTCAATTTTCGTTCACTTTCGCCTTCGTAAGTGAAGAGCACTCCATATCGCAGTTTGCGTACGTAAATTTGACAGCCAGCCAAATACATGTGAAATTTGCTTGCGTTTGCATCCGACCATTATGGTCGACTCATGGAATTGACGGCACTTAAGGAAACTTGACGTAGAATTATGACATTAACTTTCTTTTGCTTCCGACTATTATACTTGGGCCTTTATGTTTTTTCACTTATCAGCTTATGAATTCAATAATTTTTTGTAAGTCCACTTACGTTTTTTATACAATCGGTGGCTTTCACTGGTTGGATACTTAGCCTATTTTTACCGCTTTTTTAATAAGTAGTTGACATAAACGTCGGTCGGGCACTAAGTTTTTGCTTTCTTGTCGAATGTTCTCTTTAGAAGTGCAAATCAACAAAAAGAGATATTCATATAAGTTCACTAGCGGTAGTAAAACTCGTTGTACTGATGTTCTGTATTATTTACCAACTACCATTTACCTCTTATTGACCGAAAAATGAACCGAGTGATCTCGCCAGTGACTCCTCCGTGTCGGACTGTTAGTGCTCTATCTAGATTCTAGAAGTTAAACTTTTCTTTACGTACCGTCCAAATGAAAATAATATTTGAATTTTGAATTAAATCATCGACGGAACTCGTTAATGAAGAATTAGTCTGTACCAAGTTTTTCGCTTATTTGTTTAGGACATAACTTTCTATGGTTCAACGTATATTTTGCATATTTAAAATGTTTTAGTAGTATTTTCCGATAAAGCGATACAATTGTATGTAAACATATGCGTTTACTGATCAAGCAAAAAAAAAAGTATAACTCTTAAGTTATAATTTGATACCACTGTTAGCATCCGTGAAGTAATAAGTTATTTTTTCGGTCTATTTTCACATTTCAATTCAGAGGCAAATATTCGCTACCAGAGCAATTTCGATGCGAATTTTCCCAATTTTTTAAGACCAAATCAATTCTGATTGCTTAATTGGAATGTCAAACTGTCTAAATTAATATTGGCATTCCGACAACCAAATTACTCCTTCAAACCACACTAATTTCATCTAAACCGTATCCAAATTTTTGCAAACTCCTGACTTTCATTATAAGTAACATGCTGCGTGCGTGTTTCTTTCAATTATTTAAACTAAATTCGCATTTGTTGCAAAATATATAAACCAAACATATTACAAATTTCATTTGAATTTAATATGTTGATCCTGGCATACGATGCAGTGTCTATAATATATACAGTGACGTAGTGGAAATCTAAAAAAAATACAAAAAATAAAAAAAAAACAGATAAACATGCAACCAGCAAGCAAATTAAGCCTACGGTAGACAAGTGAAATATTTAAGCTATCGCACATTGGTAATCCCCGGTAATATCATACCCTTCGCACAGCAATTATGCCTGACGGCAATGGTTATCACATAATGTTTAAATGAATTCAAAACCAAATGCTATAGTGCTGTGCGGCCTACCACTCGAAGGCTTTTTCAATACCATAAACAATATTGTATAGATACCTCAACCAATAACAATACACAGATATATCTATATATCTACTTTGAAGCTCTCTCTAAAGCTGGAAACGCATGGAATATGTTGAATTGAATATTAGTAGCAGTCAAGGGGAATCATGATAATAATTGGCCAATTTGGTCCTGGGAATTACCCTCTGAGATTACAACATTTAAACGTCCCTATTAGTTATTTAGTCAATGAAAAAGACATTATTTCAATTGAGAGTGAGGGAGTTAGTGGCGGCAGGACAGAGGGAGCTAGTATCGATTTTATTTCTTTTATTGTTTTTTCGTTTTTTTTTTGTTAACTGTGTTTGTTGTTTATTAAATATGGTAATCACATTGTGGAATTTTCACTTTGGTTTTATGTTTTCACGCGCGTGTGCAATAATATTATTTTCTAACGGAAAACTTGTTCATTTTCATTGCCGCAGGAAGTTTTATGTCTCGCATTTCATTATATCTGATTGATACAAATAGTCTCTGAGGGTACATCAGATTGTGTACTTAGATATATAGATATATCTACTTGCCCTATGTCTGTTAACCTGGCTTTTCTAATATGGCAAAACAAAATAAAACAATAAAGTCAAAAAGAACATTTTGTGTCATTTCGAAATTTAATCTAAGTTAGGATCTTTGTTTCAAAAAAAAAACAAACAAACACAATAAAACGAATATACCTTCTTGGTACTTTCATACTTTAAAGATATACACATATAGACTATATAATATAGATACCAGAGAAGATACTTAAGAAAACACAGTACGTCCTTAATACTTAATGCTTTTTAAAGAAGGAACAAAATCAATTATGGCCTACCTAACGCTAACGTAGGAAGATAAAGAGGTCTAGAATAGATATAGGATAAACGATATCAAGCTAAAGTCTCGATGCTATGAGATGCCAGAAAGCTCATGATGTTTTACCAAAACCAAACGAAATCAACCCTTAGTATCAATAAAACTTCTCACTCTCTTTTATATGTTCGTCGTCGAAGCCGGATGTTAAATCCAATTTAACCGAAGAACCATCATCTGACTTGAATTACCACCACCACCATTGCCACCGGTGAATGCCACCAATAAAACAATAGATGGAAGCACAAGAAACCCAGCAAGGAAGGACGAACATTCAAAAACTATACATATATAGAGGTTGGAAAGAGGTCAACACAGTATCAACACATTTAACTCCCACTTTTAAATAGTTGTCTACCGCACTACAACCTACAGTACTATAGGTACCGTTTGTTATACCGTATTCTAACTATTATAAGGACTATGTGTATGTAGATACTTATATAGGATTCAAATATTGTGTGTTATGTGAGCCGCATTTAAGGTGGTAGTTATTGGCTTTTCAAGGCTTTTGTGTTTCTCTAAGAATATACAACAACAACAACATCAGTTCAGTTGAGTTGAGTTGACTCGTACTTGAGATAAAACAGTGGTAATTGTGGGCTTAGTGGCGGGAACTTCATTGAAATGCATAACTCGTTCAAAAGTGCTGCGATAGAACTCAATTTGGGATTTTACAAATTCAATTAAGGAATGCATTCGCTCCTGCGTTGCGTTTCTGTTCCGAAATCCCTTTGGTAGGATATGAACGGTTTTTGCAGCAATGATGGTGTTATAGTAGGTTAGCTTTGGGTAGGTATATAGGTACACGTTACGTATATGTATATGTTGTCTCCTGACTCCATTTACGAATTGGTATGCTGGAAATGCAACCAGACTTTCACCCTTAATACAGTAGTCGAAGCTGCTATGTCGAATGTCACAAGCTTTTGCCTTATGTATAATATCTATATCTATACTATATTGCTATTGGGCTTGGCTTGGTGTATGCTTAGGGTTGCATTTGAAGTGTGTACGACTACGACGATGACTACGACGACAACGATTAAATTAGTTGTTGCTTTTCCATTCTGACAGACGAAAATCGAATTTGTCCACATGCTATACGAGCTAGAGGTACGTTATATACTATACTACTGTTGCTGCTGCTGTTTCCACTTCCACAGCGGGTATTGCGTTCATTTTCAATTCGTAATCATCGTTATCCTGGTGCATACCATTCGTGGTCGCACTATAGCCATTGTTACAAAAGGCTAAACGAATTTAAACGTGTCACCTAGAATTTAGGAACATCAGTCACGAAATTAAACACTTTTGGGGTAAAATAAACGCATTCATGGTGAATTGTTTTAGCATACACATTTTGGTGGACAAAATAATAAAAAAAAAAAATGATGATATTGATGTTGATCTGAAGGTAGCTTTAAGTTGGAATGCTGTTAAATTTTAAAGAGATTTTTTCAGGAAAAAAATATGGTTAAATTTATTCAGTCATTCAAAATCCAATAAGACTAAAATTTTAAACTTCGTGTTCATAACATTTTAGAAAAACGACTGCGAATCAAAATCCACAAGACAGTCGATTTTTCCATTTTGATTTTAATCACCAAATTCGTTTTCATCCTTTTTCATTGACATTTACCTAGTTTATATGCATGGTTGAAGCGAGCTTGAACTTAGGTTCACCCATTTGTAAACGGGGATAAGTTGAAACGAAATCGAATTCGACTCGATCGCACTCGAGCAGTTGTGTTGAGTCGAAAATTAAATGAAATACCTGGGTTGAAATGGTGAATACACAATTATTTCTGCATGTGATCAATTGCATATTAACGAATGAATATTTGTTGTTAAAAACTATGTGCATAACTTGTAAAAGAAATACAAATATTTTTTTCTCGAAAATTCAATCTTTTGGTCTTAATGTCTACAAAGCAACGCAGGTATTCTTCTGTCATTTCAACTTTTTCGCACTTAACTCAACTCCTCAAGCATTCAACTAGTTGGCTGAAATACCTGGGTTGGAATCTTTCGACCCTGCATATAAATTAGGTAATTGAGTTTTCGACCAAGACATTTTTACTCGGCACGACGCACAGTGGCCCGTTTTTTGAAAAGTGATTGCTAAAATGATTTGTCGGGTTGCTCTATAATGTAAAGCTTTTAGTTTTTATGAATTAAAAAATGTTTGGAACTCTAGGAATCGAATTTTTTTTTCATTTGGATTAATGGTTTGTGGTGGTTTGTAGAGCTACTCAAAGTTGGAAAATTTTTATCGTGAATTTTAGTCCAGGAAAATTAGAATTTTACTTCGAAAAAATTCGGACAAAGCTGAATTTCGCTGGCCACCTTTGTTTTTATGTCTTGAGAAAATCCTTAAAAGTACACATGGTTTGACCCGGAGCTAAATTTTGTTTGGGGGGGAAAAGGGTGGAAACTCAGTTTTTTGCAAATTTCTCGGAAACTATGAATTTTATGTAAAAAAATGTTTACATAAAAATTGTAGCTTATACGATTTTTCTAAACAGATTTTGAATCATGAAGCTATGTGCAATCATATTTTTGGTTTTATGTTGTTTAGCTAAAAACTTTAAATGCCATCTTGTGCTTCATATTTAACTTATGTGCGATACTAAATATTAATGAAATCGGAAAAGCTGTTTCGGAGTTCCAGCCAAATTTGTAAGAAACCGTTAACACCAAATCTTGACTTTTATTTAAAAAAAAAAAAAATATGTCGAAATAAAACACGTTAACTCGGTGGAAATCAGAACACAAGTAAAGTATTTATTAAAAAGATCATAAAAGAGAAAATTATATGATTACAGTTTACAGTAGAAAGTTCAGTTTAAAATATGTATGTAATTACAGTACAAGATTGTACAGTGAGTCAAAGTTAAATTTTATTTAAAGAATGAACAAATTCTAATAAATTATATTAAACCTAAAATTAAGAAAAAAATCATGTGCGTAGGAAGGAAAAAAAATTTCTGTGAACGGAGCTGAAATGTGCTGAAACTGCAGAAAAAAATATTAAAATAATAGCCACAATGCTCATTAAGGTGAGGGGTTTGTCACTGGCCAGTTTAGTGGTTCAATAATTGCAATATTTGAGATGATTTCAGATGATTTCACGTGGTTTCAAGCATTATTTAAGGATTTAAAATATTTTTTGGGATTGCAATGATTTCCAATAAATCTAATGATTTCAAGTGATTGCACCGGATTTCAAAGTAATTTCAAATGATTTCATATATAAGTGGTTTGGTGATTTGGACTGAAAAACTGCCATATCTTACACAGGGTACTTATTTTATAGGCTATTTACTATACTGTCTTTCGAACTACTTTGCGTTTGCAAAGTCATCGTCGTAGGATTTTCTCATTCCAGAATGTTCAAGAGCACATGGTATTCATTGGATCAACCAACCATCAACCAGATTGACCACATTGCGTTCGATTGGCGACACTTGAACAACATTTTATATGGACGTCCTTAATTTCTGAAAAAGCTAACATTGACTCCGTATATCCGGATACTATATTATTGCAGTCAAATAACAAATTTCGAAATGTCGTAACTCGCAAGGAAGTTCTAGTTACACATCGAAGACCTATTAGTCAAAAGAAGTCACCAGTGTCTACGAGGATCGTTTCAGCTCTACTATAGCATTTAAGTGAAGAAGATGGCATGTAAGTATGCTAAAAATCCATAAAAACGAGAGGAGAACATTGATCATAGACGAAATATTAGCATTACCACAGATATATATGTACTGGAACAGACCGAATAACAACAAGTCAATACACATGTACATTCTCAGATTCATAATTACATTCACCGACAAAATCATATGAGGAATTGCTAGGTTGCTTTGAAGGAGGAAACCTTCGATTGATTTTCGGTCCAGTATGTGTGTGAATAATGTAATGAGGTTCAACGACGACGAACGGTGATATCGATCTACCCAGAAAGATACGCATCAACTGTTTCGATCTAAATATTTAAAAATACTTTTTCCTTTATGATTTTTCAATTTATCGAATATGTATAACCATTCAAAACTTCTATGAAAATAATGGTATAGCTAGTAGCTTTTAGTTTGGCATCACAAAATCATATAGAATACTAACTTTGTCTTCATTCTTTTCCGCACTTAAAACCTCAAAACAAATTTAACAGGATGCCAGCTTTTAAACAAAATATATATTGTATACGTTATACAATATATACGACATATTATGTACGTAGCAAAAACTTCAAAAGAAAAAGTACTTTTATTTTTTTGTAAATCCCAATTGGCACTTTCAAGGCTCAATGAGTGAGGTGAATCACTCCCAACAGAAAAGATGAAGTACATATAAGAATGAAAATGGTTTCAACTAAAAACAAAGTCACAGAGACAGCCTCAAAAAAAATATATTATAAAACTTTGACGGAACCCGAAGTAAAGTAATGTGTGTGTTTTCGATTTGTGAATATTAAATAGAGTAGGTATGGACTTTTGGCAAGAGTTGTTTGGGAAAAATTTACTTAAAAAAATGAGGAACCAAGTCTCGTGAGCTTCAAAAATTACCTTAAGATGATATAAATACTGCAAAGCTTTCAAAATTTAAATCTTGGGATGTTAAGTGGAAACATTTTTGTTAGTAGGTAAGGTATGTGCCATTTAGAAAAACAAAGATTTTGAACTTTTTTATGATAATACAAATAATAAAATAAAATCAAACCAGGGAATAACTTAATGGTTATCAAAGTGATTATGTGACTTAAGGGGTTAAATGCAAACAAATATTTTATGGTATTTTCAAAAATAAGTCCTAAGTCTATTTTGAATTTTTATTTAAGATCAACAAAGTACCTAAATTACTACGCCTTGAAAACCATTAGCGAATAACAGATTTGAGATTATAGTATCTATAAGTAAGTAGTTTATTGATTAACATATTAACATAGTTTGCTTGCAGTATCACTTTTTTTAAATAGTGTAGTGATGTTAATTTCAGAGAAGGAAGAATGTATGACTGTGTGGCTAAAAATTTTCCACGGTACTCTTTTTATGATTTTTTCCTGACTGATAAAAAAATGTTACCTTTTGCGTTAAATTGTGCGCAAAGTTAATCTCTATTAATTTCTGTAATTAAGTCAGGAAATGTTTTTTTCTAAGTTAACGGTAAAAGAATGAAGTCCGTGCAATGTGTAATTAAAGGGAGTTCATTAACTTGAATTGTTAATATATCTTGGAATCCACTTTTTGTGACTTGGTTCGGTTCAGCTGAGAGCCCTCCATATATGCAGATAGACACAGTCCAGTAAAACTTGATTTTTATTTCGAAATAATTCCGACAGAGCTGGGCCCGGTATTACGTATTACGATAATCGTTGAAAAATCCTCGTTTTCGTTCAAATGCGACTACGTAAATCGATTATCGTTTAAGTTTCAACGATACTCGTTGCTTCTTACGAGTGCTATTTGGCTGTCGCTGTCGTCTAGCTTTCGTTCTCGTTGTTGTCAATTTTTTTGTGTTGTGTTTATTTCTGCAGATAATGTACCATTTAGAAACAAAACGTGAATCCGAACAAACAAACATAATAAAAAAACATTTCATTAACAATATTAAAAACACAACCATAATAAAGGCACTTGCACTTATGAATAAACAAATTCCGGAATTGCAGAAAAAAAAACTTATTTGGTTTTTACATTGGTACACATTCTCCATTCTCTTCTCGTTGAAATATTTGCTAATAATTCTCTGTCTTCGCCCATTGGAACAAATTCACTATCCGAAAAGTAGAAATTAATGAACATTTTAGTATTTTTTAATTTAATATACCTACCGCACTTCTTTGATTTCATACTCAAGTCTTTATTTGTTTCGATCATATTTTGACATCTATTCACCGACGTGAAGTTAGATGTACTTTAAAAAAAAATAGTATTTCTCCTTTTTATCTGGCAACATTTTCGTGGATCCATTTTCGTTTTATGCAATCGCTTTTATTTTGGTGGAGACCTTTGCTCTTTGATGTGTTGAGCAAATGGATTGGATACGATATTCCGCTCGCCACAAAATCCTGTGTAACGAAACCCGCGTAACGAAATCCTGCGAAACTAAATCCTGCAGCACAAAATAATAATATAAAATTACCCTGCAGTTTTACTACTTAAAGTACAAATCCATTGTAAGAAATTTTATAAAAATCGATCGTATTTTTTACGAGAAAAATAGAATCGTCTTAAACGCTTGTATGGCAGGTACCGTTAAAAATCTAGTTGTAAAAGAAATTTTCTATCGAAAAACACCGTTTTCAAAAATGGGCATATTACTCTTAAAATACAGAGTATCAAGTTTGAAGAAAATCGGCCCAACCGTTTAGGCTGTAGGTGTCGATACATCCAGACTGACAGACGGACAGACAGACAAAATTGTCGGACCTACTTTTTTCGTGTTGTGTATCATTGTAATGTCATGTTTGATTCTTATCTCAAAATTTTTTTTTTTTACGTATACAAAACTTGCCTTATATACAATTGCATTGGAAAAGATTCAATTTTATACAAAAACAAATTAAAAGTTGAAAGATCCAATTCAAAATAAATTGGGAATTCAACTCGTTCCAATCTGCATTCAAATAAGTGCAATAACCAAATTATTTAACTCCTTTACAGCTCATTGTATGATTATGATTGAAAATCATATTGTAATATAATAACTCGGTGACGTCATCTGCAAACAGTACATGCGCATTATTAATTAATAAAAGAAAATAACACAAGCCACGTAAAAAAGCCAAGAAGGCCATATCTACTGCCTGGCATGAAAGTAAAAGAATTATGGAGCAGCATGAAACACTTCGTTACAGCCATTTGAAGTTTCTTAAATAAATTTTATATTTAATTATATAATATAATGATTGTGAATAAACTCGTTTACTTAAAGCATAGTCTACAAATCAGTATTGTACATTGTACTGCAATACAATAAAAATAAAATGCACAACTGGGTCGCACGAACTTGCTCTTGTGGGACTAAACAAAAATTACATTTATTATATTCTGAAGAAAGTTGGAAAAATAGCAAAAAATGTCCTAAACGTGAGATAAAGTTGTATGGCAGCTATCATTAAAAGGCTTTTTATCAAAAAAAAACTGTAAATGCCATCTTGTGTTAAATGTCAAGTCTAAAATCTGTGCCAAATTTAAAAAGAATCAACTGAGTAGTTACCAAGTTATGGTCAAATTTGTAAAAACCGTTAACACCTAATTTTCGTTATGTGAATTTTTAGCCAAAAACCTGAAATGCAGTTTTATAAAAACTACTGCAAATATAACGTACACCAAGTTTTATCAAAATCGTTAAAATCGTTTTTGATAAAATTTGGAAAAACTAAAACCGTTATATGGCAAATACCCGTTATAGCCGGGCTAAAACGAAAATTCGGATTTCTCCTCTAGGGAATCACCAAAAAATGCTTTATACGAAATTTGAACTAAATCTGTAAAGCCCTAAGTCAGTGCACAGACAACCAAACATAACGCACATCCGCACATCCGCACATCCGCACAGATAGACCGACGGACGACATGACGAAACCTACTTTTTAAGGCTTCTCTATCATCGTAATGTCTGGTTTGATTTAAATCTCGAATTTTTTTTCCCGAAACCAATACTTACCCTATTGAGCAAGTAAAAATTTAAAATTAATCGACCAAACAAATATTATGGTTTTAATTTTATAAAAAAATACATTTAATAAAAGTGTAAACGTATATTTGCACTCAAATAAGCTCTGATTATATCATAGGTCATGGAGTCATGAGTAAAAATATATTATTCATTCGACAGAATGGCAATTTCCTGGTATACTTAAATACTGATCGGAAATCAAGTGATGATTAAGTAGTGGTCTTTGTATTGCTTTTTTACGAGTTTAATTGATTTATCAATAACAAGGTTAAATATTATATAGGATAGGTTTCCAGTATTTCATCAGGAATATGTTTGCTTTTGCTCCACATTCTCAGAGGATACAAAAAAAAAAATTAAAATCAACTCCACTTGAAACTACAACAATTTTTCCTATTGATTTTCACGTTTTAATTTTATTGGTCGTTTGGACAAAATTCTATTGGTTCTTTGGATCCTTTTAGAAGTCATATATGTAACAAAATCGGAAAAAATCCTTGCTGAAACTTGAAGTGCCGAAAGTGAAGATAAAAAATGCCTCAAATTGATAGATGTTTTCCTCCATACAAAGTAGAGAGATGGAACTATTTTATAGATTGTGGTTTTCATGTCATAAAATTCCTAAACGACGAACTCTAGCAATTCAATTTAAGTTCCTTCGAAAAAGAAATCGTTATGCCATGCCAATCTCTTATAGTTGTATACAGTGAGTCAGATGTGCCTGCACCTTTTGAACCGTTCGTTGGGAAGTTGGAAAAATCATGCGGCAGCATATTGGGTCAGAGTGAATTGACACACCCTCACTAAAATCGTTACTGATTGCATGAACTCGTAACCTTCGAATTGACAGTTAAACATGATATTCTGCTGCACTATGTGGAATGAATCAATGATATCAACCATATACCAAACTATCCAACACTATAGCTATGTAAGAAGTATATGAGTTATGAGCAGACGGGAGATTCATTCCGTATTTTTTTTTTATCTCGAAGGGAAACGCTTAACAGTTGATTGCCTTCTTTGTGTCATCCTGTCACCTGTGGTGTCTTGTGCTGCTATATATGCTATAATATTATACTTCGAGTACATGCAAATTTCAAAGTGGATATTCCACTTCAACGAACAAAATATTTTTTTTCTTGATTCTATATCAATTTTGTTCCAGAATGAAAGGACAATATCTAATAAAAAGGATGTAGTATATTGCTTTCAATTTAATTGAATGTTAAGGTATTTGTATTAGTAAAAGAAATCGGAAAATATGTATATCTTTTAAAAACGCATTTTTCAGGATTAAAGCCCGTATGAAACTTTATTTACTTACTTAATAGGGCAAGTATTGGTTTCGTGTAAAAAAAATATCGAGAGGTTTTTGATGAAACTTGACAATACGATGATAAACTTCTTTTGTAGTCCTTTTCGGTGATTCGCTGAGGAAAAATTTGATTTTTTGTTTTAGCCCGGCTATAACGGGTACTTCCCATATAACGGTTTTAGTTTTTCCAAATTTTCTCAAAAACGGTTCTAACGATTTTGATAAAACTTTGTGAACGTTACATTTGGAGTGTTCTTAAAATAACTGCATTTCAGGTTTTTGGCTAAAAATGCATTTAACGGAGTTTCGCTGTTAACGGTTTTTTACAAAATTGCCCATAACTTGATAACGGCTGATCCGCATATAAACTTTACTAATAAAAAGATTAATATGTTCCACTTTTTATTAATAGTAAAGTAGTACCTTACTTCAATATGGCCAAATACCTTGGAATGACTTTGGATACAAAGCTAAAATGGAAAGAGCACATCAAGAAAATAAGACAAGAACCAAACTTAAAATATAGAAAAATGTACTGGTTACTGGGAAAAACCTGTAGCCTATACATTGAAAACAAAATAATGTAATATAAGCAGGTAATAACACCTGTTTGGACGTATGTCATCCAACTCTGGGGTTTGTACAAAGGACACAAATGCTGACACCATCCAACATTCCAAAACAAAGTCCGTCGTGGAATAGTAAACGCACCATGGTATATAAGAAATAGCGTTTACATCGTGACTTCCAAATAGAAAAGGTTAGAAAACACGCTGTATCACACAATCAGCGACTGCTTAGTTACACCAACTCCAAAATGAGACCGTCTTAAATGTACGTCGCAATGTTCGGAGACTAAGAAGAACCAAGCCTGATGAGCTGATGGACTAAAAAAGATGGGAAAGTATTTAATTAAGAAATAAAAATCATTTGTCGATCTTTCATAGATTGGTCATAATTCCAGGTGTTTTTAGTCCCAAACTACTTGATACCGAATATAATCAAGTGTCTTTTGAAGATTCCCACCTGTCAAAAGAAAAAAAAATTAAAAACTTCGATTTTTTTTTTACCAGGAACCAATACTTGCCCTATTGAGCAAGTAAAAAAGTTATAAAGAAAAAACCGGAAAAAGGAAAAAATTTTGCAGTCCCTTCCTAATTCCCTCTTTTAGCACAGGGTCCTCAAGGTCTAAAACTTGAAAAAATTTTAATCAACCATTCCAAAACAACATTTGAAAGTTTCATTGACCTTCGACCTTTTTCCACCTACCTGCCGAACTGGACTATTGGGTAATGATCAACTTATCCCCTCACGACGTGAAGGTGAGAAAGGCTCTATAGCACAAGTAAATATTGGTTTCGTATGAAAAAAAAATTAATTAAACCTGACAAAATGATGGCGGAGTTGCCTAAAAAAGAACACTGAGCGAAAAAATATCCTAATAGAACAAAAAACGATTTTCTTAAAAACAGTGCAGATGGTTTTTTGGCCAATTGTATTTCTATGTGGTTTATAATAAATAAAACCTCCCGTAGAACCCTAATGTTTTCATGAGTTTTATCGTGAAAGGCTTAATTGTCTTTATAACACAATTTGTTTTCGCAAAAACCTGAGTGAATTTATCAAATCTATGTTTCAACATTTAAAACAAATCCTTAATGTTAATTTTAGTTAATTTCTTAATTTTCGTTTTTGTAAATTCAATATTAGAAAAACTGCTTCACGTAAAATTTTAAGTTTTTGTACATTAAAGCAAACAATTTAGCACTTAAAATTGGCTTTCACCAAATTTGTAAAATAAACTTTTTTTATTTTGAATTATTAAATAAAAATTAATCTTTTTAAAAATCGATGAGCTATGAAAATATATAAAAATCGTAAAAAAGAAAAACTTCATACTTTTAAGTCTTATCATCTCCACAACTATATTCTTTAAAAGAATTTGTTTAATTAGTTTTATTTGATTACGCCTAAAAGAACTCTGATTGTTCGATATCGTTTTCCATTTATTTATATTATAAGTTAAAATAAAAAAAATATCCTTACACTCAATAGGTACCTATAGTTGTGCAAAATTAGCTTGGCCATATCTTTTTGTTAAGTTTGCGCTATTCAAAGACACCCTTAAGCTTGCCAATCTAACTGAATGGATGTTATCGCTGAAAAACCAAACTCCCCACCTCCTTTTTTTTATTGTTTTTTTTTTTCGAAAAACTAACTTTTCTGAAAGACAATACTTTTCGGACTCGCAGGACTCAGGGCGTAGAGCAAAACTCATACCTGCCATCACCAAAAAACGAACGCACCAACACCGCTGGTTAAACGAATGAATTCAATCATAGTTTAAAAACTGTCCCCCCCTCCCCATTTAGCCCCTTAAAAGAATAACTTTATCCTCAGCAGTAATAATATTTTTGAATCTATAACTTTCCTTTTTTTGTTCTTCACATAACCAAACCATGTTACCTAAAGGTAACTCTATCTAAAAACCTATACCAACCCAATGCCCTAACTGTTCATGTTCAAAAGATTCTATTGCAACAAAACGAAAGATGCCATTGGCAACTTTCTTTCATACTCAGGTATAGGTAACTTTTTAATAAAATAACATCCTTTCAGTCGAATTTCCATAAACTTTCATTATTTTAAGAAACTTTCTTATAACCGCCCGCTTGTTCCTCAGCAGAATTCAACGCCTTGACTTTCTCTATGACACTATATAAGGCAAGGGAAAACAAGAAGAATGCTTTAGATGTGCTTGCTCTTTGCTTGAACTAATTTTCCAATTTTCCATAGAACCTTTCGGTTTCGGTTCGCTTGAAGAGACAAGGACCAAAACTCGGCAAACTATGTCGCGGCATCTTAGCTGTCGGTTCGAAAATCCCATAATGGGGCGCTAAAGCTATAAGGACGAGGTTCCTATATAAGAAAAAAAAAATGTGTTCCTTCTTTAACTGAAGAAATGTCGTTCATTTTGCAAAATAATAAAATGTACGGAATAGCCACATAAACAGTTATATTTATAGATACTTTTACCTGTGATGCTATAATAGCAGCATCAGGATTCACAAAATCTGTTCATCTCACCTACTTGCAGTTCTATGACTTCCCATAAAGGTATACCCTTCTATCCCAAAGATCCTGACAGTATTTCCTTTTCTATCTTTCAATATGTATGGTATGTGCGTCGTCAGAGGCTATCGTTTTAACTTTGTGAAACATCGCCTGCAAAAGAAAGAGAGACGAGCTAACAAACAGTGAACGAACAAAATGTCTGCCTGGCTATATACTTTTTCGTCTTCAGTGCCAGCGTTAGCTTTAGCTTCAACTTCACGTCGATAATAGAAGAAACTTAAAAAGTTGTTAATTATTTTCATAGAGAAACTTTTTCACAGACACTTCAGATTTCTCTTCGTGCTCCTTTTTTTTGTTTCCTTATATTTTTACTTTGTTTTTACTCCTAGATGTATACTTAGCAATTTTTTTTATTTTTTTTTTGTTCAAGGAGATATATAGAAACAAGATCCTGTGAATCCTGTGATTTCGATTCCATTTTATTGGCTTAGGGGTATGCGAGTGTTGTATAAGTAGAAGAGTAAACTTTTTAATTTATTTATTAGAGAAAGCTGTACATTTAGATTTGGTCGATTTATGAAAATCTTCAGGTCTGCCCTCCACAACCACAAAAGCGTCAGAAGGAAGAACAGGAGCAGTCGAGCGCTGTTTTTAGTTGAACGTTGAACTAACTGCTGTTTTTTTTTTTTTATTATATTTTGTTCGAAATGAAGTGCAGGATCTAATTGAGAGGCATCATTGTGCAGATAATAAGAAAAAATAAGCTTGTGTTCTACTTTTGCTCTTGAAAATCTTAAAATCGAGTTAGTGGAAATTGTATTTCTTTAAATTGGAATATAGAAGTTTGTTTTTTAAATACTATTATGGTTTAGTTAATATTGCGATTGAAGAGAGAAAATTAGTTTATTTTCTTGGAAAACATTTAGAAATGAGTTATAAAATGTGTTATAGTTCGAGGACGAATATGATTATAAACAATGGACAAATACTATCATACTGTTAAAATTAATTTAGATTTCGTGGAAAGATAAAAGTTGTTGAGCAGTTAGTGTCTCATATTCTTTATGAAACTTTAATGTATGAATTGTGATATTTAGGATCAGAAAAGAAAATCTTTTTGATTTCATACAATAAAGTAAATTTTATTAACCAACGTTACTGAGAAGACGATTTCATATCTATAATAGTGTTACTACCACATAGATTGTTGTTGTTCTTTCTTAAACCATATAAAATCTAAGCCATAAGAATTTGTTTGCTCTCGTCACAAAAACTAGAGTCAGGAATAAAACAACGACATCTATTGGGAAACAAAAGCATTAATTCTATATGATCTTTGCCATGAAAATTGAATGCGAAAACCTGCAAGGACACTTTTGAGAACCTCTAAAGGTCTAGACAGGTTAGCTCTAAACAAATCCAGAAGATACAAGATGGTGCGAGAACTCGCTATTTTTAGTGAGACAAAAATGAACATACTCTATACATCCAGTGAGTGAGTTTTTTATTTAAATCCGTGCATTATGCAAATGCTTAAAATGACGTAAAATTAAAATGATCCGTAGAAATCATCACGTAAAAAAAATGTAATTCCAACTTTTTTTAAACCTATTTTTTTTAGTTCAGTTGAGTTTTTTTTTCGGTATTAAAAATGAGATATTTATTTAGGGTCAGGGATCAAGTCCGAAGAAACCAAAATCACGACAACGAAAATCCCAGAAATCCCGCAAACCCAACATCTCAACAAAAAAAATTTCCGAAATTCCAAAAAAAATTTATAAAACGAGAAATTCGCTCAGATAAATACAGAGATGCAGGAAGCTCATATTTCAGATCAGCTCAAGCTCAGCTCACCTTTGAGCTAGCTTTTTTTTTGAGTTATCTCAAATTTGAGCTTGCTTCACAGCACAAATAAGTGAGCCGAGCTGTCAGTTGAGCTGAGCTATGTTTGAGATGAACTATCATTTGAGCTGAACTGTTAGTTGAGCTGAGCTGATGGATGAGCTGAGCTGATGGATAAGCTTAGCTGATGGATAAGCTGAGCTGTTAGTTGAGCTGAGCTGTTGGTTAAGCTGAGCTATCAGTTGAGCTGAGCTGAGCTTACAGTTGTGCTGAAATGATCTGAACTATGAAGTTTGTGTGAAGATTATCTGCAGATATGTAGGTACGTACAAATTGCAGTTAGTTACAATGTTTAATATATTGTAAGTACCTACATACTTTTAGTAACATCAGTTAGGTATTTGCGGTTACACTGCATGAATTGTGTAAACAAGTACCTACCTATATTCGTAGACAAATCTTAGTTTTCGCGCAGTTTTAAAATGTGTTTTAGTTTATTTGTGTTTGTTAAACTCATTAGTTCTTACAACTCTTGAAAGAAATTTTAGTTGTAAAATGATTCTTGGAATATTTGAAATCTGTGTTAGATTCGGTTATTTATAAAAAAACAGTAAAATAAAATCTAATAGTTTATTTTATATTAAACTAACATATTTTAGGCCAATTGAGTTCATATATCAAGCTCATTTTTTCAGCTCAGAACACAGCTCAGCTATTTTCAGCTCAGCTCATATGTGAGCTAGCTAAACCACTTGAACTTTGTTTCAAGCTCTAAAATGGAGCGAGCTCAAATAAGAGCTAGCTCAAAAAAAAAGAGCTGAGCTGTGAGCTGAGCGCCGCTATTTTTTGAGCTTGTTGCAACCCTGAATAAATATAATTTTATTAAAAAAAAATAGGGTTTTCGAGATATGGTGCTTTTGAGCTTTCGGGATTCTGTCCAACTGCCATTTAGTAGTATTTTAGTAGTATTTTAAATATTCAATTTCCAAAAATTACTATTACATAGTATAGCTCGATAAATATGAACAATATCTTATAAAATATCTCGGTTAAATAAAGAATGAAATTTTTTATGCAATATTTTCTTATTTCTATTTTTGAAAAAGTAGGTACTGGAAAAATTAATTTGTTTTCAGAGTTATGTCAACATTTTTGAAAATTATTCTTGGTTACGTTCTCTAGGCCTTAATATGCTGCTGAAGTAAAACGAAATTTTTCGTCGTCTCCAATAACACAGGACGGACAAATTTGCATAAAGCGCAAAGGCTGGAGGGAGGGTCAAGTGCCCGCTCTTGCCCTCCCTCCGGGGGCGCCTATGTTAAAAGTCTTCCGTCGAAGTAACTGATCCACTAAATACCTATATATAGGGTTATCCAATAAGAGGTGTTATTTTGAATAGCCCACTATATCGGTAGCTGTCACTTTTGAAGACATTTTTTTGACATTTGACAGGTAGAAACGACGCCATTAATACAAATGGAACGATACACGCTTCAACAACGCATTGAAATTCACTATAAAAATGGTGAAAATTTGGCAGAGACGGTTCGTAAAACTAAAACATTTTTGGGTCGTCGTGAAGCACCTTGTTGGACCACAATACAGAAATTGGTGGACAAATTCGAGCTGTTGGGACAAGTTAGTGATGTGAAAAATAAAACCCGTGCACGTCGCTCAAGAACAACTGAGAATATTGCTGTTGTATCCCAAAGTGTTGAAGAAAACCCAGGTTTGTCCATTAATCGTCGTTCTTTGGAATTAGGCATTCCACAAACGTCATTACACCGTATTTTGCATAAAGACTGGGTCTTAAGGCTTATAAAGTTCAGTTAACACAAGAACTCAAGCCGGCTGATCATCACACTTGCAGGCACAAAGCACTCCAACTCACAAATCACTATGTAAGTTTGTCTTTAATTTAAACTTGAACATTTTTAAGAAGCTTATACATTTAAAAGAGCAATATAAGAGCAAAGATGAAAATTAATCAAAGAAACTATCATAGGAGAAATAACAAAATTCCACCTTTCTCTATCGCGACTCTTTGAGGTTTCTCCCCTTTGCACAACCTGCTTTACGAAACATTCCACGTGCATCTAAAGCTTAACTTAAACAAACAAATTCCAAGAATTCCTACTGCATTTGCTTTGCTTACATTTAACCTCAAAAACTTCAACCCAGGTTCGAAAAGGTCAATCATATTGATTTTGACATAATATCTTCGATATAAGTCAAAGTCAATCGTTCCACTATCAGGCCAATAGATAAAGTTAGTGTGAACACTTCAAACAAGTTTCATAAACTTTCTGCTGATGTTTCACAGTATATTTTTAAAGAGTGATCATCAATTATAGGATAGCCCCATGCCATTTCTCACCATTTAACTGAAATCGAATACTGCTCCCTAAAAGATACTAAATAAACGCATTAAACGAAAATACATCTTCTCTATCTACATGATATATATTTCAAACCCCACTTCTCCAGAAACTAAAACCTATAACCACAACCGAAAATAAAAAAAAAAGGATCTTTGAATCAAAAATTGCTCTATACACAACAATATAAACCCGGTCGTCCTTATACAGTTGTTGCTGTTCTTATTGCTGACAAAAGTTTTTTTTTTTTTCTTCTTTCAATTCAAAAATTGATTCCCCCTAATCGTGTATCCTGCGAAAACTTCAACATCCCTACACATACTGAATTATGAGAAACACCATCATGAATAATATTAAACTCATATTCTTGCGCTTAGGTATGTATTGTTACTCGTCGTATAGCTGTTGCTGCTATACTCATATTCGTATACATTGTGCTATCCTTTTAGATATCCTAGCTATTTCTAGCTATTTCACCATTTCACGGGTATCGAAATGTTCAGTTGAAAATTCAATTTGCCTTGGATCTTTTATTCAATTTGTTCATCCAGTTGACTTGGCATCAAACTCCGGATGCGGCGAAGGTGTTTGTGTAGGATGCATGGATGGTGTAGCTGCTACTTTCAGAGTCCAACATACTTGAGTGGTTCCTATTTGTATTATTATGCGATCACAAGGCTTGTGCTTGTGCGAGACAAACCATAGAAGTATTTATATATGTGAGTATATATAGGTATACCTATATTGAGGAAAAAGTTCAAGGAAAGTAAGAATGTGGAGTGACGTAGCGAATTCTATTTTGAGAACTTGGAATGGCCCGTTCCCCTGGCCTTTGAAAATATACATCCCACTTCTGACGTTTGGTTGAATGGTTTGCTTCATGATGCAAATATGAGTTTAGCTACTTCATAGAGAATCACAGATCCTGAGTTGAGAGCTGTTGGCGAGCCCTTTAATATTTCACTTAATTTATCTTTTCACTTGGTTTGGTTTCATTATAGAATGCTCTGCCGCCCTCTAATTTTTATTTTTTTTTTCATGAGGCATGAAGAATCGGATAGATGTAGTGGCATGAGGCATCATCTCAACAATGGCAAGAGCGACAAAGTGCAAATCCTGTGAGAGAGATGATAATGAAAAATTATTACATTCATTTCACTCAAACATGAATCGTATCTGTATATCTGTTTATATACAGTGTTGTGCAAAAGATGTGAATTAATTGCGCACATAAGAATGCCAAAATGTCAATCTGAGTAGGTTTATGTGTACTTTATATATAACTAAGGTTCATGTAAGTAAGATAATGGGGTCAGTAACAAAAATGCGTAGATTCAAAGACAAAATTTAGCAGGAGAACTTTAAAACTTTTTTTGTTTTTGATATGACTGAAATGTGCAGGTATTACAATGTATTCATAATTCTTCATTTCAGAGGTTCTGGTTAGCTCCAACCAGACTGTGAACTGAAAGAAAATGTCTTCGGTTTGTGACAAGATAACGTTGCCTTAGCCACGACTGAATATTCTGACAATGAGCTTTAGTCAACACAGTGTTGCTTTATATGCACTATGTTGCTGTTATTTGCCACCAAGGATTCTATTTGAAGAAGAAGTACTATGTGCTGTTGTCTAGTTTCATAAATCTGTTTGCATAACAGGCGCAACAGATGATTCTAAGAAAAAAGAGTTACTCCAGCCTTAAAATAACGAAAACCACCTCTTCTAAGAAAATCCATTTTATTAGTTGACCAGCAAACAAAAAAACCCAATTTAGGATAAGAATTTCAGGTGATAGCAATGAAAAAAGATTTAATACAGTAATTTTTTTATTTCATTGTAACGGGTGATTTTTTAGCTGGTTTGGTTTTGGCAACACTGGTTTTGACAGCTGACGTGTGTTTAGTACCTTGTGTCACTGTCAAACAGCTTCAGTTTGGTTTGCAATTATATAACCATATCGTCTTACAAATGAACAACGCTTGCAAATTATTGAATTTTACTATCAAAATTCGTGATTGTGACCAAATTTCGCACCAAATTTACTTTGTTGGACATTAAACCACCAACACGTTTGCGTACTGTGCGTAGTGAAGAAAATATTGCGGCCGTATCAGCTAGTGTGACAGAAGACCGCGAAATGTCGATTCGGCGCCGTTCCCAGCAGTTAGGCCTTTGTTACAGCACTACGTGGAAAATTTTGCGGAAGGATTTGGGCGTAAAGCCTTTTAAGATACAGCTGGTGCAAGAACTAAAGCCAGCCGGCTCTTGGAAAGCTGGCCGAGGATCCGCTTTTTTATCGAAAAATTGTGTTCAGCGATGAGGCTCATTTTTGGTTGAATGGGTACGTAAATAAGCAAAATTGCCGCATTTGGAGTGAAGATCAGCCAGAAGCATTGCAACAGCTACCAATGCATCCCGAAAAAGCCACTGTTTGGTGCGGTTTATGGGCCGGCGGCATTATTGGGCCATATTTCTTCGAAGATGATGCGAATCGCAGCGTTACTGTCAATGGTGAACGCTACCGAGCGATGATAACAAACTTTTTTTTGCCCGAAATGGAAGTTCTTGACTTGCATGATATGTGCCACATACCAGACGGTGCCACATGCCACACAGCACGCGAAACAATGGCGCAATTGGGAGGCGAGTTTGGTGAACAGTTAATTTCACGTTTCGGGCCGGTCAATTGGCCGCCTAGATCGTGCGATTTGAAACCATTAGACTATTTTTTGTGGGGGTATGTCAAGGCTAATGTCTATAGGGACAAGCCCGCTTCGATTGACGCACTGGAAGCCAACATCCATGCATTCATTCGTGAGATACCGGCCGATATGTGTGAAAGAGTATGCCAAAATTGGACTCAGCGGATGGGCTACCTGAGACGCAGCCGCGGTCAACATTTGCATGAAATTATCTTTAAACATTAAATTGCAAGGTTCAAACTATCGATTCAAATAAATATTTCATTCATTTTTTCGAATTTTTTGTGTTTTTTTTTAAAAAAAAAGTTCTAAACCTCTTAAAAAATCACCTGTTATAATTATACGATTAAGAATATTTAAAAAAATTAAATTACATTAAAGTCCAGAACTAGAAAAATGGATTTTCTTTGAAGAGGTGATTTTTGTTATTTCTGATTTTTGCAAAAAGTACAAAACATTTGAGCATTTGGTTTTCTGTTTTTTACTAAAAATTAATTAGAATATTGAAAACAGAATTTTTTAAACCAAAAATGGTACTTAATAACGTAAAATTTTGAAAAAAAACAGCTAAAACAATTTTAATTTTTTTTTTTAATTTTGAGTTTAAAAATTTAATTTTTCAAAAACTGTTTACTTAAACAACTGAATTTAAAAATTAAATAAAAGAGGAGAATTATGACTTTTTAAAAAGTTATAATAAGGCATTGTAGGTATTACCGTTATTTTTTAATATTTTTTTTCTGTTTTAAGTCAATTTTTAAAAAGCATTTTTTTTTGTGAATCAAGTGCATTTATGAGATACTTTGAGGCTGAATATCTCCTCAGATCATGACGTTATCTCTATAATGACAAAAATTTCGAATGCAAAAATATCGAATGTAAAAGTACATACATACATAATTACATACAAATAATAAATAAATAACTAAAAAAAAATGTATGTACATATTACATAAATTTTTTATATTTTGATAAATATTATACAAGCTCGAGTTGTTTATAATCTAGAATTAATAAATAAACGCCAATCATCAGATCGTTTTTGTTTATTAGTATCGCTCGTCTATTTATAATCTTATTCGAAAAACACTTTATTGATTTTTTGCCTGCATCAGGGCTCGAACCTGGACCTCCCAAACATAGTCATCGTTAGAAATTAAATAGTTCAATTCAATTAAAATCAATTAAATTTTATTGAATTCAATAAAATTTAATACAATTAAATTCAGTTCAATTAAATTCCTTTAACATAAATAAAAAATTATAGTTAAAATAAAAATAAAAATAAAAAATAAATACAATTTGTACAAAATCATTCGGTCGGACTATAGTTAAAAAAGTAATTGAGCATAAAGCATAATGAACATCTTTAGATCTAGGAATCCAATGAAAGGTATATATACTGAAGTAGCCAGATAATCAACCTAATGGCTAATTGTTTATTTTCTTATGAAAAGCTTGGTTCAAAGTTCAAACGAAGCCACTTAGACGCTAATCTTTAAATAAATTGCCAATGACAGACGCGGTAACGAGTCTAAAAAGTCCCACCTTACAAACGAGCTTATAAATATTAAAGTCTGTCCAAAATTTTGCATCATTTTAATTTATTTCTGTGCTGACGTATTCGCCCGATTTTCAATGTTATACTGTTGTTTGTTAGTTCTGTAAATTTCCAGGTAAACATTGGAAGAACAGAAGACAGAACGCATTTCTTTTCCGTTCCACACAGCAATATTTCGGTTGAAGTGCTGATAAAACTATCGCAATGTCTACCATATGGACTTAGACCGATAAATAAGTTCAGTATTAAACGTTTCCTGACATTCTAACATGGTTATTCTTGTTTCCTTTTCCAACGTCAAACCAGCATATTCTTGAGCCTTTTTACTTGGAATAATTTCTTCGTTTTTGTTCTTCTCCGCTTTTCGATTGAAATTTCCAGCTCAAAACAGCAGCACCTCTTTTATCCAAATTATCCTTTTGAGAATCACAAAGGAGTCCAAGAGTTGAAACTATCTTCACGAAATTTTCTTTCAGTTCCTTAATAGAACAGTCATTGAATGGTCGATTCTCAACAAATGCTCATTTAAAATAAAACTGAGTCATATTTGCCATTTATGTAAATAAAAGTTTCACCAATTTCAAGAAATTATATCTATTGATCAATTAAAAGTCTTCTGTGTGGCCTCGAAAATAAAGGTTTTGACGAGCAAGACACAAATTTTTTCACTTTAAGAATTTATATTTAACAAATTCATCGAATTTTTGAACAACAATAACAACTTTAAGTTGCTACCACCGATTGTTTACGAATTTTATAATTCGTTTTTATTTTGGCTGGAGATAGCTATGCCAAGCCCTATCATCAGTCTCCTTATTAGTGGTGCTTAAAAATAATTATAACTTAAATAGTCTGGTCTGTTACCGATCTTCCAGCCTCTCCTTCTTTGATACGTACTACAAATTATAGTCAATCGAAATAAGGTAAGGAGAAAAATTGAGGCGGAACAAAACAGCATACTAAGGCGCTTAGAAAAATGCTGATGATCCAAATGCATTTGATAAATAAACATCACATCGGTGTTTAATGAGAAAACTGGATTTAGTTTGTGTCCCGAAATACATGCATACACAAGATCTAGTATAGTTTCTGAATCTTGCAAAATTCCAATTCGTTCCGGATCATAAGGGATAATAAAATACAGCTATTCAATAAAATAATTTAAAAGAAAAACATGAAAGCCAGAACACGATGCTTTCAAATTGGGGATAGGGACAAAATCCAGACTGCCGAAATCCCTACTGCCAAAATCCTGACTGACATAATCCGAATGGTACGAATAAAAATATCCCGATTTTCAGCACTTTTAGCACGTTTTCGTACTTTATTTTTTGCTTTTACGCTAATTATTTGAAATAGGAATTGAAAAGGAAGAAAATAAGAAGCGAAACAGGCGTCCCAGATACTGTTGAATTTGGAAACTTCAGAAACTTTGAACCCGTGAAGCGGGCCACCCAGGTGCTGTGGAATATGGAAGTTAGTTAACTTTCAAATGGGAATCAGAGCCATAATCCAATTATGGCTTCAATTGAATTTTGAAATTGAATTAAGACCATATGGTGTAAGTTCGTTTTAGAAGGTGATCTTGATTCTCATTTAAGTGTCAAAGTGCGACAATTAACTCACAAGGCATAAACGAGGTTGGGGAAAGGTACAAAGTTTTAAATGACAAAATCTCGAATTACAAAATGAAAATTTTGAATTTCAGTTCAAAACTACATAAATAAATAATAAATCCAAAAGAAACTTTTCATTTAAACCCGAACTTTCACCCACCCCAATTCCTATAAGAGGCCCAGGCAGGGGGGGGGGTTTAAGGGGGGGCAGCATGCCCCAACATTCATACCCTACAGTTTATACACAATAAACTGAAACATCTTGTTTTAGTTCAATAGTAGTTTTGCCACCATCATCGGACAATATCAGTGTGGTTTCATTCCAGGCAAATCAACAACTGATCAGATCTTTACCCTAAGGCAGGCGATGGAAAAATGTCTAGAATTTAATATCCCAACATACCACCTGTTTATAGACTTTAAGGCCGCCTATGAAAGCATAGCCAGGGTAGAACTTTACAAAGCCATGAGAGAATTCGGCATCCGAAATAAATTGACACGACTATGTAGGTTCACCATGACCAACGTAACAATCCAAGTTTAAGCCGGATTGCTATCCAGACTAATCAACATCTTTAATGGTCTCCGACAAGGGGATGGTTTGGCCTGCCTCCTCTTCAACCTGGCGTTGGAGAAAGCAATCCGTGACTCTGGTACGGCAACAAGAGGGACCATCGTCAACAGGTCCAGCCAGATACTGGCTTACGCAGACGATATCGACATCATCGGAAGAACCGAGCAAGCTGTACACGATTCCTTCATCCAGATCGAGCAGGCGGCACAAAATCTGGGGCTGCACATAAGTGAAGGTAAAACAAAGTACATGGTGGCGTCGAATGCGTGAGGAACAGTTGGTCAAACAATCAAGGTAGCGGAGCACGAATTTGAAGTGGTGCAATCCTTTAAATACCTTGGGTCAAAAGTAGCAGCCGATAACAATATAGAAGAAGAAATACGCGGGCGGCTTCTCAAATCCAACAGAGCCTACTACAGTCTGTCAAAGCTCTTCAAATCCAGAAATCTCACCATAACTTCAAAACTACTGCCAGTACTCACATATGGATCCGAGACTTGGGTGCTTAGCAAAAGGCACTCTGACCTCTTAGCCGCGTTCGAGAGAAAAGTCTTAAGGAGAATTGTTGGCCCCATATGTGAGGAAGGACGATTCCGGAGACGGTACAATCATGAATTGTACGCAATCTACCTTGAATTTATTTATTTAGCAACAAACACCACAGAATGTACATTCTATGGCAGACGACAGCGTGGTAGCCGTGCTTGCGCTGGAGAGATGGCGTAGACCAGGACGCCCGGAGCCTTGGGGTGCGCAACTGGATGGCGTCGGCTGGAGACCGGGATAGGTGGAGAGACTTAAGTAGGCCAAGACCGGACCCCGGTTGTCGAGCCGATGATGATGATGATGAGTAGTTTTGCCTTCGAGATTTGTAAAGTGAAATATGTAAGTCCAACCGTTGAAAATTGGCCTTATTTCACTTCAATGTGAATTACCACCATATTATGGCGTTAGTGCACATTTCAGTGATGGTTTTAGTTCAAATTTGAAAGTTAATTTCATTCATATTTGGATTGTGGCTTTAATTCACATTTTAAAGTGAACTAACACAATTATGGCTTTAGTTCGTATGGGGTTCGTTTACTTTCAGAAAATAAATTATTTTATAAAAAATTCGAATCAAAAATTGAAAGCATGTTCCTTATTATATCAATGAAGTTGTTGAACTAGCCTCATATTCTTTTAAAATCCAATTCAAAGTAAGTTTGTTAAATTTCTTCACACAGTACTTTATAATAATCTATTGAAAAATTAAGAAGAATTGACGCATTATTCTGCATTCCCTACCAACGGAAGGCCAGGAACAGCACACATTTATATAGTAGATATAATAAAAATAATATGTGCTGGCACGTTGTTCAATTGACTTGAGATTTTTTCCCAACCATTTTTTGTTCATTCACTTTTTTTTTCCAACAATAATAATTCTTTACCTACTTTGCTGTTGATGAATAGAAAAATATTGATTTTCATGCTCCATTATAACTGTTGTTGGGTTGAATGCTTGACTGATACCTTCTATGGTCCTTTAGAAAGGAAGAAATACAAAAATAAAAAAAAAACTGAAATCGCTAAAAATGGGTACCAAGTGGGATTATTTTTTAATTATAAATTGAAATTGAAAAAAAAAAAAAAACATAAAGAATAAGAAAAAAAAAAATATATAAGCGGGTAATTCCTTTAGTGACATCTCTTGTGGTGTTTAACGTTACTCAGAGTAATCAGTCAGTGAGGGAGTCCTTGGTCCTTTAAAACCAAATAACATTCAACGTTCTAAAGGATGAGATGATGATGATGATGATGATGAGGAGTTCTTTCTTTTACCATCGTTTTATACCACGCTTCAGTTTCTGATGCTGCTGATGTGCTATTGGGGTATTGGTATAATTTGGTTTGGTTGGAAAGAAAAGGAAACATGGAATATACTGGGGCATGCCTTCGGGTGTAAGGAGAAGATTAATGAAACGAAACAAAATTCTGCCTTTGTGCTGAATGAGTGCAATATAAATCTCATTACCGGATTCCGGTCATTTACTTCTCTGTTTGAATAAATTGTTGTTGTTCTTGTTGTTTGCGAATGGATTCCGTTTTTGTTCCAATAAAACCAGTGTTTCCAGATAAAATTGAACAAATATCGTAATTTTATTTGTTTTTTTTTTCTCTTTTTTCTTTTTTTAAGTAACAACGATTTTTCTTGCACGATGTGCGGAGCGATGAAGTTGAAGTGTAAATACAAAGATTGGGAAGGTATAAGGTGGGATATTGGGGTTGTTAATGCGTAGACAGTTTGTGGATTAATTAACTTGGATTTCGAAAATTATTGACTTTGATGGAGTAAGAAACAATACATAAAGACTCTACTTGACTGGATTCAGATGATTCGACTTGGAACTTATATTTTCTACAAGCATGGGGTGGTAGGAAGGCAAACAATAAAAGAAGCTCTATAAAATTGAACTGGAGTTGATTTTTCGACGATAAGTGGGCCAGCATGTCTCCCTGATATATAATTTTTTTCCGAAGCTATGTGTATTACTAATACTTACTTGTTTGGTAAATATATATCCTTTTAACTAGATATAATGCGGTTTCCGGTTTATTATTTCCAGAAATCTATATTATGACATTTAAAAATCAAAATGATGAAATCTTTGAATTGAAGTTTTGAATTAAAATCGAAATTCATAAAAATGTCTTAGTTTTACGAATGTTAAAATTATTTTCCACACTACATATTTCATATTTTACGTCGAAAAAAAAAGATTAAAGCTAACCTCATTTAGTGTTTATGTTTTCGAACATATGTGACTTTGGCAATTGCATTATCAAGCATGAGGCTAATCCATAAAAATAACTCGTGTTTGAGTTTTCTTAACAGTTGACTTTTGGGTGTGCGGTTAAAATCATTTTACTAACGGAGTTTTGACGCCGATGGTGTTTTTGAAAACGGAAATGGCAACTTCCAGTACCTTTTTAACCCTATACCCGATCGAAAAAAAATATGAAAAAATAGAGTATAAAAGGGGTTTGGTCCTCATAACACGAAAAAAAACATTTATTTGCTGCTAAAATAAATATGAAAAATGTTATGAGCATTTAAAATTTTTGAATCCCAACGCAAATTGATTATTTTTATTTCATAAACTACTAAAAGTATGCTATGTTTTTGATCGAATGTTAAAAGTTAAATAAAAACCATCCATATGCCCAAAATCTAACAAACAAAAATAATTTTTTTTTCGTGCTGGCATAATGTGAAAAACTCTCTTTTTTGACCTATCATAGGTTAAGGGAGATAACTTTACGGGAAATAAAGTACACTGTTGTGGGAAAGAGATAACATTATGCAATTCTTGAATTCGTGCAAAAAGTTTTGAGATAACAATCAAAAATGACATTACGATGATAGAGAAGACGAAAAAAAGTTCTGTCAGTTCTGTCTGTCCGTCTGTCTGTCTGTCTCGGCACCTCCAGCGTGGGATGAGTTACTTCAATTTTGGTAGGTATGGTTTTTCGGGTAATACACCTCGAAATTTTTTTGGTATATATAAACGGTGATCGAAAATTGTATTTGTCTGGAAAACGGCTCTAACGATTTCAACCAAATATCACGTATGTAATAAGGTGAAGAATAGTGAAAAATTAACTTTCAAGAAAATTCGTTTAATGGTACCTGTCATATAACGGTACTGTTAGCTATTTCGATAACGGCTTAAGCGATTTGAACGAAACAAAATACTGAAATTGTCCTAGCTATTTAAAATAACATGGCAAAAAAATATTTTCAAAAATGTTTTTGTTAAGTTTTAAATATTTTTTTAAAACTGTTTTTGTGAATTCAATATTTCAAAAACTAGTTAACCGATTTTTATGAAATTAAGTTGTAAGGTGTAATAAATTAAGTGTATAAAACCTGAATAATCACTTTTTTTAGAAAAAAGTTTTCCAAGAAATATTTTGAAAAAATCGATTTTTTCGAAAAGCGGTCCAACGATTAAAAAACAGTTTTTCTTAATTTCACATTTAGAAAGGAAATTTTTGCATACTCCGATTTTGGTTAGAATCTTTTTAAGATATGGTTTTCAATTTGTTCGTATAATTCTTTTAACCCTCAGGTAACTTGCCACAAGAGCAAGTTTGTGCGACCCAGTCGTGCCCTTTATTTGAATTGAAGTTCCTACACGAGTCGAGGAACAGACTAACATTTTTGTGGAAAATAAATACACGTAAATTTTATAGCGTATCTGAAAAAGTTTTTTCGACCATCAGTTTTGCAAATGTTAAGGCTAAATTTATCGGTTATTGTTCAATTTTTCAAAAGTCGCGATGAGTACTTAGACAATGAAAAAACAAATGAAAACAAAATTTATTTTTTTTTTTAAATCAATTGTCTTTCCCGAAAATTGAGAAATGCAGGTTAGGATTTGAGAAACATCCATTTTCCCTAAACTAAATAAATCAAATTCGTCTGATCATCATTTTCAAATTACTATTTTTCAAATTTTTGTTTGCAGTAGATAATTTATGTGCGTAGCAGGACTTTAACAATAATACATTTTGTTAAAATCTGTGCAGCCATTTAGAAGATAATGGTTGAGAAACCATTACAGGTTATCTTTAATAAGCTTTTTTTTTAAATTCGATTTAAAACATCACCGTTGGCAACAAAGTAAGTAGGTACACACCAGAAAATAAAATATATCAAAATCGATCAATTAATTCATGAAAAATAGAATCATAAATATGGTAGGTAGGGGAGAGATGCCAACAGTGAGACACATGTTTTTTAAGTTACTTATTTGGCTCCCAAAAATTGCGCTAGTTCTTTTTTTTTGGAAAACATCAGAAAATAAATCTTAATTTATTTTTTTGATTTCAACTTCAATGAAACATGACTCGGAAACGGTAGAGAATTGGGAAACAGTTTGCATAGCAGAAGTTGAAATTTTATAAGAAAAAAAAATTATTTTTAGTACGATTTTGTGTAAGTATAAAACTTATTCTGAGCTTGAGCTGGAATAGTAGGACTAGGAACTTCTTTAAGAATTGTAATGTACATTTATCTAATGTTTTGGATCAAGAACATAGCATACTTCTAGGAGTTGATTAAATTAAAATAATCTATTTGTGTTGGGCATCAATTTTAAATGCTCATAAATTTCATATTATTTCAGCAGAAAATAATTGTTATGCTATGCAACCCAATCCACTTCTTAAATATGTATATAATTTTCCATATTTTTTTTCGAGCGAAAAATGAAACGGGAAGTGGCCATTTACTGATCAAACGGACCCAAAGTTTGTCCGACCATCAGTTTTGCAAATGTTAGGGCTAATCCTAGCGGTTAGTTTTCAATTTTCCAAAAGCTGCAATGAGATAAGTGATCTTACGGTCAACTTTTGTCGCCTTCTCAATTATCGTAAGTCAAGTTTGATTGTTATCTTAAAACTAAAAAAGTTTTGTATAACTTCGCTCATATATGTATATAACCTATGAGTTATGATTGACATAGCTACTTAAAATCCCCGGCTTACTTCCTGACTCTCAATGAAATTAATTACAGTAGGTACTCTGTTTCAAGTTCAAACATTTACATATGTATGTCTATACCCTTTCATTGGCTGCCCTTATGGATTAGGTTTAGGTACCATAAAAGCAATATCCTTGAAGCTCTAAAAAAGTCTCAAAAACCATATCCAATCCAATTGAAATTTAAATCTAACTTTTGCGAATGTAAGTTCATTTCAATCATATGTGAGACGCACATGTACAACAAATTCAAAACACCTACTCTCTTACATGACTTAGTCATTTAATAGTGAAAATTAATTTTGGAGCCTTTAACGACTTTTATCGTTGTTATTCTAACCATTTAACTTCCGTCTTTTGTACGCCCGTTAAATACAAATCCATTTTTAATAGAGTAAAGTTTTTCTTGGATAAGAAGCTCATACATACAGTATTAACTATATATATATCGTATACCTCCCCCACCCAATACACAAACCAACCGATAGACGTAAGGACGAAAAGTATACGAAGGATATACGAACGAAATAAAAGTGAATCGAATGAACAATGTTTTGTTTTGGGCTTGTAGCTTTGATGAAGGAAAAGTTTCGTATTGCATTTACCAACATTGCCCTTTGCGTCTCTAGGTCTCCACCATCACCATCTTTCGTTTATTTGTTGGCAAAACTTTCAACATAAAACTCACTTTGATTTTTTTTTTATGTTTTTTTTTTTTTTTTTTGTAGAATCTCAAACTGAAGTCATACAATCGTCGTTAGTTGGTAAACAGTGTTCTCGGCACAAGTCTAAGTTGTTGTTGGTTTTATTTTTTTTTTGCACTTTTCTTGACTGCTTTCGTAACATGGGCTCCTTCAGATGATTTTCTGCTTTTAACAAGTATATACATGAAACCATGGACCTCTTTGCGCCTTAAACCAACTCTACCAGCCATTTCACTTTAATCACACACAATCATGTCGGTATATGTGATTTGTCATTTAACAACCAATATAAGGACTGTGTGCAATAAAAAATGGCATTGCTTTAACTGTACAACTTTATAGAGAATAATTTATGTTCAAATGTTAAATGCAATGAATTTGATCGAAATTAATGGACATTTTTTGATTTTCTAAATATAGTAAACAAGCTTAGATTAATTATTGTTAAAATGAAGGATTCTTAAATACGATAGACACATGCAGGCCACTGAATGCTATAATGTCGTTGCATATAATAATGTTTGTTCCAGGAATTCTTCGGCCTTCCTTTTTTTCTTCAATACTGCGGGAACGGAATTATTTTTCTTTTTTATAAGTGACCGTTCCAGCTGAATCGTTCGTGATCTCGCTCGTGCTGAACTTTGTTTACTAGTTATGTTTTTTTTTGGTTTGAATGGCTTCCTTGGATATTCTTACTTCTAATTCAAGCTTTATCGTTCTTGTTATCATGCGAAGAAGCCTCATCTCAGTTGCCGTCAATTTTGTATCACTTTGTGTACATTATTCAACATTGTAAGCCGTTTGTAAGCCCTGGATGAACAACCTGCAGTGAAGAGCATTTACTTTCACAGAAATTCACAGAAGATTAAAGAATTCTGCCGCCACTTTTTTTTTTCTTATAGGGTTCAATGGTTGATGTTGTCATCACAAGACGTCTTGTCTTATTGATCATAGATTTAGATTTAAGACATTTAAACTTTTCATACTTGATAAGCACTTAAAATATTTTTTTATAATTTTAAGAAATAAGCATTTTAACACCATAATGGTCTACAAAAGATCGCTCATTGTGGAAGCGCGCTTTATGCCTATAATAAATTAAGCAATTCTTAGGGTCACCTTATTTGACAACTTTCCAGTCATTATGTTTCATTTTCCTTAACAATTTGTATTAAATATTTAAATTACGTGGAAAAAATTCTAGCCACTGTAACGGGTGTTCTGTTATATATTTTGTGCTTTGTTTTTTTTTTCGGGGAAATTTATGAAAGTTTAAATTTCCGTCACTAAAAAAGTTGCTATGTCAATATTTCTATAGGAACTGATCATCTCGTTAATTTTTTGAATTCCAGCATTAATGTTCAGCTTAATATTCACTGGGCCAGGGCGCAAAAGATAAGGTGTGGTGTGTATAATGCTTAATGCTCTGGTGTTTTGCTGTTTGCAGCGTTTGATGTATTTTCTACGAGATCGTCTACCATTGCCTTCCTTCACGACTCGCTCAGCGACATAGACTGTTCTATAGTGTCCTACCTATACAGTGATTATCGAGGAGTACGATAATCATTTCACAATTAAGCTTCTCTTTCAATGGTTGTCTTGGTCTTGTCTCATCAAAGGTGAAAGTTTCGTCAATATCGGTCCATCCGTTTTCCGTCGTCGCGTGCGGAAAAGCTACTCCAGCCGAGGAGTTCGTCACTAGCCAGTTTAGTGGTTCAATGAGTGCAATATTTCAAATGACTTCATATGATTTCAGGTGATTTCAAGCAGTATTTAAATTGATTTAAAAATTTTGTGTTTGCATTGTGATTTCATAACGATTTCAATTCGTGATTTCATGATGGCATTTTTGATTTCATAATTGCAAAAAAACTTAAAGTGATTTAAAATTTTTAATGATTGTAAAAAATCATTTGAAATCGATAACCAATTTTTTTGTTTAATTTCATCACTTGAAATAGTGATTGCATCTGATTTCAACGTGATTTCAAATGATTGCAAGTATAAGTGGTCAAGTGATTTCACTCGTGACAAACCCCTCGACCCCAGCACCATTTTTGGAATAATTAACTTCATAAGTTACTTCCTACAACATCAGCTATCTGTCAGTGAAGGTCCTGTTAAAATCGGTCCAGTAGTTTCTGATCGGTTCGTATATACGAATATGCAAAATAAGCAAAATCGAGCGTCACCTAGGGAGTAATGAAAATAGCCTATGTTATCCTATACAACAATAAATACAACATCAGCTATCTGTCAGTGCAAAAATATAAGTAAAAATCATATTAATTTTTCACAAAAGTGCTAAAACTTCTTTTTACAAAGATTCAAGCCAAAATTAGAGTATGCAGAAAATTGTGTTGTCTAAATGTAAGTTTACCAAAAAAATTATTCCAAAATCGTTAGAGCGGTTTTTAAATAAATCGATGTTTACTTAATAATTTTTATAAATTTTATTTTTTGTGAATTTAAAGTATGACAAATTAAAGTTATAAATAGTCTACATTTATTGTACATAAATAATTTTTTTTGGTCGAGTCGTTTTCCAAATATTAAGTTTACAAAAAAATTATTGAAAAATTAATTAAAATTAAAACTAAGCAATTTTGGAAAATGTTCGCCTGCGATTCAATCAAGTCAACTGACCTTTCTAAAAATATTTTTTTGAGTTAAAATCGAGTAACCCGTTCATAAGATAGATAAAGAAAAAATAACGGTTATATGGGAGGTATACCGTTAATAGACGTGCAAAATTTTGCACTTTATCAAAGACAATCAGACAAAAACCGAATCTAATGTCATGCACGAATGCATAACATTTGATTAAGGATTGTATACTTAGGCCGCCATTTTGAAAATAGTCTTGATAGTCTTAAAGCTAATTATCTCAAAAACCATTAGTCCTACAGGAAATCAGTCAAAAACAAATTTGTAAAAAATTAATTTGTTTATCTTTTTTGTAAAAACTTTTTTAATGTATCTCTTATATTTTAAAAGTTATAAGTAAATAAAAATAAAAATTTACTTGTTGTGGTTTTGGAGTCAAAAAAAATTGTTGGTTTTTATTTTACATAAAAAAATGTTGAATACAGATTTATAGAGAATTTCACACTCTTTTGTGCAAATAATCTGTCCACTTTTTTTTGATGTGCCAATAATGTTGCCTTTTCTTTTCTTATGTCTTTAATAATTATCACACATCACAAGCCATAGATTAGTGGCAACAATTTTCCACGCCAGAAATTCTATGAAAATTCTTCTAGCCTTGCTATTCATCAAAGTTTGATCATGTTCTTCTTTTGTATTGAAAAAGCAAAAAGCAGGTTTTTGCAAATCATTCCAAATGAATAAATTTACAGCAGAAGTAAAATATCTTAATTGCCAATTCTTTTAAGCTCTATTTTCTGTATATAACTTAAATACTATTCGAGAATATAATAGAAACACCAAATATATCTATAAGTACTTATATATTTATCCATCGCAGTAACTTGAAATTAAAGTCGGTAATGTGGTAGGGGTATATTTTGTTCCTGTGATGCATAGTAGGTAGTCCAAACGATATAATTTATTTGAATAAATACTTTCATATAAAAAAGGGCTCAACAGAGAGGGACATCACATCAGTTATCCAAAACGAAATTGCTGAGCCACAATCTACGGTTAACCTCAAACAAATGCACAACCATCCATATACAAAAGCTGAATCCTTTTGAAAAACTGCAATTTAGCATTAACACATTGGTTTGGCTAAACGCTGTTGAAGCCAAATTTCATAAAATGATGTCGAAAATCTAATATTAATTTGAGGATAGACATATAGCTGTGTGTGGATATGAAGGTGATAAAAAAAAATCAAGTTAAAAACTATATACATTATAAATAACTGAGGTCTTTTATTTTTGCCATGTTTTGCATTAAGTATTTCGTCCTTCATCGTCGTCGTCGTTCAATAGCTCAAACAAAATTTAACCCGCATGCAGATGCATAAGCACTGAGCAGAGAAGAGATAGAGGCTAAAGCTGAGGCAGAAGAGTATCGTGTCGTCCTGGCAATAAAGTTAGTCGAAGGGCGGCATTGGAATTGTAGACAGCCAGAGGCACAATACAAAATGAATTATGCCTTTGTTCGCAGGGGTTCAAACTGAGTCCTCAACCTTTATAAATGGTGGCATGCAATACAACGGGATGTGTGGACTTGCTGATTGCGGACAAGTATCTCTATGCATATTGTGGGTGGAGATGGAAAAGGAAATTCATATCTAGTGTTATATTTTATAGATATGCAAACACTTTGTATATATAGCTATGATGCTGTGAACCATCAAATGATATCTACTACTTGTAGCATAGTCCTGGAAAGCTATTGCTTCTCATAGTCATATAGTATCTCAATACAAGAGAAATTTGAAAATGGTGGTGATGGAGTAAATAAAATTTACATTAAAATTAATTGATGGAGATTTTCGTATACTTCGTTGAAATTGGATTATGCAGTCAGCAGATTAAAACTTTTGGAAATTCGGTTTGTGTCAAATTTTCGTGATGAGGCCCATGGTGGGAACACGCACAAGCAAATGGACGCTACAGGGCTCTTTATATACATAGAGACACAAACACTTGCACCTGGCTTTCCTGGTTTTGAAGGATAATCGGACAAATAATACAAAATCTACTTTTAAACTATACCACTACCATCAGGCATCAGCGAGGGAATTTATTATTATAAAAGCTGTAAGGGAACATTATTCCCTTAACGAAACCATTGAATTGATGTCAGGAAAATTATTCTGACAAAATGAGCATTTGAAAGGTTGTGAGATACTAAAAAACTTGAAGCTGCTGGAGGCTATTGCTTTTGAGGAAATTAAGTTTACAAATGGGTCGCATAAATTGTAAAAGAATACAATAAAGATTTCGTTTGGGTCAGGAAAAAGAATTTTGAGTAACATTTTGTAAGGTCTTTTAGGTTAAAATATTTGTGAGCTAAATGTTTTATCTATTGTTTAATAAAATGGTTAATATTTTTATTATCTACCATGGAACAACAGTGCTGTATGTTAGATTTTGATAAAAAAGGCATGTTTTTGGTTTTGGACTACGCGATATCATCGCGCATATATGTAAGTATTTGCATCACAAACTTGTCCAAAAGAAGATTTTATAAAAAGTGTAACTTTGATGTAAATGTTTAACATAGCAGAATATAAAAAAACATACTGCCAAATATTGGTATGGTTTAAATTTTTTTTTAAGTTTAAGTATAGGCGTTTTTTTTTGTATTATACCTTGCCGTTCTGCAGTAGTTTTGAAGTTTTAAGTTACTTCGGTTATTCTTTGCAAAAAATGCGAAACGAAATCATTTCAAATATTTTTACTTTCGTAGAAAAAAAAAAACACTCATACACCATACACTTTTTTTTGTTATTTAGGTACATATGTGTTATTTGTTATTGAATTGATTTCAGCAAATCGTTTTTAAGAGTTATGGAGAGCGGTTAATGTGTTATGGTATAAATATGCCGGGAGTGTTTCATTTTTGAACAAATCTGATAATGCGTGGGTTCGAATCTCATGACGTGCATGTGAAAAACTTTTTCATAATAAAATTGGATTAAAGCTTGGCACCACTAATAAGGAGACTGATGATAGGAATTGGCACTTCTTGAAATAGCTATATCTCCAGCCAAAAATGGAAAAACGAATACTAAAATTCGTTTAAAAATTGGTGGTAGCACCTTTAAGTTGTTGTTGTTGTTCAAAACATTCAATGAAAAATTGACGGAATAAAGAATGGTCAAGTAATAAAACTGACATTCTAGTACGAATAGTACAATATAACAAAAATAATACTCTCTTATGTATGTTTTCGTGTAAGAGCACATTTAGTTACTTTTTAGAAGGCCAGGGTAAATACATCCGGCAGGGTAGAGACATCAAAACCCAGATTATATAGTTTTTTTTCCATGAAAAATACTTTGCCTTATAAGCGATATAAAAATTATTACTCTCTGTGATACGAAACAGTTTTTACTATCCTTTTTCCATTTTTCTTAATTAGTTTTCCGTATCCTTTTATTTTTGCAACTTATACTTTTTTCAAAAAAATTTTATTTTTTGATGGGGTAATCTCTCTTGCTGAGCTTCTTAACTTAAAAATTTTCATTTATTAACTTTTTTCGTTCTCCCCTTGTCAGTGTGTATCTCCCTTATAGTTATATTGCCAGAGAAAATACGGCAGGGTAGAGACGGTTTTGTGACAAATTAAAAATTGTAACTAAATAAGTTAGTATTTTGTCAAAAAAAAAAAACAGAATTGTTGAAATTATTTAGTTAATGCAAACAAATTAAATGAATTTAAAATATTTTTTAGTAAAAAAAACCCCATGAATTTTGTCCCCACATTTCCCCCCCCCCAAAATATTTTTTTAATTTCCCTTTATTATGCTAAAGTATACTTATTTGAGTTTATGCTTAATATATATGCTTAATATATATAGATTCAACAAGTCCACTAAATTTAATGCTAAGTCTTCTACTTAGTTGAAATCATTTTTATTTATTATTCTATATTTATTAATTTTTTCAATGTAGGTATATAGAATTTGTATTATAACAAAAACATTTTATATATAACTTAATATATATACATATATACAGTTGAAATCGATTATAACGACATCGGTTATAACGAAATATCGGTTATTGCGAACTAATTTTGAAGTCCCGTCAAAGGTTCATAGAAGTTGTACTAATCGGTTACAACAAAACACCGGATATAACGAACAAATCCTTCAGTCCCATCGAGATCGTTATAAGCGATTTCGACTGTAATTTTATTTTGCAACTCCAATAAAGAAAGTGTGTACTGTCTAAGTCTTTAACTAAAAACGTCAATGGGACAGTCCAGGGTAGAGACTTTTTCTGGCTTAAATATTAGGTTTCAGAAAAATTTACTTTATTTGCGCATTTTTAGAATACATATATATAGAAACTGTGAGTTATTGCAAAAAATTACAACCCTTAATATAAAAAATTAATACTATAATGACTGCCGCACACAATACCTTTTATAATAGAATCACCCATCACCCCATAAAGCGTTTCGACCAAGTAGTACAGGGTTGGTCTCATCAGTAAGATTTGATTTTTTTTTTAATATGATAATTTTTTAAGATTTTTTTTAAAGAAGAAACAGAAAAAGAAATCTATTGATATTTTTGAGTTGTTCTGGACCGTTTTAACTTTTTCAGGCTTGATAATGTTATGGCAGTATTGTCTATTCTCTTAACGTTACAAACTACACTTTAGTGAAACAATTTTTAAAAACTAATGTCGCAAAATCTGTCGCAAGCCTTCCTGCAACAAAATATTTTTTTTCAATTTTTCACAAAAAATTAAAAAAATTGAACTGAAAATTTCATTTATTTTTCAAAAAATTATTTTGGCCTGGTTTTTTGATGAAAGTACTCATATGAATTGATGAAAGTACAAGTACCTGCGAGTTCTAGGGTAGCGTCACTGGATTTTAATGCTCTGGTGAGAACCGATCAAACAACAAAATATAAATACAGGATCAAACCAGTGTCAAAAATCATTTGTAAACGTTTGGCGAAATATCGAAAAATTTTGAGCATTATATAGAAGTATACCTAGATTAACCTTCTTACAAAAGATGTTCTATTTCTGAGTAGAACAAGGTAGGATTGGAATCGGTATTATAGTTGAGTTACAGGAAGAGAAATAATGTAGAATATTATTAAAGCGGTTGTGAGGAAGCGAATAAACATAAGTTTTGGTTAGATTTCCACAACCTGCTTCTTCTGCTGAGCTTTTTTTTACGAGACATAGGGTAAATCGTACATTTTTAAAACAGATTAGTTGTTTTGCTGCACTCAAATTTGCATTAGCGTGAGTTAATAATGATTCTTTTTGTAAACATACTAAAATTTTTGTATCTCTCACACGTCATACAAGAGGAGTCTACAGTTTCTTCCTTATTAAATTGTTCGAATCATCATGCAACATATCTAATATTATTATTATGTTAAAGTATAAGGTTCCTTATAAGAGAATATATCTTTTGACGAAAATAAACGACACGAAATGGAATGTATCATTCATAATTTAACGTGAACTGAATATAAAATAAAGAAAATCACATTTCCCAATCACGACCTCAGCGGCGCAATAGGCATCACGTATTTTCTATACAAAACTTGAATCGTGAATTCCATTCAGTCTCACCCTAAGGCATTTCGTTGTAGTATTTTTTGTTTGGTATATTTCCTATAACTAATTTTTTAATATTAATCATTAATAAGACTTTTGAAATATCAATAAATAAAACTTAAGTAAGTTAAACGAGAAAACTATAGTTATATTTTAATTTTTATACGGAGGAAATATATTTTGTTGCAAAAATTAAATAGGTATTGCAGTAAACGTATTATATGTAATTATTAAAAATTCATTGTGGCTGTGACAAAATAAGTTAGTAACAAAATTCATTTATGTTAGTCCGATGTTGGATTTCTGAGAGATGATTCCAGCTAGCCAAACACTTTTCTTTCAAGAATCAACATTGGAAATTAGGTTTAACTATGTCGATCGTTTGTGATCTAATTGTGCCTGTTTGTAATAAAAATCAAAACTTTTTTAACTGTAGGCTCAATCGATCAGAAAACGATTGTGGCTTTTGAATTTATAAATAAAAACGTGTGTGACAACTTGGTCTGCTGGTGGATGCTGCAGAAATCAGTTTATACTCAACCGATCAGAAACCAATTCTCAAAATTTATCGTTGAAAAATATTTATGAGCGGCTCCTTTTTACCAACAAGTTCCATAGTCCATATTTGTAATTAACATTATATAAAATACACGTTGGGCGCCTTTATTTGAGATTCTATTATTGCCGTTGGGTGCTGACATATGCTTGACCTATCAATCGTAAGAGGGCATAGAATCTTGACCCCTAATGGCGCATAAGAAATACCATGCCAGACTTGCTGCCGAGATGTTTCAGTGACTAACAAGGAGTTTGTCTGGCTGTACCCACCCAAAAATGGTTGCCTGCTTCTCTTTTTGCACAATATTTTTCATGCAAAATCATTTTATTTCTACATAAATTGAAATGGGACTGAATTGAATGAGAAGCGTTACAATATCTCGCAAACTAAAAGCTCGAATAACAAATCTCGTTTTTTTTTTAAATCTCAAAAAAAGAAATCTCGAAAGATTAGAATCCAGCTTTTCATAATCTCGCATTCTTAAAATCCCGCTTTTATCCATCTCAAATCGCAAATTTCAACCAAAATTCCGCTAAAATCTCATCCTATAGAAACTGGAAATAATCAAACTCGCACCCACTCCAAATCCTATAGTAAGGCTATACCAACCTCACGTGTGCGAGATTTTACTTTTCAAAATTTTAGTTTGCAGGTTCTATCAATTGCGAGATTCTAAAAAAAAAACATTATTTTGTAATTGCGAGATTATGAAAACCTGGTTTATGTAATTGCGAGATTTTGTAATGCGAGATTTCAAATGCGAGATTTTAATTTGCGAGATTTCGTAAATAACTCAACTAAATTATATGAGCGGATTCCACTTTCTCTTTTTTCAAAATCTTAAAACAAAATCAATTCGATTATGAATCAACAAAATTCAATACAAATTAACTCAACTCAAAATAATTGAAATTAAACTGAACTCCAATCATTTAACTCAATTAAAGAGAATAATCTCTGATTAAGTCCATTCAGTTTGACAAAAATCAATAAAAAAAATTCAATAAGCTGAATTCTATTAACTTATACTAACTTCATTGAATCCAACTCAACCTTACCAACCCAACCCAACCCAACTCAAACCAACCAAAATTCGAAACAACCCAACCCAAATAAAGCATTTAAAGCAAGTCCCATCCAACCTGACCTAACCCAACACAACTCCACACAACACAACAAAACATAAATCAACACAAAAAAAAAAGCAGAACAGCTCAACTCAACTATCAAGACATTTCAACACAATTTAACTTAAACTGAACCCTTAACAAATTCAACTCAAATTAAAAAAACTCTTTAATAACATACTGTTTATAATATTCAAATCTATTGGGTTTCGTTATATCACACCTTTTTAAAATTTAAAATTTCCTCACGCGTTTATTTTGTTTATATGATCTCTAATTCACCTGTAAACAATATTTCAATCAAACAACAAATTATATCTTCAAAATAAACACTTGCAATGTTTACCTAACTAATAAAACCACCACTTTACACGGATTTGACTAGTTTTCTAAGTGCTTGTGCAAAATAACTCTTAACTTTGTGTAATTAACATTCAATCAAAGTCAATAACAACCACCACTTCATTCATCTACTCTATACTATATAGCATAAATAATTTCCCACCATTACTTAAGTTCTATTTCAACGTAGTGCCAAATGCCACGTGGAGGAGGGTGTTAATAATCCTTCCAGCTCTGCAAAGATTTCCTAGAAAGAAAAAAAAAAATAAATAAACAATTTATCCTAAAAGCTTATCGAAAATGGGTATTCAATGATACATTCGAGATAATTTTGAACTCCACTCTAAATAGCTAAAAGCTAAATTACATACTTTTTACTTATTTACATCATCGTCACACGCAAGGATATTTATATATTAGTTTGTTGTATTCAAAGATACAAATGTGAGTTCTTGAGATATATACACTAAATATTTAATTGCCCTAAGAATCGTGCAAATGACAATTAGAGTCAGAATCAAGAGACAATAAATTGCTTTAAATGTCTTTCGAATCAAATTCAAACATACGGAAATAAATAATCACGCAACAAACGAATAGATAGATTATTCACCAACACATCCGTAGAATTGATTACGTATACGTACATACACTTTGTCGTGCTGCCGAGGAAGGCAACTGATCCTGATAGTAGAGAAGTTTAATCCAAAGGTATTTTTTATAATATTGGACCATTTGCGAAAGCAGTTAATTTCATTTCGATAACTCAAGGATTATAGGGAGTTAAAGAAGGCAGTTTATCCGCAATGGCTCTGTAATCCTGTAATAGAAATTCGTCCGCGCCGCATGCTTCCCATCATCCGCATACATCCTCCATTCCTATAACAAAGGCGATTTGTGGACTTTATCGCTGTACAGCTATCTATGGCTGATGCTAGGTGACAAATTAGGGCAATTAATAGTGTCAATGGAATTTTCCAAGTCTGCGAATATTTCCCAATCCAGAATTGAACTATACATAGAAACCAAACAGTAAAGTCCTGATTCGATGCCTGGGTCCTTTCAAAGGCAATGATTACGTGTTAATAGAAGCCATCCATTATAATGTGTTCGGTCTTCCGTACAAATCTCTCAATGGTTTCAAGTGTGTATATAGTGGTGCTGTGCACCTAACCTCCGTGGAAGATGCCGCCCCCGCGTAAGGACGATATAGGAAAATCAAATAAAAAAAGGATTCCCGACCACATATATTTGTATAAACTATACACATATAAATATATATATAATGGTCTCCATGGGTCAATTTGAGAAAGTAGTCGGTTACTCTGTTTCCTTGTGTTCATCGGTATATTGGTCAAGTGGTGTCTAGGACATAAGTCAGGACAAGACCGGAAGTCGGTCGGTAGCGGGTGACGGGCAGTGCGGCATTGAAATAGCTAAGTTAGTTCGATCCCTTTGCAACAAGTGGTGATTGCTACTGATTGTCCTTGTGGGAATTCGGGAAGAAAATTTTCGTAATATAACCCTTTTATGTCGTTGGTGCAGTTATTTGTGTGTTCCCACTCGATTTACGATGGCATGGAGAATTTAACTGGCTTTATTGATGTTTTTTTTTTTAAGGGTGGTGTAATGTGTGGGTTTTATTTATAACTATACCTACTTATAATGATATTATATTATTTTTAAGAGTATAGCCATCCATTTTGTTAAACATCATATTATATGCAGACGTGCGTATTGTAACAATAGCTTGTGGCAAACGTATATTGTATTCACGTCAGACACAATATCAAATAATATAACACTTGAAGCGTTGAACATTAAATATTTATTCAAATATAAATTGAAATTTTGTATATTTTTATTCAAAAATTCAGAAAACATTTTAATGATTAATGCTTATGCGGGCATTCATTTTGGAAATTATTTAAATATTGTTCTCGAAATGAAATTCATTTTTTTTTTTTATTTTTTTATGCTCCTAACATACTTATATTTGATATATTTCTTGAACGCATTTTCCGGTTGCCGGTGTGCACTCCAAATTACATGGTCCACCTTGAAACTACAATGCCACCGTTATTCTTAAATACGCTAAAAATATATATAAATACACTTCGCTGGAGATGGATGAAACAAGACTACCCAAATTGATCCTCAAGTCGATAATTACTTTGAGGGGCAACCTCGTCAAAAAATGGGAAATAGGAGAAGGAATACAGATCCAACCAGGAATCGGACCCGCTATTCTTAGAAACATGTTTCGAAATTTACTGGTTGGTGAAGCGCGCTCAGCTTACAGTGCTTTTATCTTGGATGTCCAATCCTCTCAGTATAGGATGATATATAGCCAGCTCGACTACAACTTACAATAAGGAAGCTCTTACTTCTGAAACAGTTTACCGCTTCCAATGATAAGTACGATATTTAAAGTAAGAGGGGAAATGATCAACCTCAACTACATTCCACATCGTCCGGACCTACCTATTTTGTGCGATATTTGCAACCTCAAGGAAAGAGAAGATATTTACCACTTTATTGCCAGATGTTCGATTCTGAGAGAATTTCGAGTCAGATTCTTCGGTAAATCCAGAATGAACATGAACGAAGTCCTATGTATTTTGAATGGAAGTCTTGGTTATAAAATACACAATGTTAGCACTGAATTATAGAATTCGAATAGTTGAAGGAGATTTTCAAATTTTATTTCAGTAAAAAATGTATAATATTGTTATAATGTCATTCTGGTAGACGGCTTTAAGCCAAAATATATTAAACTATATGAAATTTATTAAAGATAAACATGAAATATAATAAATAATGTTTCTATAATTATTTAAACTAACTAACTAACTATATTTGATCCAGAAATCAAATTATATAACCTTATGCTCAAGGTCATCCATTTAAGGACGTACACATGACATCTCTTTCAAAAGTTCTAATTTGTCTCTATAAAATACAAAATACGATTTAATAAGACGGGGAATGAAGAATTTAGTTCAGAGGATACAACGGAAATAAATAAAGCAGTTAGTATTAGAAACTTAATGTTAATAAGATCATCTTTACTTTTAATATCTTAGCAATTATTTTTGAAAAGAGAAATTCATAATCCTTCTTTGCTCTACATATCATTTGCACGATCAACCTTTCTTTTTATTTTCACAATAAACTTTGAATTGAAACGATCCATTTATTGTTTTCATTAAATGTGTTTCTTCTAATCAATTTATTGGCAAAAATTAAACTGAGTTTATTAAATAATTTAGCGAATAAATGAATCAACAATACTTTCATTAGACAACTTAAAAACAATAAAAAGACGAAAAATTGTATTAAGTAATGTATTGATGAATAAAATTCAATTTAAACGGTTTTGATGGCCTTAACTTCAAGGTCAGTGTTTCGCCCTCGTATGATGGATCAGTTATAGATGACAATACACCATAATTTAATACATTTTATTTTTTTCGTGACCTCTATATTCATCAATTTATAAGAGATTCGTGGGCTTTAGGTCAAAAACACAGTTGTTGTTAAATTATGTGTGACGTTTCGAGCATGTTTATACTCATCATCAGGCCTTTATTGAACAGGATAAACAAATAAAGTACATAAGTTAGCACCAATTAAACAAAGATGTTGGTATTTAAACTTACAAAACTTACTTAAAAATTGTTTGGGGGATAAGGAAGTGGCATGCTCTTCCGTGTTAGGGACTTCTAAGCAGAAATTGAAGAGCAGGCTCTCGGGTAATAAATCTGACTTAAACAATGGAGCTGCACAAAAAACCGCTCTCGCTCTGCACTGTTTAGAAGAAAAACATAAGGCAGACTTTGATAATGTAGAAGTTTTGCAGACGGAGCAACATTATTCCAAAAGAATGTTGCTGGAAATGTTGCACATTATAAGCCACAAAAATGCCATCAACCGTAGATCTGACTGTGAAAACTTAAGCAACACATACAGTCAGCTTATAAAAAGGCCACACTTAGCCAACTATAAAATAAAGTATAGGTGAACCCCTTGATTTAGTGCAATTATTAACGACAGTTTGAATTTAGTAATTTGAATATTTGAAGTGTAAATTTTGTAAATCAAATTAATTTAATTTTTAATTTTTAATATTTTATAGATTGTTTGTTTTAAAAGAGTAAGATGCGAGGAAACTTGTATTCTTTATCCTTAAAATTTGTAAGTTTAAATACCAACATCTTTGTTTAATTGGTGCTAACTTATGTACTTTATTTGTTTATCCTGTTCAATAAAGGCCTGATGATGAGTATAAACATGCTCGAAACGTCGCTCATAATTTAACAACAACTGTGTTTTTGACCTAAAGCCCACTAATCTCTTATAAATTCATAATTTAATACGCAATAATTGTCGATGATTATTGACTAAAATTTAGAGAGAAGACTTGGTGCGAAATTTTATACTGGGTGATTCCCATAAGGAGTGCCATAAAGACAGAGCGAGTAGATTTGTTAAAGACAAGTAAATATATTACCAGAGGAGAGTCTCTCTCCCTGATTAGGCGGGAGGGCAGTTTTCTAAAAAAAATACTTAAAACAGAAAAAAAGTTATTAAAAAACAACCTACAATGCCATGATATACGTTTTTGGAAAGCCAGAAAACTATGTTTTTTTATCAAACAGTTTTAAAAAAATTAGTTTTCGAACTAAATAATTTTGAAAAAAAAGAATTATATATAAAAACCTAAATAAAATTGTTTAATTTTTTTTTTCTAATTAATAGTTTGAAAATTAATTTTTCAAAAACTATATTTGGTAAAAAAAACTTAATTTAAAAGGAAAACAAAAGAAGATTTCTGGCTTCACAAAAACGTATAACATGTCATTGTAGGCGTTAATTGTTTTTTTGCAATAATTCTTTTGCTTTTTTTCAATTTTTTTTTTAAAATTGCCCCTCCCCGTTAAGCGGGGTGAATAAATCCTCATCCATTACGATTTTTTACTTGTGATTATAAGTACTATAAGGCAAGTTATGCATTCGTAAAAAAAAGTTTTGAGATAACAATCAAGCAACATTACGATGATAGAGAAGACGAAAAAAGTAGGTCTGACAATTCTGTCTGTTTGTCTGTCTGTTTGTCTGTCTGTTTGACTGTCTGTCTGGATGTATCGACACCTGCAGTCTAAACGGTTATGCCGATTTTCTTCAAACTTGGCATAAACTATTCTAAGTGAAATAATCCTGGAATATTTTTTTTATTTTTGACCTAGGCATAAAAATAACGGTACCTACCATATATGTAAGCGTAACCGATAATTCTATTTTTCTCGAAAAAAATACGATCAATTTCCATAAAATTTTATATGAGTTATTTGTTGTAAATGGTGATGTCCATCATCAAATTTTTTTTTCAGAATCAGCTTATTAACGGTACCTGCTGTAGAACCGTTTTTTATTACTTAGACTATCTTTTAAACGGCTCAACCGATTTTAACGAAATTTAATTTTCGAAAACTACTGCTAAAGTGAAATAAAATTGCAAAAACAAAAATTGAAACAAGTTTTTTTTTAAAAAAGTTTATTTTTGGCAAAAACCGAAAAAAATACGATTAATTTCGATAAAACTTTACATGAGTGATTTGTTAATAATGGTGATGTCTGTCGTCTGAATTTTTTTCGGATTTAGATTATTGACGGTCAACTAAATTGGTCAAAAATCAAACTTATATATTGACGGTACCTGCCATAGAAACGTTTTTTGTTACTCCGACTATCTTTTGACCGGCTGCACTGATTTTAAAGAAATTTGATAATAACAAACAATTGCTAAGCCAAAATAATACAAACAAAAAAATAAATTCAAAAAACGGAATTTTTGAATTTTTTTTTTTTTTTTAAAAAACCGATAATTCTAATTTTCTCGAAAAAAATACGATCAATTTTGATAAAAATTTATATGAGTGATTTGTTGCTCAATGTGATATCTTTCATTGTAAATATTTTTTCCGAATCAGCTTATTAACGGTACCTGTCATAGAATTGGATATTATCAAACAACTGCTAATTCAAAATAAAAAAAAAGAAAATTCGAAAAAAATAATTTTTTTTTTGAAAAACCGATAATTCTAATTTAAAAAAAATACTAAATTTATTTTTCTATTAACGTCGTAACTTGCTACAAGAAAACGTTCATGCGACCCAGTCGTGCACCACAAGAGCAAGTTCGTGCTACCCAGTCGTGCACTTTATTTCTTATCTTTACAAAGTCTACTCACTTTACTTTGTTTTTTTTTTATACAAATTATATAGAAAAACCTACTTTTTTTGTAGGGGTCGGGGCACTCAGGGCCCCTATTCCGGTTCTATGATAAGGTGAAATGATAAGTTTCTTATCACGTAAGTTTTCATACTCCTTTTTTATTTTATTTTACGCAGCAAATTGATTATCATTTAAGCTTAGCTATTATAAAATCATCTGATTTTGTGCTAAATTATCAAAATATCTGTTTATTTTCTAAAAAGTAAACTAAATAATTTTTTCCCATCGGTTGTTCGTTTTCCTCTTATAAGTTTAATGTTATTTTGCTTTTGTCTTTTTTTAAATTTCTTATCGAACTTTCCCGCTTTTATTTTTAATAATGAAAAAACTTCTGATGGTAAACAACTTTTCATATGATAATGTTTTGACAGAATATTTCACGGTTAAACTGAACCAGAATGGCAAAATGAAATTTATCATTGATACGTTTTTTCAAAAATCTTTTCACAGAATCGGAATAAGGGCCCAGAAGACCCCAAAAATAAATCAGCTGTTGTCAATAACGGGCCTACACATCTGATTTATCGACATATCGACTGAATTTCGATTTTTTTCTTGTCTTGTGACCCAACCTACTCGCTCTATCTTCTTGGCACACCTTATACGAATCCCTGTTTATTATTATAATATGATGATGTCATCTTACCGTCATACCAGGGCGAAACGGATGTTTTGGAATAAAGTCTTTGAAATTTTATCAGCTATTAATAGTCTTAATAAAGTTTTTAATCGTTTTAATTAACCTTTACATTACACCAGAAAAAAACTTATCAGTTGAACTGATAAGCCAATTCATCAATACAATTTAAAAATTTCTATTGAAGTTGAAATCCCTTTCACTGTGCAAAAGAGTGCAAACGTAGCGTTTGTTTTAGAGTTGCAAGATTGCAGATAACCAGCGGCGTAGTAACATGCTATCAAACAAAACCAGCTAATGGCGAAAACATGCAAAAAAGTTACGTGACATGCCGAAAATAAATATGGAAATACTTGCTAATACAGCAGGCACTACCCTCCAGGTAATACCACTGTGGAAGCTACTGATCCTGGACCGAGTAGAAATAATAGTTCCTATAGCGATTTATATGCTGTGTTTGTTGATTTTGAAAAATGCATTCGATTGACAACATCGAAATCTGACACTGATGGAAATCTGACACGAGGTTGGCCTCAGACGTCAGACATGTATAACAAACAATCCATAACTAGAGTGGAAAGCTTGCTGACATTTTCTTATTTCTACTTATTTCAAAATTTGTTTGAATAATTATGTTCCCTTGGCAAAGTGTAAACAGTCCATTTCCTCAAGAAGGAATAAGGATTTTCGTATTGAATCAGGTCTAATCGGCTTATGTCCTCCTTAAACTCAAAAATAGAAGCGGTTGTGAAAGCAGGCACATAATTCACGTTACGTCAATGTTATTGAAGAATTTATTTTTAAAAACATTGTGACAAATTGCTTTCTTCGCGTACGAAAATTAAACAGTTTTCATTCGTTTTCATACGTTTACCTTACCCCAAAGAGCGTTCGTGTATACTTAACGCTCGTATCTGTACTGTTTTTCGCAGTATTATACTGTTTTTTGCTCTCAAAAACTGGCGTACTGTTGGGATATTTCCATCTTTACATTGTTAATCTCCGAGTAGGAAATTTGCTTCTCAATGAAAAATTTCTTGGTGAAATTTATACCACTTTTATATATGAGATGAAGTTCTCTAATTTCACTCATTAAAAGTAATGCAAACAGTCAGCGGTTCGTCATTTTGGCATCTAAAACTCAAAGGAATTCAATAATGAATGCAACAATTTTTTTCTTGAACTTTGTCAGCGGTATTTGGAATTATTTTCTAGTCTTGACTCACAAAACAACCCTTTCCTTACTTCGGCAAAACAGTGTTGATATCGCTTATGAAAAGCAATGTACCTTTTCAAGCACTCCGTTTGCTTGGCAAAATTTATATTTGACCTGAATAAAAATTTTCTGATGAAAAAGTAGATGAACACTTTTTGTTTTGGGTCTTTCCCGCGATCGGTCGGCGACGCTAATTAGGTCCTTTTTTGTCGCGAGTCATTTCTTTTGTTCTAGTAGATTTACTTTTGATCTTGTGGCCAAACAGAGCGGATGTGCGTATCTTCTTCAAGTATCTAAAAAAAGTTTTAAAAAGTGTTGATAAATAATAAAATATAAAAGTAAAAAAAAAGCTGTGTTTTAGACAGGGTCAATTTTGTTTCGTTTTCGGAGTTAATTTTTCATCAAAAAGAATAAAAAATGCCGAAACGAAAAAATATATTTAATGCTTAACTACGTGAAAAATATCCGTTTATAGAAAAATACAAAAGTGATAGTGATGTGTTGTGTAGAAAATGTAGAGGTACTTTTTCCATTGCATCTGGTGGTAACGCAGATATTGCTCTTCATATCAAAACAAAAAAAAATTGCTTCAGGACAAGTACGAAGCAAAAACCACAGGAAATATTGAAATGGAAAGTGAAGACGATTCTGATGATGGAAATAAATCTCCTGGTGATGGTTAATTTGCCTTTTTTCATGTTTTAAGGAAATAAAATAAATACAAATTAAAAAAAATGTACTGAGAAAAATACTTTTTTTTTTATCGACATACTGCTATTTTCAATTTTTGAGGAAAAAGTACTGTTTTTCGTCCAAAAAAAGATACGAGCGTTATTTATACTGCAAGTTTATTTGCAAATTTCGCCGCAGTGAAATTTCATCCGGTATAAACTTGAAGGTGTCGAAATTGAATGACGTTTATAAAGGTTAACAAAAATATACTAATAAAAAATAAACAAAAATCTAAATGTGAAATTGGTGATCAAATGATCGGTATAAAAACTTATGAAATAATACTGTTTGGAATGCATTTGATAAATGTTAAAGTATTTTTTTTCAAAATACAATTAAATTTAAACAATTTCTGTTTCCACAAGGAATTTAAACTTGAAGTTTCTCCAGAATTTCCACAAAAAAGTTCGCTTACTCTTTGGTAAGAGAGAGACATTTTTCTCACACTTCAGAAATTTTGACAGTCATAATTTTTTAAAGAAAAAGTACACAAACAAATCTAATTTTCTTATATATTTTTCTTTGCTTTGAGAATGTTAAAACACAATTTGAATTTCGACTGAGATTTCGACGTCAATTATAACATTTTTGGCACCTTTCTTTAGAGCCATAAAATCAAAATCAATTAATTTTCATTGTCCCTGTTTCATTTTAAAAATGTAAATGTTCTCTCAAATCATTACCAGCATATCATCATGGAATATAAAACATAGCCCCACAAAGGATCTATGAATTAAGACTTAAATCTTTTCAGCCTCTTTCAATGTGTACTAAAACTCATTAACACAGTGTTTGTGAAAACAATTTAAGATTATTTCGGTAAAGAAACCGATTTTATCTGAATGTGTTTTCACAGCGCATTTAAAGATACTTTATCTTATACCGTATCTGATTACATTTCGCATCTCTTAAATGAAAAACCCAAGCAAATATGCAAATTTTTCAAAATCTCCATATGAGTTTTCTCCCAAGACCAACAAAAAAAAAAAAACACGCTAAACTCTTTTATTAAACAAAACCTTAACTCGACACATGTAAATACTGTTGTCATACATATTTGATTAAGGGCCAACAAAACAAGGACTAAATGCCAACAGAAGAAAGCCTAATATAGATACCCAAATATACCTAACTATATAAGAGTTAGAAGTTCATATTTATATTCGAGGGGGGGAGGTTTATACACATATACGAGTATCCTTAACTGTTTTTGATTTTTGCAAAACCAGCAAAAGTATGTTGCTTTCTTTTCATAGAATTCTTGCGTTTCACTATCATGGCATTTTGGAGGGCAGAAGGCAGAAGAGCCAACCAGACTCAAAGACTTATCGCATTGCTATTATTTTTGTTTCCGTGTAAGTTTTGTTAAATTGCCAAAAACTATACAAGAACCCTCCAAGATGTGTTCAGACAATAAATTCCTTGGCAATCGATTGTGCCTCGTCATGAAAGTTTTCTATTTATGTATATATGTGAGGATCTGGGATATCTTATGAGGTAACCCAAAAAGTGAAGTATCCGAACATAAATCCTAAAAGCAGAAATAATGATACTGATGACAGCGATAACCCGTTGAAAAGAGGATATTGATTGTATCAAAAAGGACCTTTGAATTTAAATTATTCTTGAGCTTTATTATATGCATGCATATATCCTTGCGCTTTTAATGTTTTATGAAGGTTAAAATAATATTATGTTTATATTGCAGAGTTATTTTTGGCGTCCTTAAAACATTTTGAACTAAGTCTGTTTCTGTTTTGATTGGATGTTAGTGTGTGTGTGTTTTTTTTTGTGTGTTTGCATTTCAACTAAAGAGTTTTTGTGTTTTTGTTTACTGTGTTGACAGGATGTCCTGCAACTCCCACACAATATGCTTCAAGTTTGTATAGGGTAAAAGCAAAACACAAACATACACAGTTGTGCTTTTACTTCGGCAGAACTTGTAGGTACTTTAGTGTTTTTTAAAGTTTCTTTTTTTTTTTTTTTTTTGCACAAATTAAAGTCGACACAAAAAATCTGCTATCGCAACAGATTTGTTCTTTGGTATAAAAAAAAAACTTAACTTTTATATGGGGAGGTTTGGGGTTTGGAAGTTGAATCTATATACGTGGAGACAATGCGTGTTGGGAAAATTTATTGCAGTTGAAGGAAGTAGCGGTTTTAACGTATGTATAGTACCTAGTTTCACACACACTAATTAAAAAATAAAATTGTTTTGTTTTGGAAAAGTTTGGTTTGAACTTTAGTCTGAAATTATAGTTTTAAAGACATATAAGATAAAAACTTTGTAAAAATGGTAAGAAGAAAGATTCACATACATTAATTTGACTATAAAGGGTAGGTATGTAGGCATGATTATTAGATTATTATTTAAATGCTTATAAAATTGACGTCATATTTTTTTTTTTTTTTTACAAAGAAGTTTATAATGAATATAATGAATGATCACTAATAGGATTAAAACATTTTCACTTCTTCACTTCACCTATACAGCTGAAAATGATGTTCGCCGGTTTGATCTCGTTGTTTAATCCCGGTGGTGATGTTGGGCGGGGTTGGTAAGCAGTTCAAATAATATCCTTGTCTAGGGCTACCATTGTACTTATACTACTTAAGGTTACCTTGTTTCGGAATGTCGTGGATGGTTGGGTGGAAAACTTTCTCATCAGCTAGTAAGGGTGATTCACCTCACCTTAAAATCGAAAACATTTTTTTTAGAATTAGACAACAACAAGCTGTGGATACCAACCAACGGTGACGTGAAATAACGCCAAACGAAATATGACCGAATCTTAATTTTGGTCTTATTTCGTCTTCAAAAACGAAATAATTCCAATTTGGCAACGAAATAAGTTGTGGTAAACGAAATTATGCCAAAAATGTTTTGTTTGATTTTGTAAATAGGGCCAAATCATTTTATAATAAAAAGTAAGGTATAAAAGCCGTATGCAATACACTAAAAATTACATAAAATAAAATAAAAATATCATAAATATTAGAGATTTTTTTAAATGTGTATTTTTAATACGAAAAAAAATTAAAATGCAATGCAACAGATTAAAATATAATACTTTTATGTTCCCCACAGTGAATCATATTTTTGCTCTCTCTATAGAGAGTATTGCCAGGAAGTAGTTAGAGAAATTTAGGAGGCTTTACGTTTGTTTCGTTGACTTTGAAGCTGCTATACAAACTATCTTCTCTCGGTATCTCCATTCTTGCTGGAGGTGTATTATTAGCGGGCTCATTAGTCAAATTGTTAATTTATGCTGATGATCGTTTTTTTGCAACTTCAAATCAACAGACTTCAAGAATACTGTGATACTTTGGGTCTAATAATCAATACGTGTAAAACAAAGGTTGTGGTTTTCGAAGCTAGACACCGAAGAATGAACAACGAAGTAGTAAAGGAGTTTCAATACTTAGGAATCTTAATAACTTCTTACCTTAACACGCAAAAGAGAAAAGTAGAGACGCCAGGCTAGCCAAGCTAATAACAGAAATATTGATATAGCCTCAAAGTACATATTGTTTAAAGCTTGTATGTATTATGGGTTCAAAGCTTTTGAGCATGAAGAATTCGAAAGCATCCAGAGGTTCTTCTTTAAACGACTGTTTCGATTACCTAATGCAACACCAACCAAGTTTTGAAACACAATATGGATAATCAATGAAAACTCTAAAATTGGGAAAAAACTGAATCGATGTACATTATAAAAAGCAATTGGTCCCTGCATGACCCTGATGCAAATCCATCATCATCATCGGCTCGACAACCGGGGTCCGGTCCTGGCCTCCTTCAACAAGTCTCTCCACCTATCCCGGTCTCGATCTGACGCCATCCAGTTGCGCACCCCAAGGCTCTGGGCGTCCTGGTCTACGCCATCTCTCCAGCGCAAGCATGGTCTACCACGCTGTCGTCTGCCATAAAATGTACCACAAAGAACTTTCCGAGCAGGTTCCTCTTCGCTCATGCGAGCTAGGTGCTCTGCCCACCGGAGTCTACCGAGCCTAATTTTTGTCACGATATCTGCTTCAAGGTAGATTGCGTACAATTCATGATTGTACCGTCTCCGGAATCGTCCTTCCTCACATATGGGGCCAACAATTCTCCTTAAGACTTTTCTCTCGGACGCGGCTAATAGGTCAGAGTGCCTTTTGCTAAGCATCGAAGTCTCGGATCCATATATGAGTACTGGCAGGACCATGGTCCTGTACAGCAGTAGTTTTGAAGTTATGGTGAGATTTCTGGATTTGAAGAGCTTTGACAGACTGTAGTAGGCAAATCCGTCATTGTTTATTTTGCAATACTTATATAGTTTTCAAATTACAAGAATATAATTACAACTTATGCGAAAAGTTTCTGCGTTGTTTTGTCTGTGACAGTTATTTCGTTCGACTATATCAAGTAATAACATTTTGTTATTTATTTAGGTATATTAAAACAACACATTATTAAAAATAAAAAAAAAAATGTCATAGTCCCGGGGATAACTTTAAAAATTAAATAATATCATATTCGTTATCTACAATTAATGCCCTTTTGATCCATATATGACTTGTTTTAATCGACGCTGGTTTTCTTTTGTCATGCTCGAAAACGGCTCTAACGATTTTGATAAAATTTTATGGACGTAGAGCATTGTTAGTACTACTGCATTTCAGGTTTTTGGATAGAAATGCACATAACGGATATTCGGTATTAACGGTTCTTACAAATTTGGCCATAATTTGATACCAGCTTAACAGATTTCATTAAAATTTAGTATACCACTTAATTCAGAAATTTAAGTCTAGATGGCATTTAAAGTTTTTGGCTAATCAACTGTTTTATGATAGCTCCCATACAACTTGATCTCACGTTTAGGCCATTTTACTTTTTTGATAGTTTTCGCCTCTCATTAAAATTTCAATAAAATTTTGGTGTTGTCATATATGTTACCCTAAAAATATTAAAAAGTACCCCAAAATTGTTAACCGTCTACCCGAGTGATAATTGAACTGATGGCAACCTCATTCGGATATCATTGAAATGTAAACTAGGAAAATTATTTGGTTTGAAAAACCTATTAGTCAGATTTAGTTTTTTTCAAGTTTACGTAAAAAGGGAAACTTTTTACGTTCACAGCCCGCATGGACTTCGGCCCCAACCAACATGATTCTATTCGCAGCTAAAATAAAGTATGGCAAGTTGTAAGATGTCGTTTTCCAATTGTATGCCCCATCTGTTGGGGGTCTTCCAATGCTGCGTACATCCACCATCAATATTGGACATAAGGATTCTTCTCAATTGATACCTCATATCTATTTATGTACTTCAACTAAAAAGAAAATTAAAAGTTTTAAATAAATACTTCGTTATGGTTCATAACTTAAACTTTGATGCTCCACATAACAAAAGCATTTTTCTCAATTTCTTAATACACGTCCTTGGGGTTGGATACTTTTTGCTGAATATCAACCAAAAACCTAGAAATGATACACGAAAAAAGTGATACAAATAACACAAACGAAACACAAAATGTGAGAAGATAATAAAATAAAATAAAATACAAATTTCTTTGCAAGTAAATTCATAAAAACTTTCACTAGGGTGACCAGATCACTATTTTAGCGAATATAAAAAATGTATTAGAAAAAGTATTTAAGTATAGAGACATTTATTAAAAAAAAGTTTAATTTACTTTTAAATTAGATGTTATAGAAATTGTTATTTCTATACTTTTCATAAAATAAAAATAGTTGTCTAATGTTTTTTTTTTGTAAATTAGAAGTTTTTTTACAAATATTTGTACTTTTCTATAAGGTTAAAATTTTGGACTAGCTCCAATTTTAATCAAGAATTCCCTAAAAAACGTTGTTATTTGTGCCAATTTGAAATTGAAAACATTGCTTAATGCAATTATTTGTTCACAAGGTTAATCAATGGAAACATACATTTAGAAATAAGAAAATGACAAAATGCGAACTTCTCCTTTTTTATTGCAAAATAGGACATCTGGTAGCACTACACTCACATGACAACAATAAATCTTCTTCCATGTATTCTTCTGTCAATTTAGATCACATTTCAACGAAACCCCAAACAAAGTTCCTTCATCTCTAAGCCAGAAACCAGGGTTCCCGTTCTTATCCCGACGGAGTTTTATAGATACATATACTGACATCTACAATCTACACATAATGTATATGAATAAATTCAATACAATATTCATAAAAATAAAAGAAGAAGAATAAGTTGAAATGAAAGCAAGAAAAACACTCCAGCTCTTCCCTATAAACTTTGGCATAAGGACTCTGTTTAAGAAAATCTGCGTAAATTTGTTTGTAATAAACAGTTCATTCGAAAAAAGTGAGAGAATATAAGAGCACATTGAGCATTTTGTATATTTCTAACGATATAGGGAGTTTTTTTTTTTGATTGTATACATTCTCATCCTGTTTGGCTTTTTAGAGCAAAAAGAAGGGGAGTCATGTTGATAAAGAAGATGATGGAAAAAAATAGATCTCAGTCTGATATAAACAAAAAAAAAAAACCATTGGAATCATATTTCGGTCTTCGAAATTACGCTTTTATTCCTAAAGGAGATAACAAAACGACATACCACCACTATATTATTTCATCCCTTTATTGTTGTTTTGTTTCACTGCTATACTAAAAGCTGTCTTGAAAAGAGGACGAAACTTTGGCAGGAGCCGTTTTAAGCGTGGCAGCGGGTATTATTTATTCTTTGGAACAAATAACATTTGATTAGGAGAATTATGATTGAAATAAGATTATTTACTAATCACCTCTTTAGTCCTTTTTTTTTTTTGGAAAGAAATCATTTTTGAATGGAGGAATTTTAAGAAATCTTGGAGATAATAACTTGGCAACAACAAGAAGAAGTCTTTCAATAAAAAACAGTGGGAAAGCTATATAATCTCCAGGTTTGGGAAATCTGAGGCAGACAAATATGGGATTAGGAATTATGCTTTGATTGGATTAACTTTTTGGATTTAAGGATAAACACGAGTGTGTAAATGTCAATTTTTGAAATGTCAATCTCATTATGCTCTTTATATTCTGTCTTGACTGGTACACTGGTAAATATCAGTATGAAATTTAAATATCCGCCTTCGCTCTCTTTACTATGAATGGTGGGTTTTTACTGAAAGTATTTTTGAAAGTTAGAACCAAACCAAAGCCAATTTAACTATCCTAAAGCCCTTGAAGATTTGCAACTGCTACTGAACTTTCAGAAACATGTCGTAGAATCATATACTATTTTTGCAATCTATAATATTTGCAAGTATTTGCAAAAAAGGGTAAATAACTTGAAGAGAAAGTTTTCTTGCTTGACAAAGAAAATTAAAAAAAAATCTGCAACTATGTTAATATCAAACTGATGGAGTGGAACTTGTGATTGAAATTAAAATTAAAAGAAAGAAAAGTAATTTTAAGAAAATAAATGCGGAAAGTAGCCTTGCACATAATTGGAAAATTGCAGAAGTCATTGTTATACCAAAGCATGGTAAGTCACCAACAGAAGTAACATTTTATAGACCAATATCGCTTATACCAATTATGGCAAAAGTTTTCGAAAAACTGCTTCTATAAATAGGCTAAGCAAAATAATAGAAGAGCGAAGACTAATACCAAATCATCAGTTTGGATTTAGAAATAACAATTTTACGAAAGACCAAAGTACATCGAATTACGGATGTTGTTGAAAAAGCACTTGAAGAAAAAACAAGTATATGTTCCGCTATATTTCTAGATGTTGCTCAAGCCTTTGATAAGGTTTAGTATTTGGGACTTGAGTACAATCTGCACATTGACCTTCCCAGACAGGTCTATGAAATACTTAAATCAGGTATAACCGACCGACTCTTTAGAGTAGGGTACGAACAAGGGTTGGTGTTATATATACTAGGAATATCCCAGTGGACGTCGAAACTTCCGATCCAGAAAAACTATAATATAATTGATGTTTTGTTGAAGAGTGTAAGTTATGTTTGTTATCTTGGTGTTATTTTGGATCAAAAACTTACATTTAATAAATATATTGACCATATTGTTAATAATTCGAATCGAATGCTGGTTTTTGCGTCGGTAAGCTACAGATTTTCGAGATCCGCATATTTTTAAAATGCTTTATCGTTCTTTGGTGAGATCGTGCTTGGAATACTGAAGCAACATATGGTGTAGTATACGTTACAATGTTAACATAGATCGTATTGAATCCGTATAGAAAAAGTTCCTGTTGTTGGCTTTGCGGAATCTTCCTTGAGATAGATCATCCAACCTGCCATCGTACACCAGTCGTTTAAAACTTTTTAACCTTGAATCATTAATTAAAAGAAGGAAAATATCTAATATCCTTTTTGTTTTTAACATTTTAATTTTTAATTTTTTAGTGCGGTGAAATTCCAACACTATACTTGTTACTGAATGTTATTAAGTGTCTTTTGAAGATTTCCACCTGCAGAAAGAAAAATAGGTGTAACAAAAAAAAAACAGGTGCACGACTGGTTCGCACGAAGTTGCTCTTGTGGTGCACGACTGTGTCGCACGTACTTGTTCTTGTGTTGTTGCCACGAAAATAAAATTAAAATAAATAATTTTTTTTAAATATAATTTTTTTTTTTAAATATATGTATAAAGGAAAAAAAAAATCATATGAATTTTTCACAAAAGTGGTAAGACTTCTATTTACAAAGATTCAAGCCAAAACCAAACTATGCAGAAAATTTTGTTGCCTGAATATAAGTTTACGAAAAAAATAATTCCAAAATCGTCAGAGCGGTTTTTAAATAAATCAATGTTTACTTAATATTTTTTTATAATAAAGTTTTTTTTTCACAAATCAGAAGAACGCCATTTTTAAGTGCTTAATTGTTCGCCGTTCACCTAGAACTTTCTAAAAAAATGTTCGGTTTAAAATCGATTAACCCGTTCTTGAGATAGCTCAAGAAAAAAATAACGGTTCTATGGGAGGTAGCCTTAATAGGCTTGCCAAATTTTTTTTTGCAGTTTAACAAAAGGAAATCAAACAAAGACCATCTGTATTTTTTTGTTTAAAAAACCTTGGAGTCGTTTTCAAGAAAATTAAACTTTTCCAAAATCGTTACTTGCCATGTACTGTTATTTTTTGAGCTAAAAAAAAGAATTTCGATTTCTCCTCTAAGGAATGATCTACAAACCCTACATACCAAATTTGAAGTAAATCGGATTAGTCGCTTAGGCTGTATAGGTGCTGATACATACAGACTGACATACATACATACATACAGACAGTCAGACAGTCAGAATATCCAGACCCACTTTTTTCGTCTTCGCTATCATCGTAATGTCATGTTTGATTGTTATCTCAATTTTTTTTTGCACGAATGCATAACTTGCCTTATAGTACCTATAATCGCAAGTAAAAATTTGATAGAGATCATGTTGAGTATACGACTTTAGAATTTTACTTTCAGTGTAATTTATCTCTTCCGTACATATAATACAGTTGAAGTATAAAAGTTAGTTTTCCACCCTATGTCGCTGTTATATGACTCTTACGTCAATGTCGTCATACTCACCACAACATCACTCAAGTCTTAACGTATATGAGGGAACATAACAAGGACGACTTACTCTGCCGCAGGCTGACTGAATAAACACTTACTTCTATCTCATGGTTAAAATATCTCTCAAACTCAATAAATAAATAAATTATACAAAAAAGGGTGCCATCATGATTCAGTTAAAAGGTGAAAAGTCGTCTCGTATAACTTGTAAGCCATATGTCGAGTTAATTGATTGTGAACACATAACGGTTAAGGTATACCTACCACTTTGCTGGTCATAAAGTCTTCAAAGATACCATACACAATATATTCTTCTTGATTTGATACATTAATCTATCAAGTTCATCTCTGGGATTTGTTTATAAGGAAAAGCTATCTCCATCTTGAATGTTGTGTAGAAAATATAATAATTACACAAAAACAAATTAGGATCAACTGCAAAAACATTAAGACCATCAATCTGTTGCAATATGTTATCCCACATTTAACATCGAAAAACAATAGAAAATTATTTAAGATTTATTATATTTGCTACTGCTGTCCTTTTTCCTAAGGAGGATTCTAATTGTACGGAGATGAAGTCCCGCATGTCCTGGAAGAACGCACCTACTCATCTTGATTCCTATTTATGAGAAAGTTTATGGATATGTATATACTATGAGAAAAGAAGAAGACACTCTTGTCTACGTTTGTGAACATTTTGGTTTCATCGACCGCACCCGCCTCATTCACAAGTCATCCTTATATTCCTTGAGCTGCCTTACCGACCGACATCATCCCAAAGGAATTTATTTATTTATAAATTGTGCCTTTGTTTCTCATTCCAAATCGTCCAATAGCTTTGAAAAATAATAAAAAGAAATATTTGGGGAACCCTTGAGATTAGGTTGAAATACCTTCATCCTAGTTTTTTTTTTTTTTTTTGTTTCGCTTGTTTTTACGTTTGAATTGTTTTAGTGTATTTTTTTTGGTTTCGGTTTTTTGGAACGAAGGATGAAGAAATATATCCTGTCGTATAGTGGTATAAACACAGCCTCGTGGTCGTGAGGAATTTTTTTGGTCGGTTGTTTCTTAAATTTATTTTCTATAAGCAAAGTCATATATCAAAATTTCTATTTTCTCAAAAATGAAATTGAATGCTCTGTGGCATGTGTCAGCCGGGTCACAAGGTGAGTGGCCCTGGCTAGGATCTTTGGTAATTGTTCGACTTCTTACTCTTCTTTAGAAGCCAATGAGACATGAGTTTTATTTTTTATTTTCATTTTGACGTTGGTTGGTTGGTTAGATTAAAGAGTGTGGTGGTACAAGAGGGGATATTGAAAATTTGTTTGATTTTTATTTTCACATCATAATAATTCATGTGCAAATGAAATGGTAAAATTCATGAGGGCGAGAATAGCCTAGGTCTTGTAAGCCTTGAAATTGTTCAAAAGGAGGGTTGCATAAAGAAGGGGATTAAATATAGATGGTTGGTATAGCATGAAAAATGTTTAAGGTCGTGTGGAAAGGTTGCAGACTTGTTTGTTATAGATATTTATCAAAAATAAAGATCTGAAAATAATCAAAGAAAATAAAGATAAAAAAGATTTGTTAAAGAATTTTATTTCGAGGACTTAAATTGACAAGTAGTCTTTTTGTTTGTCGACTTAGATTCCCCCTACCTTGGTTTTTCTGTAAGCCTCCTCCCATGAAAGTTTTTAATTTCAGTGAAATATACTCGGACTTGACATGACGGAATCGCACAAACTCACTCCTGTAGTAAAAACTATGGAATTAAAATATTTTTGATGAAAAGCGGAAAATTATCAAAAATTGACCAAACATCTGCGTTTTTTTAGGAAATGCAACTTTGGTGTCGTTTTTTAGCCAAACGGTGAACATCTGTCCAGAAATATAGTCCCCACGACCTAGTTTGACATTTCCTCTATTCAACAGCAAATAAACCTTGAAAATCGGTCCAGTGATTGCTGAAACACAGACGGATTAAGATTGGTCGTTAAAATTATTAAAAATGGATTATTTTGCGGTAAAAAAATTATTTTACTCAAAATAATTATTTTTTGCCCTATTATTTAGAGTTCCGGAAGTACATCTTTGGTGTCGGTTTTTGGCCAAACCGTGGAGTATAGTCCCCATGACCAAGTTGGACATTTCCTCTATCCAACAGTATATCTACCTTGTAAATCGGTCCAGTGATTGCTGAAACAGAGACGGATTAAGATTGGTTGTTAAAATCAGTAAAAAAGGTTTAATTTGCGATATTAAATATTTTACGATACTAAAGTACCTTAGATTGCTTTCCTCGTGTGCACTTGAACGCTCCCAATGTCAACTTTTGACATCCCCGATAATACAGTTTCCAAAATGGAAAAGTAGTTCGCTGATCGATAATGCAGCTCATTCATAGGATTCAGTAATAGAATTTTATGCGAATGCGGAACCACTGCGGATCCAACTGACTCCCTGGGAGTGAAATTTTGCGAATTCAGTGATGGGCATGAATAATTAATTTAATAAATAATATTTTCAACCAAATAAATGAAAAAAGAAAAATTTACGTAAATAAATGTATTTATATTTAGACGTTGTGTGCGAACGAGCAAGAACAAATGTCATTTAATGACAGCTAAGTGCTCAAGTTTGTTTTAAAAACAAAACTGAACGCTCAGATTATGGTCAGTTCAGAGAACGATTAGAGCATGTCCTGAACGTTCGAACTCTTTTCAAAGCTCAGATCTGAACGAAAAAAGAAAAACACCTATTGCGTCAAAAATATTTTTTTCCGCCTGAAGTTTGGAATGAAAACTTTTATTATCGCTTTTTGGTATTGAACTATTAAACTAATCGAACTATAAAATGATAAGCTATTTCACTGAGTTAAATTGCAATAGCTGCATTTAAACTAGAGCTTGTTCGATAAAAGATTTTTTAAAATAATGTCTGCGTAGAACCAAGGCTAAGTGACTTATACTCCCAACGCCAAACCTAATATTTTGTATGTGTTGCTTGTTCAACAAGACTGGGGGGGACCAACAATTTTCCACCGAGTCCCAACAGCTAAGATGAGATGTCATTTTTGTTCACGCTAAAGGCAATGTTTTAAGTACAGAACCTCTGGACGGATGGTCCGACGCACGGTCCGAAACACTTGTTTGTATTCGACTAATAAATTAATTTTTCAAATGTCAATGAAAAGGTGAATTTTATGTGGTCGGGAATGGCCTCTCGTGCTAGCTTTTGTTCAAAGGAGGGTGACATAAAGATGGAGTGTACAGATGGTATAATGAGTAGTACTTACGGTCTGGTGGAAAGGTTGCCGACTTGTTTGTTAAATCATCAAAATATACATATGAAAATAATCAAAGAAAAAGATAAAAAGAAAATTTTAGAATACTAACTTTTTTATTATTTAAGGATTTAAATTGACAAGCAGTCTTTTTACAAAAACCCTCCACCCCTTTCTTTCCCATGTGAATCCTTTACCTATATACAATAAAAATGTCCAACTTCGTTTTGACAGGTTGTTAATACTCCTTTTTAGTATAAAATGATAAAAATTGGTTGGTTTTTGTCAAATAAAATTTTTGAAAACACGTTTCTAACAAAAATCTTCTCTCGGACGAAACCCCCAAAGGCGAAAAGAAATGCTGAATTATGCTTAAATAATCACATAAATAGAAATAGAAAGCAATGTCCAGGAAATAGTATATTTATCCTTTCTTTTGATTCGATGGGTCTGATTTTGGTCTTGGTTGCTCCTTATGTCCGAATGATGTAGTTTAGAAAAAAAAGAAAATACAAGAAATAAGAATGATGAAGAGAAATCTCGTCATTTGATATCACATATCTGTGGATCTTTCTGACTTTGTTGATAGATTTTTTTCAATCTTTTATTTTGTTGCCGTTTTTGTTGTTGAGTTCGAAAGGAGAGGATGTCCTTTCTCTAACCTCCAGTGTGCACACACAATCAGACAAAAAAAAAATAACACAAAAGTATATATTGACAATAACGACAGGAGCAATATTACTCCAGAGTATATTATTGAAAGGAAAATGTTTTTCCCTCTTCTGTAACTGGAAATCCTCCTATATACGTAGAGGTCTTTTTCCCAATACAAACTGAGGACCTTTGCTACGGAATGTGTACTTCCGCCTGGTATGGAGGATGTTAGGGCATATACCATACCCATCACCATTGCCATTAACATTAGAACATAATCACGATGTTATAATACGTTGCCGGAGATTCGTATAATGAATAGAAAGCCACAAATAACAATACTGTGTTGTTGCCTCTTGAAATGAAATTGGTGCTTGTTGAAGCTAAGACTCCTTTTCATGTGGCGCTTTTTGTAACACAAAACAGAATGTTGACAGGGATAAATAGTGTCCATTTTGTTGGGATTTAAAAAAATATCTCACGTTGTGTACACTTTTGCCTTTATTTTATGCGTTTGTAGTTGTACTTTCTACTTTTGTATAGATAGATATATATTTTTGTGAACTTAATGAGAATATACAAACCTTATACTTTACGTTTCTATGGTTGTTTGTGAATTATAAAAGAAATTGTTAGTCTAACTAAACCATTAATGGATAATCCTGGAATTGTATTTAATTTCAAGACTTTTAATGACAAAGAATTAAATGTCAGCTTTTTAGTTTGATTTGTTTTATTTTTTTTTTGGTTTTTGTCTAAAGGTAAAAATTGTATTATTAAGGGTATTTATGAGGATTGTCATTAGCTTAGAGCGTATTGCGTGGAGCCGAGTGTGAATAAAGCCACGGGCTAAGCACAATATATTAAAAATTGTCCAACAAATATTAACTATGTAAAATATATTACTTGGTGACATCTTAATCACATACCGTTTAACTTTTTTTTTTAAATAAGTGAATTGTAAATGTTTTCTTATTTATGATCAAAGTTGATGAATTTTATTTGAGTTATAGAACGTTGAAAAAAAAAAATATTTTTTTTTATGTTTGGATATTTGTCGAAACATGTCATTTTCAATAAAAAAATGAAATAAACAACAAAGCAAATATGCATAATAATAAAAACAAAAATGTAACCAATCGTTACAAATACAGATTATATTCTGCGGAAGATTAATTTCATTCAAAGATAATCCAAGTTTGAGGGTATATCGTATAACGTATATCGTATATCGTATATCGCATATCCTATATCGCATATCGTATATCGTATATCGTATATTATATATTGTTATCGTATATCGTATATTGTATATCGTATATCGTATATCGTATATCGTATATTGTATAACGTATATTGTATATTGTATATCGTAGATCGTAAATCGTATACCGTATGTCGTAGATCGTATATCGAATATTGCCTATCGTATATCGTATATCGTTTATCGTTTATCGTTTATCGTATATCGTATATCGTATATCGTATATCTTATATCGTACATCGTACATCGTATATCTCATATCGTTTATGGTATATCGCATATACGATTATAATTAAGCGTATATCGTATATCGTAAACAACATATCGTAATTTGTATATCGTATTTCGCATATTGCGTATCTTATATCATATATCGTATGATGTATATCGTATAAAGTCTTAACTGTGGGGATGGGAATTTCGTCTGTCTATCTATCTATCTGTCTTTCAGTTTGTTATAAGTACCTACATACAGCTTAAACGGTTGAATCGATGTTTTTTTTTAATTGGTATGTTTTTACTTTTGTAGACCATTCCTTAGAGGAAAAATTATACATAACAATTAAAAAATAAAAAACAAAATTGTGAAGGTAAACAAAAATTTTGCAAAGCCTCTTATCGGTACCTCCCATAGAACCATTATTTTTTCGGATCGTGAACGAGTTAATCGATTTAAACACAATGGCGCAAAATTATAGTCGCCTCGTTTGAAATCAGTTAAGTTAAACCTAACAAACGTTAACATAACATTATCAACAGGTGATAAGTTTGTATCATATTATAAGCAATCTATGGACTTTCCAGTAATATCTTCCAGTGAAAGATTTTGTTGTTGGATTAAAAGAGTGTTTGTGTGTAGTTTCGTTCTCTTTCGAGAGAGTGGGTAGTTTTTTTGCCAAAAAATTAGACTCGGATCTAAAAAGATAAATTGGAGTTTTTCTGGTTTTAAAGTATGCTTTATTAAAGAGTTAGCTTTATTGGTCTATAAGTTGAGAAAACGTAAATAAAATACTAAATTCTTTTTAGGATTGTGTTAATAATTATATTTTTATTTTGTGCCAATAATTATATTTTTTTGTGAAAAAGCCTAGATGAGTTCATCAAATTTCAATACACTTACTAACACTTTGCTTAGTTTTAATTTGTAGATTCAATATTTGGAAAACGGCTTGGCTAAAAAGTGTTATTTTTTATAAATTAAATGCCAATTATTCAAGACTTGAAATTGGCGTAATATGTAATTACTTACATTAAATTTGTAAAAATTCTTAATTGAAAATCGATTTATTTAAAATGATTTTGGATTATTTTTGTATATTAGACAAAATTTCCGCCTGCAACACCCTGCTTTGACTCACTAAAGAATTTGGAGTGGGTGCGTATATGTAAAGTTTTCTATAATTAAAACGCTTTTGAATCAAAAGTGTTGGATATAGCTTTACACAACCAATCAGGGGTTGCACCTCACATTTTTTCCATATGCTTTTATCATTTAAATTTTACATTATGTCAAATCGCTCCAAACAAATTTTTTTGCATTCCGACGCTTAAAGTAAAAAAATGAAATTTTGTAGGAACATTTTGTTAGATTTATCATTTTTTTTTGTTTTTCCATTTGTTTTTGTTTTATCAATTCTGACAAAACATCCATTTTATTTGGGTAATTTAACATTTAAAGATTTTCGGTTGATTTGACATAAGATCGCCCAATATTTTGCGCGAAATGACATTTTTGTGTTTTAGGCGGTTTGACACCAATTTCTCTGAGAAATATTCAAAACTCTTCAGTTGAAGTCAGAAGTGATCGGATTTACGTCTATTCAATCCTTCAACATTTGGATAATTTCACTTATGAATAATATGGTTCGTGTTCATTGCAATTTTTTTTTCTTTTCTAACAGTCACGTACTCGGCCAGAATATCTTTCTACCCAAAAATGCTTCCTGACAAACTGCAAAATATTGTTAAAGGACATTCTACAATGTGAACTTGTACACATAACATTACATTCTGGTTCATGCATTGAAGCCAAAAGCTTTCAAATGTTATTCTTTTCAAAAACAGAATTTCAAATCTTGATTTTCCAAATTGTTTGATATACACATACACATAACTACACCATACATATACATATTTATGAACATCACTTGTTTTAAAATGGCAAACATATTATGCGACCCCCCATTTAACAAATCTGATCACGAAATCAACAACTTCTGAAATTCGTTTTTATTTTATTTTTCATCTGAAAAACACGTTAACATTTTCAAGTAGTTTTTACAGCCATAAAAGTTTCAACTGGCACTCCAAACTATACTCCTTAATTATTCTCTCTCACTCTAGCAACAGGTACAACTACTACATCTTTCATGCAATTGCACTCCCACAACTCTATGCCACTGTGGATTAGGTATACATTGCAAATATTGCCATCCAGAAAGCATAAGAAGAGATTTAAGAAAAGGATAGTTCGTTGGTTTAGAAATAGAAAAATAAAATAAAATTCCTCCTTCTCTGCATCAAGAACAGCAATGGTTACTGCCACACTTTTACCTCCCAGCTAAATTCAGCAGAAGATACAAAGTTCATCAACCCTTTCCAAAAAATAGGAACAGGGAGCAGATTGCTTCCATCATGTTTTATATACCTCAACTCCCAACAACAGTAGTAGCATCAGCATATTAGCATCCAGCTTCAGCATCAGGAGCACATTTTACACTATGGTTGTGTTATGTTGTATGAGTGATGAGATTCTGTGCTGATGGGACAGACGGTTTACCTAAAAGTTTTTGATTAATTGGGGCCGAAGTTCTTCTTGGAAGTCAGTCATTCTCTCTCTCTAGTTTAGTTTTCTACTTTAACTCGCTCGTATATATCCTGACGACAGTTAAATGTCAACATTTGAATATTCTTCTTGTTAAAAAGCTTCACAGAAGCATCAGAGGAGAAGACTATTGATATCAAATTAATATGTGTGTGATATTTATACGGATTAAAGTGTTATGCTTTTGAAGAGAGACATCCGTCGTCGTCGGCATCGGCAATGGCGGGCGTGTCGTCCCAATTATTTGATTGTTATAAAACACTTTGGTATTCATGAGAACCCAAGCCCGAGGCTTGATCCTTTTATTCAAATGTTTGTTTTAATTGCATATCGATGGAGATAATCGCTTTGGTTGATGAGGATTTATTAAAGGATTTTAACTTTGTCTTAGAATGTGTATCTTTCTGATGTAAAAGATTCAGAAGGAATTGTTTTTTTTTTGTTTATTTATTTAAAAAGAAAATGATGAGAACCATTTTCAAAAACCAAGGGATAGTTTAATGTTTTTGTTAAATTATTTGGAAATTATACGAGGTTGCCGATAACTCTCACATGATGTTGTATTAGCATATCTAAAGGACGAATCGATGTAGTTTAATTTTAATAAGTTTTTTATTTTCTTTATCGCTAATCTAAATATTATAAAGAGTGATGAAGACGCGGTAGTTTAAGCCAATAGAAGCTAACAGGTCCGAAGCATCAATTTGTCCGCTGATAAGTTGATGAAGAAAAATTAAATTAAATTATTTACCATTCGTTGGTATAAAGATTGAATCTGCAAAAGCTGTATCCGATGTTCATAAGGTGGCAGATTATAAGGATCGGCCCAAGGAAGGCCTTTAAGAGCAAAGCGAATAAACTTATGCTGCACTGATTCAATACGGTTCTTATGGATTTCATAAAAAGGAGTCCATACTTGTGAGGCATATTCAAGATGAGGCCTTACGTAGCAGTTGTACAATGAGAGAGTGACGTACGGATCGTTAAATTCTTTTGCCCACCGTTTTATGAATCCAAGCATAGAGTTCGGTTTATTTACCATAAAATTAATATGTTCAGAAAATTCTAGATTAGCACTAAAATTTACACTTAAGTCTTTGAAACTAACCATGCGACTGATTTTATTTTGAGATATACAATATTCAAAGAAACCTGGTGATCTTTTCTTTGAGAAGGTCATTGTTTGGCATTTATTAGGGTTAAGAGTTAACCCGTTGTTATAACACCATACACTGAAACTATTGACATCAGATTGTGGTCATTAGAAGATTTGATTGTTTTAAAAATTTTCATATCATCTGCAAATATGAGAATCTCACTAAAGCGTAGGTATACAAGATGAAACGTCATTTATAGCAAGAATGAATAAGAATGGGCCCAAATGACTTCCCTGGGGTACGCCTGAATGGGCAAAGAAAGTATTAGAAAGGGAGTTTCTAATTTGACCAGGTAAGATCTATTTTCAAGGTACGATTTGATCCACGAAATAAAAAGAGTAGGGAAACCGTACGCTTGGAGTTTAAAGACAATAATAACATGGCTGAGTTGGTCAAATGCTTTAGAAAAATCTGTGCCGAATCGGAAGACCCTACATGCCAGCACGAATTATACTGACCCGCACATTAACTAATCCGAAAACATTTTCACAAAAGTGCTTGCATAAAAGAGTCGCCACTCTCCATTCTCGGTATGCGTCAATAATCACATTGATCGAATCATCAGCATATTTACCATATTTTATCAGGTGCGTCTACAACTATACTGGTGATCTCTTAAGATTGAATATAAAAAGGGCTATGAAAATATTCGGATATACGAATTTAACGGAATTTCCTGGAAATTTTATCGTTCAAATACCATTTCTTATTATCTATTGATACTTTTATAAAGAGTGTTTCGCTCCTTAACTTTTATACTTTAACTGTAAAGTACAGAGATTTCAATAACCTCACTACATGAATGTGGAATGCTTTACATGATCAATTTTTCCCTCCCATTATGATATTTAAACATTCTACACAATCAACGTAATGCACCAATACCACCTAATGTTATTTTTCATAATGCTATCTTTTAATACTATGGCCCTTATTGCGAGTGTCGTTTAAATTTCGATGCGATAAAAGTGGAAAGCATCGATAAATTTTCGTTTTTGTATTGTGTAACTTGATCGACAGAGATATCTGTTACTGTGAATAAGGAATACGCTTATTGTGAATAAACCTTATACTTTGGCATTTGGGGTAGTGTCAGTGATAGTAAATGTAGGGAAAAATTATTTGTTAGTTCTAGATTGAGCCAAAAAGTATTTCTAATTTCACATTTTGTTTAATGCAATGTATAACGGATTAATTTAAATCACAAAGAGCACGCACACTAAAACAAACTAACAGCTATAAGCCACCTTGTTGCCTGTATGCCTGTAAAATAACTCGAAGATTTTCCTTAGTTCTTATGTAATATTTCATCATAGGAAATTTTTTGGGATATTTCTTACAAACAAATGGGCTTTTTAGTTTTGCAGTTTTATCACTGTCATATAATTCAGTCAGTCCTATATTTTGGCATTTGACAGTTGGCAAGCAAATTTTCATTAGTAAGACAAATAAATAATTTTTCTTACAAAAAATAAAAGATTAAATTTATATTTTCTTCAAGAAAAAAATATTTTATGTTATTTGTGATTGTTTTACATCATTTGTTTGTTGGATATCAATGTAAAAGTAATAAAATAATGCAAAAGAAAAATTGTGTTGATATTTTTCAGTAATAGTTAACCGAACCCATTCTTTGTGTTTTATTCAACTATTGCCCTGTGATGAAAAGAATATTGTTATTTTAGAAACAATAAACCAATTAAAAAGAAATGCACATAATTTTGTTGAGAAAATAAAACTCGTTGTACGCAGTCGATCAGAAAAGTATGAACGACAAAGATCGATAGCTTATACGAAATTTTTCGTTCAAAATTAAGAATCGCAATACCAAATCAAATCTTCGATGTTCGACTATCGACAAAAGTCGTTTACCGATAGAAAAACGACACTCGAAATAAGGGCCTATGTTGTTATTATAATAGAGGTGATAATATATGCAAAGCAGAGATAAGCAGCACAATAAGAAGCTCAAATTAAGCTAATCTAACATCCGAACCGGAAACATATAATTTTAATTACAAAAATTGACAGGTTTAATTTTCAATTTTGACTGGAAGCTAAGCACTTTTCGGAGATTCGGTATACAGATCTTAATGCGTCTATATTTCTGTAATCACTGTGTTACGGTAACCGCAACAAAAGCTGATCTTCGACCCTTAACTCCTTAATCTTTTCTTTTCTTTTCATTGCTACTGCAAGTTTTTGGTGAAGTAAAAGGACAGCAATGGTACCATCAACCATAGGTTTATTCAACCCGCGTCTTGCTAAAGGGACAATTTATTACAGGCGATTTATATAATTTGATGCAACGAGAGTGATAGGCGTTCCATTGAGAATTCTGAATATTTAGAAGGACTATCTAATTTACTACAAATCGAGCCAGCGGATAAGTTATAGAATATTAACCATCTATACACTTTGGTGAAATTGATTGCCCACACTATGAGGCTAACGATATAACGACGTTTTTTTCAAGATAGAATTCTTGACGGACATAAAATATTTTGTTTGAAAAAAGATCCAAGGTTTTCTTAATAAAAATATTTTAAAATCTTAAAATTTGTGTTGTTATTTTGTTTGATTTCGCTTCGCTTTAATATTATAAATACTGCGTACCAAGGTTTGAAATTTTACCTTTAAAGAATTACTGGCTCCCAAACCCCTTTTTGAGCACGTCTCTGTGTTCAATTACATTAATTTGCTTTATTTAACAATCGTTTTTATCATCTGTTTAATTGATATAAATTCATATAAAAAATTTCTTCCAAAGGACCGACCTACGACCTGCTGAGCTAGACGGGACATTTTTAACGTGCTGCTTGTTGCACTTTTCGAGTTTTCTTTCGTGTACTTCCCAATTCTTCGTATCGTTTGATATGGCCCATCTGTCAAATCAATGGATAAGTTTCTTGTTTATTTCGTGCTTAATATTATTGGTGCAGGTTTTATTTAATAATAATTGTGAATAATAACTAAGTTATACATATATTCTCTTCTCTTAACCCTTGTGAAAAAGTGCAACAACTGGAACGCTTACATGGCTCACACTTAGTTGAAAGGGAAAAATGTCAGATTTCCGATCAGATGTCAACAGTTTGGCTAGCAAACGACCCCAAAGCTGCATTTCCGAAACAAAACAATTAAAAATAAAATGCACGACTGGGTCGCACGAACTTCCTTTTGTAACAAAGTATGGGACTACAAAAATTTTAATTTATCAAATTCTGAAGAAAGTTCGAAAAATATCAAAAAATTGCATAAACGTGAGATCAAGTTGTATGGCAGCTATCATTTAACGGTTGTTTAGTAAACAAAACTATGAATGTCATCTTGTGTTATATGTCAAATTTGAAATCTGTGACGAATTTAAAATGAATCGGATCAGCCGTTATCAAGTTATGGTCAAATTTGTAAAAAAAAAAGGTAACAGAAAATCTCGGTTGTGTGCATTTTTAGCCAAAAACTTGAAATGCCGTTATATTAAGAGCACTCCAAGTATAACGTTCACAAAGTTTTATCAAAATTGTTAGAGCCGTTTGAGAAAATTTGGGAAAACCAAAACCGTTATATGGGAGGTACCCGTTATAGCCGGGCTAACACAAAAATTTAAATATGTCTTCTAGGAATTCACTAAAAAGTACTACCCACACGAAGCTCGAAGAAAATCTGTCTGACCGTTTAGGTTGTAGCTTCGCATCCTCACATCCACACAGTTTGTAACATCTTAGAAAAAAATGCACCTCTTCAAAAGGCATATTTAAAACCCATTAATCTTCTTGAACAACGTTTTATAGACCAATGAAATTTCTTTGGAGTTTTACGAATCGGTTTGAATTTTCAACGGTCAATAAAACGTTGTTCCATTAATGGGTTTTTAATATATTTGTATAGAGAGTTGCATTTTGTTCATATATAAAGTGCATCCTCTTACCTCAGGAATTCGGAATGAAAGAGGTATCATCATATGATAAGGCGTTTTGAACGGGGTTTCTATATTGTCATTTTTTTGTACATGACAATAAGCAGTTTAAAATGTATTGATACACCGCCGACAAGTGAATAATAGTTGATGGTGAACTAGTCATATACTCATATATTCATGACCGACGGTAAGTGGTTAGGGGTTGTCAAGGCGAGTACGGCAACCATGTTTGGGTGGGTAGAGGCGAATTTCTCGCCTTAACACCATGACGCAAAGACTGGCATAATTTTTGTATGCGCGCTTCCGATAGGGGTCAAGTACCTACGTCCTCCGTCAAGCAAGCCAGCACTGACCCCGACGGTAAGAAAGGAATCCGCAACAATGGCGGACACTAATGTGTAGACACAGTTTTCTACCAATCTAAAGGAAGAGGATGACTGCAGTACTGCACCAGATAATGAGGACCTACACTTAAGATTCACGCACATGTTCAAATATAGCCAACCTCTTATACTGCTGTAATTGTTTTCCAAGTCTGATTTCAAGGTCCTGTAAATTGAATAATCTTAAGATTCATGATCGATTAAAACCTCGAAATCTATATGCATTTCCAACCCAACTTTTAAATCAAGAAAACAAAAAAACAGTCAGCAATTTCAATGCTTTTAAGAAAAAACTTTACTCAAGAGCTTGTGTTGTGGGATTCTGAGGATAAAGGATATAACTTTTTCAACAACAAAACAAAATTAACATTAAAGAATTTTTATTAGGACAACGATTCTAATCGATATAAGGTATCCCTATACAGAAAACTCATACCCGAATCCAATCTGGAAACGTTAAGGCTTATATATGCGTACGTGAGGGATTTTACGACTTTTATACTTTTTCGGAGAAATCTCTTTTTTTTCCCCCTTTGAAATAAGCTTTGAACAAGTCCAAAAGATATCTTATTCATACGTTCACATCATAACAATTCGTATCATTCAATGATATCTGAAGGATGCCTATTAATAGACGAGAATCCGATACAAAGTGCTTCCGGAGCACAACAAACAAATATATAGAAATCGAAACAGTCAAGCAAACAAAACTTAACCCTCAATTTTTATGTAACTACTTATAAAAATTGCTATATCCAACCGCTTAACTAAAACCCAGCCCCCGCTATCCTTTTAATCCTTATACAAAAGCCACACAATAGAATTTATCAATAAAAAAATTTATAAGTCAATGAATACCGCACGCGTAGTTCTTTTTTAAGATTTTCTTTAATAAAAATAATATTTTTATCTTCTGAAAAACGATAATCAAAAATTGAAACAAAAATCTAGTTTCCGGCGCTTGGAGAAGAAAAATTCGCTTTATTATGCCAGTTTATTGCTAAATATTATTACATTTCGACAAATTTTGGTCTACCAAAGGAATTCAAATAATAATTGAATTAAGGACTCTTTTTTTTTTGTTGTTTTTCTATGAAATGATGAAATTAAATTTGAAAAATCAATATGAAGGACTATATTATATTATCCTTCGTATGATGAAACAAACATAAGAGGAATTCATTCATCTGCAAAATTCTGATAAAATATATAATTTCAAAAAGGATGTGACGTAAGAGGCTCTATGAATGGCTGACAAAGTAACCGCCGGCCGCCATTCGACCGACTTGGATTGGCTTTGGTAACCCATTGTGTATAAAGAAGATGTAGAGAGGGTCGAAATTAATAAAACAGAATTAAACGTTTTAGTTCCGCATTAATAAATAGAAAATTGATGTGAAGTGTGAGGGTTTCTTTTTGTTGCCTAAAGGGAAAAATACGGAAGATGTGTCCTTTGTGTGTTTCAGGGAAAATGAAAAAAAGGGATTAACCCGAAAAATAAGAGAAAAGACATTATAAAGATTTGAATTTGGTTTATCAGGAGTAAGGATCTAAAAGACGAGAATATACCCATAGTAAATATGTATGTAATTTTGATAATTTATTTTATAAATTTGAAAGAGTGGTGAACATGCAAAACTTTTTAATAATGGATGCTATTTTGCGGTTTAGCTATATTTTTATTTTGTATTTAGAAAAAATAAAATAATTTTATGTAAGCAAAATGAAAATTGGATTGGTATTTTAGACAATACTAACATATATTATAACGGCAATGTTTATAGCTTGACAAATTTTAACTTTCAATAACAGAAGCTTCGACTTTTTTACTAAGCGATTTGAATCTAAAAGGCATTTTTTCAGAAACTATTGTCATTTGCAGAAATCAGCGGAATGTACTTGTTCCTGTCAAGGTTTTTTATTTTGTTCATAACTATGAATGCGAAGAAATTACAGTTGGTTATTTAATTCATTCCTGGATAATTATTCAGTTTCTGTCGTTATCAAGGAAACACGTTCCTGGTTCCTAGCCTACTAGAATTTGACAGGTTGTCTAATTTATGCGATATTTAAAGGATGGATTCAATTTCGGTTGGTGCAAACCAGAATCTCTTCTATGACGTTCAATTTCTCGGGCATGCAACAATCCGACTATATATGGTATTAATTTTGAGAATGCTTATTCAGCAAATTCTTTCACTGATGACTTCAACCGCTATAGAAGCGAAAAGCTTTATTGTGCTAATGATCTTTGAATCGCTTATTTCCACCAATGCCTATCCCATGTTCTCAAGCTGATTAATCTATAGGCGATTTTGTCATCATGATTACATCTCCCAACACTGATCCAATAAGGAGATTTTTTCATAATTAAATGTATTTTAAAGCCAATTGTGCAATGTGTGGTTCTCTTGAACATATTTTTGATTGTGGAAATTAAGTTTCTTAAATCAAATTGCCTGATGAAAAGCGTATTCATGCTCGAAACGTTGCAAACCAATTAACACAATATTATTTGTATAACATTGAAGAGGTCACCAAAAATATCCAAATATCTATTATTTTTTTTGTGTCAAACCAGCAAGAAACCTGCCAGAAGAGCAGGTTTGCGTGACCCATTCGTGCCCTTTATGTTTGGCAACACGAGAAAATTTCAATAAATGCGAATAAGTTAAACCCCGTATATAATGAGAATGATGGGTTCAGTGTATGTTGCTCATTAAAAAAACTTACAAAGTATTTTTATGAATGCGGGGATCGCCAAATTGTTTTTACTAGAAAAGGGCTCGCGTACTCGAAAAATTTGAAAAACACTGCTTTATAACATCACTCTATCAGAAAAATTGACCTGAAATGGACAAAAATTAATTGTACACTTTTCTTTCACGTTTCGTCTGAGGGGGAGAAATCCTTCTAAATACCTAAACTCGCACCTACTCAAAATTAGGTCAATATTGTCTGGCAAAATACATTTGGCATTTTTTGTTCGCCCTTAATTGTCAATTCACATTTTGTTTTCTATTCATTTTGTTTTTTATCTACTCGCAATTAATATTTTGCAAAATTCTTTTCGTAATTTGTTCTTTAGCTATTTTTTTTCCAATTTGATTCTTTTGCAATTTTTTCGCTTCATTAAATTCGATGCATTAAAATTTCGCACTAAATTTGAGTTGGTGTGAGTTAGTTTGGGTTAAAATAAGAAACAAAATCGCAATAGACGGGGGTTTATTTCCCCAGCGCTTAAACGGGAGGGGAAATTAAAAAAAAAAATATTTAAAAAAAACGGTAACGCTAACAATAACATGTTTTAACTTTTTGTAAAGCCAGAAATCTCTTCTTTTGTTTTCTTGTTCAGTAAAGTTTTTGAAATTTTGATTTTCAATTTATTAATTTTGAAAAAATTGAATTTTAAGTAAGCGAAGTTGCTAGTATTTGTTTTGAGTGTATTTTTTTTAAATTGTTCCTCCGTCCCTCAGATTTCTTCTTCTTGCCTCGAAGCAAACCTTCCTTTCTGTCGCATCTTATAAGAACCGTCGTCGTCCTTTTAAAAGTATCATAAAACAACACAAAAAATATTTTAGAAATTGCCTTTCGCTTGGCCATCAATTATGCATAAAAATACAATTTAATGTAAAATATGCAATTTCATTTTATAAAGCCCCTATATTAACTTAATTTACTATTTGAGAATCCTTGCTAGTCGTTAAAAAATAAAATAGCACAGCATCTGCTTGCGTGTATAATTGTTCGTCATTAAACAAAATGTAAAACAGACTTTAATTAATTTGTTTAAGGTCAATCTAATTTCTATCTAATTTTAAGTGACAAGAAGAAGTTGATATCGTTTAAGTTCAAAAGTTCAAAATGGCCTAACCTTATCTGTCTTTGTGTTTCAATGTGAGCCTTTTGCATTATAGTAAAACGTTTGGTTGAAAAGGGACAAACATCTTTAAACTAACTCGACCTTTTTGATCATATAACTTTTGTTTTTACTTCCCTACACTTAACTATGCTTACACAAAATACGAAAATATAAAAAAAAGGGTTGAATAGTATGGGTTGTTGCTTTTGCTGGTGAAACTTTCATGTATTCTATTAAATTCAAAATACCTAACCTACCGTTAGTACCGAAACAAAAAAAAAAAACTCTTTTAAGCCAAAACCAAAAGTAAAAAAAAAACAAACATGAATAGAAATAAAAATAAAACACCAAAAAGACGAAGGACGAAAGAAAATAAAATAAAAGCTGAGAATCATTGTAAATATGGTTATGGAATAAAAAAAGAAACAAACAAAAAGGATACTATTTCTTCACCGGAACGGACCAACAACATCGGGATAAAGGCAGCGAGCAGGAGGATAATCTCGTATACGCAAATTAAAGACGAAATTTCAATTTAGATGGCCAAGCAAAAGGACCTATTACGATCTATTACTATTCTCCTACCAGAATAATGGGTTGGATTTGTTGCGCCCTGTAGAAAACGGAACGGTTGTGTTGCTCCTGTTTTGTTCTCGACTGAAGAATCAGCCAACGAACGAACGTCAACTCGGTGTTATTATTTTTATGTTAAACATTATCCTTACAGGACCTTTAAATGGACATGCTTATGGGGGCGTGAAATAAAAGTGGTATCTTGGGAAATCAAAGGACATAAAAAGGACGACGAAAATTTCTTACTAAGTGGGGGGTTGTATATTTTTTTCTGTGTGTTATTATTCTTCTTATTTTAAAGAAGAAAAGTTTTTTTTTTTTTTATTTTAAGTCCTTTCTGGTTCTTTGGCTTTATGCTGTGACTGGGGAAAGATAAGAGACTCTTATAATAACAAAGAGAAAGAAAGAATATCTAGGATATTTTTGCATATGTGTTCCTTCTACTGATGTGTTCCAAATATGCAAATTTTTAAGTCTATCTATATGTATACCATAGACTTATGTATAAATGCCAATGGCTAGAATATTGTTTTCATTAAATCCTTATACCCCTTTTCGAGATGAATATTTTTTTTTAAGTCTGTTTTTTTTGTACCTTCTCGAAAAAAAGGAACCAAACATTATTTAAAGGATTATTTTAAAGCACACTCTCTTTCTCTTGCGAGGTCATCGCCTCAGTACCTAAATACACTATTGGATTGTTACTACTATACAATACATTTATATAGACCACACATTTTTGGTCGTCCTTTATAAAAAAAATAAAAAGAAATCCAAATTATTATCAGGATTCGCGTGTACACACAGATGGCGAAAGAAAATATTGAATTTTGTTATCGCTTCCGTACAATACGTATTGCGAGTGTATGCGCTACAATGCACACTATTTGCGGAAACTGAAATTCGTCCTAGCGTGTTGTCGCTATCGTTGCTCGTTGTCGTCAGTTAGGATGTCGATTTTTATTTAGAAAATGATTTTTTGAATTTTCAATTGAATTGAAATAGGAGATTTGAAAAAAAAAAACAACAAAAATTGAGCTCCGGTTGCGAGTGACGCTGGCTTGATGGTGATTTTAACTTGTTCCAAAAGGTAAACCTTTATGTAAGGGGAATGTTAGTGGTTCGTAAAAATATCTACTTATTCTAAGAAATTCTGTTGAATTTGAAAAAGGAAATCAATTTCAATTGTTCTTTTTATAAGTGTGTGTAGTTGATGCCATGGATATAGTTTAAGTGCTTCACAGACTTTCTATCAATATAGGCTTCGTAAATTGAACTTGAATCGATAGGCGTGGATAAGGAATTTTAATATTTGGGTGTCATATTTCTTAAAAGAAAAACAATGTTTGAATACAATATATATCATTATGAACAATATTACGAAGTAAAAATTATATATATAAGTATTTGTTGGCTGTTTTTAAGGTGTAACTTGAGAAAGGAATAATATAAGTATGCGTCTTAAAAGTATACCTAAGCAGCATATATTTTGTTCGTGTTCGTGTTCGTGTTCGCAAATTCGTGATGCGTCAGCGGAAATCAAATTTTAATTGTTTAAGAAAAACCAAGTCTTCGAAAACCACTCTCATAAGAAGTGAATATTAAAGGGTTTTCCAATAAGAGGTGTTATTTTGATATTCAAAGAAAAATGCCATTTTTTGAGATAAATGATCGAATGTTTATTTCATTATAAAGAGAAAGGTATGCCGTTAATAATGGAATGCAACATCAGTCAAATGGCAGCCACGACCACGCTTACCATATCCTTTTCATGAAATTTTCCATAACCAAATCGCAAAGTGGCTGCCCTATGTCCTCGATAGCCTCACTTTGGGCTACAACAGCAATATTCTCAGTTGTTCTTGAGCGACGTGCACGGGTTTTATTCTTCACATCACTAACTTGTCCCAATAGCTCGAATTTGTCCACCAATTTCTGTATTGCGGTCCGACAAGGTGATTCACGACGACCCAAAAATGTTTTACGAACCGTCTCTGCCAAATTTTCACCATTTTTAAAATGAATTTTAATAATTTCAATGCGTTGTTGAAGCGTGTATCGTTCCATTTTTATTAATGGCGTAGTTTCTACTTGTCAAATATCAAAAAATGACAGCTACCGATATAACGGGCTATTCAAAATAACACCTCTTATTGGAAAACCCTTTATGATGCATGTTTATTTGAATCAATCCATCAATCAATCAATCAGTCATAAAATCAATCAAGGCTGATAATATCCACTTAATGTTCGTATTAATAGTGAATATTTTGATGCATGTTTATTTGAATCAATCAATCAATCAATCAAGCAATCTTCAAATCAATCAGGGCTGATAATATCCACCTAATGTTTCGTATTAATAGTGAATATTATAGCCTGATAATATCTACGTGATGTACAGTATCTATTAGATAGATTATAGATCTGGAACGAGTGAATTATATTATTTGTATATATAGCGCATACTGGCACAAATTAAGTCAATATTAATTAATATTTCTGTACCAGAATATTAACAAAAATTTAAAAAAACACGTAGTGGTCCAAAACCACTCACCCGCATGTTGTCTTGTTGTATTTTAACATTAAAACGCCATAATTTTATAATTTTTAAATGTTAATATTGTCTTTTAGGTTTTTTCCTAACTTTTAAAGTTATTTACAGCATTTGGAAATTCGACGAACTCGGGCGATATCTAAGTGTCAGCAATCTTTTCGGATGTTCTTTTTGAGTGCACTCTCTTAGAGCCTAGTTTGGTGCAATCAAATTAGCTGATACTATTATAGCTGGTAGCAATAGTAGGTATAAGTATAGTAGATAAGTGCTAAGTTGCTATCCTGGATGTTGTGGGGTTATTTACCGGTTCAGGTTGTATTCGTTTTTCTCTTCTTATCAGGCTTATTATATAATCACCCACCATATTTTCAATCCTTTGGACAAAAAACAATTCAATCATAATATCTTTCTAGTTCTTCTTAAGTACTATTGTGAATCCATTAAAGGTATATAATTGCAATAGAAAAGGCAAATGATCCTTATACAAACACTGAATTAAAAATATTTTTATTATTACATATCGTCTCACTATGCTAGAAGAATGAATGTGCAATTTGTCCAATCACTTCCTACTAGCTCAATTTATAAACATGAAAATTAAGCTCTAATCTAGGGTTTTGGGTTCAAAACTCTGCTAGGGTCAAAACTCTGCTTATAATTATTCTGCAAATAATAAAAAAAAAATATTCGGAAAGCGTTTAGCGTGCGCTTTTTAACATGTTCCATAGGTACCTTTATTTCGTTATATTTTGCAGAATTTCGAAAATCAGATATTATTTTTACTTTTGTAAAATAAAAAAATACAAAAAATCCTAATTTTTTTCCTTTTCACAACCAGAATTTTAAAAGGCAGAGTTTTGAAAATTGATGTTGTCAGCTTGCATGTTCAAACGATGTTCCAATTCCTGAATATTGAGAGAGTTTGAGTTACAATTAGGTGGTATAAGTGCAAGATTTCCAGAAGGTGTTGAAGCTGGAGATGTTACAGATGTTGATGGTTGTGCAATGTGCATTTGTTTGCGCTTGAGGCGGATTTTTTTTCGAGTTTGAGCGCATATTTCTCGTTGAGTGATTGTTCAAATCATGTGACATGATTGTAAAGCAATAGATATAGTTATATATAATATATATATATTTTTTTTCTATTTTGTTTTTCTTAAATTGTTTCAACCGATAGCGAACCACAATTTTAAAATTTGAAGTTTAAATTTCGACCCGCTCTCCCTTTATTGTATAATTATGCCAGTTTCATCTTTATTTTATAATGAGGATCCTATACGGTTGGCGTCAAAACTATGCTGAAGCCTAAACTCTTTTCTCAAAATTCTGCATTGAAATTCTGCTTATCAAAATCCTGCTTCTCAAAATTCTGCTTTCCAAAAACTCTGCAAATAATAAAAAAAAATATTTTTTTGAAAATGTTAAAAATCTCGCTTTATAGTCGTATTAAAAAAATGTGTTTCTTCTACCTATATGGTGTCGCCAAATTTTCGTTTTAAAATCAAAATTTGGAAGAACTGAGTTTTGAAACCAGAATTTCGACGCGCTTGCTTCTTCATTATTATAAACATCTTAAGAAGTAAAAATAGCAAAATCATCTGGTTTTCATTGGTGAATTTTGAAAATAAATGAGAGCATTAAGATGGTTTTGTCTGATTGAACTTAAATAAAGGGTGTTTTTTTAAAGGTATAGAACTTTCAATTGCAATAAAACAACGATGGAATATTCGATTGACATGATTTTTTATTTATTCGAAAGATAATCTTGTGGCATTACATTTTAAATATGATTTATGGCATATGACTGCCACGGCTGGCTCGAATGTAGTCCAATCTGGGCGTCCAATTTTCGATGACTTTTTCCAACATTTGTGGCCGTATATCGGCAATAGCACGGCGAATGTTGTCTTCCAAATGGGCAAGCGTTTGTGGCTTATCCGCATAGACCAATGACTTTACATAACCCCACAGAAAATAGTCTAGCGGTGTTAAATCACAAGATCTTGGAATTCACAGGTCCAAAACGTGAAATTAGGCGGTCACCAAACGTGTCTTTCAATAAATCGATTGTGGCACGAGCTGTGTGACATGTTGCACCGTCTGGTTGGAACCACAGCTTCTGGACATCATGATTGTTCAATTCAGGAATAAAAAAGTTAGTAATCATGGCTCTATACCGATCACCATTGACTGTAAGTTTGTGGCCATCATCGTTTTTGAAGAAGTACGGATCAATGATTCCACCAGCCCACAAAGCGCACCAAACAGTCAGTTTTTCTGGATGTAGCGGTGTTTCGACATACACTTGAGGATTAGCTTCACTCCAAATGCGGCAGTTTTGTTTGTTGATGTAGCCATTCAACCAGAAGTGCGCTTCATCGCTAAACAAAATTCGCTTATGAAAATCGGGAACAACGGCCATCTCGTTTTGGGCCCATTCGACACAATTGCAAGCGTTGTTCAGGCGTGAGTCTATTCATGATGAATTGCCAAACCAAACTGAGAATAAATCACTTGACAGCTGTTATATCGGTCGCCGTCTTGAAAAGTAATGCCAACTTAAAGTTGTTTACCTCGAAAAAAAACACCCTTTATCTATTAACGAATAATATTCACACATCAGCCAGTTTATACAACCCATATTTTTGCATTTAACTTCTTTTAACATTTTGACTGATCCTAATACTAATCAAGACTTTGTTGTCATCGTCCTATTTATACATTCAGGCATTTATAAGAGGTGTTGATTTTTTTTATATGAAAATCCATACAGATGGATTTGAAAACTTAGAGAGACAAATAAAAGGCGATAGATGTTTTATAATATTTTTTTTTATATTGTTCATTCCTCTATTTTTTACACAAAGGCAAATCATCATTCCGGACAAAGAGGACCAATTTTTAACTTTAATTTGAAAACTTTGTACGCCACAGAAATAGAGCCGCCGCCGCACTGAAGGATAATATACATTGAGTTTGAAATTCGCTTATTTTCTATTTTACCATTAATAGAAAGCAGAGACTCTGAATAATACAAATAAAAATGAGGAACGAGTTAAGAGGAAAGAAGGCAACAAAAAATTTATTTGGCATTTCGTCAAATATTCAATAAAAGTATATTTGCTCAAATTTGCATTTGAGATTGCTTTTCCTTCTAAAGTAGGAGCACGCGATACAAGGATTCATCCATATAAAAGGATATAATAGACATACACAAAAAAAAAACATATGGAGAATATGGATAAAAGGACGACTCACATTAAACAAGGACGAACAACGACAACGACAACGCGACGGTCAGACATATTTTTTGGGCAAATGGCCATCACATATCTACATACATATATATATACATTCATATGAAATAAATTACCCAGATGCAGCTGCTGTCGTCAAAATACTGCCCCATTGTGCAAAAGCGCTAGAAAAACCGCACACACATATGCTACAACTACAACACAAGGACTATACCAACCAAAAACGAACGAAAGATCCGCATAATTTGCATAATGAGGATTGGGGTCAGAAGAATCATCATTCTCTTAACTATTCCAATGCTAATATAGCCACTCGGGGAGATTGTGATATTTTTCAATAATACTTGCGCCCGAAATCAGCCTTTAGGTTCAAAACTTCTCCATATGAACGGTTCGACCGAACCAACAAAAAGAGGTTTGTTTTTAGGACTATCCATGGGGGAGAATTAAAATGTCCGATATTAGAGTTAAAAAGGACGAAAACTTTTCATTTAACTGACAGTTTAAATATTTTATGAAGGACTTGGTATTATTTTTTTTTTATTTTTATGTTTAGCATTAACATTTTTACCAGTTTGCTTTTATGATTTATTCGAATGAATGGGAATTCGCCGGAATAAATAGGCAATAATGAGAGTATGGTGGTATTTGTTGGAAGCAATGAAATATTTCAATAAGAACAATGCGATTTATTGAGTCGAAAAAAATAGTGCAGTTATAGATTTATGGAAGCGATGGGGAATTATTAGTTTTTGAGATTTAGAAGAAATGGTTTCCGCATAATACCGCATTATTATGCAAATTAAGGATAAGTATTTTTTTCTATTGTGCTTCAATGGCAAATCCTTTTTTTGTATATTCCAACAAAACTTTGATTGTCACTTAGATGCGGTTTTTTTCGGATTTATTTTCTTACCCTTATCAATCAAACCCTCAAATTTGTATCTTGACAAAAAAAAAAGTCAAAATGCTTAATATAAAGCTGATTTAGGAAGAAAGCAAAAAATTTATGAATGTTGGTTTGACTGAGGAATTAGGAGGGTGGGTCTCCAAAAATGTTTTCCATTTATGGGTGGAGATTTGTTGTGATGGAAGAATATGTTCAAGTTAGGGGACGAAATGTTAAAGGTTGAGACTTTATTGACATTTTCAATATCTGTTTTGCATTCATTTCAACAAGTCAATCATTATAGAAAACATATTTTTGGGAAGCACTTTGCTAACAACTGAATTTTTGAATTGTGAGTTTTACTTTCAATTTATTCTGATAGATTTGAGTTCTTCAAAATAATAAAATGATGATTTAAAAAGTCACATATTTACTTTAGCTGAATAATTTTAAAATTAATGGATGAGTGAAAGAGTGATTCGTGCCCAAAAGAATTTTTAGAAAGATCAAGACAGATGCATTTGGGTCTTTTTGTAATAATGAAGGGGCTGGGCAGGGGAAAAAGTGAGCCTGGTATCACTTGAAGGGTTGATTACTTATTCAGCAACGTCCAATCATGTACTAACTTAGGTGGCGCTACAGTCCGTTGTGGACCAGGGCCTCAACCAACAAGCTTCTTCTAGGCGGCAAGGTTTCAAGCTAGCTGCCTCCAGTTTCGCACGCCAAGTTGGTTGGGGTCCTCTTGCGTGCGCCACCTACTACGCTGTCCTCCTATTCTGCGCCGTCCCACGGGGTTGGATTCAAAGGCCATCCGGGCCGGAGAATTGGTGTCCATTCGTTCTATGTGACCGAGCCACCTTAGACTTTGGCTTTTCATTTTTGTGACAAGTCAGTGTCGCTGTACACCCCGTACAGTTCGTTGTTATATCTTCTTCTCCATACCCCATTTACGCAGATAGGACCATAAATCACACGGAAAATTTTTCTTTCAAAGCAGCCTAAAGCGTTTTCATCCACCTTTAGTAATGTCCATGATTCTGAACCACAAATAAGGACAGGAATAATAATTGTCTTATAAAGGGACACTTCAGTTGCTCAAGAGAGGGCTTTGCTCTTCAGTTGCCTTCTTAACCCAAAGAAACAGCGATTGGCAAGAGTAATTCTTCGTTGAATCTCAGCACCAGAGTTATTCACTGAGTTGATTGCGGAACTTAGATACACAAAGTCTTTTACGACCTCAAAGTTATAGGTGTCCTTTCTTGTTGAAAGCATATATTTGGTCTTGTCTTGATTCACCGTTAAACCCATTTTCTTGGCTTCCTTCTCAATACTCACGAAAGCACCACTGACATCACGCTTTATTCTTCCCATTATGTCAAAATCTTCGGCGTACGCGAGTAATTGGACGGACTTTTGAAAGATTGTGCCTCTGGTGTTGACGCGAGAATTCTGCACTATTCTTTCAAGGATGATGTTGAGGAAGTCACATGACAGTTCATCGCCTTGAATAAATCCATTGTTGACATCGAAGGTATCGGTGAGTTCTTTACCGACTTTGATGGAGCAGCGAGAGTTCTCCATCGTCATTCTGTACACACGGACGAGTTTGGTAGGGATGCCAAAACTAGACATTGCTCTGTATAGTTCGTCTCTATAGATGCTGTCATATGCCGCCTTGAAATCGATGAAGAGATGGTGGGTATCGATTTGAAACTCCTGTGGTTTTTCCAAGATCTTCCGTAGTGCGAATATTAGGTCGGTGGTAGACTTTACTGGCCTAAAGCAACGCTGATATGGACCTATCAGGTTCTTGACGAATGGCTTCAAGCGCTCACATAGTACGGCAGAGAAGATCTACTTGTATGCGATGTTAAGGAGACTAATGCCTCTGTAGTTGGTGCAGTTCAGAGGATCACCTTTCTTCAGGATCGGGCAAACAATGCTGAGGTTCCATTCATCGGACATGCTTTCCTTCATCCATATTTTGCAGATTAGCTGGTTCATACTCCTAACCAGTTCATCGACAGCCGCTTTGAACAGCTCGGCTGCAAGGCCTCGAGCAGCTTTATTGTTCTTAAGTTTAGATATAGCTATCTTCACTTCATCTAGGTCGGGTGGGCAGAATGGTTGGCATGCGTCGTCCAGGTGGAATGGTGCAGTCTGCATATAGGAGCGGAATTTGGGTATTAGTAATCTCTTGCGATTGTAGCCGGCTGAAATTGAATTTCCTCACAGTATTTCGACGTTTTGGTTTTGTTCTGGATATCCGCAGCATTACCTTGGCTACAACGAGGTAGTGGTCCGAGTCAACTCTATAGAATTTATATGACAGTTGCCGTTAATAAAGTTTTTCTAACGAAATCAGTCCCACAAAATTTTTTCAAAACCGATCGTATTTTCTTCGAGAAAAATTGAATTATCTGGCAGGTACCGTCATTTTTAGACCTAGGATGAAAATCAAAATACGCTTGGGCATACTACTCTAAAAATACAGGGTACCAAGTTTAAAGAAAATCGGTCACAATCGGAAATTGTCGGACCTATTTTTTTCGTGTTCTCTATTATCGTAATGTCATGTTTGAATGTTATCTCAAATTTTTTTTTTACGAATACAAAACTTGCCTTATAGTATCTAGAATCGCAAGTAAAATAAAAAGTCGTGGTATTGTTATAATAAGTAAAGATGCACGGCTAGATCACACAAAATAGCGCTTTCGGCCTGACGACATGAGGGCTTGATCAAAAAAAAAAAAAACAAATAAAATTATGCTAGATACTGTGTCAGAAGAAACTGTATTTGAAAATTTAAAATTAGTTAAAATACAAACCGAAAAAATTATGTGAATTTTATTGAAAGTTCTAAATCCATAAGATTTGGAAAAATTCAAACAAAAATTAAAGCAAAAAAAACTTTGATTTACAAAAATCAGATAATCGATAAAATTTTCTTTTGAAAATAGTTTTTTTAAAAAAAGTGTATATTCAAGTTTTTATTATATCTTAATTTTTGTTATTGATACATTAAATATTAATTCAATGAAAATCCGTCAATAGGTTTTTTAAAAATTAAATTAAATATGATTTTTAAAATTAATTGTTATCTCAAAACTTTTTTTTGTACAAATGCATAACTTGCCTTTTAGTAGATATATTTACTTAAATATATTCGGAAGTAAAAATTACAACTTTATTGAAAATCCGAAATTACATTTAATAAAGATTCAAATCAAAAAAAGATTGAAAATGAAAAAAATACAAACAAAAAAAAAATCCGACAAGAATGGGTCGCACAAACTTGCTCATAAAACAAGTTAGCTAGAGCTTAACAGCAAAAAGCACAACTGGGTCTAGTGTACTTCTTTTAGATGTTTGGATGTCTTTCAATTTAATTATACGAACAAGTATACGAAATAATTTTTTTAATTCTTTCAATAAATTGAAATGCAATAATAAATAAAAAAATTAATAAATTAAAAAAAATTAGGTATTTTTAAAACTTTTACTTTTTTTTATAACAAACAAGAGTTTGCCGAGAAAATCGTATTATGCCAGTAATTTTTAAATATTTTAATATATTTATCAATTTTTGTTTACCAAAGTCGTAGGTCCAGTTTTTGAAACAATCGATTTTTTTAAACAACTTTTTTAAAATATTTTTATTAAAAAATTGAAGTATGACAGTTTTAGCCAATTAATAATTTTCATGCGAAAATAATATTTAAAAAAAAAATTCATGGATTGGTTTTCAAAATATCAATTTTTCAATTAATCTTATTTTGTTTAAGAAACGTTATTAAAAAAATAAGTAAACCATTATAGTTTGGCTATCTAGTTTTTTTAGAAATAAAATACGGTAAAGATCCGCTCGATCGTTAACGAGAAAGTCAAAATTTGAAAAAAAAAAACATTATATGGCAGGTACCTTTAAAACTGTTTCTTTAGAAATATAGTTTAAACTATCTGAAAGGTGTATAATTTCGTATCGCTTCAGTCATATATTATCAAAATCATAAGAGCTGTTTTCGAGAAAAACAAGCTTTTTCATAATGGCAGGTACCGTTGTTCGTTTAAGGCCTAGAAAGAAAATTAAAAAAAACCTTTTAACGCTGACACTATAAAAACCTTATAAACCAAATTTAACTGCTGGTATAGAATGGTGAATGTGCGTAGCTGTAGTTTGTAGCACTGTCAAGTAGAGACAATGCCAATCAAATAATTTGCCCAGAATGTGTAGCTGCAGCTGTAGCTGTAGCTCTAGAAAAATCGTAAGTTCACTCCACTTCAACTTCGGCGTGCGCTTTAAAAAAAACTTCCCACATAACGTTAAGGCAATTGTTTACTCTTGCAGTTGGTTTCAGAACATTAGTAATACATTAGGATTAGTTTTCTTGAAAATTGGACTTAACAATTTATTTTATTTTTTTATTAATAAGGCAGTTAATTTGTTATATTTTAAAACAAAGTCTTACAAAATTCCGTCAACACTCAACATAGGTTTTCTAATACATATTGAATTAACAAAAAAAGTTTTAAAAAAATTATAATTTTAAATCTATAACAAAAATTTTAGTAAACAAGCCGAAACTTGAAAAAGGCTGAACCGATTCCTTTTATATATTGTAAGGCATCTAAATTTAATATTTGACATATGGTGGCATTTATATTTTTTATAAAAAAAGAAATAAAATAAATAATGATACAAATTCTATATACAGTCGAACTTCCATAACTCGAACTTCTTTAAGTCGAATTTCTCTATTAATCGAATTATTATTTAGAACTTTGCGTATTCAACTTACTTCTTATCGTTCTATATCTCGAAGCTTCTGTAACTCGAATTTTTTTTCTCTCATTTAAAGGGTTTGACTTATGGAAGTTCCACTATACTAATATAACCAAGCAGAAGACTTAGCATTAGTTTATTTTAAGTGGACTTTTATGAATTACTTTTCAAAATTTAAGAGCTATAGTCCAATAAAACATTGCGTTTCACCCGGGATTAGCTTTTTGGCTACTCAGATGACGTCCAGCAAAAATTTAAGTTTTTGAGCTTAACAACATAGAAAGTAAAATACGAAGATACATTATTTCATAAATTAAATATTTGTAGTCCCTTGGTTTTCAACAAAAGCAAGTTCGTGAGACCCAGTCGTGCATTTTTTTTTGTTGATTTGGCTTAATGGAAAAACCACAAAAAATAAGACAAATGCGCCAAATTTTAGTGAAAAAATGCATTGTTAGTGTCAAAAAACAGGTTTTGTTAAAATTTAACACTTTTTTCTCGAAATTGGTTGATGGTTTGATAAAAAGTTTTGTAGAAAATCATATAGGCTACAGTTTTTACTCAAACATTTTTTGCGAAAAGTTCATAGTTTCAGAGTAATTTTAGTTTCACAACTAAATTTCGACCCCTTACCTTCACAAAAAAAAAAATACCTCCGGGCCAAATCATGAGTAGGTACTTTTAAGTATTTAAGACATCAAAACAAAGGTCTCCAGCTTAATCCAGTTTTGTCGGAATTTTTTCGAACTAAAACTCTAATTTTAGCGGGCTACTATTGAACCTCAAGAAATTTTACCAAAACGATCTTTTAAGGAAGTTTAATTTATTTAAGAACAGCTTTATATTGCAATTTTTTCAATGCATGTGGGTACGATATAGAAAAGTTGAAAGCTCTGCAGCTAATCCAATTTTATTAATTTTTTACCATTTCTATTATGAATTTATCTACACAATTACCTTTTTACTTTTGCTGGCAGGATCTCTTTAAATCTTTCAAAATTAACAAACTGCCAGTTTAAAATTTTACTGAACCCGAATGGCTTTGATGAGGTGCAAGCACATCTCCTTGAATTTTGTGTGACACAAACATTTTGAAGGATAACTACACAAAAACGACTTCGTCAAGGATCACTATAAACTTATCACTTCCTATTAAAAATATAAGAATCTTTTTTTGCGTACCTAGGTAGTTGTTACTCACCTATAGTTTTGTGAAGCAACACTTTCACTAATTTATTCACCACAATTCTTTTCTAAAGACGACAACTAAATGCAACAATATTTTGCATACCTACAAGCATTCTCATTATTTTACTTATAACACCTTTACTCTAAATTGTTTGATACTTGATGTTGGATGGATACCAAGAAAAAGGAGCTAAAACCATAAAACAAGTTAGAATAGGTATCTATAGACGCATGTGATAAAGAAAAAAATCTTACCTAGTCGGTGACAAGTATCCTATTATTATTATTATTATTAATGCATTCATATCCCTTTGCTTTGGCACTTTTGCTATTCGTTATTTGTCATGCAATGTGTAGATACAATTAAAAAAAACCTTATATAGGTATACACAAACCTTGAGATGATATAGGTAGGTTGATAGAAGCTCTTCTATATGAAATGTAATTTAATCGGTCTCACCCTTTCCCGACAACAACTTTACCACGACGTCGACACATGAGTCCCCCAAGTACAGAAACAGAACATAGGTATCGCACGTAACGTCAGAATGTCACTTGGGTGCCGGCAGAACGAAACGAAACGAACTCACTTAGCTAAAACATGCATCCAGCTTAAATAAAACACGACATTCCCCAAGGACTCTGATGGTGGTGCCATCAGACAACTCCTTCAGTGTTGATAAATGATTCGTGCGGTGAGCTATTTAGAAAGAAGAAAAAAAAATAAATAGCAAACGTTCCAAAAGAAAGTATCTACAAGTATATGTGTGTGTATGTAATTATTACAATATGTGCAACATATGCACGACAACAAAAAAAAACACAAGCATTAAGCTGAACTTTGCAGCTTCAGCTTTAACATAGCCAGCAGCGGTACTCTCACTTTATAGCCTTTGGTGTGGAACGCAGGATCAATCCAGTGTACCAAGATTTTCAGGTGAATGAGCTTCTGCATGATACAGGACACAACCAGCAGCAGCTAACAGCTTTTTGCCTTATGGGGTTTACCTATACCATCATATTTTTACCTACCTGCATTTTTAGATCCCATTCGGAATTAAAAGCATCAATTTTCTGTTTGTTGTTATTTTTGCTTTTGCTTTTTCTCTCATACACAGAGCGCCTCAACCCATTTGTTTGTTTTCTTTTTTTTTCCTTTCTTACCGTAAAATAAAAATATGATGGCGAATATAAAAAAAAAATCCTTAAAAAAGGTTCAACGTACCCACTTTAGAGCCCAGCCACTGAACACTTCTGTACACTTTTTTTTTCCAGAGAGCTAAAAATTGCATATGAATACATTTTGAGAGTGGAGATGTTTGCCAACGAGGATTCGAAAAAGGATTTGCATTTAGAGGAACATATATTCTGCTCTGTTTTTATGTATATTCACACGATGACGATGCACAACAAAGAGAAGGACGACGATGCTTTTGGTTTAATTTAAAATTTTCCATAATTTCGCATTTGAGTGAATAATTTTTTTTTTTAAATTTATTTGATGCCTAGGTATTGCTATTTTTCTAGAGAATCCTATGTCCAAAGCCTATACCCAGATCCTTTGAAGAGGGCTGGATAAAGAAGACATCAGGTACCTTTATACGTTTGCACAAGCAAAATTATATATCTATAATCATTTTCTATATAAGCATGTCGTTAATTGAAAAAGGTCGTCATCATAATATTTGAGTTTGGCAAAGACGTCAACACTCATAAAATATGCACATGCAAGTGTTTGTGAACGTTTCGTCCTTTTTTTTATATTTTATTTTTTTGGGGAAACATGAGGGTAGTGCACGATATTAATTATTTTTGTGGTCAGGTGCATCTCTTCAGACTGCAATATGTTCCGTATAAAATATAGAGGCTAACAACCTGAAAACACAAACTAAAAAAAAATAAATCAGAGGAGACAGGATGTTGGACGTAGCTTGAAGTTATAAAGACAGACATTTCTAAAATCAGAATAGTTTTCATTTAGTATATATCTTAGTTAAAACAATGCTTAGAGCTAAATTTTAAGAGTTTGTTCAGGATCAGGCGGTAGGTTAGCGTTAGAGTTCATATACGTATTTTTTCAACTCAGTATATTTACTTACTTATGCTGGCTCAACTAGAGGCCTCTTTTAATATGCTCCTCCAGCCGGCTCGATCCCTAGCCTGCCGTCTCCAATTTTGCACTCCAAGTAGTCGGAGATCTCCCTCTACCTGGTCGCTCCATCGAAGATGAGGTCTTCCTTGGCTTCTGACTCCCTCTGGTTTGGCGTTGAAGACTTTACGTGCTGGAGCGTTGATGTCCATTCGCTCTACATGGCCAAGCCATCTTAGTCGTTGTTGACGCATCTTTCTGGCTAGGCTTATGTCGCTGTACAGCCCGTATAGTTCGTCGTTGTATCTTCTTCGCCAAACGTTGCTTTCTCTGTTTACACAGCCCAGGACAATAAATCTTACGCAGAACTTTTCTCTCGAAAACTCCAAGTGACTTTTTATCCAATTGGGAGAGGGTCCATTCTTCTGCACCATACAGCAGGACCGGGATGATGAGTGTTCTGTATAGTGTCTTCTTGGTTTTTCTCGATAGGGCTTTATTCCTCAATTGCTTATTCAAGCAAAAAAAAAACAGCGATTAGCAAGAGTTATTCTACGTTTGGTTTCAGCGCTGATGTTATGGCCTGAGTTTACAGCAGTGCCCAGGTAGACAAATTCACTAACTACCTCGACGTTATACCTATCAATGGTTACATTTTGACCAAGTCGGTGGTGGGATTGGACTTTCGTTGATGAGAGCATATACTTCGTCTTATCCTCGTTTATTTTCAGTCATCAACTCAGTATGATGTCCACTAATTTTGGCAAAAGTTTCAGCCGGCGCGCCGGCGTATCTACTATTACTTATTACTTGCTCAATAGGGCAAGTATTGGTTTCGTGTGGAAAAAAATCGAGATTTTAATCAAACCTGACATAACGATGATAGAGAAGCCCAAAAAAGTAGGTTTCGTCATGCCGTCCGTCGGTCTGTCTGTGCGGATGTGCGTATGTGCGGATGTTTGGTTGTACCTGCAACCGAGCTACAGATTAAACTGTTGGGTGGACTTTCTTTAAACTTCGTGTGTAGTACCTTTGGTGATTCCCTAGAGGAAAAAAATTTAATTTTTGTTTTAACCAGGCTATAACGGGTACCTCTCATATAACGGTTTTAGTTTTTTCAATTTTTTTCGAAAACGGCTCCAACGATTTTGATAAAAAATTGTAAGCGTTATATTTGGAGTGCTCTTAATATAACTCCATTTCAGGTTTTTTGCTAAAAATGTACATAACGGAGATTTGCTGTTAACGTTTTTTTTTACAAATTTGACCATAACTTGATACCGGCTGATCCGATTCCTTTGAAATTCGATGCAGTTTTCAAATTTAACATTTTACAGTTTTTTTTTTGACATTCACAGTTTTTTCTAAAACATCCGATTAATGATAGCTACCATACAACTTGATTTCACGTTTAGGCCATTTTTTGATATTTTTCAAACTTTCTTCAGAATTAAATATATATAAAAATTTTTGTGTCCCATAGTTTGATACAAGAGCAAGTTCGTGCGACCCAGTCGTGCATTTTTTTTGCCAATTCCGCAGCCTGTTTATTGAACAATGATCGTGTTAAGGTTTAAATATTTGTGATTGGATAAGCACAGAAGATCCATAAACTAAGCACTGAAAGCCTGTTAGCATGCTTATTGCTTGATAACAAAGTTCGTGATGACTTTAATACAAAAAAAAAACTATTTATTTAACAGTGAACGTGGTGGTTTGGTTTAAATGTTTGTGCTCGGATGATCACAAAAGGATTATTGATAAATTTTTCACTTCCTCCCAAGAAGTAGTAGATATACATAAAAAAAGGAAATTCGGTGTTAGACTGAATTTAAACCCAGACATAGGAGTTTGGCACACATAACAACTTACCTAACTGCGTATATAAAAATGTATTCTAAATAATAAAAAAAACGCTTCGCTACAACTGGCATAAATGTGTAATGTATGTTTATTGACTTTAAAAGAAAATAAAAACATATATTTTACTTAAAAGAAGATACTTTTATAAAGTAAATAAAGTCAGACAAAATTATTTGAATATCCTAATTTGAATTGCTGCGAAGTTCAAATATAAAAGAACCAACTTTTCGAAATAACACATTTGAATAAAGAATGCTTTCTTCAAGGACTAATACACAAAATTAAAATTCATCATTGGACTCATCTACTCACACCAGATTTTTTTTTATTTTTGTCAATCAAGCAGGTTGCTTGAGTTGTAAATTCAATTCATTTATGTTGACAAACAACTGTGTCATACGTCATCAGTAGCAGCTTTATTTAATCATAATTAATAAATGAGCCATTCATAAAAACATCAGCAACAATAACTTCATTTATTATTTCGTCCTTGTATAATAATATTAACAAAACCACAAAACTAAACAATAACATTAAAAGCCTCTTTTCTACTTATACTTGCATATAAACATTGAAGTCATGAATTGTGTATTAAATCGAAACAAACAAAATAAAAAAAATTAATTCATTTTATCCCATTTCGTCAATGTCCTTTTGATTTATACATATATCCTTTATCTAAATAATTCTGGCACATACAAAATATAAAATAAAATTAAAAAAAAAAAAAATGTTGTATTGACAAATTTCTATACACACAATCAAATTGCTGAAACTCTATATTCTGTGAGAACTTTCAGGCTCAGTCAGGATTGTCATTGTACCTTCCCATATCTACATATAGCCTATATTCTAAATTTAATATTCATTTATTCAGCTGAATGTATTCAATTTAAATTCAATTAAGTCAGAAATCAAATCGAGAGTTTTGTGGTGCAGACTTGGAAAACAACAAATAAATAACAAATTCAATAAAAATGTTTTAAAATGTCTTTTGTTGTTTTTGATTATTTGTTTGGTACTTGGTATTTTTTTTTTCTTTTTTTAATTTTATTTGAAATCATAATTTATACAAAGAGGAATAAAAATTAAAAGGGGAATTTCAAATAGGTATTTTATTTGTACCTGTATAAGTACATAAGTACTAAAGACCCTTTTATCTAATGTTAATCCTTGTTTAATGCTGTCATCTAATTTTATAAACAGAATCTCATTAAGAATAAAAAACATGACTTTACTGATCTTAAGGAAATTTTCAAAATTCTTTTAAAACAACTAAATTACTCTTTCTGGTGAATTTCTTACATGAAATTCTAATATCTAATGTATGGTTAGTGATGGCAAGAGTCATTTATACAGGGTAGACCTTGAAATAAGACAAAAATGAAGAGCACGATTCTCTTTCTTATTCTTCTTCTTCTTCTTCTTCTTCTTCTTCTTCTTCTTCTTCTTCTTCTTCTTCTTCTTCTTCTTCTTCCTCTTCTTCTTCTTCTTCTTCTTCTTCTTCTTCTTCTTCTTCTTCTTCTTCTTCTTCGTCTTCTACTTCTTCTTCTTCTTCTTCTTCTTCTTCTTCTTCTTCTTCTTCTTCTTCTTCTTCTTCTTCTTCTTCTTCTTCTTCTTCTTCTTCTTCTTCTTCTTCTTCTTCTTCTTCTTCTTCTTCTTCTTCTTCTTCTTCTTCTTCTTCTTCTTCTTCTTCTTCTTTTCTTCTTCTTTTACATCTTCTTCTTCTTCTTCTTCTTCTTCTTCTTCTTTTCTAATAAGTTTGTTGGAAGAAAATTAAGAAAATGTTTATTATTCCAAAAAACTTTTTCGTTGTATTTATGTACAATTGTACAATTTTAAAACAATCTAATACGAATGCATAAAATTCCAATATCACATTTTACTAACTCGTCCTTTAAATGTCACTTTTTAACTTATTTAAAATCAAGGTTAATCAGTTTTGAAAAGCATCAAAACATCTTCTTATAGCGACACCCTGTGAAAGGGGGTACCAACCTTAATTTTGTTGATTCCACCCGTCAACGCTCTTTTAGCACTACCACGCTCATTGAGGGCTAAATTTAACCTTCAGCCCGTAAATAATACTAAAATTTGTATTCATCCATCGACATTTAGAAAAACATTCATTTGTACATCCTTAAGTAGATTATTATCATCGCGCAGTCATTGTTTGTTCCTTCTTTGCTACTTTGGGTTACAGGATAAGAGGGTATATATACCCTTGAAATGATGCCGATGTGATGATGCGATGCGATGCCATAGAGAGTGTAGATGAGTTTTCCTTTTTTTTTTTACTCAATGAAATGTCTTAATGAATATGTATGCATGTAAAATTAAAAGGAGTTGGAAAAAAAAAAAAGAAACATACAAAAGTAAAATAAAAGTCAAATTGATTTTTACATGGCCCATTAAACATTCAAATTGGGGTTCTTCTTTATTAAAAGTTACAAAAAAAGAAACCGATAACCAACTAATAGCTTTCACGAGAGTTGAACATTTAGTTGAAGATGAAGGCATCACTTTTGAGATGTTTGCTTTTAAAGTTTTTCTTTTTTATAATTTTTTAACATCTAGCCAATTAAATATTAAGTATTCTATTATGGTGGATTGTATTCAATGAGAGTCTTTTTAATGGCAGCTGTTTATGTTGTTCAAGGAATATTTCATAATTATTGCAATATAATGCTTATCTAATGGTTTGATATTTTATTTTGAAAATATAATTGTCTTCAAGACATTTCTGAAATAAGCTTTTCAAAAAAGATGCGAATTGTGAGTTAAATTTATTTAACACTTAAACTTAATAAAACCACCATCAAGAACTCACACTTTCGAAACTAAAGCAAAAACTGCTTTAAATCTTTCACTAGAAATAAGCATGTACTGGAAAGTTAATAATGTGTTTAAACTTTGATACAAAGCTATCACCTAGGTGATAAAGTTAGCATTCTTAATTTATTAAATAGGAAAGCTAATGTTCTTGACATTCAAGTTAGCACATAAACGGTTTTCTATCTAATTACAAAGTATATTCATCACAAACATTACATCATGAAGCTTTCTTCTAGATGCTAGTGATTTCATCCCGAAAAATTGACAATAAGCTTTATATTCAGGAATAAAATTCCAATACACATATTTTTTTTAATTAAGTTGAAGTCTTTAACAATCATCAATGAACTTAATTTAAAAAGTATTCTTTATCACCTGCTATACAATTATACTATTTTTATTACATCCATTGCATTAATATTTAATTGTAGAAACTCCAGAAGCAGGTATATATTCTATGCTTCTTGAATTTTTTTTAATGAACCAGTACGTTTTGGTTTCTATTCATTAAATACGAATAGAGCCATTAATCATTTCAGAATTTAAACCAAAATACTCAAATTTTTCAATAATCAACCGAATAAAATCGCTCATACTGAAATTAATGTAAATTGCACCAATTTGACATTAACTGTTTTTTAATAAACACTGAACTGAGTATATGAATCCATATTGTTTAAATCTGACAAGAGAAGCATTAAAAAAACTTTATGTTATCTTTATCCAATCTTTCAAAAAGCTTGGGTATTACCTGACCATTGAGTTTATACCACTTAGAGGAATATCAAGACGGTTTCAAACTCACCGAAGTAGATGTCATTATTGTTGTTATATTGTACTATTCGTACTAAAGAATGTCAGTTTTATTACTGACCATTCTGTCAATTTTTCATTGAATATTTTGAACAACAACAACAACTTAACTTTGGAGCTTCAACATTTTTCTTAGCGCCTTATATCAAAGGGGGAGAGGTTGGAAGATTGGTAACATACCAGAATATTTATTCTACGAATATTTATAATACGGCTAGTACAATATAACAACAATAATGACTTAAATAGTCTGGTATGTTACCAATCTTCCAACCTCTCCCCCATTGATATATGCTACGAATTGCAGTCTATCAAATTAAGGTTAGGAGAAAATGGAGGCGGAACAAAACAGCATACTTAGAAAAATGTTGAAGCTCCAAATGCGTTTGAAAAACAAACAAACATAACATCTCGACCTGTGTCGTCAGTGGTCATAAGCGGTAGAATGCGTTGTGCATACGATTTCGAAGACTGAGCAAATCTGATATTGCGTGGGTTCGAAACTCGTGATGTGCATGTGAAAAAGTTTTTCTTAATAAAATTGGATTAAAGCTCGGCACCACTAATAAGGAGACTGATGATAGGAATTGGCACTCCTTGAAATAGCTATATCTCCAGCCAAAAACGGAAAAACAAATACTAAAATTCGTAAAAACGAGTAAATACATTTTTTTTAAAAATTGGTGGTAGCACCTTTAAGTTGTTGTTGTTGTTCAAAACATTCAATGAAGTAGAGGTCGCAAAATCATATCGAGAACATATCGAGTAATTATTATTGCAATAATTCCCTGTAACGAAAGTCCCTTAAACCGAACAGAACAAAATTCTTCTGCATACATTTGTATTTGTTTTTCTTTATTTCTTTTGACTTTTAACTCAAGAATAATTGCTACAGGAATAAACAAAAAACAAGTCTATAGTAACGAAAGCCTACGAGCACATGATTTCTCTATGTGTATAAACTCAATGGTATGACTCAAAGTTTACAAATTACTTCATAGTTTTCATCTAAAATTGTAGAAACCAGATTATCTACCTTCTCTTCTCTATATACATAAAACAAAGTCGTATTAGCTACACCATTTATAACTCAAGAACGGCTGAACCGATTTCAATGATCTCTTATTTGTTGGATTCGTCTCCGCCCCGAATTCAAATATCAGAAAATCAGATGGTAAGATAATGCATTTTTCTGCATTCCTGAACCATCTGATCTGATTGTTATGAAACTGTTGTGAATTGTGGAATAGATTAGGTAGTGTAATATATTTTGAGGTGGTTTGATTGGAATCAGATGGTTAGAAATTGTATTATTTGTCATCCGGTTGTAATGAAACTTTTGTGATACATAACATCAATTAATTTTGAGATTTCTTTAATTGAAATCAAATGGTAAAGAATTGCATTTTTCTGCATTATATATAATACCTTTCAATATGAATATTTGGCAGTTTGTTAGTCAGGTTATAGGAATACTAGCAATAGATTGTGGAGTGAATGAGACCTTTAACCGAGAACTGGAACGTGAATATGAATTCATGATTGACATGAATTAGATCAATCAGTTCAAACGAATGTACCCCTATAGAAGCACCAACAGAAGTTAGTGAACGACGCAGGGGCAGTTCATGATGGAAGCGGTGGATTTTTTTTCTGGATGCTCATGGTGGAACTGGGAAGACATTCCTCATGTCATTGATTTTAGCAATTGCTTCCTCTGGAAAAGAGTATTCCCGAACAGCATTACTAATAACAAAAATGACAAATGGTTGTGTGATCGATCAGTTTTGAGGGCAAAGAACAAAGATGTAAGTATATGACATAAACTTCATAATTTAGAATCAAATCACTAGTTCTCTGCATTCATTTAAATCTGTTGACTTTGTAACTAATGAAAACAAAGCCACCAGTTATTCAACTGATTTTTTAAACTCATTGGATCCACACAGCACAATTTACAACTGAAGGTTGTACTTACAAATCTTAATCAACCAAAGCTATGAAATGGAACGCGTTTGGTGATAAGAAAATTGATAATCAATGATGTTATTCACGCGAAAATACTCAAGGAAAATTCAAAACAGAGGAAGGTCTCATACCGAGGATTTCAATGATCCGAACCGAACCGTCTTGCATTTACCATGACAAATGACAATAACTAATAACTAATAAAAAACTAGCAATAATTTTCAAACGAGCGTGTATCCATGCCGTATTAGATAACTGGTACTGCGGCATGCTTGTGGACTTTCTCAAGGTGGGTCCACCAGACCAAAGAAACATTTCAAGAAACATTGTTTAAAAAATGCTTCGGAAATGTTTCCCATTTGATAGAAACATTTCGGAAATATTTCGGAAATATTTATCAAGCTTCCATATACCACTAAAGCATAATAAAAACAATAAATAAACATTTCATATCTGTTTTCTCATACTAATAAATATTTCCGAAATGCTTTTTTAATATTTCTCAAATGTTTCTTTGGTCTGGACAGACCTTAAGAGTTATTTTTTTACTTGTTTTTTTTTATATAATCAGGCACAGTGCGAGCGTTTAGTGAAGTTTTATAGAAGATGAATAAAGGAGATTTATGGTATCTCCTTTATAATGGTTTTGATTTTCTGAACATCACAATGGGAGAGAAAAGACGCTTCATTTAAATCTAATAATTTCGCATTATTTTTGGCGATTTCCAGATAGGTGTTCATTTCACTGAACTGAAGGTGCTCCAGGGACACACTTACATACACCGAGAATGGAAATCTGATAATAGGTTTCTTCAATGTGAATGCCACTCATCGATAGTAGGTAAGCAAAATGATTTAGAATTATTTCTGTCTGTAGAGAAATTTACTTAAAATGGAAAAATATTTTTCTAAAAGGTATCACAGTTATTAAGTTCTTTATTGCGATCGATACCAGAAAAGAAATTTCCAAAGTTAAATGAATTATGTTTAAGAATACATATGTTTTCAAAAACAGTTAATTCACCATCAGAGAAAAAAACTAAACATATGCACCGTAGATTCTTCTAATGGTATTTTTTTTTGACTTTAAGGCGAAAGGTAAGTGTTATGATAAAGAATAATTTGAAACTTTTAAGCAAACATTTGGATTTGGCAAACTATTTAGAAAAAGCGAAAAAAGGATAGGAACCCTAAAATAGAGCCTTGTGGAACTCCCTTCCCCAGATTCATACATATATTTGAACACCATATTATCAACCTGACCCTCCGGTTTTTATAAGATGTTTAGTTTCTAATTAGTATCACTGATTTTTTCCTAAATGCAAAAATGCTTAATGCTTCAGTTTTAGTAAAGTAGTTGATGTATACCTTTGAAAAATCCAGCAAACATAGAACAGCCTCATTGTGCAGATCATATTCAATGGCCTTGATTATTCCAGTTTCGCACTTCTCTCTCTCTTTAATTTTTTTAAGGTCATTTTCAAACGTCTGCGACGAAATATAAATGGCAACACACAAATAAATTCAATCAATAGCATTTGAAATTTCAACATTTTTCAATTTAACTATACAGAACGAAAATATCTATATAATGTACATATATTTGACTTTCAATGTTTTTATAACTCCACTCTCACACCGCTATCTCATGTAAAACAAAAGAATTGCTTAACGCCTACACACAGTATTTCACATTTATCAAAATCAATGCGTTTGTTTGTCGAAGGACTGTTGAACCAGCACACATATTTTAAGGGAACTTCCTTTCTCAAGATTTTCACTTATTCCAAAAGAAAATGAAGAATTCGTTAACTTATGAACCATAGAATTGTCTGTTTAAGGAAAATAAAACATTAAGACGCGAAATGTTTTGCATTCATACAAAGCATCCTTTACAAAACACACTATACTTTACAATGTGCTGCTGTTGCTACTGCTACTGCTGCTGCTGCTATACCCCACTTGAAGGATCTAGAGCATCGCACATGTGACAAAAACATTTTTGGAGGACGAACACAAGGAATAAACAAAGTAGGGAACATCATGGTACTGTGTGCCAGAAACCAGAAAAACGAACAAGAGTCAGAGAATTATGTTTGGTATATAGCTATAGAGGTAGAAGAAGCAAAGTTCAAATTCCTGAGAACACAGCAAAGGTTATTAACAAAAAAGTTATAAGGGGGAAACCATAAAACACTTTGTATAGCTAGTTTGTTGTTTAGGAAATGAGCAATGCGGTTGTGTGTCCTCTGATCCTGAGATTTGTTAGGAAACAAGCAATATTTAACAACTTTGATTGATACTGGTTCATTTGCAATTCAAGAGTATTAGTTTGTTAAGATTCAACTGATTGTACATAAGTTTCTCTTCTCTATGATAAAAGAGACAAAACGAACCCTCCAACATCAGATAATAAGTCCTTTATTTTTATGACGGTGTGAGTCAATGCTCTTGTAAAGTCTTGTAACTTTAATAAGCCTTTATTGGAGACGTTGTCATTGGACATTTGCCCTTGTTCAAAAGGAGAAGATATATCCGATTCGATAAGAAGCATATTGAAAGGGTTTTAGGTTTAAATCAGAAACTGTATGTATCGAATATCCGGTTGTTATCAGGAATTAATTTTAGAGAATAAAAGCTTCTTGTATGTGTCTCTATTATCCCTATAGATAGATTATTTGACTTTTATAGGGGCAACTATCAAGTTTGACAGCTTATGCATCAATAGAAATGACAGGACCTTTTTAGATAGAAGCTTATTGTCTTTATATTTTTGAAAAAATGATCTATGACAAAGGTTATGCTTACTTGTTGGTATCCTGTTAACTATTTATCTGGTGTTTGGCATTGGAAAATATATAATTTTTTTCCCAGTTTAACAAAATTTGTATTTAGGGTATAGTTGCTTAATCAATAATAATTTCTACTCTCACCTCCCCGTGGTGAACAATCTGAGATCTGGGTAACAAATCCCTTTGATGGTTTTGGGAACAGCTAGCGAAAGAGGGGGTGGGGAGAGTGTTTCCACTAAGCCGCTTTCTCCTTTTAACAAGAAGGAAGGGGAGGAATTCCCCAGATGGAATAAACGGTCGCATCCACAGTTCCTAGTCAGGTTGAACTACTTAATGAACACCTTATATGGGCTACTATGACATATTCGAAGCTCAGGCCTATATATGGAGCGGTTTATCCAGCTCACCGATCTTGGAGCTATGTCAGAGTCTGGTCCTCCAGGATGGGGTTTGTGCGTCGGGGTAACTTTCCTACCACGGAAAACTATGTTAGTTCCGTAATACCAATAAGCCTCGGATACGGATGGTTTTAATGTTGACCCCAGCAAAAAAAAAAAAAAAAACAAGGACAACGAATGTCTGATTTGTATAGTCGTTGTACAGACCAGACATTGTGCAGCCGAACAATTAGTGGAGACCCTAGATAGGCTAAGGGCTGATGTTTTGAGTTATCCAGGAAATGCGATGGGATTGAGAGGGCGTACGGAGAATTACATCATATGATATCTACCACGGGCCGCTATAAAGAACGGGGTCAGCGGCTATTTGGATGCGGTTTTGTGATACGGGGAAGACTTAGGCAAGAAGTCTTAGGCTTCCGCAGTTTCAGCGAGCGCTTGGTCACAATCCGCATCAAAATGAAATTCATGAACATCTCACTGATCTGTGTTCACACCCCCACGAAAAGAAGGATGAACCAAGGACAAGTTCGATGACCTTCTGGAGAACGCGTATACGATACGTGCGCGAAGTACGGCATCAAAACAATTCTGGGTGACTTCAATTCAGATGAGAAGTTACTAGGGTGCTTTAAAAGAAAGATTCTTCAAGTGATTTTTGGTCCTGTGTGTACGAAGGAGTATGGAGAAGAAGATTCAATGACGAAGCTGAAAATACAGCTGCTGAGATGGCTGGGTCACGTGGAGCGTATGGACACCAACGCACCAGCTCGACGAGTCTTCGAGTCCATTCCTGATGGTATACGCAGCATTCGAAGACCCCCCAATAGATGGCGCTCACAAGTGGAAAATGACCTCAGCCAACTTGCGGTGTGAAATTGGAAGCGATTAGCTAGGAACATGAGCTGGCCTGAGAGACTTGTTGGTTGAGGCCAAAGTCCATTTTGAACTGTGAACGCCATCAAAAGTAAATAAGTTAATCAATTATTCAACTGTAGATATATTAAACCAAAATCGGAAAAATCTCAATTTGTATTCTTATAACATAATTTATTGTGTTAATAAAGCTTCAACCACTTTTTGAACGTCATAAATGAGTCTGTTAATGTATGAAGGTTATAACAAGATATTGCTTTTACAAGAGTTGAAACCAAAATTCAAATTGAAGCCAAATCGAAATGAAATCAAAAGATAAAACAACAGCGCGTACTCCTATTTCATATTACGGACACAACAAATGTTGTTTTCGAGATTCATTTTGAACGCATATTAAAATTTGATAATGGCGCCCAACGTGAGGCTCAACAACTATCAAAGATTGGTCAAAGTGCCTCTCTCATAACATAGATGAAATACCACACCTTGAAGTAGTTTACAGACATTGCAAGAAAAATGCAGAGAAGAAGTAAGCTCAACTTAAAGCAGAGAGTACGGAGAGCATTGGTTGTTGGAAGAAATATCTGCACCGGCTGCTGATGTAAACCAAGCTTTAATCTATTTAGGGAATCAAATTGACCCTTTCGTAATGGCTAAGTATTTTTTTCACTCTCCATATCTGATCGTCAGTTTAGATTTTTTTTAGTTATTATCAATTACAACACTCGCATTGGATGTTTTCTCGTATAGCAAACATATATTTTTACACCACCCGAATTCGATTTAAAACTAAACAATTGTTTAATTTCCTGTACATATATTAACTTACTTACATTTCATATTCAAAAATTAAATTTTTTTTCATCACTCATTTTAAATAATTTTAATAAACACTTGTACCACTTAACAGAAAGAACCGGGAACTTTGTATAAAAGGCTGGTTGCAGAAAAACCTGAACAAAACAGGTATGTTATCGGTTAAACCGTTAATGCTGAATATGCTAACATTTTGGGAAACAAACAATTCAATGAGGAATACAGATTTAAACACAATTTGGCTTTATTTCCATTTCCAAACCGAAATAATGCCAAATTTATTTGGCATTATTTCGGTTAATTTAATTTGGCTTTATTTCATTTTGAAAACGAATTACCGCCAAATTTTGTAGTTAAACAAATTTGGCGATTTTTCCATTCCTTTTTTGGCATTATTTCGTTTTAGTAATCGAAATAAAGCCAAATTGGTATTATTTCGTTTTTCGAAACGAATTTAAGATTTGCTGTTATTTCTTTTGGTATTATTTCACGTCACCCATACATAATGGCATAACCAAAGAGGACTATGCATGGAATTATGTGCTTTTAATGTGCTCTATTCGCCATTTGTGTGCTTTTTTATATTTTTTGTATTAAAAGTTGTGCTTTTTTTGTTTATGATCCGATCTTAATGAAATAGAGACCAAAATTTTATTTAAATTCTGTACTAATTATGTGCGATATGAAACACTAATTACACCGAAAGATGATATATCATCAATCATCTTTCGGTGTCCTTTTATCCCCAATAATACAATGCTATATTAAACTTATACCATTTAAACCTTCTCCGTACCATCGTAACTTGTAAGTTATATTTGTTTTGGTTTGAACCTTGAAATCTTGTTTACTAGATTGCATGTATAGATGCCATAAAGGTCAAGCAAAATTAGAAAGTGTTTCTTGTTACATCATTAAACCAAACACATTTTCCTTCTCTATCGACTTCATACTGATTATAATGATCCAGAGTATTGACAAAGTGACCAATCAGCAACAGACACCATTAAAGGAAAGTAAAGCTGAAATAAAAAGGCTAATTAAAATCCTCACTTTATACTAATATCAAAGTGTTCAAAAGTCTAATGGAATGGAAGTGTATATAGTAATTATGTTCTTAATGTTTTTGTTTTTTGTTTTGTAAATATAATTGCAAGCGTCTTACCATAAAAATGCAAACAAAAATATACCTAATAAAAAGATAAAACTGCTTTTAAAAAGCCATTGAGTGTTATTTCGATGTTGTTGTGAAAAGCTTAATTTCTTTGACGAAAATTAGGTGCTGTCTGTATCTTTAGGTACCTAGCTTGATATTGTACTAATTTCTTGGTACTCCATCGTACATCAAAAACCAAACAACCATCTTAAGACGGAAACGGAAGGTAAAATTAACAAAAGAAAAACAAAAGATAAAATCAAGTAATTTGGCGTTGAATGAAGTCGTTTGTTGCAAGGATATTCGTCGTATTGTAAGCCACAATATAGCTTGCCATTGTAAACATAATGACGAATCTCATAACATTTAGTTAACTTTTTTTTTTTTTTTTTGTTTTATTTGCTCACTCGAACCTCATAACCTAAATGTTAAATGTGAAGGCAGAAGAGGAAGAATGAAGGATGAAATCTAACGATCCTTGCGTTGATATATTTTGGAGCCAAATAAACCTGTTTTCTGTGGCCAAATGGCGGTTGTTTTAATGTATAGAACCATCTTATGAGTATAAAAGTCTATGGCAACACAAACGAAATGAAACGACCCGACGGAGGTAAAGCGGAAGGAGTCAATGAAGGAAGCAAAAAAAAAAAAAAAACTGCAACTCAACAAGGACTATAGACAACAACAATCTAGTACAAAATAAAAATTTAAAAAAAATAAAGAAAAATAAATACGGAGGAGCTGAGTATATTTTGAAGACAAGAAAAATTGTTTGTTTGTGTGTCTTTTATACTTCGTTCGTGGTCCTTTATTCAGAACACAGAAGTATAGAAGATTTGTTGTCTTTTTTACTTCATCTTCTTCTGAAGAAGACAAGAAGAAGAAGAAACAGCCAGCTCTTTGCTTACGAGCTTGAGCTCACTATATTGGCTATGTGTGCAATGTATATGGCTGCACTTCCTGTTTGCGTTCGTGTTCCGGTGCTCGGCGATGCTCCCGGTTCCGTCTTGTATGGATGGTGTACTTTTCTTGTAGATATACTTACTCGTATACGTTGCTATATACTTTTTTAATTAAATTTATTGTTTTTCTCGTAAGGATTATTCATTTAAACAATAAAAGAGAGAGAAAATGAAAATAAAAAAAAAAAAAAAAACATGCAACTATACCAAAGTCTGTGACTAAAAGATAGCTCAAGAAGAGAAATCACTTTTTCGTTAAACTATATTATAAGTTTTCTTTTGTGAAACGGTACACGGTACTATGACTACAACGGCAACGCACGGTTAAAAAAAAAAAAACACTGAACGCTAGAAAAAGGATTGCAAGGACTTACTATTTATGGATGACATTGTGGCTTTTTTTGGCTTCAATCAGAATACGTCGTCACACAGTTGAAGATTTTTTTTTTATTATTTGTATTTTCGGTTATAACTGCTGCTGCTTCTGAGTGGAACAAGTCATGCTTAGAAAATGGAATTTTTAGTTTTTGTTTCTTTTATTATTGTCTTTCAGAACTAAAAGAAAAATTGACATAACAGACAATTGGTTTATAATTTTAGTGCTTTTAAGAATTTTGAGAATTTATTTGGAAATGAAAACGCAAATGTCTTTCGAAACAGAATTCAAAAAAGGTTTTGTTTCATAGATGTTATGTGAGGATGGAATTCGGTTAGTGTCCGCAGCTTTCACAAATTTTGTCAGTAATTATTGGCTAAAAGCAACAGATCATAATGAGATGTATAAAATTATAGAATATAACTGTACCAGGTAGAATTTCTCTCGTAGAGAAATAATTGCGCAAAATTATAGTCAGCCTATATTTAAGGATTTAACGTGACACTCCTTAACTTAATTTTCACTTTACACCAGATCTCTAGCTTTTACGCAATATAAACACTTTCTGAAGTACTGATAACTAATGCCACACTTAATCCAGTTCTTTAAGAATTTTTTGCTGAACACACCTTAAACAGTGACAGATCGTCCAGAAAACAAAGCAAACACACCTTTGCACCTTTCGCAAAATGTCATCAACGGGAATGTCAATAAATGAAAACAAAGTTATATTTAATTTTTTAAAAGTCGAGCAATAATAAATATCGGTAAATATTCGATTAAATCAATCTGAATATAATTAACATATTAACCAAATAAATGTGTGTGCCAACTGCCGGGTAAACATAAAAATAAATACAAAAATTGTAGCTACAAATTGTAGCCCAACAAATGTGTCTGTTTGCTGTTAGTGTTGAAAAACAGAATCATTTCACAAATTATAATAAAGGATCAGTTCGATCAGTTTTTATTTAGATGATTTTCTTTTAAACAAAATTTCGGAATCATCAGACAAAATTTTTTTCACTTGGACAATTTTTTTCCGGTTCTGCTACCTCAATGTTTCCCATCAAGAAGAGAACTGTAGACTTTTCAAATCATCTTAAATAAAATTCATCGTCGATTCGTTCAGACTTAGATTTATATTCTTTGGGCTTCCCAAAAAGCTCAAAATCATCAAGCAAATCCTTCCCGAAAACATTTTGTAAAATAATTTTTATAGAATATGACAGATTGACGGAATTCATAAAGCAAGTGTGACACTAACAAAATTAAAATAGTTTTTTTATGATTTTAATTTTGATGCAAGTCTTTAAAGATAAAGTGTAGTTTAACTTGTCTATAATTGCCAAAACTTAAATTTCAGCCTAGTGTCGAACTAAATTTTCTTTAGTTTCGAGTTAACTTGACTATAATTTTGCGCCAATGTAGTTAACAGAGATTGAACATAAGATCTGAGTTCAAGTTGATTTGAGCTTGAAGTATCAGGTGATTGCGGAAGGGCTGTTTGATTTAGTTTTTTTTTTACCAGATAAAGAACTGAAGAAATGAACAGAGCTTAAGCTTAGTGAAGTAGAATTTTTCATACAACTGTCACTTTCATTCAAGTATTGAAATTTTTTATAACGATTGGTATCTCAATTCCTTAAGTTCGTAAAGTTTTAGTGAAATTCAAACCTTGTTTTTTGCTTTATGCCCACAAACTAACCGAAGTCTTGAAACTAATTATCTCTTGTTTTTAAGGAAAATCAAAGAATTATGAAAAATTTATTTATAAATATGTTACTTACTTACTTAAGATGGCGATTATAGTCCAGGATGTTCATGCTTTCAATTTTACACCGCAAGTGGTCTGAGATCGTTTTCCACTTGTGTGCTCCATCTATTGGGGGTCTTCCAATGCTGCGTACCCCATCAGGAATGGACTCGTCGTGCTGATCCGTTGGTGTTCATACGCTCCACGTGACCAAGCCATCTCAGTCGCTGTATTTTCAGCCTCTTGGCCAGGTTAATATCGCTGTATAGCGCGTATAGCTCGTCATTGAATCTTCTTCTCCATACTCCTTCGATAAGATGGCCAACTTTATAGAAGTTAATGGGGGACAGAGTGGACATGTAGGTTGAGATTGGTTTGTGAGTGTGAATAAAGAACGACTACGTCGTACAAACTTGCTATTAAATGCTTCAACTTTTCAAGCAATTATTTTACACAAAATTATTTCCTAAATTTGGTTCAACAGTTATGCTTTTAATTTTCAGGTATTGCAATATATTTTACAAATTTTTTTTTTTGCCAAAATCGTGGATCCAATTTTTAAAAAATCGATTTTTTTACAACTTTTTGAAATATTTTGTTTTTAATTCTTTTAATGTTAATTTTAGGAACCTAATAACTTTAAATTTGTATTTCTTATTTATTTTTTCAACAATAACCCTCATTTCATTAGTGGGTATTGCCTTTCCGAATATCTAATAATCTTAGTTAAAATTATCAAATATCTCAGTAAGAGCAGATTTCAGTGTTCCTGGAAGGACAGATCTCCTCCTTATCATTTTTTCCAGCACATCCCAAACATATGTTCGATGAAATTCAATTTCCACTTTTTTAAGAAGTGGCTTACGTATCTAGAAATCGTGGGAAGCATTGTCCTGCTGTATAAAAAAATTCCCTTCATTCCAACAAATGGTGCGAATGGAACCACACATTCCTCATAAGAATGTTGCTGATTTCCAAGCTGAACCTTACCGATACTCATACGATGCACAGCTCGGTTTCTCCGCACACGAAAATTGCTGGCCTTTCCCAAAACTGAACCGATACTGATTAGTGTAGAGTTCTTTTCACAAATGAGTCCAGGTTTTATCCACGCTCACCAGATGGACTCAGCAGATCGTGGATAAGTATTCTCTTCACTTCTTGAGCAACAGTAGCCCAGAGGTAACGTTCCTGGAGAGGTTCTATCATGGTGTGGGTGGGTAAATTCTTTCGTGTGGAAAAACCGAACTGTTTATAGTGGTATATGATCAGTAAACTATAGTTTCAGTGACAACAACATTCTTGCGGAATATCTGGTTCGATAAGCACCGTTTATTGGAGATAACTCCTTGCTGAAGCAGGACAATCCTAGACTAAACGAATTGGAAATCAATTTGATCTCTTGATCTGCTTTGATGGGCATAGGGATGGGGTGATTTGGACGATACAGTATACAGACCGACTAACAGGGGATTACAACTGCATTTGGGGGACAGTCCCCCTCAATGGGGGACGGTTGGCCGCTTTATGCAAAGTAAACCATTTTTTCATGGACTTAATGCCATAAAAAGCTAATTTGAATCAATAATTCAACAAGTCCATTAAATTAATGCTAAGTCTTCTACTGATTGAAATAATTTTTATTGACTATTTAATATTTTCAATGTAAGTATATAGAATTCGTGTTATAACAAAAACATAGTTTTCCATTTTAGATTAATGTATTTTTTTCCTTTTGAAAAAAACTTTTTTTGTGTGTCTATTTTATTTTGTCACTGTTTCCAGTAGAACTCATGAATTTAACCGGGTAACCGGTTCTACAACTACCCGGAGACCCGGGTCCAAAAATGTCCGGGTATTACCCGAGTAATCGGATTCGGATACCCGAGACATTCGAGGAAGCCGGGTAGCCTCACATAATTTCCTACACGGGTAATACCTGGGATTTGAGGTACCCGTGTGGGTCTACCACATTTTTTTTCCTGAACACACATTGATCTGTTTGTCTTCTCTTCATAACCGTCACAGCTCTTTCTTACTTGTCCATTTATTCTTTTTAATATTCGAACTGCTTTGACTTTTGATTAATTTTCTTTCTTTGAATTTATCAAGTACTCGACCCTGCCATGCTTTTTTTTGTGCTTTTTGATTTTCTTTCGCCATACCAGTGTCCATGTTTCCACTGTCCAGTGAACTTTTGTCGCTTAGTGCAGGAACGCTTTGGAATAGTGTTATTGATTTTGGTGTATCATTATTTGCTTCTTACGACAAGGAGTGGTTTTCCTAATGTTCACTCATTGCATATACTGTTGTATGTTTTGTTTTATACCGATAAAGTGCAATCGTACAAGGAACTATTAACGGGAGTGAACCACCGGCCATTTAATTCCTTCTTTCCAGTGAGCAGTTTCTTTACTGATTTCTCTGGTACGTCTGTAAGGTTGGCGTCCCTCAAAAAGTTTCGCCCTCTGCTCTTTGCATTATTCTCATGTTGTATCTGCAAAACGAAATCGTCATAAAATTATACAACTGTCAAAATTAGAAATTAACTTCCCCATTTCTGTTACTTTCCTGACCTACAACCATATCAACGTGTATCTATACCCAAATCTCTTTTCAGTATAATTTAATCCCTCAGCCATAACAACAGATCTAAATGTTTACACTGATGCTTATGGTTAGCATATTAGGCTTTTAGAACTCTGCAAATAGAGCTCTTCAATGAACATCACCATTTGTGTAAACTTTTATTTCCATATATAGATCCAAAATCCCAAATAAAAAGATGTTAAAACTAAGGAGCCCATAGTCTTTTCTATTTATCTATATATCCATTGGTATGTTAGGTACTAATTCCTTATGACAATTCGATTTGTCAAGGAAATTGCATGGAATTTCAAAACGGATTTGCCGATAACAATCATTTGAATAGGCATTGTATGAGTAGCTTGCAACTCTCATCTTCTTCCTTCATTGTCCTTATATTATACACCAAATCCAGCTGCCATATATGCCATGTTTTCACCAGATGCCAATTGTGTGATTCCAACTGAATACCGAATGATGTCACATACCAAAGCACAGTCACGTATTCGTCTACGCCATATTCCAAATTATACCCAATTTCCAATAACCTTACAGTCAATAACTAGAATCAGACAATTTTACATTTTTTTTTTTTTTTTGTGAGTCCTTCTTCATTCTTCCTGTGTGTCTTCGTCTTCTTATATAGAGGTTCTCCTTGATTTCTTATCCCCACAACCCAACCAACCAACTTGGGGACTCTCTCATCTCTACAATCAATTCCAACAAAACGTTCCTGATGCATAGTGACGGCAGCGTTTCGATGGGGCATTTTGTAGAAATTCTGGGCCATCTCGTCCTGGTATACTCTTGCTGATGTTGCTCCTTCTGCTTCGGCTATGCTGTTCTCCAGTTATAGTGCCATGGTTTTATTATTATTTCCAAAATTGGTTGGTTTATTCTTCAGACAATTACATCTGAAAATCGATCGGAATCGGCCATGGATGTTTTGATCTATAGGATACTCAAAACGGAAGCAACTAAAGGTAGCAAGAAATATTTTATGGAAAACTCGCAAATCACAATATTTAATAATTTAAACTGTTTTTTTTTTTTTTTATTCGAAAATAAAAGGACAAGTTAAGGGATTTACTTGTTTCCGCGCCGCGCCATGGCTGGTCTGGCTGTGAGTCACGTAAATCTATTTGATTCTGAATTATTTCATCTCTATTCTAGTGACGCAGGGTTAAACCTGCACCCAGGAGTCTTACTATCTCTCACCTCCCATAACAAGTGGAAGAGACTATAGTTCCTGTGTTTAACCGGCACCAATACTGTACCCTCTCTATCATAAAATAAAATGGCAAAATTACTCTTCATAAATTTTCCGTGCTTTTTAATCGCACATTCCCATGGGCAACATAAAAAATTGACACTTTGCGAATTACGACATGACACGGAAGGTTTCATATTTTCCGCTCGTTTCACTTATTCCTTGTTGTGTCGACAAATGACGGTGACGGTGACGACGACAAGGACCACCCACGAGAAGCGAATAGTGACATGACCAACGACGAAGAAGACAACGACCAAGTGAAGTAAAGACACTCCAAAGTGTCCTTTTTGGACATTTGATGAAAGTGCTAGTGCATAAAAAAAATGGTTAGCATATCTTCTGGAACTATATAAGACTGTTAGAAATTTTATGAAAAATAATACCATTTTTATAGTACTAAAAATCTTTAAAGAAAAATCTCAAGACTCTTAAGAATTTGCATAGAATTTTAATCAAAAATGGAACTGTAAATATATAAAAAGTTTATCGCATTAAAATGTCTTAAATATGAAGACGGATTTCAAAATGTCATGTAGGGGTATTGAAATAAGTATTAAGCACAAAAGTTTCCTTTTATCTTGATACTTAAACGTTTTCAAGAACCTTAACTCTATATTGAGGTTGACCCCATTGGTTGATTTTTGGTGGTATCTACAAGTTATAGAAAAATATCGGAGAAAGTGTGGCTACCATTATGGGGTGACAGTGGACGCAGGAATCTTTAAGAAAGGGGCTCACAGCTCCATCAGACAGGCCGAGGAACCAAGCTAACCCGATTTATTCCGAGTCGAGGTTCAAGAAGCAAATAAAAAACCGTCATCTGTTCCTGCCGCCTATAGGAACTTGGTCTTACAATTTTTGGATTGCGCATATATTAACTTCTTAACGACGTACAAGTTCTGGAAGAATAAACTGCCTCAGATATGGTTGGATTTTTAGTTGACCACCCTTGGTACGATAAATGGACAACGAGCTTCATGCTTCATATAGCTTGACAGAACTTTTTTATAGAAGTTCTGTCAAGCAGATATCAACCTTTACTTCTGTCAAGCAGACATCGATGTCATTCAATGAAATTTCGATGTTATGGAACAGAAGATTCAAAAACTATATGATATCTACAGCGATGGTTTTTATAAACGTCATCGTTCGTTCCCCGATGATTGAGCCAAATGTGCCTTCCTTTCCGAATCTGGCATTGAAGTCACCCAGAATTATTTTGACGTCGTACTTCGGGCACATATTGTAGGTGTTCTCAAGGAGGTCGTAGAACTCGTCCTTGGTTGTATCCTCCTTCCCTTCTTGGGGGGCATGGACGTAGATCAGAGTGATGTTCTTAAATTTTGCTTTGATGCGGATTGTGACCAGGCGGTCACTGTAACTGCGGAAACCTAAGACTTCTTGCCTGAGTCTTCCCCTTATCACAAAACCACACCCAAATAGCCGCTGACCCCGCTCCTTATAACACTGTCCGTGGTATACGTCACACGATGTCATTTTTCTAACGAAAAAGCTCCATCTTGGGGGTAAATAAAATAACCTAAGTCACTCCCTACAACATCAGTGGCAAGTCCCGTCAAAATCTGTCAAGCATAGTTTCGGACCGAGCATATTTTTCTAGAAAAAAGCGACCTCAGCGTCATCAAGGGAGTAAATGAAATAGCCTTAGATCTGCGCTACAGCATTATCTTTCTGCCAGTGAAAGTCCTGTCAAAATCGGTCCAGCCGTTCTCGAGATTAGGACAAATAGACAGACAGATAGACAGACAGATAGACAGACAGATAGACAGACAGATAGACAGACAGATAGACAGACAGATAGACAGACAGATAGACAGACAGATAGACAGACAGATAGACAGACAGATAGACAGACAGATAGACAGACAGATAGACAGACAGATAGACAGACAGATAGACAGACAGATAGACAGACAGATAGACAGACAGATAGACAGACAGATAGACAGACAGATAGACAGACAGATAGACAGACAGATAGACAGACAGATAGACAGACAGATAGACAGACAGATAGACAGACAGATAGACAGACAGATAGACAGACAGATAGACAGACAGATAGACAGACAGATAGACAGACAGATAGACAGACAGATAGACAGACAGATAGACAGACAGATAGACAGACAGATAGACAGATAGATAGACAGACAGATAGACAGACAGATAGACAGACAGATAGACAGACAGATAGACAGACAGATAGACAGACAGATAGACAGACAGATAGACAGACAGATAGACAGACAGATAGACAGACAGATAGACAGACAGATAGACTTACAGAAAGACATACAAACAAGAATTTTAAAAAGGTGTGTTTTGTTATAAAGCCTGCTTTCGCGTGCAGTAAAATACTGTTATTTTGACATTTCAAACAGACACACCATTTTTATTTGTGTGTATAGATATTTTTTACCGTGTTTTAATAGAAAAACTTGTCGTGGCTGCTTTAATTTCAGCGTGGTAACATACATACAGTTAGATGCCCTAATATCTTTTTCGTCGCGTGGTTAAAACTTCAGATTATCAGCTATAGGTTGACTAACCGAATCTCTTGGTTATAATCCCCATTAATAAACTGGTTGAAGTAATCGGTCCAGATGTTAAACATAGAATGGATATCCACCAAAGTGTTGCCCTTTCATCCTTACCAGGTCAGTTATAAGAACGGTTGTTGGTGTTTTTCACACTTTTGTAAAAGTTTTGTACCTGATGGTTGTTTCTGCTTAAGAATATCGGAATTAGGAACTCTTCAACTTCTACATTTTCATCCCTTCTTTTGTCAACGTTCCACTAAGAAGGGGGATACCTTGTTTTCTTTTCACTTCACAGTAGGTATAAACATTACACAACCTCTAGGCCTGTATTTTGGCTGTTTTCTTTAGCAAATTTTAAGCCAGACGAAGGGCTTTTCGGTGAGGGCTGTAACCTGTGAGATAATTTGTCGATTATACAAACAAAAATATACATTACCTACTTCGTTGTTTTTATTTGGAAAAGTTATCAAACATAAATAGCCGTCTATTGAAGTTTTAAATAACTTTAGAAAGTAATAAAAAGTGTAATGAATTTATAAGAAAACGGTTGTTGAATTTTTTGGTATTGTATTTAAAAAAAAAATTTTATAACATAATTCATGTTACAATTCATGGCAGATTGGCATTCTTACAGACGTAATTGCAATTTTGTCATTTTGAAGCAACAAAAATGAACACAATAGCAAATGGGGTTTGTTCGTAGAATAGATAATGTTTTGCACGGTGGAGTGAAATAAGGTCCTCGTAATTAAGGCCCGTGGGTCTTAATTCCCACTTTTAAAGAAAAAAACACCCACGGACATTAATTCCTTTTCAAAGTGGCTATTATACCCTCCACAAAAAAGCATGAAATGCAGTTATATTAACAGTACTTTAAATATAACGTACATAAAGTTTCATCAAAGCCGTTTTTTAGAAAATGTTGAAAAACTAAGACTGTTATATGGGAATCACCCGTTATAGCCGGGCTAAAATGAAAATTCAAATTTCTGCTCTAGGAAATCAACAAAAAGTGCTATGTACGAAGTTGGAAGGCTGTAGGTCGGAGCGCAGTCAACCGCACATACGCACATACCCACATACGCACATCTGCACAGATATACCGATGGACGGCATGACGAAACCTACTTTTGTAGGCTTCACTAGTATCGTAATGCCAGATTTGGTAGAACCTCGAAATTTTTTTCACACGAAACCAATACCTTCCCTATTGAGCAAGTAAGAAATCTGCATTGGAATCTGCATCTAGAACTGTAAAACTAAGAACCAACCATATAAGCTCATGAGCATATTAAACAAATTTCATAAAAATTGGTGGAACATTACGAACGTACGAAAAAAATGTCAAATTAAGAAACTCCACCTTTCTAAATTTAATTCTCTATCAGCCCTATTAATATAAAACGCTTATTTCGTCTCTAATTCATGACTCAACTACACCGCGTGGCATAAGAGATAAGTCACGAGTTAAAATTTCTTATTAATAAAACAAAGTGAATCATGAAATAGTTAGCCCACATTCGCTAAGAAAATTCAACGAAAATCTACTACAATTATTTGTTTATGGTCTGTGAGCATGTTTCCACCTGAAGAAAGTTATGTGTTTCCACGTAAAGATTTATGAGTATGTTGTTTATCTCTTTGTATTTTGTATTTTCAAAATGCCGATAAATAAGTTTTGCGTTCGTATCGTATCGCTTTGCAGACAGATGAATGGAAATTCTTAAAAAAGGAAATACTAAATAATAATTTACTTGTTTGAAAAGTTTAAATTTAAAATCAAAATTTTCACCAGAAGTTAAGACCTTTTTAATGATTATAAGGACAAATCTTAATACGTCAGTGTCTCAGCAATCACTGAAGCGATTTACACAGTTCACATGCTGTTGGATAGAGGAAATATCAAACAAGGTGGTGGGGTCTATATTTCTGGACATATGTCCCTGGTTTGGCCAAAAAACGACAAAAAAGTTGCACTTCCTGAACTCAAATAAATAGTGCGAAAAATACACTTTTCAAATTATTTTTTTTTTTTTTTACAAAATAATAACAAAGAAGAAGAAAAAAGAAAAAAAAACCGAGAAAATGCATTTGCCTTTAATTTAACAAACATATTTTTGTTTAGTTTAAGTATGTATACGTATACCTTTTTATATACAAATTGCACTGCTCTTATATATTTTCGATGAAAAATTAAAACAAAACAAAATGACATTTTTCAATCTTACACCATCATCGCTAAACCACCTACTTGGGTGGTGTAACTTAACTCACATTCCAAAAAAGCTGTTCCGTGTTTATTAACAATGTTTTGACGTTAGTTCCGGAGTTAACGATAACTCATCGATAAATCGCGTTTATTAATAACGGTGTATAAATCTGGGCCGGGGTTAAAATTTTTAAGTTTGGGAGAGGAGAAGGTTTCAAAATTCAGTATTTTATAAATTTCTTGAAAACTTTTCCAAAATGACCTTTTTGAAAAAAATGAGGCAGAAATTGTTTGTATTTTATTTTTGGGCAAAACTATGAAAAATAATTCTATTAAAGTAAGTTCATGCTACCCCGTTTTAAATAATTTTTCTTGTAGATAAAGCTCAATAAGTAAGCCACAAAAAGAAAAGAAAAGTGGGGTAACAATTTGATACGTTTTTCTTGAAATTGATTGACGGTACGATGAAAAGCAATAACGCCAAACCAATTAACAAGCAAATAACAAAATTAGTGCAACTCATTTCAGCTTATAAATAGATAAGAAAATGATAAAATGTTGCTTCCGCCCTGGAGCATTTCAATGGACGCGAGCATTCTTTAAACACGATTATCTCCGTTGTTGCATTTTGGGGTTACGCTACTTTTGAGCTCACAGCCTCACATATTGTTCTCTAACTTTTTTTTTCAAAAAATTCAGTTTCTAACTTAGAAAAAAACAAAATTTTTAATATGATAGGCACCTACAGTTAATTTACATTTCCCGAAAATTGTATTCCTACCAACGACACCGACCTTTGCAAAATAATAATTAATTTTTTTTTTTTTTAATTTTGTCTCATAAATTATTTTACTTGGGTTTGGATATTTCAGTTTTTTTTCCATTTTTTCCACCATTGTAGATGTTAATTTGAATTACTTATATCTATACTATGTCAAAGCATTTTGAAAAGAACTTTGGGTTCTCATTGAGAGCTTATAGATTCTGTGACTTATTCACACAAAACCCTGACTTAAGGAATTCTAAAAAAGGAATTTTAGAACAGTCAAACTCTTCAGGCGCAGCGCCAATTTCCTCATCGGTCACTATTTCTCCAGTCCCTTCGAGGCGAGCAGCTTAAGTGTTAAACCAATTTGGTGTAAACGGTAAATTTACGACGGAGTTCAAGTTCAATCATGGACAACATTTTCCGTAAGAAAATTGTCACAAGGTTTCCATCATCTTTTAGAATGCTATAACCAAAGCTTGTCGATATGTACATGTTCATGTTTGTTAACTTTACAAATATCAATGAAAAAGTTATACCATTTTTTGATAGCGTGATTAATTTTGTGCCATCAATTCTTAACTCTATACGTTCCTACTTCTACGTCCTAAATGTTAATGGCAGACATCACCTATTTAATCAATAAAATCCCTTCTACTTGTTTTCATTAATACCACATTAAATTTATTAATGCTAAACATTTATATAATCTCAATAATAATAAATAATAATAATAATAATTAACCAGGCAAAGTCGTCCCTCCTAATACGCTTTTGTTTATTTTGCTCATGGTCGTATACCTATTTATGATTATATTATACGATATGCACTTGTCAAAGTTTCGACGTTAAACTAGTTCTGTTTCCGGTTTAACTTTCAACTAGACTCGTTAAAAACCCGGCCCAGTATTAAGTCACCTGTAAATGTATACAATTTGCATTCGAAATTTACACACAAGCCCTTTCGATGTCGAGGCTGTAGGATAGGCGTTAGCGTTATCCGTACCATTCCGGTTTGCATGTGGTAATTAAGTGCTGAAATTATTATAGTTAGTGGAGGTTGGTAAGAAGGGACAAGACTGAAACACGCTACAAAATACGAAAACGAATACAAGCAGCCAGTTAGTGGATTTGATAAGAATACCCAGCTGTGCGGCACCAGGACTATAGCAAGTGAAACTTATATTTTATATGGATGTAGTTATAGGAAATTGTACAGAGAGTCTCCTGGGCTTCTCATCCGAGAGATTAGTTTATGTCATCTGTTTCCGGTGCGACTTGTAAGCGATGAATTAAGCGAAAAACTTGATTTTAATATTTTCATTCATTAAAACAGAAAGACGACACACCAACCGCCGCATCAGCGACAGTGGCAGTGAGTATATTTGAAGCAAAAACTAAATAACTTGGTAGAGACCTACGCCGCCACGCCACCTAACCACCACTCATGCGAACATCGCATATATAGTAGTGTAATAAACGTTCCAAAGGATTCTCTGCCACTCCAACAAACTAGGATGGACTTCATTGAGTGTGTTCCATCATTGAAGATGCAATCATCGTGAAAAGCAATGAATTAAGGTAGCAGCAGCCATGATGCAGTTTCTATATACTATATAGTGTATCTACATACGTATAAATAGACAGACGCGGACCTGACATGGGTTAGCTGAAGCATTCAAGGTGAGTGCAAACTAGTTGGCATTTAAAGATGCCAACTTAGATGTAATCCCTTTTATTCGGAGATGGCATGTCTCTTAAGCACTCCACATGCAAAATATTTCCATAACGATGATCACGCCGAACAATGTTTAATGAGATGTTGATTGTGCCTAGAAAAAAAACTTTTGATTCTGCACCTCTACCTATAGCTCGCGGCTAGATACATGATGAAGATGCAAAAAAAAAAATAAAAAAACAGAAATGTAGTTTGCTTGTTTTGAAGGATAATTAAACTAGGTGGAAATACTTAAAATGCATGAAAACGTTATTACTGGAATAAATTCTAGCATTAAAGTTAAGCAAGTAAAATCCCGCAAATAGATCTGCTTATTCGCAGTATTTTCTGTTGGCAGTGTTCTTTTTTTATCGAGTCAATTCTGTTTTATGATGGGACATTAAATTTTGAACAATCACTTCGTAATAAAGAAAATATGAGTTCGATTAAGTATTGGATGGAAGTGATTCAAGGAAGCTTTAGTTTGACGAATAATTTGGTATATATGCATGGCACTCATATAACAAAAATGATTGAAATGGAACTTCTACCTTGAGCCACTAATAGAAGTTTTGCTTGACGTCAACAAAACCAGTGGTGGTAATTAAGTTTTTGAATTAATGAAACACTTTTGCATTTAAGGAATTCTGTTTTAATCTTAAGCTTACAAATTTAGGGTAAACAGCCGGTGAAATATAGTGCTATGACCTTAATTAAATTACCCGGCAATGAAGGGGTGCTTAACAACTCCAACGATGAGATAGAAGGGAAAGAATTATCTTGATGGAATTACCGGTCAAGTTTAAGATAGGACGAACTACTTGTTGAACACCTTATATTGGGTACTGTGATACACTCGGAACTTCATCATATATAAATGGATAATCATAATGTGGAGGACCCAATCTATGGACATTAAATTCTTATGTCATGTGGAGAAGCGTATTTGTGGGTCATAGGAAAAATCAATCGATACGAAATTACATGAAGTATTCAAAATAATTTTAAGTATGGGTAGGTAGAAATGGCGGCTATTCTGCTAGAATAAAAACCCAATTAGCGCTGGGTGCGCCGTTTTGATACCATAAACTCATGAGACCTATCATTATGTGGAGGTTGGGATAGCATTTTGATGACTATGGTGTATTAAGGTGTGGATTTGTGTTGCTTGGAGATGATGCCTTTATTACCATTTACCATACGAAAAAAAGAGATCCCCGGGCACCTCAGCCAAGGTAATTGGCCCATACCCCCACCGGGCTGTTAGGTCCGATATGTCTGTCTTCGCCAAAAACCTAAACAGGCAGAGTGCTTATGGTAGAACCAGTTTTCCCGTGAGATCGATTCGGTTTAGGGAAAGACATGATTTTCGCTGTAGACACAACCCGCCTACACGTCTAAAGACGTGGTTCCTGCGGAAATCATGTAGCTCTCTTGATCCGTTTTGTCGGCCCATGGAAAAGGTGAGATATTGGTACGGTGAGTTATGTTATAAGGTTTGAAATTGTTTTGCTTGGGAGTAAATCCCTTAGTTACCAACTTCCATATGGAAAACAAGAGATCCTCGAATACCTCACATAAGGGAAGTGGCCCATTTCCCCCACCAGACTTTATGCCAGGCTGCTAGCTCCAATATGGTTGTCTTCGCTAAAAACCTAAACAGGCAGAGTGCTGGGTGGCTTAGGGTAGAACCAGTTTACCCGTAATATCGATTCGGTTTAGGGAAAGACATGATTTCCGCCGTAGACACAACCCGCCTACCCGGCTAAAGACGTGGTTCCTGCGGAAATCATGTAGCTCTCTTGATCCGTTTTGTCGGCCCATGGAAAAGGTAAGATATTGGTACGGTGAGTTATGTTATTAAGTTTGAAATTGTTTTGCTTGGGAGTGAATCCCTTAGTTACCAACTTCCATATGGAAAACAAGAGATCCTCGAATACCTCACATAAGGGAAGTGGCCCATTTCCCCCACCAGGCCTTATGCCAGGCTGCTAGCTCCTATATGGTTGTCTTCGCTAAAAACCTAAACAGGCAGGGTGCTGGATGACTTAGGGTAGGACTATATTCCCGTGAGATCATTTCGATTTAGGGAAAAACATGACATCCGCAGTAGATTTAGATTGCCTACACGACTAAAGAAAAGGTTCCTGCAGAAATCATGTAGTTCTCTTGATTTGTTTTGTCTACCCATAGAAGAAATGAGATATTGATACGGTTTGTTACGTTTTATAGCCATTTAGTTGCATTCAAAAAGCCAATGAGGTTACCTATGATCACAACGGAAAGTTTTCTAAGGTTGTCAATAAAGTACTGACCGAATAATTGGCATCTTGGATTAGCCAAGACAGGGCAGCAGCAGAGATAGTGGGTCACTGTTTCCTTTTAAGTATAAATAGAAGAGATTTTTGAATAATTAAGTAAGTCTAGTTTTAAAACTCAACACGAGTCATATTTATTTGCGGCTGGAAAGCTCAGTATATGATACTCCTCCAATATCGTGCATTTTAATGCTCGGACAAATAAGCGGCTTTTCTAGCTAAGAATCGTCGGCTTTGTCCCTTTGAACTTTTACAAAATAGTATCTTTCTCATAACAGTTTTGTTTTATTTGAGAATGTTAAGTTTTATTTTCAGTGTGAGAACGAAATGGAAGAATGACAATAATTTTGGAGTTAAAAAAAAAAACTATCGGATATTCATTATAAAATACCTGTTTACGAGGAAGTCTCTCGTCAACTACTCAAATAACTGGCAAATTTCTTCCCATAATGCGAAGGGCATCCAAGCCAGATTTAGAGTTATTTGTTTGCATCGAAGGCTGTGAGCATTTATCTAATTCTAGTTCGATTCCCAACTAACAATTTTACTTGTGTAAGGTCCAATTTCAAAAAATAAGTAAGCTATTATTTCTTTAGTGTTGTCATAAGGCTTATTTATAGATGTTAACTGTTTTTTATTGAATATTTTAAATAATAGCTTCCTTAAAGCATTTAACAGAAAATTCTCGCAAGCCATACGGAGAGACGATAAAATCGCTTTTTATAAGGTCGCTGTAAGGTTTGTCAATGTTAGTCAGATAAAATCTAAATGTAAAGGCTTGTATAAAGCTTTATAATCGAAATCAATGAAAAGGCTTGTTAACCGAAGCAATTCGAAAAGTCAAAATAATTAGCTAATTAGGTCCTCTGCCAGCGCAATTGATTTATCATTTCTGACTAATTTTTTGTTCCTTGTTGGCGGATTGAAATGACGAAAAATAATTACTGTTGCTAAAGCTGCCATATCTAATAAGTTATAAAACATAGCCATAGGCCAGCGATTAGTTTGGCGTGAACAGGAATAAATTGACACCATTTGGTCGAATACATCAACTCCAACTTTTGTGTGGTTGTAATCCAGTATCATGTCCGGCTTATTCTGAGAGCCCAAAACTTCCTTATTTCGATTGTGCTGTGTTGATAGTAAAACAATTTGTTTATTTGATTTCAACACATAAGAAACTAATCGGAAAATCCAAAAATCGATGAATGAACAATACGATACTGTTTTTTATTATTTATTGACAACAAATGGGTTTGGTACATCTCTTTTATTTTCCTGATTGTGCCAAGGATTGTTATTTTCTTATTCAGCAATTTCAAAGCCAAGTTTACGGTAGTCAAAAATTGTCTACTGTTAGGTTACGACCAGTGCGAAAATATCTTGGCATCAGAGACATCACCACGTCGTATACACGGCCAAGCCTTGCACTTCCGTCATAACTGCCGGTGTATATCGAACTTTTTAATGGGTACCCCGTTGTACTCTCATTGAGCTACCAGAACTTCATCCCATATTTGGAAGGCTTGCTTAGCATTTATTGCCGAAACTTACAGCAACCACGGAAGGCTTTTCATCTGCTCATCGATAGTAAGATGTTCAGAAGGAATGTAGTTTGTTGACAAAGTCTGGTTCAATACGCTAAAAAGAATTTCAACAGGCTGAAGAATATTTCTTCGGCGACCAATTGAATCATCGAAACGAAGGAGCTTCTCAAAACGTGAACAAGACATTACAGCTCGAAGAATTGGATGTCCCTTGACGAAGTTCCATAGGGTACGTAAAAGACGGTGGCCATCTCATCTCAATGCTCCAATATACAATAAAACTCCAAAATACGCTTTGAGTTCGTTCATTGAATAGGGCTTCCAAACACGTTGCGATTGTCGGTTCACATTCCATTTGGTGTAAACATCATTAGCCTTTTCGTTTGTCCATTTAATTATCTCACATTTAATTTCGTTGTTGATAATGCGATTGAAAATTGCGAGAAGAGACTCATTTTTCAAACTGGCCACAGGGCCAATAGTTCCACCATATCTAAATACATTACTACCTTGGAAACGAGACAAAACTGCTGCCTCCGGCTCATTCATACATTTTCGACCACTGATCGCAAGAAAATACTCTTTAGACGCCGACGTCGACGGTTCTTGTTCATGCTCATATCCAAATTCATCTGGTTCAGGCAAATCTTTTAATGGTCCTAAGGCCTCTTTGCCGCAGCTTCATCAACATCTTCCAAATCCGCTAAAGAATCAAACCATATAATTATACAACATTCACCGGCTGAACAATTGTTTCAAATTAAATTTTACAAAAGCATTAATGGCTGCATTCAAGCAAACTAAAGTGTCGACCATCGAAATATCATAGAACATTATTCAAATATACCCTTTAACTCTGCTTTAGCTTGAAAATATTAATTCAACTACCTAATATAATAATCCTATTAAAATAATCCAACATTATGCGATGAACCACAAATTAGGTTGTATCTTTGTTTGTTCAATGGCTCCGTGCCAATTTCGGTATAGACTTAGTTGGGTAGGTATTTAAATGCATATTGTCAATATTTTTACTCAGATAAAATATTCAATGCAATGCAGTTGATATAAATTTCATTAATAGTAACTCAATAAACCATACAAAATTCCGAAACATCCTAATTGGTTCTAACACAATCCTTAAAAACAACCCTCCAGTCAAGTGTGAAGTGAAAGCAATGCAATTGCTTTGGCCTATAGGGAGACTTATATACCAAAATGAAACTGCATAGTTCACATTCATGGAAGTTCAAGATCCTTTATATCATCCTAACTACAAAGTAACCCTAAATTTCGAATTGCTGATGGAGCTCTTGGTTATATATACCTAACTCATGCCCGTCATATTGAACTTAGAATACTCCTTGAATCTTCAAACTGATAATTGCTATGAATGTCAAGTTAAATTTCAGATTATTTCTGACATAATGCATTTTTCATAAGCAATATCCTTCGAAGGAGCCGGCAGAACGCAATGAAAAGTGAGGTGACAGAGAGGAAGAACAAATCCTTTCTTATCATCCTCAATTGCACATTAGGGTATATTCTAAGGAAGGAGTGCCCATACAGAATGTCACTCCGTTGTCTATGATCTACTTTTCTTAATCAGCCATATAACCCTTGTATCCAATGACACATCATATGACAGCAAATTGTGGTTTTAGGGAATAGCTTAGAGTTTGGTTAGGGGCTAAAAAGACACATATTGCAGGATTATGCCTCGCCCTTTGGATCTTGAACGACCAACGGCCAACGAGAAACGACAACGCACAAAACACCGAACCGGACAGGACACATGTTTTCTTCTTTGTTCAAATATTCTATTCCCTATATACGAGATTATATTCGACCCTCATAGATAAATTGATACATATTCACTGTCAAATGTGTGCCTTCAGTTAACACCTGTTAACCTCAATCGTTTTGGCTAAATCCAACAAGGCAAGGTGAATTCCCAGACAAAATAATCAAATCCCATTCAGGATATACTAATGTCAAGGGGATGAGAAGTTTGGGTTTGAATAATTCCGAAGGATGAAGAAAATCCTCCTCGAAATATTTCTGAAAAAAAAAAAAAATATCTATATCTCTACGTACAACATTTCTAAGTTTTATCAAAGTGAAATAAACGAAAAAAAAGAAAAATAAAAGTCCTTTTTATGTGACATAAGGTGTGTGGTAAGTCGGTTATAGTCTGCTGTTGTCGTTGTCGGTGATTATATTTGTCTGACATCAAACTCAACTAATTCAGAAAATGAAGCTCTTGAAAAGTTTTACACCAACACAAGTTGTTGTTGTTGGCACTTCATTATAATTTCATTAATAAGGACTTCTGTTCATTGCGAAATATATATAATTCCAAGCGGAATTCGTACTTTACAAGTCGAAGTCGGATTTGTGTTTGCTTAACAAAAGTAAAGATGGTTTCTTATTCAGTTTTTTTTATTTAAAGATGGTGTCGTCATAAAGGAATGGTTTTCATTTCCTATGGTTAACATTAAATGTATTACTGATTTTGATAGCAATGTTGTTGAAGTTCTTTTATGAGGATAAATGAGAAGAATGGTTAAGCGAACAAGTACATATTTACAAATATTTATTAATATGGATGTCGAAAAATCGATGAAAGTTCTTTGTTCCAATTTTGATGTTTTTCCAACTTTTTTGTTATTCGAAATTAGAAACTCGTTGATTAGATCACTTGTTCTGTTTCTATAGAATTTTTTTTTTTGCTTATTTCCCTTTATGAGCTTTTGGTTTGAGAAGGTATTCACCTTAAACATTCTAAGGATGTTTCGAAGAAATTTATTCAAAAAAATATTGAGTTTTTTGTGACAGATGCGGTCACTTTCCATAACCTATATTCATACAGTTGTACCTTAGTCTATACATTCGGGGGGAATAAAATCAGCTTGGTCTTCGTACTGTAGACGTAAACTCAGCTTTGGAGTTGCAAATAAGGCAATTAACATCACCAAACCGTCTTTTAGGAGAACATAAGATTCCAAGATATTTAGAAAATTATTCATCGCTTTCACTTGCTGTTCCGCAAAGTGAACTTGAGTTGAGGATCTTCATTTTTCCGTTGTTGATTCTCTTAGCCCGACTTTATTAACTAACTTTCTAAATTGGCCCACCATTTGGCATACAAAACTCTAGAAAAATACCTCCAATAACCATAACCAGAAATAGCAATGGCGATGTAAGTAAACACCCTTGTGGAACTTCACTATGATTTTCGAAATCCTCATATTATATATTTTTGGTATGAAAGACTTTTGACAATAGTGACAAGTTGGACACACATATGTGTATATAGAGAAGCGTTAACTATATAACCTACTATCGTGAAGCTATCGAGGGTGATCAAGAGGGGATCGTGGGCAATGCATTATGCAGGATAGAGCCGGTAATATTATTCGAGAATAGAATTTAAATGTTCTTTGATTCATTTTAAGATTATTTTCGCCAGTAAATTTTCCATCGCATTTACTGATGCAATATTGAATTTTTTCGGTAACATAACGATCATTCCTTTTTCAAAGGAAAATTATTTTACTTTCCGTCTAATCCTACAGTTTTTTTGTTTTTTTGTTTTAGTTGGTGCTAAGGACAGTGGCTGCTCGAGGGTCTGACATAATAAATCGATGTTTTCGATATGCTTCTTCAGCCGGATGAATCCTTAGCTTGCTGTCTACAATTTTGCACATCAAATGGGCAGAGATATTCTTAAAGCTGAATACTATATTAGATATGGAGCCTTTGCCTATATTTCTCGTATTTCTAGGTTTGGGGTTAAATACTCTACGGACTGGAGGATGAATGTTCATTCGCTCTAAATCTCCCAGCCAACTAACTGTTGGACACAATACCTCTACCACATAGATTTGTTGTAATCTCCTTCGCAAAGTTTTTGTTTCAGAAAAGGTCCATGCTTCTACAGCAGAACCGGGATGTTGAGTGTTTTGTAAAATGTCTCCATGGTTTCTTTTGATATAGCCTTAATTTGTTTGATTGCTTCTCAGTGCAAAGAAACAGCGATTATTAATAGTTAATCTACGTTCGATTTTAGTGCTGATGTTGTTAGCTGAATTTACAGACAAATTCACTGATAACCTCGATGATAACCTCGACATTATGCATATCAATGATCATGTTCTGACCAAATGTGCGGTATGATTCGATAGGTACTTTAGTTGATATGATTAATAACAATGCAATTTTTATTTGAATTTTTCGCTACTGACTCGAAATCTGTTAAGCTGGCCTTATATTATGGAGCCGTTTAGACCGAGGCCAAATGGCTCGAATCAAAATTAGGGGCCACACACTGTGGAACTAAATATTTATTGAAAAATGTATTTGAACAACAACTAAATTGTTAAAAAATGTTGAAGTATCAAGCCATCACAGTGGAGCCAAATCTTTATAGAGCCATTATAGCTAACCATCACTGTGAAGCCAAATCTTTATCTAGCAAATGTATTTGAACAACAATTATTGTGTACAAAAATGTTGTACTCCGTCCATTTTAAGTGATCACATACTAAAAACCCAACCAAGCTTGCGAAGCTTGAAGCCATCTACACAATGATGAGTTTGGCTGGGCTCAGAGCCATTTAGCTCCATGGCTCCATAGTGGTATAGCCAGCTTAAAAGCTTTCTTTCTAATTCTATTCTCAAACAAGAAGTTGAATATTGTACCAATCTTTGAGATAAGTTTGCATTTCTTTGCTGTGTATTGCAGTCTTTTGTAGTATAGTGGTTTTTCCTAACATTGTCTTTATAGGTATATGAATTTTTTTAGAGCTTTACTTTTATTAGCAGTCATTTGAAGTTTTATGCATTCTTTGCATTTGCTTACTTTTGCATTCTCTTAAAATATATAGCTGATTTTATTTGCCTTGTATTCATTTTTATTCTTTATCCTTGTTTGCATTGCTTTGTATAAACTTTTGCTTTTTATTCTTTGCAGTTTTCGTTGTTTCTCTTATCATTTTTCTTAATAATGTGTTTTTTGTGTTTGATTTTAGCATTAGTTTGCGTCCCTGCTATTTTCTTTTTCAATCTTCAATTTGGTCGAATACAAAATATATTTTTGCAGTAGAACTTGGTTATATTCTTCATCTTTGTTTTCAGAGACCAGTTCTTTGTGCATTTCTATAGCCGTGAAAGCCCCAAGTTAGACTCTATATTTATTCAGATCTACATATGTATTACTATGTATGTATCTATATGTATGTTAATAAATTAAAATGAGCAAAAAGAATAGTTTGCTGCTGCGATTTGCTGTTCCCATAATTTTAAATCCTAAGACATATCTGAGGATGTCATAAATTCAATAAAAACATTTTGTAAGCAGTCAAAGTTCATGAGAATTCCCAGACTAAAAGTCCTTAAATTCCCATTCAAAGTCATAAAAACTACCCAAGGCCTGCAAAGATAAAATTTATGTAACTTATTTTTACAACAAATTTAAACGTTTCATTTATTTCGCTTAAAGCAAACATGTGGTCAAAAAATGTTGTCCTTGGACTTTTGTATTTGTCTTCTATACTTCAATTATGGAAACAAAGATTCAGTCCTTTTGTATAAAAATATAATATGAAAACCTCATCGAAACAAGATAACTTATACTTTATGAAACAAACTTTTTTTTTTTGTGTGTGTTTGCTTACCTATCCTATATACCCATGATGCTGTAAGGATTGTATTCCCATATATAACCATAAGGACCTTCTTTTTATCCCCAGACACATATATATATATATATGTATATTATCATTTAAGAGTCAAAATATCCATGGACATTTATTATCTCAGAAATGTTTTTATCTATAAACAGATTAGTTGAACAAAAACACACAATAAAATAATTTTTTTATTTTTTCTCAACCAACTGCAAACACAAAAAAAAAATGTTTCTATATCCAACCTTTGAAGTCTTCTTATGATATTTATTTCTTTTTATTTAATCCTTACTAAAGATCTTTACAATGAGATTTTTGTACCATCAGGCACCAATATGCAACCAAACCAGCAGCGGTCTCTGCCAAAAGATATAAATTCATTTTGCAGCTCAGCAAATGAAAACCCCGAAAAGTATGCACCGAGTGTAGGGTTATTGAGGTGGTTATTAAATTATATCCTCCGGTCATGGTTTCGAACTATTTTTCACTTTTAAGGGCGAATTTATTATTTTGGCCGATATTATTTCTACCTATGTATGTATATGAATGAAAATATATTTACAGGACTATGTGGCGCATAGAAAAAGTATGCAACATAAAAAAAAATGATATTGCTGCATATCTCGTGTTTAATATCTCCCATCCATTCTGGCAACAATCCAAATCACTGGGTGTGGTGGTGGCTTACTAACTTAAGAGTTGGTTTTTGATTTTTTATAAGCGGATAAAGATGTCCTCGCTATCCTTGTTCCTTTAATTGAAATTTCGCTCCTGGTCCAAAAAATATTTATATGTTGTTTTTTTTTTTGCTCAAATAGAACAAGGAACTATAATATTCTTTAATGACATTATTATTTCATACGTCCCCGAATACTCATAGAAGAAAATATATATGTATGTATAAACGCATTTCTAGGATACTCGTACAAAACAAATACCATTCATCATCATCGCATCGCATAACATAGCATAGGAAAATCATTACCATCGCCATCGCCTACAACAAAGGAGCAAAGGACCTCTTATCCCATCTATTTAGTCCTCGTTCTAGCTCTTCATCCTTTTTTTTTTGTGCTTTGATTGCTGACTCATTAATTGAATTTGCTGACAGATGGAAAGAAAATTCGATAGTGTGTTCGTGCTTGGATAATGTGTCCTGTTGAATTTCTCCACTTCATTACGAAACGCTCCATCGTATGTCCTTCGCTAACGTTAAATTGACCGAAAAATCATTCATTCAATCGGGATTAGACAGGATCCCTATGGAAGTTTTTTGACCAATGATGATTTATCTATAATTGAAATCTTAGATTTATTTTGTATCTATCTGTGATGATGATGATGATGTTTTGTATGTGTCTCTCACTATAGGTATATCCTGTGTGGGAACTCTTTTTTTTTTTTTTTTGTTCAATGAGTGTGATATGTTGATATTTATATGAATTTCATTAGAAATGTTCCATCTTAATTTTTGTATCTTAGAATAGATGTTATGGGGGATCATTTCTGCTCACTGGGCATGGCACACACGAACAGAGAAAAGATAGCGATATTTTCACAGACTGTTTTTACTGTCAAAAGGATGTGAAAACTTCTCAAATGCAGGAAAGGCAGAAAAGACTATATCGCTTTGCTATCATGGCCACCCTATCGCTTGGGAGCTTACTTACTTACTTACTTACTTATATGTGATGTGATGTGAATGGGGCAAGTGCGAGTTTCTTTTCTTCCATAACATATGCCATGCATTTTGTTTCCAGCTAATAGCATGGCTTAATTTGTGATTCAATATTATTTTACTTAGCAAAAGAGGAAGGAAGGCGTTATTATTTTTTTTGGTGTGTATTTTGATGGGTTCTTAGTGTTGTTAGTAGATGCTGTGATGGGTACAGTAATGGATTAGAAAAGTTTATAGTTGCCTTTGGTTCGGGCTCTTTTCATCAAAGGGCGCCTGATTTATGATTCACGAAAAAAGTATAGAAACAAATATTTTATCGAATGTGAAGCAATTGATCGAGTTTAGATTTAGTTTTATACTATGACTACATTAGCAGAAATATACTGAGCCAGCAGGCTTCACTGTAACTGTAGAAATCCTGAGGCAGCAGGCTTCACTGAAAAATTTGCAAGGCAGCAGAAATCCTGAGACAGCACAGGCTTCACTGAGGGAATTGCAACTGCAAGGCTTCACTTAAAATTTAATTGGAAATATATTATTGTAGTTCATAAATAGGTTTATTTCCTTTTACATATTTATTTCACGCAAATATTCAAACTTAATGTCCCAAAAATTATTTAAAATGGCTCGGTGCTACATTAAATAGGCTTAAGTAAATTATGAAGGCAGACGAAGTTGCCGTAATAAAGATGAACATGTTCTTCTTCATCTTTACCTATAATTTCTAATCTTTACCTATAATCTTTAACCATAATTTATGTAAGAAGATCTCTGCACTTTCGTCTTCCCTCAAGCAAAGTTTTCCATTGCGTTAATTCTTTCACTCTTTAGTTTTCTGTAGTTCTGCAGGGGCAAGTAAATCCACCGTGATCCTCCGGACCACAACATGGTGACTACAAATATAAGGGGCACGGCTGGGTCGCACGAACTTGCTCTTGTGACAAGAAACATTTGTATTAACGACCGGGAAATTCGTCACCTTTCACCGACAAAAACAAATAAAGCACTCACATAAAATTTTACCTAAATTGATATGATGGTTTCGAGAAAAATGGAATTTAAAAAAATAGCTTTTTAGAAAAAAATTCTTGATGGCAATATTAATTATGCTCTCCTAAGCATTTTAAAATATATAATTTCGTCAAAATTGGCTGAGGTTTTTGAGAGATAATTGGTATCGAAAAGTACCGTTCTATGGCAGGTACAGTTCATAAGTTCAGCGGAAAAAAAAATTGTTTGATTCTATAGTCTGTCCACTAAAAATTGGCAGTACAGGAAAGATAGGGATGTTTGTCTCTCATTCGCACTTCTTTGCTTTCCATAAGGTTATCTTCCTTCAAAAGCTCTAACAGGGTTGCCGTAGTAAGCATTTTGAATTGGAAAAAACTGAAAAAATATGATGTAGGGTTACCTTTCTTCTTTTTTAATTAAAATTATTTTCTTAATTTTTATTTATAAAAATGAAATGAAATTTATCTTTTTCCACACCACCAAGAGTTAAGATAGTAGGCGCGTTTTTGAAGGGTATCCCCAGTAGGCCTAATCCCTTTTAAATAAAAAACAAACAAAAAATAAAGAATTTATTCATAAAGATTAATATAACAAGCAAAATAAATAAACAAGCATAACAAAAATAAATATAAATTCATCTATTAAATAAAAATATGTACATTTATATATAAGTAAAGGTATTTTTATCACTTGAGAAGTTATTATAAGGTTTATATAAGGTTTTCTACAGCGTTTTCCAAAAAAACGTCCATTTCCCACATTTTCGGCTCAATTACCTGCTCGACGTGTTGGACACACAGGTGCCATTTCTCACTAATCACAAAAATAGGTACACGAAACATCAATACCGACCGCCCGCGCGCTTTAAAAATCTACGCAAATAAGAAAAAATATACACGAAATATCAACCGACCGACCGGCACGAGAATCTACGCAAATAAATTCTTTAAAGACAACAGCTTACCTACATTTTTGTAACTGCATTTTAAGATTTTCCCCACATAAAAAACACAAACATGATCAACAAAAACACTGCACGATAACACTTTTGAACTAGTAATATGCTCATCTCAATATCTCATTATCATTTCATCAATAAAAGGTATTTTTTAAGCTCTAAAATCAAAAGTTCCTCAACAGAAACTCAATATAAAAAAATACGAAACGAGTTACCAAATTGACAAAGGTATCTCTGTTCGAATGGATGTTAAAAGAGGGTTGAAATGCATTAGCCAATCAGTGCGTATTCAACTGTACGCTAGGCAGGTCGTTGTGGGATTTATGTCGGATGCGATCGAAAAATCATTGATGGGTAAACATTTTTTGAATGGGGTTTCTTTCAATTCAGTATGGTGCACAAATAAGGCGCGCTACTGATTTTGAAAAAGCTTCCCCATAAGGCCTGTACTGCCAATTTATAGAGGACAAACTATAGTATTAATCAAGCTTAAAAGAACTTTCAGAATTATAAAATTTCAACAAAATCGGTTTTAGAGATAATCGGTATCGAAAAAGTACCGTTTTATGGCAGGTACCGTTAACAAAGTTCTCCGGGAAAATTATCATGAAAAATACCAACGTTATGGCTAACAAATCACTCATATAAAATTTAGAAAATACTTTTTTCCAAACTTTTTAATTGCAGTATTAAACAGGATAAGAAGAGCTTTCCGAATATAAAATTTTGTCAAAATCGGTTCAGCCGCTTAAGAGATAATCGATATCAAAAAGTACCGTTATATAGCAGGTACAGTTTAAAACCTCGGGAACAAAATTTTTAGATCAAAACATCACCGTTATTGCTAACTTAATTTTTCGACAAAATGGAAAAAAAATAACTTTTTAGAAAATACTTTTTTTCAAATTTTTTGATTGCAATTTGTAACTATCGGTGACGGCTGATATAGGTAGATACCGTTATTTCAGGACCTAATATATAAATAAAAAAAATGTCCGGGCATATTACTAAAAGAATAATTTTTACCAAGTTTGAGAAAAATCGGCCCACCCGCTTAGGCTGTAGGTGTCGATACAGACAGACAGACAGAGAGATCGACACAATAGCCGGATCAAACTTTTTTCGAAATTTCTACAATCGTTATATGTTATAGGTTTGTTTTACTGGGGTTGGGTACGAAATCCCGACTGTCAAAATCCCAACTGGACAAAATTCCGACTGCCAAAATACCGACTACCAACCGCTTCACGGGTTCAAAGTTTCCAAAGTTTCCAAATTCAACAGTACCTGGGTGGCCTGTTTCGCTTCCTTTTTTCTCCCTTTTCAATTCTTGTTAAAAATAACTAGTGTAAAAGCAAAGAAGATACAAAAACATGCTAAAAGTGCTGTCAATCGATATTTTTTATTCGTACCATTCGGATTTTGTAAGTCGGGATTTTGGCAGTCGGAATTTGTCCCTATCCCGTTTTATTGTTACCTCAAAACTTGCTTTATATTCGAACCATAATCGCAAACAAAAATCTAAGGTATTCCATTTCACCTATCCATTCAAAAATAAACTACAAATAAAAATCAATTTTCAATCATGCAACTTCCCCCCCCCCGTTTTCTTCTTCTTTTGAACTAGAATACTAGGTAAACCTGTGTCTCAATCCAACATGTCAATAACAGCCAATATTTCTGGTGTATTGTTGCACATTAGCTCTACATTACATGGCCATACCATTGGTACCAAAAATCAATCGAAACGAGGACCAAGCACTTCTTCTTCCGATCCTGACAATATCCGGGTTTCGGCACCATAAACAAAGACTGGGATGATCAGAATCTTATACAGTAGTAATTTGATTTATCAAGTGAGGTTTCATTTTTAAGCAAAATGAGAGATCAATGATCAAGAGTGTTTCATTTGATTTGAAAGCTTAGATCGTTATCGTAAAAGCCAAGCTAAACAAAGTCCTTCACTACCTGCAGTGAATGAGTTTTTCCAATAATTATCAGAGAACTTAAAAGATTGTCGATTTTTCGGCTTCATTTGGCTTGAATACAGAAAATAGATGCACCCAAAGTGGTATGATACAGCCGACAGGGAAGTTCGTATATATATTTGACTCTCATTTCTTTGACCTAATCCGGCATTGGTAAAATGGTTTCTTCTTTTGTCAGATTTCGCACAGACGTTGAACTCCCATCAGAACGAAAAAAAATTACACTTGCACCACACACCGTTTAGGAATATTTAATTATTCCCACACGAGACAATAGTGGGAAGATTTTTGGACTTCTTCCATTGTTTTCAGAGTTTCCGCTGGTAACATAGAACGGGCTTGTCTACAACTTCCACAATATTGCAGGTAAATGACTCAACAACGACGACGACGACGACAATGGCCAAAGTACCTGGCTGATTGAATCATGACTGGGAGTATTTTTTCAATTGTGTGTCGCTGTTTTCTCTTCGAAAAAGAAGTGCTCCCCCTCCCAAAATAGAAAAAAAAACCCATTGCTATACGTCATTATTGCAATTCAAGTAATCTAGTTAAGTAGTTTTTCTAAAGCATATACAATTTTTTTTTTATTTTGAAATTTATATTCCAGGGGAGATGAGAATAAGACTTTTTTATGTTTACTCACATAGACAAGAACCCATCTGGAAGCAGAAATGGGAACACGATTATTATTATTTTTATATCTATGCATCTGTTGCGAAAAATAAAGGGGGAAGTTCCTCGCCTCCTGTTGCGCTTGTGTTTTTCAAAAGCAAAGAAAAGGACTATTATTTTTGAATTTTCCCAGTTAAATAGAAAGTCGAGTCGTGCGAGCGTATTGTTTTGATATTTTCATCCATCGCATCTACTAAATGCTATTTTGATCAGAATGTCGGCAAGTCAAGCGCGTTTATGGCAATGTTAAATTCAAAGTGTGTATTCGCTAACATGTTTTGGAAGCTTGTCGTTTACTTGTTAAAGTGCTTTGGTTATATAGATACATTTTACTTTATGTGAAGTTAATTGCAACATAAACACACTTGGATACCCGAATTTAAGTACCAATTTCGAAATTCTTCTATAGAGAAAGAGGTTATAAAGTTTGTTGGAAGTATTTTTGTTTTTCTTTTATATCCACAATGACAATATGGTATTATAATGCTTTTTAGCAAACAAGAAGAATTTTTTCTTCTTGATTTCCTTTAGTTTCAATCTTCAATGGACTTCAAAGCTTAGTATGTTGTTCTTTAAATCTTAACCGATTATACTAACCCACATACTCTACCTATACATTAACATGCAAAAGCAATCACATGTTGTTCTGAATACTGACGTGCTGAATTCGCGCGTGACCTAAAACTTCGCAGTGAGTTACTCGCATATAGGTATAATGTGTTGGGGGTTTCAATTTCGATAGGGTGATTCGAGTATGCGAAAGTTGTTTTTTTCCTCCTTTGCGGGTTCTGGAATTGGTGCAAAGGATATCTAAGGCTGGTTTGCATGTTAATGTTGTGGAATTCTGGCATGATGTAGGTGACGTATGGAATTCTTTAACAGATTTGAAAAATAATTTGCATTTATATAAGCAATCAATGGTTTAAGTAGCATGCAAGGTGAGTACCCGAATTAATATTAGATATCTATGGTGGGTTAAGGATATAGGACATACCTTTTTCCCTACTCCATACCACGGAAGAAAAGAACTGTGCTAACATTTGTGGTTTAAAAATAAATAAAGTTGAACTTTATTTGTCTGCATACCCGCATACCGTAGATGATATCCGGAAAAAATTGGAATAATTTGTTGAATTTGAGTGCAAAGTATTTTTTAAAAACTATTTCATGTTGAATTTAGGATACCTGGTCCTCCCAGTGACAACTTGTCATATGTTGGCCTAGCCGCATTGAGTTTTATGCAATACGTTTGTTTCAGTAGGTACCTCTTCTGCTTGGTAGCCATTGAATAAATATAAACCTTCTGGCTAGGTCAATGTTACCGTAGAACCCCTAAACACTAGCACTCAATTGCCCTAGAACAATCCATAACCGGAAAGAAGTATTTTTTATTTGAAATTATATCTGTTAACAGCGTGAAGAAGGAAAAGAAGAAGAAGATGAAGAAAAAGAAGAAGATGAAGATGAAGAAGAAGGAGAAGGAGAAGGAGAAGGAGAAGAAGAAGAAGAAGAAGAAGAAGAAGAAGAAGAAGAAAGAAGAAGAAGAAGAAGAAGAAAAAGAAGAAGAAGAAGAAGAAGAAGAAGAAGAGGAACGATCGAGATGTGGATAAAAAAGAAAGAAAACATTTACGATTGATCAGGAAAATGGATTTGCTTGTTTGATCAGGAAAAAGGATTGCGAGGCTTGTTGTCCGACATTTACGGAAAGGTAGAAATACTAACTATTCATAAGTCAAACAACCTCGGTGCGATCCTGGTATAGTGTTATCAGGGTGGATCCGATTGGGTTTAAGATCCTACTGCCACCACAGAGCCCGATGGCAAGAATGGAATTAGTAACAATGGTGCAAAAAAAACTATTTTTGTGTAACCTTAGTATGATGCTAAATATGTTCTAGTATGATGCTAAATCGTTTAAAAATTTGCGCCAATCCAACTTGGAATCGCTTCATAAGGAGAAGAAGAAGAATTTCAATGTTATTTTAACTTAGCGTGGTATTTTTGACAACTCTCGAACTCCAACGCGTTTACGCTTATATGTGAAATACCAGATGGAAATACTGCACAAAATCCATTCCAGCACTGGCAATTTTATAGCACAGATGAATGTAACAAACATAAAATGATCTGCTAAGTTCTCGAGCAGCTTAGCTTTCTGATAATTGCTGTAAACTCCAAATATCACATAGGTACCCAAATAGGACCGGTCAAAGAAAAAAGGGGCTTACACAATAAAACGAAAATTGTGTTGGATTCCTCGTACACTAATGATGCCGGACGATAACATAGGGAGGTCTTCCTATGAATAGAATCATCAGATGGTATGACATATTGAAAGACCAAAAACAGTAATATAAAGTTGAACTTTACTTGATGATGTTCTAAAGGCAAATTAGTAAAAAAGTGTTGGTAGTGACCCGTAATATTTTCCCTATAGTGTCTCGGAAAACAACGGCAGAGTTGTCTTGGTCCCAGATTAGCTTACACTTAAGTTTTCTTTTTCTCAGGCGTCCTCTAGCGAGGAAGTGAACAAAATTCTATTTCAGTCCTAGCCTTGTAGAGCTAACAACTTGCGCAAAAGGATTGTTACCTTGATCTTAATTTTTCATGAGTTTTCGTGTTTTTAGTTTATATGTATATAATTTTTTATATTGGTACTACGATCAAAGCCAATTTCTTTCCTTCAGAAGCATTGGTCGTATTACTTCTTCCTATTGCATGTATATTGTTTATTAGTAACATAGTTAATACTTGATATTATCAATAGTATTCAACATGCCATGCTGAATCAAAAACCCAGAATTTTCGATTTTATTTTCTGCTAGATACTACACCCAGTTAAGTTTAAATGTAGTGAGTGATCAGTGAAAGAACTTTGGATGATCATGATGTTCAGTAAGTAAGTAAAGTTGAAAGTTTTGATCTCGTGAAATCTCGAAGCACGCTGTTTTTAGGCTTTGATAAAACTTTGCAAAACTTTATGTTTCTCTGACTTGTTTGAAAGAAATTTGACAAAGAATTAATTATCGTTGTTTCCAATTTACCTATACTCTTGCTTTGATGAAGGAAATTCTGATCTAATTTCTTCTTACATTTTAAATCAGGACCGATGTTCTGTAACTTGGTCGAAAAGTTTTTCATTCGATTCAAGGTTGGAAAATAAACTGTGTCTTTAACATGATTCGAAAACATGCCTGTTTCTCCATAGGGTTTTTTCGGTAACAACGATATATCTCTTTCTCGTTTTCAGAGCAATGTCAAAATCAGCAATACGCTGATGACAGCTGATTTTTGTTTGTATCGTTGTTGACAAATTGATTGAAAACAAACGCGGAAATGTTAATGTTGTGCGCGAAATTTTTGAAGAGTGTGTATTATTAAACTTTCAAGTCACTGAAATCTCAAATTTTACATGAAAAAGAGCGCATTTTAAAATTATTTACAAAATGCTTTTACAAGAATAAAAATTTTTATTGAAAAAACAGTCAATGATATTTATATATTAATAAAAACAAAAATTGAGTTCAGATTTTGTCTTGTAAGTTAAACCCAAAACACTTCGCCTCAATAAAAAAAAAATCCAAATGTGTTGACATAGGTATAAGTCTACTAGTTTCTCTTTCCTTCCTTAGAGATCCTTTGATTTTTCTATGGATACAACAAAAATACAACTAAAATCAAATTCGAACAAATTACCTTTTGTTTATTTTCTGCCATTTTTTCTAAAAAATAAATTCAACTTTATTAGTTTCCCACTTGGTTGAGAGTGGTCGATTTATTTTGACAGATAAATCGAATAAATGTTTCGACTTCAGAGTTGCAGACACAATTTCATTCGCATTTTTCCAATATTTCCGATAATTTCATTTCATGTTGTTCTTGGTCGAGTGAAAACAAGTTACAGAAACAGTTGAATGCGAAAAAGAGATTTTTGGACCATTCCATAATAGTTTTGTTCTGATTCGCACTGTTTATTCGAAAACTTATTCGATGTGAAAGTTACAGAACATGGGTCCAGAACCTTCATACTGATATCATAAGCTCTTTATCATTGACGTACTAGATATAGACCGCCAGTCGGTTGAAATTTTCATACAAACAGCCAAAAAAAGTTGTTCCAGCTAAAAACAGCCTAAAAACGCCATCATGTTTTAGTGTTAAATACATGTACTAATTAAGCCGTTAGAATTTAAATGAAAACGATAATATATTCATTTGTAAATAACTCATGGCATAAGGAGTGGATGTGTTTTGTAAAATAAAAGTAGTTTGATAATAATTTACACCATAATATTTCAATAGTAAATAATTAATCAAAGAAATCATATCACTGCTACACAGATTCCCCGCTAGTAGTTGATGCCGCCCCTAGTTATGTTGGAACACGCGTGAAGTTGGTTACTGGCGGTCCATATGTAATACGTCAATGCTGTTAATATTTGTATTCCTTGAAATTGCTTTAGATTCCTTCAAATTTTAACAAAAAGGAAATGGCTTTCACCTTATAGGTAAGAGAACATGCCTACTCTACCCCCTGAGAAGGCAATCTTCAACTTCAAATAATTCTTACCAACAGTTTCTCAAATTGATGATTCAAAATGTTTATGAAAGTCAAACCCAAGTTCAACAGTTGGGTGACCCTCAGGCTGGTAATAGAAATGTCCAACTAGTCCTCTAGGTTTTTGGCAAACCAATATATTAACCTGACACTGTAATACAAGCCTAAAGAAGACAAATAAGAATGCCAAACAAACCCCCCGACAAAATAAGGGAGGTTATGGAAACAATAAATGACGACAAAGAAAACGTATATTCCCTCCTCTTCCATTGTTCATTCAAATTTTGCTACTTGCTTCTCTTTTCCGTATCAAAAAAAAAAAAGAAGCCTACTTCACACCTTGAAGCTGTCTGACCTAAACTCTTGATGTATCAATATATTATATTGAAGACAAAAAAAAAAAACGTGCCAGTTACTCAGAAACTGATATCTTTTCTCATTTTCTTCGTCCGGTATCGGCATACCGAATTGAACCAAAGAAGTTCCCTTATTTTCTTCTTCTTTCGATACCAAAGGAAGCATTAACGCCAACAGGGTATCTAAGTAGAGATATATTGCTGAAATTCAATGCTCCTGGAAATAATAATAATAACTATAACCATGCAATATCAATTCAGGTTCGGTAAGGTGATATATTATTCTTGGTCTTCCAGCAAAATAATATATCTATAGGTACGTCCTATACATAACAACATGTATCTCGACCGATAAGCCAAGACCCTATACCTACCCAAGACTAGGAGAAAAAAAAAATGGATGGAGGAGCAAAAAAAAAAAAACGATTAATTTCCGGCGCCACAAACACGTGTCCCCCTGTGTACTGTTTCGATCTTATATTATTATTTTTTTTTTCTAACAAACATGGGTAAAGATACAAATATATAATGTAGTATCTGGTACTGTAGGACTAGGTATAAAAAGTCAATTTAAAAATCGCACAAGTCAACAGAGGGCAAGCAAAGGCAACCAGAAGAATTGTGTATTTTTATGAATGAAATAGAAGCGCTAATAGTGTCTTATTCCATCCTTCTTTCTTGCTGCCAATAAAATAAGAATGAACATAAAAAAAAAGTAATATCTACAAACGAAAAACAAAAAAAAAAAATACTGAATATAACTGCCCCATGTTCAGTGCTGCTACAGCCGCCGATGGACCGGAAAAGGGCAATCAGCACTCTGTGCAGTGAAATAAATAAAGGCTTCGCTCGCAAGACGTGCACTAATGCAGTGTACCCACAATTGCACACTGCACAGCCAACCAGCCAACGCAGCGCGCAATTCTTAAAGCAAACATGTCCTCGAGAAAAGCTTGTATACGTATACCGGTACATCTACAATTTGCTTCGACTTGTTCTTCCCTTGCTCCTGCTGGGATTTGGGTTGGGTTGGGAGTTCGGACTGCTGATGCTGATGCTTCCTAACTCACATAACCTGAATGAAATCGTGTGTAAATCGAAAAGAAGACTTCGAGTATCTTAATCGGGAGAGAGAGAACTAGTTTAAGTAATAACTACTTTGGCGTATAAATTGCGGGTTTATTGACAATCAATGCTAGTTAGTTGCTTCTGAATATTAATTTGTTAATCCCAAGTATATGTACATACGAAGGGACGAGTGGGCCAAGTGCAATGCATATATGGACAAGTATCTATAATTATACATATATTGATAGGGTAAAAACTCCCTGTTTTAGCCCGTTATCTATGCAAAGTTTTTCTGGAGAACACTTATATCTGGAAGAACATCTAACGAGAGTGTATTATTCAACATATAAGAGATTGTTTGTTCTATTTGATTCTCATGAATGTGGGTGTCATTTAATAAGGTGCATGTATTTTTTCTTAAATTAATATTTCTTATCATCAATTGAACTTTATATTAATTTTATCAAATAAGTTCGATAACATTTTGGCCGACATGTTCCTGTAACAAGACATTCACAGTCACATCCACACGGGGAGAGTTTTGGGTAGAAAAATTAAATAAAGGGCACGACTGGGTAGCACAAACTTGCTCTTGGGGTAAGTTACTTTCATGTTCACGACTGGAAAATTAATTTTTTTATAAAAAAAATAAATATAGTTTCTTATACTTATTTTAAAAAAATATATTTTGAAAACAAATTTATAGAATAAAAAAAAATTAGGTATTTTCACCATCGGTGAAAATTCAATTACATGAAACTTTATCAAAATTGATAGTATTTTTTCGAGAAAATTAGAATTATCGATTTAAAAAAAAAAAAAACTTTTTCCAAAACTTTGCTTGCAGCATTATTCACGATTAGCAGAAGTTTTAGAATATTACATTTCGTCAAAAACAGTGCAGCCATTTAAAAGTGGTCGGTAGTGAAAAAACGGTTATATGGCAGGTACCATTAATATGCTGATTTAAAAAAACAAATCACTCATATAAAATTTTATCGATATTGACCGTATTTAAAAAAAAAATTTAAATTATCTGTTTTTCCAAAAAAAAAAAAAATTCTTTCAAAAATTACCTTGTGTCAACATTTTTTTTGCAGTATTTTTCAGGTTTACCAGTATAGTTTTCGAAAATTAAATTTAATCAAAATCAGTCGGAATAATAAATAACGGTAGTTATGGCAGATACCGTTTATAAGCTGATTCTGAAAAAAAATTAGATGACGGACATCACTATTGGCGAAAAATCACTCATTTAAAATTTCATCGTAATCGATGGTATTTTTTCCGAGAAAATTAAAATTATCTGTTTTTGTAAAAAAAAAACTTTTGAAAAAATTATTTTTTGCGTTTTTTTCCAAAAAAAAAATCTTTTTTAAAAATTATTTTTTATTGTATTATTTACTCATATTAAATTTTATCGAAACCGTATTTTTTTCGAGAAAAAAAGTATTTATCGGTTACGCTTACATGGTAGGTACCGTTATTTCTATACCTAGTTCAAAAATAAAAAAAGTCCGGGGATATTCCTCTAAGAATAGTTTGAACCAAGTTTGAAGAAAATCGGCCCAACCGCAAAGGCTGCAGAGTGCAGGTGTCGATACATCGAGAAAGACAGAATTGTCGGACCACTTTTTTCGTCTTCTCTATCATTGTATTGTCATGTTTGATTGTTATCTCAAGACTTTTTTTTTCGAATTCATAACTTGCCTTAGGTATACTTAGTTATAGTACTTAGATAATAGTGCCTACAATAGAAAGTAAAAAATTGTTAAGATTGCTTGAGCCGTTATCGAACTTTAAAAATACCGTTATATTATAGATACCGTTAAACGAATTTCTTCGGAAGCTTGCTTTCCAGTATCTGATTCTGATAGACATTTGATATCTTGTTACAAGTATGAAAATTGGTTAAAATCGTTAGAGCCGTTCCCAAGAAAAATAAGATTTTCAATAACAGTTATATGGCAGGTACCGTTATTTTAAAGTCTAGAACGCTAATTAAGTTCGGTGAATGGTGAATTAAAAAAAAATCAATATAATATAAAAGCTAGTGAAAATCCCGAAAAACGCGACAGTGCTTTAGATATAAACCAAAGTTATTCTACAACTCATGGGAAATTTTTTCATTGATAGACACTCCAAAGCTTATCAAAAGATTTGATCGAACTCAAAAAAATGTTATCAGTTATCAATAATGATTTTAATTTTAAATCTTCTAATAAAAACAGAAATAAAAATAATAAATCCGATGCTAAAAAACATATTGTTAACTTTGATCCCATCACTTCTACTATACCGTTGGAACCAACAATAATATAGTTGATGCTGCTGCCCTGTGTAACTCTGTGATTTCGCCTTCTCCTCTCGTTGATAGTGACGTAGTTAACACCAAAAAAGCTCTAGCTGCTATTAATCTCGCCGCACATAATACGAACTTGATTTCGCCCAGCGTTGTTAATGTTGGTGGTGGAAAAGCTTGTTCTCATGACGTCAAGATTTCGATAAGAAATGGTAAACATGACCAACAACAACTGCCAAATATGCTGAATTATCCGCTAAAAGCACATCATTGCAAGATGCTCCAGGTGTTAAATATGGGGTGGAGTGAAATAAGGTCCGCGGAATTAAGGCCCGCGGATGTTGATTCCCACTTTAAAAGGAAACAAAGCCCACAGGCATTATTTCCTTCCCAAAATGGCAATTAAATCCGCGGGTGTTATTTCGCAACAGCTGATATTGATAAGGGGGGCATGCTGGCCCCCTGCAACCCCCCAGCCCTACAACCCTCCTGGGGTGGGTGTGAGTTTGGGCGTGTGCAAGTACATACCACGGCTCTTCATCCTTTTTTGTGGAGGGTCTTATAGCCACTTTGAAAAGGAGTTAACGCCGGTGGGTGTTGTTTTCTTTCAAATTGGGAATTAAGACCCACGGGCCTTAATTTCGCGGACCTTATTTCACTCCACCGTAAAATGGTTACATTTGTCTCACTTCGCCAAAAAGATGCAATTTCAACACCGTGGCTTGAAAAGCAAACTGACATATGTCAAAATTTCGCGATTTTGAGTAAAGTATATACAGAATGAATCGCAAAATAAATTAAAAATTTTCTATCAAACCGTCATAACTATAAATCTTAAACTGAAAGCGTGAGGGCGTAAGTGTCGTTTCACATTTAAGGAAACATCCCTGTCCTTTTTTCCAGAAAAAAGTCACAAAAGAAAAATGCCCGACTGCGCCGAAACAAACCGGTAAGTATGTTTTTTAATTATTTTAGTCGTTGAAATCATAATATGATAAATAAGTTTCTGGAAAACTGACACTTTTCGTTTTGTGTCATGACTGCCAAATTGTAGTTAATTATTTCCGTGGTAAAATGTTTAGAATTGCTTTGAGTCATTTTACCTTGGACCGAAAGTAGTTGATGAACTGCAAAGTTCGTTTGATTACTTTAAGAAGTGTCACTTTACCAATAACCTACGTATTATTTTTTTATAATATAATACGAGTTTTTTTTTTAATGATTGGCTTTTAATTCCTTTAATAAAATTTAACTTATTTTAAGTTATTAATACAAGAATATTATTTGTTGACGGTTTAAATTACTTATTTTATTTCAAAACGAAACGACACTTTTTCAAACATTTCTTTTTTCTTTTTTTTTTAATAAGTAGCTATTTTGATGCGAAAAGAAAAAAAATACTTTTTTATTTTACACCTTTTAATTGAAATTAAATACTAAAATCAGCTTTTATAATGAAAAACTTCAAATAGCGTTTCAGAAAATTGATGAAGTTTGACACAATATGTCAGTTTGCTTTTCAGGCGACGATTTATAACAATCATGTAAGACAAAAATAAGTATACGTATACATATATTTAATTGATATACATACATATGTATATGAAATATGAATTATACAGGGTGAGTCATGAGCAATGCGACAAAATGCTAGGGCGTGTAGGTTGTGTTGAGACAAGAAAAAAATCGTATGGGAGGGGGGGTCTATTCCCCTCCGTTTAGCCGGGAGGGGCAATTTTCGAAAAAACTGACTTAAAATGGGAAAAAAATTATTTAAATTCAACGGCTTCATTCACAATGTTGTGCGATACGTTTTTGAAAAGCCAATAACTTTTTCTTTCATTCTGTGTTTAAATAAATCTATTCTAAGAAATAGTTTTTGAAATATTAATTTTCAAAGTCAAAATTTTGAAAAAAAAAATTGAAAAAAAAATTTCAAATTCATTTTTTTCAAAATTTTACGTAATTAAGTGTTAATTTCAATTTCAAAATTCAATGCTGTTATTAATTTTAAGTCTAAATAAGAAAACCGGATGCAAAAATTTTATGTCGTTCTCAAGAAATTAAAAACAAAACCAAAACCACCTTTTTCTAAGAAAAACATTTATTTTTATTGTAACGAAGCAATTTATTTATTTATTAAGCATTAATCTTAGTTTTTTTACTTTTTTTTTTAATTGGAGTTTTATGAGAACGTAATAAAATTAAATAGTATTGGAATAACCCTGGATTAATATTATTTTCATTGATAACTTCTGTAATGTTTGGCTTGGTATTGTTGGACACACTGTGATCGGGCCCCGGTTTTTGAATTCCATTATTAATGGAGAATCATACCTGCAATTCCTACGAGACCTTTTACCCGATTTATTAGACAGCGTTCCATTGGTTATAGCAGATACTTTAATCTACCAACAAGATGGTGCTCCAGCACACTACAGCTTACAGGTGAGAAACTGGCTGGATGATCATTTTAGTGACCGTTGGATCGGAAGAAGGGGCCCCACGGAATGGCCGCCTAGGTCACCAGATTTAACTCCCCTAGATTTCTATGCATGGGGATTTATGAAGAATTATGTTTACGAAGTAGAAATAGTATCATTGGAACAACTGAAGGAACGAATTGAAGTCGCTGGAGTCAAATTGCAGGAAAATTTGTCAAGCATAAACTTATGTGAAGCCATTACAAGGAGATATAATCTATGCCTTCTAAACAATGGAGATCATATCGAGAATTTTTTATAAGTACTTCCAGTAAAAAACATAGTAAAAATAAAAGGAATAAAAAAAAATAAAAAAAACTAAAATTAATGCTTCTTAAATTGCTTCGTTACAATAAAAATAAATGTTTTTCTTAGAAAAAGGTGGTTTTGGTTTTTTTTTAATTTCTTGAGAACGACATAAAATGTTTGCATCCGGTTTTCTTATTTAGACTTAAAATTAATAACAGCATTGAATTTTGAAATTAAAATTAGCACTTAATTACGTAAAATTTTGAAAAAAATGAATTTGAAATTTTTTTTTCAATTTTTTTTTCAAAATTTTGACTTTGAAAATTAATATTTCAAAAACTATTTCTTAGAATAGATTTATTTAAACACAGAATGAAAGAAAAAGTTATTGGCTTTTCAAAAACGTATCGCACAGCATTGTGAATGAAGCCGTTGATTTTAAATAATTTTTTTCCCATTTTAAGTCAGTTTTTTCGAAAATTGCCCATCCCGGCTAAACGGAGGGGAATAGACCCCCCCTCCCATACGATTTTTTTCTTGTCTCAACACAACCTACACGCCCTAGCATTTTGTCGCATTGCTCATGACTCACCCTGTATACATAGGTATATATTACACTATCAACTTAACCAAGTTGGTCAAATAGGGTGATGTGGGCAATTTTCATCAAATATTGATTTAATAAAGTCAATCAAATACATTTTCCAAAATTCAAAAATTATTCTAGAGTAATGCCAACCATGATGGAACAAATGAGATGAGTCCACCAACTGTTAATAGACAAAACAAGGCCAATTTTGATAGGTATGTATTTTCGTTGCGTAATTTTCTGAAAAATAGATTCGGAGAATCGATTTGACAAAGAACAAATATCTTGTAATGGAAAATAAAATATAAAACATAGCTATAGACATGATTGTGCCATTCTACCAAACAATTAATAATTAAACATTTGTCTGGGTGACTTGTTTATTTCAGAAATATTCTTGGAACAGAATATGTACCAAGTCTGACAAGTATAGGTATAGAAGCAAGTTGACACATGGTGGAAGGCTAGTGGGGTAGGTCTACAAAACAACAATAGATAAGTATACAAAAGTGCTACATTTATACTCTTATAAAATTATGTCAATTATTCCGTCTAGAAACTTATAGGTATATGCAAATAAATGGGACAACTCTGACAAAAACGAACAGGTGGGGACAATTTTCCAACTATTGATACGTCAAAACCTACTATTGAATACTAGGTTATCCTTTGTGCCTGTTTTTTTTTTCCTCCGAGTGAAATTTATGTTGAAACAACTTGACCAAGTCTGACACAATATCCAGAGACAGGTATAAGATGTATGTCGTCTATCAACTATATATGCATATATTGATGAAGAAAATTTCTTCCTTTATAATTGAATAATGTCCTTGATACTTTTTCTCCGAGACAATGGAAACTATATGAACAGGAAAAAAACTTTGTGTGTATATATCCGCACTCCGCACCCAAAAGGGCAAATAAAAAGTTGCGTTGCGTTGCAATTATTTTGCGATACGCAAACTCCACGAATATAATTGAATTGCGTTGAACAACAAGTGTGCGAAAGTGCACTAATAAATTGAGAGAATAAAAATATATCTAAAAATGTCATGGCCGGACATTATAACCGAACCAAGTGCTATACACACATGTGTGAACAATTTTTAAACTCTTTTCATGCACACAAGTGTACCCCCCCATCCTACTGCCTCTCAAGAGATACCAAGATGCATCTAAACTTCCAGTTCTACAGATCTTTCTGTAAAATAAAAAGATAGAAAAAAATATCACCATTAAATCCGAAGAACTCCAGCATCAGAGCGTAACCGAAAGGCAACACTTGCCGCACATACGTTTTCTCTACTTGAATACTTGAATTTCAAAGTGAGATGTGAGATGATGGAAGCTTCTTATATTGCACCAGTGTTAGCGGGGCATGCAAAGGAAAACCGGGGACAACATCACTACGCATTTGGAATGCATTCGCCGAACCATTTATTCGTTAAGTTTATCTTAAGATTTGATGGTACGCGCGCACATAACACAGATTCTTTGGTCCATAAGCCGAGAAATTATCAAGAGCGAACTCTCAAAACGGCCATTCCCAATATTTAGCGTTAAAAAGAGAACTGAAAATAAAAACCTGCGCAGTAAAGCTACCCATGATGAACTATGGTTATGGTGCGGAACTGCGGAGCGGACAAGTGTATCTTTTTAGCATAAACTACAAGAGAACCGTTTTTTTCGATGTCGAATAACGAATCTGTATCTTTTTTCTTCGTTGATTCATTCTAGATACTCTTTATTCAGCTTCGTTTGCTCGGTATTCTCACACTTCGTTTTTCATTTTATGAGACTTAACCAACATTTTGTTGTGTTCGTGTCTTTCGTATTGCATATGCATGTGATGACATTTGGTGTGTTTTTTTCTTCGTTTTCTTTGTTTCTTTCGTCAACACACAAGAAAATTTATACATCGAGAAACATGTTATAAAGAAAAACCTCTTTTGAGCCTGTTTTTCTATACTACACCTACAGAAATTATAAATAAGAAAAAAGAAAAGAAAAAAAAAATTAAAATGAATGCGAGCCGGGACTGAGCTTGGTTTTGATGATGATGGTTGACGAACGAAAACCTTCTTAGAAGCTAACATTGCGTTGCGCCACCAAATAATCAGTTTTAATTCGTCTGTGGTGTGGTTGAGTCGTCGGTTGTTCTCGATTCTCGTTCGAAACACAGAAAAGCGGTTACTTGTTGTTTGCTATATATAAAAGTGAAGAAGAAAGATAATATAAAATTGTGTATAGAAGAAAACATTAAGCTTGATAGAAAAACGGGGAATGCACCCGGTGCAGCAAAGATACTTTTTTTTTTTATTGACGCGTTTGACGATTGAATGTTGTGAATGATTTTCGATGTATCTTTGAGATATAGATTTTCTTCGATTGATATTTTGTTATTGTTATGAAATGAAGCAATAAAATTGGTTTTTAATAGTTTTTGAAAACAAAATTTTAATTTTGAAAAAGAAAAAAACTTAAACTTAAATTTTATACATATTGAAAAATTGTGATTAAAAAAAAAAAATTCTCAAAATGTTAAAAAGTGGAGAATTTTTAAAATTAAATCAAATTTAAAACAACAATTATTTGTGAACTAATTTTGTTTTAAAATACAACATTTTTGAATTAAAAAAACAGTTTGTTTTTAATAAAAGGATATATCATGGCTGACATTAAATTTAGAGGGATATATTTGGTTTTTGGATTTCTTATTGGTAAGTTTAAGTTTAAACTAAAATAATTTTAAAAATAATCAATCAATGATTTTTTTACATTTTGAAATATTTAAATAAATAAAAACATAAGAAAAAACGAGTTTTATAATTACATTTAAAATTTATTAACAAAAAGAAAAACTTTTTTACAACATTTATTAATATTAAAATATTAATACCTACGCTAATTTTTTTTTTACATCTATTTTTTTGAGAATTTCTAGACACTAGAGTCCCTAGGGTTGAGTCATAAAAATTTTAAGCTTCACTTTATGAAAAGTTGAAAAAAATTGTGTTTTTTGCAAACAACCAACTGTTTTTAAGATTTCAAAAATTTTATGGAAGTCATGTTCATTTTCTATTTCTTGAAAAACTAGCTTTCACGCAGTTTTTCATTCAAAGTGAGTGTTGCTCTTCCTATACCTCTACTAGGATCGTAACACTGCTAACTTGCTGCCTGCCAGGCTGTTCTAAGATAATGTCGGCAAGCCCCTGGGTAGGTTTTGTGGGTATCTTATATTTCAGTCTCAGGCAAATTTAATACAGGGTGTTAAAAACATAACTTGAGCTCCTTGACGTTAAAAGCAGACAAAATTTAAACACTCCGGACTTGGGAATAAATAGCGCGCTTAGAATTTCTGGAAAACGTCATCAGGACTTCTGCAAGTATAATTACAAATTAGAAAATTTAATTATCTACAAATATAATTAAATTTTCTACGAAGTCAGAGAAAAAATATTTTTTTTGAGAATTATATGTCAGAATAATATTTTCCGGTCTTTTCTAGAAAATGTCAAAGAGTCCTTGAAAAAGATTTTCTGTATGTAGTTTTTTATTTCCGTATAAAATAATAAACGAAGCCTTTGAATTTTTTCGCTGGTAAGATTAGAGAACTTCTAAGAAAACAAAGGAAAGTTCAGGTCGTTGCTTGGAACATTTATTTTCTTAAAGCAAAAATACTTTCGTTTCCTTTTTTCTTTCCTCGAAAGATTTTAATTCAAATTAATCAGAAATTGTTCTTTGTTCTTGGATATTCTAGGTGTATGGTGGCGTTAAGTAGGTACGAGTTTGTTTAATTTCCTTGTCTTTTTTTCAAATGTTTATTTGGAATTTTTTCAATCGCTTTAAGTGGATGATTTTGGTGAAGTCGTCACTGTTGATGAATACCTGGGCCTTTTTTTACTGCAATCGATTTAACGAGATGAAAACCTCCTGTCAAATATTAATTTTTTAGAGCTTCCCTAATTTTTGGTTAATTCTTTTGAAATCCATAACTTTACAGAACCGCAATCATAGAATTCTGAAACTGTAAAATCAGGTGATATATGCCGGCTTATGTAGATCGCCGAAACGGTTCGTTCTGTAGGAAGGAGTTATGACAGAATTAACAATCGAGAAGCAGTAGCTATGATGGATTATTACTGTATGCACTCATTAAGCGTACATCTTCAAGACTTTTATTATAAGAACATCTTGCAGACACGACACCAGTTGCGTATGACGTCATCTGGTCAACGACCGACGTTGGTGCTTTCATGGGCCATCTTCAGACTTCCCCGAAAGCGTCGATATTCTCATCAAAACAGGAAATACAAGGCCTTCCGTTGCTCTCATGTCATGAGATTTCAAACCCTTCCCAACGCGAGTGCCTTCGTTTTTGGCCAGCCGGCTTAGATCTTTCGAAATCACTTATTGCAAAAATAGTCACAAGGATTGGGTTATCTTGATGAACACAGCGTTTCATGGCTTGTCGACGTGTATTTTGTCTTTTTATTTTTTTTCAAACATCAGAACAAAATTATAAATTTCCGTAAATTTGTTGCATCTTCCGAAAAGTTAAAACTTATTTTCCACTTCTGCTAAAAGTAGACAATCCAGAGCCCAAATAAGCTTTATTAAAGAAGCAGATACTTTCAAAAAGAAGTAGAAGCTTCTCAAAAGGAGCAGATACTTCCCAAAAGAAGCAGAAACTTCCTAAGAGGAATTAATTTTACCCTGAAGTTGTAATGGTTTAGCTTGAAATTAAAAGTGGTTAACTTTAATTTCAAGCTAAATCGCGCGTATATTCAGCATGCTATTGAATTAAATAAAGTTTTAGCAAACATATAAAATTAAGATTAGGTTTTTTTTTTGAATTTCAAATTCTATGAACTATTTTATCAAACATTTAAAAATTGACATAAACATATCTTGCTTTCAAATATTTAAAAACTCGCAGTTTTATATAGACTAAAGATTTCCGAATGCCTTTTAAATGAACTTTAACTCCTGTCGAACCATGATATTTCCAACAAATAAAAAATACTAAAATGTATTTCTCCATCACTAATTATACCAGATGCTTCTTCGCTATAAATCCATCATCAAAAAGGTGCGTTCTAGATACATAATTGCAAAGTTCAACATACTTACATGATGCAAGTAAGTTGGTCCCGTCGGTCGTCTTCGTCGTACATATAGATAGTCGTTGTGTGTACAACAAAAACTCAATCAATCCAAACAGTATAGCAAAAATAAAAGCTGCTTTTAATTGGACAACACATATACACATACTAGATACTTAAACAAACTGTAACTATCTACCTACCTACATCACAGACTAGATACATTTCGTTATAGAGTCGTTTGATGGCTTTTAGCTTTTAAAACGTTTAGTTAATCTCTCTCGATTTCTTGAATGAAAGAATACTGATATTTCCTGTCCTATTTCATAAAGATACATTAGACTTAATTCAGCGACGACGACGCGCCGAATGGATATAGAAAACCTGTACCTATACCAGATACTATAAGCCCTGTAAAGTGAAATTAGCACAAACATCATCGCCCTGCGTATGTGACCATCAAGGTGTGTTCTACACATAATAATTAACCGAATTTAAATTAGTTTTTTTTTTGTGTTTTGTTGCTGATGTTGTTCTGATTGGCTTTGTTTTGTCAATGCAGATGGTTTACAATAATTTAAAATTTAAATAAAAGTATCTATCTTAAACCCACCTGAGTTTGGTCGTCAATGTTTTACATATATATAGATATCCCTGGTATCTGTCTCTCTAGTAAGTATCTTGCGCGTATCTATATATGAAAAAGATTGGGCAATTCTGTATTCCCACTGACATTTCAAACAAAAAACCGTGGGATTATAGCAAACTAAACTAAAAAAAAACGTGTTTTTCTAGTTTATTTCTGTAATGAACACACAAAAATAAAAGAAAAAAAAAACAAAATTAATATATGCACTGTTGTCTCCCAATAAACATATCCAAAGATACATATAGTTATAAATACAATATCTTCAACTTATAGTAGGTTTACCTACCTATAGATTTTTTTTTGTTCGTTCATTCATAATTTCTGATCGGACTGAATTTTAATGGCAACAGCATATTGGTATTATCATTTCCGCTCAACTTTGCATGAAGTGGTTGTGATTTTTTCGGCTGTCTGATATTAATTTTTTTTTATACACTTACCTATGCGGTTCGTTTGGAAGACATTGATGGAGACTTTGTCATACAAGCAAATCGTTTTTATTTCTTCTCACTGGATTTCAATCACCTGTTCTTCCAAAAAGTTGGGCACATGAACAGCAAAAAAAAAAAAAAAAAAATTTAGGTAAACCAATGTGGAAGCAGAAAAAAAAATAACTTTTCCAATATTCCACTTGATTAATTTAATAAGCCAACGCTCTTTTGGAGCCCAACGAAACGTGGACGAAATAACCTGAAATCAATTACCTCTTCGCAACTCTAACAGTCCGAAACATCAGGGGCGATGATGATGCGATGGTGGCTAGAACGTAACATAAGGGGAAGGTTGTATTCTTTTTTCTTTTTTTTTTTTTTTTTTTTGATATTTTTTGATTCATCTGTTCATCTGGTCGACATTGAAGTCTTCGTGTCGTTCGTTGAGAAATAATATGTTGTTCGTCTTCGTCTGTCTTGACAACGACGACGTAAAATGCGGCTAACGCAGGAAACACCACACCATCATCACCACAAAAAAAAACGGGCAATTCTCTCCGTTTATCATCCGACATTCAATAAAGTTACTGTAATGGTCCCTTGAGTTTTAGAATATGACGAAAAAATTAACAAAACAAGCGAAAAAAAATCAATATGATGGAAAAAGGATCCAGATATGCCTTAGAAACAGTACTGTGCAAATAAAGATTGATTTCGTTCAATCTTTATAACTTGCTTATTTTATTTTTCGTTTTAAAGGTATATTCTGAGCATATTTTTACATTTTCACAACTTCACAATCAAATAGTTTAGTCAAACCTTGATGATCCTAATTCTAGATACAATACCTTATTTGATGTTTGTTGATCGATGTGTCCAATAAATGGGACGAAGGATTCTTGTATCTTTTGCTGTTGGATCAAGGCTTTTCAACCGGCCTGCGGCGCTTGCTCGATCTTGTTCCCGCCACCTTGAATTTATAACTCCCATGTCTACTGTTGACTTGTAATGAAAATCTGATTGATGATTGAACCCTCCGTTAGTAAGCTGTTTTCTGTAATGCTTGACAGTTCTTTTAGTTCCTAAAAGAAGTACCCCAATCTTTCTAGGAATTTTTTCCTTGTGACAGAGAACAAAATATGAAATAATTTAATTTTCAATTCTTTAGAAACTCAGCCATTTCTGTAGCACAATTTGAAATTCCATACGTATGTAATCAAAAACTTAAACAAAACTGATTGGAGCTATTCGTCAATGGCGCCCAACGTGAGGCCACTTTAACATGATTATAATTTCTCCTTCTTAAGTAATAGTTTGCCACTTCAACGGAAATTAAAAACCAACAAAAATATATCTATTTCATCAATAGTGCCTAAATGGCGCCCAACGTGGACTCATTTAATACTCCTTTCTTAGTAATAGCTAGTCATTTCTACCGTAATTAAAAAAAAGGAAAGGAAAACCCAAACAAAAATATGTCGATTCAATCAGTAGTGTATAAATATGGCGCCCAAGCGTTTTATGTTCCGAAGTAACGCTAAGGAGAGTAGACTAAGAATTTGTTGAAGTATAGTCATATTTTTCTGGTTGTGTCACAGGAGTCAAGTAATGTTATGTGGAGTACTTTATTTCCAATGTTTTTTTTTTCTTAATATTAGGCCTGCTTGACTTCGATCAAGCGATGATTCTGTTCTTGCTAGTTCGTGAGCTTTATTTCCAGATATGCCATATAGACCCAACAGAGAATAATGTTGTGTTGCTTTCTTCGTAATTGGTTTAGTTGCGATGACGGAATTTGCTAATATTTCTGCTTAGCTATCAATAAAAAGGTAATATAAGCTTGTGGCATTGCCAACATTGCAACATTGATTGAGCTGACTAGTTCAAGGTTTTTTTTTGAAATGAATCCATCACTACATGTACATCAATGGCCATCAGTTTGACTAAGCCGAAAAACACTAATGGCTGCTGATTCTCATACGAACAAGTTGTTGAAGCTTAACTCAGCTTCTATTTCCCCTGTGGAGTGGTTATTTGAAAAATTTCAGAGAAAGAGTTATCAACACTTTCAGAACCTGAGCTATGAGGAACCCTCTAAGATCTTCGGACTAGAATTCCACAGCAATCTGAACATCTATTTGTGCAAAGATTAATATCTTTTCATATCAGCTGACTGCTAAAGTTATAAAAACGAGAAGAAATTCATGTCGGACCTAACATCTCAGACAAATTTGTGAGCTCCAGTGCCAGTCTTAAGAAATCCAGCCATTTATTGAGCACAATTTGTTATTCCATATGTATCTAAACAAAAACTTAAACAAAACTGACTGGAACTATTCTTTAAAGGCGCCAAATGTGAGGCCTTTTGAACATGATTATAATTCCTTCTTCCTTAATAATAGCTTATCATTTCAACCGGTGAGTAAAAAAGGAAATAAAAAACTGAACAAAAATATGTCTATTCCCTCCGTATTATATGTATAAATGGCTCCCAACGTGAATCCAGTCTTAAGAAATGCAGCCATTTCTGGAGCACAAACAAAAATTTGGAACTATTCTTTAATGGCGCCTAACGTGAAGCCATTTTCACATGATTATAATTCCTCTCTCTTTAGTAATAGCTATTTCAACCGTGAGTAAAAAAGGAAATGAAAACCCAAACAAACATATGTCGACTCCATCTATTGTGTTTAAATGGCGCCCGACGTGAGGCCAGTATAAAGAAATCAGGCCATTTCTGCATCACAAGTTTAAATTCCATACGCATCTAATTATCAATCTAAGTTCAACTTCTTTTACCAAAGAGCTATCACAGAATTATCCACTATATTGCTTCGCTAACTAGTCTTACCCACGAAACATTTAATAAAAATCCAAGTTTTCTGGATTATCGGATTTATACGCCAGATGCCTGTTTTCAAGCCCAGCTATAGATTTACCAATGCTCTGCGTACAGAAGTATTCGTTGAGAGTTTAAGTCACTTGTTAGTCTGGATTGTGGTACCAAACATTATTATCTCATATTATTATGGTGCAATTAGGCATTAGACATTTTTTAAATATTTCCGATTTCTTTTAATTTTTTTTTTTTTTTTCGAAGGACAATGAAATAAAAAATAATAATAATTTCTTTGCACAGTACTGTATTTATGTATGCTATTCTTGAAATTCTCCTTCCATCATTACTCATTACTCCTTGCTATCCTGCGACACAACTCCATTCTTCACTTAACTCCTTATGCATGTTCGCCAATGCAACGGAACATCAATTCCTATGTAGATATGTGTAGCAAAAATTTTTAAGCGAAACAAAAATGCATATGTGCTTGTCGTCTGGATACAGGTGGGTTCGCCATTTATTAACATAGAACAGAAACAGAGGCAGAGCATAAAGCTGAAGCAGCTAACCGCTCCTCAACCCGAAGAACAGGGCACAGCAGCCCCAAAAGTATAGACGCGACTTTATGTGCACCTGCTCGATTTCCATGCCATGATGATGATGGGTTGCTGGCTGGCTCCTGCTGGTGCTTCTGCCTGTGTGTTCTGAATGTGTTCTGTGCTCTCTGGTCCCTGCTCTTTAACCGTCATTGGCAGGAGGCAGTAGATATATATAGGAGACATAAAGGGGGAACAATGACTTCCTTGGGAAAGTGTTTTTTCGTCAATGTTGTTGTTGTGTGATATTTTTTTTTTATTTTGTTTACTACCTCCTGTGAACTTTTCTGTTGAGTGTTGTGGGTATTTTTTTTTTTTTTTGTTTTGTTTGTTTCGTCAGTTAGGATTACTCTCTGTACACTTGTGTATCAATTGAAGTACAATTTTTTTTTGTTCGTCCATGCTGTGTGTATAAATGTGTATTGTATATCATATCGTCACAGTTCGGGAGCTACGTCCAATTAAGTGTGATTTTTATGGAGCGTAAAGTCATTGTGTGAATCAGATGAAGGTTTTTGGAAACACTTAATGGAAATAGTTAATAACATGATGAATATTTTTTCGGTTTATGGGTTTATAGTAGGTTCTTTTTTTTTATTTTACATAAATTTAAGTTTTATTTAAATACTCTATCTCTTGAGTACCATTCATCATTTACTGGGGAGGATGATTTTTTAATGAACTGACTCTAAAGTGTTTTGAGAATCTTCTTCGGAATTTCTGATGCAAGATTTATTGAATTGTGGATAGATAATTATCTAAGTAAATAAAATAGGTTCAATATTGTGTTAAGGCATATATGTTCCTTTTAAGATTCCATGTATGGTTTCAAAGTGAATAAAAGTTCATAGCTTTATTTAATCAACAACTGCATTGTCCAATGTATCGTATTTGATACACAGCAAATAATTTGTAACCAGTTTTTTTTGTCCATGTATCATATATGACCGAGGTATAAAAGACATTGCACTGTCTTCATACACAATCTATGTTTTAAAATACCACATCCAGAATTTTCTTTTGCAAAACAAAACTTTCAATCAATGTATCATATTTGATACATATCACCAACTATGTACCTGCTTTTCAGCACCTATGAGTCAAATTGGATAAAAATTCGTTAATGGCGCCCAACGTGAGGCCATTTAAACATTAATATAATTTTTTCTTCCTATTTAATAGTTCACCATCTCAACCGTGAATAAAAAAGGAAAAGAAAACCCAAACAAAAATATATCGCGTGCATAAATGGCGCCCAACGTAAAGCCATTTAATCATGTTTAAGTCTTAAAATCAACAACTGTATTAATCACTTCATGTTAAAATTGATTCTTAAAATTAATTCTTGAAATTAATCATACGTTCACAATTTTTGACAATTTTAAGAAACAATTCAGCAAAATGTTGATTATTAGTCTTAAATTTCTCATTGAGATTTTGGCATCAGTACCTGAATAAGAAACAGATTTGACAGAGGAGGCACGTCACCATGGTACATGCTCACCTTTGTTCGTTCACATCGGTTTTTCTTGTTGAAAAACCCTTAATTTGTATTAAATATAAATCTTACTGATATTGAAAAAGTTCAATAGCATAGAGTAGTTGAACCAAACTTTTTAATCGTGTATTTTTTTCATAAAAATTATAATCAGTGTGAAAATGTTCATTGTAAAATATAAAAAAAAGCAATAACTAAACATCATTATGTTGATAATTACAAAGCAATTTAGCACCCCACTGTGTGATTTTTTTTTCTGAAATAAAGAAACACATGTTCAATGTCACAGCCAGATAAATAAAGTTTCGTTGAAATTCCTGTCAGTTGGGTGTGATTTGAATTATATTTTTTTCTGTCTGTCCTCCCATGATATTCAAATCAAAATATGTTGTACACTGTAATTAGTTTTTTTTTTGTCTTGCAAAATTTTACCAAAAGAATGAAGGAATTTTTATATTCAATGAATTAATTAATCGAAATACTTTTTAAACTTTTATACCCATAAACGTCAAAAATAACTAATTTACATTTTTGAATTCTTCGATATGAATGAAATTTTTAGAATAATTTTTTTTTTATTTAAATTATTTACCATTATGAAATGCTGAATTGGAAATGAGTGTATACAGTAGAATCCAATTATACTAATACGTTTAATTAAAAACAAGATTATCTATTTTTAATATTTGATTTAATCACCTATTGTTTGCTAATAAATTTCATTGGAATAATTCCGCTTTTTTTCATTCGAATATCCATTATCCAGGTTTACTTATTAATGGATATTTATTATTTAACTTAAATTCACTTTAAGTGCATTACAGGAAAAATCCGGTTAATTGAATTTCGAGTTAAGTTTTGTTGTCTCTGTTTCGCCTAAGTTGTTGCTTGTTATATATTATTTGTTCAATTCTTCAATCTGTCATTACAGACAATTTATTAAAAGCGACATTAATTTATTGCTGTAGAAGTTTTGTATTCCTCTTTTTTACTTAAAAATCCAAATTTTTTGTTTAAAACTGTGCTTCAGGAACACAAAATTATCCCTTTACCGATTCCGACTATACAACTTTTTACTGGCACCCAACGTGAATTATTTTGATGAGCAGAATTTTGACGAGCAGAATTTTAAAAAGCAGAATTTTGGAAAGCAGGTTTTTGACAAAAAAATTTCGACCCTGGCAGAATTTCGACCCCAACCCACTTATATCATTTCAAATAAAAATTAATCATAACCTAGAATATTTAATTATCCACAGAAAAATTTTGCTTTAAATTAATCACATCTTTTTAATTTTTGACAATTTCAAGACAAAATTTTGCTTAGTTTTATTTAATTTTTATAGCGTTCCATATGGTTTGTCATCGTCTGTTCTGCATTTTTTACTTCTTAAATACCTAAACAAAACTACTTCGAATTATTCGTCAATCGAGTGGATGTTTTTGGATTGAGTGAGTGTTTTGGGGTCATTAAAGTGTATAAATGGCGCCCAACGTGAAGGCGGTTATATTGATAAAACTCATCAAATAATTTCTCTCATTTGATGCTGGATATAAATTAAGGAAAAAATGTACGCTAAGTACCTACACTTTAACGATCGCAATCAGTCCAAATATTTGTTTATCTCCGGTAAAGTGAATTAATGGCGCCCAACGTGAGGCCATTTAAAAATTATTATTATTCCTTCCTTATTAATAGTTAACCATATCAACCGTGAGTAAAAAATTTAATATAAAATCAAACATAAATATATCGATTCCATCGATCTAGCTGATATTAAAAATCAAAAGTTCAATAGCACAGCAGCGAACTTTTTAATCGTGTAATTTTTTAGAATTCATAACTATTATAATCAGTATGAAAATGTTCATTGAAAAAAATAAATAAAAAAAAGCAATTAATAAACATCATTATGTTGATAAATACAAAGAAATTTAGCACCCCACTGTGTGATTTTTTTTTCTGAAATAAAAAACACATGTTCAATGTCTGGCTGTGACAAATAAATAAAGTTTCGTTGAAATTCCTGTCAGTTTGGGTGTGATTTAAATTATATTCTGTCCTAGTGTCCTCCCATGATATTCAAATCAAAATATTTTGTACACATAGTAATTAGTTTTTTTTTCTTGCAAAATTTTACCAAAAGAATGAAGGAATTTTTATATTCAATGAATTAATTAATCGAAATACTTTTTTAACTTTTATACCCATAAACGTCAAAAATAACTAATTTACATTTTTGAATTCTTCGATATGAATGAAATTTTTAGAATAATTTTTTTTTATTTAAATTATTTACCAGTATGAAATGCTGAATTGGAAATAAGTGTATACAGTAGAATCCAATTATACTATAGGTATATACGTTTAATTAAAAACAAGATTATCTATTTTTAATATTATTTGATTTAATCACCTTTTGTTTGCTAATAAATTTCATTGGAATAATATTCATTCGAATATCTATTATCCAGGTTAACTTATACTTATTTACTATTTAACTTAAGTTCACTTTAAGTGCATTGCAGGAAAAGCCCGGTTAATTGTATTTTTAGCTAATTTTTTTTTTCTCTGTTTCGCTGAAAAATGCTTGTTACGCATTATTTGTTCAATTTTTCAATCTTTCATAGCAGACAACTTATTAAAAGCGACATAAATTTATTGCTGTAGAAGTTTTGGCGTTTTGTTAATTCTTTTTATTTGTTTATTCCTCTTTTTTACTGAAAAATCCAAATTTTTGGTTTAAAACTGTACTAGGCTTCCGGAACATAACAGTATCAGTTTACCTATTCCAACTATACAACTTTTTACTGGCGCCCAAAGTGAATTGAAATCAAGTCCGTGGATTTCTTCAGAAACCATTATTCTCGTTCAATGACTGAAGTAAGTTGAATCGTCAGCAAAATAGCAAAGGAATTACAATCAATTACTGTACGGCGCCCAACGTGAGGTCATTAACTTGACAAAAGTGAAGAAATTTTCAAAACTAAAACTAAAACAATATATATCATTTTGTAGAAAAAATGAAGTGGGTATCTAACAAATTGTATCTGTACATTTCTTGAATCTTTCTATGATTTGCAATTTCTGGCAGTTTACTATTGAATGTTGATTGAGCTAAAACATAAATATTGCTAATCTTACACAGTTAGTCAATCAATATCAGTCACGGCTGTGATCATGCAGATATGCATAATCAAAGGTGTTTTGATTTTTCGTCAGTCAAATGCACGCATACAGACACAGCCTTGTTTTTACAAACACTTATGTTTGATATCAAATGATTGACCATTTGAGGTTCGCCTTATGGTTAATTTTCTAAATTGTCCAACAAGTTATTCATGTGTGATTGAAATTATTCCACAGTTTAGTTAAATTAGTTTTTCCACGGTAGAATGTTTTGTGACACACTGTAATAAGCAGAATTTTAAAAGGAAGCATTTTGGAAAGCAGATTTTTGACAAAAGAATTTTATCCCTGACAGAATTTTGACCCAAATCCATTTATATAATTTCAAATAAAAATTAATCATGAGTGTATCTAATTATACACAGCCAAATTTTGCTTTAAACTATAATCATATATGTAGTTTGAATTTTTAACAATTTCAAGAAAATAATTAGCTTAGTTTTAATATAATTTTTATATCGTTGTCCAATCGCCCCGATCTTCAGAAGAATAGTGTTCCATATGGTATGTCATCGTCTATTCTGCATTTTTTTACTTCTTAAATACCTAAACAAAACTACCTCGAATTACTCGTTAATCGAGTGGGTGTTTTTGGAATGAGTGAGTGTTTTGGGATCATTAAAATGTATAAATGGCGCCCAACGTGAGGCCGTTATATTGATAAAACTCATCAAATAATTTCTCTCATTTGATGCTGGATATAAATTAAGTAAAAAAGAGTATGCTTAATACACTTTAACGATCGCAATCGGTCAAATATATATTTTTATCTCCCGTAAAGTGAATAAATGGCGTCCAACGTTAAGCCATTTCAATATAATTAGAACTCTTCAAATCAAACAATTGGAAATAGTTTTAAATAATAATGAAAAGGTTAACCAAAAGATAATATCAACAATTATTGACATCCAAGTTGGTATTTCTGGAAATTAATCAAAAATACTCTGACATTTCTGACAATTTCAAGAAACATTGTTCATCATGGTCCCATTTGTAACGTCAAATTGAATGAAAAAAAAAACTATATCAACGTACCTACTGGAACGAATAGGTATCTATCTGTCAACTATATGACTTACCTATAATGTTGTTAATATAATTTTAAGAAGCATACATATGTACATATATCTAACTATAATAAAATTCCTGATCTTTATCAAAGCACACATTGTTAAAATTATTATAATAAAAAAAAACAACTGTCTTTAAACAATTATAGTTAAGTTCTTTATCAAAACAATTCGATCTATCAGAATAGATTAAAGAATTTCACAATAAGATACTTCGTATCTGAACGGTTGTTGCAAATACCTACTTTTCTTTTCATTGTAAAGTAAGCAAAAGTGAAGCCTTTTCCATTTCCATTGTTTAATAATCCACCACTTTGTGTTAAGCCACATAAAGTCAACTTTATCGACATCGCTCTCTCTCTACATTCTCGATGGTCGTAAAAAAAAAACTATTTTTTTTTCTGTTGACTACCGATTTGCAGATACTTTTGGATACAGACAACCAGACAAGCGCCATATACATCCAGAGTGGCCAAACATTCTTAAAATTGATGACACACCAGATAAGCGATAAAAATTCTTTCTTTTTTTTTCAAAATTATATATATTTTTGCACATTTTACTCCAACTGAATGATGAGATTATATGTGACTATAAATGCCCACCGAAGGAATTTTTTTTTTGTTTGCATTGCTTTTAAGTGGAGGATTTGTGAATTTATTATGAATCGCACTCATCACCAAACCAACTATTTTAATGGAGCCATACTATAGTCTGTGGTGACCCCCGCATCTTTGTATAATTTAATTTAATTAGTTCCCGTGACCGAAGTCAATTGTAGGAGGCCTTTGGTGTTAATTATATTCGTTTTCTTGGAACTTTTAACTTTAACGCGCCGCAAACGCCCTCTTTGCCTCACGCTTTTGTTTTTTTTTTCTTTAACTCACCACAGTCCGAAGACCTAAAAATGTATTTTATGATTTCAATTTCAAATTCAATTCATTTGATTAAAATGATGAGGGTTAGATTATTAATATTTTAGTCGAGTCTCTAACTAAATGAGTGTTGGTTTTTGGCTTTCAAAAAAAAAAAAAAAATTCCAATGATTTTTTCTTTGTTCCCAAACATGAAAATGATGATGATGAGGATGTTGGATGATGCCATGGACATAGTGGGTGTATCACTGTGTTTGCATAACAAAACTTTCACTCAATTGATTGATTTTGTCTGATAAAACCAACAAGATACTTTATAGGTATCTGCCGGACGGATTTCCTTTATAATTTACAACCATCTACTATTAGTGTGGTCCACATTTAGGTTCAAGAAAAAAAAAAGACCCTTTAAGTGAAATTAACACATGACAAGACACAGAGAGGCTAACAGGTAACCATTGTGTGACATCCGGTATACTTTACAAAGTTACGAGTAGCTCTAGGTATACCTACCCCAGTTTACCTGTGTTAAAAGTCCTTTAGCATAATGCGATGACTTTTCGCCGGACCCTCAACATTCCTTTGATATGTACATTCTGCAGAAACGAGTTTTTTTTTCTGGTCACACTTCAAGGATTTCCCGTGTGCGGTCACAAAAGACAAAAGTGCTTCCTTGTAGATTATTTCGTTTATAAAAGTGCACTTAAAATATACAAAAAAAAAAGAAGAGCACTTCCTATGCCATCAGAGGTTCCCTTTAATTTAGATTAAAATGTGCAGCACTGAAAAGGAGAGTGGTAGTGGTGGTGGGATGCGTTTATTACGTCCAATGTCTTCCGTTCTTGTCGTCTTCGTCTTTGTAGGTATACCTCTACCCTATAAATTTTCTTAGTCATTGGGTCACTTACAGTTTACTTAGTCATCGAACTGCTAAAGAACTACTTTTTAGTCGTATTTCTTTCCCTCGGTCGTGTCTTTGTTTTCAGTGCTGCTACCAACGAGCAATGTCGAACGTCTCTCCTTATGAGGGCACACCACCACACCACATCTAGTGCCAGTGCCAGTTAACTCAGGCAAACCTAATTAACATCCGACATTCATTTTACCAAAATTCGTATACACAAATGGAGAACTCAGGGAAAACATCCAAAAATTGTTCCAATCCGGACAACAAAAAGTTCAACGTTATACATTTTCATAATTGGGACATAATTATATGCTTCCCCATTACGACGAGTATATTCCCAGTTTCCAGAGGGGGAAATCTAATCAATTTTTTGAAACTATTTTTTTTTTCTTTTTTGTTTTGTAATAATAATACCAACAATGTCCAGGTAGAAAATTCCAAAACAGAGGCCATTGACTGCTGTCACTGTGGGTACCTATTTGTTGGAAATTAGGAGTCAGGTTATAAGGAAATATAGGGATGGGTTTGTAATAAAAATTTGTGTTCTTATTCGTTTGTTCCGACTTTTGAATTAACGAGGAAAAAAATATCAGTGATATTTTCAATAGAAAATTGGATTATTTTCTTTTTTATTTTTCAGATAAACACACAGAATTTATTCATCCTTGTCTTTAGAATTAGTTGGATAGATATACATATATTAAAGTGACAATAATAGCTGGACTTCTTTATCTGGAGTTCACCGTTTTTTAGGGTTCAATGGTGTAAGATAAAAGTATAATTCAGTTCACATTAGTTAAAATTCTTCTAAATGTGCCTCATATAGAAGAGATGATTCATACAAAGGAATTGTTTTAAGTGGCCACACTAGTGGTTTATTGAAACTTATCCGAGAAATTAAGATACATAATATGCATGCAATATGAATTCAGGTTGACTTTAATAAGAGCAATTAAGATAGTATAGTCTCGGCCGACTTGAAAAAGGTTATTCGAAAGACCACGAGAAAAAATAATTCTAAAAATTCTGAGTAAAGATGACTCTTGAAAGCGTATTCTTAATAGACTTGGAGTTATTAGATACAAACATTAATTTGAAAAGACGAAATTATTGAAGTTAATATATATTTTCTGCATCGTTGATGACATTTGATTGCAAGTTTTGTATACAATTTTGTTCTCAAAGCTAAATCATGTTATTTGCTGCAATATACAAAAACATAATGTTTTCAATAGTTAAGAAAGAATCAGAATCAAAAAAAAAATTTACTTTTTTGAATCACATGCAAAATATCTACGGCAAATTTTCGGTGCAAATATTTCTCTTTGCAGAAAACTTTTTTGTATGTCTGCGCATAACTATAATATACATTTTGTTATAGGAAGAAATGGCTAACTTTCAGACACATAATGAGAATAATGCAAATGTTGTTTGCATAGATATTTGCTCATGAAGTTTTCAACTTGTCCCAATTGTAAGACTGAACAATCTGAAGTCGTTAATCCAGTTACCAAATATGTATGGATTTTTTAATTTAATAAATTTGTCTCGATATAAAATTTTGAATAACAAATAAAATTTTATGAGTTTTATAATAAAAATATAATTTTCGAATTATGAAATACAAAAAATCATTCAATAAAGAACGAAGTGATGCAGCTATATTTTCATCTCCTTGAAAATTGTGTCAAACTGCATGCATGTATATTGTATATGGTTGATTAAATACAAAGTTTGAAATTTGCATTTTTTTTCTCATTTAACATCATTTCCAAATCTTCAACTGATAAAAAAAAAGATGGAATAAAAAATATGTTTTTTTTCGCTTTAAATGCAGAATTATTTTATGTTTTTTTTCGCTTTAAATGCAGAATTATTAAAAAAAAAGGATGCAAATGTTTTTGTTTGCTGCAAATATTTTTGTTTCTTCTTTTATTTGCGCATACAAATATTGTTGCAAGAAGTTATTTGCGCCTGTCAGCATTAATGATGTGAACAAGGTTATGTTGTTAGCACTATCTGTTTGAAAGATTTGCATATGTGTAATTTTTCACTTTCCTTAAAATTAAAAAAAAAATATTTTGGATTAAGACTTTTGAGAATATTGCTGCAGAAAGAAAATTTGATTTTACAAAAGTATTTAACATTTTTAAAGAATATTGTTTTCTGCAAACATGCTAATATCAGTTGAAGCTATATTAACCAATATTTTAACTGCAATAATTTCTCATCATAATAAATAATATAATTTGTTGCAAACAATTGTAGTGCAGAAAGGTTTTTATTGTTAATTTATTTATTAAAAAATTCACTAGCAAACATTTTAAATAAATTCATTTGAAACTTCATGTTTGCACAACAATTCAAAAAAAATCAAAATTATTTACATGTAAACTAACTGCAAATTATAAGCTATGTAATGATAAGTCAATCATATAAGAATTAGATAAAGTGGAAAAAAATAGCATAAACAGAAGTTGTTACGATAAAGACAGTTTCATTTTTACAAACAAAATAAAATTGGCATTGGTTTAAAAAAAAAAAGTTGCAAAATTTACGGATTCTCTTATCTGTGGAAAGAATAAATATTAAAAATTAAAATTTGTAGTTCCTTGATTGCTGTTGCAATATTTGTTGCAAACATCACTTGCAAACTTGTTAACGAAACTGTCAAAGTGCAAAGTTACATACCTATAGATTCAAATGTTTCTGCAAATATTTTACTGCAAATTTATTATAACTATACAAATTGGTAGTGTATCGAATAATTGGTATAAAAATCACAAATATTAAAAAATTCCAAACAAACAAAAGTATACGGTTGCAAAGTAAGGTATTGCCTCAATTGTTTCTGCAAATGTTTGTGATCTAAAATTTCGTTGCAAGAAATATATGTTAAGTTAAATTGACGTGTTAGCGAAGGTATAATAATTAATAACGCAATAATTTAAAGACAGAATTAATCTAAAGTCTTGACTGTATTTCAAGTCCTTAGATATCCCAAATGCAAAAGTTCCAGCCCAGGAAAGTTTGTCTTTCGAGTGATAATTTATGCTGCGGTGAAGTATATATAATTCATTCACCAGTAGACTAACTAATCCAGTAAAAACGACTAATCGCATGTCCAGCAGTTTCTATATACTTAAATGTCCAAAATAATCCCATGGTGCCAACCGATATTCTCATCTTATAACAAAATTACAAACCTATTTCTAATTTCAATCAATGAAGGTGTTTAACCAGATAATTTTGAGACACAATACGATATAGATAAATTGTTCAAAACCACAAACGTGACAAAAATTAAATATAACCTTTTAACCAGAAAATGATTTAGAATCAGGATAATTATTTCTTAGTTGAGACACAATATAGATACAATTGTATCTAGATACATATGTATATATTATGTGGGTACGAGTAAGTTAGTATATTGTGGAATAATCAGTTTCATGTGAAAATGTAATCGTGACTATGAACGGCAATAATCCAATTTACTATATTTGCCTATGAAATAGAATTATCATCAAATTTATTTATAGAAACGATGTTTATATACCTTTGTATCTATATTGACGCGAAAAAAAAATAACATTAAATATTAAAACCACACACACAAAAATGTCAGCAAGTGTTACTATGAAACCTTCATATAGGTACCTACATCCGTGGTAAATGACGACACGATTTTGTTATGTGGATGGGTTAAATGTTAAATCCATTTAAACATAAAACCCTTTAATGTTTGGCTAAATATAGAATAATGAACTCAGATTAAATATTTATTCACCCAATCCACTTTAGATTCATAGATTTGTATAAATATATTTATGTATAACTTCGGTAAAGCTAAAAGCGTTTGCATATAAAAAAAAAGGTTCTTATCCCACTTCCGCGCCCCGGAAAATTGTGTCAACCTCAATTCACCATTCTTGTTGTATACTTATACTTATCTACCTACATACCTATATTTTCTATTTTCTCAAGATTTTCTTTATCATCCTGCTACAAGCAGGTAGATTTTTTTTTTTTGAATATACTAACGCTTGCTGCCGCCCGCCGCGGAAGATGCCGCCATTGCCGCCCATATTAACTTTACAAATTCAAATTTTTTGTCTGTTTGTTTGGATTTCATGAATTAGAATGAGATTGACGGAAATGAATACCGTTACGGAAGTATCTATCTTCTTATAATTGGTTTTTATTGTGTAACCTTCTTTTTCTTTTCCATTTTGTTTTTTTTTGTTTGAATCGACAGAATGTGTTTCATGTTATTAAGTCATTATTATTTATATAAAGAAGCTTTTTTCTCTTTTCAATTTTTTTAATTCATACTTATTTAAATTTTTTTTTTGAATACAAAACGATTTTAAACATAAATTTTGTTTAGTTTAAATTATGTCTCTACTTTAGAAATTAAGTACTTATTTTTTTTTGTAACCAAATTGTTGATCATTTTGTTTTTAATGATTTAATTATCTGTAACATAATTTAACGTTTGTTTTATATGGAAATTCTGTCTTCCAATTTGGAAGTACATATCCAACTTTAAGCCTAAAAGTGTGCACCTTTTTCTATGAAGTTGATACTTAGTATTATAAGAGTCTATGTACTTACCAAACATTATTCCATCAGGATCCAGAAAAAGGTTCTAACAGCCATTTTAAACCTGCTTGTCTGATTGGCTATCAGAGACTTTAGCTGCCAGATATATTTATTGGAGACTTTTAAAATCAAAAAATTGAGCTATTATTGAAACTGGCAGATAAATTATTTTATGGCTTTCACGATAAAAGAAAATGCAGTCGGTTTCCTATAGGTACTTGTCTATAGGCTAAGCGTGCTCAACCTAATTTACATTTTACAGCTTCATAAGAAAACACGCACCCTTTTTTAATTTTCATGCAAATCACCCTTCTTGAATAATAAACAAAACATGGGGCACCGCCCCCTTCCACCGCCGCCGGACGCTGCGGTCAAAACTCTGTTTAATAAAGTTAGTAAATCTGTTATCCTTACAAATGCCGACATATGATTATCATTACATATCGGCCTCAATTTCGGGAATTTATTGTTATTTTTAGGGCGTTTTTGAAAACATTTGTTTGATCATTTTGCACTTGTTAAGTTCGCCCAAAAATTTTAGGTGATTTTGAATTTACCTTTTTTTAAAAAAAAATATTTTGGGTGATTTTTCATAAAAAAAAATAATGTTTTGGGCGATTTCGCACCTATATTTCTTGGGCGATATGTCATTATGAATAATCACCCAAAAAGTATGAAATGAAGAATAGCCCAAGGATATTTTTGGGCGATTCCTCATTTTTCTGTTTTGGCGTTTTATTTTGGGCGATTTCTCACAGCCAGAGTTTTGTTTGTCAGTGGGATCAAGTGATTTTTTAGCGAAATTTTGGAAAGATTTGTAATGAAATCGGAGAATTATCCGTTTCGAAGGGATACTTTGATAGGACTAATTGTTTGTACAACATACTTAAACTAATGGTTTATGAATAATTTGGGTAGCCCCAATTGCTCGTGGTCAAACTAGATCCGCTTTATCTTACCAACAAAATTTAATTTTAACAGTGTTGCTGCTGCACTATATCACCTAAATCCTAATATCTATCACGCAATATTTAATGTTTAGAATCTCAGTTCTTGACAATAATATGGTGTTATTAATGCATCTTAATTGGTTATATAAGTTCTTTAATAAATTCATGGTTTCTCTAGAATCCAAATACATAAACGTCGTTAAATCTAGAAAAAAAAACCTTTGACTCAATATGCTGGAATGATCTTCAACTTTTTTGTCCTTCTTGGCATACCATATTCCTTAAATACGTTAAACATAAAATGAGGCGCAGGTAAACACATCTTGTAGATATTTAAAAAAAAATTACCAAACTTAAATCGGGAAATCACACTTTAAACCTAATATACGTATTGTGTACACACGTAAGAAGACTTTCCTTTAACATTTTTAAATAACGTATAATAACTATGAATGTAAAACAATATTTACCTCTAAATACGTGCCAATAATTCCCTAAATCAAATTTTTACATCTTCCGTACTACGAAACGTTGGAAGACGTGCCCTCATGTGTGCGCTTCAAATGCTCAAAAAAAAAAAAAAACAAATAAAATAATTGCCTAAGCCAGCAGAATCTTGCCTGATGTCGGTCGTGTGGGAATGTGTATTGTTGTTTAGTCCTTATAATATAATGTCTCACCCCGAAAAAAAAACTGCCTAAGGCACATTTTTCGTCGTCTCATATTTCTGTTCATTTATATGTGACGTATACAATCGTACATGTGACACGCTCGCTAAAGGAATGATTTGTCAGAAACACACACAAAATGTCCCTATACCTTCATAATAACACTTGATCCTTAATATCCATTCAATCTGTATTTAACAAAAAAAAAATCTTTTCTTTTTTTCTTTAATTGCAGCGCACTTTCCAATTAATATCGTCACAGGACAACAACAACAACAACAACAGCAGCAGCCGATGAATTATGCCGTTCAATCTTTCCGGATTACCCCCCATGATGTACACATCCTCGAGGGTACCGACACATTGCTCCGCTGTGAAATATCCAACCGAGTCGGAAAAGTTCAATGGACAAAAGATGGATTTGCATTGGGATTCTCCACCATCATACCTGGTTATCCACGATATTCGGTTATTGGTGACTTTAATCAAGGAGTTTACAATTTACAAATATCGAACACTACCTTGGAGGACGACGCTGAATATCAATGTCAAGTTGGACCGGCGAAAGGTAATCCAGCAATTCGGGCCAATGCAAAGTTAAATATAATCGGTAAGTCTGGGAAATGAAAAATTTGTGTGTATCTTTTTTTTTCTTGATTAATTAGTAATCCTCCACCAAAGGATGACGACGAAGAAGCCGCCAAAATCCCTTTCTTCTTTTCATGTCACCAAATATAATCAAATAAAAAAAAAAGAAAGGATACCAAAAAAGAAAAAAAAAAAATCATTATCAATGTCTTATCAGAAGGATAAGCTCTTTGACTAAATCCTTTTTCATCGACTTCCTTATCCTGTGTATACTGTACACACATAAATTCTGCCGTTAATAAGGTTGTATTGCATTTGATGGTAAGAGTTTCCCTAAGCTATACCCCATCTAGGTATAATCATTGTTATGCTAAGAGTTTCATCATACAATCGCTCTCGTGATTAAGCCTCTAGCAAAAGGATTTAAAGTTATGCAATTAAAACTATTTAACATAAAGAAAATTATATTCTCTAAGGCAAAAGCTTTGGAGTTGTTCATCGTCTTGCTATACTTCTTACCATATCGTCTTCTATGAATTCTGGCAAGATGGAAGGGTTATTTTCTAAGGATATACGATATGTATACCTTTAGAGGAGTGGTAAAGACAAACCCAATGACAACGATGAAGAAGATGACGATGAATACTACTAACGACTAAGACGACGACGACGAAGACGAAGAAGAAGATGATGATGATGATGGTTTGCCAAGCAAAAGCATTGTTCTCCATCAGACTGACTATCCAGTATCCATATCACAGTATCCTTGCAGCCTTCCGTACACATTATCATTTTCGTCTATTAAAAGCGTAAGGATAAATAAGTGAGTCTCTCTGTTCTTCATTGAAGCTTTTGAAGCATTATTCTCCAGCACCAGCAGTACCATCAACAGCACCATGTGGATGGGAGTGTTCGGAGGCCTTAATTATGTTTGCTTTTGCGGGTGAATTAGCATAGATTTTCGGAAAATTTTTGCATTCGATTTTCCATCGACGAAAAACCTCCCTTTTTCCTTTTTAGAATTTTTGAACCATAAGAACGTCTTTTGATTTAACTCTCTGATTATATGCTCATCTTCATCGCCTATCTATATACCTAGTTATTATACCTTAATAATATTCAATTTCTCTGTCGGGGTGATATGATGGCATCAAGAAAAAGGATTTGGCGCTATCAAAGTCGTGGGTGGGTTGGTTAAAATTTTGGCACTTATAATGCAACTCACGTTCCTATGTCATTAGATTCATTATTATAATATTTTTTTCTTCATTCTCTTTCTATGTTTTTCAGCTGCGCCCACATCAATTCAAATAGATGGTTATGGCTCAAACTCTCGAATTGAAGTTATTGAAAAGCAAAATTTGACTCTTAAGTGTATAGTGGAAAATGCCAAGCCGGCTGCTGAAATTGTCTGGTATCGCGGAAATATTGAATATAACAGTGGTATGATTATTTCCTTTTTGAAAGAGGAAGATTTTTTTTTTTTTTTTTTATTAAACTTGATACAGGGTGATTCACAAGGTAAGATTTAATAAATATTAAGAAAGTTTAGGTTGCGAAGAGAAAAGTAAAGCAATGTTTCTGAAAATAACAGCTTTAGCAATTCAACCTTTTTAGAAATTATATATGAATTGTAAAGAAATTATAATTTTCTTAGTTCAAATACAATTTTATTATTAGATATCGATTCTATAGTTTTATTCTGTGTGGAGAAAATACAATGAATTCAAAGATTTTTTGACATTTTACAATGAAAATACCAAAACGACGATAACAAGTCCAGCCTGAGTCAAAGAAGTATTACAAATCATTTTTGGCATTACACCACGAAAATGATTTGAGACCTTTACTTTTTATTATAATATGTAATAGTAATATAGTAATATTTTAACTATGTGTCTGTAAGGCACATTGTCTTTTAAATGCAACAGGTATTGCACGACACTAGTTAGAATGGATAGAGAGCTAGTTAATTTTTATTTTTCATTGCATACCTCGTGGGCGACGTCCAGCATAAGCTCTGAGGTTATGCTGAAAAGAAAAAAAAGCTTTGTACCCGAATGAGAATTGAACTGGCAACCTCTAGGTTAACAAGCAAGTACTCCATCAATTATTGCCGCTTACCATATATGCTTGAAGGTAAAGTACCGAATTGGCTGTTCTAGCTTTTAAGTTATTTTAAGTAGTTTTAATTAGATATAATGTAGTTTAAGTTAGTTTTAATTTAGTTTTAATTAGTTTTATTAGGTAAAGGGTAGCTTTAAGTTTTATAAAAAATTAAAAAACAGATATAGAAAATGAGTTTTTTTTTTAAATAATTTTCTCGTTAGTTTTAAGTAATCATGAATTGTAATAATAAGTTATTTTTCGTCGAAAGACATTTTTTAAGTATAGTCATAGTTTAATTTAGAGCGCCCGCATGGGGCCAGTAAGTTAGTTAAGTTAATATGGTAAGCTAGTTGTTTAAGATTTTTTGTCTAGCATTAAGATAGATATAAGGAAATGAAAAAATAAAAATGAATTAAAAATGAAAAAAAAAAAAAAAATGTAAAGTACCGAACCCAAAGTGAATCAGTTCTTTGTTTCGAAAGATGGATTTCATTATAAATTTTACATTCTTTCAACAGAAATATTACAAATGAACGTTGGAGTACGTCAAAAAAGACCCTTGAGGCCTTTACTTTATAATATATTTACTTGAAGGTAAAGTGACGGACGAAAAGTGAATCAGCAGTAATTATTTTCTGATAATAGAGTCTATTAAAAACCTACATTCTTGAAGTTAACACCGTGACGTATTGGAGTGAAATGGGTAACACATCAGCCCAAAAAGATGGAACTCATATAATACGACGAGGTTTCCAATTAAACAAGTCTTTTCCAGAAATACTGCTATATTTTAATGAAACAGTATATTTATGTGTATTAATGGAGCGTCGGTTCGACAGACCAATTGGTACTGATGGTTGAGACTATTCAAACCTAAGCAAACCTAAAAGATAAGTAAATAAAAATTATTGACTTGAAACAAAAGTCACCGATTGAAGCTTATGCTGATTTCTCAGGCTTTCGTCAAAACCATAGCATATAAAATAAATAGAACATTGTCATAGAAGTTTCCACCAATTTTTACTACAAATTTTTCGATCACGTAGTCTTAGGGCCAGTCTTTTCAGTTCTGGTTATGTGTAACCATCGGTTGTTTTAGTTATTAACCATAGATTTTGTATGTGTTTCTATTATAACCAGCTAAAATAACAAATGGTTAAATTCAACCACAGCTGAAAAGACTGGCCCTTAGGCTTTCAAATGCCGTTCATCATCTATTACAATATCTACATCATTCAAGCAACTTTTCTTTTGGGTCCACCGGGGATGGAGGGGTACGAGTTGATTCCCTCTGGTCGAAACCATGCAGTGAGATTTAATGTCCAATGCTGTGACCCACAGCCGCTTGACGAATCCAGTCTGTAATCCAACGACCATAAAAGACAAAGTAAATAGAATACCAACATGACTTCTGCCTTTCATGTTAAGTGTGTGGATAATGTCACACACACACTTAGGTTTAGCATATAAAAATTACAAATTAATAGCGATGACTGTCAGCAAATTTCAAAATATATACATATATAAACATATTCAAGTTAGGAAAATGACGGGTACCAGTCGACCTAAAATGTATGATTTGAACATTCAATATAATGCCAGGTGACTTTGGGACCCTTACATAAAGTCACTCACAAACTTGTGAACTCCAGGTCGCCCGATTCGCTGCAGTCAATAGGATCCATAATAAAACTATAGAGCGAGAGCCCAGACCCATGTCGACAAACATTTTCAGCTGACTTACTTTGGTGACTTACTTAGGCCCAGTTTTTGAGTGCGAGGTTATTTCAGGGTTAGATTAACCTCGAGTTACCGCTGATGAAAACTTGTTCTTCACACAGTTTGAGATCCCGAATCAATTCAGAGTTAACTCACCAATTTAGCTCTGCTTATCGAGTTAGGACAAATTAAAAAAATGACAGAAAAACGTGTTTACTTAAGCGTTAACTTTTGGTTAATCTAACCCTCTAATAATATTGAACTGCAAAACTGGGCCTTAGAATTAGTACACTTGCACTTTATTTGACAAGTTCAACATTTAAATCCTTAAAACTATAAGGAAGGTTAAGAAGCGATAAGCGCACAAATTTCTTATTTGTATTTGACAAAGTCAAATGCGAATTGAAGACAATTAAAAATAAAAATTTGAGTTAAAATTCGTATGGTTTTTTGTCCGCCGCTATTGGGAAATAGTAAATATTAGGACGCGGAGTTTTGTAATTTTTATTAGCTACATATTTGTATGAATTATTTTAAATTTGCATAAATCAAAATATTGATTTATTTTGACAAAAACTGAGAATAAAAAAGCCGATATATATCTAAAAAAAAATATATAAAAGCGTTTTTTTCGCTGTTCGGAACTCATGTGCAATTAATTTATAAATACAGGCATGTTATTGAGGCTAAATTTCTTACGTTAAAAACCAAAAAATCTGCCAGATATTTTTGAGGAAAATAATAAATGATAACTTATTCTTTCTATAGATACTATAAATTATATTTTTAACAAAAAAAAATATGTTTTAAGTTATTTAGGTTTGGACAGCAGTTTTAAAATTTGCATAATTTTTAAAGTTAAAAAAATCATTAAAAACATTAGCAACGAAAATTAAATAGACAGATGTAGATAATTATATAAAATATGTAGTCTTAGGTTTAAAAAAAAACAATTTTTTTTATTTAAACTAAAATCAACCTACTTTTTCTATATTTTTGACAAATCTAATCGGAATCACCCTGTTACTGTACGACTATATATATAAAAATCACTCAAAAGATAATAATGATCAAATTAATTTGTAGCTTATGAACCGGAAACACAAGTGAGAGAAACACAATTGAAAACTTTTACTACCACTTCGACAATTATTATTCGTCCGAGTGCCGACGATGACTACAAGGACTTTTCATGTCAAGCAAAGCACCGCGCTCTACCCCCAGATGTCCCGATGCGTGCCAATATTCATCTATCTGTTCTGTGTATGTTTTAAATTTTATCGAACACCACTGTTTTTTTTTTTTTTTATCGCTTCAATACGTTGTTTTAATTGACAAAAAAAATGTATATTTCAGATCCCCCAGGTCCACCATTTTTCGAAGGTTATTCTACTGGGGAGAACTTGAGACGAGGACAAAATGTTGAAATTGCCTGTCGCAGTCGGGGTGGCAATCCGCCGGCTCAATTGGTATGGTTTAAGAACGGACAACCAATAGTTTCACCACAAAAGTATGAATTTGATTTTTAGAAAGTTCGGAGATAGAATAATTAATCATATTTTTTTCATCAGGAACATGGGACGTTTGTCTGAGAATGTTTATAAATTTGTAGCCGAATCTAGCGACGATGGAGCGAATTTAACTTGTGAGGCGAAAAATATTTTATCCGAAAATGCCTTGAAGGCCGAACTTGAGCTGTCTGTGACATGTTAGTTAATTAAGATTGTCCCACCTGTCAAGTGGGCTAATGATTTCTGTTTTTTTTTTTTCAGTTTCTCCAGCTGAAGTTGCCATCACAGGTCCAACAGAAGCATTAGCTGAGGAAACTGTCCAGCTATCGTGTACTTCTGCTCCATCGAATCCAATAGCTGAAGTCAGTTGGAGTGTGGATGGACAGCAAATGAATGCTAGCAATACCAAAACCCAACATAGCCCTCAAGGTAAGAGAATCGATTGGGAACAGCAAAGGCAACAAAGTGGCAATCAATCATTCGTCCATTTCAGGTGGTTGGATAACAGTATCAAACTTATCAGTGACCATTGGCTCAAATAAAAGATTTCTGGTTGCCGTGTGTCATGGATTTAATGCAGCCTTGACAGAAGCAGTGGTGGCAACACATACAATAAATATTTTGCGTAAGTATTATCTGTTTTCCGCATATCTTTTTTAGCACACATACAAACATAAAGTGAGTCTATAAATCTTATAAAACGAACAAATAAACGGACGGACATTTATAGCGAGCGCGCACACATCTAGATTAAAAGCGAAAAGCGAGCTGCAATGTCCGTTCTGGTTGTGCGAAAATTTAACAGCAATATACCCGTCACGCTAATTGAAGTGAAAATGTTGTCACTGAAGCTGACAGGGTGTTTTTTTTTCATTTTTATATTATTTGACTTTTTAGTATTTATCTTTTTTTTTTTATTCTTATTCTGGTGTTTGCATGAACATTTCAGTGCAATCTGTGATTCAGTGCACGCTCTAATGTAGGGTAGTATTGGTCTGGCTGGTTGTATATAAAGAGAGTCCTTTTTGGGCGAATATAGTTTGCTTTGGAACAATATACAGAGAGATATGGACTATGCAATTAATGCAATAATTAAACTTCCAGTAAGCGTGCTCATCAATAAAAACGACGGATTGTGATTAATCAATCGTTCAGCTTTTGTTGACATTTAATTTTTTTTTTTTGTTGGTCCTGTTTCTGTCACATAGTCAACAATGCAAGGGGGAAGATAAATATTTAAAGGAGTCATCGAGAGGGAGTGAGAGTTGTTTTTTTTTAGCGCGCAAACATTAAGCCTCTAGGGTTGTAAATGAAGTAGAACTATCTAGGTATCCTGATCAAACATGAAAATAAAAAAAAAAAAAAAAATCGACGAAATCAGTGCCAGATAACATGACCTGGGAAAGCGTTCTACTATAAAATTACAATAAAAAATCTGTAAAAGGCGAATCGGATATTGCTGATTGTGAAAGTGCAGAGTGATATGTCTGATGTGTATCTAGATAGATAGTTATTCATTTGTATAAAAATTTATAAAGAGATAGAGTATACTTTTCGACAATCGTTATCGGGTTTGGGAATTTGATTTTTTTTTTTTCAAGAAACAAAAACCTTTTAAGCGTTCATATAATAAATGCAGGTGATTGCATAAAAAATGGCACATCCTACTTTATACACATAACAGTATTTATGTAAAATAAAATCTTTTAGCATCGTTTGACCGAAGGATATATTTATTTAGATAGAATAAAAGCTATTAACAGATTGATATAAGGGCATGTTGGAACATTTACGTCACGTATGATATGGTAAACGGGATGGAAAGAATTGTTTTTAAAAATGAAAAAGACAGATTTATGTTCGGTATAGAATGACCAAATGGATGTTTGAGCATTAGCTTTGTTTTATTTATTTTTGTATTTTATTTAATCAGAGTTTTTGTTTCGCTCAGCTCAAAGCGAATCCATCGGGGCATTTGAGATTGGAATTTGAAAATTTGTTGTGAGTGGTTTCGAAATTTTTGTACTAAAAATAAAAGAGGAACATTTTTTTATAAAGTAAGATTAAGCTGAAAACCGTGGTCACATTTAAGTTATTTTTTTTCGTTTTAATTCTGATAAATATTAAAGGTGAATTTTTAGGTGTTTTTTTTTCCAAAAAGCATTACCCGGGCGCCATTTTTTTAAATTATTGTGTTTTCCTTTTCCTATAATGCTAAAGATCTCGAATAAATTTACAACTCTTCTAAAGATCAGCTTTCGGAAATCGCCAGGTTGACTTAAGAAAACGCCAGCAAGCTTTCAGATTTTGGATTGTTCATGTTTGAGGGCAAATCGATTTAGATTTATTAGTTCCAGGAGTTGTTAGACCCACCTATTGCAATTGTTAGGGAACGTCTTATAATAATGTTTATGAATTTCAGTTTATAAGAAATTGCTTCAATTCAATTAAAAAAGTTTCTACCCGGGCGCCGTTTTAAAAGAGTATCACTTTTCATCTTCTTTTAGATAAAATTGTAATGTTCTAGTAATAAATACACGATCTGTTCATGAATATCGCCATCAGGTTGACCTCAAAAAGCGTATGCACTTATGCAGCCCTTCCGGTGTTGGATTGTCCATTACCATGTCTAAGGATAACTCTGAATTCCCGTTTCGTTGTATACGTTGTTGCTGGAGTTTTAGGATTTGTCTGTTATTTATTTTTATTGCAATGGAACATTCCATGTCTCTATGATACTCCCTCTTAAGGGGCGTTTTCTGAGTCTCCCCATTTGTACATTACAAATCTTCTGAAATCTAATTAACTTATTCGATTAGGCTTTGTAGCTTTTGCTTTCATGGGAATTATTCCCATGTATATATCAAACAGATATATAATAAAATATAAAACAAAATTAATTGACTTTGGTGTTAGGTGAACAATTCAGTAAAACAAAATCCAGAAAATAACTCAACTCATGTAGCAAACTTTGTTTTTTTAGGATCCGAACGCATTTGAACAAATAATCAAAACACTTCTCCATTTTTTCGCGGGTATTTCGTTTTAGTTTTAATAATGTGCCCTTTCCAAGAAATCTTCCCAAATGTTTAGAAAAGCGCTTCTGTTTAAGTGAAAAAAAAAATCTACCCTGGCGCCATTCTAAGACAATTTTATTTTTCCGAAGATGTTTTTGTTTTTGAATGGGTCAACGATTTTCCTTAGGATCTGTTTATAAGTTTCGGTTCTCATTGGTAATTTTCTTTAATTTCTAATTATTAGATAGGTAACTTAGGCGAATTTCCCTCCAAAATGTATGACGTTTTTAGTTCTGTTTAATAAAAAAAGGTTTCTAACCGGGCGCCATTTAAAGAATTTGATTTTTCTTCTTTTTCCGACGGTTTTAATGATTGAGCCACAATTATCCTTGGGATCTCAAGAATCTTTTTCTACGATTCATCGGGCTGACCTTATAAAAGGTTGGCAATACTCCTGATTTTGGATTATTCCTTGTTTGAATGTTTTTTGTCTCACGAGTTTACTGTGTCTTCTTTTTGCGTTTTTCTTTTTGTGGTATCATTTTTGTACATGACAAATCAGATAAATTGGTCGTGTTCTTTTCAAATATTTCTTCTAGCTTAATTAAGTTTTGCCATTGCGTTGCAAATTAAAAAATTAAGTAATTACCTATGTAAGTTTTACTATGTAAGCAAATATATTGTTTAATGGCTGACAATTCAATGACAACATGTTCAAGAATGTAGTTTTGGTCCATTCACGGGCGCCATTTTTACAAAGCTTAATACTCACGTTCAAACCAGTCGTGCAATTTACATGTTTAAAAAAAAAATAGAGAATTAAAAATAAAAATCTTGAAAAAAACGCCAGCATAATTTTCCAATGAAATTAAGAAATTAGTAAAGAGCAAAGTAAAAGTCTACATAACGTTTATACATATTCCTCCAAAGATTCTACATTTTTATTTGAATTGTGTTTTATTTTCTCCATCAGATCCACCCTCGGCACCAACTTTGACAGGATACACTGAAGGCCAGATAATCGTAGCTGGATCAATCCAAAAGTTAACTTGTGCATCTGCAGGTGGAAATCCTCCACCATCATTGATTTGGTATAAGAATGATAAAAAGGTACAATTTAACTTTATTAATTTAAAAGTCAAGCATTTCAATTTTCAAAATCTCTCCATCTTTCTCAATACCTAGTTAAACTCTGTATCTAAATTAAATGGCAACACAGTTATCTCAGAATTGACAATATTGGCAAATGCATCAGATAACCAAGCTCGTTACAAATGTCACGTAGAAAGCCCAGCCAGTGAGATACCATTATTTGAAATGAAAACCTTACAAGTTTACTGTGAGTTTGAAATTTCGTCCTTTCCAAAAAAAAAGTGTAAATCTTATTGTTTGTATACATTGCCGCACACAGTTCCACCAGAAACCGTCAAAATCCGAATCGAACCAAAAGATCTCCATCCGGGAACAACAGCCAAATTGATTTGTGACTCTAGTTCCAGTAATCCGCCGGCTATGGTGTCATGGTGGAAAGACGGAATACCTGTTAATGGTAAAATAATTTCATTACACTGAAAATATGCCACGTAAAAATCTCACTCACACCTTTTTTTTTCCTTTGACCATTTCTATAGGAGCAAATCCTTCGAATCGTTCCGGCTTATGGGGTGGCTCAGTGTCTACGCTAGAATTATACATTAATATAACACAAGAGATGCACGATTCGATATACACTTGCCAGAGTATAAATGAGGCATTGCAACGGAGCGCGCACGAAACAATTTCCCTGGACATTTTATGTTAGTGTCAATAGGTTTTAAAATTTACGTTTTTGCTTTTCTAACTGAAAAGACTTGTTTCTCTTGTATCTATTTCTACATTTAGATCCTCCTAAATTCGCCACATCTCAGGCAGTGACATTTACGGGGGTGGAAGGCGAGCCACTACAAATCCCATTAGTGGCAACTGCTAATCCAATGACAATGTCATTCACCTGGACTAAGGATGGCTTTCCGATTTCATCGAACAGCAGAGTTGCAAGCAATAGCAACACCAATGAGAGAATTCTTGCGGAAGGACCTGTTCTAAACATAATCAAATTGGAAAGAACCGATGCCGGCAGATACACCTGTGAAGCTATGAACTCACAGGGTACGACAACAATGAGTGTCCTTGTGATTGTCGAATGTAAGGATGCCCAGTATATCGTTTTGTTGTTTCAAATCAATAGACAATGAAAAAACAAAACTCAAATACATAATACCAAACTGACGCTTTTTTTCTTTTGTGCTTTATCACTTTAGATGCACCAGACATCGAATCAATATCGGATGGAAACAGTTTTGCCCCCGGACAGGATGCAGTACTTTCGTGTTCGATTAATGGCAAACCATTAACCGAAGACCATGTCAGATGGGAGAGATCTGGCTACGATATGGCTACTCGAACTACGGCATCTTTCGTCAACGGAACCTCGTATTTGCACATCAAAAATGTCCAACACTCTGACGTTGGAAACTTTACGTGCATGGTTGACAATCAGAGGGGTGCTATGGCACAGCGGGATGTTCTACTAATTGTTGAATGTGAGTATCAATGGCTCTGTGGTCTTGCTCAGTCTATATGAGTGTATATATTCCAAACCCCCTTCCAATTCCAAAGCCCCCACAGCATGAATTTTCATTGTGTGTAATGGACCGTTTTCGTCCTTCTCTCTATCTTGTATATATAGCTGCTCCAAAAGTCGATAAATTTCCGTCAGCAACGCGGTTTGCGGCAGGTTTAGGAGAACGTGGTGTCCTGCAGTGTACGGCACAAGGTGCTCCAGCACCCATGTTCGTTTGGCGAAAAAATGGCAAAGAAATTAAGATGTATCGCCGGAACAAGTTTAGGACTGAAGAATTTCAAATTGACAAACTGTCATCTGGATCAAGGTTGTTTATTGAGTCGGTGCTAAACGACGATTACGGAGTTTATGAATGTGTAGCAAAGAACATGCATGGTGAATCGAGTGCGGCGATACAGTTAAACAAGCCATCGCGACCCGAAAGTCCTCAAAAGCTGATGATTAATAACGTGACCGATAACAGTGTTCTACTATCATGGATTGCTGGTTTTGATGGAGGTCTACCCGTATACTACCGCATTCGATACAGGTGAGTTGAATTTTTTCTGCCGCCATCCTTGTCCTTGTTGTCGTCGTCGTTGAAATTGCAGTAATTAATGTCTTTTTGATTGCTGTTTCGTCACAGGCAATTGGAAGAGGATAAATACAAGTACGTGGAAGCACGACCCAATTTTCTGAATGCCACTATCTCCGGACTTCAATCGAATACGGCGTACGTCTTTTCAGTTATGGCAGCCAATGAAGCTGGTGGATCAAAATTCTTACCAGACATGAAAACCACTATTTCCTTTAATAAATCGGAGTCTATTTCGACGGCAACTGAAACGACAGAAAAGAGTGAGATGCCTAATTTGGTTATTATTGGAATAACGTCGGCTGCTATGATATTGCTTATCTTGAATGCAGCATTGGTGGCATGGTTTGTCATCAGGAGACAGAACAAGGATTCGTCGGAGAGTGACCATCAAGCTGATGATGCATATTCGAAGGATGATAGTCAGTCAGATTACAAGGTGAGTTTTGAATTAAAATGGGTGTTTCATTTGCGGGTAGTATTTTGATTGAGAAAACATACATCAATTGGGGGTTGAATTCAGTTTTGGGTGTTTAAAATCTTGAAAACCATGAAATATTCGAAATATTAACTCGTAGATTAAACTATAAAATATTTAAGCCCTGTTTTTTAGTGCGAGATTATTCCATGGTTAGATTAACCTTGAGTTAACACTGATAGAAAAATGGTTTTAAGTCACTTTGAGATCCCGGATTCACTCAGAATCAACTCACCAATTGAGATGTATCAATTTTGAATTAAATCTCGATCTCATTATTTACTGAAACCCCTGTTTCCATTATAGTTAACTCGGGGTTAAATCTTGCCCTGGAATAAACTCGCACTAAAAAATTGGGCATTAAGTTTAACAAGAAAAATGTTTATTAAAGTTAAAATTAAGAGGGTTAAATGACTTAATTTTTTATAAATTGTAAAACATTTGAAGCAATATAAGTTTATTACAAGACACAGTTTGAACACCCTGTGTGACCTTCTTGTTTAGAACAGCCGATAGGTAAGTCATTTTCTTTTTTTTTTTAATCCAAAAACAAACACGGCAAAATCTTGAAGTCATGAAAAACATCTTGGTTAACAGGAAATGTCATTTCGACACCTGCCAAGCGTTTTCTAAATGAATTTAAGGACTTCAGTCAAAAGAAGTAGCTCAACTCTATTGCCATGAATGAGTTATTATAAAAAAGTCGTTGGTTATAAAAAATAAAAAAAAAAAATTGTTTAAAATTTAAGCTAAAAATGAAACACCCTTTATCATCTTCTATCCAACTAAACTTAATCCAACGAAAATCTTAACTTTCAGGGTGAAAATCACAAAAAAGCTGCCTCAACTTATTTAGTCGAAAATGTTGATATCATCCAGTCAGCATCATTTCCACCAAAATATCAGGAGAGCTCCTTAAGTTCTCCCCCATATACTATTAATGCAGGTAAGTCAAACCCTACCCTCCCGCTTCCCTCCTTCTGACCAAAAACCAGACAATTTGCTTTAACGTTGAAGCCATTCATTTGCAGATTATACCAAAACATTGCCAAATCCAAAGCGTCATGCCAAGATTATGAACGACAATCGATCAAAGGATGACCACATGTTGGTGTCAAATGGATTATACATTCCTTCGCCATCACCCGCTTCGTCATTGGTAATCAAGGGGAGTTACATCTCTTCGCCTTCACCGGCGCCACCGCCTGATGGATCGTACTTCAACATGAGCGATAAATACTTATCGTATCCTCCAGTGGTAAGGGCAAATTCTGATTTAACCATAACATGACCACAATATAAAACCAGAAAATAATTTCTCATCATTTTTTTTTTTCATATCAGGTTTATTAAAACAACAAAAACAACAAATTTTATAAAGGGTGTCATGCGTTCGAGCATTATTATGATTTGATGAAGAGACTGACAAAAAAAAAACTTGCCCTTAGATGCACAGAGATGGAAAAAATATAAGATATTTTATTTTTAAAGATGGATCTGTGCAAAAGGCTGTGATATGTACCTGTTATAATGATATCATTGATATAATATTTATTTATTATTAATAAAAAAAAATATATAATTAAATACTCACATTCGATTCGATACGACAAAACTTGTTGTTATTTCTTTGTACAGATAAACTTTTTCCGATATTAAACGATTTTTAATATTTAAATTAATTATAATAATAATTATTTAGTACATAAAATGTATTTTATATCAATTTAAAAAAAAAATATATAATTAATTATAAGCACACAAAAAAATATAAAGACAATAAGTTAATAATGCGCATTTCTCATTCAAAATATAAAATTTTAAATTTGATTATTAATTAAAAAAATAATAAGTATGCATGTTTATATTATTATCTAAATATAGCTATACGAATTTTTTATCATAATATTTAAGGCTTTTTCTATTGAATAAAAACAAATATTATATGTAAAATGAGTTTTGATTTGGAAGTTAGAAGCTCCACGAAAAAATGAAAGATACTTTGCAAACTTATTTTAGATTATGATGCATGAGCATGACGATGGTATAAACAACTAAGTTATTCCATTCGAATGGGTCACTAACTTAAAGTCATCACCCTTACTACCAGAGACTCAAAACCCGCAGAAAAAAAGTTTTAGTTTAGTTTGAATCTCAAAATCCCGCGGCACGAAATCACGCAGAAATTCACTTTTATTTCACGGGATGCCACTGCTGGTCTCTTTTCTGGCTGTTCTCTATCTATACAATGCTACAAGAAATAAAATATAGAAAATATTTTTTAGAAGGGGATTATAGGAAAATAATAAAATAAATACGAACAATGTTATGAGAGCAATTAAAAATTTAGAATTTTCGTAATAATTGCACTCCTGAAAGTATGCTATGTCTTCGATCCTTCCATAAACCCGGAATAGCAACAACAACATTTTTGTTTTCTTCATGCGAACAAAATTTTACAACGACTGTTCTTCTTCTTCTTCTTCTTCTTCTTCTTCTTCTTCTTCTTCTTCTTCTTCTTCTTCTTCTTCTTCTTCTTCTTCTTCTTCTTCTTCTTCTTCTTCTTCTTCTTCTTCTTCTTCTTCTTCTTCTTCTTCTTCTTCTTCTTCTTCTTCTTCTTCTTCTTCTTCTTCTTCTTCTTCTTCTTCTTCTTCTTCTTCTTCTTCTTCTTCTTCTTCTTCTTCTTTCTTCTTCTTCTTCTCCTTCTTCTTCTTCTTCTTCTTCTTCTTCTTCTTCTTCTTCTTCTTCTTCTTCTTCTTTTCTTCTTCTTCTTCTTCTTCTTCTTCTTCTTCTTCTTCTTCTTCTTCTTCTTCTTCTTCTTCTTCTTCTTCTTCTTCTTCTTCTCTTCTTCCTCTTCTTATTCTTCTTTCTTCTTCTTCTTCTTCTTCTTCTTCTTCTTCTTCTTATTCTTCTTCTTCTTCTTCTTCTTCTTCTTCTTCTTCTTCTTCTTCTTCTTCTTCTTCTTCTTCTTCTTCTTCTTCTTCTTTCTTCTTCTTCTTCTTCTTATTCTTCTTCTTCTTCTTCTTCTTCTTCTTCTTCTTCTTCTTCTTCTTCTTCTTCTTCTTCTTCTTCTTCTTCTTCTTCTTCTTCATCTTCTTCTTCTTCTTCTTCTTCTTCTTCTTCTTCTTCTTCTTCTTCTTCTTCTTCTTCTTCTTCTTCTTCTTCTTCTTCTTCTTCTTCTTCTTCTTCTTCTTCTTCTTCTTCTTCTTCTTCTTCTTCTTCGTCTTCTTCTATATATAACTCTGAAGAAAAAACTTCTATAAAACCATCGAAGAACCAACTAAGGAAACTATGAGTGAGTATATATAAGTATAAGATGACGATTACACTACTTTTCTGGACTCTTGGTACTGTAGAAACCACGGTTTAAAAAAATTTCAACAATACATGGTATACCGTACGTAGTGCCCCATAGCTTAGTGGTTAGCACACCTTATGTTTATTTAGGGCCACTGCCTCTTGGAAGGAAGTGACAAATCCTGCAAGAGAATCATTATCATGAAAAATGTATCTCACCGAGTGTCTCATACTTCAGTCGTTCGAATCCTGTAGAAACAACAACGCACAAAAAAACGATAGGTTGAGAGTGATAGTTATTAGGACTTGGATCTTCGTAGCTGTCGGTGTCAATATTGCACTTTTTTTTAAAAATTATCTGCCATGTCGAGTACTTCTTTGTAGTTAATAACGGCTTTTGGAAAATATTTTTGTCATCATCCATGAGAAGATTGCATTGAGCATTGAGTACGAATCTTCGGAGAATTTGTCTTTCTTTCAGATGTCTTTCATCTCCCGGTGCACACACTTTTTTGAAGGATTATCTCTATTAAAATCAACACTTACGTATTGTGGATAATTATTAAAATATTAAGCCTTGGAACATAAAATCAACAGCACAATGTTTTTAACATTTATTCCATTCTTTATGACCTGACACCCTTAATTGTTTCCATTCCATGAATATCTAATTATAATAATTAAAGTTCTGCATAACTACCTATACGAACTGAGTTGATTTTTATGGCATTTGTTTAAAATAAAACCATAAAATTTGCCATTGTAATTTTTACGATTTAAATTACTTGTAGCTTTATCTTTAAATTGTTGTTATAAAGACATAAACTGCGTTATGGCAATAATAAATATACATCTGGTTTTATTGGTATTTTGTATTGTGCTGCTTTATGATGCCTGTCACAAGTCGTCCTCATGTGTGATGAAGATGTCAACTTTTTTTTTATTTTTTGTTTAAACAACATGACTTGATTACACTTTTGTGAAAGTCACAAATAAATGCTACCGTATAGTGTGTTTATGTATATTATTTCTGTTAAATCACAATTTTTAATTATATAACGATATGTGGAAATTAAGTTCGAAATAGTAAAATTATTGGTGCGCTGCAGAGATTGTGTTTTTGGCTTTTAAAACCAGATATGTATCAGAAAAAAAAAATTGTATTTTTTGTAATTAAAATATTTTTTAGTACAGTTATTAAAAAAATGGAAAGAGACCTGGGGATAGTGAATACATTTGCTGGCACAAGTAACTATACCTACTTTGGCACTGCACTTTCTCAACTAAACTTCCTTCTTCAGTCAATAACTTTTCATTTTCAAATGTATTATTTGCTTGAACTTGGACGGTGAGACTAATTTAGAAAACCCAATTTTTTTTTAAATTTTCTTTAAAACCCAACGAAATATTCCAAAGGTCTCCAAATGCACACCTGCACGACGAAACAATAACGAGATGGACGAAAAACATCCAATTACAGAATTGTTCTGTTTGGTGTTTTATAAAAGTAATTTTTTAAATGATTTTACTTGAAATAGATTTTAAATCATTATTTTATTATGTCATGGTATGTCGTACCTACCCAACTAACAATTTAGCTTTTATAAGGTCCAAACTTTAGAATTTGGCAAGCAATAGCTAGTATAGAGCTCTTATAAGCCAAATTTTTCCAAGCCACACATTTCAAACTTTGAAAATTAAAAAAAAAAACAGCTATAAGGCCTTTAAAAGGAAGTTTGACAAGCTCTATACAAGGCTTGTAGATAAAGGTTCAAAATAGCTTGTATTAGGCCTTCCGAAATTGTTTACTGATAGTTTTAAAGAAAATAGCTGCTATAAGGCTCACCACGACAAGTCAATGCAAACAACTTGTGAAAGGCTTGCCAATAAATGCTTAATACGAATTTAAGTATTCTGCTTATATGTCAATTGTCAGTCTTATAAATAACCTCTTAGTAACAACATTACAGTTCTAAAGAAAAAAATGAAAGGTAAGTATCAAAAATCTTTAAACCGAAAAGAAGTGCTTACAAAAATAATTTATTAATATGAAAATATGAAAAAACTAATAAAGATAATTATTTCTCTCCCTTCACCGTTAACATTTTCTTCATATCATTTTCTTCGCATCATATTTTTCTGAACAACAATGTGGCGTAGAGGTAGAGTGCTGGAGTGGTGCGTGGAAGTTCTCGATTCTGAGTTCAAAATCCAGGTAAATAAACACTTTTCTTTTTTATTAAAAATATAATTTCAATCTTTACAGAATACAGTCAAAATATTTTTGGGCCCTGACTGCGAAGGAGGAAATATCGAAAAATACAAATACAAAAATAAAAAAATTGCTTAATATACTAATACCTAAATTTTTTATTAATTTCTTAATATGGCCTTTATAAGGCATTATATAAACATTTACGGCAAGCTGTCATTAATAAAATGGATTGGGTAAGGCTTTTCTACAACGTCCAACGCAAGCTATTAGCAAAGGCGTCATTAAAATGTTTTGGTAAGGCCTTTTTACAACATCCAAGACAAGCTATTAAGCATATATGCCAGTCTTATTAGAAATACTGATTTACAAGACTTTACTACTAAAAAATGCTAATTATTTATTTAAAAATCCTGAGATTCGGTTCACTATCTACAAATTATAAGGAAGCAATCTTATCTACCTATCTAGAAATCCTAAGATAGCAAACTTCGCTATCCGGAAATTCCAAAATATCAAGCTGTAATATGAGCAATCTTAAGGAGGTTCTTTGTAGAACTTTTCCGATTTTCACGAAAATGAAAAAAATTCTCATGAAAAGTGAATAAATCCGAAAATATATGAAAATATCCGCAAAAATAACAGTCATTGTGTAATACTGTTAGCATCAAAATTAAATTTAAAAATTGATATCAGTAGAACTAAAGCGAAACGGATTTTCCCGTCGCGTCGTCTCAAAAAAAAATATATATATATATTTCGTCGTGGAGCAACGTACGCATACCACAAAACGGAAAGAAGAACGGAAAATTTAGTTTATGATTTCCTCTCGTCATTTTTCTATCGGATTTTTCGTTTCACGTCAGTTGCGTATATACTTATAATAATTGTAATGGAAAAATAATGATTTATTTAAATTTTTTCGCCTTGTGAACATTAAAATACCTATACTTTTCGAATTTTTATCTACGATGAAACTTACTCTTGTGACAAGTTACTTTCGTGTTGGCAAATTTTTTTTTTTTAAAATATATTTTTTCTGTATTCTAACTTTTATTTTGAAACATTTTTGTCTTTTTCAAAGAAATCATACAAAAATATACACTCAAAAAAGCTTTAGATATAATATGATAAACATCACCGTAAAGTTGTAGTGGCTTTTAAAGTGGAATCTTGTTTTTGATTTGCTTTTACTTCATTTTCTTCTACATTTTCCGTTTTCCGTATTTTTCTCTTTGAAAATACTTCATTTATGAATTGCTTTTTTTTTATTTCTTTCTGTCTGACAGTTTAGTAGTATTATATTTCAAATACAAAAACGCGGATGCCGATGCGGATGCAGATGATATTTTTTTTGCAATTTCTTACTTCACAATGTATCTATAGATTGTCAAAAACACACAAGTTGATCCTATTTTTTTCAAGAGAAATCGGTTACACTTATAGGGTAGCTGTAGGTATCGTTGTTTTTATATCTACATAGGTCAAAAATAATAATAGTGTCGGGGGATAATTCTTTAAAAAACAATAATAATAAGGCTGCAGGTGTAGATACATCCAGACATCAAGACAGACAGAATTGTCGGCCCTACTTATTTCGTCCTCTCTGTCATCTTAATGACATGTTAGATTTTTTCAAATTCTTTTCAACCCAAGTTTATATGTGAAAAGTGAATTTATTGCTCCTCTAATAATAATAATTCCAATAAAACAAAAGCAACTATCACCAAGGAACCATAAATTATGTTCTATTATATTAAAGCTAAATGCCGATTTTCTTAAACATTATTGGGGCATATTCACAGACATTGTTTAAGCTGTTTTTAAGAAAAACTAAAGTTTAACTTGTTTAAAATTTACATTGTTTAACTCATTATAGGGTTTTCCAATAAGATGTGTTATTTTGATATTCAAAGAAAAATGGCATTTTTTGAGATAAATGATCGGATGTTTATTTCATTATAAAGAGGGAGGTATGCCGTTAATAATGGAACACAACATCAACCAAATGGCCGCCACGACCACGCTTACAGGACAATATATATCCTTTTCATGAAATTTTCCATAACCAAATCGCAAAGTGGCTGCCCTATGTCCTCGATTGCCTCACGAATTCCATCTTTGAGGTCTTGAATCGACGCTGGGCTGTTGGCGTAGACCTTATCTTTCACGTGGCCCCAAAGGAAGAAGTCGCAAAGTGTTAAATCACAAGATCTCGGTGGCCAATTGTGATCACTTCTTCGAGAGATAACACGGTCCGGAAACTTTTCCCATAAAAGATCGATGGTTTCATTGCTTGTGTGGCACGTAGCGCCGTATTGTTGAAAGTAAACGTTGTCCAGAAAGCGTGTATTGTTCCATTTTTATTAATGGCGTAGTTTCTACTTGTTAAATGTCAAAAAATGACAGCTTCAAAAGTGACAGCTACCGATATAGCGGGCTATTCAAAATAACACCTCTTTTTGATTTAAAAAAAAATTAATCAAAAGACAAAAAATATTATTTATTGTATTTCAGCATTAGAATTATTTTTATTTAAAAAAATAAAATTCAAATGAAAAACTCAACTGTTTGCTGACCGAAGCTGATACCTGCCTGCAATCGTGTATTTGTTTTTTTTTTTTTTTTTTTTCTGTTCAAAAGTCAAATCCCATTTGGGAGGTTGCTGACCGTACCACAAGTAAATACCTCCCCCTGATGATGTTTCAGAGTTCAGTTGCGGATGTATGTACAAAGATATAGCTATTTGCCGGAGATTTCCCAAAGCAAGCACTCTGCACGATTGTAGCATGCGTTTGTTCAGTGTTTTGGACTTATGCTTGTTTGCATGGATTAATCCAAAGCTGTCGTATAAATTGGCACAGATGCAGGAAGCATACAGTTTCAATAGCGGTTAGCCAATAAGCATATAGCAGAATATGCCATCATAAGCTTACTATACCATCAGAAGGATCTCCTGTTTGTTTGCCGAATATACTTTTGCACAACCGCTAGTAGATTAGTCTACCTCTAGTCCTCTAAAACATAAAATCGACGCAACAACAAGACGTTTTGTCGATTTCTGTCCACATTGTCCATTGCCACCACCGTCACTTTGTCGTCATAGCATCCAATTAAAATCCTGCATCAACAAGTGGGTCACCCCCCAAAACAGGATAGGTACACCAAGGCTCTAATATAAAATCCTCAAAACATCCAATTGCTGCTATAGCACTTTTTCATTGATATAACTGTATTTCTATATACTATAGAGAAGGTAAAAAATTGGGTATACATATTTTCGTGTTATGCGAAGTTGGAAGCATGACTTTGAATTTGAGTGCTGGGTTTGGGGTCCCAGGTCACAGTCCCAGTCCAAGTCCCATATTGCACGCATTCGGGGAGAAAATAATTGGACGAGTTTTCCATCCCCTTGCCTTGAAGCAGTTCTAGCTTTGATAGTGGAGCTGTTGCTGGACGCAAAACATCTGTTGGCCACATTTTTATATTTTTGTTATGTTTTACTTTTTCATTTGTGTTTTTATATTATTTTCATTTTAATCTCGAGAAATCTGCTGCTCTTCTGTGAAGTGACATTTTTGTGAATTTTTTTTTCTATATTTTCATTTTGCATGGAGCATGAGAATGCAGCACCAGAATATATATAGAGGAACATATAGGGAGAAGGAAGCTTGAGATGTTGATGGCCTCGGCTAAATCGTGGGAAAGTGAATTACAGTTTTTTACTGGGGTTCTTGTCAGAGTCATTTATATAAACTATATCAGAAGGACTTTTGTATATTTTTTGGTAAAAAAAAAAATTACCTAATTGAGAGAGAGAATACTGGTGCTGCTTTTACAGTTAGTTGATGTGCATAGTGTGTTTGTTTAATTGAAAATTTATATGAAGCTCTTTTGTTTGTAAACAGAGTAGAAGATTTTAATTGCTTTTTAAAAAAATGAAAATTGGTTTCACAAGTTTGTTCGTTTAATTGAATTTTGTACTTTCTTTTGGAAGTAATAATTTGCTTATTATTTTCGTTTGGTAAAATATCTATGTGTTTTTTTAATGAAATTTTTGAACTAATTATCAGAAAGTTTATTTTTAATCTTTTTGATGTATGACTTTTATTCTTGTAATAAATAAACAGTTTTGTTTTTTTGTGATGAGTATCTATGTTAATGGACAAATATGTAAACAATTTAACTAATCAAGCGTGTATTTTTCGAAAAAAAATATTTGTTTAAAAATTTCCTTCAAGATATCTTTTGGTTGTTTTAATTTTTTTTAAATGTGGAGAAAAGCGCATTGAAGATACGAAAATATTGAAATTATTCATATGACTGTGAATGTATTGTTTTTTTTTTTTTAAAAAGGTTTAAGACTTTTCGGTATTAATTCAAGAAGGCTTTCTTTTGATATTATTAGGTGTTAGATTTTCGCTGATAAGAAACGGTCATCTCAAATTCGAAATTTTCTGGAAAGCCCATCTTTTAAGAGCCATGTGATAATGTGAACAACATACATTCATTTTGATAGTAAAGTTTTTTCAATTGATGAACCTGCTGCAGGCTAATTCGTGTAAATTGACATGGTTATTTGGAATTAGTGACTGAATAATGAGTAGTATAGATTTGATAGACGCTGCCGAAAGAACAAAGCCGCCAGGGACTGTAAACATCGACATATCGTTATTGGAAAATCACTCACAGACAGGCAGATAGACCGAATTTTTAGTTCAGATAAAGAAAACATCCAATAAAAAATCTGTTTTGACCTCTGAAATTCTTGAAAAAACTTCCATTATTAAAATAACTACGAGGGGTTTGTCACGAATGAAATCACATGACCGCTTATACTTGCAATCATTTGAAATAACATTGAAATCAGGTGCAATCACTATTTTAAGTGATAAAATTAAAAAAAATGTTGGTTATCGATTTCAAATGATTTCTTGCAATCATTAAAAATATTTGAAATCACTTTAAGTTTTTTTTTGCAATCATGAAATCAAAAATGCCATAATAAAGTCACGAATTGAAATCATAATGAAATCACTTGAATTAATTTGCAATCATTTGAAATCATTAAATTTATTTGAAATCAATACAATCACAATATTTTTAAATCAATTTAAATAATGCTGGAAATCACCTGATATCATATGAAGTCATTTGAAATATTGAAATCATTGAACCACTAAACTGGCTAGTGACAAACCCCTCGAATAACACTACCTACGCATTATGTGTGGTCTAAATGAAGATAATTTTGCTATACCGTATGGAAGGTACCGTTTATTATACTACAGAACAAATTAAGGTATTATAAATGCCACTTAGCTTCTGGAACAACGTTTTATGAATCGGTTGAATTTTTTCGAGTTTCGCAGATCGTTCTTAGAATGAAAAATATTCCTTAACAATAGAATCACATATAGGAAGTTCTCCTCAGATCTGCAGACCATGAGCTTAGTAATGTTCTGCTTCTAGGGTTGCATTTTTCTTAAGCGTTGATAGAAATGTGGGTCCCATCGAAATTAAAGGCACGACTCTGGGACAAACTTGCTCTTTGGGCAAGTTACCTAAGAGCTTAACAGACAAAAATGAATTACTAAATTATACAAACAAATAATTAAATAAAATTAATACAAAAAGAAAAATAATTTTGAAAATTAGTTATTTACAACACAACATTTTCCCCGAAAATTGTGGTACGCTATTAATTTTGATATATCTAATGCAATGTGTTTAAAAAAAATTCACCAAAAAATTTTTCAAACAAACAATTTTTTATAAACATTTTAAAAAAAAATTATCTGGGTATGCAAATTTGAGAAACTTAATTAGTTATACATTAAATCATAAATTAAAAATAACCGTTTAGTCTGCAGTGCAGGTGCTTATACATACAGACAGACTGACCGACTGAAACACAGACAGAGTTTCCAGATCTAATTTTTTCGATTGCTCATGCCTTTTCCTTCAACTTAATTTACCGAAGGAATGAATGTATTTGGAGTATTTGTAAAGAGGGTAGTTCACTCTTTTTTTTATGTCTTTTGTGCATTCCTGCAACACATTTGCCTAGTAGACCACAATTTTAATTTTAGGCTCATTATAATTTCGCTTGATATTGTGATTCTGATTACCAAGTTTTTAAGCCATTTCGTTGGAAACCATTAGTCAAAACAAAAGCAAGATTAGCGAATTGACTACTTTCCTCTTTATTAATAGTTCTACATAAAGGTCGAAGGTTTGAATGGACATCGAAATCCTAATAGTGTTTTCCAAGTGCGAGAATTTTAAATACCTTTTGGGACTAATGATTAATATCAAAGCATCTTGTGATGACGACATCAACGATCGCGTAAGCGTTGGGTGTACGAAAGTGCATGACAACTCTGCCACCTTCTGTAACCGGAAAATGCGCCTATACAGGGTGATTGGTATTAGGTGCACCAAAAAGCTTGAGCGTGAAGGTGAAGTTAAGACAAGAAAAAAATCGTACAGGAGGGGGGTCTATTTCCCCCCGTTTAGGAGGAAGGGGCAATTTTCTAAAACATTGCCTTAAATCAGAAAAAAAAAATATTTAAAAACAACGGCGAATGATACAAAGCCTTGTCATATCTTTTTGGAAAGCCAGAAAACTATTCTTTTATTTTATTTTTAAATTAAGTTGTAGTTTTAAAAAAATTAAGTTTCAAACTCAAAATTTTGAAAAAAAAAAAATTTTTAAAAATGTTTAAACTAATTTTTTTCAAAATTTTATGTATTTAACTATTATTTTTATTTTCTAGTTTTTCTTAATTTTTCAAAACCTATGATACATTTTGGCATCCGGTTTTCTGTTTTAGACTAAAAATTAATAAGAGCATTGAATTTTGAAAATAAAAATTATAGTTAATTACATAAAATTTAAAAAAAAGAATAGTTTAAATTTTTTTTTTAAATTGTTTTTCGAAATTTTGAGTTTGAAAATTAATTTTTTTAAAACTGTTCACTTTAAAAACTTAATTTAAAAATAAAATAAAAGAATTGTTTTCTGGATTTCCAAAAAGGTATAACAAGGCTTTGTGTCATTCACCGTTGTTTTAAAAAAAAAAAAAATTCTGATTTAAGTCAATGTTTTAGAAAATTGCCCCTCCGATACGATTTTTTCTTGTCTTAACTCCACCTACACGCTCAAGCTTTCTAGTGCACCTTATACCAATCACCCTGTATAAGCTTAAGAGAAAGCTCTATAAAAAAGTGCAGTAATATTTCGAAAGTTAAGGTGTACAAACCAAAAGAAAAATATCTAAAATGTTTTTAACCAAAAATTCAAAAAAGTTGTTTATAGAATGTTTCTGGGAAAACTTTTCTTCTGCCTGGAAACACCTAAAAGTGACACAAGCATTTTAGACGAATTCATATAATATGTGCTTTATAAATTCGCACTGTTTTCATAAAATCGCACTTTTCAGCCCGTACCCAAAAAATTATCAAACATTTATGATATCGATCTGCGAAATATTTTTATTTGTGTAAATTTGTCATTATCATGTGAACCAAAATGGTTCGCAGCAATTAAATATACTTTACCATACCGCTTAGTATAAACAATCAAATGTATTCCATTGTCTTTAAATGATCACGCTAATCTGTTAAATAATATTTTATAGTTTTAACAAAATTGCCCTGACTTAAATTCGGTCACATCAAATATTTTCACAAAACCATGATAATTAATGATTATAAACTTCAAATCTTTTAAGCAGTCACATACATATAAGCTTATTTAAATGGAATTTCTTGAGAAGAATATTGTCATCTTTTTGTTGTAAATTTACAACCCGATGTGATAAGTGATATATGAAGTAACTTATGTTGCTTAAGCCAATTCAAAATGTTTTTTTTTTATTATCTGTGTGTGAAAAGCTAAATATGCAACTGAAGATGCTAAGTACAAAATGTTTAGGGGAGAGATATAAACTCTAAATAAAGTTTGTGTCTATATACGGCTTGTAATGCTTTCAACAACTTATATGTGTCTTAAAGATATACATCCATTGTAAGGCACTCGAACAAAAAAGATACATAATTACAATTTAAAACATTATTAATTTTCCCTGTGACCCGAAATCACTCCCCCTTTTGTAGGTACAAACATATTTTATTCATGCTGCTCCACAAAAACATTAACAACAAAAACAACAACAAGACAATAACTTGTGGAAGTAGAAAACTTTTTCTTCTTCCTTCCACTTGACTCATTAATGGATCCCAACTTCCCAGAGTTTACATATATTTATATTTTTTTTATACAGAAAAAAGCAAAGCCAAGACGAAAAGAAGCCAAATATTATTATATTATGTGACAATACATGACGTATACTATCAGCATCCAGTGGGAATAATTAATTCTCACGAGATACGAAAAATTGATACTCTCCTTTCTCGTCTTTCAACTCGTGCGAACTACGTCGGCTGTTGATGATGATGCTGCTGCTGGTGCCGCTGTTTCATCAGAAGCATCAGAAGCACTAGAACGCTTCAACCATGAAATTTCCTTGATTTCTCTTCATCCCCATTATGATACCAATCCCGAATCAACACCCTGCGACTGCAAACCCCCCCCCCCCTCTCATAATAACAAACCGAAGATGAATTATTATCAACTTGCTTTATTTATATTGCTGAGATTTATATTGCTGATTTCAAGGGAAGGGTAAAGGGGCGCCACTTCCTGTTTCACATGCATAATATACATCAACCAAGAATTGCATTGCCTGCAACCCAAGCTTACCCGCGACTATGTGCGTCGTCGCTGACTTGACTTGGTCGACCAAACAGAGTAACAAAAAACCAGCAGTCCAGTTTTCAGTTTTCCTCACCTGTGCAAGCGAACGAACTTCAGATACACATATAGGTATAATGTATCTACGTATCTACTACTGTTTATTACAATGATAGTGCAAGAAAAAAAGTTGCAGGCCGGTCAGAAACCAGTTTCTCTGTAGCTGGACTGGTGCAGCCAGCAGGTTGGCATTTGGCTTTTTTTTTATTATTTTGCACACAGGCAACTGTAAGAAGAAAAAAAAAAAAAAAAAACTTTTGCCACCATAATAAATGGCCGCTTTTACTTCTTCTGACAATTGCCATTAGCAGAAAACGATGCACAAGCACAGCCTTAGCGAGGCATGGATCTACCTGTTCGGTTGGCCGCTACGGCAAGCAATTGCACATAGCAACCGGTTCCACCGGTAGCGGGTAACAGGCTTTTCAATAAAAGTCAGGTGCGCAAGCCTCGCGTCTTCTTGTTCGTTTCATTCATAAAAAAATTTTTTTTTTGTTTTTCATCTTTCGGATTTCATCATAATGGGGATCTCCATCTTCTCACTTGAGGGCCCTCTTTCTCTTTCTTTTTTTTTACCCAAATCATGTTAGAAGAGACGTTTGAAATGCATTTTAATACCTATTCACTCTTAAATTTATAAGAAAAGATTTTGTATCTTTTTTTTTTCATTTTCTAATAATCGGGCACCTATCATCTAACGAACTGAACGTATAGTCGAGAGTTTAATCTTAGAAAATTGACTGCTGCTGGTATTTTAAATCTAGCTCATAAAAAAAAGTATAAATCTATACGATGCGATGGATGGATGTAACCCCTTGGAAAAAGTTCAAAGTAATTAAACCAAACGCAACGATTGTATCTTTCGTTGGCTGGGAACATTCACATGAATTGATGATGTGTGTTGAGTTGAAAAAAAAAATATTTCATAATCTGGAAACAATTTAAAACTGATCAACAAGTCTTTCGGGATTGAATGGGATACCTAATAAAATTTATTATTGTTTGACCTTTGAAAAATGAACAAATGGCAATCTAGAAATTATTATCAAATTGATTTCATTTGAACCGACAGCGCTGCGCTAAATATTTAAATTGCAAATTTGTTCTTTGAACAAATTAGAATTTGGTGGTTGGTTTTTTTTCGATGCAAATTTGAAAATATTTTTTTACTGATTCGTATTATTAGTAGCCCAGTAAAATTTTAATATTTAATTCAAAAAAATTCCGACAAAGCCGGATTTTGCTGGAGACCTTTGTTTTGATGTCTTGAGCAAATCCTACAAAGTAATTCATTTAATGGACCAACATTAAGTTTTTTTGTTATTTCTTATGAAAACTATGAACTTTATTGGCAAAATGTTAATTTACGAATTCTAAGTAAATATGATTCTCTATAAAAAAAAGGTCATATCACTTTTGATCGTGCCATCAACCAATCTCGAGAAAAAAGTGTTAAATAGTTTATTTGTGTGTTTTTCCCATTAGGCCTAATTCACAGAAAAATTGAATTCAAGAACTAAAATGCAAGAATTAATTTTTTTTGTATTTCCAAACAGAAAGTGCGTTCGACATAGTCGTGCATATAGGGCTTATGGGAAACCCATAAAAACAAAACTAATATAGTAAAAGATTTCTAAAAAAAACTGATTTTTTGAAAATTTTACATTTTTTTCTCGAAATCGAGTGATGGTATGATAAAAGAACCTTTAATAATTTTTAACATAACTTTTTTTGCAAAAAAATTAGCGTTTTCTCGAAATTTGCAAAACCTGAATTTTAATTCCTTACCCGCCCTTTGATAAAAAAAATAGCTCCGGGAAAAATCATGGGTATCTACCTACTTTTAATTAAAATACCGCTTTATCGGAATTTTGTCGTAGTAAAAAAATTTTCCTTAATTTAAATTAAGTATGACATTTATTATTAAGAAAAGACTTCAAGCTCAGGAATTTTGTGAAAAAGTTCGAATTAATTTGAATTGGAACCAAATTAGCGGGGTTGTAGGGTTGATTGAAAGGAGTATTTCAGCAAAAGTCCCCGCATCTAAATATTGAGCAATCCTAGCAAATAGGACTGCCATCACAAATTTTAAGTAAATTAAAAAAAAAATATAACGGAACATTTTTTAAGCTCAAACTATATTTTAAATGACTCAGATTTAAATATTTCATTGCTTCTCATATAAATTTTTTTATAATACCTTTTAAATAATAAAATTTTGGGTAAAATTTAAAAAGGTGATTTATTTTCTTAAAACAATTGCCTCAAATTTTTAAACGATTCAGCATCATCCTAGAACACATCATACTTAGTTACAAAATAATAGTTTTTGACCTAGTATGATGCTAAATATGTTTTTCTATGATGCTAAATCTGTTCAAATTTGGCGCCATTGTTTTTAATAAAAAAATAAGTAAACTAAGAGGAAATTTCTTTTTACAATTTTGTTAACGATTTAAATTTTCGTGTTTTAGCCTTTTCAACGGCTTTTGTTACAAGTCGTTAATTAAAGATTAAAAAAAATTAATTATGTTAATGAAAACATAATATTTTTTTTTATTTTATTAACGCAAAGTTGCCTTTAAATTTGAAACATTTTTGGTCCAATTAAAAAAAGTGTAACTTTTTTTTTAATTTACTTTAAACAAACGTTATATTAAGGAATGGTGTTTTAGGTTTCATAAAAGTTATGTCTCATTACCGTATGTGGTTTCGTTGATTTTTGGTAAATTGTTTAGCATTTTAAGTCAATTTTGCCCCTGCCACCTGAATTTGGGGGGGGGGGGTGGTAGACTCCCTTTCATACTTGTATTTTCATACTATTGTTTTCTTCTCTTGACACAATTTACTTGTTTTAGCCTATGTGTGCAGTGCATGTTATGGAAATCCCCATAACCTACAACGTAGATATTTTTTATACTGTAAGGTAAATTGACATTTGAGCATATATTTTTGAAGGAAATTTAATTCTCTACAACTTTTACATTCACAACTTTGTGCTAAGAAGAGGTGGAAAAAAGTCCCAACAAGAAGTTTGGCGAAAAACCATATTTTTTTAATTTTGAACCTTTTTCCAGAGGGGATATCTCAAAGAGGGTTCTGTTTTGCAAAATAATGTATGGTAGCAAATTGTATAAAATTTTATCAGCTAAATTTTCCATTCTGAATTTTTTTTGTACGACGCACCGTCTTCGAGATATGCTAATGCAACCGTGAGAAGATCTCTTTTAACCCCAGCCCCAGCGGCACTCCGATTATTGTGAGAACATGGGACCCCCCATCCTACACATTCCCGAAAAATTTGGAACTACACGAATTTTTTGGTTTATTTAGTTTTTTTCAGGCTTAGTTTGACTAGACTATATTTTAAGCACAATTTTGTGTATAATTAAATAAAAAAAAATTTTTTTTTGAGAACAAAGCTTTTTTATTTCATTGTATAAATACATATTTCGTTATAATATTTATTGATCAGTACCGCTCACAAACCTGAAATAATTATTTTTTTTAACACACACAATTAAATTTTCCATAGGCCATATTTTTTTACATAATGTCATTAAATAAGAAATATTTTGAATGAAATTTGAAAACAATTAATTAAAAACATCAATTTCGCAGTCTTACATATAATTTTGTTTTGCGTAATTTGAGCACTTTTTCGTTTTTGGTTTCAATTATTTTTTCGTAATTAAAAAACCTAAGTAAACCCACCTCAATTTCCATTTTTTTTTCAAAAAAACTGACTATCAATATATTTTATAATTTTTTTTCTCTAAACTTATTTTTTAATAATTTGGTATATCAGACATGTTTCTAGATCACTTACATAAAAAGATTTAGGCATTTCAGATGCCGAAAAATTACGAAAAATTTAAAAAATAACTCAAAGCAAAGTACCGTTATTTTGTTTTCCTCATCTCCTTCAAGAGGGAACTTTTCTGAAAAGTTCTGTCGTATTATTAGGTATAATTTAAGTAAGTCCCAAATCTATTGAAATTTGTTAGAACTATAGAATTGGAATGAGAATTAGAATTCTGGCTTTAGAAAGAGGTATAGTATAATGGCATTGTAAGTGTTGATTTTGAATATATTTTTTTCTGTTTTAAGTTATTATTTTATTATTACATTCGTATTTTCAAGGTTTGAATTTGCTTTAACTTGACAATGGTGCTTCGTAAAAAAAAGATATAGGATAATTTTTTGTAGAAGATTTCACGATCTACATCTTTCATTAATTGATCGATTGCAACAAACCAAATTATCAAATTACCACGAACAGAAATAATTTCTGAAACACACCAAATTGAAGATTTTTACGGATTTAAATGGTGTAATGCGATATGATCACCACCGATTGCACACTGAACTAAACTTTTTCAACAAAAATATCAAAATTCAATGCGGATTTTTCCACGAAAACTGTGGTGCTGTGAAATATTGAAAATTTAAATCGGAATTATTACACGGCAATAGATACAGCAATGTCTATCGGTATTTCAGTATTTGTCAATATTTTTAGGCAATTTTTTACATCCAAAATGACCAGCGGGCTACTAAACTAGTATTAGCATCAACAACAAACATGAATTTATAAATAAAATAAACAATTTTTTATGTTTGTGAAACAAATTTGAATCTGAAGAACCACGGCCTAGAAACTTACAACTCTGAACCAATCCTTTTGTGTGCGTTGTTATAGTTTTACAGGATTGGAGGAGACCTACAATTTTACGTTGAATCCGAACGACTAAGGTGAGATGCACTTTTTATGACAATAAGTATTGGAGGATTTGTCACTTCCTCGCAAGAGGCAGTGGCCCTGAAAAAAACATTACGTGTTCTCGAATCACGAAGCTAGGCTGCCTCAAACTAACCACTACGCCACGGGGCACTCTACAACATGAATTTAAGTGAAGGTAAATACTAAAGTAAGTCGCTTACGAATAATATTGGATTGATTTTTTCGAAAAAAATTGCCGATACAAAATCTTTAATATGTAAAGGGTGTTTTTTTTTTCGAAGTATAGGACTTTAAATTTGGCATTACTTTTCAAGACGGCAACCGATTTAACAGCTGTCAAGTGATTTATTCTCAGTTTGGTATGGTAATTAATCATGAATAGACTCACGCCTGAACAACGCTTGCAAATTGTGCCGAATGGGCCCAAAACGAGATGACCGTTGTTCCCGATTTTCATAGGAAAATTTTGGTTAGCGATGACGCGCACTTCTGGTTGAATGGCTACGTGAACAAACAAAACTGCCGCATTTGGAGTGAAGCTAATCCTCAATTGTATGTCGAAACACATCCAGAAAAACTGACTGTTTGGTGCGCTTTATGGGATGGTGGAATCATTGGTCCGTACTTCTTCAAAAACGATGATGGCCACAACGTTACAATCAATGGTGATCGGTATAGAGCCATGATTACTAATTACTTTTTCATTCCTGAATTGAACAATCATGTTGTCCAGGAGCTGTGGTTCCAACAAGACGGCCCAACATGTTACACACCTCGTACCACAATCGATTTATTGAAAGACACGTTTGGTGACCGCTTAATTTCATGTTTTGGACCTGTGCCTCCAAGATCTTGTGATTTAACACCGCTAGACTATTTTCTGTGGGGTTATGTAAAGTCATTGGTCAATGCGGATAAGCCACAAACGCTTGACCATTTGGAAGACAACATTCGCCGTGTTATTGCCGATATACGGCCACAAATTTTGGAAAAAGTCATCGAAAATTGGACGTCCAGATTGGACTACATCCGAGCCTGTCGTGTCGTATGCCAGAAATCATATTTTAAATGTAATGCCACAAGATTATCTTTCGAATAAATAAAAAATCATGTCAATCAAACATTCAATCGTTGTTTTATTGCAATTTAAAGTTCTATACCTCTAAAAAGAAACACCCTTTATTATAGAGCTGAAATATTTGCAGAATTATGTTGCCTAACTGAAAGCGACCTCCGTATGAGTTCATATGGATATTCTATTCATATACTCGTAAAATATAATGTGTTAGCAATGAAAGATCCCAACTGCTTTAGCGCATCATAAGCTCCAAACTCCCTCAAATAAAATACAAGCATTATGATTCTATCTTTGGGATTCACATTTTACGCATCAAAAATAAGTATTGAAAGGGAAGTCTGTGCAAAGCGAGGATACCTCTGCTGCAGATCCAAACAAAGATATAATTCATCTCATTCAAAGAAGAAAACGCAGTAATCACCACCCGGTGTTTGCTAAATACCCTAAATACAAAGTCTACATATCGTTTGGCCTATGATGCGAATGCGATGCATACCTATGTACACATACGAATGGAATAAATCCCTTCAAATGCTACTTTACCATCAAGAAAAGAAGGAACCCCTCTGATATTTCGAATGTTTATCACGATAAGTGATTCTTCTGTATGATGCGGATCCAGATCTAGGAGGAGGATATAGGAAATCCCAGCATCGCATCGCCGTCGGTCGTCATCATCATCATCGTCATCGTGATGCGTCGTCGTCGTCGGTGTCGGGGGTGGAAATTCTGCAAATATAAAATCACAGCTCTGCTAGTTGCACACATATATCTACACATAAGTTCAACAACCAAAAAGGCTCTGCTGATGCTGAATAGAAAGCCAGGGTTTGATTAGAGACCAAGAGTCGAGATTGATTGCAGTTGCACAAGTTTTAAGTGCGGAAGTGGCACGATATAATGCCTTTGGCCCTTTATTTCGTTCGTTGTATGCCTCTCAGTCCTTTTTCGTCCTCACAGTGCCATGGATGGAGGGTTTTTTTCTCTCTCTCTGTATAGAATCAGAATGGTATCGACGGAAAATACTATGCCCAGAATGCCTGGTGCAATTGTTCTGTTGTCCGTGCCACATGAACGAAGCTAAACGATAGTTCAAATCGATAAAAGAGGTCACGCAGAAATGCACAAAAAAACCTCAAAAGTAGGGGGTGTTTTTACTCTGTTTTCTGTTGTTTTGTTTATTGTATGCTTTTTCGAACTCTTATATTATTTTTTTGCATCTCAAAATATTATAAAGACTTGCGCAATTGAGATTAAAAGAAAAAAAACAGGACATTTTGTCACGCTTTGTTTTGGGATTTCACAGCGCGACACTTGAGAGTCGAGAGGAATTTACAAAATTTTGAAATTTCGCATGGCGGGAACTTATGACAATATGGATTTCAATAGGAATTCAACAATAGAACTTCAAGTGTAAATTACCAGTGTTAAATGGGGTTGTTATGGGATGTGTTGATGTTGACTTCTTTTTCAATTGAGTGAGAGGCAGCAGCACGCACGTCGTACATCACCGTCACCGCCACCATACCACGACGCGCGACAGTCGGCCAACACAAATCGTGTTAATGATGAAGTTTTGTGTTTTTTTTTTTTTTGTCAGAAGATCTATTCAACGGATTAAATATGCGGGGTAATAGTAGGTATAGTTCGTGTGACTTGAATTTAGCAATTTCAATTGAGATAAATATCAAAGTTAAGTTGCAAAAGGAACAAAACAAATAAACGCCTGTTTCCCCTAAAATGAACTGAAATTTTTAGTATAACACGTTGAGCGATGTAGAGAGGTGGGAAAGGAAGGATTTAATTGAAAATATACGTCGGCGGCGTCATCATATTCGTTGAGTGGATTGAAATTATTTCGATGGCAAATAATTGCTTAATTTAGCTAATTTTGTTCGTATGGCTAGCATTTATAGTTACGAATTTATTTCCACTTAAAATTTTGTTAAATTAAACATTCGAGTAGATAAATAATTACCACTTTATTCTTTTACCAGAAAGAAATTTCTGTTGCAATCATGCAAACACCGAAAAGCTTGATATCATATATGTAGTGACTTTGAGCATAAAACGTAATTGAGACACACGAGGGAAATTTGTATTTCGTCATAAAACAAGGTATTAAAAAAGTTTTGTTTTTTAATTTAATGGTTAGTTATTGGATTCAATTTTTTTTTTATTTTCTATAATTTAGTCACAACTCACTCAGATTGGCTCAAAAAGCAAGTCCTATAGTAAATATAACACTATTAACCAATTTTCTTTTGTATGCGTTGGTCTACAGGAATGGAGGGGAACAACTATTTTTTGCTGAGTTCGAACGCTTAATAGATATGCCCTTAAAAATTAAACCAGGATTTATCACTTTCCTCAAATAATAACAAAGTACTGAAAACTGCGCGAGTCTCTTTTCTTATGGTGAGGAGACCCATCAGGTATACATATAAAGATTATTTGTTGTTGAAGTTAGTTTGAGGACAAGGTTCAAATGGAGTTCGTACTGTCTTTCCTGATGAAAACGCTTTGGAAATTTAGTGACATGAAGATGTGTATTAAAAAATAGTGGTGCCAGATATAATGTGGCTTTTGTAAGTACCTACATACGTTAAGTAAATTACGTATATAGGTACTTATTCTTCTCAAATTGGGTTTGGAATTAGGCAGAAGGTAACGTCTAGGCTTTATTCTTACAAACTTTTTAAAAACATTCTCAATGATAAGCTCTTGTTTGGAATCAATAATTATAATAATTGTCTGTCTGAAAACGGTTGGACCGATTTTCTTCTAACTTGGTATAACAAATTCCAAATTCCTTAATTAATATGGCTAGATTTTTTTTTTATTTCGATTCTATGTATTGAAATAAGGGTACTTACCATAGTATAAGCGTTACTTATGATTCCATTAATTTCGAAAAAAATAAGATCGATTTTTGATAAAATTTTACATAAGTGATATTTTGCTAAAGGTGATGTCTTTCATCGATTTTTTTCCGGAGAAAATTATAAACGGTATCTACCTGCCATAGAAGGGTATACCATTTTTTAAACCGATTACTTATCTCTTAAACGGCTGCACCAATTTCGACGAATTAGGATATAAAAGCTAAAAGTTTTGCTAAGCGTTATCAAAACTGCAATTGGAAAAAAAATTCTAAAAAGTTAGTTTATTAATTTTCATTTTTCTCGAAAAAAAATTAAGAATTCCCCAATCGTTAACACAAAGGTAACTTGATCAGAGAGCAAGTTCGTGCGACCGAGTTGTATCTTTGTTTTATAGTATCTTCCTATAATCGCAATTAAAAATCATTATCAGCGAATCAGCTGGCACTAAGGGGCCAGTTATAGCATTTACCTAGTTTATATGCAGGTTCGAAAGATCGAGTTTTAGTTGAAATGAAATTCCAAGACAGGTATTTTTAGCAAATGAGTTGAAAACTTAAGTAGTTGAGTTAAGTGCAGAAAAGTTGAAATGACAGGAGAATGTCTACTTTGCTTTGTAGGTATTAACGCATAAGGATGCATTTTCGGAGAAAAAATATTTTTATTGCTTGTCCAAGTTATGCGAAAATTTTTCAATAACTAATATTCATTCGTTAATATGCACATATGCTGTATTTACCATTTCAACCCAGGTATTTCATCAAATTTTCGACTCAACACCACTGCTTAGGTGCGATCGAGTTGAATTCCAATTCCTTCCAACTAATCCCTGTTTACAAAGGGTTGAAACTAAGTTCAACCTGGGTTCAAAGACGTATATAAACTAGGTAATTGAAACACGAATCAGTGGAACGGTGGATATCTGATTGACAAATCGGTTATAGCAATCATTGAAAATGACCTGTCATTGAAACGAATTAAAGAAAGAAAATCGTCGAAAAAAACATCAACCAATGCAAAAAAAAAACACGTATAAGCAATATTAATTTCAATAATTTTTTAAATATTAACAAAAAACTTATTTTTCACCGCCAGACACAACAAAAGAAAACAAACAATGATTTGAGGTTATAGTTGATCATTGAAATTTATTATTGAACGAAAAACTGACAGCTAGCTGAGAACATTGGGAAAATCGAATGGTATCAGTGGAACGATTGTGTTCCACTTTATGGAACTAAAGTTCATTGAAATCGATTTTCATCATTGAAAACACAAAATTGTTTATATTTTGCGAACTAAGCTCAAATTGCGTTATTTTTTTTTGTTAAAAAGATTATGTAATTCATAAGCTTCATTTTAATTCCAATTAACAGCAAATTTGTTGGATGATTTGTCTAAAAAATGAAAAAGAAAATTTTTAATGATAGCTATAACTGGCCCCTAAGAACTATATATATGTAAGAAGATGATGCCCTGAAAATAATAGGTCTTGAGACATTTTTTAATTTGCAAAATCTTCTTCAAAAAACTGGGTGTTGGGTTTTATAACTAAATTAAAAAAATTGTATGTATTTACACATTGCCTTAAAAAACATGGCAGAAATCTTGCAAGAATTATTAATTGCTATATATGGTATGTTTATTATTACTTTAAAACCATATCCAATGCTAGCTACAACAAACGACAAGAAATTTTTTTTCCAACTGTAAACATTCACAAAGCAAGTTCGTGTGACCCAATCATGCTCTTTACGTCATTTGTTTGCTTGCGTGTTTTACAAAATGCTCAAGATGGAAAACTGCCATGTTTATGACAAACTAAGTATTTAATAAATCAAGCAATCTGTGAGTATTCGAAAATTGTACAACTTATATATTTACTTAATCTTACTTGAGATTGAAATGCATATAATTATCTTGAAAAGAAAAAAAAAACAAATAAGGTATGTAATTAATTTAATGCTGCATTTTTATTTGAAGAAAGGTGTTGGTATAAATTAACGAGCATCGAGTTACGTTTGAGTAGTCTAGTTGTATATCATTTTGAAGACTCGACATACATATGTATCAACTTGATTTTGAAGTGAAAGGTAGTCAAGTTTTAAATGTTTGTTTTATTTTAGTGTTACCCATACCTTTAGAGGGGATGAATTGAAAGTACAACATTTATTTTTGATTTGATTTCTATTTCCATAAACATTATTTTGCTATATATCTACCAAGAGTTAGTAAAAGTTAATTAGCACTGAAAAAAATGAAAATATGATATTCAAGGATTTATAAGCATAGCCTCTAATAATACCTAGAAGTATGATAATATTTTTGATGGCGTTTATAAGTTAAAAAGTTTACTATGGCCAGAATTGTTAGTCCTTATATGTATCTAAAAATTACTGTTCAACAAAAATATTTATTAAATAAATAAATTATTTGGAGGAACGGCTTTTATGACGAAAACTAACAAACAAGGTTACAATATTATGAAAATTGTGTGCGTTGCTAATTCAACAGGACTGGAGAAAATCTTACTGCCGAATTCGATTGGCTGTGATGTTATATTGTATTAACTTTTTCGGATTGAGGAAACATTTTAGGTTATTAAGTTATTAAGTTTAAAGACAAGGGGGCATATTTATAGACACTGTTTAAGCTGTTTTTTTTATGAAAACCCGAGTTTATCCTATTTAGAGAAATTACATCAGCTAAAGAAACCCATCAGGCTAAGCAAAACTGTAGTTTAAAAACAACTATGAATATGCCCGAAGGGCTTTAAAACTCATAGCCAACTTGCGATGGAAATTATCGGTATACTCGAGTATTAACTTTCGACATACTTCATAAAGTACCTACTTTAGTTTTAATTGGTTGAAGAAAGTACAGTAAGTGGTCTCGAAGTAATAAAAGGTCACTATTATGATTGCAGGAACTTCGAACTAGTCAAGAAGTTAACCATCCTTATACTAAACACCAATTTCACGAACGAAATTAGTGGAGATCTGACGAAGAACTATCCTAGAAAACCCGAGGGGTTTGTCACGGGCCAGTTTAGTGGTTCAATGATTGCAATATTTCAAATGACTTCAGATGATTTCACTTGATTTCAAGCAGTATTTAATGATTTAAATATTTTGTGATTGCAATGATTTCAAAGAAATCTAATTTTTTTTCAAGTGATTTCACCAGATTTCAAAGTGATTTCAAATGATTTCAAATATAAGTGGTCAGGTGATTTCATATTCGTGGCCAAAGAAAAAACCGCGTTCAAAACTACTGTCCATTCTTTACGACAGAGTCTTGGACGATTACCAGAGAGAGAAAGATAATCGAAACTAATACAAAAACATGTCCACCACTTTGGCTCATCAACATCGAGTGAATGGACAATATAATGCTACAGCCCATGAAAGTCTCCAATAAAGCACCCTAGGTGTTTTTACCGGGATTTTGTCAGTTGGGATTTTGTACCCAATCCATTTTATACATCACACATTTTGAACTAAGCCATTGTAACATGATATATACGAAAAGTCTTATGATTTCCCCGATGACGATGGCGGGCATGTCGTAAAAATCAAATCATATGTGATCGCATTCTAAACATTTTGTAAACGTTTCTTATATATAAATAGCTGATACCAAAATATACTCGCCGCGTTATTGCTGTAAAAAGAAATAATTGTGGAAATGTTACACATTATGTGTGTGATTTTGAATTAAAAAGGTCCGTAAATAAAAATTTTCGAAAAAACTGAGCCCAGCGCCACCTATGGGATACTGAAAATGTCCTTAAATACTCCGTACAAAATCAACTATTTTCCAAAGAAAGAACCATCATCGAAATCATACCAGTCGTGTCGGTCTATAAAGAAGAATTTCCGAAAAATGCGACACCAGCGCACCCCATAGGAAAATTAAAATTTTTTAATTTCCTTCTTAAGTCATCAGCTATCTTCCAGTAAGAGTCACGTCAAAATCGGTCTAGCAGTTTCTTGTGCGAAAAATTACCCAAAAATCAAAACGCCGAAAACTGAAAAATTAAGAATCGCACAAGAATATTTTTGGGCGATTCTTCATTTTATACCATTTGATTTTAAAAGATCATCAAAATATTTTTGTCAAAAAATTTAAATGAAGAATAACCGAATAACATTTTTGTGTGAAGTTGACAAATGCAAGAAACAAGAAAGCCCAAACAAATGTATTCAAAAACACCCAAAAAATAATTAAAATAATAATGAGACCGCTGACTGATAAGTAATGATAATGATGTCAGCATTTGTAATGAAACAATTTAACTAACTTTATTAAACAGAATTTTGAATGAAGCGTGGGCGGCGGTGGAAGGGGTTCGGCACGGAAGGCGGGGCGGGGAGGTTTCGCCTGCTACATGCGATGCCCCTGCCGCCGTTGCTACCACCCGGTTATTTACTTGGTTTAATAACGGTCGTGTCGTTTGTGATAAAACAAATTATCGAAATTAGACAAATAAATCGCCCAAAATTGTATTTTTAAAGTTTTTTGTTTTGCTCGTTTTGTTATATGAAAAATCACACAAAAAACAAAAATGAAAAATCGCTCAAACCGGTTTATGGGTAATTTTTCTTTTGTACATTTTGGGCGATTTTGCATTTTCTGATTATTTTAACAAAACACAAAAATGGGCGAGTATTCATTTTATTTTTTGGGCGGTTATGCATTTTTTTTTCATTATGCAAGTTAAAGCAATATTTTTGTGCGATTTTTTATTTTTATATTTTTGCCCATTTGTTTTTGGGCGATTTTTCGCATAGCCGTTTCTGATCTCTCATAAATATAAATATCTGAAAAAACGGACAGCTTGAAAGTTATTAAAATAGCCTACAATACGAGCAACAGCAACAGCTATCAGCCAGCAAAAGTCCCGTCAAAATCGTTACAGCCGTTTTCGTAACTAGCCAGAACAAACAGACAAAAAGACAGATGCACTTTCAGATTGACAAAAAAATTTAAAACTAATTTTTTTTTTATAAGTTCAGTTTTATTTTTCTTTTCTTTTGTTTATCCTGCCTCTATCAAATGGAAAATTAAATTACACTTATTTACGTTATTTACGTACAGTTAAACACAAGAATCTCTAAACAGCATGACTTATCATGAAATGACAGCTCAATCGAGAAATTGAGAAATCATACAAAACATTATAATGACAGACGACAAGTCATATAAGTTTTCGTATCGTGTAAAGTTGCCTTTGATAGTATGTAAAGTCGAAGTTTTGAGTACAATAAAATAAATTCTTATAGTTTTCTTCATATTTATTTAATTTCATTTTCTAATAAAAAAAATGTACACTGTCAATATTTAAAATTTGACAAATGATATCAAGATTAGATGACATTATTTGATGTTTAAGAAATGTTGAAGAACTATTTTCAATTTGTCACTAAAAAACAAACTCAATTACTTGGGTCTCAAAAGAATATATAACAACATATCTGCTGATTTGTGTTTGGGTACCTAGTGAAACAGCATTATTTTTTGAATTGATATAATAAAAAATAATTACCTACTTACCTTTTGAAAAAATCCAAGTTTCCATCATAACCATCGAGGTGTTGTGTGCACTCCTCTTTCTCTCCAAGATGGTCGAATACCTATTAATATACATGAATAAAGATCTCAGATAAATCCAATAAATTTATTTTATTAAATTGCATGGAGCTTGATGGGTTGCATGTCTGATCTAAATGCGTGAATAATTATGCATACTCATTTAAGAAAAGACTGGTTGTACTTATTTTCTTTAACATATCTTTCAACACTCTTGCTTTCGACACAATTTCAAAAAGCTGTCAACAGTATGTGCAAAAAATATAACAACCAGTACATTAAATTGCACATAATAATAAAAAAAAGAACTAAGAGATCTTTATAATTATGTACGAATTTAAACTGGTTCGATAAGACGATGAAGACCATCAACAACATCTTACACTAAAAGATATCTGAAGTACATTTTCTTTTCTTTTTTTTTTTTTAAATCGTTCGAAACGAAACACACAAAATGCCAACTACATTAAACTGGAACAAAAAAGAAGGGCAATTCATTAACTTAATTGGCTATTAAGCTAAACGAATTCGAAATTATGTCCAGGGGAGTATCTCTATAACTAACTAACTAACAATATATATATAGGGTAACGGAAAGCTTTTGTCTGATTAGCAAGACATCTTTCTATAAAATCTAATCTAAATGCTTTTCTGCTTTTCCTCTTTGCCCTTATTAAGATTTCACATATTTAATAATAACTCTTGGTTTTTTTCTCAAGAAGCTGTTTCAAGAGTTATCTCTTCCAGGAAACTTTATTTGCAAATTGCTCTCTTGAGTCTGTTGCGAGGGTTTGCTAACGCCACAGTCCAGGCACCCCCTAACGTATATCATCGGAGGCGTCTTCGTATATGTATAGTCGCTTAAAATAGTACACATTTCTTTTTTTTTTTTTGTTTTTTAATAAAAATTCTGCATTTTAAATTAAGGAATTCTTTTGAAAGACCAACGGACGGGATTGGAAAATGACAGTCTATTTTCCAATCACTACAAAAGATGGTACGCACTATTCGTTGAGATAATTTGTTTGTATTTATTGGATGTGCAATGCAATCAATTCCATCATAAACTCCTTGGTCATTGAAATGAGTGAAATAGGAGGAAGAAAGACAAACAACTTGAGTTTTCATGAATAAATCACTGAATATGAAAACAAAGTATATTCACAGTGAATTCAATCAAAATGGAGGTGGTGGCGCAGATATTATATCTTTGAACCCATTATGAATGCTTTGCAGTGGGCAAACTTTATTTTTGACTCCAAAGGGAATTTTAATTTTTTTTTTTCTTAATATTATTTGATTTATTCAAAAGTCATTTTTATATTTCCTATGAGTTGAAAATATTATTACCATTGGGATTTTTCGTATTCGTTTAGTTAAAAAAGCGGTATCTATGCTAAAAGGGGACTTTTTGTGTTTGAAGGATTCAGCTTGGTGTTATGAATTCTAATTGTTTGAAAAGTCTTAAAAAGCCATCATTTTTTTTAGATAAAGTTGAGTTGAAAAGGTAAAAAGGTACATATACCATATCTCCTGTATCAAATCAGGTGCAGAGGTTATGATTTGATATCTCTGGCAATGAAGATCGGACTGATAAAATAGGGTTCGTTGTATTGACAGAATGTATACCTTTTTTGCTTATTGAGATGATACCATATTTTTAGATTTGCCTTTTGAGAAATTTTTATATATAGGTTGTCTATTTCCAATTTTATATTAACTTGAATATAATTACTTAAGGAAGTAATTTTTAAGAATAATCTTTCAGGCAACATCTTGATGGCAGATAAAGCAATTTAAAACAATTTCCAAACAGAAAAGAACTTTACTTAATGTTAATTCTTCTGAAGGGTTTAAAAAATTAATAATTGCAGAAAGTGCACTTTAGGTGGTTAATGGTTACTATACTACCAGTTATGACAATTATTCACTTCATTACGTTGCAGGAATCTTTTAGTATAATTGCTCAGTAAGTGGAAGTATCTTAATGCAATTTATATATTATTGTTCTATTTCATCTCCTAAGCATTTTTTGTTTTATATGTTTACATTTAAATAAATAAAATTTCGTTGAAGTGGAAACCATACTTAATTAGAAAAACAAATTTCCAGTGATAGTCAAGGCAAACTAGGCAAAAAAACACTAAAATGGGAAAAATTGTTACAAAAGCTTTTTTAATTGGTTTTTAATCAGAATCCGTTTCTGAAAAACATATCCAAAATTGGACAAAATCCGACCATAGCAACACCTCGAAAAGTGCATTGCAAAATGGCGGATTACGTGATATGAGCGTTTCATAATAGTAGTCCAAGTCAAACAAGGATAACAATACAGAAGTATATTTTTGCCACTTGGTATTTATGTATGTATGTTTTGGGGTTCGTTGAATCAAAATTTCATCTTTGCATATTCGATCTTTTGATCTTTTTTCAGTGTTTTGCATTTTGCATTTTTCGATATTGACTGCCACTATACATAATGAAAGTGCGTTAAATTTACTTTAAAATAAATTTTTTTAATGTTGTTTAGGTTGAACCATTTGGCCGTTGGAGCGCGCTGTAAATGTGAAAATAAAACCGACAAAAAAAACGACATAACCCTACAAGTAAATAAACAACAACATAAGACTTGTGTTGTTGTCCAATGGACTAAGCTAACTCCAGATATTTATCGGGACTTAGATAAAAGTCCCGATAAAAAACTGTATTACCGGCACAAATAACCTGTATGGTATAAGGAAACGTCAAATTTCGTCGGTTATGGTGTTGTATTATCCCCATGTCGTTTTTTTGTAAAAATGGAAAATAAAAAACAAAGCTAGTATCATTTATCCTGTTATTATTTGGGGTTTAGGGATAGACAAATTCAAATAAGCAGAAGTGGCGAATACATGGAAACACAAATATGGTTTGCTTTGTCATGGATTCATGACATCTACAGTTGCTCCCAAAATTGAACGAATACCATTATTACTTTACGCTTTTTTGAAGATTAGGATGATTTTTTAAATTAATTATTGAATAAAATAATACTACTAAACAAACCTTAGAAAAAATGGTATCTAAATCATATAAAAAATAAAATATGTGTTTTTTATTGGTGTATGATTAACTTGGAAGCAACTGTAAATGATAATAATTTTCCTGTTCTGGTACTTTTTTGTTTGCCAGCGCATTGTAACTAAAATGGCCTGGGAAATTTTTATAAAAAAGTATTTGTTCATCATAGAATAGGGGACGCATAATAGCTTATTCACTATGTGTAACTATTCACCCGTGCAGATGTATAAAAGGGAATTCTAATAAATAAGGTAGATGAATTTCTAAATATTGCTGAGTTGAAACATAGTTTCTTCTGGACAAGAGAATATCTACTGATACATTTTTTTTTAATTTTGACTTAAAAAAATTGTTAAAAAAAGCGTTTCTCAGATCAGATCAGACATCCAGGCCCGTAGCCAAACAGTTAGAGGCACTTGGAGGATAGTGATCTATATCCCCCAGAATGATTTATATCTAAACAAATTAAGCACGAGCTTCAGATTTTTAATATGAACTTATATTTTTAAAAATAAAGAGACTATCTTAGGAAATCTATCTTGAACCTCAAAGAATAGAACGATGATCAATAAAAACTTAAGAAGACACAGTTGTACACAAACAAATAAAGGTTACTATACTGGGTTGCACAAACTTGCTGTTGGGGAAAGTTACTTTCGTGTTCACGACTGGAAAACTCATTTGACCATCAGGGGGTCGATTCTTTATCTGTGAAACTGTGAAGTGATAGTTTTTTTTACAGCTTCACACTCAATCAGATTCTTATGTTCAGTGAAAAATTAATATAAAATGTCGAAACAAATACAATATAAATAAAATGATAAGTTAAAATTTGTTGTGAAAACTAAATGATAATAACAGAGATACATAATCAACCCCCAGCTTAAAAAAAAAAGATTTTTAGAATTTTAAAAACAAATGTATGGAAAAAAAAGATTTATATAAAAGACAACACTTTCGGTAAAAATCCAATAACATGAAAGTTTATCAAAATTGATAGGTAGTATTTTTTGGAGAAAATTCGAATTATCGGTTTTTCAAAAAAAAAAAAACTTTTTCAATAATGACTTTTTTATAATTTTTTTTTTGTTGTATTATTCAAGTTTAAAAAAAAAAACTTTTTCAAAAATGACTTTTTTATAAATTGTTGTTGTTGTGTTATTCAAGTTTTCAAAAAAAAAACTTTTTCAAAAATGACTTTTTTATAAATTGTTGTTTTTGTATTATTCAAGCTTTCAAAAAAAAAAACTTTTTCAAAAATTACTTTTTTATAAATTTTTTTTGTTGTATTATTCAAGTTTATCAGTAGTTTATGAATATTTAATTTCGTTAAAATCAATGTAGCCGTTCAAAAGATTGTCGGGGTAATAAAAAATGATTTTATGGCAAGTACCGTTAATAAGCTGATTTTGAAAAAAAGCAACAAATTACTCGTGTAACATTTTATCGAAATTGATAAACTTTTTTAGAGATTAATGGAATTTTCGGTTACGCCTTACACGGCAGTTACCGTTATTTCTATACCTAGGTCGAAAATAAAAAAAAGTTTCTCTAAAAATAGTTGGTACCAAGTTTGAAGAAAATCGGTCCAACCGTTAAGGCTGCAGGTGTCGATACATCCAGACAGACAGACAGAATTGTCGGACCTACTTTTTTCGTATCATCGTTATGTCATGTTTGATTGTTATCTCTAAACTTTTTTTTCACTAATCTATCTAACGACATACGTAAACGATGTATTTTCCCATCGCCGTAAACGAGCTGTCAAAATTTGTATGTTGAATTTTTCTCTCGGAACATGAATTCGTTGCGGAAAGCAAAAATGTACCTACAAGCCTGTTTAGACTGGGAAATTTTTAAACTGGCGTGGTGAGTAGGTACTCTCGTGATTAGACACCAATTATTTGAGGACGCCTCACTTGAAGCGGGTGGAACTTTTGGCAATTGATAAAGTTGTACCACGCTAATGTTTTGCATTTTATAGAAGAAGATAACCTTCATGAATAATTGATAATGCTTCTGTATGTTGCCTCTTCCAAGAATTCATTTTCTATCATTCTGCATTCAGCTTAACTATGCAAATACTGCGATGCTAAAACATCGCCAGTCAAGCACATAATGAACAAAAGGGGACAAAAATGTAAATTTGGAACTGGAACAGTACTCCCGCCTACGATGTTTATAATTTGAAGCTGCCTCGAGACAGTATTCACCCCTCACCTCTCTCGCCAACGAACTCTCGTGAGTATTGTCTCGTCTCAAATTTCACAGTCTAAGGGGCCGGTTATAGCGATCATTAAAAACCATCAGGAAAAGTAGAAACGAATGAGAACAGGAATTTTTTCCTGATGTACGTTTATAGCGATCAGGAAAAATGTGTCAGTAAACAGGCAGTTTTCCTGATTGAAATGCACAAAAAAAACTTTTCCTGACAGAAATCTGTCAGTGGAACAAGGGAATATTGAACTCAAATAATTGGAACGATTTGTTTCATTTTTTTAAAAATGGCAGTCCGCTGATACGAAAAATGAGATTCAATCAGGAAAATAAATAAATGCATTTTTTACAACAAATTTTTTTTAAATCGAACATTTTTTTGGCACAAAAAATTCTCTGAGTTATTTGTAATCGATAAAAGAAACATTTTTGTTTTAAATCAGACGAATTCATAGCTAATTATCGACTTGAATTTATGTAAAAACAAAAAAATGATAAATAAAAATAGAAGAAGCTCACTCAATATACCCAAGTTGCCATTTTGTCCAGCTAGCGCAATCCGTTGCTTTTGTTTTTTGACCGAAAATGTTTCTACTAAAACTGAATAACATTTTTGGCAACTATCTCTCAAAAAAAAAATGTTGTTATGTTTCTACGTTATTCGTATAAATCCTTCAGGCTTCAATCAATTCTAAATGGAATGCCAAAACTCAAATCGTTTTAAGTGCTTAATGAAATCAAAAAGTGCATTGCTTTTGATTATGAAAGCACAGATTAAGCACTAAGCAGTGATTCGCTTCTGGCCCTTTTAGCTGTTCATTTCTAAACTCTATAATACAAAATAAAGCGAATCCCAATTGGTTTTTTTGTGACATTGATGGTGCAGTCTAATTGCGAATTCACTATTAGTTCCAAATACAGTGCGGCAGCCTGAAGCTGTGAGCTAATGATTTATCAAAATACCTCGTGAAAATGATTTGAATACCCACTGGGCAATGGCAAGGCAAATTAATTTATTTCGACCTGAACCAAGCCCATCTATGTTGGCCTGTTCTGGCCAGGAGGAACATCAAGTATCCAAGAAATGCGACTACTGGCGCTGCTGAGCTGATCGATAACAATAATAATCGTAATTTGAGATTCATTCGCCCTTCCTTCGGTTATTGGTTTCGATTGGTTGTGATTGGGTTCGATGTGTGGAATTGATGGGTAGCTGAGCTACTATAATGTAGCTACATAATATAGCTTGTTCATCATCAGCAAATGCACGCACATGTTTGTGCATTAAGAAAACGACTGCGGCCGTGGTTGCTTTTGCTGATGGAGTACGATTCGGAATGTATGTACCTATATATGCGATACGTGACTATAATCAATCATTCTTGTTTACCTTTTCGATCACGGATGTCACTCACTTATTCGCTTGATCGTTAATGCGGTAGTACAGCTCCTGTTTCTCACCAAATGAATATGATAAGTTGGTAGGGCGAGTATATAGTTAATCAGGCTTAGCATTTTAATTCAAGTGTAAATTTATCTTAAGAGCTACCAACTTGGTTGGTTTGCACTTCATAATAATTAAGGTGAAAGACGGAAAATGATTAATTTTTTTTTTTTTTAAGAAGAATAGGTAGATTCTAAGATAAAAAACAAATTAACGCAATCAATGCCTTTTCATACAAGGATTAAAATTAGAATTCAAGCTTAGTCCAACTGGCGATTAGGCAAACCTAATTTGAAATTTTAGTTATGCATCTGAGTATTGATGATGCATGACAAATAAATATTAATATCTCTACCACAAAATTAAGCAAGTTGTGGTACCTACCTATTTTTTTATTTTTACATTGTCGAAACGTAAAAGTTTTTATATCGCTAATGATGGTATATTTGTTTTTATCGATTTCCATTGAAGTGAAGAGGAAATGAAGAGGAAATTCAAAGATTGATTTAGGGTGAAGGTGTCAAACGTGGATACATTTTTACTTCTTGTGCCGTTGAACTCGCTTTTATAACAATATATATATATATATTTTCAATGTTTCATCTTTAGTCTGGACATACAATTTCAGTCGGCAATCATCGACAATTATTGAGTACTGAATAAGGTTTCAAGCTGACGAGACCGGGAAAGCTACAGAATCCCGAATTACAAAATCCCCAATGCGAAAATTCGGGATTTATTCGTGATTTTTTATTTTAATTTGGAAATATGTAAATATGCTTTAAGATTTATTTTTTTTTTAAATATTGACTTAAAACAGAAAAAAAAAATATTAAAAAAGAACTGTACAACTTACAATGTCATGCTATACCTTTTTGGAAAGACAAAAATCTTTTCTTTTTTATTCTTATTATAAAAAGTTTTTTTAGTCAATAGTTTTAGAAAAATTAATTTTCAAACTAATTAATTAATATTGAAAAATAAAAGTTTTAATGTTCAAAGTAATTTTTTTTTTTAATTTTATGTAAATAAGTATAATTTTTGTTTCCATAATTCAATACTCTTATTAGTTTTTAATCAAAAACAGAAAACTGGATGTTAAAATGTTTTGAATTTTTTTTTAAATGAGAACCACCTCTTATAAAAAAAATAATTTTTTTAGTACTCACCTGACTCGACTTTTATTTCATTTAATTAATATAATAACATTATTTTTCATTTTATTATTTTTAAAATATCCAGAATGTTTTTAGCATACAATAAATGGAAAAAGTTCTGGATAAATGATTTTTACACGTTTTTTTAATTGAAAAACACCTGAATATCGAACTTTAAATTTATTTTATTAGGGCGGCGGCGTGGTGAAAAAATGAAAATAACTGTTTAATAAAAGAGCCTTACCTTTAATTTGTTTTCTGGTAGCACATATTTCATATTTTAGTTAAAAATAGGTGATGAACCCATTGACACGGTGCCTACGACCACCACGCCGCCGTTGTAAGCAAAATTGACAGGTCGATATTTAGAAGTTTTTCGGTTAAAAAAATGCGTAGAACAGCATTTATCCAGAACTTTTTCAATTTATTGTATGCAAATAATATTCTGGATATTTTAAAAATAATAAAATGAAAAATAATCCCTTAATATTAATTAAATGAAATAAAAGTGAGTATTAAACAAAATGGTTTTTCTTATAAGAGGTGTGGTTCTCGTAATTTATGATTTTCTCAAAAACTACATTCAATTTTCTGTTTTTCACTAAAAACTAATAAGAACATTGAATTTTGGAAACAAAAATTATACTTAATTACATAAAATTTAAAAAAAAATTACTTTGAGATTTAAAAAAAATTTTTTTTTCTTCAAAATTTTGAGTTTAAAAATAAATTTGTCTAAAACCATTAAAATAAAACAACTGTATTTATAAAGAATATAAAACAAAATGTTTCTGGATTTCTAAAAAGGTATAGCTTGGCATTGTAGGTTGTACCGTTGTTTTAAATATTTTTTTTCTCTTTAAATTCAATTTTTTTTTTAAAAATTGACCATCCTGCCTAAACGGGGGGAGATATACCCCACTTCCTGTACGATGTTTTTCTTGTCTCAACCCAACCTACTCGCTCCATCTTTTTGGTTCGGTTTATGTGAATCACCGCCTGTATAATATTTCTATTTTTCATACTAGATTTAGAATCATTGATATCAATTACACAATTAAATGTTTTAAAACCTCTACTCATAACATTAAGTTGTTCATTTAAACCATAATTAATACTAGATGAAGATGTGTAAAAAAATTCAGGATTTCGAGTAACTTTTGGACATGTATTAATGTTGAGTTGACTTAGAATATAAGTTGAATCAATGCATAAGAGTTGAAACAAAAATATGACCTTATAAACCTCTTTTCTTTTTTTAAGCGTCGACATATTAAGATATTTAATCGACTTTCATATGGTGGTTAATGTTGCCATTCCAAGGGAGGTGTCGATGAGCATATAACAAGAAACGTTTTTGAATTGTCTTCATATTCACAAATGTCAGATTTATATTCAATGACCAACAATTTCATGCATTGATTTATAAAATATCAAATTTTAGTTTTTATCAACTACTTATTAATAAATTGACAATCGCAATATGGGTGTACATGTATTAAAAACTAATAATTTATTCTCTGCAGTCTTAAAAAATCATGATTTATGGCTTAAGAATTGAATTCTTTACCGATTGAAATTCTCTTTTGGAACAGACAAAAAAATCCACTTTAATACCATTGAATATTAAGAATTTTGTTCTCTAAATATCCTCTGTCCTATTCTTGACAAAACAAAAACAAATATATTTTTTGAATAATTTCTGAAGTTCACATCGTGTGTGTGCATTGACAAAAAGGATAATTAGGTATAATTCCCTTTATCGGTTTAAAATATATTTACAAACTGCTGCAGCCTGATGCCATACCACAAACGTAAACCATCAACACATTATAAATTTAGAAAAAGACCAATTGAAAGACAAATTTCTAAAATACATTTACTGCTGCGGTCGCACAAGGGCATGTGATCCTTGCACGCCCTTTTGTTTGCTAGAAGAGACCATCCTAACCAAGACCTTTCGATTAATCTATTTTTATAAAATCATAATGCTCTCTCCAGTGTATCTTTGAGTTTGCCTGTGCGGTAGAAGTTTGAAATACTTTAACGTATTTATAGGAACGTCAAAAAAGAAAAAAAATAATATTTCAAGTGCTCTGAACCGTCCGTGCGTCATTCATCGCCTCGGCTTCTATGTGTCGCTGCGAGTATATCTATATAAGGTAGCTGTACGAAGATACAAAAACCCATAGAAGCGACACCATATTAAACAAACAATATTTCCGTCAAAAAAACAAAATATAGCTGTGTGTAGAAATACAACACTCTCGGGGCTCTGTGGGTATTATATTCAGAGGATCTCTATACAAAGTCTACACCTAATATGTCATCCAGGGAGGGCAAAGTGACGCGACACAAAATAAATGGTGAATTGAACCCCCGTTGCGAATTGTTAGCGACCCGTCAA